>CM028685.1:6984754-8234754 GCA_016760335.1 Gastrodia elata | reverse complement strand
CCCCTAACAGTGGGTAGTGCGTAGTCTCGTAGTGTTATTCCCCTAGGTTCTCCTAACGGCTCTCCATGATTTTTATTATAATTTTCCATAATGGCTTGTTGGCTTAGCAAAATATTTTGTTCTTTTCTAGCCTGCAAGTAGGTTCTCTCAATTTCATGGTTAAAAAGATAATACGAGCAAACTCTTCTATTAATACACAACACCAATTAGGCTATCAAGAACAAATTTAGCAATAATATTCAAAGATTCAATAATAATAAAAGAAAATAGAAAAATAAATGATTAGTACCTATAATTACAAAAATAAAAAATTAAGCGTATATGCAAGAAATTGCTTAAATCACTAATTACTGATAGGTTCTCCTTAATACGAAACAAGTTCTAATCCCCCGACAATGGCACGAAAAACTTGACATACCTAAAATACGTCTGCGCTTTCACGCAATTATATGTAGTCTGAAGTAATAAGTGGAAAGTTTGAATTTCCGAGATTTATCGAACCACAGAGAATTGGATGCTTTGTTACTAAGGTATATCTATGATCACTAGTGTTTAAGCTATACGTGTATTGACTGGTGTTGGTTCCTAAACAAGCACGACAACTCTTAGTAGAAAGTACTTCTAAATAAAAGAAGAGGAGAGTTGGGTTTCTCCCACATGATATGGTAGATAATTTATATATGATGATTCCTCAAGCATTCATTTTTTTCATTACTTGGTTCTTTCATCAAGTGCATATTGTTCTTCTTAAAGTTTTAATTCAAAAATTAATAAGTTTAAGTCTTGTGCATGAAATAAACTCACAGTCAGTTCTATTTCAGCACAAAGACCCTTATAAGATTTTCGATTTATAGTTTTTATCTCATTTTTTTATCATGGAGATAAGGGTTATAAAGTTTAAGATCTTATAAGCATTAATTCCACTAAGAGCTTCACTTGCCTCAAGCATAGTTGTGGATAAGGGAGTGATTTCATTGGGCTCAATGACTATATCACCTCATTCATGAGCCTCAATGAATCCATTCCCTCTCTCAAGTATGCTGAGCAATGGAGCTCAATTAGTGAGTCTTAGCATCACACGCTTCAGCTCATTAGTTGAGCATAGATTAAGGTGCACAAAGCTCAAGAACTTTTTCACATAGTTCTAAGCTCTCTTGCACTCATAAATCTAGCATCAAAATTAAGGTAAGCTATCGAGCACAGGACAAAATAATCCTTGAGTTCAATTAGTCCTTTGTCCTTTGGTCCACAATCAAGTCCACAATAGTCCTTTAATTTCTTTAACAATGCATTGAGTTCATGATTTTTATTAAAACATGAGGAAATCTTCATACAATTATAGTATCTATCAATACATGTGGGATTGCCTCAACCCTCCCCAAGGGAGGTTTAGCTCTCTATTACAAAAGAGATGAAAGAAAATATATGGATAAAGACCCTTTCATGATCAACTAAGAAAAAAAATACAAAGCAAAAGTTTAGAAAATATTAGGAACATTCCTTTGGAAAGTTCTCCGGACCCCTCTTCTTCTTGCTTGAAGTTGCTTCTCTTAGGTCCCTAGTGTCGCCTTTCTTCTCCTTCTCCTTAGCAAGATGAGATCTTCCACCCTTAGAGAGTTTTCCTTCTCCTCTATGCAGCCCACTCTTTACTTAGGTTGTAGTGAGCCAAGTTGGGAACCTCTCTTAAGTCAAGAGATGTGGTATTTATAGAGGTGGGCTACTTCTTCATCCTCACATTTCAACATCTGCATTTTCCTTTAAAAATTCTGGAGCAATAATGGACAATTCCACTTGATGGATGAAATGACCATTGCTTTTTTATTATTTAATCTTCATATGACAATTTTTTCATTAAAAATTGACCTGCTGTAGAAGGAATGATCGCTGGAGACAAGAGGCTAGTTGGGGGTCTTGTCCTAGCTGCAATTAATGCTTCTGTTAGACAAAAATACGGCGGGCCGCTGCAGCGTGCTATAGCAGAAACTTTTCGCAAAGTGGGCCGCTGTGGAGTGCTGGGGCGTTTTGGTTCATACAATGAAGGGCCACTGGAGCGCTAGCAATTTCGCAAATGGCTTCGCTGCAGTGCATTGTGGCGCTAGCGGTTCGCAAAGTGCTCCGCTCCAGCGCGCTATGGTGCCTAATTTTGCAAATTGGCTCGCTGCAGTGTACTGTGGCGCCAGCGCTTTGCAAAGTGCTCCGCTGCAGCGCGCTGTGGCACCACGATTAGCAAGCTGGACCGCTGCAGTACGCTGCGGTGCCAGCGCTTCACAAAGTGCTCCGCTGCAGCTCGCTATGGCACCCGATTTAGCAAAATGGCTCGCTGCAGCGCGTTGCAGTGGTTTTCCTTTAGAATTTTTGGAAATTGTCCATATTGCTCAGTATTCGTTGGATAGGCTTTTTTCCTGAAAAGATAAGTAAATTTGGATTAAAGAAGTAGTTTTAATATGAGAAATGAATGAAATTTTCCTTAAACTATGATATAAATTATGGATTTATCAGTGCTTCTATCAATGTTATGCCCTACCACATTTATAAATATCTGAAGGTAGGAGGAATGGAGTATACCTCCATGATTTTAGAATTTGTAAATCTAGAATCCCTTATCCCTTTAGGAATTGTAAAGACTGTTGCTGTAGGATTGGGGAGCTTCATTGTTCCAACCGATTTTGTGGTGTGCGAGTGAGACAGATGGAACAAGCGCCACAATTATTTTAGGGCTACCTTTTCTTATGAGCACAAGAGCTATTATTGATATAGGTTGTGAGGTGACAAGTATTAAAATTAAAGAGAAATCAAAGTTAATAGATCTTAAACCCACCTTCTTTAAACAAAGAGAGATGGAGGAAGAGGTGAGGAAGAAAATTAGAGAAGAAAGAATTATGATTGATAATGATTTTGAGAATCTAATATTAGAAAAAAAAAAAAGGATAATAGCTCAACTTCTTTCTTGGAGAAAGGAAGTAAGTAAGGAGTGAGAAGAAGGAAAACAAGAAGAGGTAAAAGGAAAAAGAAGATTCCCCTTGAGATAGAACTTGAAAGAGATTATCTCATGAGAGAAAGTAGAGGGGATGAAGGTTCGAGCACTCGGGTTGTGATCACCCTAGTACGTTAAGATCGTAAAAAGAGAAACCTCCAGATCTGAATATCTGATCGTTAACGAGTCTAGCTAAAGACGTTAAATTAAGTGCTTATTGGGAGGCAGCCCAAGAATAAATAGGTTATAATTTTTCTATTTATTTGTATCATATGTTTTTGTACTTTTGTTTTTGTGTGCTTTATTTTGAGGAATTTAAATTATGGATTATCATAATCCTAAAATCTTTCTTGAAGTTGCAGTTGACAAATTTTTCTGAATTTTTAAAGAATGGAAGTCACAAAAGTAGCAATAAAGAAAACGATATATAATTAAATAGTGTTCAACAAAAAGTGATTAAATGTATTAACAGTATTAAATATCTTAACAAAAGAATGAATTAAGGTAACTCTAATCTCCAAAATTTAAAATCAATGCTAAGGCCTAAGTGTGGGGGAAAGCATTGGACAAAAAATGAACTAACGATTGAGGTGAGTAATCTAAAAGAGTGTGCTAGGCTCCCGTATGACTTCATGATCACAAAGATTTGAAATGAGGATGAAGAAAAGTATCTCTCCCTAAGAAAGAAAAAGAAATATAAAAATAAGGATGATGAAAAATATCTCTCCCAAATAAAAGAAATGAAAAAGGATGATAAAAAATATCTCTCCTTAAATCTTTACATCTTTGTGATTTATAAGAAGGATCACACATAGCACGTAACTCTTGATTACTCACTACCTCCCTAGCTTAGTTATTCCAAGGAACCTCCCTATTACCTAGCACCAAGCATAAATATTTATACTTGGAGCTTAGTCTATTAACCTTGGTTCATATCCAAGAATTGAACATTTACTTTATGTCAAATGATTTTGTCATTTCAGTGAAGCACAAACTTTAAATTACAAATAAAAATTTCATTGATATTTCTTGTTGACTATCATACCTAAGAAATAGAATTATAAGCTTACTCGATGACGAGCAAGAATTTAAGTGTGGGGGTGTGATAAATCCATAATTTATATCTTAAATAAAATAAACTTCATTCATATTTCATATTAAAACTCCTTTCTTAATCCAATTTTGTCTATTTTTCAGAAAAAATGCCTATCCAACAAATTTTGAAGAATTCTGGATATTTTTCTAAATTTCTGAAAGAAATCCGCTGCTGCGCACTGCAGCGGCCCTCCTTGCTAGGCACTAGCGCTACAGCGCACTGCAGTGGAGCATGTTGCGAAGCGCTGGCGCTACAACGCACTATAGCGGCGCAACTCACGAAATGCTGGAGCTATAACGGGCTGCAGCAGACCTATTTACAAATCGCTGGCGCTACAGCGCACTGCAGCGGAGCATGTTGCAAAGCGCTGGCACTACAGCGCGCTGTAGCAGAGCAACTCATGAAATGCTGGCACTATAGCGCACTGTAGTGGACCTAGTTACGAATCGCTGGCGCTACAGCATGCTGCAGCAGTGCATGTTGCAAAGCGCTGGCGCTATTATGCGCTGGAGCAAACCATGTTGCGAAGCGCTAGCGCTACAGCCCGCTGCAGTGGAGCTATTTGCGAAATCGCTAGCGCTATAGCGCGCCGCAGCGCGCTGCAGCGGCCCTTCATTGTATGAACCAAAATGCCCCAGTGCGCTACAGCGCCACATTGCATGATGTCCTTAAACTCTTTATCTCAACAATCATGTCCTCCAGCACACTCATAGGGGTCATAGAATTTAAATTTGCAAATTCAAGAATTACAAGAGTATCATGATTCTCCCAATCCTAACTATTGATAAATGTGGTATGGCATATATTTATTGAGGCACTAAGATCACACTGAGGATCTATAAAGACTTCCCCTTTTATTACACATAGTAAATTGAATGTCTTGGGGTTCATAAGTTTTTGTGGCATTAAGTTCATAGGATGTTCATTCAAGTGCATGGCCTCTCCTAAGTTTTCCTTATATTCTGATCCCACTCTCTATTGAACATCTTTATTCATACAAGGGTCATTTAACTCCTGAGTTTTCATTTTTATCTACATAGCATATAGTTGCATTAGTTCTTATGGCACTCAACATCACCTTGGATTTATTTTAGTGGAGCTCGGGAGGGTTCACTAAGGTCTATTAGCATTATTTCTTAAATTACTTCAGTACGCAAGTTTGAGGTCTCATGACGATTCATGGTGGCTTCAGTTCTTTGCATAAATTGAAGCGTTTTATCTTTAAAACCATTAAGGGACCCTTCAAATCCTATTTCTTATTATTTATAATGTTGTTGAGCTGGATGGTTTGGTTGTTGCTTTTCTCTATTAGCTTGTTTCCTATTTTGTTGATAATGCTAATGTCCGCCCATTTTCCAGGAATTTGAGATTATATTCTTTATGAAATTCTATAAATAAATGTATCTCATAATTATCAAAATGTAGCTTTTCTTTATTCATCTGATGTATTAAGTTCTTAAAGTTTGTGCTTCAAAATAGCTATTAATGAAATTTTCTTTTTGTTCGCCTCAGAATTTCTTTTCATTGCATTATTATAATGAATCCATACCAAAATACTCCATCACCCCTATCAAAAAGATAATGTGTAACAATCCTATCATTGTTACATAGTTTAAGACATCCAATTAGATTAAACTATTGCCATTAGTCTCCAAATGATGTTTAGAGCAATCCCTAAGAATTTTGTGCGATTTAGAAGTCATTTTAATTTATTAAATATTTTAATACTTTTAATTAATCAAAAAAGTAAACTGACTTCTGATTAAAAATTTGCCTTCATTTTGGAGTTTATAGTCCCCAAATTAGCTCTGGGTTAATTTTTAGAATTTTTTAGAGCTCGTTCGGTTATCTAATTTTGACTAATTAAATAGTTATTAAGTATTTAATATTTAATAATTAATTAAATGTGTTTAATCTGCCGAACAGCGTCTGACCTGCCGTTTGATCAAACGGAGGCTCTAATCGCGACTGTCCATCCTCATGCAACTCGGGATCAGACGGTTGAGGGCACTAACTGGCCCGCACAGTGCCATGATCTTCACCCTCTACCACACACGAACATATCTCGGAGACTGTATGCATGCAAGCATCCTCAACCTATCCTCCCTCCTTTTTCCCACAATAATTGGCCCCGATCTCCATCCCATTCTACTCATCACTGCAAGACCAAGCCTCTGGATGTGCCAATTAGAGCTGGGAGTCAAGGAGTCACCATCTGAAGCTCGCCTATTGTTCCTCATCACGGTGAAAGGTACATTATTTTTCTCCATTACATGTTTATTATTCAATGCAATAATATTTTGTTCTACCATTTAGAGTTATTGGGGATTACTTGATCAAGAAAATTTGGCTAATTAGGCTTTCCTAGCCTAGGGGGTCTCGGGCCACTACAGTGTAGCACAGTAGCCCAAGCCCCAGCTCATCATGTACCGGGTGGTCCCAACCATCAAGGAAGTATCCATTGGGTTTGCCTTAACCCAAGTAGCACAATGAGCCCTAGCTTGTTGACAGACTGTAATTACACGTTTGCGCTTGCACGCAAGTGTACGTGGCCTGAAGTAATAATTTGGAAGGTAAATTCTGAGATTTATCATCTTCATGGAATGGTGTGTTTTGTTACTAAAGTGTATCTATATTCAATAAAGTTTAAACGGTATGATTTCAGTTTTTTTGATTTGGTTCCATTAACAAAGCAAAATATAGAGTTTATAAACTATTTGATTTAGAAAGGAGAGTTGGGTTTCCTCCATGTGAATAGACAGGGACTCATGTTGAATTACTTCTTAAGTACCTTTCATTCTTTCATAGTCATGCCAAATATGAAGTGCACATTGTATTCCTTAGAGTTGTCCTCTAATTCCAACAAGTTCAAATCTTGTGCATGAAATGAACACACTAGGATTCTATTTTAACACAAAGATTCTCATGAGATCACAATTAGATAATCTTAATTTTCCTACATCTAGGTGTTCAAGATAGTAGTTTAATTAGACGATCTCGCAAGCATTAATTCCACTAACGAGCATCTCGGGTGTCACGCGCAGTTCAGATAAGGAAGTGATATCATTGGGATCCATGGACTATATCACTTCATCCATGAGCTCTCAACAAATCATCTTACTCCTTTCATGTATGCTGAGCAACAAAGCTCAATTAGTGGGTCTTAGCTCACATGCTTTGACCTCTTGATTGGGCTTAGAGCATGGTGCAGTTAGGCTCAAGAATTTCTCACATAGTTCTAAGCACTATCGCACACATGTCCAGCTCTTAAACTAAGTTGTGAGCTATGGAGCATAAGACTTTTATTTTCATGTTCATTTGTATAATTATATTTTCTTAACATAATTTTTTATTAGTCCACAGCATAATTTTTGAGTGATTTCATTGATTCATTCAAACATAGATTTTTTGATCAATTGCTTGAGGAAGTTCTCCAACATTCATTAAGTCCCTTACATTTGACAATGGACTCAGCCTAACTCTCCCCAAGTGGGTCTAGCCTTCCATTACAGCTGAGATAAGAAGAAAAATATAGAAGGATGAAGCCCTTTCATGATCCACTAAAATGAAATCAAAAGAAAGGTTAATAGTTTACTAGGAACAACCCTTATTGGGGTTCTCTGGATCTTCTCTCTTCTTCCTCTCTTCCTTTCCTTTAGCTCCCTAGTGCAGCTTTTTACTTCCTTCTCCTCAAGCAATTACTTCTTCAACCTCCTTTGGAGAGGTCTCCTTCTTTCTCTATGTAGCCCCTAAAAAACTAAAATTTTGGAGTGAAAAATGAGAACCCTTCTCATGTCAAGAGAGGCTGCATTTATAGATGAGTCATTCTCCTTTCTTTGTATTCAAATTCTGCTCTTTTCCCTCCACCATTTCTGCTATAATGAGTGGTCATCCCACTTTATGCATGAAATAATTTTTCCTTTTGCATTTTTAAATCTTGTAATCATTTCAAACAAACTTCTTTTTCCCTTATACTAAGCTAATGGCACAGGATATGTAAGCTGGGAGACAAGCTGCTAGTTGGAGGTCTTATCGCAGCTGCAATTAATGCCCTAAAAAGACAGTAAATATGGTGCCCACTGTAGCGCACTGTGGCATGCTGCAGCGGCTTAAGTTCGTAACCTCATCCACGGTAGCACGCTGTAGCGCATTAAGTTCAAAACTTACCTGCTGTAGCACGCTGTAGTGCATTAAGTTTGAAAATTTACCTGCGGTAGCACGCTGTAGCACATTGAGTTCGAAAACATACCCGCGATAGCGTGCTGTAGCGGCTCCATTTCGAAGTATCTTCCACTGTGGCGCACTGCAGTGGTTTAAGTTTGAAAACTTAGCTGAGGTAGCGCACTGTAGTGTCTCCGTCTCATAGTATCTTCCGTTGTGGCGCGCTGCAGCGGTTTAAGTTTGAAAATTTAACCGCGATAGCGCGCTATAGCGAATTA
Source organism: Gastrodia elata (assembly GCA_016760335.1). Taxonomy (NCBI): domain Eukaryota; kingdom Viridiplantae; phylum Streptophyta; class Magnoliopsida; order Asparagales; family Orchidaceae; genus Gastrodia; species Gastrodia elata. Next base: position 8,226,245 of record CM028685.1, on the reverse strand, counting down.
AGTTCGATACATCCTCCGCGGCACGCACTATGGTGCGTTGTGGCACGATGTGGTGCGCTATAGTGGAATTGCTCCATAATTCAGGAATCCCCTTGGATTAGTGCTTCCTGCTTGCCAGTAACTGGAGTGCGCGGTGGCACGCTGTAGCGATTTTCTCCCAGAAATTATAGAAATGCTCCAGATTCTCCCAGAATTTGTTGTGCTCTCATTTTTCCTGAAAATGAGCAAAATTTTATCAAAGTAGGCTATTTTTAATATGAATTTGAAAGAGATTTTCCTTTATTTATGAAATAAACTATGGATTCATCACACCCCCACACTTAGATTCTTGCTCGTTCTCGAGTAAGTTTAAAAAATAATTTTTTTTTTATTTTTAAAGTATGAGAGTCAAAGTTTTAATATCAATTGGATAATTAATATTATTTAAACTTGTGTAACTGAAATGACTTAGCAATTTGTTCAGCACCTAAATGTTTCTAACTCCAGTTATAATCCTTGGTTGCATGTCTAGTCTCCAATTTTAAAATTACAATGCTTGATACTTTATGATGGGAGAGGTTCTTTAGAACTCCCTAAACTAGTGAGGCTGTGTGTGACCTAGAGTTTTGTATCATATGTGCTTCTTCTTATAAATTACAAAGATACTAATTTTTAGAATATATATTTTTTATCATCCTATTTCATTTTTTTCTTAGGAGAGATATTTTTCTTTATCCCTGCTTTTGTTTTCTTTCTTTTTTCAGCTTTTGGGAGAGACATTTTTCTTCTTCCTTTTTTCCAGTTCTTTGTGATCATGAAGTCCTACAGGAGTCTAGCACACTCATTAATTCACTCAATTTTTTCGATCACTAGTTTTTGGTTCACAATTTTCCCCCACACTTAAACCTTAGCATTGATCTTGCTAAATATTTAGAGACTATATATAACCAAAAACTATTTCTTTGTTTTGATAATTTTGTGCTGTCAATTTGTTGTGTCACTTTTCATTATGCAAGTTTTGGTAGAGTTTTAATCTTCCAATTGATATTTTCTTAATATTCATGCATTGAAAAGTTCATAAGAAAAAAAATATTCTTCGTAAACTGTAAAAAAATTGGGAAAATATGAGAGTCCATAATTCATTAATTCAAAAAGGTCAAAACACAAAAAGGAAAATAAAAACAAGAAAATAAGAAAAAGACAACCTAGTTTACTCATCATCCTCGCCTTCCTCTTCATCCTCCTCTCCCACGTCCAGGTAGGTGTAGTCACACAGCCAACGGGTGTCCTGAATATGGTCACCGATAGGTAGTTGCAGTAGCACCGATCCATCCTGTACTCCTTGCAAGCTCCAATCTTGAAACATCATTCCAAGAGTTTAATGGAATTTCGATTGGAACTCGCGCTGCCTGGCAATGTTTTTCTTGCAAAACCACATGCTGGTGGCCATAGCCTTATCCAAGTCAATTTGTTGAGTATAAATCCGCATCAACATTTTTTTTGAGAATGTACAGCCGGTGGAAGCTGAGGCTTCTCCTTCTTCTTCCCTCCTCTTCTTGACTTACTTCCGTTCTTGGGAATGGACATTCAGATTTATTCACACAAGAGCGGCACTATAGGGAACAATGGTGTCAGAGGAGAGGATCTTGACCCCTTGGGCAAGACAAATGCCCGATATTAACGACCCGAAGGCAAGCGCAGCACAGCACCCGTGCAGGGCATTCCAAAGCTGCTCAAGAATGATGCTGGAGATACAAATTTCTTCGAGCCTTTGGAGCGCACACATGAGTAGCGCCTAGGACGGGTCACTTTATTGAGGTGCCCCATCAGCATGACGAAGCTGGAGATGAAAACCAGCCAAGCACTGCTCGAGTCTGTGAGGAGGGCTCGAGCAATGTTGGCCAGATTTTCTCTCCAATCCGCATTATTGCGAACGAGTTCACTCGCGAGTGCTTCCGGGTCATAATGAAATTCAATATGGGTCAAATATGCACAGTCCTAGACCTCCCTCAACCTGTAAAATTGCTCGATTTTCTCGAGCCAAAAAATTACTCCCCTTCCCTGTACAAAACTTTTATGCCCCGCCGAGTTAATGGCGTTGGCGTAAACTTTCTACACCAAGGTCGGGTATGAGTGGATTTGGTGGTCAGCATCTCCCTCCATCAACGAGATCAACTTGTTTAGAGGGTACGGGCAAGACCCCCCCCCCCCCCCCCTAAAACTTTTTTTGGGGATCAACTTTCGCAGAGAAGTAACCAAGGTGAACCTTTGTTCAGCCTCGGCGGAGGAGAACCTCTTCTTATTGAAGGCTCCACCAGATGTGGAGGCCCTGACTTCCTTAATGGGGATAGACTTCTTTCCAGATGACATGTTTGATTTGAAGAGATGCTGAAGTTCTCTAGAGGGGAGGAGAATAAAAATGCAAGAGCAGAAGAAATCAAAAGGTGCAAGTTTACATCCCCCCTTAAGCCCATTAAATAGCCAATCAGTCATGAGGGCCAAAAACAATCTGGTCAAATATGCTCCCCATGACATAAATATGACATACCTTAATTATGAAGGGAAAGAGGGGGGGCAGCTTTTTTCAGCACCTCCATTTCACTGCGTAAGAATCCTAAAATAAGCAATTATTGATTGCATTAGATTTCCTAGGCAGTCAAAATTGCTATAACTGGAGCAATTTGCTATAGCGCACTGTAGTGCGCTGTGGTGCGCGACAATGACTACAACTTCTAAAATTTTCGAAACATACAAGTGCACACTACAGCACTTCAAAGCATCAATTTTCGCCGTAGCGCGTTGTGGCGCGCTATAGCAATTTAGTTTCAAAATTTTACCCGCAGCAACGCGCTGTGGCAGTTGAGGTTCGAATTCATCCCACTATAGCGCGCTGTTGCAAAACTGATTTCTTTAGCCTTGTTTTTTTTTTTTTTTTTTTTTTTTTTTTCTTTTTTTTTTTTTACTTGGGTTGCCTCCCAAGAAGTGCTTTGTTTTAAGTTGTTAGCCCGTTTCGTTTAGGATTACTTTCTAACAAGATTGCTCGAGAGATCTTCCCTTCCGACTTCTTGAGGTATTGGGATGAGCACTAACATAAAGTGTGCTCGAACCCACACACTCATCTTTCCCTTCAAAAAATTCAGTGACCTCGCACTCAAGTTTGGAGGAAATTTTATTTTTCCTCTTTCCCCTCCTAGTTTTCTTTTTCGTCATTCTCTCCTTATTAACACTTTCAGATAATGTGCCATAACTATCTTCGGAGTTCCTTTTACTAAGAGTTAAGTTTTGAAAATCAAGTGTTTCTTAAGCCTTTTCCTCCCTAGCTTTCCTTTTCAACTCTAATTCCATAATCTTTTGTTTGAAAAGGGTAGGTTTAAGATCTATCAGTTCATACCTACCCTAGATTCTTATGCTTATTACACCCTAGCACACATCTATTATGGCTTTGGTGCCCATGAGGAAGGGTCGCCCAAAGATAATAGTGGAGTTTTCATTCCACCTATGCCATTCGCACACTATAAAATCAGTGGGGATAATAAAGCTTCCCAACCCTATAGGAACATTTTTTATGATATCTAAAGGAGTTAAATATTCCAAATTAACAAATTCTAAAATTATGGAGGTGTACTCCATCCCTCCTACCTTAAGATGCTCATAAATGTGGTAGGGCATGATATTAACCAAAGCACCAAAATCAATCTGAGAATTTAAGAGTACCTCATTCCTAATCACACAAGAGATGCATAACCTCCCAAGATCTTCACACTTAAGGACAGTGAGCTTCTCATAATCAGTATTCATACCCCTTTCTCTAGCCTCTAACTCCTTTTCAATAGTATTACTACTTTCAGTTTGGTCATCACCTTCCATCCCTTCAGAATGGATAACACTCACTAGTTCTCATGGATTCACTTCTGTGGAACTAAGCAAGGCTCCTCTCTGCCGAGTGGTCAGCTGCTTAGAGATCTATCCTAGTTGTACTTCATTATTTCTGAGAGATGCCTCTATCCCTTGGATTGAGGCATCGTGATGGGTGATTGTCGCTTCCGTCCTACGCATAAATTAGATGGTTTCTGCCTTAAAAGCGTTAAAGGCTCCTTCTAAATTTGTTGGTTGATGACTAAAATTGTTCCCATTGTTAAAACTTTGCTTGTTCAATAAACTACCCCCATTAGGATTCCCATTGTTATTATTATTATCCCAAAAAAAATTGGAGTGATTTTTTCACCCAGGGTTATATGTGTTGGAGTAAGGGTTATTCATAGCATTATTATTCCTCAGATAGTTAACTTGCTCAGTGTTTGATTGCACGAAAGGATTGCACGAAAGGATTGGTTAGATTGCAATTTTCACTAGCATGTTTTTCCCCGCACAACTCACAATAAGTTTCTTAAACAAAATTAACATTCATGTTTTCAATTCATTGATTTAGCGCAAGGATTTTGTTTTGTAGAGCTATAATTTGGTTTATTTCAGTTATCTGGATTGATTCCTTTTTAAGCCATTCAAAAGGTCATTGGTATGCATTATTTGCCATTTCTTCTAGGAGGTCATAAGCCTCCTCTTGGGTTTTACTACTAATTGAGTGTCCGACTGCCGCATCTATGAGTGTCCTTATTGGAGCATTCAAACCATAATAAAAGGTTTAAACTTGCATCCACAAAGGGAACCCATGATGCGGGCATCACTTTAAGCATTCCTTAAAGTGACCTAACCATTATATAGTGTCTCACCCTCAAACTGACTGAAGTTGGTTATCTCAATTCTCAGACGAGCAGTCTTCACCGGAAGGAAATATTTGGCTAGGAATTTCCTAGCCAAATCATCCTAAGTACGGATAGAATTGCTCAGGATAGAGCTGAGCCAACTTTTGGCTCTGTATCTTAGGGAAAATGGGAAAAGCCTAAGTTTAATGGTGTCTTCAGAAACTCCATTAAACCTAAAGGTATCACAAATCTCAAGAAAATTTGAAATGTGTGAGTTCGGGTCCTCAGTGGCTAACCCACCAAATTGATTATTCTGAACCATGCTCAGTGTTGAAGGTTTAATCTCAAAATTATTGGCTTTTATATTGGGCCAAATAATTTCATGGGGGATGCCTCTAATGGCGGGCAAGGCATAGTCTTTATGTGCTCTACCTGTGGATCTTCTAAAGACTCTCTAGGATTTGCTTCGAAGTTTTCCATAACAGCTTGTTGATTATTTAAAATGACTTGTTCTCTTCTAGCTTGTAGATAGGTTCTTTCAATTTCTTGATCAAATTGATATTCAGTATAATTTCTCATACTCATGCAAATCAAAAATTAAGATATTAAGAACAAGTATAGCAATAACATTTAATAATTTAACAAATAAAAGTAAAGTAAAATAGTTAGTCTAAGTTATAAATTAGTGCATGATTAAATACAACAAGAAAATAAAACTATATGCAAAGAGATTTGCTTAAATCACTATTTACTAGTAGATTATCCTTAATACAAAACAACTACCATTCCTCAGCAATGACGCCAAAAATTTGACAGACTGTAATTACACATCTGCACTTACACGCAAGTGTACGTGGCCTGAAGTAATAATTTGGAAGGTAAGTTCTGAGATTTATCATCCTCAAGGAATGGTGAGTTTTGTTATTAAGGTATATCTATATTCAATAATGTTTAAATGGTATGATTTCAGTTTTTTTGATTTGGTTCTGTTAACAAAGCAAAATTTAGAGTTTAGAAACTATTTGATTTAAAAAGGATAATTAGGTTTCCTCCATGTGAATCGACAAGGACTCATATTTAATTACCTCTCAAACACCTTTCATTCTTTCATAGTCATGCCAAATATCAAGTGCCCATTTTTATTCCTTAGAGTTGTCCTCTAATTCCTACAAGTTCAAATCTTGTACATGAAATGAACACACTAGGGTTTTATTTCAGCACAAAGATTCTCATGAGATCACAATTAGAGCATCTTGGTTTTCCTACGTTTAGGTATTCAAGATAGTAGTTTAATTAGGCGATCTCACGAGGATTCCACTAACGAGCATCTTAGGTGTCACACGCATTTCAGATAAGGAAGTGATTTCATTAGGCTCCATGGACTATGTCACTTCATCCATGATCTCTCAACAAATCTTCTTCATCCTTTCATATATGCTGAGCAACGGAGCTCAGTTAGTGAGTCTTAGCTCACACGCTTTGACCTCTTGATTGGGCTTAGAGCATTGTGCAGTTAGGCTCAAGAACTTCTCACATAGTTCTAAGCACTAGCGCACACATGTCCAGCTCTTAAACCAAGCTGTGAACTATGAAGCACAAGACTTTTAATTTGATGTTCATTTGTATAATAATATTTTCTTAACATAATTTTTTATTAGTCCACAGCATGTTTTTTGAATGATTTCATTAAATCATTCAAACACAAATTTTCTTATCAACTACTTGAAGAAGTTCTCCAATATTTATTAAGTCCCTTACATTTCACAATGGACTCAGCCCTATCCTCCCCAAGGGGGTCTAGCCTTCCATTATAGCTGAGATAAGAAGAAAAACATACAAGGATGAAGACCTTTTCATGATCCACTAAAAATAAATCAAAAGAAAGATTAAAAGTTTACTAGGAACAACCCTTATTGGGGTTCTCTGAATCTTCCCTCTTCTTCCTCTCTTCCTTTCCTTTAGGTCTATAGTGTAGCTTTTTACCTCCTTCTCCTCTAGCAATGGCTTTTTCAACCTCCCATGGAGAGGTCTCCTTCTTTCTCTACGCAGCCCCTAAAAAGCTAGAATTTTTGAGTGAAAAATGGGAACCCTTCTCATGTCAAGAGAGGCTATATTTATAGAGGAGGCATTCTCCTTTGCCTTGTATTCAAATTCTGCTCTTTTCCCTTCATTTTTGCTGTAATGAGTGGCTATCCCGCTTGATGCATGAAATGATTTCTACTTTTGCATTTTTAAATCTTGTAATCATATAAAATAAACATTTTTTCCCTTATAATAAGCTAATGGCAGAGGATATGTTAGCTGGAGATAAGTTGCTGGCTGGGGGTCTTGTCCCAGCTGCAATTAATGCTCTGAAGACACAGAATATATGGCGCCTGTTGTAGCGCGCTGTGGCGCAATGCGGCACGCTGCAGTTTTTTAAGTTCGTAACCTCATCCGCAATAGTGCGTTGTAGCATCTTTATCATTCGAGCTTGATCCACGGTAGCGCGCTGCAGCACACTGTGGCGCACTGTAGCGAGTTAAGTTCAAAAACTTATTCGTTGTAGCACGCTGCAGCGCGCTGTGGTGTGCTATAGCAGCTAGGTTCTGAAGTTCAAGTCCGCTGAGCCCTTAAGGTTTCATCACGACCGCGCGCTGCATGGCGCTGTGGCGCGCTGTAGCAAGTCAAGTTTGAAAACTTACCCGTGGTAGCACGCTGTGGCGCATTAAGTTCAAAAATTTACCCACTGTAGCGCATTAAGTTCAAAAACTTACCCATGGTAGCGTGATGTAGCTCATTGAGTTCGAAAACATACCCGTGATAGCGCGCTGTAGCGGCTCTGTTTCAAAGTATCTTTTGTTGTGGTGCACTACAGCGGTTTAAGTTCAAAAACTTAACCACGTTAGCGCGCTGTAGTGGCTCTGTTTCGAAGTATCTTCCGTTGTGGCGCGTTGCAGTGATTTAAGTTCAAAAACTTAATCACGGTAGTGCGCTATAGCGAAATATGTTCGATTCATCCTCCGCGTCAGCGCGCTATGGCACGCTGTAGCAGAATTGCTCTATAAATCAGAAATCCCCTTAGATTAGTACTTCCTGCTTGCCAGTAGCTAGAGCGCACGGTGGCGTGCTGCAGCGGTTCTCTCTCAGGAATTGCATAAATACTCTAGATTCTCCCATAATTTGTTGTGCTCTCATTTTTCCTGAAAATGAGCACAATATTATCAAAGTAGGTTGTTTCTAATATGGATTTGAAATCTTTTTTATTTATTTATGGTAGAAAGTATGGATTCATCACTTGTGTACAACAATCCATAGTGGAGGGATAATTCTCCCTCCATTGTAAACCCTTGGAGGTTGACCAACATCCTACATTTGATCAGGTAGGGCCAATCTCACATGGAGCTTTTGAACCTGTCATGTCAGTTTCATCAAGACTGACATTTTGGTACTTGAATCGACGTCTGGTATCCATTGTACACAAAGAAAAGGGTAAGCCTTAGATTTCCTATCATAGTCCCCCAACAGAAGATGAACAGTGCCGGAAGAGTCAGCCCGACCCGCGAGGCACTATCATTGGACCTACGCACATGGTCGACTCGCATGCATGCAGTAGTCGCGGGCCAATGCGCAGGTATGTCGCACATGCGGGTCAATGCTTAGGAACAATTATATCAATTTTTAATTTATATCAAAATAAATAAATTTAATAATTTTAAAATATAAATCCAAATATATTGAAATTATATACCAAAATTATCAGAAAAATATATAGATATTAATAAAAAGTTTAATTCAAACTTTTACTGCTAACCATGCTAATAACCTCCTAATTATCATTAAGTGTAATAAGGCTTAATTAATCTATTTAAAGTCAAAATTGACTATACATATAGTTGTTGTACTAATTATGCTATAGGAAAGCTATAGCTACTGATTATATGCCATTTGAACTTCAATTGGAAAAAATAAGATTTTGACACTTAAATAAATTAATATTTTAAACCAAAAATTAGGTTTTTCCTATTTAGGCTTCCTAAACCTTAGGATACCTTCGGAAACTTAGCATATGACATGATACAATAATTAGATGATGAATTGGATAGAAAAAAAATGAGAATAACCTATTTTGACTAGAGTTTAGTAAACCTAGATTGAACCCTAACTCATAATAAAGTCTAGGATTTATTATTAATAATGTTAAGACTTGGAATCCTAGGATTAAAAAGAAGAGGCTTGATATTTAAACTATATAACAAATGTGAGAAGATCTATATAATTATAACTTAAGTAATGCAAACCCTTAAGCCTTACCATATTAGATTAGTAGTTTTATAAAACCATTAAGTCTAAGGATAGATTAGAATTGACCTACTAGTGATATATCCCAGGATGAGACAAACCTATGAGGATAGGACATCTAAATTGTTAGTAAACTAAAAGGATTAGAGAGAAATTTAACTTAGGATTTTGAATAATCTAAGCCATAAGAACCCATAACCTAGAATGTGCAGTAGTGAGACCTATAAAATATGAGTTAAGTTGCTTAGATAATTGTAATGTTAGTAATAGGATATAACTCTTATTTATAATTCTTCAACTATATCAATACATTATTGTCACTAAATAAAACTTTAATTAAATTATTATTTTCAAAATCTCATTAATATATATACTATTCTGTATAAATTCATTGAAATATTTGATGAATGTTTAAGTCAATTGATAAGCTAGAATAGTTCAAATCATAGGATAGATAACAAAAGTAAATGACAACAGATAACTCATAGTTTGAAATTAGCTCTGAAAATTCTTGAATGATATAATGCATTGAGACTAAATCCTTGAACATATTCATTAAAGACATTGTGCATAATTTAAACATATAATATTCTTATGGTGGGATTTTATTTGGCAGACTATGTTGTACACCTGTTGTTGAGTTAGGGCATGCTATGGAGTGATCAAGAGACCACACATGTCCTACAAGGGGGAATGTGTGTGTTATCAAAAAACATACTTACTTTTTGTTGAGTAGATATGCTTAACTCCTTACTTGTTATATATAGTTCCCACTGAATAAACCATATATTTAAATCAAGATAAATAAATAATATTCATAGCTTACAATCTTTATAATTGTATTTATAATTTATTCACTCCTTTAAATTGAGATCTCCTTTCTTTCATATATTACAGTTTACTAGTATTTACAATTCTCTTACTTCCATTTCTATAGTGTATTTTAGTTTATAAATTCATTTTATTTACGCTGCCCTGCTTACTTATCATATATCGTGTTGTACATATTTATACTATTTGATGCACACTTGTATGTATAGATGCACATACTCCTTTTACTTATATATTTGATGCAAGTTATGACAAGCTTTTCTCATTTACCCTTTTTACTTGTTATTTTATAGTCATTACTTTACTTTCACTTTTTACTGCTTTGTGCACCACTTATAACAATTGTAAATGGCTAATGGATAAATAATTTAGTTGCCCTAAAGTATACTTGACTTTGTAAATATAATCACTTATTTGTATTTTATTAGCTGTGCCCAACTGTATTATATACCAAATATAATAAATCAAGAGCTTGGAGTTGATCTTGCACCTGAGGTAGATTGAGCCTAGTTGTTGCAGCTTGAAGACTTTACCATTTTCTATCTTCTTATTTTATTCATCCTGTGAGGATGAGTGTCATTACTTTAAATATTTATATAACTTTAATTAAACTCTAGATATTTTATTTTACTGTTCTGTGATATATTTTTCTCTCTTTTTTGGATGACTATAATGGTATGTATTTATATAATATTATGCATCTAATTTCTTGCTTTAGAGACCATTGGGTCTTCGTAGTGCCTAATAGTGGGTTAAGACTCCTAACCCGGTATTAAGTGATACAATAACACCAAGTGTTAGATTATATTATCTAATATAGTAATTAGGTCGTTACACAGTAGCCTCAAGTTCTTCCTTTGCATCTAAAGAGATAAAGACTTTAGTTGTAACAACTCAATTATTGTTACTTGGTTTTAGACATTCAAATTATATTAAAACCACTGCTAGTAGAATTGTAATGGCATTAGGAGCGAACACCTGAAATTTATGATGATTTGGAGATCGTTCATTTTTGACGAGTATTTTGGGGTATTTTAATATCCTAAACATTACCTAAATTAATTTGACATCCAAATCAAAATCAGAGTTCGCCATTGAACTCGTCATGCCAACTTAGCTAGGGGTGATACTTTGGGAATTTTTCGAAGTCGTCGAATTTTCCGTGAATATATTTATATATTTAAGTGCTCAGAAAATTAAGATAATTAAATTGATTTCTAATTCAAAATCCGATTTCATTTTTGAGTTCCTCACCTTTGATTTAGCTAAGGGTGAATTTTTGGGATTTTTCAAAGCTCTTTTAGTTACCTAAATTCAATAAATTAAAAAGGTATAAATTATTAAAATTTTATACTTAACAAATTTATTACTCTTTCTCTAAATCCTGAAGGCACCGTACAGCTATGATTGGGTCTATCGTACCCATCCAATTTGTTTAAGCATTGAACCAATCTAGCCATCTATTATGTGCGTGCCTAGCGATCGGATGACTAAGATCAAATTGTTGTACACCTTCCTACTCACATGATCGTGCATCTATGGCCATAGAACCTCATACCACGGCCCTCTATCAAGCCCCCATAACCACGAATCCTAAGTCCCTCATCACAACATTGTGGTGCATTTGGGGAGGAGGAGCCATGGGATCAAGCAGCGAGCATCTGAGGCTTTTGAGCAAATTTGATCTAACCCTAATTGGGGTCGACAGTGAAAGGTACCTTATAATCCCTTCTCTTCAATCATTCAATTAACCTTCTCTAATTTCGATCACTAATTCCATTAGGTGTAGAATCATCGGTTAGGATTTAATAGAGCTTGATTGAGCCTGATCTGACCTTTGTCTACATTTTCTAACTGAAGAGTGTCGTTGGCTTCGTTACGTCCGTGACCGAGCCCCTAAGGCATCGTCGTGTTGGAGCTAGAGGAGGTCTCCTATGATGGTTTGGCTACTAATCAAAAGGTCTCTCTGAGACCTTTCAATCGACATGTGGGTCGGCCGCTGGCGACCACCAGAGCTAGAGAAATTTTGATTCCCTAGCTCCGGGTATCTGACTATCACTGCGTGGACAGAGGCTCGGGTCGACCCACCTACGGGACCCGTACTACGGATCCATTCTGTGAGCCCAACCCGCTAACCCATGCGCGCACGACTTGGACAGTGTGCGTACGGCTGAGGGCAGAGTTAATGAATGGAAGATAATAATTTAATTAAATTAATTGTATACTTAATTGATCCAATTATTATTTGATTAATAACTTTATTAATACAACTCCAAATCGAGCAATATTATACACCACTTTAACCAGAAAAATATGAGGAATAATAATCAGATATTCGATTTTTAATTTGATGATTATTTTTATTAATCACTATTTAATTTAATTAATCAATTAAATTTTTAACCTAATTTTTAAACCAAATAACTTATCCAATTCTCGTCCAAATTCGATGATCCAATAGTCCATTTCGATCACAATGATATGTAGAACAATAATATATTTTGACAACTAATTTTGTAAATGACCCTTTAAGTGTCACTAAGAGTTATTAAAACTCTGATTAGTCATTTGATGTCTGATTTGACCCTACTTAGTGTCATTTTACTCGTTATACTATAAGGGAGTTATGCCCACCTTATTTATGCGATTTGGATATCAAATAAAAAATGTGAGTTTTTTACCTTTAAATAAAATAATATAAATTCTTAATATAAGGGTTTTGCATGTTTAGGCCTCCTAAAGGCTAGGACATCTTAGACAACCTACCATATGGCATATAAAAGCATTATATGATATTTTGAGTAGGAAAATACCCATAATAACCTACTCCTAGTTTAGTGCTAGTAAACTAAGCTAGAGCCTAAACATAGAAATGAATTGATCTTCTATGGCCCTAATGCTTGATTTAGTACTTCATGATTGTATTAGTCCTAAACTCTAGGGTGGAATGTACTAGTTGGATCCTTATGATTGTAAGAACCATTAGTAAGGACCTTAATGGTTAGATTGGACTTAGGCTAGTTCCTTACATTCCTTAAGTGTAGGATCATCCTTAAACACCCTAGTGTGTAACTTAGGGATGTTAGCCCAGTATAATAAGTCTAACCTTTTAGCTAATTAGGATTTCTAGTACCTTGATGTGAAACCTAGAATCCCTTAGCTAACTTTTAGGATTCCTTGTACCTTCACTTAGGACTTTGCTCTCTAGAATTTCTATAGTTGGTAACTAGTTACTTGGTGAAGCTATTGAGTTAGGATCTTCCTAATCCTTAAATACTCTAGTGAACCAAAGGCTAGTAACCCTCTATGTTAACCTTCTAGCTATGGATCCTTCCCATTAGTTAAAGTCCAATAAATTAATTAGATTAGGAAGTTAGTAATGAGTTAAGCTTTCAATTCAACTTAGATTAATACTTATGCTATTATTGCCATATAGATAACCTAGAGTGAATCCTAAAGTGTAGGATAGTGAGCTTGTGGATCATGCCTAAATCATGTGAATCACTTTAGAATAAGGTTAAGTAATCCTTAGTATAGTACTTGTGACCTTGAGAGTACTTAGAAGAAAATTAGAATGGATACATTTTAGAAAGGTTAGTGCCTTCCTCTTAGACTTAAAGATTAAGTTTAGTAGCTAATGTAACCTACCTAGGATTATGTGAGTAGTCATATCATGCTTAGAGCTTTATTTAAGTAGTTAAGTGCAACTTTCTTAGTGTGTTGCAATTAGTTATTTAATTTAAGTATGATACTTAAGATCTATTAGAAAGACTAATTTATTAAGCTAAGACTAGAAGTAAGCTTAGATGATGAAAAGAATTAGATCCTTAAAGCTTTGATCAACTAAGTAAGAGCTATAATTAGAATCCTCTAAGTGTTAACCATCATAGTAAGAATTAAGACTTAGTGTCCATATCAATTAGACTTGAAATCTTAAAATTACTTAAGATGAAATATTATTAAGATTTAGAATCCCTTAGATTGACTTAGTAATCTGAGCTAAGAGTAGATGTCACCTTATATGTTAAAAGGCTTAGAACCTTTAAGAGCTAAGTTTTGAGGAGAAACTTAGGACCTTATTGATGGTAGTATTAAGGCTTGGAACCTAAGGATTAAGTTAAGAATCTTAATATTTAGATTAGTAAACTTATGTGAGGTAAATTAGACAACTATAACTTAAGAAGTTCCATTCTTTAAATCCTATAAATAATAAGCTAGTAACCTTGTTTAATTGTAAGATTAACGATAATCTAGTATTAAACCACTAATAACATCTTCAAGACTAAATCAATGTAATAAATTAGATGATTAAACCTTCTTAAGCATAGAACCCTTAAGATGTTATTAAAATAATAGTCTTATAAGAGAATATTAACTTAAGTATTTAAATGGTAAGAGTTAAGTGAACCCTATACCATTAGTAGAGTGAGATAGTAAGCTTAGTAGCTATAGAGTGTTATAGCTAAATTGTTAAGTAATCTAAGTCATAGGAATCTAGTAACTTAAATAGTGTCCTAGTAAAGCCTTTAGTATCCAAGCTAGAGTGTCTCATTAGAGTAGAAGTGTTATTTAATAATTTAGATGATTGTAGTGTTAGAAATAGGATAGGATTCTTATTTGTAACAACTCAATTACATCTATAAATTATTTTATCATATGAATAAGACCTTAATCAAATTATTATTTTTAAACCTCATTTTAAATAGTATATTATTATTGTATCAATTGATGAGACATTTGATGAATGTTAAATTCGATTGAGAAGCTTATTAGCTCCAATCATATGATAGATAACTAAAGTAGATAACAATAGATATCACATGGTTTATAATTAGCTTTGAATATTCTTGAATGCTACAATGCATTAATTCTAAATCCTTGAATACATTCATAAATACATTGTACATAAAATAAACTTATAATATTTACTTTGGGGTTTCATATAGTGGACTATGCTAGGGTAGGAAAATAGTGTAATAAGGAAATCTCATATATCCAAGAGAGGGAATGTGTGTGTTATGGGAAACCCCCTTACTTAGTTAAGTAGACATGTTTAACTCTTCACTTGTTTCTACGCCCATAGAACAAGATTACAAGAAAATAACTTAACATATTACAGTCCTTTATGACTATTCTTGCTTTTCATACAATCTTTGTGATTATGAATGCATTATCATAGTCTTTAGAATATTTATACTCAGTTTTTTGTGACTGCTTTTACTTTATACTCAGTCCTTGTGATAGAGAATTTTCCTCGCTTGCATATATTACAATTTCACCTATATTTACAGCTCCTTTTCTTACTTACTTACAATGTATGTTGTTACTTACATTTTTTCTTACACTACTTTCTCTTATGTTACTTAGTGTATGTCCACTTTTACATATTTTCTTTTTGTTTTTATTGCACACTTGCTAGTATAGTTGTACCTTTTTTTTTACTTACATAGTTAATGCATGTTGTACCAGCTTTCCTCTTTTTATTGCTTTTTAACCTTTGATTATTGCTTACAATCATTTACTTTACTTTACTTATTTTCTCTTTTTACTGCATTCAGCTCAACTTAAATAACAATTGTAAATGGCTAATGTAAATGGCTTTTCAAATATATTAGAATTGGGATGTTTGTCTTAATATGAATTGTACTTATCTAAATGCTTAAGACAAGACAATAACTCTATAGTTCCTTATAGGGAAACTCAACCAATTCCTTAAGTAAAATGAAAGTTAGAGTTAGGTTATAGATATGTACTGCATTCCTATATGATACTACTAATGTTAACATTAGTTAAGTTCTAAGCAACCTATTTAATGTTCAAGTATTTGAAAAGCTACATGAGAGATAACTTAGATGCTAATAACTTAGCATTAAGTTTCAAGATAAAATTGACTAAATCCTTCATTTGGACTTACTACCACAAAATGTAGTTCAATCTAATTTCATAGAGTTATCACTATGATAAGAATAGGTTCAATTCTTAGGGTACATGTGGTAAATCTAGGGTTCTATATCAAAATATCACAAATAAGGCATCCTACCTCGATGAATTACCTAATTTTAGCTCATTCAATATGTGATCTAAGTTTATCACTTAAGGATGTCTACTATATTCCAACCCTTTTAACTACTAAAAGTAAGCTTCTAAGATTGGAATTTAAATCATAGTAGGTCTTAATTAATGAAATGAGTATTTACAATTGATGTCTACTAAATAGATCTAGATGACAAAATCAAAAATGCAGATTTTGTTCTAAACATTCTTCTAAGATTTAATAGTCTATTTCTCTAACTGTTTCCCTATAATTGGAATGTGGTTGCTAATACAATAAATGAATTTTAATTATGTTATTAAGTGAAGCATGTTATATATTGATATTGGGGAGAGTCGTCAAGAATTGAAAGTTTAGGTAAGAACTTGAATTTCTTAAATCAAAATAATTATATTAAGGGTTTTAAGCTCTAATATATGAAACTTAATTCAAGAACAAGATCTAATATTTTTAACTAACTCCTCATTGTCTAATGAGGGTTTAGATAATGAGTAGGCTAAATTTGGTTAAGTAGATTTCTTAATGTTGGCCAATTAGGGTTATGAAATAATTAAGAGTGATTAACAAATCTAACATTTAGAAATGGAGTTAAACTGCCATTATGTTCTATACTGATTAGCGAGTTCATAAAAACTTAAAACATTTAAATTAGGTCACAAATGAGGTTCATATTCATTAATCAACATTTGAGATAATTAGTGAATAGTTAGCAAAATTATTTATAAGAAGATAATTCTACCTTCAAAATTAAATTCTCCTCTATATAAGAAAGAAAAGGAGACCCTAAACATGCAATTTGGCTAAGTGTTCATCCTAATATTCACTAATCATGGTTTTAAGTAATTGGGGGATAATTATAAAATTAATCATAGAAAGTAAAATATTATTGTAGTTTATTATTCTACACATTTTCTTGATTAAAATAGTATTTAAGATCATAAGATTTGGATGCATATTTACTGAAATAAACTATACCCTAAATTTCATTTAATTCCATAAGTTGAACTTTAGAATTTGCATTTATTATTCACATATTTCTTAATTTGGCGCTCGGGTCTTGCCGGGTCGACCGACACCCGACGGGTCTGCTGCATTTTGGACAACGCGAGTTGGTTAGGACTTTATAACCCACTACTATCGAGCAGCATGGGGAATGGGCTGGTTCAGCCCACACTATTCTCCTTCATTGTTCGAATGGGCTGGACTTTATGACAACGCGGGAACTTAGGGTTTTAGAGAACCACTAAATTATTACCCCAAGCTTCAATTAATGGCTTAAAATCTAACTAGGATGCATTCAATTTCTCAGCCCAAACTTTCTAATTCTAAGCCTTATGGTTTACTGTAGAGGAGAAATTCTCCCTCCATAGTCACCCAATTGGACTGGCCAACCTCCCAGCCCACTCACTAAGTTCAGAACGATTTGGGAGATTCCTTAGTAGACTGGGAGGTTAGCTGAATCAATGGGGCCATATAAGGGGCTTGGGCAATATACCTCACTGTATAGGCCCAAGCTGATTACTACTTGATCGAGTTCAATCGAACTCGATCAAGATCAACAATCATCCTAAGCTAATTTGCAATCATTAATTGCACTACTAAGCGCATGGATTAAGGATTCAATAGTTAAGAAATGGGGTACTTGGTTGAAGAGGAAGACCAACAAGCTACAAGCAATCAGGAGAAATTCAGTGGTCAAACTGACCTCTACTGGCTTCCTTAGGTCCTCGAGGAACCACTGGGAACTTGAACTCCAAGCTTAACCCACTATGTCGACAACATTTGGAGCTATAATGCTTGTCGAGGTCAATAGGTGCAGCAGGGAGACATGCAGAGAAGGGAGGGAATTGGGAAAGCTTAAAGCCTTCTCAGTGAGAAAAGAAGATTTGTGAGGCTTGAGATGGCCTTTAAATAGGCTATGGAGGCCCAAGAAGGTCGGGCCATGGCCTTCATGCCCGACCCTAGGAGTAGCCTTTCCGTTGCTAGCATTGGAAGGATTTGGCCGAATTGGCCCAGTGGAGGGTTCATCTAGATATGGCAAGGGTAGCTAACAGCTTTGCTGAGGTGGACGGGGAGTGGGTAGTAGCCCTCTAACACAATTTGTACGGGCAAATCTTTGCTATCGTGGATGAACGGCTTGGGACGATGATGAGTAGTAGTGGGAGCATTATGGTCCGTCGGATCAATCGAATAAAAAGGCAGAACCGTCCAAATGTGAAGGAGCGCAATGACCGATCGAAGGAAAGATTTGGACCATCTAGTTCACAGGAACGAGCAGCTCAGATGCATCAAAACTTGTTATCGTGTGGGTGGGCCCTACAACGGATTGCTTGCAGTTCGCATAGTGGATTTGGGTGATCTGCTGACCGTTGGAAGGTAAGATTGCAATCATTTAAATGTAGGATCCCTTATGTGCAATTTCCCCAATTTAATTTTGATTAAAATAACCTCTAAAATTTCCAAAATTTTACCCTTGGCTAATTTGAGGGTGATGAATTAAAAAATGCACTCATGTTTTGATTTAGAGATCAATATAATTTAGTTAATTTTGTAGGCTATTAAATTGACCAATTAGTCAATTGCTCCAAATAGATTATGATGAATCCCAAATTTTTAGGGTTGGATCCTAATAAGGTTAGAACCTAGTGGCATAAGGTTTAAGACCTAATTACGCATAGATTATATTGGGTAACAACTTAAGATTGTTACACATCCACCATGAGATCAAAGGAATTCTTCTCATTTACAATGTTAAATGTAACTAATAAGGATAGAGAAATATATATCAAGCCTAATGTCATTCTGTTAAGGGCTTTCCTTTTCCATTTTGACATAGTTTTAGATTTCTTGTCGACTTCATCCAATGGTAAGTACAGCTTCTCTTGATAGAGCAAATATTCCATTTATGTCTTCCAAAATGCAATGTTTGTTTTGTTGAATTTATGAATCTTGTGTCTTATTTCATCGGCCATTGCTCCCACTCAAATAGCAAACCCTATAACCAAACTCTATAATACTAAATGTTGAGACTTATACAATAGGTTTGAGTTGAGATTACCAAAGCAAAATCAAAGAAGGTTGAACGAACATGTAAGAAATAAACCACAATACAAAATAATCCAGCATAAAACCACAAACCATCTAAAAACAAATATTTACATTGAAAGCTCAAGAATGAGAAAACTATAGAGCCACACCACCAGAGAAAAATCTATTATGAAAAATGAGAAAAAAATTATAGAGTTAAAGAGAGTATCACCATCACAAGAATAAGAATTATCTACCACTTCCAAAGCCTCCTGTTGGTATCTCCTCCTCCATAAATTTTTGCTCATGCTAGGGTAGAATGATGCTAGTAGCAACCACATCCTCCAATAGATTAGGGTTCAGCATGTGAAATATCTCTCACATATTTCCTAAATTACCCAAATCCCAAATAGACTCAAAAAAACCCAAAATACCTCTAAAATTACTTAGGCCACCACCAAATCCCATGATAATGTTTCCGCTAGTGCTATAGTGTGCCTGCATGCAGAAGCCTATCTAGCAAGCTAGGGCACACTATGTCACCTAGCTTTTGAATTCTAGGCACTATGGTGCATCGTGGCGCCTAGCTCTTGAATTTTAGGTGCTAAGGTGCAACGTGGTGCTTGACTCTCAAATTTTAGGCTTTGAGGTGCACCATGGCACTTGGAGTGCCCAAATTTCCTTGACTTGTCCCAAAACACCTCGAGACTATCTGGAAATACAATGAAGCTTTATCTGGCAGCTCTATGAATGCCTAAAATGGTCTCAACATCCCAATAGAATCTATTTTGAAGGAGATTCCATCAATCCCCTAAGATCATGAACCATATTAATTTCCTATTCTTCGTATTTTCTCATCTATCTAAGGAGAATAAAATTTGAGGTTATCAGTTTTCCCTCCAATTGTTGAAATAATGGATTCTACACTCCTATAGGATAATGTATATACCTTAATGGTTTAAGGTAATTATTGCTTCCAAAAGTTTCTAAATCTTAAATGGTAAATCTACTGATATTTTATATTTATAAATATATAAGTTGGACTAGTGTAGAATTGTAGTCTCCAGGAAACTGTAAATTCACCTGCTAATAAAACTCATTATTGACCTAACACATATCTGGGATTTAGAAAAGTATGAATTCAAGTAAACATATGTGTTATTTCTGATTAATGTTAAAGAATTTGCCAATGTATTTTTCGAAGATCTACCTGGCCTCCCACTAGTTAGAGAAGTGGAGTTTGCGATTGAGCTTATTTCTGGAACCCAACCAATTTTGAAGGTTCTGCATTGTATGGAACCCAAAAATGTTGTGGGAACTAAACAAGCAACTTTAGGAACTACTTGAGAAAGGTCTCATTAGACCAAGTATGTCTCCTTGGGGAGTTCCAATTCTTTTCTTCAAGAAGAAAGATGGCTCTATCGTATGTGTATAGATTACCGAGTAAGTATCTGCTACCTTATATAGATGATCTATTTAATTAGTTAGCCGAATCTAAGATATTCTCTAAGATTGACCTGCGGTTACGATATCATCTGTTGTGGTATAAGGAAGAAGATGTTGAGAAGACTGCTTTTAGAACACATTATGGACATTACAAATTTCTGGTAATGTCCTTCGGTCTAGCAAATGCATCATCCATCTTCAAAGATCTAATGTAGTGTGTGCTTAAGATTTTATAGATAAATTCATAATCGTGTTCATCGACGGTATACTTATTTATTCCAAGAGCGAAGTGGACCATGAAGACTACTTAAGAGCTGTGCTTGAAGAATTATGTAAGCATTAACTCTTTGCAAAGTAGTCCAAATGCAAGTTTTGGCATGATTCCATGGCATTCTTGGGACACGTTATCAACGCTCAAGAAATTTGAGTTGACCAAAGGAAAGTCAGTGATGTTCAAGAATGGTCTTAACCAAAGACAATGACTAATATTGATAGCTTTCTGGGGCATGCAGGATACTACTATAATTTTGTCAAATGATTTTTATAGATAGCTTCTCATTTAAACTAGTTAACTCAAAAATCTATTCTGTTTGAGTGGGCTCTTGAATGCGAAGAGGCTTTCTTTAAGCTTAAATAAGCTCTCACTTCTGCCCCTGTCCTAACCCTACCCAAAGAATGTATGAATTTGTATATCTTCGTCGATGCTTCAGGAACTAGTCTTGGATGTGTTCTGATGCAAGAGAATAAAGTCATCACTTACGCATCTCATCAATTAAAACTGAACTAGAAGAATTATCCAATTTATAACCATGAACTTGTTGCCATAGTGTTTGCTATAAAAATTTGGTGACACTATCTTTATGGAGTTAGATTCGAGATTTTCACTGATCATCAGAGTTTGAAGTACATTTGCACTCGGTAAGAGTTAAACTTTTGCCAAAGAAAATGGTTAGAGTTAATTAGAAACTACAACCTCAGTATTTAATACCATCCTAGTAAGAAAATGTGGTAGCAAATGCTCTAAGCCATCGTATTGTCCTTTGTTCTATGATTGTTGAAAGTCCTCTAAAAGCTGAATTTGCCAAGCTGTACATTGAAATAACATGCAATGGAGAATTGAGTGCATTAGTAGATTAGTGTTCATCTGAATCATCCTTCTTCAGAGATGTCTCCATTTCACAAATAGCATATGAAGACTACTTGAAGCTTAAGGCCAATATAAAATGGTCGCCATATTAACTTGCAACTGCGCGATAGTGTTATCTGTCTTGGGAATCGGCTGTGGATTCCTAATTCCTTGAACCATAAAGTTCTTATCAAATCTCATCATTCCAACTATAAGATTCATCCTAAGAGTATAAAGTTGTATCAGGATTTAAGGCAATCATTTTGGTGGCCTGCAATGAAGAAGAGCGTAGTATAATTTGTAGCGAAGTGCCATACGTGTAATCTTGTTAAGGCTGAACACCAAAGGCCTGTAGGATTACTGCATCTACTTGAAATTCTAGAGCAAAAGATGTTTGACATATCAATGGACTTTGTTATGGGTTTGCCTAATTCAAGGTGTGGAACTAACTCTATTGGAGTTATAGTCAATTGACTGACCAAGTCTGCTCACTTTATTCAAATTTTCAAATTGATTCTATGGAAAAGATGGCAAATATTTTATCCAATAAATAGTCGTACTTCATAGGAATCCTAATCGATTGTGTCCGACAGAGATAGTAGATTTACTTCCTTGTTTTGGCAGGTAATGCATCAGGATATGGGGACTACTCTAGCTATAATTATGGCCTTTCATCCTTAAACAAATGGCCAGACTGAAAGAGTGAATCAAGTTCTCGAAGACCTATTGCGACTCTATATCTTAGATTTGGTAGTTTATGGAATGATCATCTTTTACTAGTGGACTTTGCTTATAAAAATAGTTATCAAGTAAGCATCGGCATTGCCCCATATGAAGCCTTGTATGGGAGAAGATGCAGTGATTCACTTGTGTGGTCAGAAATTGGCTGCATGTAACTATTTGGGTCTAATTTAGTAGAAGAAATCAATAAGAAGGTGTAGTTAATTCAACAGAGTATTTGTGCAGCTCAGGATCGTCAAAGCAAATATCATGATGCCAGGCACCATCCTATATAATTTAAGGTTAGAGATTTTGCGTATCTTAAGGTCAGCCCTATGAAAGGTGTTTTTTATTTTGGCGTAACAGGGAAGCTCAGTCTCTGTTATGTCGGATGTTTTGAAGTGGTATCAAAAATAGGATCAGTAGCCTACAAGTTAAATCTTTTTGAAGACTTCTCAGCATTGCACAATGTATTTCATGTTCCATCACTAAGGAGATGTGGGGCCCGCTCCTTAACCCATAATCATTAGACTAAGGAGTGGAGTGTCACTTTGGCAAATCCCTTACTTAAGATTGGATTTAGGTATTGACCCTAATCCACTAGTAATGAAGAGATAAGCCGCTGCATACATGCCTTAAACTTAGTCACTAAGCAATTACAGATCAGAGTGCAGAAGCAAAGTAAAATAGGTATACATCTAGATCATCACAATAAATAATAAAAGGGCAACATACAGCTCAGAATATAAAGTACAGCAAAGAAAAACATAGTCAAGATACCTGTATTATTATAGTATTAAATGAATAGTTTAAAAAAACTGAAATAAATCTCTCATCCTCACAGAAAGCTGAAAAAGGAACTAAGTAATGTCTGGTTTTCCCAGCTGATGTTCCTTTTCAATAAATGCTTCAATAAATGGCTCCTCCTCTTTAGCAACCAGCTCTTCAAACCTATTTGAATCTGATATTGTCGACTTCACAATGCCAGGGCTCCAGCTAATAAAAGAAAGTCTTATTAGACAATTGTCTAAGTACATTTTAAGCTGAATATTTTACATGAATTTTTAATGTCACCATCTACACATATAGACCAAAACAACTAAATAGCATAGGAGCAATAAGCATTCAAGGAACATGATAAGTTATAAATACAGCATTTATAACTAAGCAGGGATTGAGGCAAAAAAACACACCTCAAGCAAACTAAATAAGGGATAGGCATACATATATAATGTAGTAAGTAAAAGTATTGAAAGGAAAGTCTAATCCTAAATATGCTGATGATCTCATGATATATGCTGATTAAAACTAGTAAGTCTAAAAGTGGTACATATAGTAAGCAGTAAAAACTAGCATCCTATAAATATGTACAAGTGTGCATTAAGTAAAATACAACTTACTGATATAATATGCATCAATAACACAGTAAATAGTAAATTGAAATTGAAATTGGTATTTAAATTATCATATCAGAAAATTGGCTAATCAGGAGCCAAGCACGTCTGCAAGACTATACGAATTCCAAGCTTAACACATACTCCTCAATGAGTAATGTTAAGCATCCTTATTACTTCTTACCCTATCCATTAGGGTAAATGTGCACCAATACCTACCATAACATAATTGAACCTAATGCAACTATTATCCTAATTATTCTATATTTTCATTTCATGCACAAAGTTTTCTTACATTATATGTGCAAGGAAATAAGCACAAAATACAAGGAATGCATAGCACAAAAACCAAGTATAAAGCATGGGACTCTTCTACACATGGTGACACTATTGTTGTTTAATTAAACCATTCTAACTATTTTAGGTTACACAAGTTCAGGATCTCCAATTCCTACTATCGAGTGTAATTTAAAAATATGGCCTTATAGATTACAAAAATATTAGGACTAGCTAGGTCCTAATATGATTAAATTAATATCGACTTTGTAGGTTGAATAATAAATCAGTATGACCTAATTAATGAATTTAGTCGTTCCAAACTAAAATCTAACCAAAATCTAATAAGCTAAAGATTATGGATTAAATACCATGAGCTTGAACTTAATCACATAATCCCAAAAGTAAAGTCTAAGGGTCTAAGGTTTCAATTCTAAGTAAACATTGAGGTAAATCTTATTAAGCAAAGTCAAGCTTAATAGAATGATTCTTCTATTCTTAATTTAATATTGAAAGATAAAAAAATCAAAAATGAAATTATGAAAATCTAGAAACTGATAAAGTCAAGGATTCATTCATTGAATAATCTCATTATTCAATGAATAAAATCTAACCTAACATCTATCCTTAATTATAAGGAACAGATTCTAAGGTGAAGTGAGGATTCCTAATGATAAAGCTTAAAGAATTTCTAGGAAATTATTGAATTTCCTTACGCTTGCTGATTTTATTTAATTAGGGAAGTTATGGGTGGATTTTAGCGAAGGATTATTTTCCTTAGAGATTTTCAAGCCTAAAATTAGGGGATTTTTGACAGTTAACCAATTAAGAGATTTTAAGACTTAAATTGATCATAAATCAGTTTTATTACTGATTTTATTGATTTAAAAGGTATTTTAAGGTTATATGACACTTAACCTAAATTTTGGGCAAAATGACCATTTTGCCCTTACTTAAGGATCCAAAAAACTACTTTTTGAATTAAGACTCTAAATTGTAATTTCTTACTACAAAATAATTCCTTATTATCTAACATGAAGATAGACAGTAAGTACACCAAATTTGGATAAGAAATGGGTCCTTTAAGTCTAAAGTGGGGTTTTTTACTTAAGAGGCATTTTAGTAATTTACACTTAATAAAATCTAAATTTTTATGTTGTTTACTGTTTATTATTGTTCAAGAATTCCATAAAGTCCAACAATACTAAATTCTAAAGTCTAATAAATTAGTTATAACTATTTTAATTTCTAAGGGCAGTTTGATTATTTCCTATGTAAATAGGGGTCAAAATCCTAACTTTTTCATTTGGTGTCCAAATTCAAAAACCTCAGTGGCTATAGCTTCTCTATATCACACTGAGTATTTTAACTAGGAGTAGACCTAAATTGAACCTCAATTGGTCAAGTTATGACCTAACTAGGGTTATTGGCATTTTGGTCATTTTTTATTTTGTAGTGTTCAGAAATTAAATATTATTTCAGATTATTATTGGCATATCTAGCACTTTAAAGTTTCTGATTTGGAGTCTAATTAACTAAGATATAGTCAAATCAAGATCTAGGATTTTAAGGGTAATTAGGATAGGTCCTAAAAATCATTAAGCAAACTAAGTACCTAATGGTAAAACTAATACTATCTGGATGTTTATAATGTTCTCCTAATCACTTTAAGACCCATAATGGCTAGGATTGGGTCACTAGGTAAAAAGTTATGAGGGTTTGTAGTTTTGGTACAAGTGAGAGGATTTCCTAAAATGTCACTATATTATCTAGGCATCCTATGGAAAAATTAACACTACCAAAATATTCCTCTCATTTTTCTAATTAAAATGAGATATGATATGAGTATGTTTGGACTTATCGTTTAGGAGATATGATTGATTCAAGTTTTTATATTTTATTTATACAATTTAAACTAACCTAAAGTTCTGTTATGAATAAATAAAATTAAGCAAATAAAATAATATAAAAATAATTAAACTATTTCTATTTTTAGCAGTAAGACCCACAGATGCCATGCGGCGCACTCTTATTGGCTGCAGGACTGCAGCGGGCCCCATGAATCCAGCTGAACTAACGGGGGCATACACACGTCAGCGTGGCATTGGACACGGGGGTGACAGCGGGGCCCACTTGGCGTCAGCGAAGCTGACTGCATGCCCCACACTCGTGTCCGTAGATCGAGCTAACACGCGGCACATCAGGGGCTGACACACACCCCCGGCAAGCCCCACAATACACAACGAAGGAACACGCGGACCCATACCCCTCCTCGTGGGTCGGGCTGACCCGACCCAACCCGCATGGCATCGCCTTCTCCACAATGGGCCCAATACCTAGCAGCTAGGGCACAGAAAAATGACGCCCTCCTAGCGGCGCCCGAAGTCCTCCAACACCGCAATGGATTGCCTTTGACGAGAGCTAGCCACCGGTAGTCAATTCGACACCTGGGGTGAAATGAGGCCGCTGCTGGGTCTAACCCTAGATTATAGGGCTCGGTGAGGGACGGGTAACAGAATGTATTACAGGCGAATCCCTAATTCCAATCAATTTATGATGATATATCTAGATCGAAATCGCTCATTCCCCAATCCAAACTTTGAAATAAGCATACAACTCACGGTATAGCAATATGATTGAATGAGGAGGAAGATCAGTGTGTACCTCTTTCAACAGCTCGGACTATTTGGGTTCAGATGAGGGTAGGTTCAGCTCCAGAAACACTCCCAATTGCATGGAAATAGGTCATGCGAGATGATTCAGGACTTGAAGGCGTGACGACGGACTCACCGAGGGCTCAGGAAGTGTCGGTTGGCGGACACCCACGGCGTGGTGACACATGGAGGGTTGCAAAGACTTCGAAGAAGACAATTCTTGAACCGTACGATCAATCTGATCGGATGGTCCAATTCTGCCATTAAATTGAACAGCTTGCACGCAAATGTACGTAGTCTGAAGTAATAAGTGGAAAGTGTGAGCTTCCGGGATTTATCGAACCACAGAGAATTGGATATTTTGTTACTAAGGTGTATCTATTCTCACTAATGTTTAAGCTATGAGTATTTGGTTTTAGTTGGTTCTAGATCAAGCACAACAATCACTAAGTATAAAATAGGTCAGATAAAAGAAAGAGGAGAGTTGGGTTCATCCCACATGTCATGATAGATCACTTATGCATGATCATTCCTCAAGCATTTATCTTTCATTTATTCAGATTTAAATCAAGTGCACATTATTCTTCCTTGAGTTTTATCTCAAAAATTCATAAGTTCAAATCTTGTGTACGAAATAAACACACAGTCGGTTCTATTTCAGCACAAAGATTCTTATAAGATTTTAGGTTTGTAGTTTTCAACTTTTCTCTTGATCAAGGAGATAATGATTATTAAGTTTGTAAGATCTTACAAGCATTGATTCCACTAAGAGCATCACTCACATTGCACATAGTTAAAATGAGGGATTTAATATATTGGGCTCCATGACTATGTTACCTAGTTCATGAGCACACAACTATTTCTTTCCATCCCTCAATTATGTTGAGCTAAGGGGCTCAATTAGTGGGTCTTAGCATCACATGCATCAATACTTTAGTTGAGCTTAGATTAAGGTGCACTAAGCTTAAGAACTTTCTCATATAGTTCTAAGCTCTCATGCACTCATAGATATAGCATCTAACCCAATGTGAGCTATGGAGCACAAGACACTTTAGCTCTTGAGTTCATTAGTCCATTTTCCTTTAATTTACAATCAAGACTATAGTAATATTAAGCATTTCTTGAGCAAAGCATTGAGTTCATAAATTTTATTAATGCTTGAGGAAAACTTCATACAAATGAAAGTAACTATCAAACATATGGGATTACCCCAACCCTCCCCAAGGGAGATTTAACTCTCCATTACAAAGGAGATAAAAAAGAACATATACATGGATAAAGACCCTTTCATGATCAACTAAGAAAAGAAATTACAAAATAAGGGTTTAGAAGATACTATGAACGTTCCTTAGAAGTTCTCCAGACTCTTCTTCTCCTTGCTTGAAGTTCCTCTCTTAGGTCGCTACTGCTGCCTTTCTTCTCCTTCTCCTTGGCAAAATGAGCTCTTCCACCTTGGGGAGTTCCTCTCTTCCACTATGTAACTCCTCTTCTTTTACTTAGTGAACTGAGAAAAAATTGGAACTCTCCTCTAGTCAAGAGGAGTGATATTTATAGATCAGGGCTGCATCTTCAATCTCCACATCCAAAACCAGCACAATCCTTTAAAAATTTGAGCAATGATGGCAAAAGACACTTTATGGATGAGGTGACCAATTCTTTCATTTGTTTTAGCCATTACATCACCTCATAAGCCTCTTTTCCATTTAAAAAAATGTAGCAGCTGCAGAGGAAATGATGGCTGGAGACAAAATACTGGTTGGGGGTTTTGTCCCAGCCGCATTAAATGCTTCTGCCAAAGAAAATTGTGGTGAGCCGCTGCAGCACGCTGTAGCGTGCAATGGCGCAGGTAATTTCTGCATAGTGACCCGCTAGAGCGCGTGACCGCATCCATTTTTTGCAAAGTGACCTGCTGCAGCACGCGACCACATCCATTTTTCACAAAGTGACCCGCTGCAGCGCATGACCGCATCCATTTTTCGCAAAGTGACCCGCTGCAACGCGCTATAGCGCTATCGTTTTTCAAATCGTACCGCTGCAGCGCATTGTAGCGGCAGCATTTCACAAAATGCTCCACTGCAGCTTACGGTAGCGCCAATATTTGCAAATAAAACCGTTTGCAGCGCGTAGTCACTCCTGCATTTCGCAAACTGATCTGCTGCAGCGTGTGATCGCACCCGCGGTGCGAAACTTGAACCGCTGCATTGTGCGATCGCGCCTGTGGTTCGCAAGATGACCCGCTGCAGCGCGCGATCATGCCCGCGGTTCACAACTTAAACCGCTGCAGTGCGCGATCGCGCCCGTTTTAGCGCACGGCAGCGGTTTCCTTTGGAAAAAATGAAAAATTGCACCAATGACTCAGAATTCCTTGTATATGACTTTTTCCTGAAAAGATACACAGAATTTGATTAAGTAGCTTTAAAATCAAAAATGAATGAAATTTTTTTTTATTTTAAATATAATTTATGGATTAATCACACCCCCACACTTGGATTCTTGCTCATTCTTAAATAAGCTTAAAATAGTATTTTTTCTATTTTTTAGGTATGATAGTCAATAAAAGATATCAATTTAAATTTTGATATGTAAGTTAAGACTTGTGCTTAAATGAAGTGATCCAAGGCATTTGGCATTATATATTCTAACCTTGGATAAGAAGCAAGGCATTGATTAGTTAATCTCTAAGTATTTGATTTTTATGCATGTTACTAGGTAATGAGGAAGGTTCCATATAAAACTTTGACTAGAGAGGTAGTGAAATACTCAAAAGTTTTGTGCTATATGTGCCCCTCTTATGAATCACAAAGATGAAAAGATTAAATGAGAGATATTTTTATCATCCTTTTTCATTTCATACATTTGGGAGATATATTTTTCATCATCCCTTTTTATGATTTTCTCTTTTTTTTTTATTCTAAGGGAGAGATACTTTTCTTCATCCTCAATTCACATCTTTGTGATCATGAAGTCCTACAGGAGCTTAGCAAACTCATTTAGAGTACTCACCAAAATCTCTAGTCATAGTCCAAGCTTTCCACCACACTTAGTTCATAGCATGATTTAAATTTTTTTAGAGATTAGATTAACCTTAATTCATTCCTTAATTAAAAGGTGTTAATGTTATCAAAGTATTTGATCACTTTTTGTTAAGCACCCTTTTACTTCATATTATTTTCTTTATTGATATTTTGTGACTTTCATCTCATTAAAAACTCAGAAAAATTTGTTATTTTTGGATATAAGAAAAATTAGGGAATATGAGAATTCATAAATTAAGATCTTAAAATAAAACACACAAAATGAAAAGTACAAAGAAAAACAATTAATACAACTGGAAAAAATAAAAATAAAAATACAACCTATTTATTTTTCGGTTTCCTCCTCTTCCTCCACTTCTTCCACATACGCGATTTCGCAAGGGTAGCGCGAGCCTGGAATGGGGGCACCAGCGGGTGGTCTTGGCAATATGGAAGGGTCCGGTCCACCTTGCAAGCTCCAATCCTCGAACATCATCCCGAGGCCTTCATGAAACTCGGACTGAAACTGGCGCTGCTGAACGAGTTCTTGTTTAAAGAACCGCATGTCGGTGGCCAAGGCCTTGCTAGGATCGGCTACTGGTTGTAGAGACGCAGCAGCAGTTAGTTGGTGAGAGTTTGGTTGAACGGAGCAGACGTTTCCCCTTGCTCGCCCCTCCTTTTCTTAGGCAGCTTCTGTTCGCTTGCCCGAGCATCCAGATTTAAGGGATTAAGGGCGAAGCCGGGGGAAACGATGGTATCGAAGGAGAGGATTTTGACCCCTTGGGCCTCGCAAATCCCTGATATCAAAGACCTGAAGGCCAATGCAACACAGGGTCCCTTGAGAGCTTTTTAGAGTTGCTCAAAAATAATACTCAATATATGGATCTCGCCCGGCCTAACCAATGAGCACATGAGGAGTGCTTTGGCACGGGTCACTTCAGTCAAGTGACTCGTAGGCATAACATAGCTAGAAATGAAAACCAGCAATGCACTACTCGTATCTGTTAATTCGGAACGAGGAATGTTAGCTAATCCTCCCTCCCAGTTGGTGCTTTTGTGGACGAGTTCCGTAACAAGATCAAGGGAGTCTTGGCGAGACTCTAACAGTTCAAGGTAAGAACAAGAACTTGCCTCCTCAAGCCCATAAAATTGCTCGATTTGAGAAATCCCAAGGGTGACGCCCCTACCTCTGTAAGAGATCCGCTGTCTAGCCGCATCAATAGCATTTGCATATATCTCCTGGACTATAGATGGGTGCGTGGGAGATCTCTTGGTTACCATCTCCCTCCATTTCTGAGGGTCAACTTGCTCCACCAGAATGGGCAAGTAGCAGCTGAAGCTCTTCTCCGGAATTAATTTCCATTGAGAAGTTATGGAAAAGAATCGGTGCTCGACTTCAGCTGAAGAGAACCTTTTTTTGTTAAAGGTTCCCCCGGAAGAAGAAGCTTCGGCCTCCTTTCTAGGAATCGCCTTCTTGCCAGAAGATATTATGATGAATTTGGATGAGAGCAAGAGTTTATTTAGGAAGTGAGAAAACTTAGAAGGTGTAAGGATAACCCCCCCCCCCCCCCCCCCCCCCATTGCCTCCCTTATATAGCCAAGAAAATGCAATGCAAGAGAGTATTGTCAATGGGTCTTCCCCATATCATAAATATGGTGATCCATGTGAAGGGGGGGCAGCTTTTTCAAC
Source organism: Gastrodia elata (assembly GCA_016760335.1). NCBI lineage: Eukaryota > Viridiplantae > Streptophyta > Magnoliopsida > Asparagales > Orchidaceae > Gastrodia > Gastrodia elata. The sequence continues at coordinate 8,195,052 of CM028685.1, read as the reverse complement.
CCACCTTTTGACTACATGGGGAACCCAAATTTCATGACTTTTTGACTGCATGGTTCCCAAGGTAGTAAAAAATTTTCTGCAGCTGGAGCAAACCGTTATCGCGCACTGTAGCAGAATTTTTGCTGCAGCGCGCTATAGCGGAATTTTTGCTACTTCGTGCTGTCGCGGGATTTCCGCTGCGGTGCAGTATTTCCACTACAGTGCACTGTCGCGGTATTTTCGCAGCAGCGCGCTGTCGTGGTATTTCCGCTGCAGCGCGTTGTCGCGATATTTCCGCTACAGCGCGCTGTCGTGCTGCAAATTTTTTTTTTTTTTGTTGCCTCCCAATAAGCGCTTAATTTAACGTCTTTAGCTAGACTCGCTAATGATCAACTAATTGGATCTGAAGGTTTCTTCTTCCATAAACTAAGGATGCTATAGTGAGCATAACCCTCAAGGTGGCTCAAACCCTCGCCCTATCTTCCTTCCCTCATCGGATCCACTCCTTTGAGTTCAAGCTTAGGGGGAGTCTTCTTCTTTCTTTTTTCTCTTCTTGTTTTTCTTTTTCTTACTCCTTCCTTGCTCCCCTTTTCCGAGGAAGGAGTCGAGCTATTATCAGAATTTTTCTCTTCTAACATTAGATCTTCAAGAACATCATCTACCCATAATCTTTCTTCTCGTAATTTTTTCCTCACCTCTTCTTCCATCTCTCTCTGTTTAAAGATGGTATGTTTAAGGTCAATTGATTCAGTTTTCCCCTTAATTTTTACACTCATTACCCCGCGGCCTATATCAATAACAGCTTTTATACTCATCAGAAAAGGTCGCCCGAAATTGATCGTGGAATTCTTATTCCATCGATTCCACTCACACACCACAAAATAGGTAGGAACGAAAAACTTCCTAATTCGACTGCAACATTCTTTACCATACTGAGTGGGGTAAGGGATTCTAGATTGGCAAACTCTAAAATCATGGAGGTGTAATCCATTCCTCCTACCTTCAGATGTTCATAAATGTGGTAGGGCATAACATTGACCGAAGCACCAAGATCACACAAGGGATCTAAAAATACTTCATTTCTAATTATGCATGGAATGCTCAGCCTCCCGGGGTCTTCACATTTTGGAGCTGTGAGCTTCTCACATTATGTGCCCCTTTCTCCTTCCTGTGCCTCCAGCACATCATCTATTGCACTCATTTTTTCAGTATTAGTTCCCCCATACACCTCTTCCGAATGAATTACACTAACCAGCTCCCTAAGGTTTACTTCGGTGGAACTGGGTAGGGCCCTTTGCTGCCGTATGGTCAGCTGCTTGGAGATCTGCCCCAGTTGGGTTTCAATGTTCCTAAGGGAGGCTTCTATCCCTTAGATAGAGGCATTGTCGCGAGTGATAGTGGCTTCGGTGCGGCAAATGAATTGGATCGTTTCAGCCTTGAAGGAGTTGAAAGCTCCTTCAAAATTTGGGTAATGATTGTTATTGTTATTTCCATTATTTATGCCTTGTTGGCTTGATGAACTTCCCCCATATTTATTTCCATTATTGTTATTATTACTCCAAGAGAAATTAGGGTAATTTTTCCACCCTGGATTGTAGGTATTGGAGTAAGGGTTGTTCATTGAGTTGTTATTTCTTAGATAATTGACTTGTTTAGTATTTGTTTGTACAAAGAGATTATTTAAATTGCAGCTATCACTATTATGCCTCCCTCCGCACAACTCACAATGCACCTCCAGAACAACATTAACATTCATTCTTTCAATTTTCTCATTCAAGGCGTGTATTTCTTGCTGTAATATCGTTATGTGGTTGAATTCGTTAACCTTTACATATTCTTTTTTTAGCCTTTCAGAAGGCCATTGATATATATTGTTAGCCATTTCTTCCAAGAGGTCGTAAGCTTCCTCTTGGGTTTTACCATTAATAGAGCTGCCGGCGGCTGCATCAATGAGTGTCCTTATAGGAGCGTTCAAACCATTGTACAAGGTTTGCACTTGCATCCACAAAGGAAACCCATGATGTGGGCAACACCTTAGGCATTCCTTAAATCGGTCCCATCTATCATAGAGTGTCTCCCCTTCCAACTGAGTAAAGTTGGTTATCTCAATTCTCAACTTTGCAGTTTTTGCCGGATGGAAATATTTGGCTAAGAATTTCTTGGCCAAATTATCCCACATCCGGATTGAATCACTTGGAAGAGAATTGAGCCAACTCTTGGCTCTATCTCGCAAGGAAAATGGGAAAAGCCATAATTTAACTGCGTCCTCAGAGACGCCGTTAAATCTGAAAGTGTCACATATTTCTAAGAAAGTTGAAATATGTGAGTTCAAATCTTCAGTGTCAAATCCCCCAAACTAATTATTTTGAAACATACTCAGAGTGGAAGGTTTGATCTCAAAATTATTGACTTCTATATTAGGCCTTACAATGGCATGGGGAATTCCCTTAACAATGGGTAATGCATAATCTCATAGTGCTCTCCCCCTAGCCACTCCTAATGTCTCTCCTAATGGCTCTACAAGATTTTCATTATCATTATCCATAATAGCTTGTTGGTTTGAAAGGTTGTGTTCTCTCCTAGCCTGCAAGTAGGTTCTTTCAATTTCTGGGTAAAACAAATAATTCGTGCAAACTCTTCTACTCATACACTACAATAATTAGGCTATCAATAACAAATTTAGCAATAATGTTTAGAAATTCAACAAAAAAAAAGAAACAGAAAAGTAAGTTGTTAGTACCTATAATTATAAAAATCAAAAACTAAAAATATATGCAAGGAAATACTTAAATCACCAGTTACTTATAGATTATCCTTAATATGAAACAAATTTTAATTCCCCGGCAACGGCGCCAAAAACTTGATAGACTGAAAATACACGTCTGCGCTTGCACGCAAGTGTATGTGGTCTGAAGTAATAAGTGGAAAGTGTGAGTTTCTGGGATTTATCGAACCACGGAGAATTGGATATTTTGTTATTAAGGTGTATCTATTCTCACTAATGTTTAAGCTATGAGTATTTGGTCTTAGTTGGTTCTAGATCAAGCACAACAATCACTAAGTAGAAAATAAGTCAGATAAAAGGAAGAGGAGAGTTGGGTTCATCCCACATGTCATGATAGATCACTTATGCATGATGATTCCTCAAGCGTATATCTTTTTTTTATTTAGATTTAAATCAAGTTCACATTGTTCTTCCTTGAGTTTTATCTCAAAGATTCATAAGTTCAAATTTTGTGCACGAAATGAACACACAATCGATTCTATTTTGGCACAAAGATTCTTATAAGATTTTAGGTTTGTAATTTTCATCTTATCTCTTGATCAAGAAGATGAGGATTACTAAGTTTTTAAGATCTTATAAGCATTGATTCCACTAAGAGTGTCACTCTTATCATACGTAGTTGAAATGAGGGATTTAATATATTGGGCTCAATGATTATGTTACCTCGTTCATGAGCACACAACTATTTCTTTCCCTCCCTCAATTATGTTAAGCTAAGGGGCTCAATTAGTGGGTCTTAGCATCATATGCATCAACACTTTAGTTGAGCTTAGATTAAGGTGCACTAAGCTCAAGAACTTTCTCACATAGTTCTAAGTTCTCATGCACTCATAGATCTAGCATCAACCCAAGGTGACCTATGGAGCATAATGCACTTTAGCTCTTGAGTCTATTAGTCCATTTTTCTTTAATTCACAATCAAGACTATAGTAATATTAGGCATTTCTTGAGCAAAGCATTGAGTTCATAACTTTTATTAATGCTTGAGGAAAACTTCATACAAATGAAAGTAACTATCAAACATATGGGATTACCCCAATGCTCCCCAAGGGAGATTTAGCTCTCCATTACAAAGGAGATGAAAAAGAACACATACATGGATAAAGACCCTTTCATGATCAACTAAGAAAAGAAATTACAAAATAAGGGTTTAGAAGATACTAGGAACGTTCCTTGGAAGTTCTCCGGACTCTTCTTCTCCTTGCTTAAAGTTCCTCTCTTAGGTCACTACTGCTGCCTTTCTTCTCCTTCTCCTTGGAAAAATGAGCTCTTCCACCCTTGGGGAGTTCCTCTCTTCTACTATGCAACCCCGAGCAAAAATTGGAACTATCCTCTAGTTAAGAGGAGTGATATTTATAGATAAGGGCTGCATCTTCAATCTCCGCATCCAAAACCAGCACAATCCTTTAAAAATCTGAGCAATGATGGCAAAAACCACTTGATGGATAAGGTGACCAATTCTTTCATTTGTTTTAGCCATTACATCATCTCATAAGCCTCTTTTCCATTTAAGAAAATGTAGCAGGTACAGAGGGAATGATGGCTGGAGATAAGATGCTAGTTGGGGGTCTTGTCTCAGCCGCATTAAATGCTTCTGCTAGAGCAAATTGTGGCGGGCCGCCGCAGTGCGCTGCGGCATGCAATGGCGCAGGCAATTTCTGTAAAGTGACCCGCTGCAGCGTGCAACCATGTCCTTTTTTCGCAAAGTGACCCGCTACAGCGCGGTCGCATCCATTTTTCGCAAAGTGACCCGCTGCAGCGCGCGACCGCGTCCATTTTTCGCAAAGTGACCCGCTGCAGCGCGCTGTGGCACTAGCGTTTTGTAAATTGCACCGCTGCATCGCGATGGAGCGGCAGCATTTCGGTAGCGCCAGTATTTGCAAATAGAACCGCTGCAGCGTGCAGTCGCGCCCGTGTTTCGCAAACTGATCTGCTGCAGCACGCGATCGCACCCGCGGTTCGTAACTTGAACTGCTGCAGTGCGCGATTGCGCATGCGGTTCGCAACTTGAACCGCTGCAGTGCGCGATTGCACCCGCGGTTCGCAACTTGAACCACTGCAGCGCTGGATCACGCTCACGGATCGCAAAATGACCAGCTGCAGCGCGCGATCGCGCCCATTTTTTCAAGATGACCCGTTGTAGCGCATTGCAGCGCGTGGCAACGGTTTTCTTTGGAAACAATGGGAAATTGCACCAATGGCTCCGAATTCTTTGGATAGGCCATTTTCTTGAAAAGATAAATAAAATTTGATTAAGGGAGCAGTTTAAGATCAGAAATGAATGAAATTTTCTTTTAATTTAGATATAATTTATAGATTCATCAGGCGCTCATGCGCAGCAACGGCGCCATTAAGTTAGGATTAAAATAATAATAATTTAATTAATTTCCTATTTAAAATTTAACCATTAATTGTAATTAGAAAAATTCCAAATATTCACCTCTAGCTAATGGAGAGGTGAGGAATGCAACGGCGAGATCAGATTTTCGATCTGACGAGCATTTTATTTTCTTAATTTCTGAGGTATTTAAATATTAATAAAATATTCAGTGAATTTTTGATGACTTATGATTGCCTCCAAAACATCACCCCTAGCTAATTTGGGGGCAATGAGCGCAATGGCAAAGTCCAATTTTTGATCTAAGGTCAATTTAGATAGGTCAATTTCTAGAGTTTCTAGATTTTCCCAAAATTAAGAATTAATCCTTTTGACTCTTAATTTGGACTAGATCTTGGTGGTGAACTCCTAATGACCTAATTAGAGTACTAAGACTGAAATTAAGACCTGAATTAGCTCTAATCAAATTAGGTAAAAACTTAGGTTATTACAGGAGATGTCCTTAAAATCCTTTGCAATTTGTTCAACTTCTAGTCGTATCTCTTCAGCCTGATCTTTCCTATGTGAAGGAGCTAATCAAAACTTTGCTCATGATCAAAAGCAGTTGAGAAATTACTCTATCCCCATGGTGAAGATTTAGTGGAGGAATTGTTCTGACAGGCGGGTATGCAGTGAAAGTATCCAAGTCTTTCTAAAAATCCAAGTACTTTTTCTTACATTCTTAATTCTTAAATTCTGCATTTTTCTTTCCTTTCTTAGCTATGATGTCAAGGATGACATCGTTCTTAAGTGAGGGAGTCTATAATAACTTTAAGTTGTTACACATTTTAATTTGTGCTTAGTTAAATCCTAATCTTAGTATCATTATGTTTTAAGCCTCTTTAGGACCTAACCCCAAAATTTTGGGGTCAGTTTGACCTCATAAGTTTAATTAGCAATTTGGCCAATTTTAGAACCTTAAGAAATAAGCAAATTAATTTAATCTCAAAACTAATTTTTGACTTTATTTTTGAATTCCTAACTCCCAAATTAGCAAGGGATGCAAGTTTGAGAATTTTTGAAGATCATTTAGGCCATAAATGAATTAATTTAAGTTTGGAAAAATTGAACAAATAGGATTGTTAATTTAAATATTTGCAAATCTACCTTCACAATTGGTTCCTCTGGGATCCACTATGCTGACCATGGGTGATCCACTACGGAACCCGAGTCGCGTGATAGTGGGGACAGCGCCATGTGGTCGTCTATCCATGCGGATTTGACGGCCCAGATTAGATCCGAGTCGTGTTCATTCGCAGACGTCGACTCACACCCATGATCTGACGGTCAGGATTGTTCCCACAATTGATCATTAGAATCTAGGAGATCAAGGTCATTACACATTTTCTCTTGATCAATCAGATGGTTGTTGTGCCCCTTGATATTTCTCACCTTCTTATCCACTCGCTCGCACCTGATAAGGAGCATCTTCCCCGTACAACTGCACCAGACCTTCTCCCCCACTCTCGACGCCATGTCAAACGAGTCGTTAGACTCCTTCTTGTTTTGATTAGGCATTCTCAGTGGGCTGAACAAGCCCGAGCCATCTTATTTTGACAATTGGGTGTAGAACTACCAGCCCAAGCTTGCCCATTGCCCATCCTTCTAGCAACATCCCATGGCTCTAAATGGCCTTAGTTCTTCCCATAGTTAGCTCTTTGCTCACAATGCTTCTTCCTTCAAACCTCTGCAACTTCCAGCAAATGCTTAGCTCCTTCCAGCGACCAATTAAGTCTTCACAGTGAACTTTCAGGTGTTATGTGGATGCAGTATGTCGTTCAAACCCCCAAACGCATGTTGTTGGTCTCCTATAGACTCTGGTCTATCTCTAAAACCCAAGTCAACTCCCATTAGCACCAGTCTTTGCAATCTCTCTGATTGGGTACCTTTCTGCCCACATTAAGCTGAGTGAACTCAATGCCTAACCTCATCCCAATCCATGTTTATTTCTACAATTCTGTGAGCCCTCCTAGTAGGATAGAACATCCATGTGCATGGGCTGAGCGTGTTGGAGCTCAGTCTAGATAGCGAGGCTTCAATGTCTAGATAAAGCCTATAACCAGTGAGACAAAGATACTCTACTGGAAATCCAAGCTTAATTGTAATCCTACACCTTTAGGAATTGCATTTCTTAGTTAAGAGAATCGATTGGTGGGTTCCAGAGACTCGGGCTAAGCTCCGATCGATTGATACGATCCATCCGGCTACAGCACTAAATAGTGCTGGAGCCCAAGTAAGCCCCTGGCGTTCCAGCCACTCTCAGACCGAGCCAGGAGAGGGCCCGATCTTCCTGGATAGCTTAATGGTGTAGGAATCGAGCTCTGCCTGTGGCTCAGCTTCTGTGGGGAGAATTGACTCCCCACAGCAAACCCTACAAATCCCTGCAAAATGATTTAAAGCTATTAGACATCCAGTGATCCTGATCACCCCACAAAGAGATTTGCCGTGAAATCGACGGGTCCCAATGCATGAAACATTTTGCAATTGGAATCGAAACTTGAGGCCATTGGGACATTGAGAATTCGTCAGATTTAGTAAACTCTAGATCGACCCACAGGGGATTTCAGCGCTAGGAAGACGCACAGTAACGGGCCAGGTCAGACCTCGACCCATGACATTTGGAATTTGGGTTATTTAAATAAATGTTTTTCTGTATTTTTTTTATATTGAAAATTCATCCAGGAAATCCTAATTAATTAATAAACCTATAATTTGATAATTAAAAACATTTCAGTTAAATTAATTGAATAACATGCACAATTTAGATCCAAATAGTATAATCCAATATATTATTTTGATCATAAAAATACAATGAATAATAAATTGTAAGAACATTTTAATTTATGTTATTAATTTTTTTAATATTTCTTAATTACTCTAGAAATTTGATTAGTGCATATTAAGATATTTCCTTATCCTAATGGCATGCTTAGTCTCTATTGATTCATTATGTTATTTAAAACTTAATTGCAATGCTAGATTTAACTTTTCATGGCTAATTTTCTTAATTTATTGTTAATTACAATGGAATGTAATTAGTGAATATTAGTCTTAGTAATTCTTTGATTTTAGTAAACTTTACATTCTTGTAACCCTTAGACAGTAAGGATTTTATGGATAGCCAAACATTTTTATTTTAGCATGCCAAATTTTTAATCATTCTTAATTAGCTCAAAACCTTAATTAGCTTATATTAACATTTTGGCTTAATCAAAATGGGTTCTCTTACTAATTTTACTTTCATAAAAAATAATAAGCATGAAATTATTAACCTTTATTGTCATTTTAATCTTAATTTGGCATGTTAGGTTCAAAAATGATCAATGTGATTTCAGCTTAACCTTTCACTAAAGCCTTCTTGATTTTCTCTTAATTAAGATGACCAAGATATATTGATCCTTAATTAATCAATAAAATATACCTGATTTATTAAACAACTAAACCTTAATTGCTAACAATTTACTCTATGACTTGAATGTTGATTAGTAAGACTGTAATTAATGGCTTTCATTCTTGATTTATTTCCTTAAATCAATGCTTAAAATTATGATTTGCATGATATTGTCCTCATCTTGATTTTAATTCAATCATTAAAGCTTGTAGATCGTAGATGTAATTATTAAAAGCTTTAGAGGTTAAATATAGTAATATGATTTAAGTGATTAATATAAATTTAGACAGGGTAAGTTTTGAGGTATGAAAGCCTTAATTGTCTTATGATGAGGTAGGATCCTAGATGAACCATGTGAACCTTAGAAGTTGATCTTAAGTTTTGTGGTGGTGATAATTTGATGAAATGTAGATTGAACTTATATAATTATTGTAGTTCATTTAGTTTGTATGACTTAAATGTCACTTCTTGGAGCCACTTGATTAGAATCTACTATAATGGAGAATGGATTCTATAGTCTAAAATTCCTTATTTACTGAACTAGTTAGTTTAGAACTTTAGTGAATATAATATTAGTATTATCATATGGAGATTATAGTGCATATCCATAAAATTGATTTGATTCGATGGGATACACAATTGGTCGATTTGTTTTGTATATTGAATTGTAGATTGCATGTCTTATCTTAGGTAATTAGATAAGTACAATTCAGTTCAGGATAAACATCCCAATCCCATTATGTATCATACTTAGGGATTTTGGATAGCTTAGTTTGGGAGAATAAATTGCAAAATGATGTATGTCTCATATCTCTATGCATGAGAATAAGTGCAGTTAAGCAACCTAAGTGTTCAATATATTCCTTCTTAAGACATATTAATCATGTATATGTACTCATAATGTGTGATATTATAATTTGGTGTTTTCAACATACTCAAAGATTTTAGTGATTGAATAATTTAAGTTATGATATTCTTATTGTTTGAAATCTAAACTCATAAACAGATCATGAAATTACATTAAGAGAATAGGTCAAATAACTAGATAACAAAGTGAATTATGATTTATTTTTTCTAGATTTAATTGTTTTATCCATATTTTCATTAAGTTTTGGCATTGCATAATCTGCATAAGCATAATGCATCAAGAGCATTTGAGAACTATAGGATGCATCATGCATCAAGGTTGAGTATGAACTACGGGATACAACAATCATTATAATACTTAAGATTCCTTTGGATGCAATGTGGAATCAAAACTTGCATATATTGTGGCATAATTCATGATATATCCAAATGCATATACTGTGGCATATAGCATTAGCTCAATTTTTCAAATTTTATTAAGTTTACAACTTTCTTTTAGTTGATTTATTTTTAATGCACTTGCTTTGTTTCAGTACTATTTTGCTTCCAATTTCAATATTTAGCCTTACAATTATTATTATTTCAGTTTTCCTACAATTTGCTTTCTATTTTACTATTAAGTAATCATCTCAAGATTAAGAAAATTCAGTTTGCAGGCTAAAATGAACTTAGACTTATTATATAACACAAGATTTTCTTTTTTTTTTCTGGTGCCTTAGGGCATTGTGAAACTGATAATGTCAGCTTTTGAGAAGTTTGAGGGATCAGCTCTGGAGGAGACTCAGGAGCTTCAGGAGAAGCCAATGGAGTAGTAGAGTTGCAGTGTGAACTTAGTTTACTTTTATGCTATGAGATGAGAGATTTTATTTACTACTCTTTCATTTATTATTAGTTTGTAATAATTAAATCTGGATGTATTTTTTTTCTTTTCAAAGATGAATGTTTAGCTAGCTTCTGTGATGAATATTATGGATGGATGTTTAAGCTTCTGCACTCTATTTTTATTTTACTTATATTTAGTATTATGATGTGATCAATGCATTTATGCACAACTTATTCAATATTATGGTTATCTTCCTTTCTTAACTTAAGGCCAGTGTGTATGAGTAACATTAACTAATACATAAAATAACGGTACTTCACTTGTCTTATATATTAGTCCTAATAGTTGTTATCAATTTAGGAAAGGAGTAACCCAAGGGGACTCTTATTAATTCATCCTTAGTGATGGGTTGATAATAAGTTGTAATGGGTTGCTTCTTTCAAGTAATGACTTGTTCCATCACTAATAGTATTCTGTTGCACATAGCTGTGGGGTGGGGCATTAAAAGAGTCATTTTTCTTCCCATTTAAAAAGCTTGGATGAGCTAAAGCTTGAGGAAGAGCCAAATAAGATTAGTCAGTCAATTTTAGTTGGTGAAAAGATTAATGAGGATATTAGACATGATGGTCTATCAAACCCATTTACTATTAGATTTCCAAATATATCTTCTGTTGTAGCTACATGTTCAAAGGAGGCGATGGCTGAAATAGGTCCAAGTGAATCTACTACGGGTTTTAATTTGTTTCTTTATTTATTGGAGAATTGCTAGTAAATCTCGACTCTATAGCGGTCAACTTTCAGATTGATGTGCAGCCCCTTAATTATGAATGTATATTTTTATCTCTAAATAAATTTGGCATTCTTGGCAATAATTGTGAGGTGGATGATATAGAAAATTTACACATCACTTGCTTAAGCGCTCCAAGCAATGGTATGTGCTTTACTTGCTCTTATGCAAAATCATGATCCACGAGGGGGCCTCCAAAACATTGATTTTAATGCAATCCTTAATTCTTGTAAGCATAAAGGATATGCTCAAAGTCACTCCCTCTCTATTGTTGATTTCAATAATGCTCTTATTGATTGTCTTTGAGGATTTCAATTACTTTGGATCCCCCTTCACTTGGTCCAATGGAAAAATGTTTGTGAAGTTGGTGTGGTTTCTCATCAATAATCTTTGGCTTCCCCTTCACTGATCTCAAGAACTACTTTCTTAATTCCACCATCTCCAAAAATCAACCCATTAGTTTCAAGGCTTGGAACTAGTCTCCCACAATTACTAAATCCTTTAGGTTCCAACAATTTTGGTTCCTTGGGGAGGACTTATGTAGATTTTTTCCAACTTGTTATGTGTGTTGTGCTTGTATTATGGGGTGTTTAGGATGATCACTAATTGCAAAAGGCTTCGCATTAAATAATCCTCTTGTAATAAAATAGTATAGGGAACATTTTCAATAATATCATGCACAATAAAAATTATGCTTCTAATATGGAAAATGATTATGATCAAATTCCTAATAATATTATTAGATGTAATATATTTTAAGTCATAATGATGTTGAATGTTTTTGGAAGTAGAAATGTAGCCTTGGCTAGAAGTTAAAGTGGAAGAAAAGTTCTAAGTTTTATCATGCTTGGGTAAAGAAGAGAAGACATTAAAAAAATTGATGGAGTTACTTCTCTTGATGGCATCACATTCAAAGAGAGAGAAATCATTGTGAATTCAGCTATTTTTGACTTTTTTGAGCTCTATAATCTAAGAGGGATCTCCTCCTTCCTCATGTTTGCCCTCCTCCCCACCTTTAGTTGATTCCAATATAAATTCTTTATTGAATGACATTCCTAATGATGAGGGGATTTGACAAATGTTAAGTCCTTAAAAGACAACCCTACTACCGAGCCTTATGGGTTTCCTAGAGAATTCTACAAAAAGTGTTGGCCTATTTTTATGGCTGATTGTTGCAATGCCATTAAGAAGTTCTGATGTGGCATGTCTTTCCCTAATTATTTTCACACACTTCCATTTCCCTAATTCCTAAAGAAAAAAAAGTGCAATTATTGGAATCAGTTTAGATCTTTTAGTTTTTGTTCCTTCAACAAAATTATTTCTAAGATCCTAGTAGAAAGAGTAAGTTTATTCTTCTTGATTTTATATATGCAAGAGTTGATTCATAGTTTAGATAAAAAAATAAGGAGGCCATAACCTCATTCTCAAGCTTGATATGGAAAAGGCTATGCTTATGATAAGGTTAGATGGGATTTCCTTGCCTTGTCCCTTAAGTCTATGTTTTAATTATGTTTTTCTTTTGAATACTAAAAACCTTGATGAGATTAATTTGTTTTTATTTTTATCAATGGTTCCCCTGATGGGTTTTTTTAAATCCCAAATAGGTTTGAGACAAGGTGACCCCCTATCTCCAATTCATTTTGTGATTTATTTTTCAGTACTTATAAAAGAATATGAGCTTGAATAACAATCCTCAAAAATCTCCTTATTTTACTAGCAACAAAGCCTCTCATAGCTCCATTAATGGCATTGCTCAAAAATTTGGTTTCAAAAATGGCAAAATCCCTATATAGGATTCCCTTATTCAAAATCCAAAATGATCATCAATATATGATGATTATCCCTTATTCAAAAGCCAAGAAATTCATCAACAGAGTTAAAAGGTAGGAGCATAATTTTCTTTTCTTTGCAGGCAAGCTCAGCCTAATTAAAATTGTTGAGTTCAAGTGTATTAAATTCATGTAAACAAATTTCATTGGGTCAATGAGGGTAGCTCCAAAATAATTTGGTCAAAATTGAGTGATGTCTTATTTCCCTTTATGAAGGTGGCCTTGGCATTAGAAACCTTAAAGATATCCATAAAGCCTTCTCGCTTAATCTTTGGTGGATTTTTAGAATTTTTAATAACATTTGGGTGCACATTCTTAGTGTGCCACCAAGCACTCGACCACTAGAACTTATGGATACCGTGAAAATTTTGATGCTTTGGGAGTCCCTTGATTCCTCTTTTGGTTTGACAATTGGTTCCCATTCTGGATTCTTAATGATCCACTAATTCCTTCTAGCTTAATCTTAAATTAGCTGATATTTTTAACTCCTAGGAGGGGTAGAAATTTTACCCACCCTCCACAACATTTTACCTACCCCTCTGGCCAAATATAATTTGCTCTATTTACCTAACTTAACATGCACTAAAATTGCTAGTTTTGATTATCTTAATAATAGTAGGTTCTATTTAAAGATTGAGTGGCACTTAAATAATTACATCCCCATTAATATTAGCTTATTCATTTGGAGGCAGCAAAATGATTTTATTTGTGATTATGATTGTGACAATATTGAATCTTTATATCATGTATTTCTAGATAATGTAATGAACAAATAATGTGGAACATTTTAAGCCTTAACAAGTTTCCACATAACTCTAATGACATCATTCTTCATCTTAATAGTCAGAATGTTGCAAATTCTCACAAAATAATGAGATTCGGGTCTTATTGAATGGTATCCTCTTCATTGCTATGATTTAGCTCATGTTTAATGCCTTGTGGCATTATCCTTGTAAACAATAGGCAATATGACCTATTGCCTATTTTTAATGCCTTGTGACACTATCTGTTTGTAGCCTGTTTAATTTCTGCTCTTTGTGCTAGCTGTGATTTTTTTTTTATCATCTTGTAAGAGTACATGTGATCTTTTTGGCTTGTCCAGAATTTCTTTTAGTTAAAAAATGTGCTCCAAATAAGCAAATCTATTATCAATAGGGCTTGACATGAGATAGTCAATCCAAAACCTTAGCCACTAAACTATAGCACCATTCACAATTGCTTCCTCTTTTTTAACATATAAAAGTAGTCATTTTGTCCCTAGCTCTTCACTAGCGTTGATATCACTCATAGTCTATCAACCATTATCATTCACAGTTGATGTCTTGCATAGAAATATAATATCATAGTATTCAAATAGCAATGGGCATTCAAACAACAGCAACAACTTCCTCTGCAATTAACTTTACAGCTTGAAATAAGAGCTACTTAGGAGAAATCAATACAATGAACATGCATATTTACTACTTTTTTCATCTAGTTCAAGCGTTGTTTTGTAATTTTTCATATTTGTTTTAGAAGGGATAGAAATATTGAGCTCATTTTTAAAAATAATAATAATATAATTAGAATTATCATAAAGCTTTGTTTTTCTTCTTTCACTGCAGCAGCCTAAATAATTTATGATAAAAACAAAATTCAATAAATAATATAGAAGCATTCGTATAACAATGTTGTTGTATCAAGCATTAGCAAGCATCAAGTAAAAATGTCCATGGATGTAATTTGAGCACATACAAACTTTATCAAAACAGTACATATTTGTAAACATTAGTGCAAATAAAGGAGTGCAAATGCTGGGCAAGACTGGAGAAGAGTTCAATAGCCAGAAGTCTTTGCAGCAAGATGAGCCAAGGCTCGCCTGTGGAAAGCTGTTCTAAGCTGCTTGTATTTCTGCATAAACGTTGGAAGGTCAACGTCCTTCTGAAGAAGCTGCTGGTGCAATGCCTCCGATTCTTCTTCCAGGTTATGCATCTTATCTGCGTTAAGTGAAAAATTTGCAGTTAGTTGTTTTAGTTGAAGGAATCCAAACACGAGCATTTATAAATTTAGCACGCTATTTGACTCTTTTTATATGGAACCTAATATTAAGTAGTAAATATAAATCCATATTATGTGCTACTTATTACAAGTCCAAACGCATAAAATAGCATGTCCAAGCACATCGTTATTTTAAACGGGCTGGTCTCATTTGGGCAGGTTTGCACCCAATTTTACTACCAAACCACACCTAGACCGGTTTTGATCACGCTCATAAGCCAGATCACGAATCATAATATGACGGACCCATGAGCATCCTCGTGCACAAAAATTTGAGCTTGAACCTTGCGTAAATCGATCTATCCTCAACCCCTATAAAAATAGGAGTCATTTAACAGTCATTAGCAAACAACAACCCTTAATCCCAATAGATGTGGTTAGATATATAAATCCTTTGCTTCTATTGTGCACGATCAAATAGAAGGCCCTCCCAAAGTTCCAATTAGATCCTTCCTAATAGTATCTTCCCATATCTTTTTGAGTCTTCATCTATCTTTTTTAATATAGGAGAAATTCATAAACTCAATTTTTCTAATGTGCTTTACACAGTCTACGTTTGAAATACCTGAACCATCTAAGACAGCATTCTCTAATATTGACCAACTAACACATTTCTCATTCTATCCTTACGAGTATATCCACTCAGCCACCAAGCATCCTCATCTATATAACACTTATTTTATCAACGAGTTTACTCTTTATTGACCAACATTTAACCCCATATAGTAGTGGTTGTACAGTTGCTCTGTAAATTTTCATTTATGTTTTAGTGAAATTTTCAGATCACAACACTCCAAAAGCGCTCCTCCATTTCATCAAAAACCAGCTTGAATCATATTAATCACATCGCTCTCTAGTTCGCCATTATTTTGAATAATTAAACCCAAGTACTTGAACCTCTCGCTCTTCTTGATCACATGGACCTCAATAGTTATGCCCTCAATATTAAGGCTTATAATACAATTGAACTCACTCCATATATTCAATTTTATATCTACTAAGGCAAAAACCTTTGAACTCTGAAGTAGTCCTTTATAATTCAAACTTTGTATTTTATTCCATCCTTAGTCTTAACAATTAATAGAATATCATATGCAGATAACATGCACTAATGAATCTCCTCTTAAATGTGCTCAATAAGAAAATCCATTAATTAAGGAAAAAAGGTACGAATTGAGAGTTGAGCCTTGATGTAATACAATCAAAACATGAAAACCATTAGACAAGCCACCTTACAATCAAACACATGTAATAGCCCCAGTATACATATTTCTAATAATATCAATATATGCAATACTAATCTCTTTTCTCTCAAAAGCTCTCCAAAGAACTTCTCTTGGTACTTTATCATAAGTCCTCATCAAGATCAATAAAAATTAAATGAAAATCTTTTCGTTCCTTAAATTTATCCATCAAACCTCTTAATATATGTGGTAGATCAGTCTAACATAAAATCAATTTGATTTTGAGAAACACAAATATCCTTTCATAGTCTGTATTCAATTACTCTCCCAAAGTTTCAAAGTATAACACACTAGCTTGATTCCTCTATAAGCACAGTTTTGAGCATCGCCTTAATTCTTGTAAATAAATATAACAATACTCTTTCTCCACTCATCTGGCATCTTTGTAGTCTTTAAAATAACATTAAATAACTTGGTAAGCCAAGAAATTCCTTCATCCCCCAAACATTTCCATACATCGATAGAAATGTTATCTAATCCTACTGTTTTTCCACTCTTCATCCTCATTAAAGCATTCCAATCTCAATTTGACTAACACGACAAATAAAAATATAATTGAGACTATTTTTATAACCTTTAAACTCACTTATAAAAATTTTGTTGGTACAATCTTCATTATAAAGCTTAGTAAATTAAAAAGCTTAGTAATTGTCAACCATTAGCATCATCCCAAAATAAATTTGACCAACCTCTAAGTTTCCAATACTAAATTTTAAGATGCTCTAATGTTCAAAGCTCTAACAAAATTTAGAAAAAATTTGACCTCAGGTGCTTCACCTCAAGTGGTAAGTGCTATTATTTATGTAATTTTATTTTCACCTCTTCATCTGCTCTTGTGGGTTGTGCAATAGAACTTTTGCCTGCTCCGTCAAGCAAAGTTTGTGGAGGCTCGAGAAAGCTCTGCCTTGGCATAGCTTAAAGAAGGGAAAATTTTGAGCTCTATAGCCAATGTTTGCAAAGGAGGTATTGAGAAAACTTTACCTCGGTATATCTTTGGGAATGAGGAAAAGATCCGCAGCTCCGCAACCAGTGTAAAAGAGAATCATAGTAGTTCCTCCAAGACAACTCTAAGAAGAAGGGTAATCTCCGCAGCTCCATAAACAAAGTGTGCAAAATAAGGAATTGTACAACTTTTATGTTTGCTTGGGAAAAGTAAAGGAATGACTCGTGAGGTCTCAAGTTGTTCTGAATCACTATAAACTATGTGCATGTTTTCTTTGTTCTTTACTTTTACTTTATTGCTAGTGTGCTTTAATTTGAATAAAATTATCTCATGTTCACTAAAATTAGAAAAACTTATTAAGTTCAAATTCATCAAGTTAAAAACCTAATTCAAAACCTCCTTAGAATAGTGTCACTTTGGCCATAAAAAGTCAACAATATTTTAAAAATCATATATTGGAATTGCGAAAAAAATTTATAGGAACTAATGATTAGTATTAGATAAAAAAAAAATGTTATAATTTTGATTAACCCTCTAAATGAGTTGGGTGGAGTACTAATATTTCTACCAAATGAAAGTACCCGATCTATTTAGTATTATTGGATGGCTCAATCTACATGATTATGGGCAAATGACCCATCTTAGTTTCTTAGCCCATATGAATAAAAATAAGTTTGATTTAATGTTTCATTAAAATTGCAGATGTTGATACTTGTAGCTTTTCATTTTATCTTGTTTTTGTTGCTACTAATTTTGTATTCTCCATGCAAAATAACAACAATCTCCTTCAAGAGATTGATATGAAACCATCTTACACTACATAAGCTCCATTACATAACATGGATGTAACAAAAGGCTCAACATGAGATCACTTTAATGAGATCAAAAGCCCTGATAAGAAATAATAGTACAAATTCTTCTATTGTAGTATTACTTGCACAATTAGTGGCAACCGAATGAAACATCATCTCGATGGAATTAAAAGAAATATTAGTTCATGTAAGAAAATTCCTAGCGTCGCTTGTTTTCAAAAAAAAAAAATTTAAGCAAATTTGTTAAAAAAAAAAAACAAACAAGAGGCAATCTAAATTAAAAATTCATATGCCAAAGAAGAGTGTTCTACTATTTCAAGGTCAGAAAGTTCCAAGTGCTATAAATAAGGAAAGAAAAAAAGAATTGAAAAATAAAATTATTTTGCTCCAAAGCGACCCCAATTTCACAACGTTAAATAAAAAAAAATTTCATCAAAAGAGATTGTACATCGAGCTAATATGACTAGTGCCAGAAGGTTTTTTTTATTATTGCAGACCAACTAATGTTTCGAGCTCACCATTTGAGCAGAAAGCTATCGATATTATAATTAATTTAAAAGCTGGATATGGGCTATCATCATATTATAGAATGAGGGTCAATCTATTTGCGGATTGCAAAGAGAAGTGCAGGCTCCTTATTGCACCATAAAGATGTCATTGGAAGAAAAACGAAAGCACTTTAATGGTTGAGTAACACTTATTATTTCAGTTTATTTTCTACCTCCCCTAAAATGTGTTGATGTGTTGTTGAATAGCTCAAGCCTGAAAATTAAGTTCAAAAAATAATTAATAATGCGACAAACAAAAAACCACGAAAACAACTTCATTAACAATATGGTAGCATATATTGATCGCCTTGCACAGCACCCTGCTTGAATTTAATTCTAAAAGATATTATTTCAACAAGTCATGCTGAGGGGCTTTCTAATAGTGCTTCAAAGGCTACATTATTTGTTTATAATTATAGTTGTGTATTTTCTTGACTACACGAGCACAGATTGGAAAAAAAAATGTTCATCCATGATCTATTCATTTGAACCCATTTCCATTGATTTCATAGTGTCTAAGCATAAGCTTGATTTGCAAGCATTTATCACAAGCAAAGATTGCACGGATTCTAAGTTGGTTAGACAACTAAGGAAGCCTTAACTAATTTTTAAATAAAAAGTTGTTTAGTGATTATTTCATTAAAACTTAAAATTATGATGAATTGTTGACGTTGATCATGTATAGAGCCAAGAAGGTACCAAAAAGTATGTTCAAGAATATAAAACGTTTATATAAGTCTACATTGGCATTATAATGAAAAAGAGATGAGATGGGCAACTTAGCTATGGAATTCACTATGCTACTTATTTTTTAAATTCTCAGTTTAAAATGATTGAGATAACTGTTGTCATGAACCTGAAGTTGAGCACAAGTTGATTGATTTAAATGGAAGCAAAATTTGCGCAGAGCTTAAATATGTAATGAATGGTGTTTAGGGCTATATCAACATAATTTTAAAAGTTTTGAAAAGTCGATAACAATTACAATATGCAAGGAAATGCAACTCAGATAGTCTTTAATAATGTTCTTTAAAATGTTTTATTTTATTTAAGTTTATTTTTAATTATTCTATATTACTTAATAATTTTTTAAATGAATGGTGGAACAACAATAAAACCAAACCTTAGTCCCATTCAGTGGTGTCGGCTACATGAATCATGTGTTTTCTATTGTACACTGTCAAATAGAAGCCCTCCCTAAGTTCCAAATAAAAAAGATTCTTTCTAGTGATTTCTTCCCATGTCTATTTTGGCCTTCATCTTCCTCTTTTACATGAGAAAAATTTATATATTCAAATCTCTAGCAAGGGCATCAAACAATTTATAAGCTTAATATGTTGGAATTTTATGCTATCTTATTCACTATCGAAGTAACTCCAATCTTGCTATGAATGAACTCGTTTCTCACTCTATCCTTTCGAGTATACACACTCATACATCCTATCATCCTCATCTTTATAATACTTATTTTAACGTACATTATTCATTATTGGCCAACATTCAATCCCATATAACTTAGCCAGTCATATAGCTACTCTATAAATTCTCCTTCAATTTTGAGTTGGGATCTTCTAATTGCACAATTCATCAAACCAACTTGGATCCTATTAATCACACCGATATCTATTTCACAGTTATCTTGAATAATTGAACCAAAGTATTTGAATCTCTTTCTTCTTGATCACATGCTCTGCAATAGTTGTCCCGGAGATTGAATTTTTTTCCAACTAATGTTATACTCTATATATTATGTTTTATATCTACTAAAGACGAAAACATTTTAAATTCTAAAGTCTTCTATAACTAGAGTTTTGTCTTAACTCTATTCCTAATCTTATTAATTATTAGAATGCCATCTGCAAATAACATGCTCTAAGAAACATCCTCTTGAATGTGTACAGTAAGAACATTCATAATTAAAGTGAAAAGATATGGACTAAAAGTAGAGCCTTGACGTAATCCAAGAATAACAGGAAAACCATCAGATAAGCCACATTGCAATCAAACTTATGAAAGCGGGTTATGCAAAATGAGTGTTTCTTTTCTATATTATTAACCGAGAGATGCAGCCTAATATATAGTCATTAGTTTGTTACATAAGGACAAAATAAAACAGGAAATAAGAAAATGACAGAAAATTAGAAATTGCCTAGCAATAATATAAAAAAACAATAAATCATATCTAAATTATTTAATGCTCCCCCGCAAGATTAGCGGCATTGGGCTAATAAGCTTGGAGGCAATGTCTTGAAAGGAGAGAGGTTTAATTAGGATGTCCGTTAGCTGTGCATCATAGTAGATGTATTTGACATTGAGTTCCATTTGGAGAATCAGCTCACAAACAAAATGATAGTCAATTTCCATGTGTTTCATTTGTGTGTGAAGGATGGGCTTCAACATGAGGTACACGGAGCTAAGGTTGTGACAAAGGATTGTGGGAACTGCCGTCAAAGGAAAATCGAGCTTAATAAGAAGTGATTGAACCCATAGGGTTTCACTTGTTGCATTTGCTATTGCTTTGTATTCAACCTCGGTGCTGGAGCATGCTACCGTCAGTTGTTTCTTGAAGGACCAAGAAATAAGATTCAAACACAAGAAGATGTAGCATCCTGAAAAGGATTTTCATTCCTCTTCATTGCCAACCCAATATGCATCGCTAAAAAACAATAAGCTTGAAATTTGAAACATGGAGGAGAGATGGACCATAGTTGGATGTACCGCAAAGGTAACGAAGGATGCACTTGACTGCCTGCCAGTGTTCAATGGTGGGATTATGCATGTAACGGTAGGCTTTGTTGACACTAAAGGTGATATCCAGCTGAGTGTGTTGAAGGTATTGTAGGCTTCCTACAACACTTCGATAGAGAGACGCATCGGCAACGGCTGAGGTTCGAAATCAGGCATGCGATGAGACACTGCTGCAGGTGTTGGAGCGGAAGCAACATGACTCATGTCGGTGAACTGCAGAATGTTATTGCGATAGGTGGATAGCTTCGGTGAAAGGAGCGCTTGATATTAAGGAACAAGTCAGTTGAACCAACATCTTTAAGGGTCAAGGAAGCAGTCAAATCAATAAGTTCTTGCACATGGTGGTTATTGCTACCAGATAACATCACATCATCAACGTAAAGTAGTAAGATCAAGGTGTTTGAGTGCCTTCAAAGGACAAATAAGGAGTCTTTGATTGTATTACGGAAACCAAATTTCTTAAGAGCTTCAAATAATTTGGAATACCAAGCACGTGGGAAATGCCACAGGCCCTATAGAGCTTTATGTAGGAGACACATTATCAAAATGAGCTGCTGAGATAAACCCTAGTGGTTGGAACATGTAGATTTCTTCGGACAAATCACCATTGAAGAAGGCATTGTCAAAGTCGAATTTGCGAACTTGCCATTTGAAAGTAACTGCCAGGGATAGTGCAATGCGAATGGCTGTCGATTTCACGATCGGGGTTGAAAGTTTCAGTATAATCCAGACCCTCTTGTTGTGCAAAACCCCACGCTACCAGATGGACTTAGTAACGCTAATCTGAGTGTTGCTTAATTTTGAACAGCCATTTACAATCAACAATATTGGTATGCGGTGGTTTAGGATCAAAACTCCAAGTTCTGTTTTTATAAAGTGCACTAACTTCTTTGTTCATGGCAGCCAACCAATGTGCATGCTTGCTTGTTTGGTTGAAATTAATAGGAACAGACAAATCAGCACAGCAGGAAAAAAAATGGGTTTAAGTGTACCCGTTTTGTGGCGTGTAAGCATGGGATGTGTGCTTATAGGGCAGCCAGCATCCTGTCGAGAGGTAGTGTGCATAAACCCAGATCAAGAGAGGAGTCGGTAATGTACAAGAGATGGCACGTTGTGTGGCCAAGGATGACTGAGTGGGTTTAGCTAGGAGGTCTGCTTCTACATGGCGGTGGAGGTGACCCGCTGCGGTATGGTATCGTTGCCAATGGGCTGAGAATATCAATAAGATCTGATGGCAGCTGGGAAGTAATAAGTATAAGAATTTATGTAAAGGGAGTAGGGTGGGTTGTTGTGTGGGTGGTTGTGGTTGCTTGAATGGATACTGTGTTTCATCAAAGGTGACAGCACGATACAAAGGTGCAAGCACGGTCAATTTGAAAAAATAGATATTCTGTGTGTTGTCCATTGTAACCGATGAACACATATGGAAGGGAGTGAGATTCCAATTTGTTTTTCGCATGAGGGCGGAGCCATGGAAAGCATAGACAACCAAAGGTCTTGAGAAATTGGTAATCTGGAAATTTATTATGCAGCATCTCAATAAGTGTTTTGTTGGCAAGCTTTTTCATAGGCATTCCATTTATTAAATAGTTTGCGGTGTTAAACGCATTCAACCAAAACTGATGGGAAGAGAAGCTTGAAGAAGTAGAGCACGTTCTATTTCAACAATGCCTATGTTTTCTTCCAGGTTCCCATTTTGAGCAAGGGTATAATGTGCCGACAATATGTGTTGGATGTCAAATTGTTCAAGGGTTTTGGTAAACTTTCAGTATTCTCCCCCACCATCAGATTGAAACTTCAAAACTTTGGTACTTGACATATTCTCAGCCATTGATTTGAAGGAAAAAAAGTATCGAGCACGTCAAATTTGCGAAACAAGATATAGCCACGTAAACTTGGAATAAGCATCAATGAATGTGATTAGTATATATAATCGGAGGTTGACACAACAGGTGTCGGACCCCAAATCTGAGAAAAAATTAACTCAAGCGGTTTCATATAAGTAGTGGAGGCAGATAATGGAATTATGTGTTGCTTTGCCATTTGACATGAGTTACAAATAAAGTTCGAAAAAAAACAAAAATGAAAACCAGATAGATGTTTGAGTTCATCGGTTGATGGATGACCAAGACTGTTGTGCCAAAGGTTGAATGTGGTGGTTGCGTATAGGATGTGACGAGGGCGGAGGTAGAGGGAAAGATGCATAACCCATTAGAAAACGTGCCCCACAGGATCTCTTTCTTTGACTGACTGAAATGAAAGCATCATTGTCCATGGTAAATTGACCGACTGAAATGAGATGCTTAATTAAGTGAGGAACTTGTAAAATATTTTGTAAGCGAAAGGAATGTGAAGGATGATTTATGCGAGTGGAATTCGTATTGGTTAAAACCAGAGTGTTATTGTTTCCAAGTTGTAGTTGTTCATTGCAGCAATATGGGTGGGTGGTTCTCATAGAATCGGCGTGAGGGGTGGCATGATGACTGGAACTTGTGTCAAGGATCCAAGGCTCTGCATGTGGTGTTGTGACATAGTACGAAGTTGGAGGAGCTTGTTTTGCTAGTGGGGGACGAATGGTAGGGAACTGGGCAAAACTCTGCCTATGGTAGCAATTTATGGCAAGATGCCCGGTTCGATTGCAACATTGATAAATGACAGAGGAGCGGACTCTACCACCTCCGCAGGCATACCCGCGATGGCTTCTCCCTCTTGGACGAAACATGCCTGTGTCTGTAGTAGTCTGCTGTGGATGAAAATGCTGAATTTCGGTAGCATTTGCAAGAGGAGTGGAACGCATAGATGAAGTGTGCAAATCATACATTAATTCATGATTGATGAGTATTCTGATGAACTCATCAAAAGTGATGGATTCAACACGCGCTGTAATTGCTATTGTGAGGGATGCATATTATGATCCAATTCGGTTAGTAAGCTGAGAACCAATTGTTGATCAATGACAAGCGAGCCGGCAATGTTGAGCTGTTGGGCAAGATTTTTAGCATGATGAATGAATTATTGCATCTTCATATGGCCCTTTATTAAGCTTCTGAGTTGGTACTCGAGTTGTTGTAGACGAACGTAGGAGGACACAAATGTGGCAACCAACACAATTCTCATTTCCTAAGCGGTTTCTTTTCCGACAATTTGAGTGAACATCTTCTCAGTTAGTGTTGATATGAGCCAGCTAAGAATCATTTGATCATCTGCTTGAACCAAGAGACATGCGCAGGATTCGGGAAGTTGTTGTTCAGTAAAGTAGGATGATGTGCAGATTGTGATCCATCGAGAAATTGTAGCAATCCGTGGGCGCGGAAGATCAGAAGAAATTGGGAAAGCCGAAAAATATAGTTGGTGTCGTGAGTTTAACAGGGATAAGATGATGAATCTGCGTTAGGGCAGGGACTTTGAAGATCGGAGCATTAGGCGGGAGGGTGCTCACAAACGACTGAACTGGCGACTTCGTGTGAATCTGTGAAACTCTCCTTCACCGACTGCAAGTAATGGAGGTCGCATGCTTTTCCTTTGCAATCAGTATGAAAGAAGAGGGCGCTCTGACGCTCGACGCTCTAATACCATGGAAGCAGGTTACGCAAAATGAGTGCTTCTTTTCTATATTATTAACCGAGAGATGCGGCCTCATATATAGAGGCATTAGTTTATTACAGAAGCTAAATGTTTAAATCTAGTTTTAAATTAATAGTGACATTTGTTAGATAAATCAACAAATTCAACTTTTAGAGTTAAGCTTTTGAATAATAACTTTGATCATTGTTTTGTTTTTTTTTTTTCAACTGAGTAAGCTTATGTTATAGAACAAGGTACAACTTATTGTGGCCTTTTAATTGTTTTATGATATATTACATCATCATAGTTGGACTGCAATTCAACTCTGGTCAAATTTAAATCTTGAACCTCTCCTTCTAGTGGTTTGATTACCAATACAGTTTTTAAAATATTAGTACTCTATTCTTGTCAAGCTTGGATTGTGGTAACATGCTGAGTCATTTCAACTTCGTTGATATTTATTGGACTAAAACTAGAAATTATTGAATCTATTTTTTATTTAATTTATTCCAAGAATATATCCTTGTTTATCAAAATAATTTAAGTTCTTTTCAGATAATCCCATATCAAGTTATCATCATCATCATTAAATCTAACTCCGCAATAACATAAGAAATGTTAACATCTATTTCTTAAATCGAGGTAAGATGCCGGCCTCATTATCTGTATCACAAGAAAAAGATGCTCATATAGATGCATCTTATTAACAATGTTGCCCACCTGAAAGGTCTACTGGGCGTTATGGCATCTTGCTCAAACCTCAAAACAAACAATTGGGAGAACATTTATGTTGCTCGCTGCTTTTTTTAGCAAAGGAGACATTTAATATTTATAAACAAAAAAATATTAAATTGTGATATCAAATTATTGAAAAAACATTTTACCACAATTTTTTGTTAAACAAACACATTAAGATGAAAAATAAAGAACTAACTCTAATAAAAGTTTTTTAAATTCTTAGTTAAAAAATCTCTAATTTGAAAATACTGTCCAAGTCTTCAGAGATAAGGGAAACTAGGAAGGAAACAGAGTACAAAAAAACAAAACGATGCGGATAACAATGTTGAAATGGTAAAATAAAATGCAAGGAAATCAACAAAATTGAGAGGAACTGAAACTAAATTGTACATAAAAGTGAACTACATGAATCTTGGAACTACTTGAGCTAAAAAGAAACTGCGAAGTGGGTACTGAAAGAAATGCTAAAAGTTAGTCTGTGTGCATTGATTTGGAATTTTAGGCTAGTAGTTTGAACTTTCCCTTCAGCTATTTCCTCGCCTATGATTTTAAGGGCATGCATAAATATTTCTCAATCTATATGTGTGAATAGAAACAAAGGATGAAAATTTAAAGGTTCTTTTTTTCATAACAGGAACAAGGCATATATCTAAGGATGAATAAAACATGAATTACCATTTAGTTTCTTTAATAATGATGAAGGAGAAAAATCTCTCTGCATTTCTTCCTTTTGCCTCTGCAGATCAGCTAACTTCTCCTGGGCAGCAGCCAGCTCTGTGGTGCGAATGATGGTACACTGTATTAGCAGCAAATGCAGCCAATCAGTGTAGTACTAAATTAAAAAATCATTGCACCTCAAATATTATGCGCAAACAAAATAGTGAAGAAATAAAGATAATCTTACAAAGTAGTTATATAGTTGGATTTGTGTAGTGAGTTTAGAATGGCTACAAAACAAAATGCTATATTACAAGACATGAGAATATATTAATATATTTTGTGGCAAAACTAGGAATAATATATTAAAAAATGACTATATTAGAGATGGTGAAAACAACATAAATAGAGATAAGATGCAAGTAAAACCGAGAGGTTTGTGCAAGTTCAACCAAGAGTATTATAAACAATGGTCGTGACAGATATGTAAATAACGAAGACATGGGCAATATGCCAGCAAATCTCCCAAGAGGTTTATCTTAAACAGCTTTCAACAGAAATGAAAGCAAAATGCTGACTCACAAAAAAAAACAAATAGTTAATCTAAGGGAGATGGTGATGGTGAAAATATGCATTCACAACTCACTTGATTTCTAAGCTCCAAAAGTTTAGGCTCTTTCTCCAAGTTCTCCCCTGTAACATGTTTAAATAAAAATTACCATACATAATCAAAAGATCAAAATAGAGTAGCTTACGATACAAGAATCTTACTTGCAATCTGTAAAGTTTCCTTTTGGAGTTCCTCCTGCAACTGATAAAATAAACATAAAAAACATATATCAAAAACAAAGCTCAAATGTAAAATCATAGCAATTCTTATATAAAATAATTCAATAATAATTATACAAAAATAAGCTAATTTTAACCCCAAGATAGCTTAGACAAGTTATCGTTCTTTTTTGCACAGAAACAGTCCCGGGGCATGGACATTACTACTATATATTGCTCCTTTGGGGAAGAGTCCAATCAGATGCATGTAATAATGACATTTTAAACCAATGAAAAGAATGTCTCTGGTGCAGCGTATATCCAATTCCCCTATGTTGAAGCAAATTAAACATGTGTAATAAATCTACACTAATTCTACTAATTGAACTGATTAGAGCAAGTTCATCCAACTGAATTATTTTAATGATCATGTCTAGTTCAAAAAATCCATCAAAAACGCAAATACAGAAATAAAATAGTTGTGCCATCATCTTGGCACACATCAGTAGTGCCTTGGATTTTCAGTAAAATTCAAAAATAATATTTCACTAAATGATTAGGATGTACACGTTTCTAAATGGAATGGGCAAAAATGGCTGTTATTTATAATGACCAAAAGCCACTCTCAGAAGTTCTTATCAGCAAGTAACCCATAATAGGGACTGGCTTTCCACCAATACAAATGGAAAATGTGAAGAAAAGAGGTGAAGACAAGTTTTATATTACTTTGGTATCAAAAAAGCTCAAACAAAATATTGATAAATCAAACTTATCCACATGAAAAAACTTCCAACATAATACTTCTTAATTCTGATTAATAAACACCAGTTTTCCAATCAGCAGTTTTATAATACTAAGAGTTGAACAGTCACTTGTACCTTAATCATATCAACAAAGAAGCTTTGTTTTTCATGATTGGCCAAAGTTAGTAATCAATTACGAGCAATGGCAATTACAAGCACTTGCATCTGTTAACACAACAAGCAACTTATTAAAATGGTCAAGATGACTACTTGAATAAGCTCAACTGATCAAACTAATCTGAAAAGCAATACCAATGTGCAATTTGTCACACAATGTGCCCTGACAAGCCCAAGATACGCAAACTTCATACCCTTTTTTTAGTTAACAAAAGCCCATAGGTCTGATCTTATAATTTATCAAAACCATGGGTTAACTCCTTTTAGCACCGACAAAAATAAATCACTTCAATTCATACTTAACCATATTAGTTAAGAGTAATTATTTAAAACAATAGGTATTTTTCATAGAATCTTTAACAGCCTGACCGGTGAGCGAATATATACACTTCAATGAAATGTACAGCACATTCCCCTAAAGGCTACAAAATATTTTGCCCTCCAAAGGTCAATTTAGTCTTATCAAGAGAAGAGTTTATTGATACCATTCAAATGTTTAATACTAGATAAATGAAAAAAATCAAGGTAATCTCCACTATGAATCACACAAAACTTATATAGCAGAACATAATTGAATATTTATGAGTAAGAAAAGAAAAGGATTTTCCTAAATAAATGCACCAATCAATTCCAAAACAAGTCTTTGCTAATAAAGGCCAAAATTAGTATATTTCCAATATATTTATGAATTAAATAACGTGTTATGATATAATAAAATCAGAGCGGTTAAAATTTATAAAAAAAAATGAAGATATGAAAATAAAGATTTATAAACTCAGCAGTGACAAGGGATATTAGAATCTTAGATTATGATATGCTTGACTAATCTGAATTAAAAGCACAATGCAGAAGGTAAAAGTAATGATAAAAAAAAAGAACTTACATTATTTTGAATTTTGACTTGCTCGAGCGAATTGAAAAATGAATTGTATGCATCCTTGTCATTTAAAAGTTTTCGAAGCTCATCATTACTGCCAAAATTTCAAGAATAAGATCAAGAATAATAACTTTGGACATGAATAATGCACATGTAAAAATCCAAAATAAAATTGGAGAAAAAGGTAAGTAAAGCATTAGTTCATTTATTTATGTAATAACTTTAAACAAGTTCAAAGAGACAAGAACAGATAAAAGCATATTACAAATCTATCAAAGCAGTATTTTTCCGGACATATTTATCATTGGATAACTTGAAACTTCTAGTTGAATCATGAATACGTTTATAAGACAACTCAAGGTAAAATCTATTAAGAAAAAATTGATCACTATGGAGCACCGGCATCGACATGGACATGTAAAAATGCAACACAATGACACCATAAAATTGAAAAAAAAAAAAAAAAAAGAGGATATGACATGTCAAGGACGTGCTATTTTATCAAAATTCTAAATAAAACTATACTTAAAACACCTAAATACCAAATTTACAATAAAAACATTTTCTATGTAAGACAATATAAAATTTTGAAGCATCATTCGACTCATAACTCCATCTTTAACATTCAGAAAAATATTATTACAAGCGTATACATCTATTAAATATGATTAAGATAGTACCATGATCCATAAGTAAAATAACTGCTATAATAACACCTAAATAAATCATAGAGGATAAATTTAACAAAAATGGATACACAAAAGTACTAACCATATAACAGAAGTATAGAATAAATTGTATAAAGTAGGAAGAAACAGCTAGTATTGCTTTAGGAGTTGAGGGTGAGTCTGGAGGACCGGACTACAATAAGGAAAAGAAACTGTCCTGTAGTTGCTGGTTGAAGAGCAAATGGACACTAGATTTGGGAAAAAGACAAATGTCAAAAAATCCTATAAAAAACGCAAATCGGCTAGTGTTTCTCTAGGAGTTGATGATGTGTCAACAAAGGTACTCCATCGAGGATAAATGATTAGCAGTTGATAAGTGAGAAAGAATGAAGGATAACGACAAATGCCATAGAAGAAGAAAGTTCCAGAACCAAAGAAGCCAAAAATATAGGAGAGGAAGAAAAGGGCAACTGTAGCCAAAGAAGACAAATATTAGGGGCACAGCAATGTGTACCAGGGAAGGAAAGCTAGAAACATGAGCAGAGATGGGAGAAGATCCTCTTCAAAAGAAGGAGAGATGTCAACATCTGCGACAGGAGATAAACTATGAGTACTGATTTAGCATGATGTTCAAAGAAAAGATCATGTTAACACATTAATAAAACCAGACATGAACAATAGCGCCCAATTTTGTCTTGTAAAATACGTGTTGGCATTGCAACAACCCAACGTTGGTCGCATGTTGCCTGAAAGCTATCTTCCTTGTCATCCAGCTTTTTCTTCAAACTGCAATTCACACGAACTATCCATCTTTAATACGTTGATCACCGGTAATTATAAATGAGATTGATTCAATCTTAGATGATCGATTGCCCTACACGGAATTCCCATTTATGGCTGTCATTGGGCATAAATGGGATCATACTTTTCAACAATAGAAGAAAAAAATCAGCCATAAAACCTTTTTCACGAGCCCAGCATGGCTGCATGCGGAAAGCACACAAACGAAAGTGATGTGATCAGACTGAAGGCGACACGCAGCATTTCTTTGAAATGGTGGAGGACACGATCAGCATGGCCATGCTGCTGCAACACGACATTGCAGTGATCCCTGCCTTCAGAGGCTACGATGAATGCGATGGCGAGGCTGCAGGATGTTTACGCTGATGCTATGCTGAGGCTCAGCACTGATATGGGAGATGGATTTGACCGTCTTCTGTTTCCATTTGCGTGTGTTGCCAATTGTAGGACCATATCATGGTTGGCCCAGTGTCAAACCCAAATAGGTCCTACGCCAAAGCCATTTAGATTCCTAAATTAAATCGAACACATTTTTAAGAGTGTTGTACATATGTCAGGCTGTGTCAGTGGCGTTTCAATGGTTAGCACATTTCCAACACAAATATGAGCCATTTTGCACATCAACACATCATAAATGGTTTAAGAATGACTTCATTGTTCTAAATCTCGTGGTTATCACTAATAATTTAATGTCAAGTGCAATTATAATCCTTGAGTACAAAAATATAAATTTTGAAACAATCAAACAGAGGAATATAGATACCAGAATGTGCCTAACAAAAGGGTTTCACCTATCTCAACAAATGTAAAAATCTACCAAACTTATCCAACAATTTTATGTTGACTTCAAAATAAATAAATAAATGTTAAAGTAACTTGGTAAATAATGCATTTAAACTCAGATAATACTGCAGATATAATCATCTAATTTGAGTTTCCCCTTCTTTATATTGCTTACTCAAGGAATCCTGTTCTAAAATAATTACAAGTTTAGAGCTGCAATGGGAAAATTAAGAATTGAAAAAGGACTGAAACCAAATGAATTGCAAAAAATTAACAAATATTTCAGTCACAGTGTAGCAAGCCATTCATTAATTCTAATTAGAAGTATAAAAGAGATTCACAAATGGAACACTCATACAAGGCCAAAGGGCTGCATTATCTTCAAGTATATATTTCTCCTAAGAAATAGTTTAACCTTGAAAAATTGCCCAAAAAATCAATAAGAATTTCGAAATACTCTTTGTAAATACAATAAACTGTAGATCATATAATTCAATTATCCCGACAAGAAAAATGGAAGTAAGAAAATATATATGAGCTTGACAAAACCATATAAACAATGCACAGGATTGATGGGTTTAGAGCATCCATCCCAACTAATAAAGAAAAAAATCAAAAAATAGAGCTAAATAATGTGGACAATATGCAAAATATTCCAGCCTGTCATTAACTATAAGCAAAATGCAGCCCATGAAAGTGCAACTTAAAAATGGCATGTTCAACAATAACACAATATCTAATGATTATGATTTTAAGACTATTGTGGATATTTATCTGAAATGAGTAAACAATAAGCTTATTTTCCATCCAAAAATTTTACCTTTTATCCTTCAACCGAGCAATCACACCTGCTGCCTCTGTGGGGGAGGGTTGTCCACGTGATGGTGACAATGGTGGATCTAAGGGCCTTTGCTGTCCAGTAGTAATAGATGAACTACTAGGTGTTGAAGGGAGAGATGTGCCAACCATGGATGGAGGATACCAAGAATGGTTTGGAATTTCCTGCAAATTTGTCTGCCCATGTTGCTCTTGAGTACGCCTATTAGATGAATAATAAATATGAGTGCCATACAAAGAGAATTTCCTAAAATCGTGAAAATAATATCGCATAATCGTGGAAATGCAACATTAAATTTAAGGAAATTGAAGGCAGATGAAGCCTGTAAATTTGTCTGCCCATGTTGCTCTTGAGTACGCCTATTAGATGAATAATAAATGAGAGTCATACAAAGAGAATTTCCTAAAATCGTGAAAATAATATCGCATAATTGTGGAAATGCAACATTAAATTTAAGGAAATTGAAGGCAGATGAAGCCTGTATCCTGCATTCTTGCAAGAAAATATTACAAACCACAAAAAAGCTGAAATATTGAAAGCTAAGCTCTCTTCTTTCTATCATTTCAACATCAACCCAAATACAAGTTTGGTTGGTGCTAAGGAAGCCAAAATTCAAAAAAAAAAAACACAGTTAGCATTGCTCCAGCTTATAGATGCGTCAGTAAAGGCAGCATCGTGCATGATTGACCATAGGCACAAGTATTTACTAGTAAAGAAAAAAGTAAAATAAATGGGTTGTTAGGTTCATCCAAATAATTTAGCTGGTGAAACATAATCGATCTAGTATTTGACATTTGATATTTGTTAAATAACAAAATGTATAGGAGCATAAAAAAAAAATTCATAATTTAAATTCAGTGGAGGTTTCCAAGAATTTACCAAGTCACTATTTAATTCCAGCTTAGCTTAATTTAGCTCAACCTAGACGCTAAGCTATTTTTTCTTTGCAGCTTAACTTGGTTCAACTTAAATCTATGTAATCTTAAACCAAATAGCTTTAGCTTAAAATAGCTTAATTCTAATTAGGTCAAAAAAATAAATTAACTTATTAAAATTAAAAAGTAAAGTTATCTATATGCATGAATTTTATTTAGATCAAACAACAACAACGTAAAAACTTAGTCCCACTAAGTTAAGTAAACCACATGAATCATTGGTTCACATTTTACGCAATCAAGTAACAACGCCTTCAAGCACATAAAATCCTAATAATTTTTAAAATATTTTATTTTTATCTTCAAATTTTTACCTTAAGTTCCCAACCATGGTCTCAAATAGTCAATGATTAATATGCTCAAGTTATATAAGAATTTTCTCGAAGTTTATCACCAACTAAAGCCACTTCAAGCTTGCTACAAATGAACTCATATCCCATCATAATGTTTTGGGTATGCCCACAATCCACCTTAGCATTCCCATTTTCATAACACTTTATAAATATATTTATGCTTTGTCAGCCGGCATTTTGTTCCATATAAAATTGTAATCCTTGTAACGATTCTATTAAACATTTATTTTAAGTTTGAGTAACATTTTTGAAAAAGCTCTGTCATTTCATCTTGCTAATCACATTACCCTCTGTTTCTCCATCACTTTGATGACTAAACCAAGATATTTGAATCTTTCTCTTCTTGATAAAACAATCTTTCATTATTATATAACAAAATTATAACTTCTATTATGATTAAACTTATAGTACATATTCCATTTTGGATCTACTTAAATGGAATCCTTTAGTTCCTATAAGTAGTTCTTCAAAACTAAGCATTGCTTTAACCATCACTAATCTGATCAATAGAAGAATATTGTTTGTTAAAATATGGGTATAAAGTAATAATATTAGCTAATTTTTACTTTACATGCATTTGATTTGATGCATTAACTTTGCAATGTAATTTTTGAGGTGAAAAAATTATCGCATCGGGCTCATTTTGCAGTATTATTATTTTGCCCAAATAGGCAAAATAATAATCCCGCAAATACAAAACACAGGGATTTTCTCTCCTTTACGACAACATCGCTTTGCCCAAATAGAAGAATATTATTAGTCTTGCTATCTCAAATTCTAGCAACCATCATATCATGCATATTACTTCAAACCAACTAGAAAGTTTTGATTGCCAATAGAAATTTTGCATCTACCAACAACTAAAGTAATCTGGCTCCACTCCATTTCTTTTGCACTACAATAAAAGTTTTATAGTATTTAAAATTCAACAAACCAACCAGCCCCAAAAGCATTCCAAA
This sequence comes from Gastrodia elata, assembly GCA_016760335.1. Classification (NCBI taxonomy): domain Eukaryota; kingdom Viridiplantae; phylum Streptophyta; class Magnoliopsida; order Asparagales; family Orchidaceae; genus Gastrodia; species Gastrodia elata. Next base: position 8,161,021 of record CM028685.1, on the reverse strand, counting down.
CCTCAATTTTACTTGACAATCCGATGAAAAGGGAATTGATATTATCTTAATACTACTTAACTAACCTGATTTAATCACATTATGACAGCATTCATTAAATTTATGCTGAATGTTCATGTCCATAATAAGTAAATTCTGGTCAACGTTCCTGTTGCACTCACTTGAGTTAAATTTTAGCTTTTTTCTCATAATTTAATTATTTTATATGCCTCTCTTCAATCGTATCTAATTTCTTATACAAATCTTTAAAATCCATGGTATTAGCATTGCAAACATTTGCTTGGATTCATGAAAAGCCAATCTATATTTCTTTCATTTTTCATTTTTCTTACTTGTTCACAAAAAAATTCTTACCTTTGACCTTGTCTTAATATTTTATTTTCATAACCAAGCGTCTTTACTATGAGGAGCTCTCCCTATTGATTGTCCAAGTATTTATTCGACTGTTTTGTATTATATAATAAGCAAACATTTGTCGCATACGAACGGTCTCATCAACAATAACCTATTGTTCTAAACTTTAAAATTTGCACATAAAATCTCGATGTTTTACCTTTAAATTCGATCAACATGTTTTTAGAAATAATATCAATTTTATAGTATAATAATTTCAAATTTAGAAATAATATGTAATGTTGGATTATCAAGTTTTCTCCTGGAATAGTATTACAATCCTTGTAGCATGTCTTATTAATTACATACGAGAAATAATTTAATTTTAAAAGCTCTCTACTCTTTTCTTGAAATATATAAGCAATCATAAAATTAAAATCCATACCAAACTCTTAGATCATTTTTCTTCCTCATTAGTCTTACTAAACCTAAAATAACCATGAACAACAATAAACTCATTAGCTACTCTTCCAACATACTAACTAAATCTCTTTTGATATATAATATTTGTTTGAGGCATTTATTGAACTATCTTAAATTATGTCAAAAAAATTTAATCATACTTATGGGAAAATTTTACTTATAATTGAATGATCACATACCAATTACAATCTTCAAATAAATAATTTTTTCTTATTCTCTTAGCATCCACTTTACAATTTTTAAAATTATTATCCAACATAATGTCCACTCATTTATATGTCAAATTTTATCCAAGTACCAATCAATGTATGAAGCCTAGGCTCATTTAGTGCTTTCTTGCATATCACCTCATTTTGGGAAGATATTAAATATATATATTAATCAAATTAAGCACTAAGCATATCAATTTGTTACTAGAGAACCAATATTCTAGCTTGCATTCTCAATTGTGTCTAGAGCTAGCTTCTTTACTAGCATTCAACAATAATGCAATGACTCTTGTTAACTTAACTCCACATACTAATGTCCATGTGATGGCACTGGTACTATTTCTTAAAAGACTCATGTAATAAAACTTTATGCTAATTGTCATTTAACATGGCTCTCATTCAATATTGGGACATAACAACAATATTATTTGTGTTTAATCATACATAATCAATTAATTATTATTATTATTAATCATTTTGAGTTGACAATAAATTATTATTTAATTAATCATTAGGATAATTATATTTGAAATTATAATTTATATTGAATAGTAATTAGTTAATTAAAGAAATTGAACTTCATGTTAGAAGATAAACTACTAAGATAAGAAATTGATTAATCAATTCATATTTAATCATTTTTAATTGCCCTAACAATGGCAACTTAAATAAAACAAACGCAATTAATTAAGGATTTATAACAATAATGTTAACTATTTTAATAACAAGTAATATATCAAACTTGATTAATTTAATAACTTATATTAATATTTTTATGTTTATATAATTGAAAACCATATAATTAATCATTATATTAACTCTTATATTATTTATGAAACAATATTTTTTCTAACTGAATATTATATTATCAATTAAATAAGAGAGTTAAGCTAAATTTATACATAAATTAACATTGTAATTAAATTATTAAGCCGTTAAAAATGATTAATTATTTTTTATTTTGTTAAAAACTATCCATTTAAAATAATCAATTAATGTCTAAAATGATTTACAGCATTAATCATTTAATAAATCATATTATAAACTAATTAATTATATTTTTAATAAGATCATATCAATCATCTTAAACATTATTAACTATTTTATATATTAATTATTTATAATTAACTATTCAGTGTATAAATCCATGCTAATTATAAATTAAATATAACAATACCAAATTCTAGTCTTACTTAGCCAAGTCGACTACATGAACCATTTGTCTCCATTGAGTGTAATCATATAAAAACCCTTACAATACTCGAAGTGAATATGATCATTCCAAATAGTTTTTTCCAATATATATTTTGTTCTTCTTCTTAAAAATGGAAAACTTTATTAAGGGAATATTTCATTAGAAGTAAATTAACTGTAGGATTAAATAAATTGAAGTAAAAATCAACTTCAGGTGCATCAAATTTTTTTGAATGTTTGGTACAAAGTAAAACTTTTCTCGAGAAATCACATGACCCTTAGGAGGGGGTTGAGTTTTCCATCATTAACCTCTTTCAAACCTGTCACAATATCCTTCATTTATAAACTTCTTGTCTTGTAGTTGTTGGCCAAGCTTACGTCCATTGTTAGCCGCCTCTCCTATCAGTCTTAGAAATGTCTAGGAGTATATATCCTCTGAGATAAAAATCCAAACAGTGGGCCTTCATGTCAAAAAATTAATAGTGATGAAGGATAGAAAAATATCAATCCCATGCATGCTCAGTAACTTGCCACATCAATCTTAGTCTTATGGTGTCATCTAATGATTACGGTAGTATTTTACCTTTGTTGCATCGACATTCAAAAATTTCTCCATTTTGAACTTCAAAACTCAATGTTGCCAACCATTTAAATATCTACCGGTTCCTTTAGCTAGGCTCAAAGCATGCAATACAAGACACAACAAGTGCAGAAACCAAGTATGCACTTAGCCTTGACCAATTAGTCTTCAAAATGTGTCATGTAATATCCAACATACAAGTATAAATGTCAGAATAACCAAAATAAAAATTGCAAAATATCACTACTGACAAGCAAAGAGATTTCCCTTCATACATTTCACTGCAAGTATGCACTTAAGCATTAAACCAACAACAACTCAATCATTATAGCATAAAGAACGAAAACTATCAACAAGCCTAAAGAAAAATAGCATGCAATTTCTGAAGGAATAAAAGCTCACCCGAAGGTAATCGGAAATTTCCAGTTCATCTCAGCTAACAAATTTCTGCATTAAGAAAACATTATTGAATACCATTTTCAAATACAAGTACAAAAGTAGAGATTAGGTTATTAAAATAAAATAAAACCATTTTATTGTAAAATAAATGGATCCTAAATCATAAATACTAGAATTAAATAAAATGAATTAATGTAGGAATACGTAATGTAATTGAATAATTCATCTAATGTAAGATTCACTGGTTCGCCATCTCTATCCAGTTCAAGATTAAATTAAGCTAAAAAAACTCAGATAAGTTGATAAGTCTACTAAGTTGTTCAGTTGCTAAGAAATGAAAAAAAAAATTCCCAAGGGTTGTTTGGTTTGCTGCTATCAATCTGATGTGCTATGTTATCTCCTAAAAAGAAAGATATAGCCAGCTGTTTGGTTAAATATTACATTATTTGAATTCTGATTTATTCACAACTATGCCACTCTCAAATACTATTCAAATATAAGTACTAGAGATAAAAATGGACCCCTAGCTTTCTCGAACTTGCCCCCGTTGAAGGCTATTTTTGCAAGAATACGGGTAGTAGTCCTCTCATCAGTGTTACTGTGTGTCAATATTGCATTCGGTTTACCTATATTATTTGATTAGTAATCCTCTCATCTTCCCCACTTTCTTCATCTTTATCTAGCTTTCTTTTTTAAATTTTTTTAATAGAAAATTCAACAATTTTAAGAAATAATTAAAATACAATAAAATAAAAGGGTATCATAACTGGGGTAAAATTGCTTAAGAAATCATAAAAATATACATAACATCTAAATAACACTGAACCAAGCACTCGGTGTAATCTCAATAACATGCTATTGGAATAGCATGTTATTTGATTAGCAATGCACATGACGTTCAACCAATCAGTCTCTAAAATTAAGAAACCACTTGATTCAAATTAGGTGATTAACATTTTTGAAACTCAAATTACAAACATAATTAAGCGAACATGTTATTCCTTGGCAATTAAATAAATATTTAACTAAAAATGACATAAATTTCAAATGCAATTGGGATAATTAATTAAAAATGGCATTAATAGAGAGAAGATGTGGAACTTAAAATGATTAGAAAAGCATTAAAATCGGGCATAAAAATTTTAATAGTTTGTTCAACAACACTTCCCTATGACACAGTGGATCGTCGATGATGATGATAATGATGATGAGTAGCAAAGGCTTGAAAAAGATGAAAAATTATAGATTAGCAAGGGGGTATTGACTTGAGATTATCACATTTACTGAGTTTTGATGTAATGGAGGCACTTAAGTTAAAAATAAGAAGATAAGTTCAAGGATTTTCCATTTTTATGCGAAGGAAGTGCATATGCTCGCAAATTAAGCAATCCCTAAAAGAGTTGGTAGTTGTAATCTGTGTAACAACCAAAAGGGTGAAGGGGTTAGCTTAAGGCACACAAAATGAAGGCCACCGTCACCATCATTAACCTTGCCTCAACTAACTGAGACTAGTTTTAAGAATGCTTATTTTGAAATCATTCCTACTTTCTGCCAAGATGTGTCAATGGAGTTAAACCTACCTTTCATAAATCATTTTGAATAAATTTTACTTGTACTATCTTTGGCCAGTCCCTTCCATTTCTAAGCCTTCAACATTTGTCTGTCTACAAATCTAATAAGACCATATTTACCTTTCATTATGACCCTAAACAAAACTCATTTTCAATTAACCCTAATTTCAATGATTGTTACACCAAACACTCATTTTAAATAATAGAAATCCATCCAAGATAACTTTTTATTAATGACAAGGATGCAAGGTCATATATATATATATATATATATATATATATATATATATGTATGTGTGTGACCATACCTTTAATGAAATCATTTTGGGCATCCTTTTTAACATATTTTCTTATTTTTATCATAATTAATTAAGCTATCAATAACATTTTTACTATGCAACATATATAAACATCACTAGGTGATTTTGTGTTTTACAAAATTAATAGTTATATATCAATGAACCCTTCATTTAGGGCTAATAATGATCCAGTTTCAAATTAATTCATTATCAACTCAAATCAAATCATGGCTAGAACAAATATGTATCCAATCCATAACAAGCTAAAATTGAGATGAAGAGAAAATAATGTTTCATCATTTTTATTATTAAAAATTTTGCACATTGAGTACACAATCCATGTATTAATAAAAAATGTTACTTAGCTCCCAAATATCTCCTAAAAAGTATGGATGATTAGGATTTAAGATTTAAAAAATATATTTTTATGGGCCCCACAAGCAAAAGTGAATTTAATAAAAAAAATTTATTTCACTTAACTCTCTAAATCCTAGTCATCAATACATTTTGGGAGATATTTGGGAGCCATATATCAATACTCTGTATTGATATACCTCGTTCCTTGCCTGTGTAAGTATTGTGACTCCGAGGTTTGGGCGTCGAATTCTCAAGTTGAATAGGAATGGGGCTTGATATATCGAGCTATCACTCGCCCAAATTGGGAAATGCACAATTGTTGATCATGAATCTAGCTTCTTTGTAAGTCGAAAACCTTGATAAGCAAATTAATGTATCCCAAAAAGGGTTACGACACCCTGTCCATAGCAGGAGTGCCTGAGAAAGTTGAAGTGAAAGGTTTGTCTCGTGATAATAAGGAGGTTCAAATTTCTTTCTTGGGCATTATGGTATGATAAAGTGGATAAGATTTCTTGCAATGCCCCCTAAATATAGTTATGTAAGAATAAACTTGGTGGATGATCCTTTGGCATGAAGTTTTGTTGAGCGATTATTGGATTGTAGTATGTTAGTTGAGGAGTTTGTAATATAAAATATTATCTATTCATACACATAAATACACAAGAGCATATGGAAGTAATAAAGCATAGAGGGGACACTAATTTATAATGATTTTGCATAATAGAATGGAGTCTCTTTGTCTCAAATCTTTCTCGCATAATTGAAAGTTGTTAGTAATGGAATGAGTAAAAACAAGGAGTGAGAAGCTTCAGTCATCTACCTTCTCAAAGAAAATTGGATGGCTAGAAGCTACTAGCATAGCATGCAGTGATAGGTCAGTCGTGGAGGCATGTCAAGAACAATTCGATGGTTGTTAGGAGCGTTCAGTGATATACAAACAACTTTTGACACCGCAGAAAGTGATCATGTTGTGCAAACATAGTGTCTTGCTAAAAATGCACAAAAATAGTCCAGTCAAGGTTTCAGAGGACAGAAGATCGCTCGTCCCAAGTCATGAAATCATAATTATCACTCGGCGACAACAGAAGTGACAAGGTGAGGAGGTGGCTTGTCAGAATCTACAAGGGCCGAGTGATCACTTTCTGCGGTGTCAAAAGTGAGGAGATCAATGTATGATAGCAAGACCATAAAAAGATATCTTTAAATAAGCAATTAGATTAGTGAGGAGATCAATGTAAGCCACATAAACAGCCCTACTAAGCACAAAAAGCAAGCATAACACCATTAGACTTACTAATCTTATTATTAATTATAAATCATCTACTCAATATTATCACACTATTTTTATTATTGACATTTCCAGCATTCAAAAATTTGAACCAGTCCACTTGCTCTATAATTGTTCTTGTTAAATTAATTTCTTATAAGCAAGCAGCATGTATTATCCTATGAACAGTATTGTGACTTAGTGGTTGAGTTATTGGGTTTGCACTGTTGACAAATATAAATGGTTTAAATCCACCGTCCACATATTTGACTTACTGTGGCCCAACATCATATGAATTATTCTCTAAATCATTGCTCATTGTGTTCATTCTTATCATTTTTCTAATGAAATGCCCCAAACTCAAAGCAGAAAATCAAATATTTAAATTGAACCTAATCGTTCATAATAAAATAAATATCATTTTATTAAGATCCTTAGATTCACTCCCAATTCATTAATTTCTTAAAAATAAGCAATATATCTTATTTAAATGTTTAGTAAGGTGCAACAAAATATATAAGTACAATAAAGAGGTGATTTAAATTTTCATGAGTTAGGCAAAGTAGAATAATTTTCATAATACAAGGGGGTATTCTTTACCCCCAAATGCCTAAAAAACTGGTGAAAGAATATAGCTATCAAAGCATACGTGGAGAGTAAATTGCACAACAAATGCAATTTTTTTATCGTGATGCCTTCCGCCAACCATTTTCGAGCTAGCAAGCCCACTACCAACCTTCACCTCCCCCATTACTAGCATTAATGCCAAAAAATCCCTCTCCCAAAATCATTGTCACCGCCCACCACTATTGGATAACCGTCTCTCCTTATCAGCCAATTAATCTGAGCCTATTCAATCTTCACAGATTTTTTAGCCAATGACGGTTACTCCTAGATTTTTGTATATTTATATTATTAAACATAGTTTTTTAGAAACCCAACCAAACATTGAAAAGCTAATGCACTCTAATCCTGCACAAGCATTTCTTTTACAGCAATCCTAGAACACATTCATCCTATAAATTCACACAACCAAACATGCCCACAATTGTTGCTTTTACCAAATCACTTGTTCTCGTGCAAAATCCAAAAGCTTGATATAGCAAGTATAATCACATTTTAAATCTACTCAACCAATATTTTTGCAAAAATATGTTTAGTGAGTCATGCATGTGACATGGCAAGCCTATATTTATAATTATTTTGTATGTTAATTTATGGGTGTTTAGATAAAATCATGTCTATTTTAAGTTATTTTTGCATATTTTAATGCTTTGTAGAATGGGAGAGAAAATCCAGCAAAAGAATAAATCTTCAAATTCCAAAAAACAGAGTGTCATATGCTATGGCGCGCCCTGGCGCCCATTCCAGAGAGTCGGGCACTACGGTATGCCCTGGCTCTCATTCCAGAGGGTCAAGCGCTACGGTGCGCTCCCAGCACCCCCTGCCTGAAACATAGGCAATACGGTACACCACAGCACGCCTTCAAACAAAATAAGAATCCAGAGTATACAGACATAACCACGGGCACCTAGGTGCACCCTAGCGCTCGCTATTTTAAACAAACAGTAATCCTGACGGTCAAATTAAAAAAGGAAGTTCTTTTAATAGATTTCATGCAATTTCCCTAGGCTGATTAAAGGGAGAAATATTCAATGAATCTAAATTAATTAGCTTCTTCAGGTCCCTAGGCTAATTGAAGGTAAAATATTTAGGAAAATAGGAGAAAGTAAAAGGGAATCTTTTGGAGAATTTGCGAAGGGAGAAAACCTTAGACACCAAGGAGATATTTTTGAAGTTTTCTCAAAGAAAGGCAGCCACAAAAGGAGGAAGGCTAAGGATACTAAGAAAGGAGTTTCATAGTAAAAAATTAAAGGAAAGAACAACGTGGAAAACACGGAGTACAGTTGCTATCTTATTGTATTTCTTCCCTAGTACTTGTCTATTTTCTACAAGAAAAAAATGTCTCATATGTGTTGTTTTTATTTTTTTGTGCTTTTCATTTGTAATGGCAGCTTAAACCCCCTTTTTGGGGAGGATTAGGCTTAGAACTATGATTTTATAATTTTTATGTGCAATGCAGACAAAATTTTCATCTAGTAAAATGTGAGTCAATTTATGCTCAAATGATTTTATTGTTTAAATAAATATAATATTATAATTTATTAAAAGGAAATGTTCGGTAAAGCAATAATCACAGAGCTTCATTTGCTTGTTTATAAATCTCGGTTCATAAACTCGATGCATGTTAGCCGTGAATAATTCATATTTTCATAATCTAAACTAAAAAGTAGATCTACTGCTTAGACGTAAGAATAGGTTTAATAAGAGGAGTCTGTAGCAGACCCATCTGCACGACTCTCCTTGATAACGAAAATATCTATGTGTTGTTCGTAAACCACAGTGAGTTAAGAATAGAACTAGATAGGGCATCACTGTAAACACATAACATCATCACAATCAAAGCTCAGGTATGAAGTCAAAAGGTCTCGTAGGAGATCGGCTATAGACAATCTCGGGATTGAAAAGAAAATATACATAACTACGTCTCTATGAAAATAAAATATAAATAAGACAATCTCTCACATCAAACTAGATTAAGGAATTGCATGCACTAAATTTTATATACCATATGTTTTAACCTAACACTCCCCAATCAACTCCAACTAATCAAACCAATTTAAAATAATCTTAACTGATAGATAAATAAATCAAATCAACATTTAGATCGTTCAAACATTACTGAGAAAGAGAGTAATTAGTAGATAATACACACCGTTCTCTGAGAACGATAATACTCTAGTTGAATATGTATTTTTGAATGTAAATAATCATAAAATTCCAAATATAAATCTCCTAAACCTTCCCTATTGGTGCTGAAACAATTCTACTGCAAGTGATCTCATAAGCCATAAATAGATGTTGGTGATCCTATGGATCTCTTGAAGATCCTAGTTGTCTCACTGATTCCATAAAATATTCACCGATATTTTTAAAGATTCTGATAGATCTCTTCCACACTTCATTGTAATATGTATTGGAACAATATAGTTGGAGAAATTTGTGAAAATGGTGCTTCAACTATTTCATTTAGGCCAACTTAATTCTAAACTAATGAAATTAGTTAGTTTAGTCCTTCAATTATTCAATATGCCCAATTTAGTCCCTCAATAGTTCAATTCAAATATAGTTTAGCCTCTAACTTATCATTTAATAAAACTAATGTTAACTCTAAATGAATGGTAGAGAGACTAAATTGAACATAATGAATAATTTAGAAACTAAATTAACCAAATAAAATAGGCTGGAACTAAATGTTTACGTATTAAAAAAGTCGAGAGACTATATAATATTGACAAAGTACTAGATACATTGGAATATTGTTTCTTCCGTTTATTTTTTTTGCAAAGTTTAGCATTCCTATTGTACAAATAAATATGCATATATTGCTGCTGAAGACTTGAAATTAATGAAACTTCTCCCACGATAACAGAATAAGGTTCTTTCGTAACTCTAGACAGTAGGGTTTCCTCTATGATAACAGAGTAAGGTTACAGTAGACCATTCTTTTTTGTGTCAAGGTGACAAAATCCTTACTGTTCAATTTTTTCTTAACTCTTTGTGACAAGACTGATGCTGCACAGGTTTCCTATAAGTTGTAGTTTCCCAACTACCGTTCCTTAATAATGTTCTTTCCAAATGTATTGAGATAGAACTAATGTGGTCTTTTCAGGATATGGTTCCTCCTTTCTCCTTTCTTCAGGCAACTGTTTTTTAACAAGCATTTTCTCTAGCAGCTTTTTAATTTCTCTGGAATCCTGTCTAGATTCTCCGAGGTCTCTAGCACGGCAGTCTCAAATAAATGGAACAAACTATTGGGAAAGGTAATTACTCTAGAAAAACCACCTAATATTCAGCTTATACATAGACTAAACAAAAACAATTTACTTGAAGTAGCCTAACTTGAGAAAACATACTTGCGTCACCTTCACGGCACTGATTTAGATAATAAAGATACCAAATTTGATGCATGAGATGAAAACGATTCTATGAAGTTATCGCTCTAGCACACTGTGCCATCAAAAAAAGTAACGTGTATGTTCCTTTCAATGGCGATGGACAACTGAGAAACTATAAAATAGACACATTCAAAGGTTCAATGCACCACACAAATCTATGAGAAACAAACTATTTTTTCTCAAAAAATAAGGTAACTATCCAACAACAGCAATAACACCAATACCAAGTCTTAGTCCTACTAAGTAGGGTAGGCTAAATGAATCATTTGTCTCCATTGTGCATGATCAAGGACAAGTTCATTGCACGTTTACTGAACTTCCAATCAATATCTTACAAAGTCATTGGCAAAAATTAGATCTCTATCAATGCACAGAGATGAATGTAGCGTGAAAGTTGTCACATACAAAAAACTTGGTGAAAAGAAGATATATTAACTTGGATTTGATATAATTTATGTTCAAATTCTTAAAGAAAAGATGTCTTCTCTAAATGAAGCAATTCCAAAGTTTATACAAAAGAAAAAAATATCATGGTTGAAAATATTCTTGAATCCTCAGGCCTGATAATCAGGTATGAAAAAAGGAGCATAAACGAATATGTTTCCACGGAAAAAAACAATAACACGTCCCATATATTGTGCTAAATTAAGACAAATTTTGGTGCACGTACTGTGAGGAGCGTCAACACACCAAAGATAGATGTTGTTAACTTAGCAGAAAACCCAAATAAACAAGTAGTAGTTAAGGATAAACTACAAACACACAAATAATAAGGAAAAAAAAAAAAATTAGTAGTATTTAATAAAAGAAGAAGTTGATAACAAAAAAATAATTTGGTGATATTTAAAGATAAAACACCTCCACAAGTACTTGGTACATTCAAGTTTATCCTCTTATTCTCATAATCGTAATGCTTCAAAATGAATTCATCATGCCACCTCAATTATTGATTCAGAAAGCTTGATCATATAACTCCTAATCATTCAAATATATAGCTTATAATTATTGTCCTAGCAACAAGAAAATCACCATTGTTGATGGCTTGATTATAACCAGTGTGACTAAAATGGATGTTAATACTAGAGAATTCATCACTCTAAGAAATTGTATTACAAGTCCCAATACTATTTACATACCTTATCTACATTCAAAAACTAGCCAAAAATTTATTTATAGCATGAACTTGGACCCCTATCGTTGTGCCTTTCAGATACTAAATACAAAAATGATGATTGAACTTGTGAAGAAGAAAGACAGTAAGTACTTTCTTAAAGATTCAAATAGAAATTTTCTATCCAAGTCTACTAAGAACAAAATTTGTCTCCACCAGCACTATCTCGGGCATTCATCTTTTTAGTATTCTCAAAATTTTGTTTTCTTCATTATTCAGTAAATTGTATCAAAGATATTCAATATGATATCAACTTGCAAAACATAAATTGACTACCTTTCCTATGCATAATAAAAGAGCATTGTATCCTTTCTTACATATATATAGTAAATGATATTTAAAAACCTTTATGAGACCTACCATTTTAGGGTATCAATGATTTTCTTTTATAGATATTCATACTCGTATGACATGAATACCTTTTAAAAAACAAATACAGTGTTAGCATTGTTTTCCCAAAATTCTCCAATGTGATTAAAACTCAACTTAGAAATGCTAATAATGTTTCATATCAAACAATGCCTACTATATAGCTATAAATCTTGCAACTCTAATCCCACATATCATAAATAAACTTCAGCTCATATACTTGATTTTCGAAGTTCTACTAAAATCTTCTACAAAATCTTTCCCAACTTCAACAACACAAATTATCTGGTTTCAAGAAATTTTGAACACAGTTTTTCTTTATCCACCCTGAACAAAGAGACATTTGATCCTAGAACCCTAAAATAAACCTTTATTGGCTACTTATCTGCTCAAAGAGGGCACAACTATTATTATCCCCCAGCAGGAAAATAGTATCCGCTAAGGTTTCCTACATGGAAGAGCAACGATACTTACAACCATTATCTTTAAAGCAAACATTTCACAAATGGAAGTCATGCTTATAAGAGAAAAGGGTTAGGATTTTCTTGCTAGACACATAGCTAAGACTGTCAAATTTTGATGCAACACAGAAATACAACATGAACCCGACTCAATAAAATTCGGGCTCGGATCAACACAATTTAATTTTTGGTTGGGTTTGGGTTCACAGAATAGACTCATTTAAAATTCAGGTTGGGCTCAAATCAACCCGTATAACCCGAAATGAACCCATTTTGACCAATGTATCCACTCAGCTCTCAAGGGGTCTCAACTTGCAAAGTTTGTTGATCTAAATCCTACAGCGCAGAGAAATTGAGAAAGGAGAAACCCAAACAAAAGAAGCTGCGAGAAAAGCCCAACACGCATTTCTTCTTATATACGAGAAAACTTTATCAACTCTACAAGTCCCGTCTCTTGTCTTTTTACCATCCAGCTCGCAATCTCGTTGTCTCCAATTACCCATTGCCGAGGGCCCACGGCGTCGACCATCCTCAACACAATGACGACACGCCTAGCGAAGTTACAAAATAGTTGATCAACAACATCACGCAAGCTATTACTCTGTGATAGATATTACATCTACGTATCTACTGCAATGTTGCTTTCCTCTATGCCACAAGGGATCGAAGATTGTCTTCTTTAAATCAAAGAGTTTGATTTGTTTCTTTACTTTTTTAATCTAATGTTGGATCATTAATGTAAATTTTCATTCAAAGAATTTTTTCCATTCAGAGATTTTTTTTTTCATCATTCAAATATTATATTCTTTTAATCAAAATCTTAAATTAATTTATGTTATCTTTTTTCATTCACCGATGAATCAGATATGCTTATTCAAATTCAATACTTTGGCTATTTACATTTTAAATTAATTTTTTTCGGGCTATGCAGGTTCGATCAAGTTATGTGTGTTGGGTTCAAGTTCACTATGTTGGCACGATTTAGCAAACAAGGGTTGGGTGTATTTCAGGTCAGGTCAACTTCAGGTTGAATTGTACCCGACATGCATGTTAACCCAGTTTGGCATCCCTAATCATAGTTATCATGTCTCTACGATAGCAATCCAACTACCCTCCAGGGCATATTCGGTTGTAGCGTAAGTTATTTTAAGATAACTTAAGCTCCAAACAATGCTTAAAAAGGGGACCTAACATTGTTAGCAAATCTTTGGGTCCCACAAAAAACTTCTAAGATAAATGGATTTGTAGTTCTATGTCATTTTACTTAATACCTTCAATCCTGCTCTGATACCAATTGTAACGACTCAATATTGGGCTAGTGAAACTAAACCAGCATTAGGTGTTAACCCTGCAGGACCCTTATTGGGTGATTAAGTGAAGTGGCATTACTTTTAAATTAAGAAATGCAAAACAGATCCATTCAAGAAAAATGGCATTCACTCCATTCAAGTTAAAACTAAAAATACATAATATAAATTCATCCAGAAACTAACTATTATAAGTATTCAATATGAAAACAGCTTGCATTGAATTAAGAAAAGAAATTAAATTTGACTTCAATTAGTTCTTCCTAGTAGCATAGTTCTCTTTCCTTAAGCAATGCCTCAATATTAAATCCCTATTAAAAACACATTAGTTTTTCTAAACACAAATGGATATCAACATTTACTAATAAACTAAAGCGGTGAGCATCAATAGAAATGAAAGAAAATAATAACAGGACAAATCAAAAATAAATAATTGCGCAAAAGCAAATAAATGGAATTCATCTTTTTTAGGTTTCTTAAATAATTTTCCTGCAAAGCAAATCTGTTAAACACATTTATATTTATAGTTCATTTGTCATATTTTTTTAACCTGCAAGAAATATACGTTAACCTGCAAGAAATACATGTCAACCTATAATATACAAATAAAAAAGTATGAAGACTTGTTCATATATATATATATATATATATATATATATATATATATATATATATATATATATATACATATATATATATAACATATTCCTCCAATAATAGGATTTCATTACGCATTGCTCTCATTTCACACATATTCACTCATACGTTTATTCACAATTCGCTCATCCTCAGTAAATCCACACAATTTGCTCATCCTCAGTGCATTCACACAATTCGCTCATCCTCAATGCATTCACACAATTCGCTCATCCTGAGTGCATTCACACAATTCGCTCATTATGAGTGCATTCACACAATTCGCTCACCCTAGGTGCATTCACACAATTCACTCATCCTGAATACATTCACACATTTTGCTCATCCGAGTACATTCACACAGTTCGCTCATCTGAGTACATTCACACAGTTCGCTCATACTTGAATCCATAATATGTACATGCAATCTTAAGATGTCTCATCAACAGATTTGCTTTAAGATATTATTTTCCTTTTAAAGCAGTACTGTAAAAACAATTCATAAAAATACAACAATAAACATTTCATAAAAATACAACAGTAAGCCTAAGAACAAAATTAAGGCAGCATCAATATGGAGTAAGCTCAAAAGCAAAGCAAAAGCAAAAATAATAAAAAGATTGCACTTTAAAAATAAAGAAGATATTCATGTACCTCTACTTGTGTAGCAACCGTGTCAAAATATGGTATATCTATAGTATTAATTATATTAATGTTCATTAGCACATGAGTTTAAATTATTATTGTTTAGAAAGTTCTTAAATCACTTATACATTTAGGTTAATCCTAACCTATCCATCATTTTTCTAATGTTCATACATTCACATAGATGTGAAGATTAAAAGATATAATGATTTATTATATTTATTTCCATAATTGCAAACCTCTTACTATGGAAATTATTTCATTCTTAGTTATAGTTTATTAATTTTATGTATTAATCTCTTGTCTTATGATGATCAAATTAGAGTTGAATTCTTTCCTATTTTAGTTCATATATATTGCTTTAGTGAGAAATATATGTCATTAGTTCTTATCTTGATTTCATTCATCCAATAAAAAAGTAGCTTGGGGTAGGAATGGTGGCTTAATCATATGGAGTTGGCTTGGTAGTAACACAAACAAGTACGGCTAAATTTTTAAAGAGAAGTGATGCATATGCATAATTTCCCATAAGATAACATACATGAAATGAACTGCTTATATCAAGTCAGATTTCTTCTTGAAGGTTAATTAGAGCAGACAAAAGCTTGATGATTTGATAGGTTACTTAAGTACCTTCAATCAATTAAAAAAATAGAAAAACAGACAACTAACATCAAAATGACATAATTATGATTACCTAATATATTAGTGAAATAATAGAGGCAGCACAAATTGAACATAAATTTATAGGAAACAAGCTTCAAAGGCTTGAGAATGTTGCAACAAAAGGGATGGACCAAATAAAAGGGTAACCAAAGTTAATATAAATGAATATAAGAAATAACGGATTCACATGGTTCTAAGTTGAGAAAAAATGCTTAATAAACAGATAAACCCTTATACAGTACTCAGTCGGACAAATGGTATCTGAAAATTAATGAAGCCAACTAAGTGGCAAGATGAGGATTAGCTATGAAAAGTTGCAAAGATTGCAATAGCATAAGCCATGATTAAAGTATAAATGAATAAGGTACAAATAAATGCCGGTTAATATAGCACAAAACATAACTTTATATTAGTTCCAAGAAACGTGTCATCACCGAAAGGTCTAAGGTTTGTGTTTTTCTAATTGTGTCATTTTAAATTATAAATACTGTATATATCGTCATAACTTGAACAACTGGCTTCATTTGGTAGTAATAAACTTGAATCAACATACTAATCGAATGTAACATCCAACAAATTCAGATTACCTCGTTCGTAACAAAAGCTAAGAAAACTACAATAAATTGCATTCAGAACTAAATTATTGCACATTCACCACAAAAAATAGATATGTGAAGTTTACAGGATCGGAAGGCGACGCGAGCGACAGTCAAGCTCAGCGAAGGACACTTGCGCTCCGTATGAAGAAATGACAGAGCGGCGACGAAGATAAAGATCAGCGTTTGGTTAGAAGATCGGCGTGTGATGACGCAGAAATCGGCGATCGCAATTGAGAAACGGGGAAAGAGAGCAATTGCTTGCGTACAGCATGCGATTGGAGGTGGAAGAAATCTAATAATTCAGACGGGTTTAAATTTGATTTTCAAGACTTTAAATGAAATATTTTAAGTTTAAGTGTGAGAGGAGAAAATTTAATTATTAAATAAGGTGATAAGAGGTGAGTGATAATTTGAAGTGTTAGGCTCCTGTAAAATTTAATAATTATATGGGATTATATTAGGGAGGAAAAAAAATGGCTCTCCTTTAAAAGAAATTTGAAAAAAAAAAAATTAATATATAAAAGGATGATGAAATATATCTCTTCCAAACTAAACAAGTGAACATTTATGATGAAAAAAATTTCTCTCCTAAGATATTAAAATGTTCTTATGAATCATAAGAAGAGACATACATTGAACAACACTCAAAAACTCACCAATTGCATCGTTAATGTTAGAATTTTATGATCACCTCCCATATTAAAACATTAAGCATGATATTTTAATTTGAAACCAATGGAAGTAGAAATATAAACTCGATTGGAGGGGTAGTAAAAAATTAGAGACATGAAGTAATCTTGACTAGAGTATGCTTGACAACTAAATTCATCATACATTGGCTTAGCACATTGAATCCTTAGACAAAATAAAATTCAGAAAATCACATTTTTTTAGCTTGCTCGTGGACGAGTAAGAATTTAAGTGTGGGGGTGTGATATAGCCGGAATTTGTAGCAAAAATATAGTGCTTAAACATTCATATCACCATATATATCCCTATACTTTGAGTCAAAAATGATGCTTTTTCAGGTAATTGAAAAAAACAGATTGCATGGGTTGAATTACTAGATTCTGGGACAAATCCACTGCAGCGCGTCATTGCGCGTCGCAGCGCGCCATGGCGCGTCGCAGCGCGCCATGGCGCGTCGCAGCGCGCCATGGTGGCCCATTAAAAACGTCTTACTTGGAAGCAGAACTGCAGACCTGGAGCAAAACCGTTGCAGCACGCCATGACGGTTCATTAAAAACGCCTTATCTAGAAGCAGAATTACAGACCTGGAGCAAGACCGCTGCAGCGCGCCATGGCCCACCGCAGTACGCCACAGCAGCATATCGATAAGGATAAATTTAAACTATATAAACGAGTAATTGAACAGTGATCCTGCAAATTTTTTCGCTGCAGCGCGCCACAGCGGGTAAATTTTCATTTTTATAAAACTATAGTTAAACTAATTGAATAGTGATCCTACAAATTTTTCCGCTGTGGCGCGCTGCGCGCCACAGCGGGTAAATTTTCATTTTTATAAAACTATAGTTGAACTAAATGAACATTGATCCTACAAGTTTTTTCCGCTGTAGCGCACCGCGGCGAGCCATAGCAGGTAAATTATCATTTTATAAAACTATAGTTGTAACAACCTAAGGTTGTTAATCACCATTTAATCATCCAATTAACTTCAAATCTCTTCTATCAAGTCTTAAATAGTCATTAAGATCAAATTCAGAAGTTTTGTTTTCTGTAACAACCCAGATGTTGTTACTCATCAATTTGTGATTTAATTAACTATAAATCTCTTTCATTACTCTTATAATAGAGTTAAAAAGTCTTCACCTCAAATTTCGTACGAATTGGAGATTGTTTAACGATTTCCAGTATTTTTTGATTTTTTTCTAATAATTCAGAGAATATCTAAATTATTTGAACCTCAGAATTTAAAACGGAGTCCGCCATTGGACTCAATAGCTCCAATTTAGCTAAGAGTTGTATTCTGGGAATTTTTTGGAAATTGTTGATTTTCCGAATTTTCTGCTGAATTTCAATCGCTCAAAATTTTTGTTAAAAAATTAGGATTTCAATTTAAGTCAAATAAAAATGTAATAAAAATATTCTCTTATAATGCCTATTGAAATGATCATACTGCAAAAATTTGAACATATTTCGGATCCCGAATTGTCCTGAATAAATTCACAAAGTTTAAACCTTAAAGGTTAATAATATGAAAAATATAAATTGGATTTTGAAAATTTTTATATATCTAAGTTAAGCATCATATGAGGATACTATATTTCAAGTTTCGTTAATTTTTGAGTTTTCAATTTATCATAATTAATTTTCTAAGTATTTTACTTAAAAATCAATATAAAATAAAGTACTTGTCCAAATTTAATAATTTTTAGACGCATCCATTTGTCTCGTCAAGACGGTCATTTTGATACTAAGTTTATAATTTTTGGAGCTCAAATGACTCCAGATCTTGGCTCAGAAATTCCAGCCGTTCATTTTGATCCGACGGCTTATTTAAGATCCTAGATATTCTTAAATCTCTTCCAAAAACCTAAATTCTATCTTTTCCCTCAGCCGAAATTTCTTCTCCCTACGCTAGCCGATCCCCTTTCATTCGCACGAAGACCCTAATCCTTATCCTCTACACGCACACTCGGCTCCTCTCCATCCTCCCTCCTTCACGACGCGTGGCTTCCACCTCTCGCAACGTCCAATGGCAAGTCGCCGAGACCTCTTATCCTCGCAAGTCATAAAGATACGGCTATAATCTCCAGTTAAGCTCTTATCCTCTCCATCTACATATCTACCCGAATCGAACCCTACCCGATGCTACTTCCGATTCTCCTCCATCTGGCCGTACCTTCTCTCGTCGCACCTCCTCTAGCCGAGGCCTTCCAAGCCGACCCCTCCACACGCCGAGCCCCCTCCACTCGCCGAGTGCCTCCTCTAGCCGCGTCTTAAGGAATAAAGGTACTCCTCCCGATTTTTTTTCCTTCTTAATATGGTATGCATATGATCTATGGTTTTAAAAATGTCAAATAAGAGGTTCGCTGAGATGTAGTATAATTGGGTTTTAAGTGATCAAAATTAAAAAAGACTGATTTTATATAGTTGAAATAATGGAAACTATGCTATTCAAATTTGGAAAAAAATGTATATATATATATATATATATATATATATATATATATATATATATATATATATATATATATAAGCTGCAGTTAAGCAATTGCTAGGCTTACAGTTAATTTAAATGAATACTCATTCAGTATTCATGTTGTTTGGCACTCTGGCATGCCTTTTTCTGCAGGTCTAAGTTAAGTTATTTGAATGAGAAATTATGCTATAAATTTCATTAGTTTATCTATATTAAATTATGTTAGTTATGCCACTTAATTTGATCAATTTTCTACATATGTGCCGTTGAGTGTCTTAATGTTTTTAGGAATCTTGTTTTGTTACTTTTAAGTACACATGGGGCAGTTATTTGATCCATCATGCTTTTGATACGCTTGTTTGGGAAAGAAACATGTATTTAGTAACATGCTGTTGATATAATTATGCCAAGTATCTCATGCTTGTCTTGCTTTCACTAGTTTTGTCTTTTGTTTTATCTCATTCTGGATGGAACATTCATAGTCTGTTGATCTGTTCCAAGTATCACGAAAAGATGAGACTACTTGCTCAAAGCATGTACTATAACATGATTTTGCAAATACCAGGACTTGGATGTATGCATGCAAACAAGCAATTTTCCATCTGTATAAACAACACTTAGAAATGCTTAAACATGGTGATATGCTTGATCAATTATTGTCTCTGCATTTGCAGCACTTAAACATGTTGATCATTAGGTATTCATTTACCAATATATTTTGGTTTATTAACCGTCACATTGATAAGTTCTTAATTTTTTTAGATAATTATCTGCACATATAAAAATGAAATATTTTAGTAGTTTGCATAAAATATTCCCTGATTTAAGAAATTAGAAAATTAAACTACACCAACACTCTCAATTGTACTATTAAGAATGAAAGAACAAAATTTCTATTTATTTTTGTTATATACAAATAAATGTGAATCATGCCTACATACTCATATGAAAGCATTTGTAACTATACTTAACATATAACATAGAAGACCAACTTGATTTTGTTTACGTTGAAATTTTTATCAACTTCTCGAATATGCTTCATGTTACCAAAACATTGCCGATTAATTTCTAATTTGATATTTCGAGGAATTGTAAGTGCTGGTATACGTATGGCATCTTTTGGTTTATTTTATTTTGCACATATTTTGCGCTCGCATCTCTATTTTCTAGCATCTATTTTGTTTTGATCTTGAGCCTTTTATTTTATCAACTATATTAATAAATATTTACAATATCTATATTAACATTTCTCAAAAATAATATAGATATTGTAAATACAAACAAAGAAGAATGTGTTGATCTGAATTAATAGTATATTCATTACATCCTCATATAATTAGAAACATTTTTCTTACAAAATGATTATCACAATTGGGTTTGCATTTCTATTTTATTTAACAAGGCATCTTTCAATCTATTTGCTCATACTTTATATCATAAGAAAGTATTAAGAAAGATTATAAATGATGTAGTAGTTCAAATGTTCATTATACAAGCAATTAATGTTTAATTTGGATTTGATTCATATATAGTAATTTCTGAGAATATAATTGCATTGAAAATCTGCTTTAACATTGATGCACAACTAGGATTTTACTATAAAAATCTGTTTTATTCTAATCAAATCTCTTGGCTTTTTAGTGCACAACTTGAAAGAGTAATGATTAGTTTATATTTCTAAAATTAGTATGAAAGGTTATCTTTTAAGAATGGGGCTAGTTGTTTTATTTTATTAAGCAATTGCTTATTGGCTTCATTTACACGTTTGTAAATTTTGATATTAGTTTATATATTTATAATTTGATTTCATCATTAATTTGCATCTTTAAGATTGACATGAAATTATGATTAAGTAAATCAAATGGAATGAAATCATATGTTGGCATCAATGGTTTAAAAGAGATATATGTTGTCATTAGAATATGGGTCAAATATCACAAGTCAAAAAAAACTACCATCCTTTATTTTAGAATATATAAATTTCTGTCATATATATATTAAATCAAATTGCTGCCATTTATCCTAACAAGTCAAACACATATTGTCTTCATTTTGGAGATGATAAATTAAATGTTGTAATCTAATGCTACCATTAGTTTTTAAGATTCTAATGCTGCCATTTACCATATAAGATTCAATGTGATCTAAATGCTAGAATTGCTTCCATATCTTATAAGATGAATTGTCAAATGAATTATAAGAAATAAATGCTATTAGTTCATTAAATGTGTTTACATGATGCTACCTAGTTTATGAAAATGAATACTATCAATTCCCTTACTAGCATCATATGTTACTATCTTTTATGATAAGAGAACAAATGCTACTCCTATTTCAAAGAGAATCAATATGGCTATTTCTTTCATTAGAATCACAAGTTGCCAAAGGATTATATGAGGAGCAAAGTTAACACTTATTTCATCAAATGCCGTGAATTTTCTTTAGTAAATTTAAAAGCTATCATTTACTTCAAATGTGATTACAAATTGTCATTCTTTTATTAGAATCCTATGCTACCATGTATATATGTATGAATCAAATACCTTTAGCCAAGTTGATGAAATTAAGTGCTGCCATTTCTTGTAAATAAAGATCATATGCCTCATTTCATTTTAATGTAAGATAAATGGGTTATATAAGAAAGAACTAATGCTGTCATGTCTTTATTATTTCATATGTTAAAAGGACAATTTCTGTTACTAAATTCAATATGAATTAGTTACTGTCATAAAATTTAAAGTGAATAATTGCTTTTAGTTACATTAAAGTAATCAAATGATGTCACCTCTTCTATTTAAAACTATATGTGGTCAATTATAAATAAAGGGACTAATGAATTCATGTGGTCTAATACTATCCTTTAAATTGTTAACTTCTTTCATTAAATTTATTGTAAGGAGATAAATGCTGTGATAGATTTTAGTTTAACTGATTATTGCTTCTTTTATATTTAAATGTTGATTTTAAAGTTGTTGTATTTTGCAGGTTCAGTTATAAATGAGTATATAATGAAATACTGCTATAAATGCTATTGCCTTATGGCATAATAAGCCAAATGAAGCTACCCCTATAAATTGCTAAATTAATTTCTGCATCTTCTATTAATTTCATAGATGTTAATATAGGGTGTATGAATTTATAGGTTGGTAGATTATTTAATTTAATTTTATGACTTATAAATTGTTATTCTTTATAATTGCCAAAACTATATTAGAACTAGAAATGAGCAATCCTTTAATGGATTGAACTCAATTTTAGAATTGGAAATGAGCAGTCCTGTAAAAAAGACTGAACTCTATTTTAGAACTGGAATTAAACTATATTGTAGAACTGGAATTGAGCAATCCTGTAAAAAGAGTTGAACTCTATTTTAGAACTGGAAATTAACTCTACTGTAGAACTGGAAATGAGCAATCCTATAAAAAGGATTGAACTCTACCTTAGAACTGGAAATAGTCACTTGATTAACTTATATTTGATTGTGAAAATTATTTATTTGAACAAAAATAAAGGAGACTCTGCCAAAATTTTTAAGAATTTAGGGACTTTAAATTTTAATGTTTGTATTATACTTGGCATCAAACTCCAGGGTTATCTCATGTGTTTTAATTGTGGCTGAATTCCATCTTTGATATGGACATATCGCCACTAAAACTCAAGTATTTGACAATATAAGATGAGGCATGTATAGATGCTTTCATTGTTATATCATTAGAATGAATTCTTCAAATTAATATTTATTATGCATCACAACAATAATATCTTGCTATATGGATGGCCACATTCATGTGTTATTTATTAGAAATCTAAGATGATTATAATTTGGAAAATTTGCAAAAGGATCATTTACTTGTACTTGTTATATTTTTGTTCAAAAATATTCTTTCTTTTAAATACTGTATCACAATTTGGATGGCCCATAAATATGGGCAACCATTGTGAATATGAGATCATTGGAATGAAAAAAACATAGAAAACAATGGATATTACAAGATTTACAATACTTCGATTCATTTCTTGTACTTCTACGCATTGAACTTAAATCATGATTCCCACATTAAAGGTTTTATGCATTTATTAAACTTTTTAAATAAACTTTCAGAGGTGTCTAATGGAGGATTTAGTACAGCTGTCATTTGCCTGGGCAAGGCTATTGGTGTAACTGGAGACGACATAATTCCTTTGAGGGGGAATGTGTGTGTTTGTTTTGACCCCATATACATATAAGTTGAGTACGTACTCAACTCCTCACTTGTTCTGCGCCCACAGAACAAAATTTCAAGATAAATAAATCATGATAAACATTTTATAAAACTTTCAGAGGGGTCTAATGGAGGATTTAGTACAGCTGTCATTTGCCTGGGCAAGGCTATTGGTGTATCTGGAGACCACATAGTTCCTTTGAGGGGGAATATGTGTGTTTATTTTGACCCCATATAAGTTGAGTAGACGTACTCAACTCCTCATTTGTTCTGCGCCCACAGAACAAAATTATAAGATAAATAAATGATAAATTAAAAATTCTCACAATCTCATTGATTGTAAATTACATACTCAGTCTTCAGACTGAAATGATTTTTCCATGATTAAGTCTTTCCTAAATTATTATAGTACAGAATTTCTTACAGTTCTTTTTAACATACAAATCCATTTGAACATATTTATGCTTCCTTTCAATATGCAAACACTACTAATATGATTATTACAGGATTGGCAAAAATATTCTAGTCTTTTCTTTAGTACACTTTCTTACATACCTTCTCACCATTTTTATGCTTACTGCACCGCTATTTTTTTTTTATGTGATATATGCTTAATTAATATTTAGCCTACTTTTAAAATATACTTAGACTTTTAAAGTCTAATCACTTTTTCTTTTTTTGGCTGTGCCCTACTGTATTTAAAAACCAAAATACGGTAGATCAGGAGCAAGGAGAAGGACCTGCAGTTAAAGAGGAAGCTGAGAAGTAATTGAGAAGAGAATTTACTTGTATTTGATTATGTGAGAATAAACTTTACATTTGAACAGTTTGTAAATTATAAATTATTTTGTGATGTAAATTATTCTTTCATATTGTTATGTTTCAATGAATGTTTGAGTTAGAATAATTGAATGACCTTTTTCTCCCCATAGATCCATACAATATAAGGTAGTGTTCAATGTTGAATTAGAATCTCCTAATTCAATATTAAATACTATCGTAACACTCATCGTTAGATTATTAAACTCCAATCTAACAAGTGAGTCGTTACAATAGTTGAGTTAATTGAACAGTGATCCATGAAATTTTTTTGTTGTAGCGCGCAACAGCGTACGCTGCAGAGACCAAACGAAAAAGACACTAACTCATATGCAGGAAAAGCGTTTAGAGCACTACTGCTATAGCGCACTGCATCGGAACAGGATTTGAAATGAGGTTGCCACAACGAGCCACAGCAGAACAGTATTTGAAATGCTGCTGCCACAGCGCACCATAGCGGACGACCCAGAATTTCTAGAAACAGCAATTAAGGAGCATGGGGATGGCCACAAAAATGTGACCTTTGGCCACTCTCAACCTCTTGAAAATAGATAAATTAAATCTCTGCTGAATCCCAATAAATTTAAGCAGATGAAAACATTAAAAGAGATTAGAATTAAGTCAAAGAAGAGGAAATATCACACATTGAAAATTTTGAGGCTGAGTGCATCCTTATTTTAGGGCCAATCTCAGACCTTGAAAGGGTTCCAACTTTTATTATTCAAAGACCAAAAAGAGAAGGGCTGTAGGAAGAAAAAGAAGGAGAACTCTCTAAGGAGAAAAGTGGACCAAGAACAGGAAGAAAGGGAAAACAGCAAAACACGAAATGTGGTGCTTCAAGAGGATATCGCAGGAAAAGTAAAGAGAGCCCCAGAAAACCTCCGGGTGATTCATTGTATTTTTTCTAAACTCTCTTGATTTATTTCTTGCCGTGAATTGATGGTGATGTTCACTTTTCTTTGTATGTATGCTTTTTCTTGTTTAGTAATGAAAGGCTAAAATCCCCTTGAAGAGGGTTGAGATGTAGCTGTAAGATTATGTAAAGGATAATTAGTTTATGATGATATTATTTGGATGTAATGAAAAACTATTTTTTTGTTGTTAAATTTAATATTAAAATGAATGCTTGGATGAACTGAAATCTAAATTATTTTATTTAAAAGAGTTTGTATTCCAATGCTCATCAATTAGGTAAGAACAAGGAATGTAGTGTGAGTAGAGCTGAGAATTATGTGATAGAATTCTCAAAGCTCACTAGCAACCTTCCTTAATAGCTCTCCAAAAGATTAACGCTTGAGAACTAAGTTCTCCATTAATCTTGCTCTACTGCTCAGCAAAGTAGAGAGGATGAGAGGACGTTGGGAACCTCAATGGATGATGTGATATAATCCATTGACCCAATGCATCTACCCATTTAGCTAAACTGCATGTGAAGCGCATGATGCATGGTAAATAGAAATCTTGCTTAAGAGATCACCTAAAATATGATATATTTTTTGGCAGCCTAGACATAAGAAGTTAAAAATCTAATTAATAGATTATGATCTTATAAGAGTTTATGTGCCAAAGAACAACCCAAAAGGAGTTCTCTTTGTGCACTAAACTTGAACCCATTGTAATTGGATGGTACTCCAATTCTAATGGTGTTCACTTGATTTAATAAAGCAAATAAATTGAACGTATACATTCAACAATGAAGTTATATAACCAACCCTCACAAATATTGCAATGAAATCTCGATTCTCTCCTTTTTAATCATATTGTATCTTTACTTAAAGTCTTTTGTATCATTAATTAGGAACCAACAAAATCAACCAAAATTGTCATCTAAATATTAGTGAAAGAAAATACAACTTGGTATCAGAACACCCATTCCCCGAGGTTCAATAAATCTCAGAAATTAAACTTTCCACTTATTACTTCAGACCATGTACACTTGCGTGCAAACGCAGACATGTATTTCTGTCTCTAAATAATCTTTTATGAAGCAACAGAATCATTCACTAAATACATACATATTAATCAGAGTGCGAAAAAAAAGAATGAGCTTACATCCATTACACCATAATACAGAAAATAGGAAATATGAAGCTCATAATAAAATATACAGTGAAAAAGAAAATACACAGAGTACTTGTATTATTACAACATTTAACAAGTTTAAACTGAAAAGAAAATAAATACTCAGCCTCACTACCAAAATAAAGAAAACTAAAGATCTTCAGCAGCAGGACGCTCCTCCTCTTGATCTAGTTTCACTCCTGGCTCAATCACCTCAAACAGTTTTAGAATTTGCCATTGTTGGTTTCACAATAACAGAGCTCTAGCCAAAAGAAAAGAAAATATGATTAAACATATTGGATAAGTACATTTTAGGTTAATTAATTCATATTCTTTTAAGATATCACTATTTACTTAAACAACTAAAGCAAGCAAATGGGGGCAACAAGTTAAGAAAGAATAAGGAAAGCTATAGATAAAGCATTTATAACTTAAACAAATAGTGAGGTAAAAAACATACCTCAACCCAAAGCTACAACAAGCATAGATAATATATATATATATATATATATATATATATATATATATATAAAATAAGCTATAGATACTGAAAAGAAAAACTCATCCTAGCATTTTGATGATCATATAAAATTATGCAAATTAATAGAAAGTAAACTGAACTATGATACAAGTAAATTGAATCAACAACTAGTATCATAGTATATATATGGGCAAGTAAGTACTACACTAAAGATGAACTACAGTAAAAGTAAATAGAAAGAAAAAAAGAGTTATGTAAAAGCTGACATGTCAAAAAAATTGGCTAAACAAGCTATTGAACTGTAAATGAACTAAACTGTATTATATCATATCACTTAGCTTCTCAAAGATAAGGCAAAAAACTATACTGAAATGAAGAGGTAGAAATACATATGCAATAATTTTTAGTTATTTTACATTACACCTGTAGACATATCCAGAAGTAGCTGAGTAGCCAAGCACATTTGTAAGATTGAAGTGGGTTCTCAAACCTAGATGCAACTCTCTCCACTGAGTAGATGTCAGATAATCCTTATTTCTCCTTACCGCCTATCCATTGACAAAATGTGAATACACAATCTCCCATCTAGAACATGAACACAATGCAAGTATTATCCTAATTTTCTTTGTTTTCATTTCATGCATCAAATTATCTTATATGATATGTTCAATGTAACAAGGCTCAAAATAAAAGGAATGTAAAGCACAAAGTTTAATAGTAAGCAAGAAATCCTACTAAACACAGGTGATATATGTTGTTGTCTAATTTATCAATTTTAGCTCTTCTAGGTTTATACAAGCTCGGGATCTCCAACACCCTACTACCAAGTATATAAACTCAGATTTATAACCTTACATGGTTAAAAGAAATTAGAACTAATCAGGTTCTTATATAATTCAATCAATGATGCTTACAAGTTAAATAATTAATCAACACGCCCTAATTAATGAGTTTAGATGATCCAAACTAATCTTGATTAAGATAAACTAAGATTGAGGGATTTAAGAATTAAGCTCCAATATTGGAGTTTAATCACTTAATCCAAAGGAGATCCTAAAGGCAAAGGTTTTAAATCTCAAATTCTCCCAATACTACAAGTTAGGCTATCTTATTAAGTAAAGTTAAACTTAATAAGATAGATATCTAAACTTAAACTAAAGTTTAAATACAAAATAATCATAATAAAAGATGGAATCTATAAACATTTAAAAACTAAGGTTTCATCCATTAAGTAACCCATTTACTCAATGAATGAACTATAACTTGAATCTCTATCTCTAATTCCTAAAGAAGAGATCTTAAGAGTAAAGGAAAATCCTAAGGAAAATTCTTAAAGAATGACTTAAGATAAGAATGAATAATTCAAGCATTAATGTTAATTAATCTTAATTATCTTCATTTTCTGATCTAGTTGACTTATGGAGGGCATAAAGTGAGCTAAGTTCACCTTATGAAGATATTTAATTAACTTAGGAAATTCTAAGAAGGTTTTAGGGTTTTTCTTAAAATATCAAATTTAAATTAGTCTAAATAGCCTAAATTGATTCCAAATCAGTTTAATTATTGATTTGAGTGATTAAATTAAGATACTAAGGTTTAACAATACTTAATTCTTAATTTGGGCAAAATGACCATTTTGCCCAATTTAAGGTTCTAAAATGCTACTTTTTGATTTAGGGTTCCAAATTAAAATTTATTGATGCCAAATGGTTACTTACTGTCTAATTTAAAGATTGACAATAAGTACATCAAATTTGGACAAGGATTAAGCCTTCTGAGCTTAACTTAAGGTTTTTAGCTCATAAGAAAAATTTGGTAATTTACCTAATAATGTCTAAAAATTCAATTATGCTTTTGTTGTTTATTGTCTAAAAAGATTCCAAAGAATCTAAAATAATTAAATTCTGGCATCATTTGGACAAGTTATAGCCAATATAAGTTTGGGATCTAAAAGGTGATTAAATGGTTTAGGAAAGGTCCAAAAACCTAACCTTCTCAAATGATGTCCAAATTCAGCAAACTCAGAGGCTATAGCTTCCCTAAAATATACTGAGTACAATGACTGAGAGTAGACCTAATTTGGACTCTATTTGATTAAGTTATGAGCTAAATAAGTTTTAGAGAAATTAGGGCAAATTAGGAAATCTAATTATCAAAACTTAAATTTTCTTCCCATTTATTATTTATTTGATTCCCTTGATAAAAATGATATATTAGATGACCTAATTTAGAACTAAATTGACTAAGTTATGGCTAAATGAATTTCTAGGTTAAATAGGGTAATTAGGGAAAGGTCCTAAATATCATTAGTCAAACTGTGAACCTAATAGCAAAACTAATACTATCATAACACTCCTGACATCCTCTTGATTAAAAACCAGCATTTGCTATATTTGGATCTTTGGGTGCAAAGTTATCAGCAATAGAAGTATTTCTAGGGTTTTGAACTTTTTAGGGGGTCCTAAAATGTTGCTATGTTAAATACTCATCATACTAGAATTTTAGCACTGCCTTAATATTCCTCTCATTTTCTGATTAAAATAAGATATATATTTAATATATTTGGACTTATAGTTTAAGAGATATTAATATTTAAAGTTCAGGCAATTAATTAACTTAATTATTCTAAATCAATTAATTAAAACATTACTGATTTGATTTAATTAATAATCCATTTAATTCAGTTGACGACGAGACCAACAACTGGTGGCTGACCTGACACGGGCGGGGCACACTGAGCAGACGTGGCAGACACAAATTTCACAGACAGGACCCACGCATGATTGAACTGATGTCTACGGGACCACTGCAGATACAGCAGGATAGTGCAGACACGACCCACAAAGTTACGGGTGGGGATCGGGTCAACCTGGCCTGACCCAGCCGGACCTCCAGCCACAAAGCGTCCTGAGAGGGACTGGCTAAAGCACGGCTTTTGAAGGCCATCCCAGTGATGTCGATGCTCAGCCTGCACGGTGATGGCTATGGCTCGATGAGACTTACCCGTCGGTGGTCTAACAGACAGGTGAGGAGGCCTATGCCGCCGGCAGGGACTAGCTATAGCACCTAGGTTCGGTGAAGGTGATGAAACTGTGGACAACTATTCACCATATTCAAAATCTACTCAATTGGGTTCGATTGAATGCGATTGAGCCGAACAATCCCCAATCTATCATGAGGAATAGCTATGCGAATCAAGAAATTGCAATTTAATAAGAAGAATTGAGGGTTAGAGGAGTATCTCAATCGACGGTTGAAGACATAGGTATTCAGAGGAGGTCACTTGTTGTCCAAAAGATCCTCAATCATGCAAAATCATGGCTTAAGATCATAGAGGGGAAGTTATTGAGGGCTTTAGCGGAGCTTGCGAGGCCTAGGGCTGCTGCGAGTGGCCAGTAGGGGTGGCGGGCGACAGGCGCTGGCTACGCACACCACGCGTGGCCATGCGAGAGGGACAAAGGCTCAGCCATCGGATTGCTCAATCAGACGACTCAAATTAGCCATTTAATCTGACGACAGAGGGTGACAGCAAAGCTTCGAGCGAACGACGTCGTTAACGGATTCATTGATAATAATCATTTTAATTATAAATTCTAATTTTTCTCAATTAAAATTAAATAGTTAAATTACTTCTAAAAATTCCCAATAAATCACTCTTAGCTAATTGAAGGGTGAGGAATGCAACAACGAAGTCGAATTTTAATTTTGACGAGTATTTAATTTTCATATTTTTCAAGGTATTTTAAATATATTAAAATATTCGACAAAAATCCAACAATTTCCAAATGCCTCCAAAACTTCACACCTAGCTAATTTAGGGGCAATGAACATAATGGCGAAGTTCAATTTTCATTTTGAGGTCAATTTAATTAGGTCAATTTCTAGGGTTTCTGAAATTCCCAAAATCAAGTTTTGCTTCATTTGACCCCTATTTTGGACCAAAACTTTAGGGTGAGCTTCTAATGACTATTTAAGAGTGTTAGAACCAAAATTAAGACTTAGTTTAGTCCTAATTGGTCAAGGTAATAACCTTAGGTTGTTATAAACTCTCTCACTTAAGAACGTTGTCGTCCTCGACATCACTTAAGTAGGAAGAACAAAGCATGAATGAAATTAATAAAATAGAAATAAGAAAGATGAGGAAGTACCAGGATTCTCAAATAGCCTTAGTTTCTTTGATCGCATATCTGACTCCTTTTTCCAAGTGGCTTCAGTAGAGGGACAATTCTTCCACTGAACTTTGACCATTGGGATTAAATGGCTTCTTAGTTGTTTCTAATCTTTTCCTAAAATTTTTATTGGTTCTTCAACAAATGATAGATCTAGCTGAATTTATACTGGAGAAATTGAAATCAGGTGACGAGGCTCTCTTAAGCACTTCCTAAGTGATGATACATGAAAACCATTATGCACTGTGGAGAAGTCATAAGGTAGTTCTAGCTTATAGGCTGAAGATCCAATCTTGGATATGATTTTGAAGGGTCCAACATACTTTGGACTGAGCTTTCCAGCCACTCCAAAATAGTGGATTCCTTTCATTGGACTAACCTTCAGATACACTAGATAATTTTTCTGGAATTCAAGAGGATGATGATGAGAGTCGTGGTACTTACTCTATCAATCATGTGTTGTCTGAATTATTTGCTGGATGAGCTTAACTTTTTTGTTAGTTTCTTCTACTAAATCAGACCCATATAATTGAACATCTCCAGTTTCAAATCACAACAATGGAGTAAATCACTTTCTTCCATATAACCCTTTATATAGAGCCATTTTAATGCTCGATTGAAAACTGTTGTTATATGCAAACTCTACTAGAGGAATATGATCCTCCTAAGAACTAGAAAAATCCAAAACACAGAGATGGAGTAGATCTTTTTGAATTTGATTCACTATTTTAGTCTGGCCATCTGTTTGGGGATGGAATATCACGCTCAATGCTAGGGTTGTTTCTAAATCTTGATGCACCGCCTGCCAAAACTTTGAAATAAATTGGCTATCTCTATCAGATATAATTGACTTGGGAATACCGTGTAGCCTGACTATTTCTTTAATATATAACTTTGCAAACTTCTCTATGGATCAGCCTGACTGATGGGAATCAAGTGAGCAGATTTGGTAGAAGATCCACGATGACCCAAATTGCATCAGTACTAGATCTTGCGTGAGGCACTCCCATCATGAAGTCCATTGAGATGTCAGACCACTTCTTCTCAGAAATCTTCAACAGGTAAAGCAATCCACTAGCCTTTTGATGTTCAGCCTTGACTAGACTATATGAATTGCACTTGGCAACAAATTTTGCAATACTTTCTTCATGCCAAGCCACTAGAATGACTATTTTAGATCTTGATACATCTTCAAACTTCCTGTATAGATCTTATATCTTGAATCATGACCTTCAATAAGGATATCTTATTACAAGGACCTAGGGATCCATAAGCGATTACTCCGATAAATTATGGTTCCATGCAACTGCAAATCCTGACAGCAACCACCTTCAATAGCAACCTTGAATCTCAAATAATCATCATCTTTAGTTTGTGATATGGAGACATCTTGGTGGAATGTGGGTTCCACATTGATATTCGTTAGCATCAAGCTTAACATATCTCCATGAATAGAGGTGATTTATAATTTATGGAATTCTTCTTCTAATGAACTTGAAGCAATCATAGCGGATAAGGTAGCATGATGACAAAGAGCATCGACCACCACATTTGCTTTATTTAGGTGATATTGGGTACTCAGATCATAATCACTGATGATCTCTAACCATCTTTTTTGTAGTTAGTTCAATTCTTGCTGAGTGAAGATGTACTTCAGACTTTAATGATCAGTGAAATTGAAATATTGAACTCCATATAAGTAATGACGCCAAATTTTTAAGGCAAAGATTACATCAGCAAGTTCAAGATCATGAACAGGGTAGTTCTTTTCATAAGGTTTCAATTGATGAGAGGCATAAGCAATTACCTTACCTCTTGCATTAAGACATAACCTAATCCAGATCTAAAAGCATCTGTGTAAACCTGATAATTCACACCTTCTTTTGGCAGAACGAGCACGGGGGCTGATGAGAGTGCATCCTTCAGAGCTGGGAATGCTTCCTCACATTTAGAACTCTAAATGAAAGGCACAACTTTTTGAGTTAATTTAGTCAATGGAGAAGTGATTTGGGAAAAGCATTTTACAAACTTTTTGTAGTATTTAGCTAGTCCTAAGAAGCTTCATATATTAATTACCATCCTAGGTTGTGTCCAATCTTGAACTGCGCTGACCTTTGTTGATCCACTCTAATGCCTTAGCATCAACAACATGACCCATAATGCTACTGAGTCAAGCCAGAACTCACGCTTAGAGTATTTGTCATAGAGTTGATGGGTACAAAATTCTTCAAGTACTGCTTTTAAATGAGTTTCATGTCTTTTTTCACTCTTAGAATAGATTAAGATATCGTCGATAAAGACGATGAAAAATTTGTCTTGGAAAGGTTTGAGCATATGCTGCATTAAATCCATGAAAATTGACAGTGCATTCCTGAATCCAAATGACATTATGAGGAACTCATAATCTCCGTATCGAGTTTGGAATGTTGTCTTCTAAACATCTTCCTCCTTGATATGCAACTAATGGTAGCCGAAATGTATGTCGATTTTAGAAAATACTTTGGCTCCAACTAGCTGATCGAACAAATCATCGATCCTAGGTAACAAATATTTTTTCTTAATTGTTACCTTGTTGAGTTCTCTATAGTTGATACACATACTCTTTTAACTGTCCTTCTTGTTAATGAATAGCACTGGTGCTCCCTAAGAGGATGAACTTGATTGGATAAGACCCTTCTCGAGCAACTCTTGAAGTTGACTATTCAACTCATGCAACTCTTTTGGTGCCATGCGATAAGGAACTTTGGATATAGGATGAGTTCCTGGAATAACTTATATTGGAAATTTCACCTTTCTAATTGGTGGAAGACCTGGTAGGTCTTCAGG
Organism: Gastrodia elata; assembly: GCA_016760335.1. Classification (NCBI taxonomy): domain Eukaryota; kingdom Viridiplantae; phylum Streptophyta; class Magnoliopsida; order Asparagales; family Orchidaceae; genus Gastrodia; species Gastrodia elata. Next base: position 8,126,735 of record CM028685.1, on the reverse strand, counting down.
AAAAATATCAGGAAACTCACAAATAATTTTATTCTCACTTATAAGTATTACCTCTTTCTTTTCACCTAGTATTGTTACCAAGTAGGTATCACAACCTTTCATTACTAATCTTTCTACCTCTAAGGCATTGATTAACGATGCATGAGTACTAAATTTTCCAACTAATGACTTATCTTGACTACCACAGCCCAACGTGATCTTTTTTTTTTTGACAATTGATGGTGGCATTGTGTTGGCTTAGCCAATTCATTTCTAGAATTACATCGAAATTTGCAATAGGAAGGATGACGAACTTGGCTTTAAATTCTTGCCCATCGATAGGAATTTGTATACTACAGAATTGGCGAGCTAGCATGTGGGCTCCAGATGGCAACCCAACACTTAACGAGCTAGCTAGGCGATAGAATGGAAATTTAAGGGATTTGGCCCAACTTTCTGACACAAAGGAGTGACTAGCTCAAGTGTCGAACAGTACATTGCAAGGTTTGCTATTAAAACATAAGGTGCCTATTTACACACGTAATGAATTACATTTTTTTTGCAAAATTATATCAAGCAGTTATTAATAACACTTTGTTAAAAGAGATTGGCTTAGAATTGTGTACTTGAAATGACATTGTTGTCTTCAACAGCCTCTAGAGGTGTAAGGGCGTAGACCCTAGCAGGACCAGCAGTTTGTTGTTGTGTACCTATTTTTGTGAAGGTCTTGGTGCATTGGTTTACAGTGCGCTAGGCCCTTCACTTCTTTGAACTGGAGCTGTAGTCTGAGGTGGAGACACTATTGCCAACTATTAGCTCCTGTTATTTACGGGATTTGGGCTGAATGCCTATCGATGCATGGAATGATCTATTCGAATGCCATCGACTGTTTCTTCATTAATGCATTGGAAGTAAAAATGGCCCTGCCTTTCGCAGATGTAGCAAGTTTGATTTTCGTGATAACATTTTCTGTACGGATGAGGCCTCGTATGGCCATTGCACAAGTTTGTGGGGGTAGCATTGCTTCAAACTAATAGACCTTTCCTGTAGGTATCTAGCCTCTTTGAAGTTGTCATTCCGATTAAAGGATAAGTCAAAACTTTTTTTGGAGTTCCTCTGGGACTAATGTTGTTCTACCACTCTAGCTATCTTTATCAGCTCTGTGAAGTTGGACAGTCATAAGGGCCCCACATGATCCTTGATTGAATTACGCAACCCACTCTATAATCTGTGACAGCGAGAAGCTTTGGTCATCACCATGTTAGGAGTGAATTGGGCTAGTCACTGAAACTCTGATTCATATTCATCCACTGAATGAATGCCTTGTGTTAATCTTAAGAACATATCCTCCAGGTTGTTCTGAGCAGAAGGAGGATTATACTCAGTTCTAAATGCTTCCACAAAGGCATCCCAAAAGATGTCTTCTATGGCGTAATCAGTGAATAGTGTGCTTTAGGTGTTATCCCACCAATATTATGTTTCATCTTGGAACATGTGAGTTGCCAATCATATTGCTTTGGAGTCAGGGCACTTAAGACTAGTTAGATCCTTTTCTACCATTTCAACCAACTGGTAGTGTCCATGGCTGATTGGTTCCCATTTAAGGTAGGGGTCTTTAGATGGATGAAACTATGCATAAATCCATTAGCGGATGGATAAAATTATTGAGGGAGAAAGTATGGTGCTTGAGTTATAGACATTGAGGATGGATCCTGATTTCCTTAAGGAGCAATCTGCCTTTCTATTCTGTTTGCTTATTTAACATGCGTATCTACCAAGGTTTGCAAAGTTTCGAGAAGTGCATTAATATTAGAAGAAGAGCTACCAGATGCAGTAGGAGTAGAAGAAGACTGTCCAGGATTCATGGTTTATATGAGTTTGGAAAAATAATACTATTTTAGATTTAAGAAGAGCAAAAACATACTAGTTTATTTTACTACTCATTTCAATTAGAACACATAAATAGGGAAGATACAACAGAGAGTATAAGAAGAATTAGTAAGACATCTATCTAAAACATCTATCTAATGTACTCCGCAATAAATGCGAGATGAAAGTCTTCGAAAGTAACTTCACATTGCTCTCTCCCTTGCATATGGGTGAGTTCCCAGAGAGTGTTGTCTTACCATTCTTGAGCATGATTCTGGAGGAGGTAGATCATTAGTGAAACTCGGATCTTATTGGGGCATTCCATTGCCTTGAGAATGGAACTCACGCGCTTTAGCCATTCCTTGGCTAAAATAGGGATGTCAAATCCTCTGAAAATGACATGCTGAAGCATCTTATTTAGCACTTATGCTCCTCGTTCAGATATTCCATCAATATGCCTTCCATACCTTTGACCTATCTGGAAGTCAAACTCCCATATGGATTCAAATCTCTTGAAGTATTCCCAGATTGACATTTTTAATTATTAAATGATCCTATAAGTTCAATCAAGTTTCATTATTTAAACTGAGCAATTTATTATTCTTAAGGTTCTTAATATATGAGTTTTGTATTTGAGAATTTTATTCTACTTATATAAGTATTTTCATTATATGCCTACTATTCTGAGCACATGATTATGGTACTATGGATGTATTCCAAGTAATAATTTAGTGACTATTTGGCAGAAGAACAACCCATTAGGTAGATAGGAATGCAAATTCTAATATGACACCTTATGGTGTGCTCTAATACCGACTATGGCACCCCACCCCGTAACCAAGTAAGATTAAGTAACTGTCGTCACTTGACAAATCCCTCACTTATCACTAGATTAGGGTATAATTCCCAATCTACTAATAAGAAAGGGACAAGCCCTTATGAAGTAGTAGAATCATTCATTAAATACATACATATCAATCAGAGTGCTAAAAAAGAAAAGAATGAGTTTATATTCATAACACCATAATGCAGAAAATAGGAAATACGCAGCTCATACTAAAATATATAGTAAAAAAGAAAATACTTAAATTATTATTGCAGCATTTACTTAAACAACTAAAGCAAGAAAATGGGTGTAATAAGCTAAGAAAGACTAAGGAAAGCTATATATAATGCATTTATAACTTAAACAAATAGTGAGGTAAAAGGACATACCTCAACCCAAAGCTGCAATAAGGTTAGGTAAAATATATGTATAATAAACTATGAATACTGAAAAGAAAAACTCATCCTAACATGCTGATGATCATATGAAATTATGCAAATTAACAGAAAGTAAATTGAACTGAAATACATATAAGTAAACTGAATTAATAATACTATCTTAGTATATATATAGGCAAGTAAGTACTACACTAAAGCAAAATTGTAGTAAAACTAAACATAAAGCTGGAAAGAGTTATGTAAAACCTGTCATCTCAAAAAAATTGCCTAAATAATCCACTGAACTGTAACTGAACTGAGCTGTATCATATTATATCACTTAGCTTCTCAAAACTTGTAACAACCCTAGAGTTATTACCCATCAATTAGTGACTTAATTGACTCTTCTCCATTTCAAATTTCATGCAATTTGGAAATCGTTTAACAATTTCCAATATTTCTTAGTTTTCTGATAATTTTGAGAATGCCTAATTTATTTAGACCTCAGAATCAAAAATGGAGTCCACCATTGGACTCAACACACCCAAATTAGCTAGGGGCGGTATTTTGTAAGAGTTTGGAAGTCGTCGATTTTTTCCCAAATATTTTAATAATATTTAAATGCCCATAAAATTAGGATAATTAAATTGACATCTAATCAAAAATCTGATTGTATTTTTGAGTTTACCATACCTCAATTAGGTAAAGGTGAATTTTTGGAATTTTTTGGAGTGCGTTTGGTTATTTAATTTTGATTAATAATTAGGTTATAATAAATAAATTAATTAAAGTAATTATTTATTATATATGATATATATTTTAAATAAGTAAAATCGAATAATCTAAACCGCGGGGATCCGCTGTGCATACCTGAACAACATGGAGCGGATCGATGCGATCTAAGGCGTCCATCGGTTATCCTTTAGATCTAACAGCGTTGTTTCAAGTGAGCCGATCCAGCCATTAGATCAGCGCTTAGATCCAACAGCCTGGATCAATCTGTAATGACCCCAATAATTGGATAGAAGATTAATCCAAGGATTGAGATGTTACCTTAGTACCCAACACTTGATTAGAAGAAAATAAATCAAGTGTAGATGCTAAGTGGCCAAGTCACTTTATGAGTAGTTGTTAAATTAAAATGAATGTAAAGGAAGTTACATATAAATGCAATAATGCAAGTATTTATAATACAAACAATTAGATTAATCCACTTATTCATCTCAAGCAGTTTTAAACATAGAAGATATAGCACAGATTAATAAATGTAGGCAAAAGTAATTTAAACAGTTTATAATCTAATTATTACAAACTTTAAAAGTAAGAAAAAAAGGCAGTAAGTAAATCACTATCTCTCACTTATACAAGTAAACTATTTAAAATTTAGTGGAAGCAGAATTCTTTATAAGCCCTTCAAATACTTGGACCTGCATCACCTGAATAAAAGAGCTCTTGATCTATCATATTTTGGTATTTAAATATGATAGGGCAAAGCTAAGGAAAAGAAAAAGTGTAGTTAGACTAAATAGTCTAAGCATATTTTAAGATTGGCTATGTTTTTAAATTAATAAGATATCATAATTATAATTTACAATTTAAAGTAAGTAGCAGAGCTATAAAGCTGTGAAGTATGGAAAAAGGGACTAAGTATAACTGTAAAGGAAATAATATGAAATAAGCTAAGTAAAAAAAATGCTCACTTTTATAAAAGTCTTAACCTACAACCAAAGTTGGTAAGGGAAAGCATCCTAAAGGCTAGGAATTACTATGTGCATGAAATGGAAGCAGTATATGTTCAATGAAATTTATTCCAAGTGAGCAAATGAAATACAGTGAAGTATTAATTAAAATTAAGCAACATACACTGTATTCAAATTTAGCTGAAGTAAGCAATATACAATACTGGAGCTAGAGAGTGTAATGCATAGGGAATAAAGAAGTATCTTAGATTCTTGATCTAAGACAAACATAGCCTAAGACTATGAAATATAAGCATAACTAAATAGTTATGAAGAGATCTTACAATCAATAAGATTGAAAAAGAATTCTTATATCTTTAATTAAAGTTATATTTAGAAGCTACCTCATTCTGCATGAGTAAACTACAAAATGGGGCGAGGAGTTAAGCACGTCTGCTTAACTAGATACAGTGGGGAGGTCGAACATTCATATTTACCCTCTCTAAAATGTGAAGTCCTAATATAAGTACTTTTTTTATTACTCAATTTTGCCATAAGGTATTCCCCTTTAAGGTTTTATGAAAATATTTATGTATGCACAATGATATTGAATGAATGTTCAAGGAAAGAGGCTCAAAGTTAAGCAAGCATTCAATAAATTTCAATAATTGTAAAGTATGTGATATCCTTTTGTTATCTACTTAATGATTGGAGCTAATTTAGTTCCATATTGACTTATAAATATTGATCTTTAAGTTAATTTTTAATAAAAGTAGAATGAAGATGAGTTTTGAAAATAGTATTTTTTGATGCAATTGAAGTTAAGAAAAAAAAGATAGATTATACCCTACTTGAAACAATTCAACTTAAGATTATAGGAAATTGGAAATCTAAAAGTTTTTATAAAGCTTAAAAAGAAGCTATTTTTCTAAATCAAATTGATTGAGAGCTAATGTTCTAAAATGAATAATTGAAATGAATACTTGCAATTGAAGTGAATACTTTTAATTGAAGTGAATACTTACAATTTTAGACTTGTCTAGTTATTTTATAAATATTCCACATGTGAAAATATCTTATATTTTTCTTAAAAAATTTCAAAGTCCTAAAATTCTTAGAAATTTCGGCAGAATCTCCTTTATTTTTGATCAAATAAACAATTTTATGCAATCAATATATAAGTTAATCCATTGACTATTTCCAGTTCTAAAATAGAGTTCAATCCTTTTTATAGGATTGCTCATTTCCAATTTTAAAATAGAGTTCAATCCATTTTATAGGATTGCTCATTTCCAATTTTAATAGTTTTGACAATTATAAAGAACATCAATTTATAAGTAAATTTATTGGCTATTTCTAGTTATAATTATAAAATTGAACAAAACAGTTTACTATTTTATAACTCATACATCCTATATCAACCATCTATGAAATTAATAAGAGGTGCAGAAATAATTTTAGCAATTTTATAAGGGCAGCATTATTCGACTTATTGCACATAGCATTTAATTCAGCATTTCATTTTGTATTAATTTACAGCTCAACCTGCAAGGAACAATATTGAAGTTAGCATTTATATATAAAAGAATCAATAATCATTTAAAATAAATTTTAATATGATAATTGGTTCATTCAATGCATTTAATGATAGAAAATTTAATACAATTAATATAAAGAGCAATATTAAATTTGACATGATTTAATGATTCTTTCATTTATATAGTTAATCACATATGGTTTTAATAAGAGAAGTGACGACATTTGATTATATTGAAATGAATGGCAGCACATGTTCTTTTATGACAACAATTAAAGCCCATAAAATACATTACAACATTTGTATTTTTTTTAAAATAAATGGTAGCAATTATTCTCCCTTCACTGTAAATAACAATAATTGAATCTCAAATAATACATGTCAGCATATGATGTTAATAAGAGCAACTATAACATTTATTCTAATATTCCAACAAGTAATTTTATATAATAAGTGACAAGATTTATTCACATGGATATGATTAATAGCATTTGATCACTATTGATCTTATAATACTAAAGATGGCAACATTTGATATAAATGGCAGCTTTTGATTTTATTTGAACTTATTGATCTTACTTTAGAGTTAAAAGGCAACACCTGATTCTTATATACAATTGGTAGCAGTTGATTCTTTAAAGTAGATGGTAGCATTTTATTCATAAATTAGATGGCATCATTAAATCTTATAGGACACATAGCAGCATTTGGATCTCATAATTATATGGCAACATATGATTCTAATGAAAGATGATAGCATCCATGACAATATTTGATCTACCTTATTTAAATACCAGCACTTGTTTAACCTTAGCTAAATGACAGCATTGATTATCCCAATTCAACTAACAACATAAAATTTCTTTTACAAGATATAACAGCATTTAATTTTAAAGAATAAATGGCAGTATTTAACTTTTAGTATAAATGACAGCATTTGATTATTTGACTCCGTATATAAAATGACAGCATACAATCTTACACATGATAAGTGATGGCATTTGATCTTATAATTAAAAGACAACATTTAATACAATTGAACTAAATGGAAGCATTTGATCTCATAAGATCTCTTTTAGAAAATGGTAGCATATGTTCATATGAATACTCAATATTCTATGAAATTTAATTATACTAATTCCTTAACAATTGAGTTACATGAGTAAGATAAGCTATCAACAATCATTAGAATTAAATTGGTGATTAGCATAATGTAACTAATAACATACAATAATAAATCACAAGGTAATTGACAAGCCTCTTTTGAAATAGATATACTGATTTCCTTTTGTTTTATTTATGTGTTTTATTACTTTGATAAATTCATATCATCAATGCATATCAATGTAAAATGTAAAGCTGTATGCATGATATTTGTGAGTGTCTTGCTTATTATATTCTAAAAGAGGTGCATTCTAACTGAACATGGCTATCGTGAGGTTATTAAATGGTTTTGTTTACCATAACGTTATCTTCAAAAGAAATTAATTCAATTGTCTCCCCATTTATTTGAATGAGCCAGCTCTTTATGTGAACTTGGCTGACATATAACTGTGGCAAGTAGTTTCTGTAAGAATTATTTTGAGTAGTTTACAGCTTTGTTGTAAATATTTAACTAACTAAAACTTGCCAATGATAATCTTATAATTCAAGGATTTGTTTATGAACTTGAAAAATAAGAAATGGTTAGTAGTGGAAATACAATTTTAAGTGATTGATTTGTGTTGCCGCACAAATCCTGAGATAGCAAATGCAATACGAAATTAGAAGTATTTCTGAAAACATACTTCAAATTTATTCTTTCTTAATATGGGCTGAGAAAATGAGTGTTTCTATCAATTAATGCTTAGTTTATTGAAACTCTCTATCACAATTGTTACAATAACTGTTATGCATGAAACCAATGTATGAAGTTGTTATGTCTAAAGAGTTGTGCTTTGCTGAAAATATATTTATACACCAATTCAGCTGTAGTAAAATGGGCTTATACTCAGTAATCTTTATAGATCATTTTTATGTAATAAATTACAATAAATAAATAAAAATGGGAATTCAAGTGTATAATAATATAAATGAACAAGTATGGACACGACAATAATTTTAGAAAAATACAAATATCGCGTCAAATATTAGTGATTCCAATGCCCGACGCTTCAAAGATCAATCACATTTACTTCCCCAAATCATGCAAGGCAATACATATTAATCACCGCAATGCAACAACATATGCCATCAGCAATTTCAAATGAAACTACATCTCCAATTGAAGTAATTTAAATGTCAGTTTGATCTCAAAAAGAAAAACATAATATCCATATATATATATGAAGCGAATTCAAGATATTAGTCATTATTGTCTAAAAGAATTTATATAGAGATGTTTAAATCTTAATTACTTTTAAATCTAATTTTACTATTAAAACCAATACAAAAAAAAAAATCGAACTCAAAGATTAATTGTTCAAGGGAAATAAGATGACAGTGATATTTCAAGTTAATCGAGACAGAGCATTAAACAATCATTTCGATTCTCGTGGATTCAAGAAGTAGGATGAATTTTATTTGTCTTAACAAAAGTGGAATGAAATGGAAGGAATGAAGTACCTTTGTTCATTGCGACTTGGCTAGAAGAGGCGCTCGGCGAGAGGGAGGGTTCGGCGAGTGGAGGCGTTGGCGTGGAGGGTTTGCTCGGCTTGGAAGGCTCTCGGCTAGAGGAGACTCGGCGAGAGAAGGCACGGACAGAGGAGACTTGGCGACTTTTGCTATGCCGGATGGAGGAGAATCCGCCGGAGGATCGGCTAAGGTTCGGGTTGATATGGAGATGGGGGGATATGGGCTTAACTGGAGGTGATAGCCGCATCTTCACGACTCGCGATGAGAAGGGGTCACAGCGACATGCCATTGGATCTCGCGAGAGGTGGAAGCCACACGTCCTCTTGTTTGGGATGTCGCGACTGGAAGCCATGGATCTCGCGAGAGGTGGAGATGTCGGCCGAAGGATTAGGTTAGATTATGGATATGCATGTATATATACATATATATATATATATATATATATATATATATATATATATATATATGTATATATATATATATGTTATTTGATAATTTTATTTAATTAGAATTATATGATAATAAATTTTTTGAAAAATTGCTTTTTAACTAAATTGGGGGTGATGAATTCAAATATAAAGTTGAAATTTTAATTGGAAGTTATCTTAATTATTTCATTATCAAATTATGAATATATAATAAAATAATCAAGAAATTTTGACTATCTCCAAAACTCATCAAAATTTCACCTTAAGTTAATTTGGGTGTGAAAAACGTAATGGCGAAGTCCGTTTTCGATTCTGAAGTCTAAATAAATTAGGTATTTTCAGAATTATCAGAAAATTATGAAACGTTGGAAATTGCCAAATAGTCTCCAAATCGTACGAAATTTGAAGTGGAGACTTTTAACTTTATTATAAGCGTAATGAAAGAGATTTGGAGTCAATTAGATTACTAATTGACAGATAACAACATCAGGATTGTTATAGACTCTCCACCTTAAAAAGAGTGTCGCCCACAACACACAACAATTAAAATACATAATTGCAAACACTAGAAGGAAAATTATTTAAAACTTAATTGCAAATGGAAAATTTTGATTACCTGATTAATTAAAGAACTCTGGAAATTTCTTTCGCATATCTTCCTCTCTCTCCCAAGTGGCTTCTTTATCAGAATGATTCTGCCATTGGATCTTGATCATAGGAATACTGCGATTTCTTAATAGCTTAAAATCTCTTCCCAGAATTGCTATAGGTTTGATAATGAATGTCAGATTGGTTTGCAGTTCCATTGCCAGTATTTGAACATGCTGGATAGGATCTAACAGGCACCTTCTTAGTGATGATATGTGAAACACATTATGTACAGCTGAGAAGTCATCTGGCAACTCTAACCTGTATGCTAATGTTCTAATTCTCTCAATCACTTTAAAGGGTCCCAAGTATCTTGGTCTCAGCTTTCCAGATACACCAAATCTCTACATACTCTTCATCGGATTAACCTTAAGATAAGCTCTATCACCCTTTTGGAATTCTAATTGACGATGACGGGCATTATGATATTTCTTTTGCCTATCCTGGGCTGTCATCATATTACATTTAATAAACTGAACTTTCTTAGTGGTTTCTTCAATTAGTTCAGATCCATTAAGTTGTGAGTCTCCTACTTCAGTCCATGCAAGAGAAGTTGAACATCTCCTTCCATAAAGAGCTTCGTAAGGAGCCATTCCTATGATAGATTGATAACTATTATTGTAGGTGAACTCAACTAATGCTAGGTGATCTTCCCATGATCCACCGAAGTCAATAACACAAAGACGTAGGAGACCTTCCAAGATCTAATTAACATGTTCAGTTTGACCATCTGTCTGAGGATGAAAAGCAGTACTTAATGCTAAGTTCATCCCCATGTCTTGCTGAACAGTGGACCAAAATCTGGAAGTGAATCTACTATCTCTATCAGAAACTATACAGTTCGGTGTACCATAAAGGCAGATGTTCTCTTTAAGATAAAGCTTAGCTAATTTCTCAATAGGATCGGTCTGACGAATAGCTAGAAAATGAGCTGATTTAGTGAGTCTATCGACAATCACCCAAATGGAGTCAAAACCAAATCTGCTCTTAGGCAAGCCTATGATGAAGTCCATAAAGATACTGGACCATTTCCATTCAGGACTGTCTAAGGGTTTGAGAAGACCACTAGGCTTCTGGTGTTCGGCCTTAACTAATGAACAGGGATGGCACTTGGAAATGAAAATGGCTATATCCCGTTTCATGCCGGACCACCAAAATGATTGCTTGAGATCCTGATACATCTTACAACTACCAGGGTTCATAGTATAACCAGAGTTATGAGCTTCAGATAATACTTGTAACTGTAAGCTTTTAGAAACCCATAACCTAGACTTCTGGAAAATCACACCTTCGGCATCGAGACGCAATTCAGATCTCTTACCATTTTTAATATCCGTAACTAATTGAGAATAAGAAGAATCTTCTTTATGGGCTTCAATTATCCTTGATCAAAATGGTGACTCAGACTAATAGTACATAACAAATTACATAGATTAGCAGATCTGATCTGCTCTATGTTCAATTGTTCGAAGTCTTTGACCAAAGAATTATTACAACAGAATGAAGACAAATCTGTCTTACAACTTAGAGCATCAGCTACTAGATTAGCTTTACCTGGATGATAAATTATTTCTAAGTTATAATCAAAAATTAGTTCTAACCATCTACACTGATGGCAGTTAAGTTCTTTTTGAGTGAAGATATACTTCAAATTTTGATGATCGATGAACATTTCACACTTAACTCCATACATGTAGTGTCTCCAAATTTTAAGAGCGAACACTACACCTGCAAGTTCTAAATCGTGCACAGGATAGTTCCTCTCATTTGGTTTTAATTGTCTATAAGCATAAGCTATAACATGATGATATTGCATTAAGACACATCCCAGTCCTACTTTAGAGGCATCAGTATATACTTGAAAATCCTTGCCATCTTGAGGTAACGTTAAGACTGGTGCAAAAGTTAGCAATTGCTTCAACTTTTGAAATGCTTCTTCACAAGCAGGATTCCATATGAAGGGAGCTTCTTTACGAGTCAACTGAGTTAACGAAGATGCTATTAAGGAAAATTTAGGAACAAACCATCTTTAATATCCAGCAAGTCCTAGAAAACTATAGATTTCGGTCACAAATTTGGGTTGAACCCATTCTTGTATAGCTTAGATCTTCCTTTGGTCAACTTTAATGCCTTCAGCATCTATTACATGGCCTAGGAATGTAACTGAGTTGAGCCAAAATTCACACTTTGAAAACTTAGCATATAATTTATATTCTCTTAAAAGAACTAGGACAGCACGGAGATAATCTTTGTGTTTAGCAACTGACTTGGAATAAATCAGGATGTCGACAATGAAGACTATTACAAACTGATTGAGGTAAGGCTTCAGAATGCACTGCATTAGGTCCATGAAAATAGAAGGGGCATTAGTCAGTCCAAAAGACATGACAAGAAACTCATAGTGCCCATAACAGGTCCTAAATGCAGTATTAGGAATATCTTTATCCTCAACTCAAATATGATAAAATCCTGTTCTCAAGTCGATTTTGGAAAAGACTTTTGCTCCAGCTAATTGATCAAATAAGTCATCAATCCTTGGAAAAGGATATTTGTTCTTAACTGTCACCTTATTGAGTTTATGATAATCTATACACAATCGCATGGATCCGTCCTTTTTCTTAACAAAAAGGACAGGGGCTCCCCAAGGTGACATGCTAGGGCGCACAAAGCCTTTTTCTAACAGGTCTTTCAACTGTTCACGAAGTTCTTGAAGTTCTTTCGGTGCCATCCTATATGGAGCTTTGGATTTAGGTTGAGTTCTTGGAATTAGTTCTATAGAGAACTCTACCTCTCTTATTAGAGGTAGTCTGGGAAATTCATCTAGAAACACATATAGGAATTCTTTTGCAATAGGAGTAATCTTTAGGTCACTTTCTTCTTTCTCTTCACCCATTAAAGTTACTAATATAGCATAACAACTTTTTCTAATTAGGCGCTTGGCTTTATGTGCATTTACTAATGATGCCATTAGGCCAAGTTTACCTATGAAGACTTCTAGCTTCCTTCCTACCCGAAGAGAAACTTTCTTTCTATTACAATCTATTATTGCATTGAATTTCTTTAGCCAATCCATTCCTAATATTATGTCAAAGTTGATAATTGGCATAATAATGAGTTTGGAGGGAAATAATTTATTGCTGATTGGAATGTCAACTAAACAGAAACTTTTTGCTAGCATTTCAGCACCTGATGGCAGTTGCACTCGCAAGGTATTATTTAAGCTAAATCATTGAAAATTCAAGGAAGAAGTACAATCCTCTGATATGAAAGAGTGACTAGCACCCATATCAAAGAGTGCAATACACAATCGATTCTTAATTATTAATATTCCTATAATAGGAAAGAAGGGAAAAATTTTAATCACTACTCATAAAATATAAGTAGTCTTTGAAGATAATTATAATGAAAATGAAAAGCAACAATCGAAAGATTTAAATATATAAAACGTACCAGTTACAACATCGCTTTCTTCTTTCACAAATGAAGCAGGAAGAGCGTAAACTCTCGGTACTTATGGAGATTGAACAACAGCCTTACCCTTATCGGTACGACTACCTTGTCCTTGCCTTTGAATATGAGAAGATGAACCCTTCTGATCTCTTACATTTCTACTGGAAGGAGGAGGCATAATGGCCTGATGAGGTGCCTTGGTATTGTAGGAAGTAGGATTCTGGACTCTTTACTGATGGTTGATCTTTACTTTATCAATCATCCAATTAGCATAACAACCTTGGTGTTTGTGGTTGGTTCTTCCATAAATGTAACACCTGTTCCCAGTATGGTAACATTTGCCATATGGATGCTGCCTGTTACATTTATTTGATTGACCTCCTTTTTGACTTTTATTTATAGTTAAGAGAAAAACCTTCAGACCTTGTGAACAGTTTCTCTTAAAAGTCACGTGCTTAGAAGACGGAGGATGAGGTCGTTTGTGTGTCTCAAATTGAGCTTGGTGATGCTCAATCATCTTTGCCCCCTCTAATAACTTTGGAAAATCCTCATGTTGTAAAGACATAAAGTGACTTTTAATAGGATTGTTGAGACCTTTAGAAATTTGCTGCATTTAGCCATTTCAGTATGGACTAGATCTGGTGCAAAGCAGGAATATTTTTTAAATTCCATTTCATAATCATGTACTGAATGATTACCCTACTTTAATTGCATGAAATCATCCTCTATTACTGTTTGAGCAGATGGGGGAATAAATTCAGCACGGAAGACTTGTTCAAACTCTTCCAAGGGAATATCTTCAATATCAATATGTGGATGGCAGCCTTTAGCTCACTATCCTACCAAAATTCTGCCTCAGCTTTGAATAAGTGGGAAGCTAAATGAATACATTCGCTTTCTGGACATTTAATACTCGCTAAGAGTTTCTCTATTTCTTGGAACCAATTGGCTGCTTCCATAGGAGAAGTTTGGCTGCTTCCATAGGAGAAGTAGAACCATTAAAATTCAAAGGGTTCAGCCTAAGAAAGGCCATTAAAAAGGGATCCACTATAGGACCTGAAGAGTGTGGATTTGAAATTACCATTGCTTTAGGAGTTGGGGCAGAGGCTTCTAGTACCATTGGACAAGAAAGAAGTGGGAGTTGGGAAGTTTGGGGTAGTACATGAGATGAAAAAGGGGAAACTGGAGATGGGTGAGAGGAGTTTCTAGTAGAAGACATCCTCTCTGCTGCTCTAGTTTGAGCTTTAATTATAGTTTTAAACATTCCCATAATTTGTCTCATCTCTTCTTGAAGAGATGGGTTACTAGATTCAACATCCTTTATTATTGAGGAAGAAGGATCTGCTTTATCTGGATTCATTCTTCTTCTTCTAAATAAGGAAAAGAATTTTGAATTCAGGATAAATAGAAAAAGAAACTCCCCATGAGGATCTACAGTACTTAGAAAGAATACATAAAATCATTTGGAAATAAAAATTATAAGTCATATATGACTTTGAAAGGAATTAGAAATATATTCTAGTTCAAATTCTAGATTATTTCATCTTAGAATCACTTACTTAATTTAAATAAGACTTTATCAATTATTGAATTTGAAGTTCGTTCACTTTCCTAAGGTGACACTCTTTAAGTACTTTTACATGTCTATGTTGTTGACTTGGATGAGTGGATATCTCTTTCTAACTTAACATTCTCAACCTTGGCTCTGATACCAACTGTAACGACCCCAATAATTAGATAGAAGATTAATCCAAGGATTGCGATGTTACCTTAGCACCCAACACTTGATTAGAAGAAAATAAATCAAGTGTAGATGCTAAGTGGCCAAGTCACTTTATGAGTAGTTGTTAAGTTAAAATGAATGTAAAGGAAGTTACATATAAATGCAATAATGTAAGTATTTATGATACAAGCAATTAGATTAATCTATTTATTCATCTCAAGCAGTTTTAAACATAGAAGATACAACACAGATTAATAAATATAGGCAAAAGTAACTTAAACAGTTTATAATCTAATTATTATAAACTTTAAAAGTAAGAGAAAAAGACAGTAAGTAAATCACTCTTTCTCGCTTATACAAGTAAACTATTTAAAATTTAGTGGAAGCAGAATTATTTATAAGCCCTTCAAGTACTTGGACCTGCATCACATGAATAAAAGGGCTCTTAATCTATCATATTTTGGTATTTAAATATGATAGGGCAAAGCCAAAGAAAAGAAAAAGTGTAGTTAGACTAAATAGTCTAAGCACATTTTAAGATTGGCTATGTTTTTAAATTAACAAGATATCACAATTATAATTTACAATTTAAAGTAAGCAGTGGAGTTATAAAGCTGTGAAGTATGGAAAAAGAGACTAAGTATAACTGTAAAGGAAATAGTATGAAATAAGCTGAGTAAAAAAAATACTCACTTTTATAAAAGTCCTAGCCTACAACCAAAGTTGATAAGGGAAAGCATCCTAAAGGTTAGGAATTACTATGTGCATAAAATGGAAGCAGTATATGTTCAATGAAATTTATGCCAAGTAAGCAAATGAAATACAACGAAGCATTAATTGAAATTAAGCAGCATATAATGTATTCAAATTGAACTGAAGTAAGCAATACACAATACTGGAGATAGAGAGTGTAATGCATAAGGAATATAAAACTATCTTAGATTCTTGATCTAAGATAAACATAGCCTAGGACTATGAAATGTAAGCATAACTAAATAGTTATGAAGAGATCTTACAATCAATAAGATTATAAAAGAACTCTTATATCTTTAATTAAAGTTATATTTAGAAGTTACCTCATTCTGCATGATTAAACTATAGAATGGGGCGAGGAGTTAAGCACGTCTGCTTAACCAGATACAGTGGAGAGGTTGAACATTCACATTTACCCTCTCTAAAATTTAAAGTCCTAATATAAGCGCTTTGCTTATTACTCAATTTTGCCATAAGGCATTCCCCTTTAAGGTTTTATGAAAATCTTTATGTAGGCACAATGATATTGAATGAATGTTCAAGAAAAGAGGCTCAAAGTTAAGTAAGCATTCAATACATTTTAATAATTGTAAAGTATGTGATATCCTTTTGTTATCTACTTAACGATTGGAGCTAATTTAGTTCCATATTGACTTATAGATATTGATCTTTAAGTCAATTTTTAATAAAAGTAGAATGAAGATGAGTTTTGAAAATAGTATTTTTTGATGCAATTGAAGTTAAGAAAAAAAGATAGATTATACCTTACTTGAAATAATTTAACTTAAGATTATAGGGAATTGGAAATCTACAAGCTTTTATAAAGCTTAAAAAGAAGCTATTTTTCTAAATTAAATTGATTGAGAGCTAATATTCTAAAATGATTAATTAAAATGAATACTTGCAATTGAAGTGAACACTTTTAATTGAAGTGAATACTTATAATTTTAGACATGAAACTCCAGCTATTTTATAAATATTCCACAAGTGAAAATATCTAATATTTTTCTTAAAAAATTTCTAAGTCATAAAATTCTTAGAAATTTCGGCAGAGTCTCCTTTGTTTTTGTTCAAATAAACAATTTTATACAATCAATATATAAGTCAATCCATTGACTATTTCCAGTTCTAAAATAGAGATCAATCCTTTTTATAGGATTGCTCATTTCCAATTCTAAAATAGAGTTCAATCCATTTTATAGGATTGTTCATTTCCAATTCTAATAGTTTTGACAACTACAAAGAACAGCAATTTATAAGTCAATTTATTGGCTATTTCCAGTCCTAATAATAAAATCAAACAAAACAGTTTATAATTTTATAATTCATAAATCCTATATCAAACATCTATGAAATTAATAAGAGGTGCAGAAATAATTTTAGCAATTTTATAAGGGCAGCATTATTCAACTTATTGCACATAGTATTTAATTCAGCATTTCATTTTGTATTAATTTACAACTCAACCTGCAAGGAACAATATTGAAGTTAGCATTTATATATAAAAGAATCAATAATCATTTAAATTAAACTTTAATATGACAATTGGTTCATTCAATGCATTTAATGATAGAAAATTTAATACAATTAATATAAAGAGCAGTATTAAATTTGACATGATTCAATGATACTTTCATTTATATAATTAATCACATATGGTTTTAATAAGAGAAGTGACGACATTTGATTATACTGAAATGAATGGCAGCACATGTTCTTTTATGACAACAATTAAAGCCCATGAAATACATTACCGCATTTGTATTTTTTTTGAAATAAATGGTAGCAATTGTTCTCCCTTCACTATAGATAATAATAATTGAATCTCAAATAATACATGGCAGCATATGATGTTAATAAGAGCAACTACAGCATTTATTCTAATATTCCAACAAGTAATTTTATATAAGAAGTGACAACATTTATTCACATGGATATGATTAATAACATTTGATCACTATTGATCTTATAGTACTAAAGATGGCAATATTTGATATAAACAGCAGCTTTTGATTTTATTTGATTTTATTGATCTTACTATAGAGTTAAAAGGCAACACCTAATTCTTATATACAATTGGTAGTAGCTGATTCTTTAAAGTAGATGGCAGCATTTTATTCACAAATTAGATGGCATCAATAAATCTTATAGGACACATAGCAGCATTTGGATCTCATAATTGTATGGGAACATATGATTCTAATGAAAGATGATAGCATCCATGACAATATTTGATCTACCTTATTTGAAAACCAGCACTTGTTTAACCTTAGCTAAATGACAGCATTGATTATCCAAATTCAACTAACAACATAAAATTTCTTTTACAAGATATAACAGTATTTAATCTTAAAGAATAAATGACAGTATTTAACTCTCAGTATAAATGGCAGCATTTGATTATTTGACTCCGTATATAAAATGATAGCATATAATCTTACACATGACAAGTGATGGCATTTGATCTTATAATTAAAAGACAACATTTAATCACAACTGAACTAAATGGAAGCATTTGATCTCATAAGATCTCTTTTAGAAAATGGCAGCATATGTTCATATGAATACTCAGAATTCTATGAAATTTAATTATACTAATTCCTTAACAATTGAGTTACATGAGTAAGATAAGCTATTAACAATCATTGGAATTAAATTAGTGATTAGCATAATGTAACTAACTAATAACATACAATAATAAATTGCAAGGTAATTGACAAGCCTCTTTGAAATAAATATACTGATTTCCTTTTGTCTTATTTATGCATTTTATTACTTTGATAAATTCATATCATCAATGCATATCAATGTAAAATGTAAAGCTGTATGCATGATATTTGTGAGTGTCTTGCTTAATTTATTTTAAAAGAGGTGCATTTTAACTGAGCATGGCTATGGTGAGGTTATTAAATGATTTTGTTTACCATAACATTATCTTCAAAAGAAATAAATCATTTGTCTCCCCATTTATTTGAATGAGCCAGCTCTTTATGTGAACTTGGCTGACGTATAACTGTGGCAAGTAGTTTCTGTAAGAATTATTTTGAGTAGTTTACAGTGAAACTTCTAGCAACAACACTACAAGAGCGAAGCCCCTTATTTAGATTTAGTATAGTAGCATTCTGCTTCCCCTAAACCCAAGTTTGAAATCCACAAGGTCCAGGGCGATCCAGTTGATCATTCGTGAAAGTTTCCGCTCGTTGCGTCTCCAGCTTTGTTGTAAATATTTAACTAACTAAAACTTGCCAATGATAATCTTATAATTCAAGGATTTGTTTATGAACTTGAAAAATAAGAAATGGTTAGTAGTGGAAATACAATTTTAAGTGATTGATTTGTGTTGCTGCACAAAACTTGAGATAGCAAATGCAATACGAAATTAGAAGTATTTCTGAAAACATACTTCAAATTTATTCTTTCTTAATATGGGCTGAGAAAATGAGTGTTTCTATCAATTAAGGCTTAGTTTATTGAAACTCTCTATCACAATTATCATAATAGCTGTTATGCATGAAACTAATGTGTGAAGCTGTTCTGTCTAAAGAGATTGTGCTTTGCTGAAAATATATTTATACACCAATTCAGCTGTAGTAAAATGGGCTTATACTCCATAATCTTTATAGATCATTTTTATGTTATAAATTACAATAAATAAATAAAAATACGAATTCAAGTGTATAATAATATAAATGAACAAGTATGGACACGACAATAATTTTAGAAAAATACAAATATCGCGTCAAATATTAGTGATTGCAATGTCCGACGCTTCAAAGATCAATCACATTTACTTCCCCAAATCATGCAAGGCAATACATATTAATCACCGCAATGCAACAACATATGCCATCAGCACTTTCAAATGAAACTACATCTCCAATTGAAGTAATGAAAATGTCAATTAGATCTTAAAAAGAAGAACATAATATCCATATATATATATATGAAGCGAATTCAAGTTATTAGTCATTATAGTCTAAAAGAATTTATACAAAGATGTTTAAATCTTAATTACTTTTAAATCTAGTTTTACTATTAAGACCAATACAAAAAAAATAATCGAACTCAAAGATTATTTGCACAAGGGAAATAAGATGATAGTGATATTTCGAGTTAATCGAGACAGAGCATTAAACAATCCTTTCGATTCTCATGGATTCAAGAAGTAGGATGAATTTTATTTGTCTTAACAAAAGTGGAATGATATGGAAGGAATGAAGTACATTTGTTCATTGAGACTTGGCTAGAAGAGGCGCTCGGCAAGAGGGAGGGTTCGGCAAGTGGAGGCGTTGGCGTGGAGGGTTTGCTCGGCTTGGAAGGCTCTCGTCTAGAGGAGACTCGGCGAGAGAAGGCACGGACAGAGGAGACTTAGTGACTTTGGCTATGCCGGATGGAGGAGAATCCGCCGAAGGATCGGTTAGGGTTTGGGTAGATATGGAGATGGGGGGATATGGGCTTAACTGGAGGTGTTAGCCGGATCTTCACGACTCACGATGAGAAGGGGTCACGGCGACATGCCATTGGATATCGCGAGAGGTGGAAGCCACACGTCCTCTTGTTTGGGATGTCGCGACTGGAAGCCATGGATCTCGCGAGAGGTGGAACCGTCGGCCGAAGGATTAGGTTAGATTATGGATATGCCTGTATATATGTATATATATATATATATATATATATATATATATATATATATATATATGTTATTTGATAATTTTATTTAATTAGAATTATATGATAATAAAATTTTTGAAAAATTGCTTTTTAACTAAATTGAGGGTGACGAATTCAAAAATGAAGTTAAAATTTTAATTGGAAGTCATCTTAATTATTTCAATTATCAAATTATGAATATATAATAAAATAATCAAGAAATTTTGACTATCTCCAAAACTCATCAAAATTTCCCCCTAAGCTAATTTGGATGTGAGAAACGAATGGCAAAGTCCGTTTTCAATTCTGAAGTCTAAATAAATTAGGTATTTTCAGAATTATCAGAAAATCAGGAAACGTTGGAAATTGCCAAACAGTTTTCAAATCGCATGAAATTTGAAGTTGAAACTTTTAACTTTATTATAAGAGTGATGAAAGAGATTTGGAGTCAATTAGATTACTAATTGACAGATAAGAACATCTGGGTTGTTGCATAATCCCCTGTATGTCTTCCTGATTTATTTTCAGGCACATTCGTAGCTCGCCAGGGAAGGACCATCCGGCCCTCCAGCTGGCCCTCCACGGCTTATACCTCCATTATATCCTACCCTATTCTTTTGCTATCTCTTCTAAAGCACATATAGGAGCTCTAAGTTGTAGGAGGACTTCTAGGAAGAGCACCATTAGCTGTGAAGGAACCCTAAAAATTTGGCCGACACACCCCATGCAGGTATTGACCCATGATCCTCTTCCTTAGTTCCTCTTTAAGTAGTGTGATTATGTATCGATTAGATTAGATCAATTAAACTGCTGGCTTACTAGATCAATTCTTCCATTTCAATTCTTTTAGGTTTCTTAAATGGAAATTAGGGTAACCTGAAAATATCCCAAATGTTCCCATTTTAGTCCTGATTTTTATTTAGAATGATTGTCTGTGATGAGGCTATCTCATCGGTATTTGAATTTCATTCTAAGACCTTCGGGATAGGGATTATTAGCAAACCCTAATTTCTTTTGTTCGGCAAAACCTAAATGGGGACGAAGCGATTCGAACCGCTCTTTCCGTCAGTCTAGGTCTCCTTCCTGGACCGGACTGGTTTAATACGAGCTGGCGCGCCATCTTTCTTGGATTCGAGGAAGACGCATGTTATTACCAGAGACCGCCGCATATGCAGTTGCGAATTTCTGTGCCGTCTCATTTTTTGGTGACGCTGACCCGTCCTGAATTTAGCGCATATTCTTTACTTAAATTTCAACGCCAATTAATTTAGTGTTGTCATTAATTCTGTGATGTATTAATTTAATGATTTATAATTTAGTTTTCAATGATTAATTATTGAAATTTCATTTAAACAAAACTTCTAAAATATTAATTCGAATAATACAAAATTATATACTATTTTGATCATAAAAATGAGCAGATTAATATTATACAATTTAATTTTAGTTTTGCTTAATATTTTAATTAGTCAATATTTATGATTAATTTATTAATTACAGATTATTATTCATCATTTCATGCGACCTTATTTGATCATTTAATATTCAAATTAAATGATCAAATAGTCTATTTCACTCACCAAAAATGTGAGGAATATTATTATGAAATCAAATTTAATATTTGAAACCTAATTTTCATAATCACTTTTAACCCTAATTAGGAGTCATACAAAACAATAATTTTCCAAAGTTATCCAAAATTGACATACTTAATATCATTTTCTCCTTATGATATAAGGATTTTAATATTATATAAATCATTTCCATTGGACAACAGTTAGATATTTTAGGTTATTAACTCTTAATTAGGTGTTATTATAATAATTCTAATTTCTTTGATAGCATGTTTTAGGTATTATAAAATCCTAGGATAGCTAACATGTCATATTTATTATCTTCCTTATCAAATTAGATCAAATTTAGTTTGAGCTTAGTTCTCAATTTTCAAACTATATGAATTAATTGACAAGTGCTTAATTCATCTTTCAATCCTAAGGTAGAAACCCTAGGATTGATTTAAACTTAAATTGTAGTTGATCTCTAGAATCTATTAGTTATACCCATTAAGACTAGTTAACCTTAATGCCTTAGTAATTGTAGATTATTGAATCAACTAGATCTAACTTTAGTGATTATATTAGAACTTAGTTCATTCATCTTAATCCCTAAAGCCTTCCCTTGAATATTTTAAGATCTAGTAATAGGAATCCATAACTTACTTAGATTAGTTTAGGAATCCTATTGAATTCCTTAAGCATCAAATATTAGAATACTTAGAAGTTGTAGTTCTTAAGACTTGACAATTTCTTACTTTAAACCTCTTATTTTATTATAGTCTAGCTAGATTAGTACTTAATTGGTTAGATCCTTCAAATTATAACCTAGCTAGTGAACTTTAGTGAATTCACCTTAACTCCAATTTCTTAAGTTAGATATTTTCTTTATCTTAATCTCTTCCTACTAGACTCCTAAACCTTGATTTAATTATATAATTGAATCTTATAGTTTAGGATGTGAATAAGAGCTAATTTCTAATTGTATCAATTATATTTATAAATTATTTTATCATATTATATTAATTGAATTGAAATTACTACTTTCTAAACCCCAACTACTACTATACTTACAATTAACTTGAGATAAATATCTCAAAATTAATTGAGAGCTCAATTAGCTCCAATCATTAAGTAGATCATTAAAATTAGATAACTTTGGATATCATTTAGTTGCAATTATTGAATTTCCTTGAATGCTTGCTTAGCTTTGAGCCTTATTCATTGAATTATTCATATAAGATATTATGCATGAATAAAACTTTCACATTAAAATTAATAGGGGTTTATATGGGTGGATTAGCCTAGGGCAGGCCAAAAGGGAGTAATAAGGAGAACTCAAATTCTCAGAGGGTGAATGTGAGTGTTTTAGGATTTGACCTCGCTTTTCTTTAGTTGTTAAACAGATGTGTTTAACTCCTCTCTTTATTCTGAATATGCCCACAGAATGAGTACATATTAAAATTACTTCAATGAATTAACATGTGAGATTTTCTTCAATCTTATAGATTGTTAAGACTCATCATAGCATTTAACTATGTTACTTTCCATAGTTTTAGACTATGTGAATCTTAGACTAATAGTCTAAGATTTTCCTTCAATTTCCTTACTATGCATTTTCTATGATTTAGTACTGTACTTTACTTGTTTACAATCTACTTTGATTTCAGTGAATATTGTTAAAATTACATTTAAATGCTTCACTGTTTCTTTTCCTTATTTAGCATAAGTTCATTCAGACATATACATGCTTTACTTCATTTGCTTTTATATACACATTAGTTTCTTTCTAGCCTATTTAGGATGCTTTTACCCTTGTTTTATTTATAGGCTAGGATGTATACTTAAGTAAGTATTCTAACTCACTTTGTCTTTTTCTTTTCCTTACATATTTTTCCACATTTATATGCTTACCTTTTTGCACCCATGCTTGTGCTTAGTTTGTAACTAGTAGTAATATCCAATTAAAATAATAATATGCTTAGCCGATCTTAAAATATACTTAGACTACAGATTTTCTATTTCTTAGCTTTGCCCTATCACATTTAAATGCCAAAATGTGATAGATCAAGTGCATTTGGAGGCTAGTGGAGCTAGACCAAGTGCTAAAAGCTAGCTGCTTTCGCTTATCATATAATAAATTACATAACTTAATATTAAATTACAAGTGAGCTTTCATTTACTTTCTTTTAATTAAGTTTACTATTAGTTTATAATTAATGTTATTTACTTTACTTTTACTACACTTGTGTTAGAGTTTAGTTTATATTTAAATGCTTGTGATGAATGAATGGATGAATGTAATGAATGGATGGATGATTATAAATGAATAAAAATGAATATTAATTAAGTCATTAATTGCATATCTACTTAGAATATTAATTGGAATTAGATGAATGCTATATTACTTATAGAATTAGAAAATAGTTTCATGTATAGGTTGAGAAGTTCTCCTTATTTACATATGAGTATTAAATATTGTGATGAAGCATACCTTAGGGTAGATAATTGTTACACATGTGATTTTCTCTCTTTAAACTTTTAGAATTGTAAATGAGCAATCCCATGTAACGGATTGACATATTTTAGAACTAGAAATAAGCAATCCCATGTAATGGATTGACTTTACTTTAGAATTGGAAATGAGCAATCCTATATAATGGATTGACTCTATACTAGAACTAGAACTAAACAATCCTATATAATGGATTGATTATATATTAGCTTAGATTGTCTTTCTTTCAAATTATAACTTCCATTGGAATGAAAGTCATGTATGTCTACCTTGCATGTGTTTCTTTAGCCATTTACAGCATAAACTCTGTCGAAATTCTTAAGAAGTTGATAACTTAGAATTTTTTTTGAAAATTATAGACTTATGTTTCATATGTTAAATACTTAGATTTTTCTTATCTAGGATTGCAAGTTTTCACATCAATTATTTATAAACTACATTCTCATATATAAATTCATATATTACATTTTCATGTGTAATTTATATAACTCATTTCATAAAATTCCCTTCCATCTTAACTTATATAACAACCTAGGTTATTACTTAGGTTGATTAAGACTAATCTAAGTCTTAATTGGGGTTCTAGTTCACTAATTAAGTCATTTAGAACCTACCTCTAAGATCTGGATCAAATCAGGGATCAAATAGATCAAAATCTTGATTTCTAGAAATTTCCAAAACCTAGAAATTGACTTTTTATCTAGACCTTAGATTGAAAATCTGACTTCGCCATTGAGTTCACCACCCCCAAAATAGCTAGGGGTGAAGTTTTGGATGCATTTGGAAGATGTTGGATTTTCATCAAATATTTTAATATTATTTAAATATCTGAAAAATCAAATAATTAAATACTCATTAGATCAAAAATCCGATTGCACCATTGTTTTCCTCACCCTTCAGTTAGCTAGGGGTGATTTATTAAAAATTTTTAGAAACCAATTTAACTAAGGAAATCAAGTTAATTAATATAATATTATCATATTCATTTTTGCTTAATAGCCACCGTTAAGCTTACTGTTTTGCCATCTAGCTTCATTGGGGGTACCATCTGATTGGATGGTGCTCCCATCCAGCTGTCTGATTGATCCAGCCGCCTGGATCGGATGGTTGGGATCCCCTCGTTCCCGCAGCTTTCGCCCGTGAGGTGCGTGTTGCAAAGTTCGAACATGCGGCAACTGCTGCTCCTCGCGTGGCCTTCCCTTGCCAGTGAGCTTCTTTCAAAAGCTTGAGAAAAGAACAAAGAGGAAAGGCTCACAATCCTAATGTTTCGGTGAAAATAAACACCACCTTCCTTCCCCTCAATCGTTCGTGAAGGTTCTAGCATCCAGTCAGATTGATTGTCGACGGGTACACTCTTAATCCTCTTAACTTTGCATGCGATTAAGAAGTTAATTATTTTCAGTTAAATTACATCCCCAATTCAAAGAAAGATTTAATTAAGATCGAATTAATTCGTTTGATTAAAGATTAGCAGTCTGTAATTTGGTCTCGCCTCACCTTTGCTTCGATAGTACTTCTTAGGGCTAAAGATTTCTTGCACTTATGGTGATCTCTGTTTTTGACGTACCTATTATTGGGTAGAGCACATCAAACTCCTTATGAAGCTGTGCGGGTCAAGGGTTCCCACTGCCAGAGTCGGTGACAATCGGGCGCCCTAAACCTTCGACCGTCATCCCTATCGGGAGTGAAGGAGAGCGAAGGTTTTGAGTGGGCCCAGCAATAGCCGAATCATTAGATCAGTGGGACCCACGCCAGTCTTTCACCACTGCCGTTATGCGTGAGGTGGGTCCCACTCGAGTCCTGTCTACAATCCTTTGGGCCCATTATGGCAGAAATTGTATTAGCAAATTAATTCAAATTTTGATTAAATCAGTTAGCTTATATTTAATAATTAATTGCTAAAATTCAATCATTTGTAACTTTTAATCATGAACTCCAAATATAATGAAATTATATGTATTTTGATCAGTAAAATTAGAAGATTAATTTGAGACTGTCAAATCTTTGTTTGGAGTTGTATATCACATAGTGACTTTTAGGATATTGGAATATTTGCAAAATGCCACAAAACTTCCTTTAACCCTAACTTTGCACACACTAATCCAAACATACCCAATATGGGTCTCAATATGATCAAAAAACCCTAAGGATTAACTTAGTATTGTTTATTTTACTGTTTGGATTAGTTTTGGACTAATCACATTTAGGACCTAACTTTAATTAGGTCAAATAACCCTAAAACATCAATTGACCATAAGTTCGTCAATTGAACTCCAAATTAGGTGACCCAAATACCCATTTAGATCAAAAAAACCTAATTAACATTAAATTGCAAAAAATATTTAGGATCCAATGGTTAGATTTCTTAATTAACCCTAATTACCCTAAAATTTGATTAGTGAAGATTAGCAAAATTTATGATTCAAATTGAGTAATTTTAGTTTCTAATTACTCATAAAGTAAATTAGAACCTAGCTGTGTAAAGGGTTTAGTGATTCAGTGATTAATTTCACTAATCACTCACTAATTATACTAAACCATAATTATTAACCCTAGAATTTGTATTGGCTATAACTTAGCAGCCAATACATATCAGAATTTAATAATTTTAGGTTCTATGGAAACCTTTTGACATAACCTATAGTAAGCTAATAGGAAATTTAGGTTTTATTAGGGTAAAATTACCAATTTGCCTATATAGGTCAAATTCCTTAATTTGACCTTATAAGGCTTAATCCTTAACCAAAATTAATGAATTTACTGTCTAAACTCATATTAAATAGTAAGTAATCTTTCCACTTTAAGAAATTTTAGATTTGAGCCCTAATTTATAAAGATGAAATTTAGACCCTTAAGTAAGGGGTAAAATGGTCATTTTGCCCAAATTTAAGTTTAATCATCTTATAACCTAAAATACATTCTTAAACCCTTAAAAACAGTAATATAACTGATTTGAATTCATTTTATAACATTTAAACTCATTAAAATGATATTTTAGGAAAAACCCTAAAAAGGAACATAAAATTAATCTAAGTCCTAAATTAAGTCTCATAAGGTGAATTTAATTCACCTTATGCCTCATATTAAGTTATACTCATCAAATAATATCAAATTTAATGTTTAATCACTCTCTTAAGATTTTCTGTCAAACTTTAGGATCTTAATTCCTTAGGATCTAGCTTAGAAATTAGGTTAGAGTTCATCTATTAAGTAATTGAGTATTTAATAGATGAAACCTTGGTTTTATAGTTTCTAGATTTCATCCTTTATTTATGATTATTTTGTATTTAAATTTTAGATTTAAGATTAGAGATCAACCTTATTAAGCTTGATTTGCTTAATAAGATAGCCTTAATAATAGCTCGTGAGACATGGGTTTAACTTTATACCATTAGGATTAAAACCTATTGGATTAAGAAGTTAAAATCCAATACTTGGATTTTAACATCCTAATCCCCCGATTTTGATTCATACTAATCAAGATTGGTTTGAGATTTGTAAAATCATTAATTAGGACGTTTGATTTATTATTTTAACTTAAATTAAGCGACATGTGATTTATAAGTATTAGAACTTTATCAATTACAATATTCTTTTGACTTGTAGGCTCGATATTCTGGATTTATACTCAATAGCTAGATATTGGAGATCCTAAACTTGTATAAGTTCAAATTAGTTAGAACGTCTTAAATAGAAAATAAAGTGATATCACAAATGTTGTTTAGTGATATTCTATATTCACTGAATATTGAATGCTATGCTTTCCTTTTTAATTTGGACTTTCTTTACATTTGGATACATTGCATTAAACATAGAATATTGGATGATTATTTTGATGTTGATTTTGAATATATTCATATGGCATTTCATATTGTTAGAAGGAAATTTGATGGAAAATAGCTTTACGAACTTGAGGAGATATGTCTTTTAGTCTGCCATGTAGTATAACTTTACTTGAGAATGGTTTTGGGCTAGGACTACTTTCCTAGTGCCTGTAGGATAGCTTTTGGGGCTAGGAACACTTTCTTAATGCCTGTTGTTTCTGACTAGGACTACTTTCCCAGTGTATCTAGGACTACTTTTCTAGATGCTTGTTGTTTCTGACTAGGACTACTTTCCTAGTGTATCTGGGACTACTTTTCCATATGCCTGTTGTTTCTGACTAGGACTACTTTCCTAGTGTAATTGGGACTACTTTTCCAGATACTGGTTATTTCTGACTGGGACTACTTTCCTAGTGTATCTGGGACTACTTTTCCAGATACTGGTTGTCTCTGACTAGGACTACTTTCTTAGTGAATCTGGGACTACTTTTCCAGATGGTTTGTAGTACTTTTTGATGGAATTAACTTTAATCTAGGACTACTTTTCCAAATGTTTAGCAGTTACTTTTTAGATGGAAATCTGAGACTACTTTTCCAGATGAGCAGATGGACTTTACTTATGGCAGGACTAAGTAGGAATATCCCATTTCTGACAATTACTTTTCAGTTACCTCATTTGTATTACAGTTCCTTTGCAGTTGCCTTTTTATTACTTTACAGTTTTGGCTTGCTAAAACCTTACAATTCCATTCACTTCTTGTTATATTTTTATTTTTTGTAGTTCTTACTTTGTTTTATAGTTTAGTACGCCTTCTGTGATATTTTCATTTTCTGTAGTTCTTACTTTGTCTTATAGTTCAGTACGCTTTCTGCTATATTTTCATTTTTTACAGTTCCTTTTACTCATAGCTTTGAATATTCATTCTACCTTTCACCATGTAATAGCCCAAACTCTTAAGCACCAAGGTATTGTCCACTTTGGCCTGAAAGGCCTCACGGTTTTGCCCACAGAAGATAACTTCCTAGCAGGTCACCCATCCTGGGAGTGCTCCCACTTGAGCATGCTTATCTTTGAAGCTCTTATCAAGAACTCCACTGTTATCTGAAAAGGTGCCTCAATGTTTAAGAGTTTCACTTATTACTACTTAAGTGGGTCATCACAATCTCCCCAACTTAAGTAACTGACATCCTCATCAGTATCCACACACAGATCCAAGAACAATCCATTGGGTAGATAGGACTAAAGGTGACCCCTACAAGTACAAGAGGTACCCACAACCATGTAGCACCTTAACCATCATGGGTTCAAAAGACTGCTCACATGAAGTGGTACTTTTTAGTTACCTCATTTGTATTACAGTTCCTTTGTAGTTGCCTTTTTATTACTTTACAGTTTTGGCTTGCTAAAACCTTACAATTCCATTCACTTCTTATTATATTTTTATTTTTTGTAGTTCTTACTTTGTTTTATAGTTTAGTATGCCTTCTGTGATATTTTCATTTTCTGTAGTTCTTACTTTGTCTTATAGTTCAGTACGCTTTCTGCTATATTTTCATTTTTTACAGTTCCTTTTACTCATAGCTTTGAATATTCTTTCTACCTTTCACCATGTAACAGCCCAAACTCTTAAGCACCAAGGTATTGTCCGCTTTGGCCTGAAAGGCCTCACGGTTTTGCCCACAGAAGATAACTTCCTAGCAGGTCACCCATCCTGGGAGTGCTCCCACTTGAGCATGCTTAACTTTGGAGTTCTTATCAGGAACTCCACTGTTATCTGAAAAGGTGCCTCGATGTTTAAGAGTTTCACTTATTACTACTTAAGTGGGTCATCACAATCTCCTCAACTTAAGTAACTGACGTCCTCATCAGTATCCACACACAGATCCAAGAACCATCCATTGGGTAGATAGGACTAAAGGTGACCCCTACAGGTACAAGAGGTACCCACAACCATGTAGCACCTTAACCATCATAGGTTCAAAAGACTGCTCACATGAAGTGGTACTTTGCCCTGTATGGCACTTAGCTCCTATCTGACACCCTATGGTTTGCTCTGATACCATTTGTAAGAGACTGCTCACATGAAGTGGTTTGCATGTAGCACCTTAACCATCATGGGTTCAAGAGACTGCTCACATGAAGTGGTACTTTGCCCTGTATGGCACTTAGCTCCTATCTGACACCCTATGGTTTGCTCTGATACCATTTGTAAGAGACTACTCACATGAAGTGGTACTTTGCCCTGTATGGCACTTAGCTCCTATCTGACACCCTATGATTTGCTCTGATGCCATTTGTAATAACCCAAACTCTTAAGCACCAAGGTATTATCCGCTTTGGCCTGAAATGCCTCACGATTTTGCCCATAGAAGATAACTTCCCAGCATGTCACCCATCTTGGGAGTGCTCCCACTTGTGTACACTTAACTTTGGAGTTTTTATCAGGAACTCCACCGTTATCTGAAAAGCCACCTCGATGTTTAAGAGTTTCACTTATTACTACTTAAGTAGGTCATCACACACCAGTTCACTTTTATCTTTGACATGTAGGATGTTAGAATTTTACTTTCAGTTATGTACTTTCAGCTTAGTTGTAAACCAGCATGTTTTATATTGATCATATACTTAGAAGTTTCACTTATGTTTAGTAGATTTCTTATGCATTACTTAACCTTTTTTGTAGCTTGAGTTGAGGTATGTGCTTACCTCACATCTTATCAAGTTATAATTATGTTAATTATAACTTTATTACCTTTCTTTAATGCTTACTGCTCCTATGTTGCTTAAGTATTGTGATATCATTGTAACTTAATAATTTACAGCCTAAAATGTACTTAGACATTTTGTCTAATTAGATTTTTCTTTTGTTGGCTGGGGCCCTACCATTATGAAACCAACAATGGTAGATTCTGAGCTGTTTGAGGTTGTAGGACCTTCTGGAGATTCAGTTCAGGAGGAGGAGCATACAGGAGAAGGTCATTAGTCACTTCTAGATATTGTGAGGATATGAGAGACTTTACTTTCATTACTGCATAAACTTTAATATCATTTTGTAATAATACAGGATTTAATTGCTTTACTTTTCATGCTTATAGATTATGAGTTGTACAGTTTATATCTGGATTGTATGGATGTTATATTTGTCTTTCTTCCGCACTCTGATAAATTATAGTATACTCATTTAAGTGATTGTTTCTGTTGCTACTCTTTTCTTATTAAGGCACATCCCCCTTGGCATTTGATTAAGGAGGTTCATTCCTTAATCTGAATGTTAAGTAAGGGTTTGCTAAGTGATGACCACCTCCTAATCCGGGTGATTTGCGGGCAGCCACCACAACTTAAGACCATCTTCTAAATCCTAGGCCAAATATAATATCTAATGATTTGGATTAGTTTCCTTTTAATCTAGTATTAGATATTGTGGTGACGTATCGATGTTGAGTTAAGTGATTCTCAATATTGGGGTCGTCACAAAGCTAAGGTAAGAAATTTTATTAAACTAAAGAGGCAGAAATACATGAGCAATATTTTTAGTTTTTTTACCTTAGTCTTGTGAACATGTTCAGAAGTAGCTGAAGAGACAAGCATATCTGCAAGACTGAAGTGGGTTCCCAAATCTAGTCATAACTCTCCCCACTGAGTGTGTGTCAAGTAATCCTTATTTTTCCTTACCACCTGACCATTGGTAGTAATGTGTATACACAATCTCCCATTTAGAACATGAACTCAATGCAAGTGTTATCCTAATTTCCATGTTTTCATTTCATACATTAAATTATCTTATATGACATGTTCAATGTAACAAGGCTTGAAATATAAGGAATGCAAATCACAAAGTTCAATAGTAAGCAAGAGACTCTACTAAACATAGGTGATATATATTATTGTCTAATTTATCCAGTAAAGTTATTCTAAGTTTATACAAGCTCAGGATCTCTAACACCCTACTATCAAGTATATAAACTTAGATTCATAGCTTTATAAGGTTAAAAACAATTAAAATTGATCAGGTTCGGGTAGAATTCAATCAATGACGCTTGCAAATTAAATAATTATTCAACATGCCCTAATTAATGAGTTTAGACGATCCAAACAAATCTTGATTAAGATAAACTAAGATTGAGAGACTAAGAATTAAACTCCAATATTAGGGTTTAATCACTTAATCCAAAGGTGATTTTAAAGGCTAAAGCCTTCAATCTCAAATTTTCCCAATACTACAAGTTAGGCTATCTTATTAAGCAAAGTCAAGCTTAATAAGACAGATCTCTAAACTTTGACTAAAGTTTAAATAAAAAATTATCATAATAAAGGATGAAATCTAAAAATTATTAAAAACTAAATTTTCATCTATAGAGTAACCCATTTACTCAATGAATGAACTCTAACCTGAATCTCTATCTCTAATTCCTTAAGAAGAGATCCTAAGGTTAAAAGAAAATCCTAAGGAAAATTTTTAAAGAAGGACTTAGGATAATAATGAATAATTCAAGCATTGATGTTAATTAATCTTAGTTATCTTCATTTTTAGATCTAGTTGACTTATAGTGGGCATAAGGGGAGCGAAGTTCACATTATGAAGCTATTTAATTAACTTAGGAATATCTAAAATGATTTTTAGGTTTTTCTTAAAATATCAAATTTAAATGAGTCTAAATATCCTAAATTAATTTCAAATCTGTTATATTACTAATTTTAGTAATTAAATTAAGATTCTAAGGCTTAAGGATACTTAACCCTAAATTTTGGCAAAATAACCATTTAGCCCCTATTTTAGGGTCTAAAATGCTACTTTTTGATTTAGTTACCGAAATTGAATTTTATTAATTCTAAATGATTACTTACTATCTAATGTGAAGATAGACAATAAGTACATTGAATTTGGACAAGGATTAAGCCTTATGAGATTAACTTAAGGTTTTTAGCTCATAAGAGTAATTTGGTAATTTTACTTCGTAAAGTCTAAAAATTCAGTTATACTTTTGTTGTTTATTGTCTAAATATTCAATAGAGTCTAAAAGCACTAAATGCGGATATCATTTGGTCAATTTATAGCCAAAACAAGTTTGGGGTCTAAAAGGGTAACTAAAGGGTTTTAAAAAATGTACAAAAATCTAACTTTCTCAAATGATGTCCAAATTCAGCAAACTCAGAGTCTATAGCTTCCTTATAACATACTGAGTGCAACGACTAGGAGTAGACCTAATTTGGACTCTATTTGATTAATTTTTGAGCTAAACAAGTTCTAGGGAGATTAGAGAAAATTAGTAAATTTAATTATCAAAAAAAAAATTTCTTGCAATTTATTATTTATTAGGTTCCCCTAATCAAAATGATATATTGGATAACCTAATTTAGAGCTAAATTGACTAAGTTATGGCCAAATGAATATTTGGTTAAATAGGGTAATTAGGGAAAGGGCTTTAATGTCATTAGTCAAATTGTGAACCTGAATAAACGTGGCAGACATGGAATCCATGGGTAGGACCCATGTGTGGTAGAATTGACATCTGTAGGACCCACTGCTTATGCAACGGGACAACGCAGATGTGACCTGCAAAGTTACAGGTCAACTCAACCTAGACTCACCTTTAGTCGCGACGCATCCCGAGAGGCACTGGCTAGGGCACATCTTTTGAAGGCCTTCCCGGCAATGCAGATGCTCAACCCACATGATGATAGCAAGGGTTCGATGAGACCTACCCATCGGTGGTTGAACCGGTGGCTGAGGAGGCCTATGCCTTTGGCAGGGACTAACCCTAGCACCTAGGGTTCATTGAAGGTGACAAAACTGTGAACAACTGTGGACCATATTCAAAATCCACTCGACTGGGTTCAATTGAACTGAATTGAACCAAATAATCCCTAATCTACCATGAGGAATGGCTATGCAAATTAAGAATTTGCAATTTAATAAGGAGGATTAATGGTTAGAGGAGTACCTCAATTGACAGTTGAAGATGTACCTCAATCACCTCAGCGGTAAGTGGCCCAAGAGCAAAACTTGGTTCATCTGTAACAACCCTGCTTTTTGCTTCATACTTTTTGCTTTTAGCCCCTGCTCTAGGCAAATCCTAGTAAAGAAAGACCCAATGGCAATAGGTGCGCATGTGTAACAACCCTAGTTGCTACCCTAGTTAGATTCAGATTAACTAAGCTAAACCAAGCTCTAATTTTGATTCCATTAGACTCAATAGATCAATTAAACCTAGCCCTAAAAGTTTGAAATCAATTGGAGCAAAATTGAGAATTTTGGTATTTTTGGTTATTTTTGAGTCCTAGAAAATATTTAAATTAAATTAATCTTGAAATTAAAATCTGAGTTCATTTTTAAATTCCTCATGCCCTAATTAGCTAAAGGTGAATTTTTGGGAATTTTTGGAGCTCGTTTAATCCTAAATTGGATTTATAAAATTAATTAGAATTTAAGTTAATTATTAAATTGATTAATATTATATAAATTATATATATATATATATATATATATATAATTAATATATGGGATTTGCTGTCGGGACCGCAGCAGATCCGTTGCGGGGTCCCGACAGCGGCACATGAGTTCTGGCCATTTGATGCATAAGCATGCATCTCAGCGCATTTAATCCAACGACGGGATCTCCTTCATGGTAGGATCTAATCCTAAGCATCGGATCCATCGTGTGCATCTGACGGCTACCATATGTTTCGCTTAAGTCATCCATCAGGACCGTCCGGAACCAACGGTCGATCCATCGGACAGCTCTAAATTCCCTGAGCATTGTGGACCTTCATCCACCTCTCGACCCATCGCTCGCTGGTCCCCCTGACAACCAGGAATCCTCCAGCCCCCATGGCAGTATGGAAGGATGTCAAATTTCCTCTCCTACCCTAAGCGCGACCTCCTGCTGGTAGTAGCTTCCCTGAAATGCCCCTGGCCGTTGCACCTAAGCCTCCCCTTTAGTCTGAACCAATGCCATGGAGCCTGAGCTCTGGAAGCCACCACTAGTGGTCCTAGTGCCTATAAATACCCTTAGGATATCATAGTGAGTCCTTTTGCTCACTGTGATTCCTCAACTACTCTATTGAATCCTCTGGAGCTCCCGCCTCTCTCGGCAATTTTTCGGCATTTCCGAAGCTTCAAACCGTTGATAGAGAGTCCGTCTGGTGTTCATACTCTCTGTGTACTTGTGTCTACTACTTGGTGAGCTCAGAAGCCCCTCAGTTCCTCTCGGTCGAGCCTGCAACCCATCCTTAGGTACATCTTCTTCCCAACTGAGATGGGTGAGCTCAATTTTCCATTATAGCTTCTGATTGAGCCTCTGGATGTCTTCTAATTGACCTTAGCCCCCTAAGAAACCTAATCTGATTACTCTAGGGTCTGAGCTAACTCTGATCGATCGTATCGATCGATCGAGATGGCAGCCAAGCCATGGCTGAGTCTAAGTGAGGACCCAGCGATCGGCTGCACCCCAGGCTACGAAACCTTGGGGGTTTGACTCACCTCACCTCACTGATGGTGTAGGGATCGAGCCCCGTTCATTTAGTAGCCTCTGTGAGAAGAATTACTCTCTCACAGTAAAGCTTAACTTTTATTCCTTCGAATGCCTCGGTCAAGTAGCACCCCGATGATCCAGTGTGACCTAGATAGGGGTTCTTACCTCAATCGACGCGTCTTAGTTCCCTGAAGGTGTAGCCGTTGAGATCGGGGCTTGGCGTGGAGTGTGTGCGGAGAATTTTGCATTGGAAGCTAACCCTAAAGGAGGGGGTATCGGGCTGTAGGCGCGGGGACGAAGCCCTGGCGCTTCGGGCCGGGTCAGACCCCGACTCGCGTGGTTCTGATTTCGGGCCGCGACTTTATTTAAATTATTTAGGAATTATTTTCCTTCTATTAATTCTTATGTAAATAGGTTTAATTAAATGCCCAATGGTTTGATTTAAATAAAAATGTAGAATAAATTAATGAAATAACTTTAGTTATACTTATCTAAATAGTATGATCCAATATACCATTTTAAATAGAAAAATGTGAGAAATAATAATATAAAATAAAATCAAAAATCCAATGATTAGATTTAAAATAATTGCCTAATCTTTCTTTATTTTCATTTAAATCATAGTAAATTCATTAATTATTCAAAAATATTGATTAAGGTCTCGATTGCTCATGATACCATAGATAACCTACGTAGACTATTAAAAGTAATTTAAGATTTTTAATTTTGCTAATCACCTCTTAATTGCCCTAAAATGAGATTATTAAATTAAGCCTTATATTAATCTCTAATTTTGATGGATCTAGTTCTTAATGCCTTATTAAGGATAGTAGAGCCTATAAATGCAATTAGATCACTCTAGGAT
This sequence comes from Gastrodia elata, assembly GCA_016760335.1. NCBI lineage: Eukaryota > Viridiplantae > Streptophyta > Magnoliopsida > Asparagales > Orchidaceae > Gastrodia > Gastrodia elata. The sequence goes on along the minus strand of CM028685.1, from coordinate 8,089,973 downwards.
GCCCTAACTTCCTTAATCACCTTAATTGGACTTAAATTGAGATTAGTGCTAATTAGGCTAATTAGATTATCAAACCCTAAGATGAGTGTTTATTCCACTTCATTAATCAATATGAAGCTCATTAAAATAGCTTTAAATCAATTTAGATGATTAAATCATAAAATCCCATTTTTAGCCTTAAGAGGGGGTATTTTGGTTATTTTGACTAAAATGTGTTTAATTACCCTTAAACCTTAGAAATCTCAAGTAAAATGATTATAATTAATAATGAAATGTATTAACATCAAGTGTTAAGTTGTATCAACTCAAGAATGAATCCCAATGTTTAATCCTAAAATCCTTAAGTAAGCTCTTAAAATCATAAGTGATCTTAGGACCCTTCACAAAAGTCTTAGCTTAATCAATATTAAAATTGAAGTTTCTAATCCTAGTTATCTTACTAAAGTTATTCATGAATTATAGTCTTGAAGAAAGGAAAAATAAATTCTTTAAAGAACCCTAAACTTAGACTTATTAGTTTAGATCTAAGTGATCAAACCTTAGATCCTAGACCTTAGATCTTAAATATTAGCCTCTAGATCATCTGATTGAATTGAATTACCTTCATTTGGAATTCCTTACTTGATTGATTGTTTAATCCTTTTGAAACCTTCCTTGTAGGTGTAGGATTGATTCAATCTATATAATAAAATAATTATCTAAAAGATTGAATATAGTTCTTAGATTCTTAGTTCTTAATTGATTATTTTATCTTATAACCAATAGAGTAACCTTTTATTAAGATCTTAGTTTCTAAATCCTTCAGCTTATAAGATTCCTTATCTTTAAATGGTGGTTGAGTGTGAACCCTAGATCCTTATTAGGATATTACCTTGGATTCAGGATTTGAACACCAAAGTGGAGTTTGGATCCGAACTCCTTAATCTTGATTTACTTAATCAAGATTTGGGTTAAGAGAGGAAAATAATAATAATTAAGTTGTTGACTTATTTACTTCAAATCTTTATAGTCATCATATGATTATGAATTAGAACTTGTTAAGTTTTAATGTTAACATTAAGGTCGTGAATCTGGGATCATACTCGATAGCTAGATATTGGAGATCCAAAATTTATATCTTCTCAGAATAGTTAGATTTGGATAAATTAGATAACAATGGATATCACATAAATCTAGTTGAGTCTCTTGCTTACCTTGACTTTGATTGCTCTGCACACCTTGAATGTTGAGCCTTGTTCCTTAACCATAATAGGAGAACTTAGGATATGGAAGATACATCCTAAGTTAGTATTTGAAAAGCATAATATTCATTCAGTTCTTTTAGTGCTTTTAGTTAGTAGAGTATGTCCTAACTTAATCTGCCTCATCAGTTCTAGTTTTATTATAGAATAGACTCGAGCCTAGCTTTGCGGATGTCTAGGATGGATACATGTCGTATTCTATAAGTTCAAATCGGATCTAGCTCTGCGGATGCCTAGGATTGACACATGTTGAACTTTCTGTTCAGAGGCCCTATATGACCCATTTCTATTATGGCAGCACTAGGTCTAGACTTACTTCTACTTCAGTTCAGTTCAGTGTTTTGCTTTTTTGTGCCACATGCTTTAGTGGCATTACTTTTAGAGCATGGCTTGCTTTGCCACATGTCTCAGTAGCTTTACTTTAGCTCTTATTCTGTATTTAGCTGCTTTGCCACATGTCTCAGTGGCCTTTATTTAGTTAAATTTGCATGTTGTATATATATGTTCCATTGAATACTTATAAATAAGGGCATGTTAGGATGCTAGAATTGTATGTTTATTTTAGTACTTATGTTCTTTATATACTCAGCCTATATCCATGTGGTCATAAGTATGTTAGAATCATATTTATCTCAATAGTTGCAGTTACTTTTGCTTTTAGCCTCACCATGTTTTGTTGTTATTTTGTATGTTTAGTCATACTATTGATTAAGTTACAAATTTTTATTTGTGACTATCCTTTCTTTTTAGCTTGTAGCACCTAAATGCTTGCATGTATAAATTAATTGTTTGTGATATCTTAAATATTTAATTCACTTAAATAGCCTAAAATGTACTTTGATAATTATTTAACTGTAACCTTTTTCTTTTGTTGGCTGGGGACCTGGCATTTATGATACTGACAAATGTCAGATTCAGAGCTGTTTGTTGGTAGTTCTGCAGAAGAGGAGCCAGTGCAGGAGGATGATCTTTCTACTGTCATTTAGTTAGATTTTCTTTTCCTTTCCTGTAGTGAGTTTGAGAGATCTTTTCTTTCTTTTATTTTAGTTTGTAATAATTAAATTCTGGATGTATTTACTTTCTGCACTTGGGCTGAGTTACCATTTATTTTACTCTTTTATACTATGCAGTGATGTGGATGCTATATTATCTTGTTTTTTGCTTCCACTACTTTGATCTGTATTGATGTATGTTCACAGTTCCAGGTGACAAGTCCTTAGGTTAAGGCGAGTTAGGTCTTACTTGACTCTACTTGAGTTGGGAATTTGCCACAGTTGGAGCACTGCACTCCTCATGTTTATGCTAATAGCAGTATTAGCATGGCCGCGGAGGGTACGGTGCCCCACAGCATTTCCCCGTGAGGGCTTGCCATAAAATTTTAAAAATTATTTTAGCAATGTTTATACTCCCTAGACATTGAATTGCATAAATGAGCATAGCTTTTGTCCAGGTTACCCCACTTAAAATCCCAGATGATATTATTCTACTAGTGATGAGAATGTGTCAGTCATTCTTTGCAGTAGTTAGCAAGGACCTTGGGAGCAGGGTGTGGCACCACGCACCCTTAATCCAACGAGGATTAGGTTAAGGGTGGAGTGTCACTCTGGCTAACCCCTCACTTACCATTAGATTAAGATAGACTCCACAATCCACCTGATTAGGGAAGGATTAACACATCATCAATCTAACAGTCACTATAATGTACAGAGTGCGAAAGCAATAAATAACATCCAGGCATCACAATGTAATATAAGTGCAAAATATAACTCATAATATAAGTATATAGTCCAAATGCACAGTCAAGAGTACCTGTTTTATTACAACACTTAAAGTTCAAAATAAGAGGAAATGTAAACGCACTCATCCTCACAATAAGTCTAAGAACTAGATATGCTCTGATCCGAGCTGCTGCTCCTCCTCTATAAATAGCTCCTCCTCAGGTACTGGATCTTCTATCTGTTCTATGCCTGCCATTGTCGGTTTCACAATGTAGGGCCCCAGCCAAAAAAAAAAAAATTTGGTTAGACAAATTGTCTAAGTACATTTTAGGCTAATACATTTTTATATGTTTTATAATATCACCACTTTACATAAATTTCCTAAGCAACAATATATCAGGGAGTGACTAGCAATACAATAAGAAAGAGGAAAAGCTATAAATAACATTTATAACTTAAGAAAGAAGGAGGCTAAGACATGCCTCAAAAAGCGAAGTAAACAAAATAGGGCACATAATATAAGTAACTAAACATATACTGAAAGAAAATGCTACATCCTAATACATGCTGGTGATCAAATAAAATATGCAAAGTACAATAATAAATCTTGGCAGTGATACGTATAAATAGCAATAAAATCTAACATCCTACTGTATATAAGCTGTACAGAGAAATAGCTGACTAAATAAACAATGCCAAAACATAGCCAAATACTAAAACTGCACATCAAATTCTGTATACTGACTGCCATATCAGAAAATTTGGCCAAACTGGCCCATATATAAACATCTCAATCTGCAACTAAACTGAACATACTGCATGACTGAAGAGGCAGACAATACCTATGCAACATATTTTAGTTATTTTACTTTTGTTTCTATGGACAACTGTTAGAAACAACTGAGGAGTCAAGCACGTCTGCAAGACTATACGGGTCCCAAGCCTAACACACTCTCCTCAATGAGAATGTTAGGCATCCTGATCTCACCTTACTCCTGTCCATCGGGGCAAATGTGCACCATAATCACCATAAACCGGACCCAAAGGCAACTGTTATCTTATAATTCTAAGTTTTCATTATCATGCACAAAATTATCTTATATAAAATGTCCAAGAAAGTAAGCTCAAGTATACATGGAATGCGTAGCACAAAGTATCAAAATAAGCAAGAGACTCTACTAATATGGTGATATCATCTGTTCTCTATTATTCGTTCTAACTATTCCAAATCACACAAGTTCAGGATCACCATTTTCCCACATACCAAGTGTAACTTGGAAAATCGTCCTTACATGTTATAAAATATCAGGACTAGCTAGGTTCTAATATACCAAATCAAAATCGACTATTAAAGTTAAATAATAAATCATTATGACCTAATTGATAATTTTAGACGTTCTAACTGAAACTATAGATCATGGATTAAATACCACGAGACTCGGCTTAATCACATAATCAAAAAGGATAAGACCTAAGATCTAAGTTTCATTATAATAGTGATCTAATGGTCAAGGCCAATCCTATTAAGTAATCAAACTTAATAGGATGAATCTCCTATCTTAGATCTAGGGTCACAAGACAAAATAATCAAAAATAAGTTGAAAATTCTAGAAACTACTAAAACTAAGGATTCATTCATTAAAAAATCCCATTTTTCAATGAATGAAATCAACCTTATGATTTAGTCCTAGTCTTAGGAAGAGTCCTTAAGGTGTAGTGTTAAAGACTTAAGAAAATTCTAAATTTTGACCTAAGTGTTAATTTTATTACTTAAATGCCACTAATATGGTTATAATGTTAGTCTTAGTGTTTTAAAAGACTAATTAAAGGCTAAGGACGCTTATTCTAAATTTTTGGCAAAATGACCATTTTGCCCCTACTTAAGGGTCTAAAAAGTCAACTTTTGACCTAAGTGCCCAAATTTGAGTTTCTCTTTTCCATATGATTTCTTACTGTCTAACTTGAGGATAGACAGTACGTTTGTCCAATTCGGACGAGAAACGGGTCCTACAGGCTCAAACTATTATTTTTGACTTAAGGGCATTTAAGTGATTTTCACTATACTGAAAACTAAGTTTTTATGCAGTTTATTGTAGGTTGCTATTCAAGGATTCCATAAAGTCTGAGAACACTATATTCTGAGGTCAATTGACTAAGTTATGGACGTTTTAAGTTTGAAGGGCAATTTGGTAATTTTGAGTCGGTCAACGGGTGACAAAAACCGAACTTTTCTGTTTAAAGTCCAATTTCAGCAAACTCAGTTTCTATAGCTTTCCTATATTGTACTGAGTATGTTGGTAGGGAGTAGACCCAATTTGGGCCTCAAATGATCAAATTATAATTAAAGTAATATTAATATTATTAATTAATTTCAGCAGTAATAATGGCGACGGGACCCACCGCAACCACGTGGCGGCACGGGACTCGTGGAGGACCGCGGAGTGGGACCCACGGCTGGCCGAAACGACTGCAGCGGTCCCCACAGCTGACGCCTACTGCATCAGAGTGGGCCCCACCGCGGGATGCGCGGGCGAATGAGGGCAGGCCATGCATTCTAGCGGCCCCACCGCGCGCAGACGCGGCTCGTACGCCATGGGTCGGGCTCGGGTCGACCCGGCCCGACCCAAAATTCCTTCTTCTCCGTGCAGAAGTCCGAGGGTCGGCTAGGGCACGCTCCCTCTGAGCCTTCCCGGCGGCGACGAGCCCCGAACCATGTGCCGCCGGATAGAACTCGTCGGGCCCTTCCTCCCGAGGGGTGACTCACTGTCCGAGGTGGCCGGAGGTGGTGCCCAAACCTAACCCTAATTTGGGAGTTTCGGGATCTATAGCGTGCATTCGATTGATAACTTACAAATGAGCAGCTCGATTGACAATAATGCAAGCAATTAGAAGGGTAGAGGAGTAGAGGGTACCTGATCGAGTGATTCGCTGAGGCAGGGGGGTCCGACGGCTCTACTTGGGCTCTAGGTCCTTCGGGTCGCACCTCCGCTCGAACCCTCGAGATGGGCGTTTAAGGCGGTGCGGCGGATCCAACGAGGGAGTCCCCAGCGTGACGGGCGGAGCACCGTAGCGGTAGCCGATCTCCGCAAGCCACGCGGCGAGAGCGTGGGGACGAAGCTCCTACGCCGTTCGATCAACTGATCAACGGCCAGCACTCCCCGTCTGATCAGACGGAGGTGCGAAGGTGGAAACGGCGCGGGACAGACGCCATTTGCGATTTATTAAATTATTAATTTATTTAAATTAATTTATTTAATTTCTTATTATAATAAATAATCAATTTATATTCAGAAAAATTTCAAATATTCACCTCTAGCTAAAGGAGGGGTGTGGAATGCAACGGCGAGGTTGGATTTTTGATCCGATGAGTATTTTGATTACTCGATTTGCGGGGCATTTAAATAATATTAAAATATTCGTCGAAATTTCGACGACTTCCGATTGACACGAAAACTTCACCCATAGCTAATTTGGGGTCAATGAGTATGATGGCGAAGTCCGTTTTCCAATCCGAGGTCAATTTAAATAGGTCAAATTTTAGGGTTTCTAAATTTCCAGAAATCATGATTCGATCCGTTTGACTCCTAATTTGGACTAAGTCTTAGAGGTTGACTCCAATTGACCTAATTGGCACTTAAGATTAGTTTTAGGACTTAAAATTAGTCATAATTGACTAAGGTAATAACCTGGGTTATTACAGACTCCCCCACTTAAAAATGATGTCGTCTTCGAGATCACTTAAACAGAATTAAAGGTAAGAGTCAAATATGACTAAGAATTTGAAATGGAATTACCTGGGTTCTTGAAGAGTTTGGGATATTTCGATCGTATGTCAGATTCCTTCTCCCAAGTGGCTTCGTTGCAGGAACGATTCTTCCACTGGACTTTGATCATGTCAATGGCACAGCTTCTGAGCTGCTTGCGATCACGAGCTAGAATTTGAATTGGCTCCTCAGCATATGACAGATTAGGCTGAATCTGCACTTCTGGGAATCGCACAAAGTGAGACGGGTCCCGGAGACATTTCCTTAGTGACGAAATGTGAAAGACGTTGTGCACCATGGTGAAATCCGTTGGTAGTTCTAATTGGTAGGTAGCTGACCCAATTCTCTTCAGGATTTTGAATGGTCCCACATACCTTGGGCTTAGCTTACCGGCAACCCTGAAACGGTAGACTCCCTTCATAGGACTAACTTTTAGATATACAGAGTCTCCTTCTTGAAATTCCAAGGGGCGAAGATGAAGGTTATGATACTTGCTTTGCATGTCCTGGGCTGTCCTGATTCTCTGCTGTATGAGCTTTATCTTCTTGTTTGTCTCTTCTATTAGATCAGAGCCATACAGTTGAACATCTCCTATTTCTGCCCAAGCTAGAGGCGTAGAACACTTCCTACCGTAAAGTGCTGCATACGGAGCCATCTTGATACTGGCCTGGAAGCTGTTATTGTATGCAAATTCTACCAAGGGAAGATGATCCTCCCAAGATCCTGCAAAGTCTAAAATACAGAGGCGGAGTAAATCTTCTAAAACTTGATTTACTCTCTCTGTTTGACCGTCTGATTGAGGATGGAAGGCTGTGCTCATGGCCAGCGTAGTGCCTAAGTCCTGATGGACGGCTTGCCAAAATTTCGATGTGAAACGGCTATCTCTGTCTGACACAATAGTCCTTGGGATCCCCTGAAGCCGAACAATCTCCTTGATATAGATTTTGGCAAGTCTCTCAACTGAGTTCGCTTGTCGAATTGGAAGGAAGTGTGTAGACTTTGTCAACCGATCAACTATGACCCAAATTGCATCTGCCCCAGACCTTGCACGTGGCAATCCCATAACGAAATCCATTGATATATCTGACCATTTCCATTCTGGAATTTCTAACGGATGTAGTAAACTGCCTAGTTTTTGATGTTTTGCCTTTACTATGCAACATGCGTGGCACTTAGCCACAAAGTCTGCTACGCTCTTCTTCATCCCTGGCCACCAAAATGATAACTTCAGGTCTTGATACATTTTCGTGCTTCCTGGGTGCACCTGATATCCAGAATTGTGACCCTCGGTTAGTATTTTGCGTTGCATAGACTTAGGGATCCACAAACGATCTCCTAGATAGATAGCACCCTTCTGAAATTGAAGATCAGTACGGCGGCCACTTTCAATAGCTTGCTTGAAGCCCAAGTATTCATCGTCCTTGGTTTGTGACACGGATACGTCCCTGTGAAAAGTGGGCTCCACATTGATGTTTGCCAGAGTTAAACTGAGTCTATCACCGCTAATAGGCTTGATACCCATTTTGCGGAACTCTTCGACTAACGGTCCCTCCGATTTTATGGCATTTAATGAGGCCTGACGACTTAAAGCATCGGTTACAATGTTTGCTTTCCCAGGATGGTATTGAATGTCTAGGTCGTAGTCACTGATCAGCTCCAGCCATCTTCTCTGTCTATAATTTAGTTCTCGCTGAGTGAATATATATTTCAGACTTTGGTGATCGGTAAATATCGAGCATTGAACCCCGTAGAGATAGTGTCGCCAAATCTTTAGAGCAAACACCACTGCGGCCAGTTCGAGGTTATGTATTGCATAATTCTTCTCGTGGACTTTAAGTTGTCGCGAGGCGTATGCGATGAATTTTCCTTCTTGTATCAATACAGCCCCTAGACTTATGCCCGAGGCATCTGTATATACCTGGAAGTTCATTCCTTCTTTCGGCAGGACTAGTACAGGGGCAGAGGTAAGCGCATCTTTAAGGTCTTGGAAGGCCTCCTCACATGCAGGCGACCATTCAAGTGGTACTGCTTTTTGAGTGAGCTTGGTAATAGGGGAGGCAAGTTCGGAAAATCCCTTCACAAACTTTCTATAATAGCCGGCTAATCCCAGAAAACTTCTGACCTCCGTCACTGTTTTAGGTTGAGCCCATTCTTGGATTGCATGAATCTTATTTTGATCCACCCTGATCCCGTGAGCATCCACAACATGGTCTAAGAAAGCGATCGATTCTAGCCAGAATTCACACTTCGAATACTTGGCATATAGCTGGTGGTTTCTTAATTCCTCCAATACAGTACGGAGATATTCCTCGTGCTCGTTCTTGGTCTTAGAGTATATCAGGATGTCATCTATGAATACAATGACAAACCTATCCAGGTACGATTTCAAAATTCATTGCATCAGATCCATAAAGATAGACAGAGCATTAGTGAGTCCAAACGACATCACTAGAAATTCATAGTGTACGTATCTAGTTCGGAAGGCAGTTTTAGCAATATCAGAGTTTTCACCTACAGTTGGTGGTATCCAGATCACAGGTCAATTTTTGAGAATACCTTGGCTCCTGCCAACTGATCGAACAGATCGTCTATGCGCGGCAAAGGATATTTATTTTTGATTGTGACTTTATTTAATTCGCGGTAGTCGACACACATCCGCATAGAACCATCCTTCTTCTTTACGAACAATACTGGTGCTCCCCATGGTGATGAGCTTGGCCTTATGAGACCTTTTTCTTGGAGTTCTTATAATTGCTTGTTCAACTCCTGCAATTCCTTAGGCGCCATTCTTTATGGGGCTTTAGAAATGGGCTGCGTTCCTGGAATAACATCAATTACGAATTCGACTTCCCGTATAAGAGGAAGACCAAGTAAATCTTCTGGGAAGACGTCTACGAATTTGCAAACAACAGGGTTCTCAGCTAATGGAACTTCTTCTTTCTTCTCTCCTAGTATTGTCACTCGGAAGGCTTCGCATCCTTTCTGAACCAATCTCCTTACTTCTATTGCATTGATGAGTGAGGCGCGAGTACTAAGGTTGCCAGCAAAGGATATGGCTTCATTCCCACTTCCCAAGGTAATCTTTTTCTTGGTACAGTTGATAGTGGCATTGTGTTGGCTTAACCAGTTCATGCCTAGTATTATATCAAAGTTGGCTATGGGAAGAACTACTAGCTTAGCCTCATACTTTCTGGTTGCAATTGGAATCTGCATCTTGCAAAATTGGCGAGCTAGCAATTGGGTTCCAGAAGGTAATCCAACTTTAAGGGGATTGGCCAAGTTGTACTTAGGGAGATTTAATGACTTCGCCCATCCCTTAGATGCAAAAGAGTGGCTAGCCCTAGTATCAAATAAGATGTTATAGAGTTTCCCATTTATACAGATGGAACCTAATCATATAACAAATAATTGACTTAACTGTGCATATTAAGAAATGACAGTAAAGATGAGTAGGTTCAAGATAGTGTACCTGACACCACGTGGTTGTCTTCTGTAGCCTCAACGGGCGTGAGAGTGTACACACGTGCAGGTCCAACAGGCCGATTGCTGAAATTTTGCCTTGAAGGTGCATTTGGGCGAGGAGCATTGGGTGCTTCACGCCTTACGATTGAAGTAGGAGAGGGGGCTGGACGGGTAGCTGTGGGCCTCTGGTATAGATCGAAGACTTGACGGCGTTTGGTACGATCGATCACATCACCATCCACCATTTCTGTAGCTGTACAGTCGAGAAACCCATGACCTGGCCGTCCGCAGGTATAACAGACATGACTTCCATGGTAGCATCGCCCATAAGGGTACGGTTTGGTGCAACCATTGAATGAATCTATTGCTGGAGTCTCGGCCTCAAGTTGGTATACCCTGGCTCGCTTGAACTGCTGTGGCTGCAATGAAGTAGACCCTACATTCCTTCTGGATCCTTCCCTAGCCTGATCATGTTCTACCACTTTGGCTGTCTCAAGAAATTCTGAGAAATCGATGATGCACAAAGGAATCACTTGACTCCGGATTGAAGGTCGCAGGCCATCCTGGAATCGGAAACAACGGTCTATCTCTGTAGGGATCAGTCTTGTAGAGAGTCTTGCAAGGTGACGGAATTCAGCTTCATATGCTGACACAGATCGATCTCCTTACTGTAATTTTAGTAGCATTTCTCCCAAGCGATGCTTAGCAGATGGAGGAATGAATTGAGCTTGGAACACTTCAACGAACTCATCCCACGTGATGTCGGCTAATGAAACTCCAGAGAATGTGGTGCTGCGAGTGGTATCACACCAGTATTCAGCTTCGTTCTGTAGGAGGTGGGTGGTAAGGCGAACTAGGGCCGACTCCGGGCATTAGATGCTTGTTAAATTCATCTCGACCATCTTTAACCATGAGGCCGTATCGACTGCCGAGAGGGTCCCATCAAATGTAGGAGGCCTTAATCGGAGAAAGTTGTGGAGTATTCCTTCTGTGGACTGATTCTGCGGTTGGGTCTGGGGTGCTGAGGTGCTTCCCGCGGTGGTACGGTTCTGGTTTATCTGAGATACCAGCAGTCGTTCCATCCGTTCGGCTTGTTTAGCTTGGGCCTTCACGGCCTTTCTAGCCTGCTTTTGGCTAAATTCAACCTAGCACTGGTGGGTTTCCATCATCAGTTTTACAGCTTCCAATAACGCGGTTACCTCATTAGAGGAGGCACTAGAGGGAACAGAAGGGGGACTTGATCCTGGGTTCATAGTTATCAACACCTGAATCAAGAACAACACATTATTTAGAACTCAAGAGATCAAAACATTCCATTTCCTTTATTAACCAGGTACAGTACATCATTTAAAGTAGTAAATAAAAAGATATCAATAGTGAGAGTACAAATCCTATCCTATGTACTCTCTGGTGAAAGCTCGAGTAAAGTAAGCGTAGGTCAGTGTTTGGCGGCGACGGGCGTGTCGTCGCTCAAACCTCCATACTTCCTGGGCCCACCACTCCTCCGTATAATCCTGGAGGAGGATCTCAAGGATAGCAAGTCGAGTATTATCTGGACACTCCAGCTCATCAAATACTTTGGTTACTCTTCGTAACCATTCTCTGGCCAGGATGGGGAAATCTAGTCCCCTGTACACCGCATCTTCCAGCATCTTCTCAAGAACGCTGGCTCTAGCTGGGAAGACTCCTTGGACTTCCCTCCCACATTTCTTTGCTAAGAACACATCGTATGCCCACCTATCCTTAAAATGGGCGAAGAGGTCGTATCCTGTCATGCTTGCTTAGTATCCTAGACATCCTATCAAAGTAGTAAGGAAAAACAATTTTTAGATTTAAAAGACCAAATTACGATGATACAGAAGGAAATACAAATAGCATAAAAATAAAACTAAGGCTTCTATCCAATGTATCGGGCTGTAAAGACACGACAGAAGTCTTTTGTAGATGACATCCTATTGTAACCATCCGCGCTGATGGGTGAGGGCTCTGAGGGTGACACGCCACCAGTCTCTAGCCCTATCCTGCATGAGGCGTGTCACGAGGGCAAGCTTGACATTGTCTGTAATATCCATCGTCCCCAGTATCTCGTCTGTCAACATTATCCATCTCTCGGCCAATGCGGGGTGATCATGTCCTCTGAAGGCGCTTTCTCGGAGCAACTGGTTCAACCTCCTTACTTCTGGATCTGTGTACGAGTCGAGTCCTTGGTAGAATTGGACAATTTCCTCCCAGCTTTCATTGAATTGTTGGAAATGCCTTTTGACCGTCATTCCAGTGTATCTAATTATGTTAACGTTTAGATTTTTGTTTGATACCATTGCTTGTGTATTTTGATTATCAACTTCTTATCCTGAGTGTAACATTGTGATCCCTTGGATGTGACTCTAACATAGTCTGATATAGTGACTGAATTGGCAGAAGAATCATCCATTAGATAGATAAGAATGCAAATTCTTATCTGACACCTTATAGAATTCTCTGATACTAACTGTGGCACCCCGCACCCTTAATCCAACGAGGATTAGGTTAAGGGTGGAGTGTCACTCTAGCTAACCCCTCACTTACTATTAGATTAGGATAGACTCCACAATCTACCTGATTAGGGAATGATTAACACAGCATCAATCTAACAGTCACCATAATGTACAGAGTGCGGAAGCAATAAATAACATCCAAGCATCACAATGTAATATAAGTGCAAAATATAACTCAGAATATAAGTATATAGTTCAAATGCACAGTCAAGAGTACCTATTTTATTACAACATTTAAAGTTCAAAATAAGAGGAAATGTAAAGGCACTCATCCTCACAATAAGTCTAAGAACTAGATATGCTCTGATCCGAGCTGCTGCTCCTCCTCTAAAAATAGCTCCTCCTCAGGTATTGGATCTTCTATCTGTTCTATGCCTGCCATTGTCGGTTTCACAATGTAGGGCCCAGCAAAAAAAAAGAAAATTTAGTTAGACAAATTGTCTAAGTACATTTTAGGCTAATACATTTTTATATGTTTTATAATATCACCACTTTACACAATTTTCCTAAGCAACAATATATTAGGGAGCGACTAGCAATACAATAAGAAAGAGGAAAAGCTATAAATAACATTTATAACTTAAGCAAGAAGGAGGCTAAGACATGCCTCAAAAAGCGAAGTAAACAAAATAGGGCACATAATATAAGTAACTAAACATATACTGAAAGAAAATGCTACATCCTAATACATGCTGGTGATCAAATAAAATATGCAAATTACAATAATAAATCTTGGCAGTGATACATATAAATAGCAATAAAATCTAACATCCTATTGTATATAAGTTGTACAAAGAAATAGCTGACTAAATAAACAATGCCAAAACATAGCCAAATACTAAAACTACACATCAAACTCTGTATACTGACTGCCATATCAGAAAACTTGGCCAAACTGGCCCATATATAAACATCTCAATCTGCAACTAAACTGAACATACTGCATGACTGAAGAGGCAGATAATACCTATGCAACATATTTTAGTTATTTTACTTTTGTTTCTATGGACAACTGTTAGAAACAATTGAGGAGTCAAGCACGTCTGCAAGACTATACGGGTCCCAAGCCTAACACACTCTCCTCAATGAGAATGTTAGGCATCCTGATCTCACCTTACTCCTGTCCATCGGGGCAAATGTGCACCATAATCACCATAAACCGGACCCAAAGGCAACTGTTATCTTATAATTCTAAGTTTTCATTATCATGCACAAAATTATCTTATATGAAATGTCCAAGGAAGTAAGCTCAAGTATACAAGGAATGCGTAGCACAAAGTATCAAAATAAGCAAGAGACTCTACTAATATGGTGATATCATCTGTTCTCTATTATTCGTTCTAACTATTCCAAATCACACAAGTTCAGGATCACCATTTTCCCACATACCAAGTGTAACTTGGAAAATCATCCTTACATGTTACAAAATATCAGGACTAGCTAGGTTCTAATATACCAAATCAAAATCGACTATTAAAGTTAAATAATAAATCATTATGACCTAATTGATAATTTTAGACGTTCTAACTGAAACTATAGATCATGGATTAAATACCACGAGACTCGGCTTAATCACATAATCAAAAAGGATAAGACTTAAGATCTAAGTTTCATTATAATAGTGATCTAATGGTCAAGGCCAATCCTATTAAGTAATCAAACTTAATAGGATGAATCTCCTATCTTAGATCTAGGGTCACAAGACAAAATAATCAAAAATAAGTTGAAAATTCTAGAAACTACTAAAACTAAGGATTCATTCATTGAAAAATTCTATTTTTCAATGAATGAAATCAACCTTATGATTTAGTCCTAGTTTCAGGAAGAGTCCTTAAGGTGTAGTGTTAAAGACTTAAGAAAATTCTAAATTTTGACCTAAGTGTTGATTTTATTACTTAAATGCCACTAATATGGTTATAATGTTAGTCTTAGTGTTTTAAAAGACTGATTAAAGGCTAAGGACGCTTATTCTAAATTTTTGGCAAAATGACCATTTTGCCCCTACTTAAGGGTCTAAAAAGTCAACTTTTGACCTAAGTGCCCAAATTGGAGTTTCTCTTTTCCATATGATTTCTTACTGTCTAACTTGAGGATAGACAGTACGTTTGTCCAATTCGGACGAGAAACGGGTCCTACAGGCTCAAACTATTATTTTTGACTTAAGGGCATTTAAGTGATTTTCACTATACTGAAAACTAAGTTTTTATGCAGTTTATTGTAGGTTGCTATTCAAGGATTCCATAAAGTCTGAGAACACTGTATTCTGAGGTCAATTGACTAAGTTATGGACGTTTTAAGTTTGAAGGGCAATTTGGTAATTTCGAGTCGGTCAACGGGTGACAAAAACCGAACTTTTCTGTTTAAAGTCCAATTTCAGCAAACTCAGTTTCTATAGCTTTCCTATATTGTACTGAGTATGTTGGTAGGGAGTAGACCCAATTTGGGCCTCAAATGATCAAGTTATGACCTAACTAAGGTTGGGGATATTTTGGTCATTTTCTAAATTTCTAGGGTTCAGAACCTAAATGTTATTTCAGTTTATCGGTGACATCGAAATTCTAAACTAGTTAGCATCTTGAATTTTTGAATTTGGAGTTGAATTGACCAAGTTATGGTCATTTGAATTCTAGGGGTAATTTGGTCATTTTCACTAAAGTCAACTCTAAATTCTAGGGTTAACTTTTCATCCTGTTATCCAAATGGGAAAACTAATACTACTGCGGTGATGGGACCGTCCTCCTGAGTATTTTAAGACCCATATTGACTATATTCTGAAAACTGGGTCAAAAGTTATGGGGTCCTAAAGAGGTCCTAAAATGTTACTTCATTATGTGTACCCCGAAACGAAATTCTGCATTATGCCACTTGATTCTAATTATTTTTCTGAGTATTTTGAGACCTATATTTGCTATGTTTGGATCATCCTATAAAAAGTTATTAAACTTCTAAGTTTTATTATTCAAAAATACAATTTGTATTAAATTACTGTTCATATCTAAAGTCATGTATTTTTTGTAATTATTTAATTCCTTAATTATTCTGTAATTAATTAATAATTAAACTGTGATTAATTAATATTAATTATTAATTAATTTTTAATTAATCTATTTATTTTAATATTATGTTTATTAGTGTTTAAATAAGATTAAATTAATTATTATTTAAGTACCAATTATCTATTCATTATTATTAACCTTAAGATTAGGATTAATTAATAAGTTAATTTACTGTTAATAATTATTTTAATTATTAACTATAGCTTTACTGTTTAAGAATTATTATAATAATCTTAATTAAACTCTAATTAGTTAACTATAGTATAACACTAATCTACATATTAATCTAAATTAATTATTGATAAACCTAATTAACATTACCTAATTATAATTAAAGTAATATTAATATTATTAATTAATTTCTGCAGTAATAATGGCGACGGGACCCACAGCCACGTGGCAAGCCATTACTGGCTGTGGCAGAAGGTGCGGGACCCACCGCAACCACGTGGAGGCACGGGACTCGCGGAGAACCGCGGAGTGGGACCCACGGCTGGCCGAAACGACCGCAGCGGGCCCCACAGCTGATGCCTACTGCATCAGAGTGGGCCCCACCGCGGGACGCGCGGGCGAATGAGGGCGGGCCACGCGTACTAGCGGGCCCCCACTGCGCGCAGACGCGGCTCGTACGCCATGGGTTGGGCTCGGGTCGACCCGGCCCGATCCAAAATTCCTTCTTCTCCGCACAGAAGTCCGAGGGTCGGCTAGGGCACGCTCCCTCTGAGCCTTCCCGGCGGCGACGAGCCCCGAACCATGTGCCGCCGGATAGAGCTCGTCGGGCCCTTCCTCCCGAGGGGTGACTCACTGTCCGAGGTGGCCGGAGGTGGTGCCCAAACCTAACCCTAATTTGGGCATTTCAGGATCTATAGCGTGCATTCGATTGATAACTTACAAATGAGCAGCTCGATTGACAATAATGCAAGCAATTAGAAGTGTAGAGGAGTAGAGGGTACCTGATCGAGTGATTCGCTGAGGCAGGGGGGTCCGACGGCTCTGCTTGGGCTCGAGGTCCTTCGGGTCGCACCTCCGCTCGAACCCTCGAGATGGGGGTTTAAGGTGGTGCGGCGGATCCAACGAGGGAGTCCCCAGCATGACGGGCGGAGCACCGCAGCGGCAGCCGATCTTCCACAGGCCACGCGGCGAGAGCGTGGGGACGAAGCTCCTACGCCGTTCGATCAACTGATCGAACAGCTAGCACTCCCCGTCTGATGAGACAGAGGGGATGACGGAGGTGCGAAGGTGGAAACGGCGCGGGACGGACGCCGTTTGCGATATATTAAATTATTAATTTATTTAAATTAATTTCTTATTATAATAAATAATCAATTTATATTCAGAAAAATTTCAAATATTCACCTCGAGCTAAAGGAGGGGTGAGGAACGCAACGGCGGGGTCAGATTTTTGATCCGATGAGTATTTTGATTACTCGATTTGCGGGGCATTTAAATAATATTAAAATATTCGCCGAAATTTCGACGACTTCCGATTGACACGAAAACTTCACCCATAGCTAATTTGGGGTCAATGAGCATGATGGCGAAGTCCGTTTTCCAATCCGAGGTCAATTTAAATAGGTCAAATTTTAGGGTTTCTGAACTTTCTAGGAATCAGGATTCGATCCGTTTGACTCCTAGTTTGGACTAAGTCTTAGAGGTTGACTCCAATTGACCTAATTAGCACTTAAGATTATTTTTAGGACTTAAAATTAGTCATAATTGACTAAGGTAACAACCTGGATTGTTACACAGGGGTTCATCACTTTTTTCTTTTAGCCCCTACTCTAGGCAGATCCCAATAATGAGGGACCCAATGGCAAGAGCTACGCAACCGTGAGGGCTTGCCAAAAATTATTCTGGCAATATTTATACTGCCTAGACATTGAATTGCATAAATGAGCATAGCTCTTGTCCAGGTTACCCCACTTAAAAAAGCCCAGATGATATTATTCTACTGGTGATGAGAATATGTCAGGCATTCCATGCAATAGTTAGCAAGGCCCTTGGAATATTGGTAGCATTCCCACTCCAGTTGGCATTGCTGCTTGTTAAAGTGTGCATGCCTTCTTGGGGGTTGAAACTATGGTTTATGTAATTAGTATAAGTGCAAGTGATGAAGGTTTCTAACCCATAAAGCATTATGATTTTTGGAAGTCCAAATTCTAAGGATTTTTCTGCGGTCAAAGAACTAAACTATTTAACGTTGATTAAGTTGGCATACACCACTTGAACAAGGAGCGGATGGGTTACATCCTGCTGTCCTACCAAGTTCACTCAATTTCAATTGATGATTTTAGACTCATTCATCGGGTAGGGCTCAGCAAATCCTTATTCAAGGATTAGCTTCTTCTTTGAGATAATTTGCTAGAATCTTTTCTCTGCTTTAGGAGAGGTGAACATTTTTTTATCAAATCTCTCTCAAGAATTAGAGGTTGCTACAGCCTTGCTTACTGTCACCTTCTTGTGGAAAGCCATCTTCTTTGAATGTTAAAAGATTAGGAGTCATAAGGAGGAGATGAAAATTTTAGGGACTGCAAGAGAACATCCCATGCCTCCTTGCTATTTAAAAACACTCCAAGGAAATTAACTTATGCACCAAAAATCCACATGGAACTCCCCTAATGGTTGGTTAAAAAGTTTCTTTGAACTCCCATAAGGGTGATTTAAAACCTTGGGAAGATAAAAAATTAGTCCAATAACAGCTTTTCGACTACTTTTCTTGAATGAAGCGCGTTATAGCCATTTTAATCCATTAGAATTCTACCCAAATTAATTGCTCAGTCATACAAATTTTAAGTTGTGCTCTACTGCGTGCTGGAGTGCGTTGTGGTGCACTGCAGTGTGCATACACAAAGTTTCAGCCTGCATTTAATTTGGCGCACTGTAGCGCGTTAGGGCGCGCTTGTGATGGCCGAGGAATCGAGTTCGAGAATTTTTAAGTAATAATTCAAAATTTTAAAACATACATTTACGAAAGTAAAGAAAATAATATGTATAAATATTTATAATTACATTCAGAGCCATCCATATGAATTACACAGTTCATAATTATTACAAAAAAGTTTGAAATTTAAAATATCTTCATACTGCTCACTTTTAAAAACTTTATCTTTAATCTTAAAATTCAAGAAGATCTTCTTAATTATCAAAACCTAAAAATTTTCAACCAATGTCAGTCTAGGAGGAGTACATAGATTATTCTTGTAAGAGTTATATTCTAGCATCATATGTTAGGCATAAATCAATATAAGAGTGATATATGAGGAAAATTTTGCATCATATATAAGAAAGTAAAGCACTTTCTAATGTAATTAATTATTGCCATGCATGTTAGCCTTACATTCAAAACATAAGAAAAATATGAAATAAATTTTATCATAAGCATTTGTAAGATAAAGTCGAGTCCAGAGACTCCTGAGCCCAAATGGGTAAACTCATAGGCATAACTTTTAGGAAGCTTTCTCTCTACCCATCAGTATCTTATTCATAATTAGGAATTGATGATGTGTCTTTCCTCTAGATTTGCCCACTTCCTAAAAATGGTTAAATCCCTCCATATGACTCCCAAGGGATGCCAGCAGGCCCAATCTGTACAAATTCTCAATGTTGCTTTCCATCATCCAAAGGAAAACATCACAATAATATAATACATTTTATCTTTTTATTACATGCCCTATGATAATATTTTTGCAAATTAATAAGAGGTAAGCATATTAGAAAGCATTAGAAAGATTCAAATAAAATTGGCTCAAATTAGGTATACTGAAATAAAACTTATAAGTAGATCTGCGTACCTCACTGTTTTGATAAAAACTCAACCAAATCAATTCCTTTGATCTTCTAAATAATGATTTA
This sequence comes from Gastrodia elata, assembly GCA_016760335.1. Classification (NCBI taxonomy): domain Eukaryota; kingdom Viridiplantae; phylum Streptophyta; class Magnoliopsida; order Asparagales; family Orchidaceae; genus Gastrodia; species Gastrodia elata. The sequence goes on along the minus strand of CM028685.1, from coordinate 8,070,346 downwards.
ATTTATTAATTTAATATTTTATGATTTAACATGATTTATTATTCATTAATATAACCTTAGGTTTATAAGCACTAAATTTAGTGATTTAGGTTTTTAAAATAAGAAAATGATCTAATAATTTTTAAATTGATTTTGAATCATTAAGTTACTAATTTAAGAGATAAAGAAGTCCAAAAAATAATTTTAAGTACTAAGGTTCTAAATTAAATTTTGTTAATACCAAATGCTTTTTTACATTTTAATATGAATATAGACACTAATAATACTCAATTTTACTAAGTTTTAAGGCTAATGAGCTTAATTTAGGATTTAAGCTCATTAATGGTGATTAGTAAGTAATTAATAAAATTAATCATAGAAAATTTTATTTAATTATGCCAATGTGTTCTCTTTTATTTTGTGAGTCATCAAAAATTTAAAATTTGAATTTAGGATAATTAATGATTCAAATATTAACTAATCTATTTTTAGAGTAATTAAGCAAAATTAAGAAAATTAATGTTAAAAATTAAAATTTTTTGCAGATTAGTATTCCTTGTACTTTTTTTATTAAAATGGTATATTAAATTATATAATTTGGAGCATAATTGGCTAAGTTATGAGCTACCCATTCTTAGGGCTTAATAGAGGTTTAATTAGCCTAAAAAAGTAATTAGTTAAAATATTCATCAAACAATAAAGTCAATACTGCCAAAATGTTCCTTGAATTTTTTTAATTAAAATGAGATATAACTTTGCTATATTTGAATTTGTGATTGCAAAGTTATGGGGATTTGAAATTTGTTATTTAAATTAAATTTAGTTTAATTTCCTAAAATCATTGTTCCTAAGGAACAATAATTTTGCACGCACGCATCGTGCAGCTAGCACCTAGCTGTGCACACGTGGGTCATGTCGTGCGCACCCACACTGACTTGTGGGTTGGGACCGACTCGACCTGACCCGTAACGAGGACGGACGGATGAACCTAGAGGAGGACACCTAGGGCACCAATTACTCCCAAAATATGGCACCTCACGGGGTGTACCACATACCAAATGGGAAGCTCTCTTTGAGACCTTTCTAACATTACCAAAATTGACATGCTTAGAGCACGTTAACACTTAAAAACATGATGCCCTAACAACGGGTATACAAAAAAATAGCAAATTTACTATTCATCCTTATCAATTGACATGAATTTGAGCCTTTGACCAAGCTCTATTGAGCCTGATGGTGGCTTGATAATGAGATGTAGAGTTCTTAATAGTTAATTGAAAATTAAAGAAAAATAATCGAGAGGTAGAGGGGTACCTTTGATCGAACGTAGGAAGAAGAAGAAGAAGCTTTTATGATGGAGGTCTCCTCAACTTGGAATAAATTTGCCTTAGCTCATTGAGATTTACTATCTGCATGCAAGAAAAAAAAATGCTGCTATTTGTGTCTAGGTAAAGTAAGACAAGGGTATGGAATTGGATGAGGAGATAAGCTTGATCCAAAATAAAATAAAATTGGTGGTATGCCCAACCATTTAATATATTACTTAATTATCTTAATAATTAGAATTATGCTATTTATATGAGCTCTAAAAAATTCTAAATTTACTCCTAGCTAATTTGAGAGTAAGAAACGTAATGACAAAGTCAGATTTTGATTTTAAGATCAATTTAATTATTCTAATTTTTGGGGTATTTAAAATATATTAAAATATTTGAGAAAATCGACGACTTCCAAATATTTCCAAAATATCACCTCTAGCGAATTTGGGGGTGTTGAGCGCAATGACGAAGTCAGATTTTCAATTTGAGATCAAAATATTTATTTTATTTTTTTGGTTAAAATAAAAATAATAAAATAACCAGGAAATGATGAAAAACTAAAAATTTCCAAATAAATTACCAAAGATTTTCTAAGAATATTCTTAATAATCCTATAATATTATTTTGTCAATTTATTGTGAATTTAAAATTTTGAAAAGTAAATTTGAAAAATCTGATATTTCACATTCTCTCTAACTTGAAAAGGATGTCATCCTGACATCAATCTAATTTTTTTTTAAGGAAATCTACTAAATTTAAAATCACTTACTTGCAAAATAAATGAGGGTAGGCTTTCTCCATACTTGATTCCTCCTCCCATGTAGCTTCTTCCTTGTGATGATTCTTCCATCGAACATTTATCATGGGAATAGATTTATTTCTCAATCTAAAACTGGTTCAATCACATAATTGAGATTTGGTTGCAAATTAATATCTTCTACTTCCACTCTCATTGAAGGTTTTCATAAACCTTTCCTTAATGAGGTGATGTGAAATACATCATGCATCAGACTTAAATGTGATGGAATCTTGATTTGATACTTGGCCAAATCTTTTCAAGGCTTTGAAAAGGCTAATAAAACTTGAGCTTAATTTCTCATAAACTCCAAATCTTAAAACTCCTTTGAATGGATTTACTTTTGGATACATAAAGTCTCCAGTAGAAAATTATACATGATGATGATGAGCATCAAAATAATGCTTTTACCTATCTTGAGTCATTCTCATTTGATACTACATTAATTTAATCTTTTCTATTGCTTGAAGAATTAGATCTGATTTCAATATTTTGTTTTCTCCAATGTTGTTCTAAGATAAAGGAGTAATGTACCTTCTTCCAAAAATGGCTTCATATGGAACCATTCAATGCTTGCTTGAAAATTATTGTTATAAAAAAATTCAATTAATGGAAGATGATCATCCCAACTTTCTCCAAAATCTAAAATACAAGGACGAAGAAGATCTTCTAGAGCATGATTCACTCTTTCTGTTTGTCCATTAGTTTGCGGATGGAATGTTGTGCTCATGCTAATTTGGGAACCAAGATCTTAGTGAACCATTTTTTAGAGCCTTGAAGTGAACCAGCTATCTCTATAAAAAATAATGATTTTTGGAATACCATGCTATCTTACTATTTCAATAAGTTAAATCTTTGTTAATTTGGCCACTGTATATATCTGCTTGGTGGATAAGAAGTGGCTGATTTTGTAAGCCTGTCAACAATTACTCAAATAGAATCATTATTAGATTTTGAGCGAGGAAAACTAGTTATGAAATCCATGGAATGTCTTTCCATTTCTATTGAGGAATAGCTAAAGGTTGAAGTAATCCTCCTACTTTTTGATGCTTCGCTTTTACAAGGTTACATGCTTCACACTTGGATATAAATTTGGCGATACTTTTCTTCATTCATGGCCACCAAAAAGTGTGATTTCAAATTATGGTACACTTTGTTATTTCCTGAATGAGTAGAGTCTCTGGAATGGTGGGTGTAGCGCCCCTCCCCATCACCGCGCGCAAAAGACAAGTATAACTAACAGATCGGCGGCGGAGCGGTGCGCTACTCAGGGAAATGAGCAACTGACAACGGCATCTCCCCAAATAGGCTAAAATACTGAGCCACACGTTAAATATGAGTAGATTACGCGTCTTAAGTATTAGACTAATACGTACATTGGATTTAAAAAGATAAATATGAATCCAATATACGTTATCAATATATCAGCATTTTCAGTATGCTGATCACATCATAATACTAAGTGTAGTAGTATAACAAAGTGCAAAAGCTAAAGCAAAACATCCATAAAATATTCATTACAGAGCAGTAGTAAGCATTTCTCTCAGAAAAGAAAAGTAAAATACATCCAGAGTTATTACAAACTGATTTAAAAGATGAAAAATAAAGTCTATCTAAAGTACTGAAAATAAAGTAATAAGAAAAAGGTGGAAGACTGATCCACTAAGGCTCCACATACTCCTCCTGGATCTCCTGTAAGTCCTCCTACCCTGTCTCCACAAGCTGCTCGGGATCTAGCAAATTACCGGATCCCAAAAGTACCATATTAGACAAGAAGTCTAACATATCGCAACTAATTAAGTAGTTCTAAAGTAAATATAATAGACAGTAAAGTAAACATGATTATAGAAAACAATAGTAAAGGCACTATGTAACTAAAACTGTAAAGAATAAATAAAGTAAAACTGCATCAAAACTGAATACTGAAAGTAAACAAAAATATAAAATGCTCAGAAATCAATGTGAAATGTCCAATGCTGTACTATATGTTACTAGAATGATGCAACCAAATATGCCACAACACGGTATTCCATGGTATGTAATAGAACTATCACTGAAAGGCTATGAGTCATATGGTCCAATGTATACATACACTTAGTTGGGAAGACGGTATGGTGATGCTGATGCATCCTAAAATTTCTCAGTCTATGTAGGTATTATTCCATAACCCATAATTCATTACTAATACTCATACGACACCACTGAATCATTCATTATGCTTATGCTCATGTTTATGCCCATGCTTCTATGCTATATAAGGAAAATCTAGAAATCCATAAGGTTTTAAATACAAATAATGAATTCAAGGTCTCCATTGTATAGAATCCTACTAAAAGGAGTTTGACTCCTAGCTTATAGAACAAAAATTTTGGTTAAAGTTGAAGATTTACTTAAAGATTATTAGAAGGGATGATTGTATACACATATTTAGCACATTTGCAAGAAAGGTGATTCTTATCACTTAGTTTGATTAGGCCACCCTAACGAAGTGGTCTTCGATAGGAGGCATCGCCCATTGGAAATTTATATCTCAAGCAAAGTTATTAAGATGCCTAACTCACAATTACACTCAGTGTCCTAAAGAAGGTGATTCTAATTACTTAGTTTATTTGAGCCACACCTATTGAAGCGGTCTTCGGTAGGAGGCATCGTCCGTTGGCGATTTGTATTTCAATTAAACTAAGGAATGAGTACCTATTTAAAACACTCTTAGCCTTGGGAGATTTACTTTAATGGAACTGTATTCGTCTAATCCCTCGGGATAGCACCTGCTCATAAGTCTATATTAGAGTGAATCAACTAATCTTGAATACTACTAAAGAAAACTAGTACTTTGGATATACCATACTACACCAACCAATGGCCTAGTATCAAAAAACTCTATTTAATCAGCAAGGATTTATCAATACTATTAATTCTTATGCTAAATAGGTAAGTCCTATACAAGGCTCTAAAAAGGAGATCAAAGATCACTAAATATAGATTCTACCACAAGGAAAGGTGTCATTCTAATATCTTTAATGATTCTCACCACAAGGGATTAAGATCAACTTCTAAGTTTAAGGGATCATCTGAGCTTCTACCTCAAAAAGTTATACAATATTCTCCTACCTCAATGTATATTTAAATTTAGGTCTTTAAAATATTTTAGAGACAATCTTATGCTGAGATAATAAGATCTCATACCCTTAATTCTAAAGCTAATATTTCAGGTTCTATATAATAATTAGGTTTAGGGTGATTAGATCAGATGATTAAGCCATCTGATTATATCTTATCCTAAGATTATGGGATTTAAATCAAGGATATTATTAGAGTCAGATCAATTGTTAAATCAATTTAGTTATATTATCTCTTTATGCTAGTAGTCTTATTTAGGAGAAAATCAAGGATCTAAAATTTAGATTCAGATTAATTAATCACATAGATTCATTAATAAGCTTAATATGTCTAATTCAAATGTTTAAGATCAATACCAAATCAGATGCATTATTGGAATAATACTAATTACATTATCTTATAATCAAGCCACTTTAGTTAAAGTTTAAGGATTTGGATCTTAACTAAGTAGAATAAAGTTTAACCCCTACTCATATCTAGTTAAGATCAAGGATTCATTTATAGATCAAATGTCAAATCAGTGAATTAGGTATGTATTATTGGTGGCAATCTTAGACCTAGATCAAGTTTTAATAGCTTAATCAAAGTCTTAAGATTTCTTAAGTTAATTAAGATGATTAAGTTCTCCAATATTTGGATTATTCAAGTTATACATCATGAATTAACATACATGGTTTCCATACATTTACCTTACTATTATAAAGCATGTTAATAGAAAAATTCATAAAAATAGAATGTAATTAGTGCTAATCAAACCCTAAATCCATTCAAAAGGATTAGCACATAATTATAAATCTAGCTATCAAAATTCTATACAAATTAGCACATAAATTCTATTTAATAATACAATTAATCAGAGACTAAGTTTGTTAAGATCCCATGTCTACAAACTCTAATTTTTACTAATCATAATTTAACAAGATTAGGGCATAAATTGAAATACAGAGATCAAAAAAATGCATTACTTAGCACATCCATTCTACTTTGCATAAGGAGACTAATGGCACCCTAAACATGCAAATTAGTTAAGTATAATTGCTAATTTACCTTAATTAAGATTTTCAATAATTAGGCAAAAATAGAAAATCTAACCATTGGATGTTTAATATTATTTTATATTCAAATCCTTGGTGTTTTTCTAATCAATTTCATAAATGAGAAAATAGGGTTTGGACTAGTGGATAAAAAGTTATTCAATTAATACATTCTGTATTTTTCTAATTAAATTTTCCTATGAGTTGATTAATTGGTTATTTTCCTTAAGGAAAATAAATCCAATTAATCGGATTTAAATTAAAATGGGTTCGGCCCGTTACCAAAAGGCGCGGGTAAGCCGGGGCCCGAAGACCCAGGACTGTCGCATCGCGCGGGTCACGGGTCGGCTTGACCCGCACCGCGTGGGTCACGGGTCGGCCAGACCCGCACCGCGCTTCTTCCCCTATCCTTCGTCCCGACGGAAGGATCCGATTAGGAGAACCCTAATCGGCCAATTCCGGCTCATCCCGACCACGACACGTCCAACCAATGATCGATACACGCTCACCATGGTCAGGCGCACTGAACGGGACCCGAAGCCCTCTGTGAGATGGTCCGGATCGGTCGGACCTTACTCACCCGAGGGCTCCTTTAATGGAGCTACTGTGGAGAGATAATTCTCCCCACAGAGACCATGCCAGACCCGGGGCTCGATCCGTACACCATCAGGGAGGTGAGACAGATTGGAGCCCCCTGATCCGAGGGTCTGAGATGGTCTGGAACGCCGGGACCTTACTCACCCGAGATGTTCCTTAGGTGACTTAGCCCGATCGATCGATTTGATCGATCGGGTCTAACTTAGGGCTCAAGTTCGATAGCCATGGGTTCATTTTGACAATGCGCATGATTATGAATAAAAAGGGAGAGGGTCTCAGCCCAATTGGCTCAGATCGAGCAATGAGGGTACCTAGTTTGACGGGGTCCTCAGGACAATCGTCTGAGGATCTGGCTAGTCTTGGCTGAGCTTCCAGATGCTGCAAAGGATCCCAAACACCAGGAGAGCCTACTATCAGCTGTTCGGGAGCTCCAGGGATCGCCTACGCAATCTCGAGTGTTCAGCAATGGCAGAAGTTGCCGAGAGCTCAAATGATCAGCAAGGATCAAATTGAGCAATACAAAGGCTATTTATAGCCTTGGCATAGGATTGGGAAGCTTCTGGAGGGTTGGCTTGGGCTGGAAAAGACCCGAGAGGTCGAGCCATGGCCGAGCTCTCAAATTTCCAATTCGAGCTCGGCCGGGTCATGAGTCCTGATCGGGGGTCATTGCCAAGACGGGGGAGGTCCTAACGACCTTGCTGAGGTGGACGCAGGAGTGGGGGACAAGCGGGGCAGGTGGCAGTACGGGGGATCTCCTCTGTCAAGGACGGGCGTGTTCAGGATGAAGGTCCACAGTGGTGGAGTCTTCAGATGTCGTCTGATGGATTGAAGGGAACGCGCTATAGTCTAGATCCTTCTGATCTTAATGGCCGGATCGGATTGAATCCGACCTGTGGGATTCCACGGGCGCATCTGACGGCGGATCCGTGATCTCATGGAATATAATCCTAGCCATCCATCAGATAGGCACGATGGTTAAATTTGCGGGACTCTACTGTCAGACGATCCGAGCTTCGCAGCGGATCGCCTGCTGTCCGCACAGCGGATCCTGGCTGTTAATTTAGTTTAAAGGTATATTTACAATTTAGAAAAGTTAGGAACCCTTTCAAGCAATTAGACCATTTTAATTAAATGTGAATGATGGCCTAAATTATTTCTAAATTGCACCAAACTTTCACCCCTAGCTAATTTGGGGGTGAGGAATTCAAAAATGCAATTAGATTTTAATTCTGAGATCAAAATATTTTAGGTCTAAACTAAGGCATTTAGACTGATCAAAATGTCATTTTGGACTTAGAGAAATTCAACAGACTTTAGATTTTTAGGATGGGATTCAGATGTTCTAAAAGTAATGGAAATCAAAATTAAGGATTACTTAGACTATATATTAGCAGAGTAATAACCTAGGGTTGTTATAGTGGGATTCTTTCAATAGTTTTGATCTTAGCTTTGCTTCATTATGTATCAAAATTCTAAATTCACACCAAATATTTTTATTTAAATCCAAATTTAATTCTAGATGCTTTTCTGATTTAATAAATGCAACCCAAGAGTTATACTCTTCATTATTCAATTGAGCTTCTTTAATTTCATCTGTTAACGACCATTTTATAGTCATTTGAAATAGATTAGCATTTGATGATAACACCACTTCTAATTATAGATCTTCCATTTCCTTGACTAAGATAGGTTTAGAGGTCAACATATGTAAATGGCAAGTTGTCTTTCGACTTATTGCATCTGTTACTACATTTTCCTTCCAGGGTGATACTGAATTGATAGATCATAATCCTTGATCAACTCTAACCACCTTTGATGCCTTTAATTTATTTCGTTCTGAGTAAAGATATATTTCAAAGTTTGATAATCAGTAAAAACTTCACATCTTCCTCCATACAAATGATCTTAAGTGTAAACACTATTCCAACTAATTCCAAATAATAAATTGAATAATTTTTCTTGTGAGTTTTCAGTTGTCTAGAAGCAAAGGCTATAACCTTACGTTCTTGCATAAGAATGCAACCTAAACCAATCCAAGAAGCATTACTATAAATTTGATAATCTTTTCCTTTAATTGGCAGCACTAGAATAGGAGTTGATGTTAAACATTTATTTAACTTCTGAAATGCTGATTTGCAAGATGAATACCATACGTAAGGTACACCTTCTTATGTAACATGAGTAAAAGGGACTGTAAATTGAGAAAAATTCTTAACAAATTTATGATAGTATCCAGCTAATCCCAAGAAACTATGAATTTTAGTTATTGAAGTAGGTTGAGGCCATTCTTGAATTGCACTAACTTTGCTTGGACCAACTGATATTTCTTATTTGCTAATTACATGTCCCAAGAAAGCTACTTGTAATAGCCCAAAATCTTAAGCACCAAGGTATTATTCACTTTGGCCTAAAAGACCTCAATTTTTCCTTTAGAAGATAACTTCCCAGTAGGCCCATCCTAGGAGTGCTCCCACATGAGCACGCTTAACTTTGGAGTTCTTAATATGAACTTCACTGTTATCTGAAATGGCACCTCAATGCCTAAGAGTCTTATTTATTACTACATAAGTGGGTCTTTAAAATCTCCCTAACTTAATTAATTGATGTTCTCATCAGTATCCACACATATATCTAAGAACCATCCATTGGGTAGATAGGACTAGAGATGACCCCTACATGCTCAAGAGGTACCAACAACCATGTAGCACCTTAACCATCATGGGTTTAAGAGGCTACTCACATGAAGTGGTACTTTGCCCTGTATGACACTTAGCTCCTATTTGACACCCTATGACATGCTATAATACTATTTATAATAGCCCTATTTTTTAAGCACTAAGGTATTGTGCGCTTTGTCCTGAAAGATTTCTCACAATTTTGCCCTTAGAAGATAATTTCCCATCAGGTCACCCATCTAGGGAGTGCTCCCACATGAGCATGCTTAATTTTAGAGTTCTTATCAATAACTCCACCATTACATAAAAAGGCACCTCGATATTTAAGAGTTTCACTTATTTCTATATAAGTGGTTCTTTACATAACTGATTGAAGCCAAAGCTCACATTTAGAGAACTTAGCATACAATTTATGTTTTCTTAAAAGACTTAAGATAATTCTGAGGTGTTCTTCATGCTCCTTAACACTTTTGGAATAAATCAATATATCATATATGAAAATGACGATAAATGAATCCAAAAAAGGTTTCATTATTCGATGCATCAGATCCATGAAATAAGATGGTGCATTGGTTAATCCAAAATGCATCACTAGAAATTCAAAATTCCCAAATCGTGTCCTAAAAGCAGATTTAGGAATATTCTCTTTTTAATACGAAGTTGGTGATAACTAGACCTTAAATTAATTTTTAAAAACATTGATACACTAGCTAATTTATCAAATAAATCATCAATCCTTGGTAATGGATACTTATTTTTAATGGTAATTTTATTCAACTCCCGATAATCGATGCATAAGTGCATACTACCTTTTTTTTCTTAATAAATAAGACTGGAGCTGTAACAGCCCAAACTCTTAAGCACCAAGGTATTGTTTGCTTTGGCCAGAAAGGCCTCACAGTTTTGCCCTCAGAAGATAACTTCCCAGTAGGTCACCCATCCTGGGAGTGCTCCCACCTGAGCACACTTAACTTTGGAGTTCTTATCAGGAACTCCACCGTTATCTGAAAAGGCGCCTCGATGTTTAAGAGTTTCACTTATTACTACTTAAGTGGGTCTTCACAATCTCCTCAACTTAAGTAACTGACGTCCTCGTCAATATCCACACACAGATCCAAGAACCATCCATTGGGTAGATAGGACTAGAGGTGACCCCTACAGGCGCAAAAGGTACCCACAACCATATAACACCTTAACCATCATGGGTTCAAGAGGCTGCTCACATGAAGTGGTACTTTGCCCTGTATAGCACTTAGCTCCTATCTGACACCCTATGGTTTGCTCTGATACTATTTGTAACATCCCAAACTCTTAAGCACCAAGGTATTGTCTGTTTTGACCAGAAAGGCCTCACAGTTTTGCCCTCAGAAGATAACTTCCCAGTAGATCACCCATCCTGGGAGTGCTCCCACCTGAGCACACTTAACTTTGGAGTTCTTATCAGGAACTCCATCGTTATCTGAAAAAGTACCTCGATGTTTAAGAGTTTCACTTATTAATACTTAAGTGGGTCTTCATAGGAGCTCCTCACAAGGAACTACTAGGTCAAATAAACCCTTTTTCTGTTAACTCATAGACTTGATTCTTAAGTTCTTCTAGTTCTTTGGGCGCCATTTTGTTTGGTTCCTTGGATAAAGAATTCATTCCTTGAATTAAATCGATATTGAATTATACTTCTCTTTGAGGTGGTAACCCTAGAAGTTCTTTTGGGAAAATATCTACATACTCTTTTACAGTAAGATTTTCTTTGAGAGGCATAAATTTAGCATCATAATTTAAGAGTAAGGTTATGAATGTAGGGCATTTCTTTCTAATAAACTTTTCAACATTATTAGTGGAGATAAGGTTGATAACTGCACTCCTTTGACCAATGAATATTGCTTTCTAATTTTCACTTTACAAATGCACTTCTTTTCTTAGCAAAATAAATTAAAGCCTCATTTTGACTCATCCAGTCCATCCCAAGAATAATATCAAAGGTTGCAATATGGATGACTATGAGTTTAGCTTCCCAAGCGATTCTACTTATAATTAACTGTAATTACAAAAGATTTTTGTTTCTAATAATTCTTCTGATGAAAGGTTAACTTTAAGCACTAAAGTAAGTTGTTCTACTGGGATTGAATATTTTTGAACTAATTTTGATGCAATAAATGAATTCATTTCTCCATAATAAAAAAGAATTGAACATGGGTATTGAAATATTAGAATGGTACCTGTAACTACAGCTGGTTCCTCTCTTGTCTTTTCTCGAGATAAATTGAATATTCTAGCTTGGGCTGGGGTATTCCTCGTACAACTAGAAGATGCCATGTTGTTTCCTCGGCTTATTGGTGGTCTGCCTCGATTTTCCACCACTACTTTGCTTTGGTTTGGGAGTTGATGTCCATTCACTGTATATGTAGCATGGAAAAATGTTAAGGGATGATTGGTTCTCCCATAATGATGGCATTAGCTTACACCAGTAAAGCATTTGTCTATACTGTGCACCCTTCCACAAAATATACATGCATTAGTTGCTCTAGGAATGGGTCCACTAGAGTTTCCTTGGATATTATGAAGCCTTTCTTGAGGTCTTGAGAAATGTTGCCTCTTTGATGAGAAATGGGGAGGAAAACTTGGCCTTTTTGTCATTCTTAAAGAATACTGCTCTTCTTGAGCTTCAATGAGCTTTGCCTTCTCCATTAGTTGAGCAAATTTTGAAAGTTAGAGAGGCGTCAAAATATGCTAAAAGTTGTTCCTTAATCCATTAAGGAATATGTGACACCTAACTTCTTCCGTTGTTACCATCTCTAAGGCAAAGCGAGTGAATTCTTCCTCATATTCGGTGACTGAATGACTCCATTGCTTCAAATTCAAGAGTTCTTTCCTCATTGTCTGCCTAGCAGATTGGGGAACAAACTTATTCTGGAATACCTTCACAAGCTCAACGCAAGTGATCTCCTCTTCTAATTTATCCTGGAATGTAGTGGTTTTGGTTGTTCTACACCATTTTTTAGCAATTTCAGTCAGTAAATAGGTGTCTAAAGATAATTTCTGATCTTTAGAGCTCTTGGCACAATTGAATTATTTTTCTATCCTTTGAATCAACTTCTTAGCTTGATAAGGAGTCACCTTTCCACTGAATCTTGGGGGCTGGAGCTTAAGAAAGATTTGCATACCTTCATCCACTGCCTTCCCTTGAGCTAAAATGGGAGTTGGATTTTAGAATTATTGATTATTCATGAATTGGCTAATCATATTCATGAATTGGAGCATTTGATTTGCTCCATTAGTGTCAAAAAGGTAAACTGCTTCTACGTTAGGAGAAATAGTTTCGTTGTGGCTAGGAGTGTTCTGATGAATAATATCATCTTGAGATTAATTGTTGTTGTTGTTTTAATTATGGCTTTTCATAATCTGGGAAAGTAATTAGATTATTAATACTATTAATACTATTATGCTCTCCAACTTGAAGTTCAACCTCTAATTAATCTGTTATACTATAGTATTTTTAAAATTTATTCATATGGTTGGCTCTAATGAATTATTCCTTTGATTTTCTCAAACTCTGCTCTGATACCAATCCGTGACGACAGGGAATCGAGTTCGAGAATTTCTAAGAACTAATTCATAATTTGAAAACATACATTTATGAAAGTAAACAAAATAAATATATAAATATCCATAATTACATTCAGAGCCATCCATATAAATTATAATTTATAATTCTTACAATAAAAGTTTATAATTTAAAATATCTTCATTCTGCTCACTTCTCAAAAGTTTTGACTTTATAACCTTAAAATACAAGAAGATCTTTCTAATTATCAATACTTGAAAATTTTCAATCGATAACAGTTAGGTAAATGTACGTAGACCATTCTTATAAGAGTTACATTTTAGCATCATATAGTCAGGCTAAATCCCTCCATATGACTCCTAGGAGCTACCAGCAAGCCCAATCAGTACAGATTCTTTGTGTTGCTTTCCATCCTCCAAAGACAAATACTACAATAATATAATACCTTTTATCTAATTGTTACATGCCTTATGATAATACTTTTGCAAATTAATAAGCAGTAAGTATATTAGAAAGCATAAGCAAAGTTCAAATAAAAATGGCTCAAAGTAGGTATGCTGAAATAAAACTTATAAGTAGATCTACATGATTGACTATTTTGATAAAAATACATCCAAATCAATTATTTTGATCTGCCAAATAATGATTTAATTCATTAATTTAATATTTTATGATTTAATATGATTTATTATTTATTAATATAATCTTAAGTTTATAAGCACTAAATTTAGTAGAAAATGATCTAAATATTCTTAAATTGATTTTGAATCATTAAGTTACTAATTTAAAATATAAAAAATATATTTAATTTATTAAAATTTATTTAATTTAACATTTGGTAAAAATGGCCAAAATGCCCCTTTTAAAGGGGTCTAAAAAGTGATTTTAAAAATTAGGGTTCTAAATTAAATTTTATTAATTTCAGAATATTTTTTTATATTCTAATATAAAGATAAATACTAAGAACACTAAATTTAGATAAGTTTTAAGGCTAATGAGCTTAATTTAGGATTTAAACTCATTAATGGGTGATTAGTGAGTGTTACTGAAATCAATTACATAAAAATTATCTTAAGTGTACCAATGTGTTTTTCTTTGTTTTGTGTGTCATTAGAAATTTAAAATTTGAATTTTGGATAATTAATGAGTCTAATATTTATTAATCCATTTTTAGAGTAATTAAGCTAAATTAAAAAAATTAATAACAAAAATTAAAATTTTCTTATAGATTACTATTTTTTGCACTTTTTAATTAAAATGGTATATTAAATCATATAAAATAAAGCTAAATTGGCTAAGCTATTAGCTAATTAATTTCTAGGGCTTAATGGAGGTTTAATTAGCCTAAAAAGGTCATTAGTTAAAATATTTATTAAACAACATAGTTAATACTACCAAAATATTCCTTGCATTTTTTTGATTAAAATGAGATATAACTTTGTTAAGTTTGAATTTGTGGTTGCAAAGTTATGTGAATTTGAAGTTTGCTATCTAAATTAAATTAAATTAAATTTTCTAAAATTAATGTTCCTAAGTAACACTAATTCTACACACACTCGGCATGCGGTTGGCACCCAGCGACGTGCACGTGGGCTGCATCGCGTGCACGCGGGTTGACCCTGGGCTTGACCCGAAACGAGGACGGACAGACGAACCGAGAGGAGGACACCTATGACAAGAAATTACTCCCAAAATATAGCACCTCATGGGACGTACTATATACCGATGGATAGCTCTCTTCGAGACCTTTCTAAAAGTACCAAAATTGACATGATTAGAGCATGTTAACATTAAAACACATGATTCCCTAGCAACGGTATACAAAAAAATATCAAATTTACTATTCATCCTTATCAATTGACACAAATTTGAGCCTTAGATTAAGCTCAATTGAGCTTAATGGTGGCTTGATAGTGACATGTAGGAGTCTTAATAGTTAATTAAAAAGTAAGGGAAAATAATCGAGAGATAGAGGGATACCTTTGATCGAGTGACAGGAAGAAGAAGAAGAAGAAGCTTTGATGATGGAGGTCTCCTTAGCTTAGAATGAATTTGCCTTAGCTCTTTGAAATTTTCTATCAGCATGCAGGAACACAACTGCTGCTATTTGTGTCTAGATAAAGAAGAAGAAAGATATGGGCTTGGATAAGAAGATAAGCTTGATCCAAAATAAAATAAATGGGTGGTAGGCCCCACCATTTAATTTATTACTTAATTATCTTAATAATTAGAATTATGTTATTTAAACGAGCTCCAAAAAATCTCAAAATTTTACCCTTAATTAATTTGGGGGTGAGAAATGTAATGTTGAAGTTGGATTTTGGTTTCAAGATCAATTTAAATATTCTAATATTTTGGTATTTAAAATATATTAAAATATTTGAAAAAAATCCGATGACTTCCAAATATTTTCAAAATATCACCCCTAACTAATTCAGGGGTGGTGAGTGCAATGGTGAAGTCAGATTTTTAATCCGAGGTCAAAACATTTATTTTATTTTTCTGATAAAATAAAAATAATAAAATAACTAGAAAATGATGAAAAATAGAAAATTTCCAAATAAATTGCCAAGAAGTTTCTTAAAATATTCCTAGCAATCTTATAATTTTATTTTGTCAATTTATTGTGAATTTAAAAATTATAAAACTAAATTTGAAAATTTTGGTATTTCACATCGCTGTAGCACGCTGTGGTGTGTTTAAGCATGCAATGTTTGTGTTGTTTTTAGGGAATTTTTATCAATTTTAAAATCAATTTGCCGCATTCTTATTTAACTAATTGTTAATATAATACAACTAAATTGAACTAAATTAATCAAAAGTGTTGGGTTGCCTTCCAACAAGCGCTTTGTTTAATGTCCTTAGCCCGATCATTTTAAGTTGCAACACTTGCCCCTTACTATCCTTTGTTACCTCTTTCCAAATATTTATAGAATTTAGACAAGCACAAGCATGGTTGACACTTGCCATGCTCAAGTTTTGCTCAAAACTCTCAGCATTTAAATCCTTTCAACTGCACTCCCCAGTAATTTGATTTGTTTTCTTCTTTCGCTTTCCTCTCAGAGTTTTTCTTTTTAGTTTAATTTCTTTTGTTTCAGTTCCTCCAGATGAGGTGTAGGTGAGCTTATCTAAATCAGTTTCACTAGAATGCTCACTCTCACTCTTTTGTTCCATATGGAGCAATCTACTTCGCTCTTTTTCTTGCCATTTTAAATAAAGGTTTTCCTGCTTAAACAACGTTGGCATTAAGTATGTGTTCTTATCATTACCATTGATTCTGATTTTCATAGTTCCATTTTCCACATCGATAATAGGTCTAATAGTGGCTAAGAAAAGTCTTCCAAAGATTATTGTGGAATTTTCATTCCATATATCCCACTCATAGATACTAAAATCGATGAGAATCATGAAACTTCCAAGCCTTATGATAAATCCATAATTTACATCCTAAAATAAAGGAAAATTTCATTCATTTCATATTGATATTGCTTCCTTGATCAAATTTTATCAATTTTTTAGGAAAAATGCCCATTCAGCAATTTTTGAACAATTCTGGACACTTCCCAAAGATTTCTGGAAAAAATCTGTTGCAGCGCGCTACAGTGGTCCAACCTGCAAGGCGCTGGCACTATAACGTGCTGCAACGGGCCATTTGCAAAATGCTGGTGCTATAGCGTGCTGCAACGGAGCAATTTACAAATGTGCTGGCGCTATAGCACCCAGCAGCAGACCTTTTGCGAAACGCTGGCGCTATAGCGCGCTGCAACGGAGCAATTTGCAAATGCGCTAGCGCTATAGCGCGCTGCAGTAGACCATTTGCAAAATGTTGGCACTATAGCACGCTGCATCGAGCAATTTGTGAAACGCTGGCGCTACAACACGCTGCAGCGGATCAATTTGTGAAAAGCTATCACTTAGCACGCTGCAGCGGGTCATTTGCGAAACGCTGGCGCTACAGCACGCTGTAGCGGTTCATCAAAATACAATCCAGAATGCCGCAGCACACCGCACCAGACCATCTCATGAACATTCATCTGCTATAGTGCCCCACAACGCGCTGCAGCGGCGCACCAAAATTTTGTCTGAGCAGAGCATTAAATGTGGTTGGGACAAGACCCCCAACCAGCTCCTTATCTCCAGCCATCATTCCTTCTGCAGCAGATTTGTTTTTAAAGGGAAAATTAACATTTTTAGGTGATGTGGAGATTAAACAATGGAAAAGTGGAAGTTACTTCACCCCTCAAGTGGATTGGCCATCATGATAGCATAATTTTAAAAGCAATGCAGAATTTGAATGAGATAGATGAAGAGTGTAGCCCACCTCTATAAGTACCACCCTTCATAAACTCAGTCGCTACAGCGCACTGCAGCTGTTAAGTTGTGAAAACTCAAACCGCTATAGCGCGCTACAGCGACAAAAATTTTAGAAACTCATTTGCTATAGCACGCAGCAGCAGCAGAGTTTTGGATGCTCAACCGCTCCAGCGCGCTGCAGCGGTCTGTTCCAGCTGTAGCAATTTTTAACTATCTCGGATTTCATACAGTCAAAAAGGTAATATCTTTGGGTTTCCCATGTAGTCAAAAAGGCGTGTGCTGAAAAAGCTGCCCTCCCCTTCACTTGGATTGTCATATTTATGGCATGGGAAAGACCCTTTGACCATGATTCTCTTGCCTTTGATTGCTTAGGCTATTTAAGGAGAGGTAAGGGGGGGGGGGGTGATCCTTTGCACCTACTGAATTATCTTGCTTCAACATTTTTACTCTCCTTTCAATTCTCCATCATGTCTTCCGGAAAGAAGTCCATTCCAAGGAGGGAGACTGAGGCATCCTCATCCGGGGGAACCTTCAACAAGAAGTGGTTCTCTTCCACTGAAGCTGAGCACCATTTCTTTTCCACTACCTCTCAGCAGAAGCTAATCCCCGAGAAGAGCTTTGGGGGGTACTTGCCTGTCCCGGTTGAGCAAGTTGACCCTATGGGATGAAGGGAGATGGTAACAAAAAAATCTCCCACTTACCCAACCATTGTCTAGGAGGTGTATGCCAATGCAATAAATGCGACAGGATGGATGATTTTTGTTAGAGATAAGGGAGTCACATTTGGGATTGCTCAAATTGAGTAATTCTATGGGTTAGGGGAGGTAAGTGCTTGCTCTTACCTAAAACTCTTGGAGTCTAGCTATGATCCCTATGATCTCGTTACGAAACTTATCCATAAAAATACAGACTGGGAGGGAGGCCTAGCCAACATTCCTCATTCTGAATTGACGGACACGAGTAGTGCATGGCTGGTTTTCATTTCTAGCTATGTCATGCCTTCAGGTCACTTGACTGAAATAACCCATGCTAGAGCACTCCTCATGTGCTCATTGGTCAGGCCAGGAGAGATCTGTATCTCAAGCATCATTTTTGAGCAGCTCTAGAAGGCTCTCAAGGGACCCTGTGCTGCATTGGCCTTCGGGTCTTTGATCTCAGGGATATGCGAGGCCCAAGGGGTAAAAATTTTATTTTGAGAAATTAAATTATGGATTCTTATATTCCCAAAATATTTCTAGAATTTACAAATGATAAATTTTTCTGAATTCATTAAGAATGAAAGTCGTAAAAATATCAAGAAAGAAACTGATATTAAATTAACAGTGTGCTTAAAAAAATTGACTAACTCATTGACACCATTAAATCATCTAAGCAAGGGAATGATTTCAAGTTGAGTCTAATCTCGAAGAAAATTTAAATCAGTACTAAGGACTAAGTGTGGGGGAAGGATTTGAACTAAAAACTAATGATTAAGATGAGTAATCTAAAAGAGTGTGCTAGGCTCCTATAGGACTTCATGATCACAAAGATTTAAAATGGGGATGAAGAAAAATATCTCTCCCTAAAAATGAAAAAAGAAGAATAAAAATAGGGATGAAGAAAAATATCTCTCTCAAAAGAAAGAAATGAAAAATGATGATGAAAAATATCTCTCCTTAAATCTATGCATATTTGTGATTTATAAAAAGGAGCACATATGGCACAAAACTCTTGATTACTCACTACCTCCCCAAGTTCAATTATTCCATAGAACCTCCCCCATTACCTAGCACCAAGCATAAATACTTATACTTGGAGATTAGTCTATCAATCTCGGTTCATATCCAAGGTTAGAAAAATTAAATTAATGTCAATTGCTCTTTATCATTTCAGTTAAGCACAAGCTTTGAATTGCAAATCAAATTCTCATTAATATTTTTTGTTAACTCTCATACCTATAAACATAAAAATACCATTTTGAGATTACTCGAGGACGAGCAAAAAATTAAGTGTAGGGGTGTGATAAATCCATAATTTACATTCTAAAATAAAGGAAAATTTCATTCATTTTCATATTGATATTGCTTCCTTCATCAAATTCTATCTATTTTTCAGGAAAAATGCCTATTCAACAATTTTTGAACAATTTTGGACAATTTCCCAAAGATTTCTGGAAAAAATCTGCCGCCACGCACTGCAGCGGTCCAACCTGCAAGGTGCTGGTGCTATAGTGCGCTGCAGCGGGCCAACCAGCAAGGCGCTGGTGCTATAGTGCGTTGCAGCAGGCCATTTGCGAAACGCTGGTGCTATAGCGCGCTGCAGCGGAGCAATTTGCAAATACGCTAGCGCTATAGCGCGCTGCAGCAGACCATTTGCGAAATGCTGGCGCTATAGCGCGCTACAGCGGACCATTTGCGAAACGCTGGCATTATAGCGCACTGCAGCAGAGCAATTTGCAAATGCGTTGGCACTATAGCGTGCTGTAGCGAACCATTTACGAAATGCTAACGCTATAGCGCACTGCAGCGGAGTAATTTGCGAAACACTGGTGCTACAGCGCGCTGCAGCGGATCAATTTGTGAAAAGCTGGCGCTATAGCGCGCTGCAACAAACCATTTGTGAAATGCTGGCGCTACAGCGCGTTGTAGCGGTTCATCAAAATAAAATCTAGAACGCCGCAGCGCGCTGCAACGGACCATTTGCGAAATACTGGCGCTATAGCCCGCTGTAACGGTTCATCAAAATACAATCCAGAACACCGCAGTGGACCATCTCACCAACATTCATCCGCTATAGCGCGCTACAGTACGCGACAGTGCGCTGAAGTGGCGCACTGAAATTTTGTCTGAGCAGAGCATTAAATGCTACTGGGACAAGACCCCCAACCAGCTCCTTGTCTCCAGCCATTATTCCTTCTGCAGCAGATTTGTTTTTAAAGGGAAAATTGACATTTTTAGGTGATGTGGATATTAAACAATGGAAAAGTGGAAGTTACTTCACCCCACAAGTGGGATTGACCTTCATGACAGCATAATTTTAAAAGCAATGCAGAATTTGAATGAGATGGATGAAGAGTACAGCCCACCTCTATAAGTACCACCCTTCTTAACTTAAGGAGGGTTCCTAACTTGGCTCACTACATCCTAAGTAAGGAGAGGGCTGCATATAAGAGAAAGAGAACTCCCCAAGGGTGGAAGAACTTCTCTTGCTAAGGGAAGGAAAGATAAAGGCAGCACTACGGACCTAAGAGAAGCAACTACAAGCAAGAAGAGAAGAAGTTCGGAGAACTTCATCAAAGGAACATTCATAGTATTTTCTAAACTTTTGTCTTGTGTTTTTCTTAGTTGATCATGAAAGGGTCTTTATCCATGTATATGTTCTTTTTTATCTCTTTTGTAATGGAGAGCTAAACCTCCCTTAGAGAGGGTTGGGGCAATCCCACATGTAATGAAAGATACTATAATGTATAAAATTTTCCTCAAGCTTTAATAAAATTTGTGAACTCAATGACTTGTTAAAGAAATATAAAGGACTATTATGGACTTGAATGTGGACAAAATGATAAGGGACTTAATGAATTCAAGGACTAACAAGTCTTGTGCTCCATAGCTCATTCTTAGTTTTGATGCTAGATTCATGAGTGTATTAGAGCTTAGAACTATGTGAGAAGTTCTTGAGCTTAGTGCACCTTGATCTATGCTCAACTAAAGAGTTGAAGCATGTGATACTAAGATCCACTAATTGAGCTCCGTTGCTCAGCATACTTGAGGGAGGGAATGGATTCATTGAGTGCTTATGAATGAGGTGACATAGTTATTGAGCCCAGTGAATCACTACCTCATCCAAACTATGCATAATGCGCATGACGCTCTTAGTGAATCAATGCTTGTAAGATCTTAACTAAAGAACCCTCATCTCTATGATCAATAGATGAAAGGATAACTAATAATTTAAAATCTTATAAGGATCTTTGTGCTGAAATAGAATCGATTGTGTGTTCATTTCAACCACGATATTTGAACTAGTAAATCTTAGAGTTAAATTCTAAGGAGGACAATGTACACTTGATTAAAAAGAAAAGAAAAGAAAAGTAAAATGCTTGAGGAATCATCATACATGAGTCATCTAGCAAATCATGTGGGAGAGACCCTACTCTCCTCTCCTTTTATCATAGTATTCTTCTACTAAGTATTGTTGTGCTTAACTAGGAACAAAATTCAACAATACATATATAGCTTAAATATTAGTGATCATAGATATACTTTAATAACAAAACACCCAATTCCCTGAGATTCGATAAATCCCGGAAGCTAAACTTTCCACTTATTACTTCAGACCACGTACACTTGCATGCAAGCACAGACATATTTTAGGTCTGTCACCCTACTTAAACATTCTTCAAAATTCCTATTGGGATCATTAAATCAAGACTCAAAAATTTCAAGATTACAAGGGTGTCTTCCATTCCTCCTATCCCTAATTGTGTTTATATATGATATGACATAACATTGATAGAAGCTCTTAGATCACACAAGGGATCTAAAAACATTTCACCTTCAATTGCACAAGGGATATTAAGCCTCCACAAATATTTTCTTTTCAAAGCCATGAGGTTTTCCTCCGAGTGAGTATGACTCTTAATGGTTCACTCTTCTGGTCTCATTCTAGAATCTCTCTTACTCTTATCCCCCTCTCGACTTCCTGTTTTCAAGACATTATATAGTGATTTTTCATCAAATTAATCAGATGTTATAGCACTCACCATTTCTTTTGGGTTGATTTTAGTTGAACTGGGTAGTGCTCATTGTCGACGATTAGACAATTGTTGTGATATTTGGCCAAGTTGAACTTCAAAATTCCTAAGGTTGACTTCAATTCCTTGAATGGTTGACTCATGATAGTTAATTATCTGTCCAGTTCTTTGCATGAATTGAACTGTGTAAGCCTTGAATGAATTGAATTCCCCTTTGATCCCCATATATTAAGGTCTTCGTTGTTGCTAAAATGAGTTATCATAATTTTGTCCTTGTTTATTCAGCAATTAGTTTTCATTGTTGTATTTATTTTGAGCATTTCCATTACTCCATGAGAAATTTGGGTGATTTCTCCACTCCTAGTTATAAGTGTTGGAGTATGGATTATTATTTTCAGAATTGTTGTTATTGCTCCTCAAGAAATTCATTTGCTCATGATTGGAGGGTGTGAATGGATTATTTAAATTATAATCTTCATTAGAATGCCCCCCACCACAAAATTCACAGACAAGTTCTTGGACCATATTGACATTCATTTGCCCAATTTTTTGATTTAACATTGCAATTTCATGTTGAAGTTTGATTATTTTAGAGGATTCAGATATATTTTTGCACACTCCTATTAAAATTGAACATTGAAATTGAACATTAGAAAGTTCAATTTCCACACATAGACATTCATATAATCATTTAGTTTATAAGTTCATCTCTTACGTCTAAGTGATAAAATCTATATTTTATGGTGAATATCACATGAAGTTGATTCGACCAATAGCTCACATACATCAACTCTTGATTTAGCTAATAAAATGAGCTGCTAGGCTAAATGGGCTTATGTCACATTACCCTTAGCTCTTAGCGATCTAGAACTTAGCATAAACCTAGGGTAAGCTATGGAGCTGAATTGCTGGTTCTCAGCTCACATGCGTCTACTCTTGATTAGCCAAGGTAATGTGCTATAAAGCTAAATGAGCTTGTCACATAGCTCATAGCTTGATGCACATCAATTACCTCGCATAAATCAAGAGTGAGCTATGGAGCTCAGAGAATATTAACATGCCTCATGGCTCTTGTCCAAGGTTATGTATGGGTTGCCTTCGCACAACGAATGCTGCTACAGAAACTCATGATGTTAATGTTCATGTATGCACAGTTTTAGGATAAGGTGATCATTGGGCTCTATGAGATTACATTTGAATATATATATATAAGGAATCAAAATTTTCCAATTTGTTCATTTACATGACATACAAACATTCAAGATCTAATTAATATTCATTAATATGAAGAGTGCAAACATTTCATATATTTTTACATGCTCACCCAATCCTCCTCAAAGAGGGTTTAGGCTACCATTAAAATGAAAGAACAATAAAATCCATAAGAAATACTGAGCCCTTGCATGACTCTTATAAGAATAACATAAGAGAATAAGTTAGAATGCGATACTAGGGAATAGCTGTTGCGTACACCTTGATCTCTTCTTCCTTTGATCTCCTAGGTTCCTTGCTCTCTATGCCTATCTTCTTCCTTAGTTGCAGCCTTCTCCTCCTTTAAGGTATGGGACTCTTCTCAATATTTCCTCCAGCAACCTTCAAGATCAAGAACTCAAAACTGAAATTTGGAACCTTTCTCAAGTCTTTATTTTTCTCTTTTATAGCCCTTCAATTAGCCTCCTAGCATTTAACTCAGTTAGCCATTCTCCTCCTTGAAAGTTAATTTTGTATTTAAGTTTTATTTCTTTATTCCCTTGATAATGATGAAGTTTTAAATGTATGCAATCAATTTATGCTATGAGAAGTAGAAGAATTTAAGTCTATTTGCTTTCCCAATGCGGACTAGGAGGTAATTCCCAGGCAGAAATATGGTGGGCGCCACAACGCGCTGTGGCGCTAAGCTTTCAGCCCTTCAAGCGCGTTGTGGTGTGCTGTAGCGCCGAGCTCTCAGGTTTTCATCTGCTGTGGCGCATTGTAGCGTCTGGCTCTCGGGATTTTATCCGTCAGGGCATGCTGCGGTGCCTGACTCTCAGATTGTGTCCACCATGGTTCCCTGCAGCACTGAGCTCTCTGGTTGTGTCCGCCACATCACGTTGTAGCGCATGGCTCTCGGGGTATGTCCGCCACGACGCACTGGGGCACATTGCAGCGCCATTTTTTCACCCATTTTTTTCTCCCTTATCCAAATGTAGAGCTCTTATTCCTTAAATGCCAAAAAGATAAACATTAAAGCACAACTAATCCCATAAAAAATATAATTTCTAACACTAAATTACCTATATTTATTGGGTTCATCACCTCCCCTTCTTCATGTGACTTTATCGTTGATTTTCTGTTGGCTCTACTCAATGGTTGATACAACTTTTTCTGATAAAGAAAATCTTCCATTTACATTTTTCAAAATACAAAGTTCGTGCTGTTGAACTTCTCAATTTTGTGTCTCATCTCGTTGATCATTTCTCCCACTCAATCAACAAACCCTATAATCAACAAAAAACCTCTATCTGATACTACTTGTTGTGAGATGACAACACATCAACGGAAGCGATTTGAGCGGCACACTTGAGGAACGGGGATACATTCACGATTACAAAGCAATATATGAAATCATAAA
Organism: Gastrodia elata; assembly: GCA_016760335.1. Classification (NCBI taxonomy): domain Eukaryota; kingdom Viridiplantae; phylum Streptophyta; class Magnoliopsida; order Asparagales; family Orchidaceae; genus Gastrodia; species Gastrodia elata. Next base: position 8,045,607 of record CM028685.1, on the reverse strand, counting down.
CACATCAAGATAAAGATCATAGCACATGTATGCATCTAAAACAACAAGCACATCCAAAGATAAAGATTTATGTGGACAACCCGTGAATTAGAAAAATTATGGAACTACACCACATAGAAATTTTCACTATATAAAATGAAGAATACAGAGTTACAAAGTGCTTCACATTCTCAATAAACACTAGTTCTTACTCTATGATGAAAAAGAAGAGAAGTTGACACCAAATAATTATGGATTTCTTGACATGCAAGAGGTTCCTTGAACAATAGCTCTCCCATAGGATTCTTCTTTGAAAACTTTTTCAATAGCAGCCAAAGCACTTGGAATCACTTATGCCAGTCATGGAAACTTCTCTTTAAATTTCTCTTAAGTACCCAGCTCTATTTTGGACCCCAAATGACCCAAAATACCCCTTAAAAAGTTTAAGGCGTAACCTAGATCGAAATTGAAATTTGTCAGGCGCTACGGCACACCGTAGTGCCAAGCCTCGAGTAGCCAGGCAACAAGGCACGCAACAGTGCCCTGCTCTTGAGTACTCTGTTATTGGGGGAGCTGCAGCACGCACCGAGGGGCGCTGTAGAACTCTGCTCTTGGAGCGCCTACCGCTGGGGCGGGCTATGACGCGCTACAGCGCCCCAGCATCTGAACTCCATTCACTAGGGCACACTGCAGTTCCCTGGTCTCAGTCTGCTATCTGCCATGGTGGGGGTCAATGCCTTCCTCTCTGGTGTTAGGCGCCACAACGCACTGTAGCGCCTATACTGCAATTGAACTTCCAACTTTGTTTCGAATAGCCTTGGAATCTCTCGGAAGCTCACCGGAGCTCCATTAGCATCTCCATAATAATCTGAATGAATGATTTTCACAACATAACATGCGCTCCATGTAGAAAAACTAATCCAAAAAAGGCGTGAAGCATATTTGATCACCATGATGGGAGATGTAAAAGAAAGTGCTCCTATGCCAAATATGAGGGTTGTTAACAAATTTGTAGATGTCTTTTTTAATGACTTGCCAGAGTTACCTCCTATGCAATAAGTATAGTTTTTCAGTTAGCTCAGGGGCATATCATTTTCCAAAGCAACTTATCGAATGACCCCAAAAGAATTGCAAGAATTAAAAGGACAACTCCAAGAATTATTAGATAAGCACTCATAGGATGGGTGAATTATTGGAAAATTATCTTTTGATGATAAAACTGAGAGGTCTATCAGGCCAAAATAAACAATACTTCAGGGTTTAAAAGTTTGGGCTATTACAACGCAGATGCATCCAAGATAGGACTTGGATGTATATTTATGCAAAATAAAAATGTATTTGTGTATACTTCATGATAATTAAAAATTCATGAAAATAATTATCCTGTTCACGATCTAGAATTAGTATCAATAGTATTTTTCTCAAAATATGGAGGCATTATTTGTATAGATTAAGGTGCAAGATCTTCAAAGATCATCAAAGCCTCAAATACATATTTATTTAAAAAGAATTAAACTATCGACAAAGGAGATTTAATCAGTACTTATAATTGGACATCCAACACCATCTTAGTAAATGTTGTGGCTGATGCTTTTAAGTAAGAAAATAATTTTGAATGCCCTACTAAGCCCGCGGCCGCAAATCGCAACCATATTACGCCCTCGGCCGCAAATCGCAACCATATATATATATTTCTTTTTTTTTTTTTTTTTTTTTGCTTATGAGTGGCGGGTGGGATTTGAATCTATGAATTGGGATAATAAATCCTGAGGCTCAACCACTACTGATCTACAACACTATTCATATATATATATATATATATATATATATATATATATATATATATATATATATATATATATATATATAATGCAATATTATATGATAATATAATGATGGATGTGAATATTAAGAATTACATAGTTATATAGTATATAATATAGCAATAATGATGTAACATCATATAGAATAACACATACTAATAATAAAACTAATAATCTCATTTGTAATATTTCTTATACAATATAAGAAAGATATTATTATTATTATATATATACTTTATATTATAACGTTAGCTATTAATATACCTATAATAATAAGTTGTATCAATAAATTTTATATATTCTCTTAACACATAGATCATAATAACATAATATAATATAATATATCATAATATTGTATAATGATAATAACAAAATAATAATACATGATAATATTATTAACTCTTAAGACTATATAATAATATATCATTTATAATAAACATTTTTAATAATAAAGTAATAATACTTATATATTATTAGAAAATTTTATGCTTTAATAAAGATTAGTTATATTATATATATATATATATATATATATATATATATATATATATATATATATATATATATATATAATTTCTGATTTCGGATATATTAAGAAATCTTGAATATTATTTGTAAATATACTATATTAGAGGATATATGTATTATAAAATTTGGATAGAATTTACTTGGAATGAATTTTTTGGTTTAAAAAGAAGAAAAGAGTTTCAAGAATATAATGTGCAGAAATTATATAGTATTATGGCTTTTTTCTTAAGAGTTTACAAAGTCCGCTTTGTTTATAAAATTTCTCTTATAAAGAAAAAACCAGAAAGTCTGTTTTTGGAAATATTAAATTAAATGTTTTTTTTTTTTACTGCTAAAATTATTGATTTAATAGATATAAATTAAAACAGTATTTAAATACATGACCTAGGCACAAAAGAATTTTACTATATAACTCTCATATATCTCTCAAAAAATATGAATATGAATAAGAATTAATTATAATAAAAAATTATTATTAAATCACTTTTATTTGTGAAACTCATACAAATATATATTTTAAATTCTAAATCTTAATCAATTATACTTTTTGAAATATATTTAGTAGTCAAATAATATTTTTCCATACAAAATATGACCGTTGCTAAACAACTTTGAAAGTTTAACAATTTCCAAGAACTTTTTTTGAAAAAAATATAAAAATTGACATCAAATGCTTTCTATAAATCATGGTAGGGGCAATTTAAGAGTATAATATTACATGAAAAAAATAACAATTAATCAAGTTACTAAAATAATGATGACTTTGCATTATCATTTTATGAATCTTAATTTAGAAAATATGAGTGCTGATTATGTAAAACTAAAAATAAAAAAGGAGAGAAAATTCAGGTTGCATAAAATCGACTCAGGGTGAGCAGCATATCAGGCCCCTTGTCTCCGTGTGCACCGAAAACTCGTCCGGCAGTGGAATCCTCAGCTCAGAGCAAACTAACCGAATGATTCTTCTAGTGACATCGCCAAGAGACATCCTGTTGACAGTAACTGCGATTGAGAAATCATGATCGGCATTGCAGAGCCCAATGGATCCGCCGACGCCGGAGTGCCCAAAGATCTTCGAATTGATGGCGCCGCTGGATTCGTACGTCCTGAAACCGAGCCCGAATTTGCCTTCCGGGAACACCATGCCCGAGAAACTGCCGGATCCCATGAATGCGTCGTGAATTTTAGAGTTTCCGAACATCGCCGGGATTTTCGCGTCAGTGTCCTCAAAGGTGTCACTAACTATGTTGTAGCTTATGCTGCTGCTGTCATCTGTGTCGCTGAAGATGCTGCAGCTCAAGCTGGGGGTTCTGATGTTGCAGCTTCTGCTCCTCCTTCTTGTCTTGGCGCCAGACGGGAATTGCGGGGTGTGCGGGTGGTCGCCGAGGGGCGGTTTGGAGAGGACTGAGTGAGAGAAAGGAATCTTTCCGCTGTCGGCGAGTGCGGCGTAGTAACGCGCTAGGGCGCGGGCGGAGCAATGCCCGTTGGCGGCAGGGATGATGGCTCGGCGCACGTTGAGGCTGTTGAAGAAGAAGGGTAGGCTCGTTGCAATCTCCGTGAGGTTTCCCTTCCTGAGGCTGCCCTGAACTTCGTGTCTTAACTGTAATGGCCCAAGCTTTTCCAAATCATCCATGTCAATAGACAGCGTTGCTAGCCGAGACTCCACGCCTTGCAAGTTCAAATCAATATATGTTATAGGACTTCAGCATATTCTTTGTTGAACATCTCTCTCAAAACAACTGCTTTGTTTAGCTAACTTAGAGAAATAAGCGGTAAAAAGAATAAATTAGTATCCCAAAGTATATTTGGGTTCATGAATTTGGCTCCAGTGGCACACGTTAGCATATGGTCGATACAGTTCTTCATTCCAATTGACCCAAGTATTTAATTTAAGTTTTAAATCTTTAAACCGGATTGGAGGGTGTCATGCAACCCTTATGTATTTTGTTTGCCTTGATTGTCTTGGCATCATCTAAAACTTTGCAGTCTTTAGAAGGACCGGTATCATTGTGTAATGACCCCTTAAATAGTGTTAAACAGAATTTTTAAATATCGAAACTCCTTTTCAGATAATGGTGGTGTTCCTGATAAAAACTTTAAAGTTAAACATGCTCATGTAGGAACACTCCCATGATAGATGATTTGCTGGAAAGTTATCTTGCGAGGGCAAAATCTTGAGACTTTTCAAACAAAAGTAGATAATATCTTGATGCTTAAAAGTTTGAACTGTTACAAATGGTATCAAAGCAGGCCTAGGATATCAAATCGAAACTAAGTGTCATACATGACAAAATATCACTTCATGTGAGTAGCCTCTTAAACCTATGATGATTAAAGTGTTAAAGAGAAAAATACAAATGTGTATATTTTACAAATATTTATAAAAGTTATTTATAAAAATAATCCATCCAGTCTTGAAAAATATTCAAAATGATCCTTAACTCTTAAAAATAATATTTTTGATCTTTTGAGTCTTACTTAATTGTACTTTGGCCCTAACATCTAAAATGTACTTTAATATTTATTTAAAATATTAAATGAGAGGATAAAATGAGGAATATAAAAAAATCATTTTATATTAATATTTTTTCAATGGATTTTGATATAAAGCTCATTAATATCTCAATATAAGTCCTAAAAATATAAAATAATATTTTTATTTAAAAAAACATATTTAAATCTAATTTTACATACAAAAAAAAAATTTAAGTTATTTATTATCAAATAATATTTTTCTTTTTCAATTTGAGCCAAAGAATAAGCAATTTATGCCTGCAAATTTTCTGAAAAAAAAAATCAAAATGTTGCTATCAAAATATAATTCAAAAAAATTATTTTTTAGCGGCGGCGGAGACCATAACGTGACCTGACACGATTAATGCTCTCATACGCGTGGTTCAACTTGATTGGAGCCGGCGGGATGAGCTGACCAAGGGGTGCTGCTAGAGCGTGCTAGCACTGAATCGGGCCATCGCCACGCCGCCGAACCGGAGAACTTTGTGAAGTGCTTCATTCAGATCGAACCGTCGCTTGGTGTCAAGTCTGAATTCCCCGGCTGTCTGTTGACCCAATGCAACTTGTAGCTCAAAATTTCAGACGGCTCATCGACAGACTGCACTATATCCATACTGCAAAATCCTTGATTTTTATTAAACTCTATGTTAAAATTTTTAAGTTTGAAAGCTTTTTATTTTCTTAAGAAGAAAATTATTTGCTCACAAATAACTCCTAAGAGCCTTGATCACTATAAAAATTAAGAGATTTAGTATTAAAATGGAGAAAAAAAAATGAATTATTTAACAAAGTTTTAAATTTTTTAATAAATTTTAAGAATCTATATCTTCTTTTTTTTTTAAATACTTTGGGTGCTTATGAGTAAGCTTCAAAAGCTCACGTACATTAAGATAACATGTACAATTACGAGTTCAAATTTGTTTTCGACGGGCAAAATTATCATTTTATAAATCATACTTTATTACCAAAATTATAATTTTTTTTCAGAAAATTTGCGGGCATAAATACCTTCAAATAACTTCAAAAATTATTATTTTTTGTATGCTTTACATACAAAATTAGATTTAATGATGCTTTTTAAATAAAAATATTATTTTATATTTTTATGATTTGTTTGGTAGATATTTAAGAGCTTTGTATCAAATTCATTGAAAAAAGAGTTAACATAATATGAATTTTTCATATTCTCCATTTTATCCTCTCATTTAACATTTTAAATGGAAGTTAAAGTGCATTTTAGGGACTAAACCAACATTTTTCTTGAAGAAATAATGTACTTATTTTCATAGTAATCTTAATATGCATTCACTATATGAACATTCTAATTAGAATATCAATTTCCAACTCCCTATTCCCAACCTAGTGACTTTGGACTATCGTTTTTATTCACATTCATCATGTGAGAGTTTATGTGGAACTACAGTGTCGACATATAATCCTTTGCACACTTTTCATTGCATAAAGCAATAAAATGCACTTTTAAGGGAACATAGCTTTGGCGTAAATTCTTAAAGGATTCATGCCATGTAAATATGTTGAAGGTTTATGTTGGCTCTTGACACATGATACAACTCTCCACTTTGCTCTTCCCACATTAATCATTTTCTTTAAAATCAGCTAACCATCTTATAGCTACTTTCTACCTTGAGATGAAAAAATGCAGATAGTAGATCACTGCTAAACTGACTTGTTGGCAGACTTCGAATAGACCTAAACTCATTTGTCATAACAAAGGTAGTTCAAATTTATTTGAATATAAACAACTACAATAACTGAACCTATAATTATACAGGAAACCACCTATTTTGTACTAGGTATATGCCATGTAAATAGCGATCTTAAATTGAAATGTTAGATATGTTTTCTTGCGCACCTGGAGGAATACCGATATAGAGCTCGCCTTCAATGTTGAGAGGGCGAACTATAGCTTCTTCCAAGACCTCCTTAAATTTTTTCCCAGCTACACGCTGTTTAACCAAAGAGAAAGACTAAATTATAGTATAATGAAAACATAGAAGGATTAGATTGATAAAACAAAGCTTGAAAAAAAATAGCATATTTCCATAAACCATCATCTCTAGCCTCAACCATTTGTAGGAGGTAGTCTTTATGAAAATTAAGAAACTTTAGGTTACCCCTAAACTTTTCTAATGCTTCTGAATTCAAAATGTATGAAGTTGCAAGCATTACTATGGTACCAATTAACTAATGAATAATGCATATTGTACCCATCTAGGTATAACCATAAGAACCCAGACTTTCATATTGGTAGTAGGAGTGAACCCGGGCTCTATAAAATTAAAGCTAGAGCACAGACCTGCTTCCACAACCAATTAAAGAGCCCGGTATTTTGTGGATCAATGCTCTTAACAAAAACTCCAATTCAATCTTTACAGAGTCATTCATAGGAAACCAAATACAAACCTCAATGACAGCACCACAAAGCCAACCAAAAGATAAAGAGTGATATAGTTGCTGGGTACCAGCGTTTGTCTCAGGGCTGCACTTAGCAATATGGTGTAAAGATTGGTCCCAGTCACAAAACAGTAAGGGATTGTTCTGCATGACATCAACCATAGCGTTGTGCAAACCAGATGTATGATTGAGGATATGATGAACCTAAACAGAGAGACAGAGAAGGATGTTGAAGAAAACGACAATGATGCATTACAGGCCAAATAATTTATATTAAAAAAAAAACATTAAAACAATTAGAAGGAATACTAGAATACCTTAATGAGGTTTTTTCCATTGGTACCAAATTCTGGCCATATATTGGCGATGGTTTCATCAAGACTGAGTTTCCTGAAACATAATTTAAGCAAATATTATGTTCCCTTCACAGTAAAACTTAGTTAAATCATGACACAGATGACAGCTAGCAAGCGCTGAACAGGAAATATTATCATAAGAAAATATTTACGAAGATTTTCCATACATCAAAAGAAAATCAGTCAAATTAAAAAATGAGTTACTAAAAATTCTATAAACGGCATTTGGCAACCAGACTAGATCTAAGCAAGGAAAACCTCCTGTGCATAATTGTCAAGTAATCAAAAATGAGCTCAATCAAACTAGCCCTCCTTTGACAAACCATAGAACATGTTTTCATATAATTTTTAATGAAGACTGAAGTTTAACAGGTGGTTTTAATATGATCTTTGAAGCAACAAAAAAAACTAAAAAATCTACAAATAAAAGGGGAAGGGAAGATCAAAGAAATTCCGTAAGTTTGCAAAAGCAACCATTTTTTCATTCCATGAATATAAAGATGCACCAAATTATGAAACAAAGCTTCAACATGAGAGTCTCAGAAAGAAGAGAAATCAAAATTAAGAGACCGGTAGATAATAAAGTGTATCATCTCACACTAAGTAAATACTGACAAAAAAATTCTTTTAAGATCCATCCTGATGCCATCGAACAGGTCTAGATATGATTTTACTTAGTCTTTATAAAACAATTTTTTTTCAAATTAAAGGAAGCGTAGCCTTTGTTCCAAAAATTAGAATTTGTTGAATTTCTTTTACAAGAAGAATAAGCAAAAGAGTAATTTGCACTAATAAAAAGTAAAACGGATGGTATATATTGAAGGATTAACATTCCAACCAGTAAAGTTTCATACCCCTTGTCAACAAGCCAGTGCACCATCCCTGCAGTGATACCTTTTGTTACTGAAAAAACTGGAAATAGACTATCAGGTTGGACAGGACGAGGATCATATCTTCCCAGCACACCAGCAGCAGTATCTATTATTACTTTTCCATCTTTGTAGGCGCATACCTAAGATGGCAATATCATTATAATATTGTACAAAGAAGTAAAAAACTAAGAGCTTGCTAAACTTAAGTTTTACAAAGCGTACTTTGATTGCAACTAAAAAACATGTTGAAGACTATTATCACCTTGACATTAAGTCATTCACTGTTAAAGTTTCAGATTAATCAAGACTAATATCACGGTTGAAGATAAGATTGTGGGTTTGACCGTGGAGAGTCACCGAAGCAATATACGAACTAACAACACAAACAAAAAATATAATCACAACACAAGCCACACAATTACAAACATACAAACAAAAGATATTTTATGTGAAAAACCTAATAACGGGAAAAATCACGGAGCCACGTCACCAAAAGTGACATCCACTATGAGCGAAAAAAATAGAGAGTTGCAGAGAACTTATTAATCTCAAGAGGAAGAAAGAACCGTCACTTTTAGGCCTCCCGATCTTCTACTCTCAGATTTCTCTCACTCTCGCAATAGGGTTTCTTGAATAGCAGCCACCACAAAAAAAACTCAATAAAAAAAAAACCTCAAAGGCACTTATAGGTTTAAATATGAACCCAAAATGGACACAAAATTTCCCAAAATACCCACCAAAAACACTCTAATATGTGGGGGAATTTCCGCTAGCACCTGGGTGCCCAAGCTTCAGTTGCCCTGCTTTACGAGCGTCTGGGCACCCAAGCCTCGGTGCCCAAACAGCAACACAGGTGCCTGGGTGCCCCCTCCTCGAACTTCAGGTGCTGTTGGGCCCCCAGGGGGCTCCTTGGCGCTTGGCTTACTGTCGGCCTAGTGACGCCTTGCTCCATTACACACCGAAACTCCGTCGACACTTCGTTTGGTGATCCAATTGATCTCCACCCTAACAATCTCACTTGAAGACTAATTTTTTTCACTTCATCTTCAACCTTGGAATTTCTTCATCTTGCTTCAATCCTAGCAAAGAACGTGGTGTGGCTCACCCCACCTTATAATATTTTGAGGCCAACTGAAACTGCACACAGCTTCAACTTCTCCACTATCACGATCTTTGTAAGCATGTCGGCTGGATTCTTCAACGTGTGAATATTCTCCAATGTCAGCTGACCATCTTTTAATAGTAATTGGATGAAATAGTACTACAACTGAATGTGATTTGTTCTGGCATTAAAAGCTACTATTCATAGCTAGATAAATGGCACACATACTATCACTATACAGTCTTTCATCCTCTTGCTCATTGCCCAACTCATTCATAAAATTCTCAACAAAATCATTTCCTTGCTTGCCTCAGTAATGGCAACATACTCAGCCTTTGTGGTAGATAAGGCAATAATCTTCAATAGTCTGGAGATCTATCTCACTGCAGCACAAGTAAACATGTATCCTATCATGCTCCTCCTGCCAGCAACATCTTCGGCTAAATTCAAGTCTATATATCCTTGTAGCTCAATCTTGAACTTCCCATAGCATAGTCCTTTGTTCATAGTGCCTCTTAAGTATGTGAGTATCCATTTGATTGCCTCCTAGTGATGCTTCCTTGGGTTGCTCATGAATATGCTGGCCACTCCCACAAAATGTGCTATGTTCGGTCTTGTAAATCATGGTGCCCATTAAGCTTCCAACTGTTGAAGCATAAGGAACTCTTTCCATATATTCTTATTCAGCTTTAGTCTTTGGCATCTGCTTGATAGACTAAAGTCACTTGCTAGGGAGGGTGCAAAATGATTTTGCCTCATACATGTTAAATCTTTTCAGCATCTTTTCAACACATTCTACCTGAGATAGCTTTAGTGTAGCTGCACTCCTCTCCCTACTTATCCTCATCCCAAGTATCTGTTTTGCTGATCCCAAGTCCTACACGTCAAACTCCTTTGACAATTACTTCTTTAGTCTTTTTATCTCCTTCATGTCTGATCCTGCTATTAGTATATCATCTACGCACAATAGTAGAATGATATAAGAGGACTCAAATTGCTTTATAAATCAACAATGATCCACGTGACACCTTTTCTACCTTATATTTGACACAAATTTGTCAAATCTCATGTATCACTACCTTAATGCCTGTTTTAAACCATACATATTTTTCTTGAGCTTGCAGACTAATTCTTCTTTTCTTGAGTTGCAAATCCTTATGATTGCATTATATATAGCTCCTCTATATCACCATGTAGAAAAGCAATCTTCACATCCATCTGTTCGATATGTATATTTTCCACTACTATAATATTCAACACTATTTTGAAAGTAGTCATTCACTACTAAAGCGAAGATCTCATTGTAGTGCACGTTATGTTTCTGCTGGAATTCCTTTACCACAAGCCTTGCCTTGTAGTGCTTGTTTCCATCTGATTCTTCCTTCAATCTGTAATCTCATTTGTTGTAAAGAGCCTTCTTGCCATCTGATATTATAGCCAACTCCCATGTCTCATTAGACATAAGTGATTTCATCTCATTATCCATGGTTGACTCCGACTTGCATCATTAACTTGTAGCACCTCTTCATAATATTCTGGTTCACAACTATTCGTTAGTAATAAATAATATAATGAAGAAGAGTACCTCTGTGCAGGCTGTGAAATTATGGTGGATCTTCTCAGATCAGTAGTAGGTGTCTAAGGGATTGCATGCACTCCACCATCATGAGCACCTTGTTGTACCTATTCATCCTGCTCATTGTTGTCATCTCAACATATTTGGCCGAGCCATTTGAATCACTCTAGACTCCATTCATTTGATTGTACATTTCATTCTCATTGAATGTGGCATCATTGCTTCTGATGATTTTTTGATTCTGATAGTCCTAAAATCTATAGTCAAACTCCCTTGTTTTATATCCTATAAAAGAGCTCTTGATTGTCTTTGAATCAAGTTTTCCATTGGAACTTGCATCAACATGCACATAAGATGAACCAAATACCTTTAAGTGAGATAATTTCATCACTTGACCACTCCAGACCTACTAAAGTATCCTTTCTCTCAAAGGAACCGAAGGTCCCCAATTGATCAAATTGTATTCACAGCTTTTGCTCAGAACCACTTTGGTAACCCTGCATGTAATCTCATACTCCTGGCACGCTCTATGATGACGTTCATGCATTTTGCAACACTATTTTACTGAGGTGTTCCTGGAATAGTGAATTCCCATCTGATCCATTCAAAGCACAAAATTCATTGAACTCCTTATCATAGTATTCCTTGCCATTATCAGATCTAAGGCACTTAAGTTTCAAACCAATTTTATATTCAACCAAAGCTAATCACTTCTTAAACACACTAAACACATCAAATTTGTGTTTTAAGAAATATACATCTACCTTCTTAGTATGATCATCTATGAATGTAACAAAAGTAAGCGGTTCCACTAAGTGAAGAGACAAGTGCTGGAACCCATACATCTGTGTGCTGACCCCAGCTTCTGTGACTTTAGATAGAGAGAATTCTAATATCATACGCATACGAGGCCGCGCAACAGAATTCCTTCCATCTCACTCTTTGATAAACTGACTTTTTTCTGCTTACCATAAATGAAGACCTCACAAAATTCTAGTTCAACTGATTTCGGCATTGAAATCTTTTTTCTGGATAATAGTGACTTCAACTATTTCTTGCTCATGTGACCAAATATTTAGTGCCATAGATGCGTGTCTATCTATTTTGCTGCTGCAATAGAGTATGACACTTTATTGATCAGATAAAGTGTCCCATCCATACTGCCTCGAGCTACTACTAATGCGCCTTTCATCACTTTCCAAGAGTCCCCTGTGAAGCTTGTATTATAGCCTTCGCAGGCTACCTCACTGACAAAAATTAGAGGTCTCTCTTTAGACATGGAACATGTCTAAAATTAGCTTCCATATCTATCCATTCAGTAATAAGATATCCACATCACCCTGATCAACTATGCTGCATGCCTTGTCATCTCCCAAGTAGACTTTACCAAATCACTTTTAGTGTAGTTCTTGAAAGCGTCTTTTGTAGGAGTTGCATGAAAGTATGCATCTAAGTCCACAACCCAAGACTCAGTGTTAACTAGAGACAAAATCAACGCATACTGATCTTCTTCTGCAGAAACATTCACAGAGGTGCTCTTATCCTTATTCACCTCTTAACTTCAAGGAAAAATAATCCTTCTTAAAGAGCCCAAACTTCCTACAATTCCAGCATTCTACTTTTCATTTCCCAGCCTTGGTTTTCTACACCTTAATTTAGATCTATTCTTGTTGCTCTTTCGATCTATGCTTTTTCCTCTACTTTTAGCATTTACGGCTGAATTAGATGCTTCATCGCTAGACATTTTTTGAACCTCTTCGTTCAATAAAAGCCCAACAATATCGATAAATTTAAACATTGCATTTCCTGATGAATTGCTTATTGCGGTAACCAAATTGTCCCAGTTACCAGCAATAAAGATAAAAGAAACAAAGCTCGCACCTTATCATCGAACTTGATGTCTACAGAGCTTAACTGGCTTGTAACAATATTTAACTCATTCGAATGTTCTGTTACTGAACTGCCGTCAACCATATTTATGTTGAATAACCTCTTCATCAGAAATACCATGTTGGAGGCCGAAGGCTTCTTATACATTCTAGTTAGTGCTACTATGAGATATAATGTTGTTTTCTTATTCTCTATGTTGAACGCCACGGGCGAGCATAAAGAAAGGCGAATCAATCCCAATGTTGATCTATCAAGAACTTCTCAATTTTTGTTTGACATAGTTACAAGCCTCTTATCGACTCCTCCCAGTGACAAGTACAATTGTTCTGGAAAAGCAAATTATCTATCTATATCTTCTAGAAAGCAAAGTTTGTGCCGTTGAATTTTTCAATATTGTGTCTTATTTCGTCAGCCATTACTCTCACTCAAACTTAATAAACCCTAGAACTAATCGCTGTAATATCACTTGTTGAGGATAAGACCATGTGTTTGACCGTTGAGAGTCACCGAAACAATATACAAAATAACAACACAAATAAGAAATATAATCACAGCACAAGCCACATAATCACAAGCATATGAATACAAAAGATTTTAAGTGAAAATCACGATAATGGGAAAAACTACGGAGTCACACCATCAAAAAGAAATCTACTATGAACGAAATAAATACAGAGTTGCAAAGAACTTATCAATCTCAAGAGAAAGTAGGAATCACCTCCTTTAGGTCTCACAATCTTCTTTTACTCTCAAATTTCTCTCAAGTTCTCACTCTAAAATTTCTTGGACAACAGCCACCACAAAGGAAACTCAATAAAAAAACTGCCAAAGGCACTTGAGGGTTTAAATACAAACCCAAATGGACACAACAATTCCCATAATAACCCCCCAAAAATACTCCAACACATGAGGGCATTTCCATAGGAGCCTGGTCACCCAAACTTCAGTTGAACCTGCTTTACGAGCGCCCAACCCTCGATGCCAAAACAACAGCACAGGCACTTGGGCACCCATCCTCGAATTACAGGTACTGTTGGGCACCTAGGGCGTGCCTAGCCGCCTAGTTCACTGTTGGCCCAGTGATGCCTTGCCCCGGAACCCACCGAAACTCCATCGATAGTTCACTTGGTGATTCAATTAGTCTCCACACCCTAATAACCAGAATTCAACTCGCAAACCATAATAGTCTTCTAAGTGCTTGTTGAGTGCTCGTAGTCAATGATGCATGTTTGCAAGTGTGTGTGTGAGAGAGAGATGTGATTATTAATTAAATAACTATCCAACACTACCCATTCATGTTCCTCTACGTGATGATTTTAGAGCGAGAGATATAAGAGAGGAAACAATAAAAAATTGAGACAAAATGAAGGAAATGGAGAGAGAATAATCATCATCATTAGCCTGAACAGATAACAATGATGGAGCAAACATTGGATATTTTACATATCGATGAAGCAAGGAAAAATGTAATGAAAAAAGAAAAAAGAAAAAAGAAAAAATAGTTTTAAAAACAATTGCTGGGAGAAGTAGATTTCAGCCATCTGTATTTTTTTTTAGTTTTATTCTTAGTAACATAAGTAAAATTGATAACAAAAACATATCATATACTCCAAATGGGATGTTATCAGTGAGGGAAAGTATTACCTGTATCCCAAGTATTTTTTCATTGCCGATCTCAACTAAGAGCTGTCTTAGCTTACTCTCCACGTCAGAATGAACAGCTGTATAGCAAATCCACTCCGTGTTCATCTTTGGTGCATTTCCCAATTTCCTGGAATTTACAATAGAGCCATAAAAAAAGAAAATTATAGAATCGGTATCAATGATAGAATAGCAGTTACTACCAGAGTCCAAAAAATAAAGAACGATCATAATCTTACCCAAGTAAAGTTACCTCAGCAAATGGTTTCATAATGTCCAGGTAGGAGATTCTAACATTCATAGTAGATGAAAGGCCTGATGAAATTACGGTTGGAGAATAATATGTAATGTTGCCTTTACTAGAACAATAATGAAACTTTTAATCCCCCTGTTAAGTGTTAAGGCTTACAAACCTCGGAGAAGATTTAGTACCCTCATAAAAATAACGGCGTCGCATGGGAAAGCATCAACCTAGAATGTGGATTTGTGCATGCCTAAATTGGAACGACAGACTTCACCCAAAACTTTCAATATTAATGCATTGCAGTACACTCAACTTACAGGATTAAAACGTTTAGCTTCCTTGGAATCCATATGCATCTTCTCTTGAATGATCTTCATGTTCTTTTCTCTTTGCCCATTAAGAGACTTTGCATTTTCCTTAGAAACAAACACAAGAGCATTATCATCAAATTTGATAAGCCAATAACAAAGATGTCGTGTTAGAAAACAAGATAACAGTTTCAAATCAAGAAAAAAAACAGAGAAGTAAACTTACAAGAGCTTCATTCGCTAGTGTCGACCTACGAAAAAATAGGGTTGAAACTTCCATAGCCTGATCAGGCATGTCAAGTCGAAGCTTAAGTCCCATCTCAGCAAAAGCAGACAATAAGGCCACATGGTTTCCCTGACATTTACCATAGGAAACAAGTCAACAGAATATTACTAGTTAAAACGTCAAAATAAAGATTGTATATACATAAATTAGACCTATCAATTAGTGTTACTGGGTTGGGTCCGAGTCTGGGTCAGAATTAAATCAAGTAAGTAGAAGCTAACTTGACTCAATTTAACCCATTTTAAAGCATTTTAAATGCCTAACCTGTAACGACTTTAGCAACCCCAAAACATATAATGGAAACCCTAAAAAAGCTTACAATCCCGCATTGCTGGGTTTATTGGTCACCTCAAGGTCACGCAGGTTGACCCAAACCCAATCCAGTATTGTCCTTGGGTTAGACTTTGCAACACTCTCCCGATGCGTTTTATGCACAGGTTTGACCCGAACCAAATTTGTTTTTTGTTCGGGTTGTGTTGTTTCAAATTTTGACAACTCTCTCTCTCTATATATATATATATATAACAATGTTTACATAACAGTTTCTTCCTTGCAAAATTTATTTAGTATGGAGTCATTTTTTAATGAGCGCATAAGAAAATTTAGAGAAATGATTAAAAGATTGTGGAGAGGAAGAATGATCAAAATAATAATTGTTAAGCCAAGAACATCATCGAAGCAATTTAATTTACATATTGCATCGAAAGTAAACTATAAGTATTGCCTTTTAAATATTAAAATATAATGGGGCAAAATTATGATTGGTTTTTAGTCAAGTCCTTGAGCTAAAAACTTTCAAATTTAGCTCAACTTGAACTCAAATAAAACTCATGTTGAATCGACTCGACTCAAATTGACTCAATTCTGAGTCAACTCAAAATCGATTCGAGTTGACTCAGCAATAATAACAACAACACTAAACCTTAGTCCCACTAAGTGGGTTAGCTACATAAATCCTTTGTTTCCATTGGAATAATCAAATGGAAGCCCCTCTCTAAGTTCCAAATAGAGAAGATCCTTTCTAATGGCTTCTTCTCATATCTTTTATGGTCATTATCTTTCTCTTTTAACATAGATAAATTTCATAAACTAAATTTTTCAAACGACATTGAATGATCTACACTTAAATGCCAAATTATCTAAGACGACATTTCTAATCTTATTCGCTATTGGAGCCACTCTAACCTTACTATTAATGAACCCATTCTACCCTTTTTGAGTATACCCACATATCCACCCTAGCATCCTCATCTCTATATCACTTTTAGGTTATTTTTTTCTTTATTAGCTAATATTCAGCCTTATATAACATACCCAACCATATAAGAGGCTTATAATTTTTTTTAATTGAGATTTTTTGATCACACAATACTCTAGACGTGCTCCATTTCATCCAATTAGCTTGGGTCATATCAATCACATTGCTCTCTATTTCACCATTTTTTATAAGAAATTAAACCAAAGTATTTGAATCTTTAACTCTTCTTGATTACATGGCCATTAATAGTTATGTCTGAGTTTATGGATTCTATTAAATTTAAACCTACTCCAAATATTCTACTTTATATCTACTAAGAAAAAAACCCTTTAAATTCAAAAGAAACCCTTCACAACTCCAGTTTTACTTTAACTCCATCCCTAATTTTATCATTTAAGAGAATGCAATCTGCAAATAATGTGTACACCAAAGAACCTCCACTTGAATGAGTAATTAAACCAAAAATATAGCGTGAGAGTAGAGCCTTGAAATAATCCAATAGTAACAAGAAAATCATTAGACAAGCCACCATGTGATCGAACACATAATACAACCATATACTATATATATATATATATAAACATCAATATATGTTACACAAATTCTTTTCCTCTCCAAAACTCTCCAAAAAACTTCTCTTCACACTCTATCTTAAGCCATTTCAAAATAAAAAAAGATTATATGCAAATCTTCTTTTCTTCATCTAAATCTTTCTATCAAAACTCCTAGTAAATTATGGCTTTACAGTAGATCTACTTGCACAAAGCCAAAATAATTTATGAAAAATGAGTTTCCCTTTGTACTTTGTGTTCAATCATTCCTTTTTAAGATTTCAATGTATAGCTCATTAACTTAATTTCCCTTTAAGTTTGCACAGTATTAAGCATTATATTCACTCTTGTAAATAGGTAAAATAACACTACTCTACTCATCTTACATTTTTTAATCTTCAAAAAAATATTAAATAACTTGGTAAACCAAGAATTCCTTCATAACCAAAATATTTTCAAGCATAATAAAGATGTTATCCTATCCTACAACTCTACACTCTTCATTCTCTTTAAAGTATGTTAAATCTTAGTTTTATTAACTTACCGAATAAAGGTGCATTGATCTTATTTTTATAATCATTAAAATTACTCATATTAATTGTTTAGTAAATATCTTCATCCTTTAAAAGAATATTTTATTAAAAAATTTTATATATTTTACTTGAATCAAATCTTTAATTTTCCTATATCTTGACTGGCTAGCTTACATATGTGACTATCCCACTCAACTGTTTCTAAGTTATCATATAAATCATTGACTGCAATATTTGCAGCATCACATTACTATTTTAAATTCACGATAAGCTAGTTTATAATTCTTCCAATCCTCATCAATCCTAGTAAAATGAATGTAAAAAATCTAGTAGAAGATGATGCCATTCACATACAAAAGATGCTATCAATTGTATAATGGTGTTGACACACAATGTAATGTGGGAGCATACGTTCATAAAAGTTAACAAATTTATTGGTAACTAGTTGAAATGCAATTTTAACCCCATTCCCTTGTTTGAAAGATCAGTTAAAGGAGGCCCGTGTCCTTATACAAATGAACACAGAAAAAACCTGATAGAAGATGAAGCTATATTCATACAAAGATGCTACTAATTCTACAATAGTGTTGACACACAATGCAATGTGGGAATGCATATGTTCATAAAAGCTACCAAATTTACTGTTAACTAGCCAAAACTGAAATTTTAGGCCTATGCCCTTGTTCAAAAGATCAGTTAAAGATCTAGATATGAACACAAAAAAATTAAGGCATCATTATGTTGTATTTATATGTTGGGAAAGTCTCCTTAATGACATCCCTAATCTCAAAAAAAGAAAAAGAAAAAAAGGATTCTTATCAATATACCACTCAAATCTCCTCTACTGCCATCAATAAATCGGTAGTTAATGAATGGCCAAGTTCTCTCTTTTTCCTAATATAGGATAAGAGACACTCAACTTTACAACTAACAAAACTTTCTCTTAATTGTTAATATTTATAAAATTTAAACTCAATTTTAACAAAACTATTATACTTAATTTAATTTAAATAGAAAATCAGAATATTTTATTTAATAAAACTAAAAAGTTATTTGTCGGATCAAGAAATTGTTTATATTTAAGAATGATCAATACATTTTTATAACTTATGCTTCATAGTATTTAATTGATAAAGACCCGACAAGAATTAATAAAAAAATACAATTTAATTTGAATTAATCATATTTTGCCAGGATAAGTAGAAATGAAACAATGAACTAAATTTTAATTAACATATATATATATATATATATAATAAGTATTTGTTGAAAGATTATGATGATAACAAGAACAATTTTGTACACTAACTAATTAATAACATAGTAGACAGTGAGCGAAAATTAAAATTCTATATTTGAAATAAAATGATACATTGAGGGAGTTTTAAACGAAATTAAATAATACAAATTAATTGTGCAATTTATTAGAAGAATATCACATATTATCTAAAAATTCAAATTTGCATCAAATTAATTTTTATATCATGAAAATATTCCACTTAAAAATTTAAATTAATAAAAGTATTAGAGTTATTTTAACATTGAGTTTCAAGTATAAAGACACGAAAAATAGGCAAAGGTTTTGTAAATTTTATAAAGTTGAGTATTCAAATCTTTTATTCCGTATGATTAAGAGTTTAAAATGAGTGAATAGCATAAACAGAGATGAGCAAAGAAGAGGAGACTACAACGATGTTGTTTATGGTGTTAGAAGTGGTGGTAATTTTGGTGGTTTGTAAAAGTTTAGGGTTAAGTTGATATATTTAAGATATAAGTGTTTTGTGAGTAAATTATAAGGATATTGAGTGGTACATAAGTAATAATCCCAAGAAAAATTGAATCATATGTGCAACCAAAGCCCAAGTGATTTACTTAATTTAGTAAAGGAAAAATCTACGCATTCACAACTACACTAAATATTTTTTATTTAATTAATAGAGGGGAGAGAGGGTGGGGGCAATTTAAGAGAAATGCCTAGAGTGAAAAGAGAAAAATTAGTGTTTGCTTTATCTCTAAATAAAACCACAATCATGCTCTTATGGTAATACATATAGCAATGACTTCTTAAATTTGTTAATACCTCCAAATTAGCAATGACTTCTTAAATTCTTAAAGCTAACAACTAATCTTGGACCCATAAATTTTTAAGATTCTTGAAAAGTTAGTAGAGTTTCCCTAACATAGGAGATGCCTACTTACCCCCAAAATAAAACTATCGATGCTGTAATTTATAGTACCTTGTTGGTCTACTGTCATCACCTGAATCTTCTAAGGATTTAGCTAACTATTAATTATATAATCTAAATTGATTAGCCTAATGAGAGTTACAATGTAGAAGGATTGAAAAAGTAGCAAGACTTGAACCAGTATCAGCTTTCTATTGAGTAATCATTGGCTATTTATAGTCTTATTTATATAGAGGAGAATATTTTTCATGTCATAGTTGATAAAATAGAGCAAGGATAGCACAAAAAAAATGATAATAACTAATCCGTTCAAGAAATTCCACGTGCCTTGCATATCTCCACTACCTACATGTTCTAACAGCTCCCTAGATATTATTCCATGTTTCTTGAGGTCATATCCAGCAAAAGAAGACTAGGATAGCACAAAATAGAATAATGATAATAAATAATCCATTCACAAATTTATCATGTGTTTTGCATGTTCTTTGTTACCCACGCGTTAACAACTCCTTGTATATTTCGCCATATGTCCTATGGGGTAATGTCTCATGAGTTGCACACAAGCTCGGACAAAGCATAATTAGGTCAACTAATCTCCTTGTTTGATTGTAGCTGAGTTGGCTAAGTGCCTACTAGCTCAGTTACTTCTTAAGAAAAAAACGAGTTGTCCCAAACCAAGCTTTTGGTCAACAGATTGAACCTTCCCCAAGTTATCATTAACTAGACAATTTTCGACAAAGTTATTTTGAGTAATGTTGCCTTGAGAAGACCCCATTAGGATAAGTTATATTAGTATTGCTCAGCTAATGGTCAGGTAAGCTCAAAAATGACTTGGCTCACAAAGAGATCCATCAGCTGAATTCTAAATTATTTCAACTCTCTTGACCATGGGATATATTAGTTGTGAAAGTAAAAAAGCTCACTCCTGTGAATTAACTCCAGCTTTATAAATTCCCTCTTTATTTTCTTTTATATATACATTAGCAGCTCTTCTCATTTGTTGATTCTATAAGTTGACTTAATTCCTCATTGAGTAATATGCTATTTTATCTCAAGCAAAGTGACTCAAGATAACTCTTTTTCTTGGTCCAGAAATAATTCTTCCATGGTGAGAACACCTTGTCAACCTCATCATATGTTCACTACTTAGTATATTTAAATGTATGTAAAAAATTTCAACTGACTTATACTGTCCCCAATCTTGTTAATCACTCAGAATTGATTGATCGGCTAAAGGTTTTATACTTCACTTGCTAATGTTGCCTTAGTGATATGAAGCCAGGCAGAGTCACCATGTTAAGTTTATTTCAGTTTGGTGGCAATCATGCCTAGCCTTGTACCTGTATAGAGAGATCTTCAAATTTTCCACCACTCAAGAATGTATTCTTTTGATGTTCTCAATGAACTTTTGATTTTGGCTCACTAAGCTTATCAACGGTCACGAATGGATTTTGTCAACCGATATAAGTGAACTACTCGGTAAATAGTTGAGACAAACTTTGAAGGTTCGTTGAAATGGATTTATGCATAACGATTAAATGCAAATTGAATGTCTAAAAGATTCTCGCCCCAAGGTTTCATAATAGCAACATGGCCTCTCAATTAATGTGCCATTGTCCAATTGATCACACTCAGTCAATTGATTTGTGGTTAAAATGTAAAATTTTTGTTCAATAATATATACAAGCACAATATCTCATTCATCATTTATATGAATGTGGATGGGGCATTACATAATTCAAATGGCATCATCACCATTCATATAACCATTGTTGGGTTTTCAATGTTTTCTTCTAGGTGTCAATTGTATTCACCCTTGGTAATATTTGAACTTCAAATCTAGCTTGCTTAAAATCTTTGTTGACATTAACTAATCGATCAGATTGTCAATCCTTCATAAATAGCACATTCTTCACAATTAACTTGTCCAAGATGCAGTGATACATTTTCCATCTATCACCCTTCTTGGTAACCATCATGATCAGTGGCTCCCAAGGTGAAGTGCTCGACATTTTGCTTTATAATGTCCTCATTCTTCTTCACAAAATATTAATACACCCATATATTTGGCAATGCGGAGTTCAAGTAGAGTTAGATGTCATGTTCTACTGTGGAGGCATTTTCTCGGCCCTTGCAATAGATCATAATACTTTTTTGTCAACTTCTTCAAGAACCTATTAGGATGTCATGTTGACATCACATACTTTCTATCAGAGCTGCCTTCCAGTCTTAATGATTTCTTCCTAGATTATTGGATGAATAATAGCACGTACTCCTCATAAGCATGGACAACACACTCGTTCTCCTTGGCAATGACTACCTTGGCGACTCATTGGGCCTGTCCTAATAAACATCAATCCATCTTTCCTCCTTCAGAAGAGAGTACCTTCGCAATCAACGATTAAGTGTTGCATCTTCAGCCTACACAGATGGACCCCTCAATATCACTTAGCATATGTCAAGAGGCACTACATTGCACACCACATCGTCAATATGTTTTCTAGTGACCCACAAACTTTAATTGGCATTCTCGATTTATAATTAATTGGAATTTTCTTTTGATCCATCCCAAGGGGAAAGGCAGGGGTGAACCATGTCAATTAAACCAAGTTTGTGCACTAGCTTCTTATAGGTCAAGTTCTTTTGACTCCAAAAGCTAAAGATAGCGACCACCAACACCTGTTTAACCTGAATCTAGTTAGTGAACAATTTTTCTCAGTCCCTTGGGAAACCGTCCCAACCCAACCCTTTCCCCATTGAAATTACAACCAAGGGGAGAGGGAGAGAAGAATTGAAATTGTTGCATGACCCATTTCCTCATCTTCCTTCACCACAGTGACTACCCTATTCTCGCTCTACTTTTATATTTGGGCGCTCGGTCAGAGTGCTTCTTCAAGCACTTTAACTTCATATGGCCCATCTTCTAGTAGTAATCACAATCGGTAACCTGGCTCATCTCCTTCTTAGTCAAGAAGTTTTATGAGTCAATCTGGTAAGCTCTGGGCTGGTTGAAAAGTAGATTGAGCAACAATGCTGTTGGTAGGGTATTCAACTGCCCTATAGGCAGGCCTCTCGCTGATGGTCTTGTCCTTAATCTCCTGTTCTATGGCCAGCACCATGCTGCTAACCTGATTGAGTTTCTAACCTCAAATAATGCCATCTCATGAGTGATGGCCAGGCACTGTCCCAACTGGTACTTTGTCAGCATGTACTCCTTAAACAATAAAAACTCCATGACGAAAGATAATTATCGGAAATTAGTTGAGAAATGTTGAATCGATTGATCCCTCTTTTGCCTAAAATTATGCCATTTATGCCATCTCTTTGTCTTATAGTCGATCAAGTACAAATCCTCCGGCATCAATTGTTTAACTTCTGTCATTTGGGTGTTCCTATCACATTATATCTAGGTGTTTCACTAGACTATGGCGAATTTCTCCTTCAGCATGTAGAATACAAACATTTCATATTATCTAAAAATCCAATTAACCCAACCATGAATCAAACAGCTTGACATCCTTGCTTACCTCCGTAGGTCAGCGGATCGACTTTTGTTTTGGCCTTTAGAAAGGCTTTACTAATTGGCTCCTTTTTGGTACTTGTGTCTCCCGGGGAGTTTGGAGTGTACTCAACATGATGGCCAATATCTGCTTAGAAAAACTACCTACACTAAATATGCTTAGTAATGTCATTGTAGGCTTTTCTCTTGGCTTCCCGAATTGACGACTTTCTCTTAGCCAGAATTAAATTTAAATTTTCCTTAGGTTCGCACTATTTTATTTTCATTAAAAAAATTCAATGGTCTGATGCAAGAACATGATTTTCCATTCAATCGATTGCCTATTTTCTTGGGAAATCTCTTGAATAAGTTGCTCCAAGCTGCTAGGCTGAATGCCCTAGTGAACTTATTTTTGTAAGGCTCAACAACTAACTTGCAGATTGGGGAAACAAAAGTCCTAAAAGAAGCGAAGAAAATCTATCTGTAATTTCACTAGTGAGAGACATGTAACCAAACACACAATCGGTCGATAACATGCTCAACAAGTCAGAAGAGAGAGAATGTAGATAGATAAATTATGTTAATTAGCGAGAGATGATTTCAAAGTACAAGAACAACATGACTTATGCTTAAAAAGACACAAGTACTTGGGTAAATGGCTCTGTAATGACCCAAAGTTGTTACTTTGCGATTTAGGTCAAATCCCGCCTCAGAAATCAGGATCCCGGGAAATTTCAAACTATGACAAACAAAAAAATACTATAGGTAAGAATAATTCTAAGGATCAAATTGCCCTAGTTTGGGAGAAATTCGAATAACTGAAGCTCCCGCTTTATTTTTTGAATTATTTAAATTCTCTAAATCAAAAATATTGAAACACATATCTGAATTCATCGTTTTCAGTATCGTTATGTTAAGTATATTATTTAAAGGTTGCTCGAAATGTTTCATCAAATTCTGAGCGTCGGTTTTATCGTGGTTAATTTTTGAAGTTTTTAACCTCAAAAATTAATATAAAATAAAATATTACTCTGAATCGAAAATTTTTGACGTGAGGGTGCTTGTTATATCATAACACACATCGATGTCAAGTTTCGTTGTATTTGGATACCAAATGACAGAAAAATGCAAAAAATTTAACTTTAAATATTTTATTACTTTTCCTTATTAAATTCCTTCTTCTTCTCCCCCATTCGCCCGACCGCCTGCGATCGTAGGCTCTGTCTTGCGACAGAGCCTGCGGGTGAAAATTTCCGCCTGCTAGAGGGGGCTGCCTGTGCCGTTTTTGGCGCAGGATTGGTCGGCCCTCTCAGCCGACCACCCCCATCCCTTCCCTCCTCTATATAAACCCCCTCTCCTTCCCTCTCACCCTCACAACCTGCAGCCCTTCCTCTCAGCCCTCAGCCAGCCTCCCTCCCTCACAGCCAGCCAGGCGCCTTGCCGGCCGACCAGCAGTCCAGCAGCCCCGCCAGCCAGCAACAGCCGCCTTGCCAGCCACCCAGCAACTAACTACTTCCTGTCGCAGCCCTCCCTCCATTTTCCATCAACTCTAAACCAAGGTATGAGGTGAAAGAAATTAAGGAACGAATTGAGGGGAGTTGAGATATTTCCATTATCTTTTGCATATGATAAATTACGATAGTTTTAATATCTCAAGTGTGTCATTCACATTATTATTGTATTCATTAAGTAATAATGAATAACAGTAAAAATGTTATAAAAATGACTATTATTTTCATTTTTCTGCAATTTAAAATTCAATAATTTCCATTCTTTTTACTTTCATATATTATTATCATAATAATGATGCTATTATAAGTATTATTACTATCCTCAATAAACCTAATGTGAAAGTAGAACAGAATGGAAAAGAAATTAATAAACACTCCTAGAAACTTAGCTAAAAGCTAAATTAAAATATTCAAATCTAAATGCAAATCCAAAAGTCGAACTGTCAAACTTGAATCTTAAAGAACAAAGGTACCCAGTACATATATTACATTTTGCACTTTTACTGCTGCTTAACTTCGCGTATTTACTTTGAGCCAAATTCATTTGAAGCTTGATTGGTTGTTCGGAACCAACGTGGTAACATTAGGGGATTACTGGAAAATAACATCAGTAACATTAATGCTGGTTGGTTGTTAGAAATCAACATCCTTTTCATTCGGGGGTTACTGAAAAATGACATTAATAACATTAATGCTTGGTTGGTTGTTAGAAACCAATATCCTTTTTATTCGTGGGTTACTGGAAAAAATGACATCAGCAACATTCGTGGGTCACTGGAAAAATAATATCAGTGACATTCGTGGTGGGATACTGGAAAAATAACATCAGTAACCTACATTTTATGATAATACTTGTTGCAGAAAATTTTTATTCATTTTACGCTATTACCTTACTTTTACTGCATTTTTATCTTTATATCTGCTAACCGCATATTTGTTTTTATAAAAATGTAATATATTTTGTTTACTGTGGTACTTAGAGTATTTTCTAATTATTGGGAATTTCAATCTCGGTATTGTTTTATGTACAATTACATTTTCATATACCATAGTCTTGATACATGCTTTAGCCCATATAAATTCTTCTATAGTACGCAAAAGAGAATTTTCCCTAAAACCTAGAACCTTGACCCTTTCTAATTGTTATGTCAGCTGTATTTGTCTAGAACTTCATGTAGAACAATCTTCACATCTAGTCATTTCAAATATAAGTTTTTCATAAATACAATTAACCAAAGAAGATGTAAGGATCTTTCTAAAAGAAAATCTTCACTTCATGAGCAATTAATCATGTAGAGGGTTATTGTTATTAATTTAATATTATCTCTTCTCCCTCTCCATTACATTATGATTTATTTTACCAAAGATCATGCAAAGGTAGAGACAATCTATGCAAATGATAGGGAGAAGAGAAAGATCATAGATGAAGCAATAGTAGAGAGCGAGCAAACAAAGATAATCTACACAGAGGAGAGGGATAAAAGAAAGATCATAGATCGTTGACCGCAGAAGAGGGAAGTTCAAATGTCATTGATCGCAGAGACGTGAATAAGCCAAATACAACGCCTTAAGTCTTGACATGTTCTTTAGAGTTCTCTTGTGATCCATTTTTTCTTACACGCTCATGAGAAATTAATAAAAAATTTTATTTCCTATTTTACCCTCATAATGCTATAGAGAAAATAGAAAATATCAAATGGGGATTAATTAAGGCTTTTGAAAAAGAGTTAATGGACCATTTTGAGTATTTAAATAAGTCTGAGACTAAAATTATATATTTTTAACAGTTAAGGGACTATTTCAGGACCTAAAATTATTTAAATTTTCTATAAACGTTATATGGAGAAGTTCTAAACATGTAATAAATCAGGCTCCAAAATGAACCAATATGACCTTACTGTCGATTAATAGTCATTAGCCACTAATGCAAACCTAAAAATTCTTAGATTCATTAAAAATTAGTAAAGAAAGTGCAATCTTGGAACATAGTAGTGAAACTTGTTAACAAATCATAGAGTATTATTTATATAACTCGCCTAATATATTATAGCAAATTTTTTATGAACATAATGGCCAAGTTTGGTAGGATTATACATACTAATTATATTCATCACTATCCATGCACTTTTTCATAAAATTCACATAGATTTTACTAATTATTAATATACAATTTTGTACTATAGATTTATGATAGCATTCCACAAATTACAACCTAGCAAACTTATATTTCCCACCACACACCCAAATTATGCACTATCCAATCAAAGGAAAAAGAAAATAATGAATAAAGAGATGGATAGGAGGGTGCACCGTTGTGGAGAACATGGTGCGGGGAACATTGGTAGAGGACATTCTCTTGTGAATTTTGCATGTGATATCTTAATTTCACCAATGCTTTTAAAATTTTTAGCTTGACTAGATTGACCAAAGTGAATGAATTTGTTCCACGAGTGATTTATGTAAACTGACCAATGCCCAATCAACCTTGCGAGAGCATCTCCATCGACGTACTGGGAGGATTACCTATATAATAAATCAAACAAAGAGAACAAAAATATTTTTTATGAAAGGTTTAGGAAAGAAGAATAATTCCTCTAGCTTTAACCAAAATGTCTTTAAATACAAATGTTGGGGTGTTTTATGCTTTGCATATTCAACACTCCAATTGAAACAAGCTTACCCTCATTAATGCACAATTGACCTTAGGAAAGCATCTCCATCAACTTCCTGGGAATATTACTTAGGACTCAGAAGGTTATAACTGTATATATTTGTAACTTTGGATCATATCATGAAATTAACCTAACATTAACTTTTTTTCCCATAAAAACTACATTTTAAAAAGACAAGTATCTTATATGAATGGTTCATGAAAGACAAATCATTCCTCTGGCTTTAACAAAACATGACAATAGCTTTCTCGATTAAACTAACTACTTAAATCATTAATAATGAGAAAGAAGTTTATCAAATTAGTTCACAAAAACTAGAAATGCTAATTATTAGTTTAGCATCACTCATAAAACCAAGTAGCACCAATCCCAAGATTGTGAATAAACACAAATAAAACTAAGAATGGGTGAAAATCCTTAACAAGATGCAAAGTAAGAATTTACCTTTGACTTGTAAGACTCCTTTAAGTAGTATTACGCGAACAAGACACATTTTCAAATAACGATTGAGTTCCTGATAAGAACTCAAAAATTAAACGTGCTCAGGTGAGAGTACTCCTACTAGGAAGCTATCTTATGAGGTCAAAATCGTGAGTCATACTAGGTCAAAGCGAACAATACTTTAGTACTTAAAAAGTTAGGCTGTTGTAAATGATAGAAAACAAGCCATTAAGTGTCAGATAAAAACTAAGTACCATACAAGGCAAAGTACCACTACATGGGAGCGCTCATGAACTCATGATGGGTTAAAGTGTCACATGGTTGGGGTACCTCTTGAGCCTGTAGGAGCCACCTCTAGTCCTATCTACCCGATGAATGATTCTTGGATTAGTGTGTGGATACTAATGAGGACGTCAATTACTTAAGTTGGAGAAATTGTAAGACCCCTTAAGTGGTATTAAGCAAGACTTTAAATATCGAGGTGCTTTTTCAAATAGCAATGATGTTCCTGATAAGAACTCCAAAGTTAAGAGTTAGGAGAAAGCACTCCCATGATGGGTGACCTACCGTGAAATTATCTTATGAGAGCAATGATTCTTATCAGGCCAAAGCGAGCAATACCTTAGTACTTAAGATTTTGACTTACAAAACTATACATTAGTAATAAAATAAAAATATATGATTTAATAAAATGTAAAATGACATATGCACTACTATGTAACGCATCATCAGAACGAGCATCATGATTTTGATTTTATATAACAACTTTCATGTGCATCTATCCTATTAGTACTTCACAACAAGCACACATAGCAATGATTTTTTTTTTAATTCTTGTATAATATCTTAAAATTCATCTTATAAAATCGTCATTTGCTCAACCATTCCTATACTAGGGTGAATTTCATGGCTTTGTTCTTATACAACAGCTTTCTAAGGGGCTATCTATCCCATGAGTGCTTCATATCAAGTATGCTAAATGCTGAACGTTTAAATAAAAATAAATCTAGTATCTTAAATGTTTCCTTGTATATAATGGGCAAACAAATCACTTATAACTCAATATCCTTTTGTCCCCTTCTAATATGAAATTAGACTCCTTTTTTCCACCCTTTCTCCTAAATGTTTGTCATCCAAAAGACCTGTCAAAAGTCACTCCTTGCCAAGGCCACATTCCTCGAAATCACTCCATGCCTCATTGAGCTATGAAATAAAATAATATACCCACACATGCATTCATATATACATCAACTTTTTACAGTAATTTTTATGGAATAAACTATTTAATTACTAAACTATACGACAACCGTATATACATATGCATACACATACATCATCAATTACTTCAACTAAAAAAAAAACAAAAAGTTGCTATTTGCAATATCATCTTTACAATCAAAATTTAAAACAATGCAATAACCTTAAACATACCTAAAACTTAAAGGTACTGCAAATACAAAATATAAGGTAGGCAATTGGATGCCACATTAATCATACATTGAACTATATGATACAACTAATTATTTAATATTTATTCTTTACTTATCTTAAATATAAAAAGCAACTTTGGAAAGCCTAGTCAAGTTATTTAACAAGTAAATTCACTTAATAGAATAAAGTAAGAAATTTAGCATGCAAAACTTTTGCAAATAACTCAATACCAAATCGAAGCCAAAGATTTCAAACGCATGCCTAAATTAAATTTAATATTGAACAATATGCATCATCTCGAGCCAAAACAAAAAATCAACATTAACACATTGTGCAACAAATATACTAGATTAAATAGGTTGGATAAATTAGTTGGGGTAAAATTTTGGTCTATAAAGATAGTATAGACATTGACATAATTTTTATTGAATAATTAAATGATATTATTTATCAATGTCATAATTACATTGATGTTGCAAGCTAAATACAAGCCATTGTTGTCATTCACATGTCTCGCATCTATAAATACAACAATTTCAGGGCATAGCTTAGCCCGACTAACTTGGACTACGACACCTTTTACCGAACCAAGCATTGCACATCATCAACAATTGTTGCTCAATCTAATTAAGAAGTGGTCCTCATCCAAGCAAAACCGTCTTTACATAACATCAAACTCAGTCCCACTAGCCATCCACAATTGTCATTATTGAACTGCATATCAAAAAGCGCATGTAATAGAATCTCGTTGTAATGTCATCCACCAAGCATAGCAAAAAATGGGCTCTTAGGCTTATCTTGCAGACTAACTCTTGGCGATGCCATACCTTGATGATTGTGTTCAATGATCGAGGCCATGGTTTCATCCACAGCATGAGGTTCACATGCTGTTCAAGCCTCATGCACTGTCAAATGTCAGCTACATGTTTGCATGTCTAAAGGTCAATCTGTTTAGTTAATCCATCAACCCCCTCCTTGATTTAGCTAAAGAAGTTCTCCCAGTCAGGCTTTATAGACCCACGTTGTGCACTAAGCCTACGGATTATAACTTGAGGAAATCACATACTTTGGAATTGCAATCAATCTTCCTCAACAACTAAGCATTAAAAAGACTCCAAAATAAAAATCAAGTTTTCATCCTCTACTTGCAACCATTTCATTCCTGTATGGTAACATCAGGAAAGCTCATGAAGGCATGTTTGTATGCCAATATTACATAGCGGAACAAATGACCTAATCCTCATTGTGGATGTTGGTTTTAAACCAAATCACTTAAGCCAAGCGTTCATTCTCTTGTAAATATTTCTTCTTTCATCCTAACATGAGTTTGCCACCTCAAACCTTCTCATATAGTAAATGGAAAACTATCATTACTTCCCATTCTCAATCCTCACCCATAGGATTCTATAAATCCTCCAGTGTTTGATTAGAGGTTTATATCAAAGATCGACACATATTAAATGGGTAAGTTGCACAATTTCAATTTTTTAGGAGATTTTGCACCAAGCCAAGTTGATCTTTTATGTGGAAACAAACCCAAGTGGAGACCCTTTTGCTAGGTATAAACTCATGAGAAAATCTTAAGGAAAGTGAAGTCATTTTCATGTTGATTAGCTACTTTCATCTTCAATAAATTCATAACTTTATTGGCATGACCTTTTTCCAATAAGAAAGTAGAAGTTGTACCTCTGCACATGCCAAAAACATTTTCGCTAGTGCTTGTTTCATCGAGCTTGATAATGACTTTGTAAGGCCGAAGTCAAGTAAAATTGGGCTATGTGGAGGTTCTTTACTCACAAGAAAATTTCCTGCATTGAAAGCAAATAAATTACAATTAAAACAAGAGCACACATTACTTAATATAAAGCTTCTACCATAATTATCTTTGTGGTTAACAAATGCAAAAGGGGGGGTTCAAGTACTTTGGCAAAAACATCAAACAATACCTGGATGAGGATCGCCGTTGAAAAAACCATCAACATATATTTGATGAGCATACGCACGAGTGATTTCTTCAACCAAGTTTTGCTTGTCAACACCATATGCTTCAAATGATTCCATATCATTTAAACGTATACCATCCATGTATTCCAAAACTAAAACTTTTTCTGAAGACTGTCACAAGTGTTTAAAAATAGAGAAAAATAATATTCTAACAAAGGATGGCCCATTTGAGTAATCTTTCTACAAAGTAGATTGTTCAATCAACAAATGCAAGATAATGACGCACCTGAATAACTTCTGGGATCATAACATTTACAGAATCAGTGAGATTTGTGCCATCATTGTAATTTTTACACCTTAAATTTCTGGAAACCTTTCTTGTATTTTCTACAATATGAAGGAAAGAAAACAGTAACCATGGTTTTCCAATAAGAAGCTCAATAGAAGCCATGATGAGCTGTTTTCTAATTTAACTTAAGCCATTGTGCTATCCAATCTAGTCATTAATATCTACAGGAGACTTTTAAGTACCAGCTTCATGATTAAAGTCAAGTTCTTTAGGTGCTTCCTTGCACCATTCATCAATCATTGAGCTAAAATCATATTGTGGCTCAGCCCATGCTATCCATTCCACTATTGCTCTAGCATTTTTTAAATCCTGGAGAGAAGATTGAAGGAAGAGAGAGATTTGTATTAATTTATAATATCAAACATTTTAAAAGCATTCACCATGTCATTCACTAAAAGACCTCTAAAATGACTTCCTTGATGCCATCATGCTGCACTTTCACAACAACCTCTTGCCCATCTTTCAATGTTGCACGGTGAACTTGAGCTATCTGCACCACATTGCAATAAAGAACAATTTAAACAATTATTATCCCACATCACAATCATTCGATCCAGTTAATTATTGAATTTTGAAAGTACTGGTGATTACTTACAGAGGCAGTCGCAAGGGGATTTCCATCAAAACTTGAAAAAAGCTCATCCACAGATTTCCCCAACTCTTCCTCAATTGTTTGACGAACCTAATTAAAACAGTAATAGGTACTTCAACAATGAAAAAATAAAAAAAAATTAATTACATAATATATGAACTCCACGTTTACAATAATCTATGACAAAAACCACTTAGGAACTGATATGTCACATGCTTTTGTATGAGAACAGAAAGACATCATACAAAGTTCATAGTAATCATTTTTATATTAAAATAAGAATCGCCTTTATCTAATAGTTCTAATGTTGGTGAAACACCCTTCCTTCACCATTACAATCACTAAAGAGCAAAGTAGCAACTAAGTGCACGATTGATTTGATTAATGTTAAAATTTCATATCTTCATTTTCTAAAACGAAAACAAAACAAAACTTGTTTGTTATTATTTGAGAAGGAGATCACTTGTAATCCTGAAATACACATAACCATGAGGGAGCATATGCTAAACCAAGTTCTAAGCAAAAAGTAACAAAGATTACCCCTTCAAAGCATACTACTGGTTATACCTCTTCCAAAGGACGAGGAGGAAGAGAGTCCTGCAGCTGCTTGAGAAGACCTATATAGGCCTCTGGAAGCACATCTGCTCTAGTAGACAAGTACTGACCCAATTTTACCCACAAACCTTCAAGTTCTATTATCAACTTCAGAACCCTTTTCGCATTCCTCTCATGAGTTCTGCTCCAGAAAGAATCCTCACTCCCTCTGCTAACCCATTTTGATTTTTTTTGTGCTGCCTGCACCCAAAGAACGCCAATGACTTCCCACTAAGCAAAGAAAAGTAATAGCAAATTCCTACTAAGCAAAGAAAAGTAATGGCAAATATAAAAAACAAAAGAATTGAAAAACCTTGTAGTCCAGATATATTATCAATGCTGCTGTGAATACTCTCAAGCGCCTTTTGCAAATATTTTTCCATCCCATTTAACCTTGCTCTTCTAAACGAACTGAAGCTTCACAAACTAGGAAATTATATACTGCAGTCAAAGACATACACGAGTCAGAACAGCATCCATAATTATAAGAAAAAAAGGATGAGAAGCAGGATTGATCAAACATAGAAGAATACTACATCATTCAAAACTCTAAGAAGGTGTTTGGTAACATGATTAAAAAGTTTAACTGATCCTGCCAAACGTAATTTAGTG
This sequence comes from Gastrodia elata, assembly GCA_016760335.1. Lineage (NCBI taxonomy): Eukaryota > Viridiplantae > Streptophyta > Magnoliopsida > Asparagales > Orchidaceae > Gastrodia > Gastrodia elata. Next base: position 8,011,900 of record CM028685.1, on the reverse strand, counting down.
CCTCCATAGAATTTAGTTCACACTATTCTCCTTCGTTGTCAGGATTTCAGGATTTACAACAAATCAACAAGTGTTTGCAGAATCCTGCAATCCTAGTTACACGGGGATTACGGGATTTCATCTGAAGTTCCCAATATGCCACCATTTAGAAAAAAAACGATTCAATCTTTATATTAAGATCTTCGCCCAATAACCTATCTCCAAGAAAACAATAAAGCAACAAGCAGCACATTCGGAGCCACCCAAGCTAACGACAACATTGAAAAACCGGGGCCAATAAAATCATCGCTCCTTCCAAGCGCGTTTCGAACTAAATCAATATGAAAAATGAAGCTCGTGCGTTCGAATTTCCTCTAGCTTAAGAATCAAAAAACCTACTCTCGCCGTTTCTTGCAGAACCGAATTCAAAGAGTATACACTGACAGCAGAAAATTGGGCTACAAGGAAATAAAAATATAAATTGATGAAACGTAGTAACAATTCGAGATCCGAAATTATCTCACCTGATTCGCTACAACGATTTAAGGAACAGAATCATCTAAAACAATGGGAACAGAAAATTGGGCTCTCACTGTGCCCCCCTTCCCCGCACTCTCTTTCTCTCTCTCGTCTGTATAAATATGACCATGTATATATATATATATATATATATATATATATATATTTCTAAAATTGCTTGAATAACAGCCAACGATACGAAATACTGTGCGAGTCGATAGTATCTAACCGTCAAATATTGTGCATGACGAGTCGGCATAATCTTGGCCGTTAGTTCCTTCCCGGACTGCATCTTCTTAATTTTACGTTGAACTAAAAAAAGAGGGGTCATAGAAGGTTAGAACGCGCGAAAGCAGCTTTGCAACTGTTGCAGATTCCTTTGTTTTCTGAGAAAACTGAGGGCCAAGGCCTGTTTGGGAGATACTACTTGCACCTACAAATATATCTATACTTCTATACTATATATATATTGATACACTAGAAAGAATATGGAAAAGGAAGCCATTTGGAAATCGTAAAATTGCACAAGGAGAGAAAAATATGTGAGAAGAATGCTTTGATCTCATGATCGCAACCCAAAATGCGTAGAAGGAGCGAAAAAAATAAAAAATCACAATAACTTCTTTATTTTAATATTCAATGCTTATTATTTTCATTTTATTATGTATTTTAGGCTCAATTTGAGTACTCTAACAAGACTTTGTGTTTTTTAGTTTAATCATTTGTGGCTTGTGTTTATGTTTAAAGTTTATTTCTTTTATTAAAGCTATGGAAGAATTTTTTCTCATTCACAATTATATAAAAAGGAAAACATGGCCTAACGCATGATTGAATTATATTTATATACTAGTTTGGGACAAGAGAAAGAGGGTGATGATTTTGAACAAATAATTTATTTCATTAATGATAATTAATTACTGAATTTTATTTCTTAAAATATTTATCAATATAATATTTTTTAAATCAAAATATTGTAAATGCTATTTTTATTTATTTATTTATTTATAGATATTTTTTATATTTGAGTCCAAGACTAACTCTTAATAGTTAATTAGTTATTTGATTTCTTTTAAAAAATATCCTCATAAATTATTTTAATAATAATAATTTAATTTTATAAAATTTACTTTAAATAATTTTAAAATATTTAAATTTTAAAATCAAATTTAATAAATAATATTAATTGATTAATAATTATAAGAATTTTAGTATAACACTAATTTAATTATTTACTTATATGTAAATATATTTCTTACTAAATGATATTATTTTTTATCTTTAATTTTGATTAATCTTAATTATTATCAAATTATTTTATAATATTTCAAAAAATTAAAATTTATGACCATATCGAATAATATGTATGAAAAAACTAATCGACATACATGTATATACATACATATGTGCAGCAAGAAGAGGCTTTGGAGGAAAGATTTGCCTCTATTTAAGCAGAAAGACAAAAAGTCAAAAAAGAGTTTTATTTATCCATAAGAAAATAAATGGAAATTAGAGAAAAAAGAAACGGGATAAGAAAGTTTTACCACAAATTTTTCTAATTTCTCTCCTATTTATTACCGCAAATTTGTGTATTTCAGAGTTCAGCAATGGGATTATATTTCTTATAAATAAAAATACAAAAATTTAAAAAAATTTATTTATATTTTCTATGTTTCAACAAATTCTTTCAATTTTTCTCTCATATAGATAGATATACTTATATAGACTATATAGATGTATGTATAAATTGTGCTCATCCAATTTTAAAAGTTGTTTGTAATATTTAAAAAAAAAATAATTTGCAATTTTTGAAATTTTTTCCCCTGCATTATAGGGTTTTCATGCTTGTATATATATATATATATATATATCTGTTATTTAAAATTAGAGAAATACTATTTGATAAATTAATGAAATACTAATTTGAATATTATTTTATTAGTATTTATTTATTTATATTAAAATAATATAAATATTATTTTTAAAATTTGTATATAAATAATATTCAAATCTCATTAAATGAATTTTTTTGAATGCCACATCACCATATCTAAATAGCATTTCTCTTAAGAATATACATATATATATATATATATTTCTGGGCTATTCCACAATCAACATGATTTACTTGATATAAAAATTAATAAATCTTTAGTTTTGAATTTAGTGCATTTTGAAAAATGTTAATCCTAAATCTTATTTGATATAATAGTTGTTAATTAAGGTTAAATCTTGTAATTTTATTTGAGTTTTATAGGTTATTGATATATATATATATATATATATATATATAACATTAAACAAATTTTATCTATTAAGCAAATTTACTCTAAATAAGTAATTGTATATTCTTATTTTATAATATATTATTTATTAATATAATCATAATTAATTAAAAAAGATATTAATTAAAAATCATTTAATCTAATGCTAAAGCTAATTAAAGTAAATTCCATATATTATTGTTTATTAATTTTTTTAAAGAAAGAAAAAATGTGGAATTGAAAAAAAAAAAAAGTTGTATAATTCGTTTTCCTCTTATGATTCTTTTTCTCCGTATCAATATATTCTTGTTTCTTTGAGAACACAATAATCTTCTTTCCCAATTTTCAATGTCAATGCCATTTTTTGTTCACATTGAACTCTAGCCTTCCTCCTTTGCTAGAACCTAAGCTCTTAATTACTTATTGCCAATCAACCAATTACATATAATCATGGATTTAACAAGCTATATTAGGAACTTATGGCTAACTTACCTCATTTTATCTATTTAAATCACATTACCAAACATGCTTTCTATAGATATCAATGAGCAAAAATTTTCACACTTAGGGCTTGAAAATTGAAGAAAAAAGGAGCACTTATAAAAGTTGGAAAAAGTTGATAAAGTAGCTTAATCATTGGTTGCTAAATCATAGCTCATATCATTGTAATCTAATAAAGCTTCGTTTGCATAGTGCCAACCAAAAGTTTGAACAAGGAGCCCACTCCATCTTCTTCATTATAGTCCAACTTGGCCCATTGCAACAAACAAACTTAAATTAGAAAAGCAGCATTGGAATTGAGCTCTATCCAAACCACACAAAATTTTTGTTGCTCAAATTGTACTTAAGACCACAATAAAAAAAGTTGCAAGAAATAATAGCCACCAAAATGAATTAAAGGAACCAAGATCGATGGAGCATCATAAAGAAAAATCATTCATTGCATGCCCTAGCATTGGTTTGATCCATTATATACAAAATATAAATCCTCATAATCATTATTATATTGTTCAAATGGTATCTATTTACTAATGATTAATATCCCATAAAACCTACTTTTTAAGAAAACCTTTCATGTAGAGGAAAAAAAATTCTTATATTATGTTGCACCTATGTTAGGGGAAAGAGTTTGAACCAAAAAATTTCTTATATTATGCTGCATCTATGTTAGGGGAAAGAGTTTGAACCCAAAATGTAAAAATCTTCACACTTATCATCAAAAGAAATAGTCACACTACTCATTTTCTCAACATATTTAATTGACTCAAGCAATTGCAATATGTTAGGGGAAAGAGTTTGTACCCAAAATGAAGTGTTTATTGAAGTTAAGAGCACAAAAATATTAGAAAAAAAAAGTGATCATAAGAATTATAATTATAATTGTAAAGTTAATTGTGTTGCGATCCAAGTCTCTTTTAAGAAATGAATCAATAGTTTTAAGCTTTATACAAATCCCTTTCAAGTAATGCATGCTAGTTTTAAAGAATAACATTTAATGTTAGTTTCAAATATTAGCCTTTAAAAAATGGCAAATTATTTTACTTAAAGTGTGAAAATCAACTATGATATATAATTTATGTTGAAAAACAATTTATAGTACTTTAGCTAAAGCTTGTTTAGGTTTATGTAATCTACAATATAATTAAGTTATGATGAAATTCAAATGATATTTTGCTGGGATAACATTTTTGAAGAGATTCTAATTGTATTTGATTCAAAATTATTTATATGAAATGCATTTGTTCTAAATTTTACATAATATTATTTATAACTATGATACTTATATATTCATTAATCATAAAAAAATATAAAAAGATGGGATGTAAAGAGAATGGATTTAAATAGATAAATAATTATTCATTTCTAATATTTAATTTATTAAAAAATTCAACTTGATAAATGCGCTCCGAAAAATCTTAAAACTTCACCCTCTATTAATTTTGGGGGTGAGGAATTCAATGGTGAAGTCGGATTTCGATTCTGACGATTATTTAATTATTCTATTTTTCGGTGTATTTAATTACATTAAAATATTCGCAAAAAAATCCAAACAAGTCCAAAACATCACCCCTAGCTAATTTGGAGGTGACAATCGCAATGACAAAGTCGGATTTTGATTTTGAAGTCAAATTAAATATCTCAATTTTTTAATTAATTAAATCTATAAAAAATATCTCAATTGAAAATTGAAAATTAATCGGAGCTCATTTGAGCATTATAAATATTTTGCCTATTTTAGGATACTGAAAAATTAGCTAACATAATTTATCTTCAAATTAAAATCTAATTGCATTTTAAATTCCTTGCACTCTAATTAGCTAAAGGTGAATTTTTGAAGGTCATTTGTTCATAAATTAGGTTTAATACTATTAGTTAATTAAATATTAATTTAATAGAATTTATTTAAATTTCTATATTAATTACAACAGCTCTTAACTGTTTCTGCGGCTGATCACCTCCCATCTCTCTAACACATAATAATTGGGATGTTAAATCCACGTCATTCCATCTTTCTGTGATTGGATCCAACGATCTATATTCATACTTAGGTGGATTAATATATGGTCATCAAATGCCTGAATAGATCCAACAGCTGCGCCTGCGACCCATTCTATTCATCGTCGTCCCTGAGCGATTAGCTGTGGTTGGGTCCTAATAGGATCCCAACATTCTGCCATTGTGGCAGCATGGGGATAGGTTCATGTCCCAAATGACCTCCTTTGCACCTCCAATAGCCTGATCCTCTTATTCTTTCGAATCTTTCCTCTTTTAGATTGAGATTATTTTGCAGCTTCGGGCCGAGGTAGTTGGCTCAGCCATGGCTTTGGAAGCTTGTTCCTGAGCTAAAAATAATCCCAAGAGCTCTGCAGGAAAACCTTTGCTCATTGAATTTACAATTTACTAAAGTCCCAGTGCCTTCTTCATCCATATCATCTGGTCCTCAGTCAGCATCCTAGTTCAGCTATTAGGAGAGCTCTATTCGACCTCCAACAGCTTGGCAAAGGGTGTGGTTTGAAGTTTAAATCCCTAAGCTTCTGTGTAAAGCTTAATTGACTCCAAGGTGTTCCTGCTAATCTCAACCCATCGCCTTCCTTGCAATTCTAGGTACTTCTTCTCCCAAGTGAGTCAATTAAACTCACTTTTTACTTCCTGCTACTCAAAACACCTTTGGTGTTGGGCTAGGACCTTAGCATAACTTCTTTGAAAGAAGTCAGGGTGTTGGTAGGGGTTGACAGTGAACTAGACCATGTAATCATTGCCTAACGGTACAGTGCAAGATAGAGTCCCTGTAATTGCTCGATAGCCTCATTATGTATTTTCTAAAGAGTAGCAATTGTCAAAATCAGTCTAATCGATCGATTCAGCTCAAATTGATCGATTTTGACTTGACTTGCATCTATGATAAGTCGTGAGTAGCACCTAAGTGTTCCAAATAACCTCAGGGCTTCTCGACCCACCCAATCATCTCACCATCAACTTTTGAACATGTAGGACTAAACACTAGGCTACGATAATGCCTTAATGAGGAGAATTTACTCCTCACAGTTTGCCTTTGAGGTCGATCAAGTCAAATAAGGACCCATCAACCCAGCGTGTCCCAGAAAGAGCTTGTAATAACCCTAATATTATTATCCACCAATTAGTGACCTAATTGACTTTAATATTTTTCTAATAGTCTTATATTAGTATTAGGAACCTCCATTTTAATTTTCATGCAATTTGGAGACCATTTGACAATTTCCAACATTTTCTGGTTTTCTAATAATTCTGAGAATGCCTAATTCATTTAGACCTCAAAATAAAAAATGGAGTTCATCATATGATTCACCACACCCAAATTAGATATGGGTGGTATTTTAGAAGTGTTTGGAAGTTGTTGATATTCCCCCAAATATTTTAATAATATTTAAATACTCAAAAAATTAAGATAATTAAATTGACCTCCGATCAAAAATCCAATTGCATTTTTGAATTCCCCACACATTAATTAGATAAGGAAAAATTTTTGAGATTTTTCGGAGTGCGTATGGTTATTTAATTTTGATTGATAAAATGTGTTTAATTAATTATTTAAATAAACTAAATAAATTAATATATATAATATAATTTCAATTATTCCAACGACTTTTTCATTTCCGCGGAGATTCACTGTTTGGGGTGATACACGAGACAACCATCCAATTCGATCGTGGCCGTTTTGCCTACTTTTATTTAATCAAACGACTCTGATGTAATTCGTGATCCAACGCTCGATCTATCCATTGAATCCTATGGTGGATTGGACGGCACAGATGCATTCTTCTGTACGTCTCTCTGCGCCACTATCGGGCGCAAAGGCGTACATAGCTTAGAGGACATTTGCCCTCTTGTTTGGCATTTAGGCTTGCTGCTAGCATTGCAAGGTACTCATCTTCTTCACCTTATGTTGAATTGATCGGTCTAGATGTTATTCTGAGACTAATCTGATCTATCGTGGATCAATCAACTCCATTTGGACTCGATTGCACTTGGGCTTAGTGAACTGTCTTCAAGTAGTTTTAAGGTTTACCTTATGAAACTTAGGGCATCACCTAGTTCACTACTCCGCCTACGATGGACCCTAGTTCCTGTCCTAAAATGTCAGCCTGGGCGATCTCTATCCGTGATATGCGGGTTGCATCTTCATACCTTGGAGTTCGACTGTGACGTCGAACCCTAGGTCACCCACTTCTGGGATTTGCTTCGGGACGAAGCGGTTCAACTCGTATGCCTCGCGGTTCAAACTATCTCGCTGAACTGGACCAGCTCTATGTGGATGAACCGCGGGTGGACTTCGATGTGTTCTGTTCCCCATTAAGACACGCGACACCCGTAAGGGATGATGCGTGTCTAGCAGCTCGTAAAACTCAGAGCCGCCTACAGCACTCTGAAATCCACATCCGTCAAATTCCCGTATTCCGTGCCCTCAATTTTTGCACCCCGTATAAAATTCTACGCTGCGATGATTAAATGATTGGAAATAAATTATCAATGATTAATTGTTGTAAATATCATTTAAATGTAACTTTAAAAATACTAATCCAAATAATGCAATATTATATGCCATTTTGACTACAAAAATGTATAGATTAATAATATGCAATTTAATTTTTGTTTTGATGAATATTTTAATTAGTTAATATTTAAGATTAATTAATATATTATAAATTAATTTATCATTTCATGTGACCTAATTTGATCATTTAATATCCAAATTAAATGATCAAATAGTCCTTTTCACTCACAAAAATGTGAGAAATATTAATATGAAATCAACTTTAATATTTGAACCCTATTTTTTTAATCACTTTTAACAATAATTAAGAGTCCTAGAAACCATAATTTTCCAATGATGTCCAAATTTGACATACTTAGTGTTATTTTTCTCCTTATGTTATAAGGATTCCAAATATATATATATTATTTCCATTAGACAAAAATTATTGATTTTAAGTTTTTGATTCTTAATTAGTGTTATTGTGATGAATTCTATTTTTCTTAATTGTATATTATAGGTATTTAGAACCTTAAGATAGCTAACATGTCACATTTATTATTCCCCATATCAATTTTAATTGCATATTATGAATCTATATCTCTTAAAATTACTTGCTTGAATAAATTACAAAATACTTGATTCACCTTTCAACTTAGGATAGAAGCTATATGATTGATTTATGATGTGAATTGTAGATGATCCTAGAATTGATTATTACACCCATTAAGTGTAGTTAATCTTAAAGCTTATGTAATAATAGGTTAAGATATTATTAAGACTAGTCTTAAGTAATTTGATTAAACCCTAGCTCACCTAATATTAGTTCTTAAGTCCCTTAAAGATTTAAAATAGAAGTCCTAAATTCTTGAGGATAGTTTAGGAATCCTATTAATTTTTTGAACCTTCAACTTATAGGAAATATAGAGTTTTTAAATCTTATATTCATTTCCCAAAATTTCTTAACCTTTTCCTTTTGTGTTAACCTAGTTAAATTAGTAGTTGATTTTAATTAAATCTTTCTAATTCAACCAAAATAGATGAGTTTAGTGTATAAAGCCTTAACTCTTAATCTCTTTAATTGTAGTGTTTACTTAATCTACCTTTCCTAATTAGTTCCCTAAGCCTTAATTTAATCAACATGTTTAAATCATATGGTTTAGAATAAGAATATGATTAGATTCATTTTAGTATTACTATACTTATAAGCTAATTTGTCATCTCATAAAAATGAAATGAAATTACTATTTTCAAAATCTAAATTACTACTATTACTTATAATTAACTTGAGATCAATATCTAAAAGTTAATTGGGAGCTCAAATAGCTCCGATCATTAAGTAGATCATTAAAAATAGATAACTTTGGATATCACTTAATTGCAATTATTAATTTTTTCTTGAATGTTTGCTTAGCTTTGAGCCTTAATCATTTGAATCATTCATATAAGACATTGAGCATGAATAAAACTTTCACATTAATTTATTAGGGGTTGACAATTATTATAACTAAGGGCAGGCTAATTTGGAGAGATAAGATGTAACAACCCAAGTTATCACCTTGGTCATTAAGGCTATCTTAGTCTTAAAGTTAATCATAAGTGCTAATCCAATCAATATGAGTCAATCTCTAGGACCCAGTCCAAATCAGGAGTCAAATAGATTAAATCCTGATTTCTAGAAAGTCTAGGAACCCTAAGAGTTTACTTATTTAAATTGACCTCCGATCGAAAAATGGAGTTCGCCATTGTGCTCCTTGCGCCCAAATTAGCTAAGGGTGAAGTTTTCGTGTCAATCGGGAGTTATCGAAATTTCAACGAATATTTTAATAATATTTAAATACCCTAAAAATTGGGAATTAAAATACTCGTCAAATCAAAAATTTGATCTTGATGTTGCATTTCTCATCCCTTAATTAGCTAAGGGTGAATATTCGGAATTTTTCCTAGATATAATTTGATTACTTTAATTAAATTAAATAAAATAAAATAAATTAATATTTATTGACTAATTGACGATGCCGTCCAGTTAAGTCGACGCCGTCTCCCCTGCCATTAGGCTCGGGCATTTGATCGAAGTCGTCCGATCAGGATAGATCGGACGGCTCCTAATGCGTCCCTCTCGACCCCGCCGCTCGCGTGTCGAGCAGCAACACGCGGCAACCCGCCGCTGCCGCGCCCAACCCGGCACCCCTTCCACCTCGATAGCTCCACCTCTTTGCCCTTAATACCTTTCCAGCCTCGGCAGTGCCGGCTTGGCATGCATCCTATAACCCAAGGAGATCTCTCGAACCCTAGGATCGGACCCTCTGTGAACTCGGAGCCGCACATCAGGTACTGCCGATCCTCCTAAAATTCTTCTTCAAAATTGAGATATTGCAATCTATGTGCTTATTTCGCATCTTAGATTAGGTCGTGGTCGGGTCCGATCGATCGATTAGCATTTCAATCGACTCAATTAATCCATAATATTAAGCTAAGGGGTGGTGTGTCACTCTGACTAACCTTTCACTTATTAATAGATTAGGTGAAATCCACAATCTAAGGAGTGAGCATAGAATCAAATAATCAGTCACTATCTAAGAAAATTATACAGAGTGCAGAAGCAATTTAAAATGAGAAACATCCAAGCATCATAATATAAATAGCATGAAATATGACTCATAATAAATAGCATATTAATCCAAATACACGGTCATGGGTACCTGTATTATTACATCACATTTAAATAAAAAATATTCTCATCCTCACATATAATAAAATTATGCAGCTGCTTCTTCTAAGGGCTCCTCCTCTAGATAAGGCTCCACTCTTAGCACCTGATCGTCTAACTAATGAGGATCTGCCATTGTCGGATTCACAATGTAGGGCCCCAGCTAAAAAAAAAGGAAAATATTATGTTAGACAATTGTCTAAGTACATTTTAAGCTGATATGTTTTATGTATTTTGTAATATCACCATTTAACTTTCTAAGCAATAACTATATCAAATAAGGGAGCAACTAGCAAAATAATAAGAAAGGAAAAGCTATAAACAATATTTATAACTTAAACAAAAATGAGGCTAAGACATGCCTCAAATGCAAGCTAAATAAGGCAGGGCATATAAGTATAAGTAATTGTACAAGTGCTGAAAGAAGAATACTACATCCTAAACATTCTGGTGATCATATAAATTATGTAAATTAAATAAATAAAACTTGATAGTGATATATATAAATAACAGTAATAAATCTAACATCCTAATATATATATATATATATATATATATATATATATATATATATATATATATAAGCAGAATAAAGGAATAGCTGACTGAATAAAATACTGAAAAGTAAACCAAACCATTAATACTATATATGAATGTCCATGTACTAACTGCCATACAGAAAAGAGCTAATCTAGCCCACTGAATATCAAAAGGATCTTAGCGTCAACACGGAGGCTAAGTGCAAAATTATATACTTCTAGCGTCATCAAGGAGACTAGGCAGGATATAGGAACTATATACTCCTAGCGTCATCACGGAGGCTAGGCAGGATATAGGGTTTTCTCCTAGTATCATCACAGAGGCTAGGCAGAAAACACATGTCAAATTTTCTCTTAGCGTCATCACGGAGACTAAGCATAAAATATAAGCAAAGTCTTCTCCTAGTGTCAATAAGGAGACTAGGAAAAAGGTATAACTGAGTGGCAGCTCTAACACATGCAATTATTATCTTTAATCATTATATTAATATTTTCATAAGGAATCTAAGAAGTCTCCATATTTTCCTAAAAAATTTATTTATGCGTCAAAATCTTATATGATATACTCAAAGAAATATAACACAAATATACAAGGAATGCATAGCACAAAATATTAAAGTAAGCAAGGGACTCTACTAAACATGGTGATATCATTTATTTTCTGGTTTATCCATTCTAACTATTCTAATTTACACAAGTTCAGGATCTCCAATTCCTACTATCGAGTGTAACTTAAAAGCTCAGCCTTATAAGTTAAAAGGATTGAAACTGATCAAGTTCTAATCTAGTTCAATCAAATTATGAATATGAGTTAAATAAATAAATCATACGTCATAGTTTTATAAATTTTAGATGTTCAATCTAAGATCTGATCAAGATCTTATAAACTATATATTATGGATTAAACACCATGAGATTAGGCTTAATCCCATAATCCAAAGAATAAGACCTAAGATCTAGGTTTCATTCTAAAAGTGATCTACTAATTAAGGCAAATCCTATTAAGTAAATCACACTTAATAGGATGAATCTCCTATCCTGAATCTAAGGTTGAAAGACAAAATAATCAAAATTAAATTACAAAATCTAGAAACTATTAAAATCAAGGTTTCATCCATTGAGTAACTCATTTACCCAATAAATAAAATCTAACTTATGATTTAGTCCTAGTCTTAGACATAGTCCTATTGTGATGTGAAAGATCCTAAGGAAGGACTTAGAGAAATTTCAAGAAATTTTGATGGATTGGCCTAATAGTTGATTTTACTCACTTAATTGACTCTAATATAGTTTTAATATTGGTTTTAGTAATTTAAAGGACTAATTAGAGGTTAAGGATGTTTAATCTAAATTTTGGGCAAAATGACCATTTTGCCCCTACTTAAAGTTCTAAAAAGTCAACTTTTGATTTAAGAGTCCAAATTAAAGTTTCTTAGTTCCAAATGATTCCTTACTGTCTAACTTGAAGATAGACAATAAGTATGCTTAATCTAGATGAGAAACGGGTCATATATGTTCAAACTAAGAATTTTGACTTACGGGCATTTTAATAATTTTCATTCTACTAAAACCTAAATTTTTATGAGATTTACTGTTAGTTACTATTCAAGGATTCCATAGAGTCCAAGAACACTGAATTCTGAGTTCAAATAGCTCAGTTATGGCTATTTTAATTTTGAGGGGCAATTTGGTAATTTAGTCGGACAACGGTGAAAAATTGCACTTTTCTGTTTGAAGTCCAATTTCAGCAAACTAAGTTTTTATAGCTTCCCTATAATATACTAAGTGTGTTGATAGGAAGTAGACCTCATTTGGACCTCAAACAATCAAGTTAGCAGTATTTTGGTTATTTTCTAATTTTCTAGGGTTCAGATCCTAAATATTATTTTAGTTTATTGATGACATTAAAATTCTAAGTTAATTAGCACCTTAAATTTTCAAAATTGGAGTTAAATTGACAAAATTAAGGTCAATTGAATTCTAGGGGCATTTTGATCATTTTCATTAAAGTCAACTGTGAGATTCAGGGTTGACTTTTTATCCTGATATTCAAATAGAAAAACTAATACTACTACAGTGATGGGGCTATTCTCCTGAGTATTTTAAGACCCATATTGCCTATATTTGGATAACTAGGTTAAAAGTTATGGAGGTTTTAATAGGCCTTAAATGTTATTTCGTTATGTGTACCCCGAAACTAATTTTTATATTATGTCATTTAATTCATTTTATTTTTTTGAGTAAAGTGAGATCTATATTGCCTATGTTTGGATCATCCTACAAAAAGTTATTAAACTCTTAAGAATTTTAAATTAAATAAATTAAAGTTACTATTCATTTATTCAAATTGTATTAATTTACTGTTCATTCATAAAGTATTAATTAATCATTCAATTATTTATAATTCAATTAATATTAATTAATAGTTAATCTATTATTTAATTAATTTAAATATTCTAATTATATAAATATTTTAATTGTTATTTAATTAAGATTAGTATTAATTAATTTATTTATTATTTGTCTAATAATATTTGAATAAAATTATTATTTTTTGTTTACTTAACTCTAATTATGTTATTAATAGCTACTAGTTTAATTTACTAAGCCATTATTTTAATTCAATTAATTATTATATGATATAATTAATTAATTCAACTTTCTTAATCACCCCTTAATTACCCTAAAGAAGGATTTGTAAATTGAACCCTACATTTAACATCTAATTTTGGGTAAGTTAGTTCCTAATGTCTTATTAAGTCTATTAGAACCTGAATGTAAGGTAGGATTGCCCTAAAGTGCCATAACCTCACTAATCACCATAATTGGCTAAATTAAGTAATTAGTGCTAATTAAGCTTAATTAGGTTATCCCAAACCTGAAATAAGTACGTTTCACACTTCATTAATCAATATGAAACATATTAAAATAGATTATATCTAATTTGGATAACTAAACACAAAAATCCCAAAGTTAACCTTAAGAGGGGTATTGTGGTCATTTTGACCAAATATGCTTAAATGCCCTTTAAACCTTGGAAATTTCAGTAAACTGCCCTAAGATAGATCAAAAATGTTCTATGAACTTTTAGACTAATAATAATGCTAATATGGTCATTAATTTAGGAAATCTTCAATTAAGCCCTAATTAAGACACTTAGATCTTAAGTGACCCTAAAGAAGTCACTTGAGTTTAATGCTTAGTTCTAATAAATTCAATTATTAAATATCACTTTAATAATTTCAATTTAGTTAAATTATGAACTTAAATACCAAAAGAATTGCAATTGGTGAAGTCTAAGTTAGAAAATTAGTTAAGTCTAAAGTGATCAGATCTTAGATTTTAGACCTTAGACTTTAGATCTTCTACTTGAATTAAACCATCTCCTTTGGAATTTCCTTAAATGATTGATTGTTTAATCCCTTGGAATCTTTTATGTGGGTATAGGATGATTCAATCTATAAGATAATGAGATTATCTTAAGGATTGAGTATAAATCTTAGATTCTCAAGTTTTTAATTGATTATTTTATCTTATAATCAGTAGAATATCCCTTCACTAAGTTCGTAGTTCTTGGATCTTTTAGCTTATAGGATTTTATATTCTTAACTTAAGGATAGAGTGTGAACCTTAGATCCTAGTTAGGATACCACCTTGGATTTAGGAATTGAACACCAAAGTAGAGTTTAAGTTCTAAATCCTTAAATCTTGATTTACCTAATCAAGAATTGGGAAAGAGAGTAAATGATTAATAAATTAGGCTATTAATTTATTTACTTAAACTATATAGTCATCACATGATTTCATATTAGAACTTGTTAAGTTCTAATATTAACTTTAAGGACGTAAATTTGAGATTTTACTCGATAGCTGGATATTGGAGATCCTAAACTTGTATATTCTCAGAATAGTTAGATTGGGTAATTAGTTAACCATGGATAGCACATAAGTTTAGATTGATTCTCTTGCTCGCTTTGACTAGATCGCTTGGCATACCTTGGATATTCAGCCTTATTCCTTGAGCATAATAGGAGAACTTAGGATATGGATGATACATACTAAGTTAGTATTTGAATTGCATATCATCTAGGTATTTCAATTTTTGCAGTATGTGAATATTTCCTAGCTTAGTTTGCCTATTCAGTAGTAGTATTATATATAATGGACTCAGACCTAACAGATTTGGATGGCTAGGCTGGGAATTTATTGATTGATATCATATTATGGAGGCCCTGTATAGCCTATTGGCTGGTATGGCAGTACTATGTCTTAGGCTTATTTCTACTATAGCTAGATTGTTTAGTATTGTTTTTTAGTTTGCTTTGCCACATGCTTCAGTGGCCTTACTTTCAGTACTTGCCTTACTTTTGCCACATGTCTTAGTGGCTTCACATATTATAGATTGCTCAGCTTTTGCCACATGTCTCAGTGGCCCCTTTTTCTTTTCTTTTATATTAATTAGCATGTTGTATGTATACTCTTATAGCTTACTTATATATATTGACATATTTAGGATGCTAGAATTGTACGTTTATTTTGGTATTTGTGTCCTTTATATACTCAGCATGTGTGAAATATGATCATAAGCATGTTAAGTTCAACATTTGTACTGTAGTCGATATTGCTTTTAGCTTTAACCTCACCTTTTTATTTGGTATTGTATGTTACTTTCCATACTAGCTGTTGGCTATAAATGGATAATTTATAGTTACCCATTTCTTTCATAGCTTGTTGCACCCATTATTGCTCGCATTTGTAGATAATTTAAATGTGATATCTTTAAATTAATCAGTTCATTAAAATAGCCTAAAATGTACTTAGACAATTGTATAACTGTAACCTTTTGTTTTGTTGGCTGGGGCCCTGATATTTGTGATGCCAACAAATGTTAGATTCAGACATGTTCGTGGGTGAAGTCGCAGGAGAGGAGCAGACTCCGGAGAAGTATTATGCTGCTGCTGCTTAGTTAGATTCTGCTTTTTCTTTTTCGTGAGATTGAGAGACATTTATATTTTCTATAAAATTTTAGTCTGTAATAATTAATTTTGGATGTATTTCATTTCTATATTGTGATGAGTTACTATATTGTTTTCTGTCTTTCTACTATGTATACTTGTGGATGTTACATTATTGTTTGTTGCGTTTGCCACTTTGATACTTGCATATTGATGAATGTTATAGTGCTTGGTGATAAGTTCTTGGCTTAAGGCAGGTTGGGTTTACTTAACTTTACTTAAGTTGGGAATTTTCCATAGTTGGAGCACCGTACTTCCTTGTTGTCAGTACGGGGGCCCCACAGGTAGGCTAATTTGGAGATATAAGAGGACCTCATATTCTCAAAGGGTGAATATGAGTGTTTGCTGTATTTGAAACCCCTCTCTCCTTTATTAGTTAAATAGACATGTTTAAGTCCTCGCTTTATTTTGTAGGTCTCTGCAAAATGAATAGTTTCCTAAAGTAACTTCAACTAAATATATTATGAGTTCTCCTACAATCTTATTGATTGTGATGACTCATCATAGTTTTTTAGCTATATTACTTTTCATAGTCCTATGCTATGTGTATCTTAAATGAAGAGGCTAAGATTTTCCTTCAATTACTATACTTTGCATTTTCATAATTTTTACTGTACTTTACTTATATGCAGTCCTTTTAGAATTTTAGTGAATGTTATTATAATTTCAGTTTTTAAATACTTCACTATTTCTTTTATTTATCAGCATAAATTCATTGAAAATATTCATGCTTTGTTTCATTTACTTTCATATGTACATTAGTTCTTCTCTAGCATATTTAGGATGCTTTTACCCTTATTTTATTTGTAGGCTAAAATGTATTTCAAGTGAGTAATCTTACTCCTTTTACTTTCCTTTTCTAATTTTCCTTCTCTTACTTACATGCTTTAGTTGTGCACCCTGGCTTATGCTTATATTATAATTAATAATGATATCTAATTATAAATGTTTAATTATTTAGCCAAATCTTAAAATGTACTTAGACTATTTAGTCTAATCATATTTTTCTCTTTATTGTCTTTGCCATATCACATTTAAATACCAAAATATGATAGATCAGGTGCATTTGGATGCTAGTAGAGCTGGACCAAGTGCTTAAGCTAATTGCTGCTTCCGCTTATAAAAATAAATCTCTTGCTTAATATTATTTCAAGTGTGAGGTTTACTTTATTTACTTTCAAGTATTTATTGTTGGCCTGTAATAATTAAAGTCATTTGTTTTGTATTTACTATGCTTGTGTTGGAGTTTAAATCTTATATTTAAATGCTTAGTTTGGGATGAATGGATATATGTGAATAAATGTTAAATAAATTTTTAATTACATAATTACTTTCATATTAAATTGGAAATTTGTTGCATATTTATTTTATGATTAATTGGAACTTAGTGCATACATATTTGGAACTTAGTTGTATATTTATCTAGAATTTAGCTATTAATTTCTTATTTTTATATACATATAAATGATGTAGGATGTGTGTATCCTATGATAGATAATTGCTTAATATGTATTTTCTCACTTCAAATTATTAGAATTAAAAATAAGCAATCCCATATAATAGATTGACTTTATATTAGTTTTAGGTTGTTAATCCTTTTAATTAATCTTCCAATTGAATGGAAGACTTATATATTGATGTTATAGGTGTTCTTTTGATCAAATACAGTAGAAGTCATGTCGAAATTTTTAAAATTGCTTAGGAGAGATCATAAGATTGAATTGATTTATACATATATCTTATATGCTTATCATTAGTATTTTCATATCAAAAATTTGCAAGTACTCAATCATATGCTTTTGAATTCATATTTTCATATGTATTTCATATAATGTTTTCATAAAATTTCTTCCATCTTAACTTAAGATTCTCTTCTGAATCCTTGGCCAAACACAGTATCTAATGATTTGGATTAGTTTCCTTCTAATCTAGTATTAGATATTGTGGTGACGTATCAATGTTGAGTTTAGTTATTACTTAATATTAGGGTCGTCATAGGGCTTCCCATCTTAATTGATGCATCTGGCGCTGCTGAAGGCGTAGGAGTCAAAATCAAGGCTCGGCGTTGCTCGGAAGTGGAGAATTCGGAGGTGGAAGCAAACCCTATGTGTCTTCTATCAGAACTTTCCTAAGGCGCAGAAGATAAACAGTGGCAGAGCGAGTCAGACCCTTACCCGCGTGTTTTCGATTTCGGGCCGCTGGTAATAAAGAATTTTTTGGAATTAATTTCTAGAAAGAAATTATTTCAGAAAATCAAATCCTATAGTTTAATTAACCCATTTAATTCTATTTATATTAGTTTCATAACTTAATCAATATAGATCCAAATGGTATGATCCAATATACAATTTTGATCAGAAAAATCTAAGGAATATTAATCAATAATAAAAATTTAGATCCAATGGTTAGATTTTCTAATTTAGCCTAATCTCTCTTTAATCTTAGTTAGTGAATAAATAATTCATTTAATTGCCTAATTTCATGATGAATATCTTTGATTGTTCATATGACAGGGAAGAACCCATATATACTCTTAAAAATATTTTAAGAGTCCTAATTTTTCTTATTACCTCTTAATCACCCTAAATTTTGATTAGTGCCTAATCACCTAGTTAAACATATGATACAAAGTGCCTATTGCTTTCTTAGGTCTATCAAAACTTATCTATGTGTTTAAATTGCCATATTAAGTCTTAATTTCATTACTAAATTTGCTTAGCCGTAAAAGGGATTAATGCTAATTACACTATCCTTAGATCCAAACTTGAATTTTATGGTCTCATTTCTCTTATTAATCATTATAAAGCCTATTAAAATTGATTAGAATTAATTAGTATGTGTAAATCTTAAAATCCCAATTTTAACCTCAAGAAGGGCATTTTGGTTATTTTGACCAAGAGTTGGTTTAAGAGCCCTAAAACCCTGATTATATCATTAAAATATTTAAAATCAGTAAAGTATTGTTTTGAAATCATTTATTAAGTTTTTGCAATCTATTAATGAATCCTAATCATTTAAGCCCAATTTCTCTTTTAAATTTACTTAAGTGATTCTTAAACTCTTAAAGTGATCATAGATCTGCCTTGTAATATTGCTTAATGAACCTCAACTTTATGAGATTATTGTTAGTTAACCTATCTAAGCTAATCATAATATTTGTTCTTTAATATAAACATCTTAATAAGGATCATAAGTTTAAATCTTATTAAGATCTTGAGTGATTAAATCTAAGTCTAAGATCTTAGATCATTTGTAACCTTTCATCAAACAAGTTCTTATTGAATTGAGTCCTTCCTTTTTGATATTCTTAGTTGATTTCTTTGAAATCCTTTTAATGGGTTTAATTTTGTTCAAACTATAGAATAATGAAATTATTCTATTAAATGAACTTGGATCTTAAATTTCTTAAGTTTTGTCTGATTATTTTATCTTATGATAATTAGATTCAGCCTTTCTATAAGATTATTGAATCTTTTAGCTCTTAAGACTCCTCTACCTTTAGAGTAAGTGTTGGTGTGAACCCTTAGATCCTTAGAAGGTTAGTACCTTGGATTCAATTTTAAACCCCAATTTGGAGTTTGAACACAGAATTCTCAATGTTAATTATCATAATCAAGATTGGGTTAGAATAATTAAAATCACAATAAATAAGTCATTGATTAATTTCTTAACCTTTGTAGTTGTCATTCTGATTATGAATTAGAACTTGTTAAGTTTCAATGTTAACTTTAAGGTCGTAGATCTGAAATTTTACATGATAGTAGAATATTGGAGATCTTAAGCTTGTACTATCTCAGAATAGATAGAACGCATTAAATTAGATAACAAAAGATATTACATATGTTTAATTGAGTCTCTTGCTTAATTTGAATATTGTTGCTTTGCATACCTTATATTTGAGTTTTATACCTTAAACATATTACTTGAACATTGAATTTTGATGTGTACCCCTTATAAATTTGAATGCATAAACATCATATAATTATAAATCGGTTCAATCAATTTATTCAACTCATTCAGTTCATTCAGTTCATTCAGTTCATCGATGCTTTGTTCAATAGAGTGTGTTCTAATTAGTCTGCATCCTTAGTTCAGTTCTTTTGACATAGGGCACTGCAATTGGCTAGGATGATATACATCTAATTCTATAGTCTAACTAGACTTAGGCTCTATGGTTAGCCAGGATAAAATATGTTAGACTTTTCTGTTCAGTGGCTTCATTAAGACAATTTATGATATGGCAGCACTAATTTAGGCACATCTCTCTTTTTCTGATCCTTTAAGTCAAACTTGACCTAGTTCTAAGGTTGGCTATGGTGATATATATTATACCCTATTTCAGTTCAGTGGCTTCGTTTGGTCAATTTATTTATATTATCAGTCATGCATATGATTTATTACTTTGTATTCGCTTTCAGTTCATTTCAGAATAGTTATTTAGACCTAGTTCTATGGTTGGCTATGGTGATATATATTATACCCTATTTCAGTTCAGTGGCTTCATTTGGTCAATTTATTTATATTATCAGTCATGCATATGATTTATTACTTTGTATTCGCTTTCAGTTCATTTCAGAATAGTTATTTCAATTCAGTGCTTTTAAGTTCAATTACTTGTATAGACTAGGATGTTAGTTTTGTTTCAGTTTGCTTTTACTTTTTAGTACAATTTGATTCTTCTGCAAATCAGCACGTATTCGGATGATCATAGCATGTTAGGATGAGTTTTCTTTCAGTATTTTTAGTTATTATATATTTACTGCCTAACCTTATTGCAGCTTTTGGTTGAAATATATGGTTTTACATTCTTCATTTTGCTTAGTTATAAATACTTTATTTATAACTATCCTGTCATTTGTTGCTTGTTACAACCTTTTTAAATAATTGCATGTTAGTAAAATGTGATATCTTAAAATATATAGTTCATTAAATCAACTTAAAATGTGCTTAGATATTATCTAATTGTAACTTTTTCTTTTCTTGGGTAGAGCCCTGGCATTGTGATACTGACTATGTCAGATTCAGAGCTGTTTGTTGAAATTGCTTCGGGAGAGGAGCTTAGTCAGGAGGAGGATCTTCCTGCTGCCGAAGGTTTGCTAGTTTTTTTTCCAGCTTATGAGGATGAGTGTTCCTTTCATTTAAACTCAGTTTGTATTAATTAAATATTCTGAATGTATTTATTTTTTGCATTTTCATATTGAGCTGAGTTACTATTTTTACTTTTTCTGTATTGTGCTATGAATGTTATACTTTTACTTGCTTCCGCTACTTTGAGATTTTGATGCATGACTTTTAGTTTCAAGTGATAAATCTTCCAATTAATGTAGGTTGGGTTTATATCTGATTCGACTATAGTTAGGAGGGTTGCCACATAGTGACCATATTCATTGTAATCATATTAATCTTAGTGTTAGCATGACCACAGAGGGTATGAGACTCAATATTACCCATCTTAAGAGTGCTCCCAAGCTGACTTAACTTAATAATATGTATTAGAAACTCTATAATTATCTCAAAAAACATATATTATTGCTTTTGTTTTTTGCTTAATTATACTCAAGGAGGTTTAACATAGTTTGTTATGTCATTTATAATAAAGACTTGGGTTTTACAAAAAAAAAAAAAAATTGGGTTTGAAAATAACCCAAGATATGAGCAAGAGAAAATCATAACATTTATAGGAGAATTATGTAAAGAAGGTGTTTGATATATTCAACATAAGCAATAAAAGTACCTGTAATTGGATCAATTACACATAAGTGAAAATGGGCTTGACATCTGATGAATACATTGTCGAAGGAGAAGCTAGATGCTTCCAAATGAAGGACACATTTACATGTACTTTCTAAGTATGCTAGAGGGGGAATTTTGCCACTCAAAATCAAGTTTTAAACTTGCGCTTAAGCACTATTTTTCCTAAATGCGAGTGGTCATTCCCAAGTGCATCATTACTGTGAGTCGAACCGTCGCGTTGAACAGCTAAACCGCCACATTTGAGCCAACCATTACCCATCTTGGTAACTATTTACTCAACCCATAATTGTTACATGCCTAGGCGCATGACCTTGCACGTCTAAGCATGTATCACACTTCTATAATAAGTGCTTGTTTCTATAGGTCTAGTGAAGTGGTGAGCAGGCTGCGGATTTGAAGAAATGTCTCTAAATGTCTAAGGTGAAGATCAAGTTGCCAATTTGAAGATTCAGGAAAAATTATCTGTTGCGAAGTGTAGAAGAAGTGGCTTAATGCGGGCATCTTGACCCATTTTGTTTGGAAGAAGTTAAGTCTCAATGAGGCAAATGTATGACAGGTGGAATTTGAACCATTAACCTATTAAGACTTTAAATCTAATGACCATAACCACTGGTCCATAGCGCCATTCACTCTTGATTATGTTTTTTATTGAATAAAGCAAAGACATATTTTTATTGGTTTTATCAAAAATGGAACGACTAATGTAGCTAAGAGTCTTGCTATGATGCTGAAATAATAATCCAAAATAAAATTTTCTGACCGTTGCACTGGTTGAAGTGCTAAAGTGATAGCAAGCCATATGTCTTGAAGAAGTTTGAAGAAGACTAAAAGTACTCACACTATAGATCCTCTGATGAATCTCGAAGAATCAGTGTCATCTGTTATTGGAGAAAAACTTTCTTCTTCATCAAGTCATCTTATTTTTATTTCTATTTTTAATATTTTTTTTTTTCTATAAAAAAATTAAAATTTTTTATTATAAAATATTTGTGTATGTCATCTTTTTGGTCTTTTTTGAACCTTTCAAAAAACAGTAAAGGATCTCCAAAAAGTGTCCAATTGGCACAAATAAGAGCTCAATTTGCCGATTCAACGCATATGGATCTAATATTTTAAGGGAATTTGAATATTTTAAATTATCTTTTATTCACAATTTATTGAAATATTTCATATAAATGAAAATTAACTTTAAGATACTTTTACTCTCACATTTTAAGATATTATGATTAAGAATATAATGTTTAGCAAAGTGATTCTAAATAATTACATTTATCATTCAAAATTATTATAAATTCTTTTGACAAAAATTGAATCTAATAGGCAACAAGTTGTCATCGTTATTTAAAGCAAGCCACAATGATCATAGATAAATCACTTTAATCATCATTAGTGAGTAGAAATCTATTAACTAGTTACTGATTTAAGGAGACCGTATGCATAATCAAGATCATATTATGTCTTGAAATATTGGCAAATATGTATGATCATAACTTGAAATCATACTGCGATCATACATTAATCACAAATAAAATATGCAATCTGGTTCAAAGAGTTATTCAACCTAAATCAAGAAAACTATCAAGAACATTCTTTATTTCCAAATGATTTTGTTAGAATATGGATTCCACTAAAGACATGATTGGGGTGGTGATATTTTGTACCACCATATTCTAGCTCTCCATATTTTTAACAATATAATTTTATTCTTAGGCTGGTCTTATCTTAGTATGATTCAATTAAGACATAAGTCTCACCCAAATCTGAATAGTCAATGAGAAAATTTGCCTGAATAATGAGGATGAAGTAATATAGAGTCTGATAAAGTGTTTGGGAAGGAATGATACAAATTACTAGATTTTACAAATGAGGGATGAATTTCAGGTTTTTTTGCAAGGAAATATATAATAAATTAAGAAAATAATATATATGTCAAAATCTTATACTCAATTATGCTAGGGGTGAAAATTTAATAATTTCTTAAACTATAATTATAAAGATATATACAAATTACATTTGAACTTAAATTAATTAACTTTAATTATTTTTATTTAATTAAAATTATGAAATTCAAATTTATAACGATGCATGGAATCTCAATAGTGAAATCGCAGGATAAAACACAGCAACCAAATTAGAGAAGATAATAGAGCTTGGCTCCTTTGGGGTAAGAGTGTAAAATTTACATATAAAGAGTCACTTTACAGAACCGTACATGAGATTTTAATATCATACCGCTTCTCAATATATTAGTTTATTTCAATCAACATAAACTTTTTTATTTATACTAAAACATACTAAAAAATCGGATATCAGATATTGGATAAAAATATAAAGAATTAATGGGAGCTTATCTAGTCAATTATGCACTATTTATAAGTTATAGTTATATAGTAATTTTAGTAAAGATAAATATATTTATCTTTTATTTGTGCTTTTTTTTAGTTTTAAAAATATTTTGTTTATTATCTTCTATTCTATCTATTCTATATTTATTTCATTATAATTATATATTAAATTATATATATATATATATATATACTTTACTTTTACATATTTGTACATATTTAATATTTTATTTTACTTTTACATATTTAATATTTATTTTACATATTTATCTTTAATAATTTTCAATATTTATTTAAATATTTGATTTTTTTTTTATATTCTTAATTCATTTATGTAACTCTTATTCTTACTATTAAAGTTTTTATTTGTTTATAATTATAAACTTTCTTAACTTTAAATGAATATGTATTTTTAACATATTGAATCAGCTGCTATATCTTCTAATATATAATTAGGCCAAAAAAATATCTTTAAGCGAATAAAATAGATATTCAATTTATCAAAATATTTATTAGATTTCAATAAATTAAGTATTATTATTTTATCATTTCAAAATCTTTTATTTTTATTTAAGGTTTAAAATATTCTCTGGAAAAAATATTTTATAATTTTTTTTTTACATTTAAGAAATAATTGTTAGTACTTTTATTAGTAATATATTCTTTATTTTTATAGTTATGACTTATTCTATACTTCTTATTTTTATTATTTAATGAGATATTCAAAACTTGATAGATAATTGTTCTCTTCCCCTTTGTATAGATATAAAAATTGATTCAAAAAACATTATTTAATTATTTATAAAGTCGGTAGCAACATGTGGTTTATCTATATTGCGCTTATTTGGATTGAAGAAATAGAAATATCTTTTGGATTTATAATATTAAGTAGTAGACAATTGTCTCTTATATTCTTAATTATTCTTTTATTTAAAGAATCAATCCATCTTAATTGAAAAATAAATAATTTTATTAAAAAAATCTAGTCTTCATAAATAAATATGTTTTTAGAAATATTAAAAAAAAGTGATTTAATTGGAATGATTCAAAACTTTTATTTGTTCAAATCAAGAATCTATTTCTGATACCAACTGTAGCGCCCTGCCCCGCCGCCGCACGCAAAAAAAGGTAATCCATAATTCGGCGGCAGAGCGGTGCGCTACTCAGGAAGACAACTAACCCATCTTCCCGAATAGGCTAACTAAAAACTAGCCACACTGAATGCTGCTGACTCAAACCCAAGAGTAGGGTCGAGAACCAATACTTAAGATAGGAGTAGAATACTTATCTTAATTATTAGACTAATACATACATTAGATTTAAAAAGATAAACATGAATCCAATATACATTACCAATATATCAGCAATTCCAGTATGCTAATCACATCACAATACTAAGTATAGTAGTTGTATGAAAGAGTGAGGAAGCTAAAGCAAAACATCAAGAATATATTCATCACAGAACAATAGTAGCATTCATCTCAGAAAAGAAAAGTAAATATATCAAGAATTATTATAGACTGGTTTAGAACGAGGCAAAAGTAAAGTCTATCTAAAATACTGAAAGCAAAAACAGTAAAATAAAAGATGAAAGACGGATCCACTAAGGCTCCACGTACTCCTCCTGGATCTCCTGCAAGTCCTCCTGCCCTGTCTCAACAAGTTGCTCGGAATCTAGCAAATTGTCGGATCCTAAAAGTACCCCGTGTTAGACTTGTGTTAGACAAGAAGTCTAACACATCACAATTAAACTAAGCAGTTGTAATAACCCATGGTGTTACTTTGGTTAATTAAGATCAATTTAAATCTTAATTGAGATTCTAAGTCACTAATTAAGTAATTTAGAACTTATCTCAAAAACTTAGGTCAAATCAGAAGTCAACTGAGTCAAATCAAAAATTTTGGAAAATTTCAAACCCTAGAAATTAACTTTTTATTTAGACCTCAGATTAAAAATCTGACTTCACCATTGCATTTAGAACACCCAAATTAGCTAGGGGTGAAATTTTGAAGGTATTTGGAAGTCGTTGGATTTTCGTCGAATATTTTAATAATATTTAAATACCTAAAAATTCAAATAATTAAATACTCGTCAAAACAAAAATCTGAGAACGCCGTTGCGTTCCTCACCCCTCAATTAGCTAGGGGTGATTTATTGGAAAATTTTTGAACACAATTAATTAATTTATTGTAATTATTAAAATGGATTTAAAATTTATTAAATATTAATATATTAAATTACATGTAACAGTACCGTTAATTATTTAAGTTACCGTTACTTATCCCTAACGTCGTTCATCTAGACTTAAGGAGATAACGGTTGATCTCAACCGTCCGATCTTCGATCGGACGGTCGTTCCGTCGTCTTTGTCGACGCACACCACGTGCGTCGTGCGTGGTAAGCTCAGAGCCGCGCCGAAGGCTCTCCTCGCCAGATGGCGATTCTCCGTCACCGCACCGCCTTAGAACTAGGTATAAGCCCTTGAGTGGTTCTCAGGGCTGGTCTTTGACTTCATTTACCTCTTTTGGGAGCAGGTTAAACTCCAGAAATCGAACCCTAGCATACACTGCCAAACTAAGGTACTCTCCTTCCCCAAATCTCTTTATAGTCTTCAATCTTTCTTTTGTTATGCAATTATTGAACGCATGGGATCTATCATTGTTAGATCGAGCTCTCACAAGCCCGATTCAGCCCGATTTCGCAAACCCTAATCGCCGAATGCGTCGAGGAGGAGACAAAGCGTCGTTCGCTTCGTCTCTAGTTTGTCTGGACCGGGAGCGTACCGGTTCAGCCGGTCTAGCGTTGGGTGAACCGGCTGGTTCAAATGGAGCCGAGTCGGACTCCCTCTATGCGACACGTGGCCTCCGCAATGAGTGCGGCGGGCCCCACTTCACATGTGTCGAGCGCCGGAATGAAAGGCGGGGCCCACCTCTCAGCCCTCTGGCTTATCGCACTCTGCCACGTGTCGTCGCTGGCGCTGTCGCTGTTGCTGGCGCGGCCATGGGTCCCACCTGCAGAAATAAAAGTTAATTTAATTATATAAACGAATTTATTTTAATTAATTAAATTCTGTATATTTAAATCAGTTTTAATTTAATTAAATAAACTATAAAACTTTAAATAATCACATCTTAATATTTATAAGTCCAAAATATACAAAATTAAATATCATTGGAATCAAAAAATTATGAGGAATATTTTGGCTCTGTCAAATCTCAATTTGGATGAGTATTTTAGCTAATGACAGTTAGGACCCTTAATTAAACCTTAATTGTTACAAAACTTCATTAACTCATAACTTTGTGTATGTTTATCCAAACATACCCAATATGGGTCTTAAAATACTCAAAAAACCCTAAGTATCATTTTATTAGGGTTATTTTTGATGTTTGGATTAGTATTTGACTAATCACTTTTAGGACCTAACCCTAATTACCTTAATTAGACCTAGAACTTCAATTGACCATAACTTGGTCAATTGAGCTCCAAATTGGATAAATCAAATATCAATTTAGATTAGAAAATCCTAATTAACAGTAATCTATAAAAATATTTAGGATCCAACGGTTAGATTTGTTAATCACCCCTAATTACTCTAAATCTTGATTAGTGAATATTAGCAAATCTAGTAACCCAATTTGAGTGATTTAAGTTTCATAGAACTCATAGAGTCATTTAGAATCTATTTGTTAGGTTGGATTAGTGTTTGAGTGATTAATTTCACTAATCACTCACTAATCACTCTAAACTCTCATTAGGTCATAGCTTAGTCAAATTAAATTCAAATTGAGCCTACCACATGACATTGAGATCAGTGTACTATTTATAAACCATAGCCACTAATTTTACTCAATTTGGATACTAATTGATAAAGTTAGGATTTTGACCCTTAATTAAGAATCCCTTAATTAAACTTTGGCCATAACTTGGCCAATACTTATTAGAATTTAGCAAATTTAGGTTCTATGGAAAGCTTAGGCAATAAATAACAGTAAACTAAAAGAAAATTTAAGTTTCATTCAGCCAAATTACTAAATTGCTCTTATGGGTTAAATTCATTAATTTGATCTCATGAAGCTTTTTAATCACCCAAATTTAGTATAATTGCTGTCTAATCTTACATTAGGCAGTAAGAAACTTATTCCAACAAGAAAATTTCAGATTTAAATCTCTAGATCAAAATTTGATCTTTTGAACTCTTAAGTAGGGGCAAAATGGTAATTTTGCCCAAATTTAGGGTTTAGCTTTCTAAAGTTCTAAAATCAGTTTTTAATCATTAGAATCAGTAAATAGAATAATTTATAACATAAATTAATTAAGTTCAAGCCTTAATTTGACTTTAATTAAATCTCAATTTTAATATCCATAACAAATTTCCTAAGTAAAGATTTGAGTGCTTTCTTTCCTTAATCTTTCTTAGATCCTTCCTTAGGTCTTTATAACATTAGTTAGGATGTGTGTCTTGAGAGATACTCTTAGTAATTAAGAGCCTTAATTCCTAAGATTTAGGAATAGATCATAAGTTAGAGTTCTTCTATTGAGTAAATTGGGTTACTCAATAGATGAAATCTTGAGCTTACTAGTTTATAGATTTTTCTTAGTTTATTAAATGATTATTTGATCTTTAAACTTTAGAACTAAGAATAGAGATCTATCATAATGAATTAATTTATCATTAGGATTTGCCTTAATCTAAATCAGCAAGAATTAGGTTCTAAACTTTAGACCCTTAGTTGTACCTTTGGATTAAGTGATTAGACCCCATCATTTGGAGTCTAATTCTTAATCTTTTCATCTTGATTTGGCTAATCAAGATGAGTTTGGGGTAATTAAAATTATAAAATTAAGTCGATGATTTATTCATTTAAACCAAGCAGTCATCTTCTGATTTAGATATAGTTAGGACTTGGCTAGTCCTAATTATCTTCAACTTGTAGGATTCGTGATTCTAAGTTACAGAATGTGTAAGAATTGATGATTCTAAAACTTATGTAACTTAGAGTAGATAGAACAAATAAGTAGACAATAATGGATATCACTTGTGTTTTAGATAGAGTCACTTGCTCAATTTGTTTTTGATGCTTCGCTTACCTTGATTTTGAGCTTTAAACCATGAGCATATATGAGGTACATAAGATAATTGATAATTATCTTATGTCAACTTTGATCATTCATTAATAGCATTTTTGTTTTCTTCTCGTATTTTTGTAAGGTATAGCTTGATTAGTATGCCTCTTCAATCACCCGTTCGGGTCGGCTTCATTATTCGGGTCAGTCCGATTGTCTATGCCATGCCTAGTCAGTAGGATAGGATGGATAGACTCTTGCCTGTACTGACTGAATAGTCAGGATCTGATATGGTTATACTAATTCAAGTACACTTACAATTGGTTTATGCCTTAGCTC
Source organism: Gastrodia elata (assembly GCA_016760335.1). Classification (NCBI taxonomy): domain Eukaryota; kingdom Viridiplantae; phylum Streptophyta; class Magnoliopsida; order Asparagales; family Orchidaceae; genus Gastrodia; species Gastrodia elata. The sequence goes on along the minus strand of CM028685.1, from coordinate 7,982,357 downwards.
ATTAGGCTAAGAGATTTCAGTGATACTTAGTTCAGAGCTTCTTTCTTAGCCCATCAGGCTAAGTATTACTGAGTATGCTTTCAGTTTGAGTAGCTTGAATAGCCAATGCAGTTTTCAGTTTCATAGTTACTATTTTACTGTACATATTCTGCATTTCAGTACTACTTTTACTTATAGTTTTCATAGTCTTGTTTCTATATAGGATGCTAGTCTTATTTACTATCTTTATATGCGTATATAGGATGTTAGTTATGTTTTCAGTTTTATAATATTTTACAGGTTCAATTATTGTTATGTCACTTAGCGTAAGTCTGTTTTGATCATAAGCATGTTTAGGATGTATTTTCTTTATAGTATTTGTTTAGTTTTTCTTACCTGACTTTGTTGCAGTTGCTTGGAGGAGGTATGTGCTTACTTCCTAGTTGATTTAGTTATAAACAGTTTGTTTATAACTTTACACTGTTCTTTTCTTATGCTTTACTGCACCTATTTGCTTTAGTACTGGTTTATGGTGATATCTAAATAACATAATTAATTGTTTACCTTAAAATGTGCTTAGACAATAGTCTAACCAGTTTTTCTTTTGTTAGCTGGGGCCCTACCATTATGAAACTGATAATGGTAGATTCTGAGTTTCTTGATGCTGTAGATCCAGAGGAGTCCTTGCCATTGGAGGAAGAGCTTATTCCGGAAGATCATTAGTTTTATTTTCTGCCTTGTGAGGATGAGAGTTTATTTTCAGTTCTTAAAACTATTTGTAAATATTGTAATAATTCAGGATTAATATTTCTTTTCAGCACTTTACTTATTTTGGATTATTGTATTGTATGGATGGATGTTGTATTTTATGCTTCCACACTCTCTACATTTTCTTGTTTGTTCATTTAGTGAGATATTTACCTTATGAATGGCAAAGTCCTTAGTTAAATTGGATTAGAGTATATGTCTAATCCAATTCTAAGTGGGGACCTTGTCATTTGATGACCCCTCCACCGTAATCATGTTAACTTAAGAGTTAACAGGACCACGGTGGGGCAGGGCCGCCACAGCAGTACTAAAGTAAATGCAAGTAAACAGTAAAGTAAACAAAACTGTAGAAAATAATGGTAAAGGCACTGAGTAACTGAACTGTAAGGACTGGACAAAATAAAGCTGAACTGAGGTCTGATTATTGAAAGTAAGAGAAAACATCAAATGCTTAGAAACTAATGCAAAAATTTATAATACTGTACTATATGCCACTAGGATAATGCATCCAAATATGCCACAACACAGTATGCCACAGATATGTAACAGAATTATCACTAAAAGGCTATGAGTCGTACGGTCGAATATACACATACATCCAATTGGGAATATAGTTTATTGTGATGCCGATGCATCCTAAAATTCCCCAATCAATATATGCAGTATTATGTAACCCATAATTCATCACTGATACTCATACATCACCACAGGAATCATTCCTTATACTCATATTCATGCTCATGCCCATACTTTCATTCTATATGAGTAAAATACAGAAATCCATGAATACTTTGAAATACTGATATTGAATTCAAGGTCTCAATTATGCAAAATACTGCTAAAAGGATTCTGACTCCTAGCTTCTAAAATGATGATTGGTTAAAGTTGAGAATTTACTTATAAACTATTAGATGGGGAGATGGTATACACACACACACACACACACACAGATATAAATATATATATATATATATATATATATACACACACACACATATATATATATATATATATATATATATATATATATATATATATATATATCATACTTCCACGGGCTTAGCAAGTTTGCCCCTATTATTTTTCATGAGTTCAATGAAATGATCTATAGTGGTGGGCTGGTTGAGATCAACTTTAAAGGCTCAAACTTCACCTGGTCTAATAACTCCACTATCTCTAGAATTGATAGAGTCCTGGCAAATCCTAATTGTTTAGGCCTGTTCAATGGGCTTTGTGTTTCCCATCTTAGCCAGCTAGGGTCTGATCACGCCCCCCTCCTCCTTCCTATTTCCTTCTCGTCCCTCTCCAATGGCAGATTCTGTAACAACCCGGCGTTGTTACCAGGATGACTAGGCATAAACCTAATCAGATTAAGAGAAAATTCAAGATCTGGATATAGACCAAATAAAAATCAATAAAACATATCCTCAAATAAAGCATATTGAGGGGATCCTCTTGCCAAAATTTAAGCGCAATCGGGGTCCCGGATCGTCTTAAATAAATTCGGGAAGTTTAAACTTCCAGAGTTGATAAAAGATAAAATAAAAATTGGATTTTAGAAATTTTTGTAGATTTGAATTAAGCATTATAAGAAGAAATTATGTTTTAAGTTTCGTAATTTTTCGGGCTCCAGATTAATCGTAACGAATTTTTTAAAGTTTTTCACTTAAAAATTAATATAAAATAAAATACTAGTCCAAAATCAATAATTTTTGGACTCTTGTGTTTATCTCATCGAGGCGGTCGTTTCGATACCAAGTTTGTAATTTTTGGAGTTTCTTTGCCCATTTAATTGAATCATGGAATTTCAGCTATTTTTAGCCACTCGATTTTGATTGAGTGGCTCTCAGCCATTTGTTTGGATATTTAATAGCCTTTCTTTTTTTAACCTAAATTTTCTAAAACCTATCTTACTCCTCTTCTCCCAGCCGAAACCCCTCTCCTTACCGATCCCCCAAAGAAAATCGCACGCAAGCCTTCTTCCTCCATGGTCGACGCCTCTCCTTCTCCTCTTAGCTGGCCGAGCACCTCCTCCTCTTGGCTGACCAAGCTGTAGCCCTCATCATGACCAAGCAGTAGCTCTTCTTCTCCACAACCGAGCTCAAGCAGTCCCTCCCTCTCTCGATCAAGGCAAGCCTCTCCTCCTTCCTCCTCCTAAGGCCGAGCAGCTCTCCTCCTCCTCTTGGCCGAAATCGGCAGCAGCCCTTCCTCCTCTTCCACGGCTGAAAATAGCAACCCTCTCATTCGTTGGCAAGATATTAAATCCCTATAAATCTGAATTTTATGGATCTAACCATTGTTGGTAATTTATCAATTTATTACTTGTTCAATTAGTGGTTCATTAGCTCTATGGATGTGCATGATTTAAGCCTTCTCTTGCATTGGCTAGACTTAAAATTGCTATACATATGTTGTTTTTCATATTAAATCCTCTTTTGCCATGTAAGGATTTATGATTGTATGCATGTAACTATCTCTCTATCACCCCAAAACAAACAATACAAACTCATAAGGTGATAAAATATAGCAAAATTTAATCAATACAAAATACAAAATGCTTGCTCCTTAAATGAGTAAATTAAAGTGCACTACATTCTATACATTTTACATTTATGTATTACTAATTAGAATAGTAATTTAAATTTTCAATAATTAGCTAATTGGCTTTGTTCATTTATATTTTTATATCTTGTGATCAGTAGAGATTGCAATATTTCTTCTCATAGGTTCATAATAATTTATATAAAATTAGAGAAATAATATTTACTTGTGTTAGTCATTGTTTAATTAGTCCTACAGCATTTTGATTATGCTTGCTCCGTAAATGCTTTTAAGAAATATAATACATTTGTATTAGTATCTAATGAGTGACCATTAAAGCTTGCTAATTAATTAATTCTTTGTAAGATTGTGGCAATATTTTATGAGGAGATTGTTATCAAACTAGATGTGATGAAAATGATAATATGTTTCTTCTTTTTTTATCAAGTGCATAATGTATATAGTAATATGTTGTTTTCTTATCTCATGATGCATAACAAGTTTAACCTCATCATCTATATATCACCATTGTGTTCAATATAATGTCATTGTTTAAATATAATATTAATACCTCTTATGTCAAGATTAAAGTTCTTAACTTCATTAAGCTAAAATGTAAGCATAAACTTATTAAGGATTATTATAAAGGAAGCTAAGCTAGCCAAATTAAGAAATGATGTCAAATCTTTAGGTTTATATCTCTTTCACTAAACAGGTTTAAAGAATGAAATATTGACTAATTACTTAAATCGTAATTAACTCAAAAGTTGGGTGCTCTTAATCTTTTGCTCTATTATGATAGATAAGGTCTCTTAACTAGTCCAACCTTCTGAATTAATCTATCAAATTATTTTCATTTCTCAATTAGAGGAACACGTTCATACTCCATGCAAGGTCAATGGCTTAAAGCTCCTAAGCCATGTGTTGTAGAAGTTCAAAGTCGCTCAAACTAGGTACATTTCGTACTTAGAACTTTATTGAAGTTCTGTATTCTTTTAATTATGTTATTTTCTTGAGCTCTATGTATAGTACATGCACCACTTGCATAGACTTTAGCATCATTAGGATTTGTTTGTTATTTGGAAACCATGACATTAGGGTATAGGAACTCTTGCTAACTAAGTAATAATCATTACCTTAGTTGAAAACTGTAAATTATGCGGACATGGATTAGAACCTAGAGTCAAACTAAGGTGCTTCCTTAGGAACTTCACTTCACCTTAGGCTCTTTCCTTAAGATTAGGATTAGACACTAAGTTAGATCTCATTAATTGAATAAGTGATTTATTCAATGAATGAAACCTTGGTTTTATTAGTTTCTAGATTTTTCATAGTTTTATTTTGATTATCTTATCTTTCAATTTTAGATTAAGAATAGAGATCCAGTATATTAAGCTTGATTTTTACTTAATAGAATATGCCTTAATCATTAGTTCACTTCTAGATTGAACCATAGATCTTAAGCTTACTCTTGGATTATGTGATTGAACCCAAGGTTGCGGTGTTCAATTTATAATCCTTAGCTTAGTAGATCTGGATTGGATCTTAGATGAGAATGTCTCAAATCATTAATTAGGATGTGATGATTTATTATTTAACTTATAGTCGATTTTGATTGAACTAAATTGGGACCTGATCAGTCCTGATTATTTTTAACTTATAAGACCGTGCTTCTAAGTTGTATGACTTGGGATAATTAGAATGATTTAATTAGACAACAACAAATATCACATAGTCTAGATTGAGTCTCTTGCTTACTTTGACTAGATTGCTTTGCATACCTTATATATTGAGCCTTATTCCTTGAGCATAATAGGAAAACTTAGGATATGAATAATACATCCTAAGTTAATATTTGAATTTCATATCATTCAATTATTGTATTATTTACAGTTGGTAGAATATATCCTAGCTTAGTCTGCCTCTTCAGTAATAGTATTGTATAGACTGGACTCAGACCTAACATATTTGGAAGGCTAGGCTGGGGATTGATTGCTATCAGATTGTGGAAGCCCTATATGGCCTATTGGCTGGTATGGCAGTACTATGTCTTATGCTTATTGCTACTTTAGCTGGATTATTCAGTATTGTTTTATTTTTGCTTTGCCACATATTTCAGTGGTTTTATTTTCAGTATTTGCTTGCCTTGCCACATGTCTCATTGGCTTTATATTGCACTTGATTGTTTTGCTTTTTGCCACATGTCTCAGTGGCTATTCTTTTCCTTTTCTTAATTAGCATGTTGTATGTATACTCTTATAGTTTACTTATATATATTGGCATGTTTAGAATGCTAGAATTGCATGTTTTCAATACATGTGTTTCTTTTATTTACTCAACATGTGTTAATATGATCATAATCATGTTAGGAGTGGAATTATCATAGTAGTTGTAGTTCTTTTGCTTTTAGCTTTACCTTGCTTACTTTCATGTCTTGGTATGTTATTTCACATACATATTAAATGCTATAAATGGATAGTTTATAGTTATCATTTCCTTATAGCTTGTTGCACCTATTTATTTTGCTCGCTTAGTAGTATCAGTAAAATGGTGGTATCCTTAAATTCATGCAATTTAAATAGCTTAAATTGTACTTAGACTTATTAAAGTCTAACCAAATTTTCTTTTTTTGGCTGTGCCCTGTCATATATGTACATATGGCGGATCAGGAGTATAGGTCAGATCCAGCGCTTGAGGATTTAGCTGCTAGCAGGTTAAGGTAAAGTGTGGCTCATTGAAGGAGATATGCTTCCACCTTCTTGACCTGCCTTTGTTAAAAATGTAATAGCTATGTTTTCTTATTCTTACTGTTCTGCATTTAAATGTATTATATGTGAATGAATTAATATGGACAGTGTCTGGATGCTTCCTTTTTACATATTTTGCACTGCTATACTATATGTATGTTTTTATTTAGTCTTAATCAGCTAGTTGATTAGTATCACGAATATGCTTTTAGTTTAATGTCCATGGTACTAGTGACGACCACCTCTTAACACTCATTCGATTAAGGGGTGGCCACCACAGATTCAGATTTCAAAATATGTGGGTGAGACACTGTGGTTTTCTGGAGGTTGTTAAAAGCTGTTGGCAATCCCCGATTGATAGCTTTACTTCTCCTATGGTCCTTCTTCATCTCAAACTTAAAAGGCTCAAGTATTCCTTGATCAGCTGGAACAAATCTATTTTTGGAAACATTTTTGAAGAAGTCACTAAAGCTGAGGAGGCGGTGGCTGCACTTGAAGCTGAACTTGATCAGTCGAGTTCTGAATCCCTTATCTCTAAGCTTTTAAAAGCCCAGGATCACCTAGAGGAGGTCCTGGATATGGAGCATGACTTCTGGGTTCAAAATCAACTCTAAAAAAATTTAAGGAGGGCGAAAGAAATACTAAGTGCTTCCATTCATGGGTAAAGGTGAAACAAGCATCTAACTTATTTATTAGTTTGAAGGATGGTTCAGGTGATTTAATAACTCAAGAGCGGCTGGGTGAGTCAGCCTGCAACTTCTTTGCCAAGCTTTGGTCTAGCAAAAGTTGCAATTGGAATTCTCTAATCAACGATATCCCCTTTCCCTTGGTTTATGATGAGGAAAATTCAATACTAATTTCTCCACCTTCTTCCTTGGAAATTAAGGAGGTTATCAGGTCTTTGAAGGAAGACTCAGCGGCCGGGCTGGATGGGTACTCCCTGCGTTTTTTCCTCAAGTGCTGGAACATTATCAAGCCAGAGGTTGAAGATGCTATCCTTGCTTCTGCTCCTCTCAATACATTCCTAAATTTGTCACCTCCACTGCCATTACTTTAATCCCCAAAGTTCAATCCCCGAAGGCTTGGTTTGACTTCAGGCCTATTAGCCTCTGTAATGTTTTCAACAAAATCTGCTCCAAAATCCTAGCCAATCGTCTTGCTACCATCCTGCCAAAGCTTATTTCTACTCACCAAAATGCTTTTGTTAAAGGCCGTCTGCTCTCTGATAACTTCCTTCTTGCTAAGGAACACATCCATGACCTGGACAGATCTTGCTTCGGGGGAAATGCCATCGTCAAGCTTGATATTATGAAGGCTTTCGATAGAATTGAATGACGCTTCTTATTCTCCATTCTCTGCAAATTTGGCTTCTCCTCTGATTTTACTCAGTTCATTTACAAATCGATCTCCAATGTATGGTTCTCAGCCCTTATCAATGGCCAATGTCATTAATTTTTTAAATCAACTAGAGGGCTCCGCCAAGGTGATCCCCTCTCCCCGGCCTTATTTATTTTAGCGAATGATTATTTTCTGAGGCTACTTTCCTTCCGCTTCTCGTCGACCAAAGGCATCAATTACCACAACAATGGTAAAACCTTTATTTCTCACCTAGCCTTTGCCGATGACACTATCATATTTTGCAAAGCCACAATCAAAGCTTTTTCCATTCTACTTCAAATCTTGGAACATATGCATACTACTTCTGGGATGAAAGTACATCTGAATAAATCCAATGTTGTCTTCGGGAAGGATGTAGCTCAAATCAGATGCACCGAGATCATGCGGCTGTCTGGTCTCTCAAGGACTTCTCTTCCCTTATCTTACTTGGGTATTCCTCTTCTAAAAGGAAGAATCTCGAATACTCTCTTCTAGCCCCTCCTTGAGCAAATGTGCTCAAAAATAAATGGATGGGATTCTAAATGCCTTTTGTTTGGAGGCCGAATTGTCTTACTCCAGTCGATGATTAGCTCTCTCCCGAACCATTTTTTGGCGGTTTTTAAGCCCCCGGCCTCTTTCATCAATAAGGCTAAAAAACTCTGTAATAGATTTCCTTGGGGCAATTTTGAGGGCAGATCTGCAGTTCGTTGGTCCTCTTGGAAAAAGCTTGCGAAACCTAAACCTGAAGGGGGGCTGGGCTTCCTTCCTTTCAACCCCACGGCCTCTGCCTTCCAAATTAGGAACTGGTGGAGACTGAGAGAGGGGGTTGGAAGTTGAGCTGCTTTTATGTCCTCTAAATATGGGAAACAAAATCACATTTCGGTTAGAAACTGGAAACAAAATGACTCTATAGGCTGGAAGCACCTACTTAATGTAAAGAACTTAGCCGAGGAAAAGATTCTCTGGAAACTAGGTAGCGGCCAAATCTCTTTTTGGTTTGATAGATGGTGCGTTGGTGGACCCCTAGCCTCCTTATTTCTAGTTAGGGGTTCCACCTTAGCCTGTGTTGCAGACTTTTGGGCTGCTGGCCGTTGGGAGGAAGCCAAGCTTAGAGGTGTTGGCATTTGTGAATATTGGATCTCCAAGCTTAAGAACGAAGTTGCCATCTCTCCTGATTCTGATGACACTTTCCAGGTGGTCCTTGATAATATTGTTCAACCCAAAGTAAAATCTGCACGCAAGCTTCTTCATTGTCCGGGCCCTTCTTCCCCCCTCTGGTCCTGGTTTAAGCTTCCCACTCTCTCGTTATCATGTTTTATTTGAAGAATCTTTAACAATTTAATCTCTGTCGAAGGTGTGCTACAAGATAGAGGGATCTCCCTAGCTTCAAAATGTGTTCACTGCCAAGCTGATGAATCTATTTCTCACCTCTTTATTTATTGTCCCTATGCTCGTTGTCTTTGGCAGGGTTTTGCTTCATTCCTGAAGTTGGATGCAATCTTCAGCATGCGTAATATTGTAGAGTTGATTATTTCGTTCCATTCAGTGGACCCCTTCGGTTTTACCTTAGCCTGTCGGATTATTTGGCAGATTTGGCTGGTTAGAAACAGCCTAAGATGGAATAATTCGCTTATCTCTATCCCTAAGTTCACTTTCTCTATTGGCAAATATATTCAATTGGCTATTGATTCCGGCTTCTTGCTGGCAAATGATAACTTCTCTATTTTTCTCGCTAAGGTCAACTCTACCTCAAGTTTCAAGACCAAAAGATTCCTAAGTAAACGGCTGGATGGCCACTCCTCCCTCTTCTTACAGTTCTCAATGTCTAATTCGGGTAGGGCTTGGATCACTTTGGCTCTATGGATAGATTTTTCGGGCGAATGGCTTGTCCGTTCCTCTGGAGTGAAAATCTGGATGATTCCGTAGCTGCTTTGGGTCGCTTACTTGTCCCTCTCGGGAAGGCTAAATAACTTAGTACTATTATGCAACTCCAATTCCCTTCGTCTCCTTTGGCTTTATTTTATCGATTTTCTGCTGGGCCACTCTCTAAAGCTTGGATGGTGGAATGGTGTGAAGCGCATGCATGTTTGGTGGTGTCACCCCCCTTAATTCCTAAGCCGCGGATTCTCCCAGGTCATTTTTCCTGTTGGGTCACTTTTGGAGGCTGTTTGCAACCAAGTGATGTCGCAGGAAATTCCCGCTGGGAGTTCTTCGCGGGCTCCCCTATTTTCTTTCCTCGTTGAGCGCGTTCAGGCGCTAGTGTAGCGGCTATGATCTTCTTGATTCCTGTGTCCCAAAAAATATCCTGATGCCACCCTCCATTTGCCGCGACTGATTGGCGTCCTGTCCTGTCTACCCCTGGTTTCTAGAAGGGAGGATCTCCTACCGCTTCATCTTCTGCCCCTTTAATATTTAGTTCCCTCCCTGGCAGCTTTCAGCCCGGTTTCTTTTTCCTTTGTGATGGCGGGCTGGCTTCGCATTAAGTTGCAAGTTTTGCTAGTCCTCTCCCCGGACCCTGGTAGGTTGCTTTTTCATCTTTTCTTAAGGAAATTTTTTGGTGGTGTTCTTTTGGTTTGCCTCTGGGCAAAACTGGTTCAGTTCTGTGTTGCGGTGGTTGCTGTCCATCTCGACCCTCTGCTGTTTGAACTGCCATGCTCCTTTTGAACGAGCACTGTCATGCTGGTTCTGCTGTTCCTGTTTCTTGATGCGCTGCCTGATGATTGTCTGCCTGCTATTTCGGTGATATTCAACCTCAATCAAGAAAACCATCAAGAACATTCTTTATTTCCAAATGATTTTGTTAGAATATGGATTCCACTAAAGACATGATTGGGGTGGTGATATTTTGTACCACCATATTCTAGCTCTCCATATGTAATAATATAATTTTATTCTTAGGCTGGTCTTATCTTAGTATGATTCAATTAAGATTAAGTCACACCCAAATCTGAATAGTCAATGAGAAAATTTGCCTGAATAATGAGGATGAAGTAATATAGAGTCTGATAAAGTGTTTGGGAAGGAAGGATACAAATTACTAGATTTTACAAATGAGGGATGAATTTCAGGTTTTTTTGCAAGGAAATATATAATAAATTAAGAAAATAATATATATGTCAATTATGCTAGGGATGAAAATTTAATAATTTCTTAAACTATAATTATAAAGTTATATACAAATTACATTTGAAATTAAATTAATTAACTTTTAATTATTTTTATTTAATTAAAATTATGAAATTCAAATTTATAACGATGCATGGATTCTCAATAGCGAAATCGCGAGATAAAACACAGCAACCAAATTAGAGAAGATAATAGAGCTTGGCTCATTCGGGTAAGAGTGTAAAGTTGACATATAAAGAGTCACTTTACAGAACCGTACATGAGATTTTAATCTTATACTGCTTCTCAATATATTAGTTTATTTCAATCAACATAGATTTTTATATTTATACTAAAATATACTAAAAAATTGGATATCGTATATTGGATAAAAATATAAAGAATTAATGTGAGCTTATCTAGTCAATTATGCACTATTTATAAGTTATAGTTATATAATAATTTTAGTAAAGATAAATGTCTTTATCTTTTATTAGTGTTTTTTTTTTAGTTTTAAGAATATTTTGTTTATTATCTTCTATTCTATCTATTCTATATTTATTTCATTATAGTTATATATTAAATTATATATAATATATATATATATATATATATATATATATATATATATATATATATACTTTACTTTTACATATTTGTACATATTTAATATTTTATTTTACTTTTACATATTTAATATTTATTTTACATATTTATCTTTAATAATTTTCAATATTTATTTAAATATTTGATTTTTTTTTATTCTTAATTCATTTATGTAACTCTTATTCTTACTTATTAAAGTTTTTATTTGTTTATAATTATAAACTTTCTTAACTTTAAATGCATATGTATTTTTAACATACTGAATCGGCTGCTATATCTTCTAATATATAATTAGGCCAAAAAAATATCTTTAAGCGAATAAAATTGATATTCAATTTATCAAAATATTTATTAGATTTCAATAAATTAAGTATTATTATTTTATCATTTCAAAATCTTTTATTTTTATTTAAGATTTAAAATATTCTCTGGAAAAAATACTTTATAATTTTTTTTTTACATTTAAAAATTAATTGTTAGTACTTTTATTAGTAATATATTCTTTATTTTTATACTTATGACTTATTCTATACTTACTCTTATTATTTAATGAGAAATTCTAAACTTGATAGATAATTATTCTCTTCCCCTTTGTATAGATATAAAAATTGATTCAAAAAATATTAATCAATTATTTATAAACTCGTTAGCAACATGTGGTTTATCTATATTGCACTTATTTGGATTGAAGAAATAGAAATATCATTTGGATTTATAATATTAAGTAGTAGACAATTGTCTCTTATATTCTTAATTATTCTTTTATTTAAAGAATCAATCCATCTTAATTGAAAAATAAAAATTTTATTAAAAAAATCTAGTCTTCATAAATAATTATGTTTTTAGAAATATTAAAAAAAGTGATTTAATTGGAATGATTCAAAACTTTTTTTGTTCAAATCGAGAATCTATTTCTGATACCAACTATAGCGCCCCGCCCCGTCGCCGCACGCAAAAAGAGGTAATCCATAATTCGGCGGCGGAGCGGTGCGCTACTCGGGAAGACAACTAATCCATCTTCCCGAATAGGCTAACTAAAAACTAGCCACACTGAATGCTGCTGACTCAGACCCAAGAGTAGGGTCGAGAACCAATACTTAAGATAGGAGTAGAGTACTTATCTTAATTATTAGACTAATACATACATTAGATTTAAAAAGATAAATAGGAATCCAATATACATTACCAATATATCAGCATTTTCAGTATGCTGATCACATAACAATATTAAATATAGTAGTCGTATGACAGAGTGCAGAAGCTAAAGCAAAACATCCAGAATATATTCATCATAGGACAATAGTAGCATTCATCTTAGAAAAAAAAAGTAAATACATCTAGAATTATTATAGACTCATTTAGAAAGAGGCAAAAGTAAAGTCTATTTAAAGTACTAAAAGCAAAAATAGTAAAATAAAAGGTGGAACATGGATCCACTAAGGCTCTACGTACTCCTCTTGGATCTCCTACAAGTCCTCCTGCCCTGTCTCAGCAAGCTGCTTGGGATCTAGCAAATTGCCGGATCCCAAAAGTACTCCTTGTTAGACTTGTGTTAGACAAGAAATCTAACACATCATAACTAAACTAAGCAGTACTAAAGTAAATGCAAGTAAACAAAACTGTAGAAAATAACAGTAAAAGCACTGAGTAACTGAACTGTAAAGACTGGACAAAATAAAGCTGAATTGAGGTCTGATTACTGAAAGTAAGAGAAAACATCAAATGCTTAGAAACTAATGCAAAAATTTCTAATGCTGTACTATATGCCACTAGGATAATGCATCCAAATATGCCACAACATAGTATGCCACAGATATGTAATAGAACTATCACTTAAAGGTTATGAGTCGTACGGCCCAATATACACATATATCCAATTGAGAATATAGTTTACTTGATGCTGATGCATCCTAAAATTTTCCAATCAATATATGTAATATTTTGTAACCCATAATTCATCACTAATACTCATACATCACCACAGGATTCATTCCTTATACTCATGTTCATGCTCATGCCCATACTTCTATTTTATATGAGTAAAATCTAGAAATCCATGAGTACTTTTAAATACTGATATTGAATTCAAGGTCTCCATTGTGCAGAATCCTGTTAAAATGATTTTGACTCCTAGCTTATAGAACGATGATTGGTTAAAGTTGAGAATTTACTTATAAATTATTAGATGGGGAGATGGTATACACACACACACACACACACACACACACACACACACACACACACACACACACACACACACACACACACACACACACACATACACACACACACACACATATATATATATATATATATATATATCATACTTCCAAGAAGGGTAGTTTCTAACTCTTAGTTTGATTAAGCCACCCTAACGAAATGATCTTTGATAGGAGGCATCACCCGATGGCAACTTATATCTCAAGCTAAGCCATTAAAATACCCAATTCACAAGCACACTTAGTGTTCCAAAGAGGGTGTCTAGGATCACGTAGTTTGCTTGAAGCTCACCTATGAAGCGATCTTCGATAGGAGGCATAGCCCTATGGTGATTTTTATTTAAACAAGCTAATGATCTAAATTCCCTAATCATAACACTCTTAGGATTGACTGATTTAGTCTAAGTGAGAGTATGCCCAACTAAACTTGCAGGATAGAACACATATATAATCTATACCAAGATGAATCAACCAATCCTGATTAATACTGGGATAGCCCAGTATTATGGGTATACCTTACTATACCATCCAATAATTAAGGTTCAACAATTCTATTTATTCCACAAGAATTTATCAATACTATCAATTCTTATGCTAAATGGGTGAGTCCTACGCAAGGCTCCAAGAATGTGATCAAAAAATCACTCAATGTAGATTCTACCACAAGGAGAAGTGTCGTTCTAAGTATCTTAGGTGATTCCTACTACGAGGGGTAAAGATTAAATTCTAAGGTAAAAAGGATCATCTAAGATTCTATCTCAACAAATTTCAAAGGTTCTTCCTACCTCTATATATATAGTTAATTAAGGTGTCTAAACATCTTAGATACGAGCTTAATGGTGAGATACTTGAGATCCCACACTCTCATTTCTAATTATAGGTTTTACTTATCATTTAGGTTTAGAGTGGTCAGATCAGATGATTAGATCACCTGATCATATGTTATTCTAAAATCATGGGGACAAATCTAGGATATTGTTAGAGTTAGATTAGTTTTTTAAGTCAATACAATTTTATAAACCATCTTATACTAATAGTCTTATTTAGGAGAAAATTAAGGATCCAAAGCTCAGATTCAGATTATTCAATCACATGACTTGTTTAGTATCCTTATCATTTCTAGTTCAATGGTTTAAGATCAATATCAAATCAGGTGCATTATTGGAATAATGTCAATTGCATTATCTTGTAATCAAGCCACTTAATTAAGGTTTAAGAGTTTGGATCTTACTCAAATAGATTAGGATTTAACCCCTACTCATGTCTAATTAAGAACAAGTATTTATTTATAGATGAAATGTCAAATCAGTGATTATGGATGTATTATTGGTGGCAATTTTAGATCTAGATCAAGTCTTAAAACTTCTTAAGTTTAATAAGAATAATTAAGTTCTCAATTTTAGGTTTAGTCAATTTATGCATCCTAAATTGGCATACATGATTTAAATACATCTACCTTACTGTTATGAAGCATATTAATAGAAAAGTTTAGAAAAACAGAAGGTAGTTAGTGCTAATCAATTCCTAAACTAATTCAAAAGGATTAGCACACAATCACAAATCTAGCCATCATAATTTTATACAATTTGGCACATAAGTTCTATTCAATCATATAATTAATCAAAGACTAAGTTTACTAATATCCAATGATTAAAAATTCTAATTTTCACTAATCATGATTTAACAAGATTATGGCATAATTTGAATTATAAAGATCAGAAAAATAAACTACTTAACACATTTATTCTACTAATCATAAGAAAAATAATGACACCCTAATCATGCAATTTGGTTAAGTACACATGTTAATCAACCATAATTAAAATTTGACATAATAGACAAAAATGGAAAATCTAGCTATTAGATATTCAATATTATTTTATATTCTTATTTCTGTGGATTTTCTGATCAATTTGATATATAATATCATAGAGTTTGGGCCAGTGGATTAATAGTTATTCAATTAATATATTATGTATTTTTATTTAAATAAATCCCTATGATTGGATTATTTTCCTTTAGGAAAATAATTCCAATTAATCTGAATATTAAATATGGGCTCGGCCCATTAGCCAAACTACTCGGGTCGACCGGGGCCCGGGGAACCCGGCACTGTCGCACAATGCGGGTCACGGGCTGACCCGGCCCGCACAGTGCCATCGTCCCCGCCTCGACTCCTCTCGGTAGAGGCCGATACGGGAAACCCTAGACGGTGAAATTCTCCATCTAGAGCACACGCCTTGGCCTCAGGTCAATCGAGAATCGATCCCTTAGCCAAAATGCACCGATTAACACTCAAAGCCCCCTGCGAGGTAGTTCGGATCAGCCAGACCTAACTCACCCGAGGGTTCCCTTAATGGAGCTACTATGGGAAGATAATTCTCCCCACAGAGGCCAAGCCAAACCCAAGGCTCGATCCCTACACCATCAGAGAGGTGAGACGGATCGAAGCTGTAGTGCCTCGCCCCGTCCCCGGGCGCAAAAAGACGAGTATAATCATAATCAGCGGCGGAGCGGTGCGCTACTCGGGGTGGACGGGCTTACAAAACCCATCTTCCCGAATATGCTAAAAGACTGGGCCACACTGAAGGCTATTGATTCGAACCTAAGAGTAGGATCAAGAGTCAATACTTAAGATAAGAGTAGATTACTTGTCTTAAGTATTAGACTAATACGTACATTAAATTTAGAAAGGTGAATATGAATCCAATATACGTTATCAATATATTTGCATTTCCAGTATGCTGATCATATCACAATACTAAGTATAGTAGTATAACAAAGTGCGGAAGCTAAAACAAAACATCCAAAATACATTCATCACAGAGCGGTAATAAATATTCATCTCAGAAAAAAAAGTAAAATACATCCAGAGTTATTACAAACTGATTTAAAAGATAAAATACAGAGTCTATCTAAAGTACTGAAAGAAAGGCAGTAAGAAAAGGTGGAAAGCTGCTCCACTAAGGCTCTACGTACTCCTTCAGGATCTCCTGTAAGTTCTCTTGCCCTGTCTCCACAAGCTACTTGGGAACTAGCAAATTGCCGGATCCCAAAAGTACCCTGTGTTAGACAAGAAGTCTAACACAATGCAACTAGCTAAGCAGTTTAAAAGTAAATGCCATAGTCAGTAAAGTAACAACTGTAGGAAATAATAGTAAATTGACTATGTAACTGAAACTGTAAAGACTAAACAAGTAAAACTGCATCAAAACTGAATACTGAAAGTAAACGAAAATATAAACTACTCATAAATCAATATGAAAAGTCAAATGCTGTACTATATGTCACTGGAATGATGTACCCAAATATGCCACAACACGGTATGCCACGGTATGTCACAGAACTATCACTGAAAGGCTATGAGTTGTATGGTCTAATGTATACATACACTCAGTTGGGAAGACAGTATGGTGATGCCGATGCATCCTGAGATTCCCCAGTCTATGTATGCAATATTTCGTAACCCATAATTTGTCACTAATACTCATGCATCACTGTTGGAATGATTCATTAAACTCATGCTCATGTATATGCTCATACTTCTATTTTATATGAGTAAAATCTAGAAATCCACAAGACTTTGAATACCGATAATAAATTCTAGGTCTCCACTGTGCAGAATCCTGCTAAAAGGATTATGGCTACTAGCTTCTAGAATGATAATTGGTTAAAGTTGAAGATTTGCTTAAAGATCATTAGGTGGGGTGATTGTATATGCTTACTTAGTGCATTTGCAAGAAAGGTGACCCCTATCTCTTAGTTTGATTAAGCCACCCTAACAAAATGATCTTTGAAAGGAGGCATCAGCTGTTGGCGATTTGTATCTCAAGCTAAGTTAATAAGATGCCTAACTTACAATCACACTCAGTGTCTTAAAGGAGTTGATTCTAATTAGTTAGTTTGTTTGAGCCACACTTATTGAAGCAGTCTTCGCTAGGAGGCATCACTCATTGGTGATTTGTATTTCAATCAATCTAAGGAATGAATACCTATTTAATACACTCTTAGTCTTGGGAGATTTACTCTAAAGGGACTGTATTCGTCTAATCCCCCGGGATAGCACCTGCTCATAAGTTCACATTGGAGTGAATCAACTAATCCTGAATACTACTGAAGAAAATCAGCACTATGGGTATGCCATACTACACTAACCAATAATCTGGGTGCGCACAACTCAATTTAATTAACAAGGACTTATCAAGACTATAAGAACTTATGCTAAATAGGTAAGTCCTATACGAGGTTCTAAGAAAATGTGATCAAGTATCACTCAATATAGATTCTACCACAAAGAAAGGTGTCATTATAATGTCTTAAGTGATTCTTACCACGAGGGGTTAAGATCAACTTCTAAAGTTAAGGGATCATCTAAGCTTTTACCTCAATGAGTTATGCAAAGTCCTCCTACCCCAATATATAATCAGATTTAGATCTTTAAAATATTTCAAAAATGATCTTGTATTGAGATACTTAAGATCTCACACTCTTATGCTAGCACTCTTGGTTTTACTTATCATTTAGATTTAGGATGATCAGATCAAATAATTAAGTCATCTGATCATTCCTTATTCTAGGAATATGGGATTTAAATCAAGGATATTATTAGTGTTAGGTCACTTATTCAATCAATAAGATTCTATGAATATTATTATGCTAATAGTCTTATTTATGAGAAAATCAAGGATCCTAAGTTTAGATTCAGATTAAGCAATCACAGAGCTTTATTATTAAGCTTAGCATGTCTAGTTCAAATGTTTAAGATCCATACCAAATCAAAT
Organism: Gastrodia elata; assembly: GCA_016760335.1. Lineage (NCBI taxonomy): Eukaryota > Viridiplantae > Streptophyta > Magnoliopsida > Asparagales > Orchidaceae > Gastrodia > Gastrodia elata. The sequence goes on along the minus strand of CM028685.1, from coordinate 7,964,234 downwards.
GCATTATTGGAATAATGTCAATCTCATTATCTTATAATCAGCTAATTAAATTAAGTATTTAAGAGTTTGGATCTTAATTAAGCAGGTTAGGGTTTGGCCCGTACTCATGCCTTAATTGAGATCAAGTGTTCATTTATAGATCAATGACAAATCAATGAATTAAGTATAGATTATTGGTGGAAATCTTAGACCTAAATCAAGTCTTAAAAATTTGATCAAAGTCTTAAGACTTCATAAGTTAATTAAGGTGATTAAGTTCTCCAATTTCAAATTTATTCAATTTATACATTAAAAATTAGCATACCTTGTTTCCACATATTTACCTTACTATTATGAAGCATATTAATAGAAAAATTTAAAAAAATAGAAAAGTAATTAATGCTAATTAAATCCTAAATTAATCCACAAGGATTAGCACATAATTACAAATCAAGCCATCAGAATTTCATATAAATTGGCACATAAGTTCTATTTAATCAGACAATTAATCAGAGACTAAGTTTGCTAAGATCCAATATATAAAAACCCTAATTTTCACTAATCATAGTTTAACAAGATTAGGGCATAAGTTAAAGTAGAGAGATCAAAAAAATAATTCACTTAGCACATTCATTTTGCTCTTCATAAGAAGACTAATGACACCCTAAACATGCAATTTGGTTAAGTATAGTTGCTAATCAACCCAAATCAAGATCTATAGTAATTAGGCAAAATCAAAAAATCTAACCATTAGATGTTCAATATAAATTTATATTCAGATCCCTGATGATTTTCTGATCAATTTCTTATATGATATCATAAGATTTAGACTAGTGGATTAAAAGTTATTCAATTAATACATTATGTATTTTCATTTTAATGATTTTTTATGATTTAAATAATTATATTATTTTCCTTAAGGAAAATAATTCCAATTATTCGATTATATTTCAAACGGATTCAGCCCATTATCAAAAGGCACAGGTCGGCTGGGGCCCGAAGACCTGGGACTGTCGCACCGCGCGGGTCACGGGTTGGTTCGACCCGCACTGGGGCTTCGTCCTTGAGCCTCCGTCCTGACAGAAGGATCCGATCAGGGAAACCCTCATCAGTTAATTCTGGTGCATCCCAACCATGGCACGACCAACCAAAGATCGCTACATGTTCACCGTGGTCAGGCGCACCGAACGGGACCTGTAGCCCTCCGTGAGACGGTCCAGATCAGTTGGACCTTACTCACCCGTGGACTCCCACAATGGAGCTACTATGGGGAGATAATTCTCGCCACAGAGGCCATGCCAGACCCAGGGCTCGATCCCTACACCTTCAGGGAGGTGAGACGGATCGAAGCCCTTTGGTCTGAGGGCATGAGATGGGTTGGAACGCTCGGACCTTTCTCACTCGAGGTGTTCCTTAAGAGATTTAGCCCGATGGATCAATTTGATTGATCGGGGCTAGCTCAAGGGGCAATTATAATAGCACTAGGTTTGATTCAACAATACGTAGCCATATGAGTCAAAAGAAGGAAGGTCTGAGCCTCATTGGCTCGAAATCGGCAAATGTGGGTACCTGGTTCGATAGGGGAGCTCGAGACGATCGACTGAGGGCTCTACTTGCTTAAGCTGAGGTTCCAGATGCTGCAAAAGATCCTGAACACCAGAAGAGTCTACTATCTGTGGTTCGGGAGCTCCTGGGATTGCCTACGCAAGCTCGGACAGACGACAATGGTGGAAATTATAGAGAGCTCAATTGATCAGCAAAGGATCATAGGGTGGAACACTGAGGCTATTTATAGCTTCAGCTTGGAATGGGGAAGCTTTCAGAGCCATTGGCTCGGGCTGGAGAGACCTGAGAGGTCGGGCCATGGCTGACCTCTCAATTTTCCTAATTGAGCTCGGCCGGGTCACGAGGCTCAATCGGGGTCCTTGCCAAGAAGGGGGAGGTCCTAGCGATCTTACTAAGGTGGATGCAGGAGTGGAGGACAAGCGAGGCAGCTGGCTGTACGGGGAGGATCTCCTTGTCGGGCATGGCGAGAGGAAGATGAAGGTCCACATTAGCGGGACCTTCCAATATTGTCAGATCTATCGATCAGATGGCGCTACAGCTAGGATCGCTCGGATCCTAACGGCCGATCGCGTGGGCGATCCGGGCCATAGGATCGGTCGGGCAGATCCGATGGCTGACCCGTGATCCCATGGAATTTGATCTTGGCCGTTGGTTCCTTAAGCGCAACGGCTAGATTTGCGGGATGCCGCTCTCGCCTGACTCGGGCTCCGCAGCGAATCACCCACGGTCCGCACATCGGATCCTGACAGTTTTATTAGTTTAAAGGGTATAAATGCAAATTTAAAATGTTAGGAACCCTTTTATGCAATTAGACCATTTTAATTAAATGTGAATTATGGCCTAAATGATTTCCAAATTGAACCAAACTTTCACCCCTAGCTAATTTAGGAGTGAGGAATTCAAAAATGAATTAGATTTTAATTCTGAGATCAAAATATTTTAGGTCTAAACTAGGGCATCTAGACTGATCAAATTATCATTTCGGATTTAGAGAAGTCCAATGGACTTCAAATTATTAGGATATGATTCATTTGATGTTCTTAAAAGCAATGGAACCAAAACTAATGATTTCTTAGACTATAGATTAGCAGGGTAACAACCTATGGTTGTTACCGACTCCCCCACTTAAGAACGATGTTGTCCTCGACATCATCTTAAGAGAGAAGACAAATATGAATAAATTTAAAGAATAGAATACAATTCAGAAAGTTAATGAGTACCTAGATTTTTAAAGAGATTGGGATACTTTCTATTCATATCCGTCTCTTTCTCCCAAGTAGATTCTTCTAAAGAGTGATTCATCCACTGAACCTTTACCATTAGAATTGAGCGATTCCTCAGCATCTTTTGATCATGCGCTAAGATCTTAATCGGATCTTCCGCATAAGAAAGATCTGGCTGGAGAATAACCGTAGGAAGTTGAATTAAATGAGATGGGTTGTGAAGACATCTTCGCAGAGAGGAGATGTGGAATACATTATGGACTGCAGAGAAATCTTCAAGAAGCTGCAACCGATAAGCTGCAAAACCAATCTTTTCTAGGATTTCAAATGGTCCGACGTAGCGGGGACTTAGCTTCCCGGCTACACCAAAATGATACACACCTTTCATCGGACTGACCATAAGATACACAAAATTTCTGACATCAAATTCGAGAGTACGATGATGAACATCATGGTACTTACTCTGGCGATCTTGAGCTACTTTGATTCTTTGCTGGATCAACTAAATCTTACAATTCATTTCTTCTACTAAATTAGAACCATATAGCTGTACACTGCCTGTTTCAGACAATGCTAATGGAGTACTACATTTCCTGCCATAAAGAGCTTCATATGGAGCAATGCCAATACTCGCCTGAAAACTGTTACTGTATGTGAGCACTATGAGAGGAATATGATCTTCCCAAAGGCCTCCAAAATCCAAATGCAGAGATGAAGAAGATCTTCCAAGACTTGATTGACTCTTTCCGTTTGTCTATCTATTTGGGGATGAAAAGTGGTGCTCATGGCTTGAGTAGTTACAAAATCTTGATGCACTGCTTGCCAAAATTTAGAAGTGAAACGGCTATCTTGATCAGATACGATAGATCTGGGAATTCCATGGAGTTTGATAATTTCCTTGATATACAACTTTGCTAATTTTTCCACTAAATCAGTTTGATGCATAGGGATAAAATGTGCTGATTTGGTCAGTCGATCAATAATGACCCAGATTGAATCGTCACCAGATCTTGATTTGGGTAAACCCATAACAAAATCCATAGAAATATTGAACCACTTCCATTCTGGAATTGCTAGGGGATGAAGAAGTCCTCCAGGCTTTTGGTGCTCAGCTTTAACTAAGTTACAAGAATGACACTTTGTTACAAATTTAGCCACACTTTTCTACAGTCCAGGCTACCAAAATGATTTCTTCAGGTCTTGATACATCTTGGTACTGCCAGGATGTACTTGGTACCCAGAATTATGACCTTCCACCAAAATCTCTTGGTGCATGGATTTGGGAATCCATAGGAGATCCCCTTGATAGATTACACTACCTCGAATCTGAAGATCAAAATGAGGACCACTTTCGATGTTCGCTTTAAACTTCAAATAGTGTTCTTCCTTGGTTTGGGAGATGGAGACATCATGATGAAATGTGGGTTCAACTGAACTCATGGATATCAGTGTGCTTAACATAGCACCACGTACTGGTCTGATTTTGAGCTTTCGGAATTCTTCTAGTACTAATCGCAGATAGTTCTCATGATCTATTTTACTTTTTGAATAAATCAGAATATTGTCGATGAAAATGATGACAAATTTATCTAAATATTCTTTAAACATGTGCTGCATTAAATCCATAAAAATGAATGGCACATTTGTTAAGCCAAAGGACATTACTAAAAATTCATAATGTCTGTAGCGAGTTCTAAACGCTGTTTTCTCCACATCTGGATCTTTAACTCGCAATTGATGATATCCCGATCGCAAGTCTATCTTTGAGAAAACTTTAGCTCCAGATAATTAATTGAATAAGTCATTGATACGAGGTAGAGGATACTTATTCTTGATGGTTACCTTATTTTATTTTCTATAATCGATGCACATTCTCATCAATCCATCTTTCTTCTGTACGAACAAAACTGACGCTCCCCAAGGAGATGATCTTGGGTGAATTAGACCTTTCTCCAACAGTTCTTGAAGTTGCTTGTTCAATTCTTGGAGTTCTTTTGGCGCCATATGATACATAACCTTTGATAGCGGTTGGGTTCTAGGAATTAATTCAATTGCGAATTCTACTTCTCTAACTGGAGGAAGACTGGGTAGGTCTTCAGGGAAAACGTCAGGAAATTCATAAACTATACGGTTCTCAGAGATGGGCACGGCTTCTTTGTTCTCTCCCAACATCGTTACAAGTATTTCTGCCATCATTGTATTGATCAGCGACGCTTGGGTGCTAAATCTTCCCATGAATGTTTTGATTTACTTCCACTGCCCAAAGTTATTTTATTCTCTTGGCAATTTATGGAAGCACCATGCTGGCTTAGCCAATTTATGCCTAGGATTATATCAAAGTTTGCGATTGGGAATACAATTAGCTTAGCCCCATAATTTTGTTCCCCAATAGGAATATCTATATTGCAAAATTGTTGGGACCGCATACGGGCTCCGAAAGGTAACCCGATGCTCAACGAGCTAGCTAATCAATAAATTGGTAGCTTAAGAGCCTTAGCCCAAATTTCTGATACGAAGGAATGACTCGCTCCCATATCGAAAAGGATGTTACAAGATTTGTCGTTTATTGATAAGGTGCCTATGATTACAGTAACTTAATAAGAATAGATACTCAACCATTTAAAATACCAAAATGGTAAAGAATGATTACTGAAATAGTGATAATTGAATAAAAATTTAATTTAAGGCGTACCTGAAACCACATCGTTGTCTTCAGGAGGAGAGGCGGGAGTTAACATGTATACCCTTGCTGGTACTGAGGGTTATTTATTCTGGGGCCTTTGACCTTGACGATCATAGTTCAGCTTTGGAGCCAGTACAATTGCTTTAGAGTTTGTAGTGGTAGCTGGCATTATAGTAGGAGCAGGCTCATGGCTATTCCTTGGCTGTGCATGGAATACTTATTTATGGTGAGAGTGATTGATAATCACTCCATCAACTGTGTTCTTCTCATTGTATTCAAAATAACGGTGGCCTTTACGACCACAAGTAAAACATACACCACAGAAGTGGTAGCATTTCTCGTATAGATGCTTTTGTTTACATTCAAAATTCTAAATTTGGGGTTGTGTGATTTCCATGTTATAGACCTTTGCCACCTTATGATGGCCAAAACGTTCCTTCTTCGACTGCATTGCTATTGCTTTCCTTTTCTGGTCCAGTTGACCCTGGAATCCATCTTGTAGACAGGTAGCCTTGATTAGTTCTATTAGAGTCTTGATTTGATGAGATACTAAACGTGGCATCTAGATGCTTCAGTTCTAATTAGATCTGGAATGAAATGTGACAATCTCTGGAACTCTTGTTCGTATTCAAATATTAAATTATTGCCTTGTGTGAGATGGAGGAGTTCATCATCCAGAATTGCTTGAGCTGACAATGGTATGAATGCTTCATGGAATGCTTCCAAGAACATGTCCCAAGGAATGTCCTCTACTTCATAATCAACAAATTTGTTGTTCTGCTCATTCTCCCACCAATATTCCGCTTCTTCTTGAAATAAATGGGTTACTAGACGGATGGCTTCAGAGTTAGGGCACTTGATACTGGCCAGATTTTTCTCAGCCATCTTAAGCCAGTTTACTGTGTCCATGGAATTTAGTGTTCCATTAAACATAGGAGTTCGGAGACGGAGGAAACTATGCAGAATTCCATTGCCAATATAGTGGGAAGATGATGAGAACCCTGACTGGGGTGCAGGTTGTTGCCTAACAGAAATGAAAAGAGCACGTGTCTCTTATGCCTGTTGTGCATTGAGGGCTTTCACTAAATTGGCCATAGGGTTGGACTCCTCAGGTCCGCCTGACGATGCGATCGTATTCTTAATTGGAGTAGGAGCAGATGGGGAACCAGGATTCATTACTGCAATTCAAAGTATAAACTTAGAAATATAAAATTTTGCTATAATTTCATTCAATCATTTCTTTCTCAAAAGAGAAGATACATGGATTCACAAAACATATAACTAAGATGAAAGAAAATTACATAACAAGATATCTAAACATCCTAGTGGCAATACTCTACCCAAAAGGTAGTGTAGAAGTCATCATATGTGACTATATTGCTCTTTCAAGCTAATCTCCTATAAACTTAATACCACCAATGGCTCACTCATCCCCTCAGTAGGATCTCTACAATCTCTAGTCGGTACTTCTCAGGACAGGCTGTCTCTCGAAGTGCAATAGTAACACGAACCAGCCATTCCTTGGTGAGTGCTGAAAGGCTGGTGCCTCCAAAGGATGAATGGACAAGTATCTTTTCCAACACCTCAACTCCACGAGGCGACACTCCATCGATGACCATTCTGTAGATCAAGCCATCTCGAAGGTCGTCTATACAGTAGTCGTCAAATCTTCTAAGCTAGAACAAAAATGCTGACTACGAGTATTCCATTCATAGGATAATTCAACCCATAAGTATTTTATTCGTATTTCATTATTACTTTCAAAAGTTCGTTCAAGTCCTAAGATGTCCATGTTAAAAATGCATAGTTTCAATCAATTACTATATGCGTTAAATTCCTAGGGCATCAACATTCTAGACATAGTCCACCCTTTTCATTTCTGAGACAACTTAATGAACTTTTGGATGATTGCTTTGCACTACACTTAGTAACTTGTGATCTTGGTCTGCTCTAGAGAATAGATCATAAAGTAGATAGGAACAAACTCCTTATATAACACTTTATGATACTTCTCTGATACCAATTGTAGCGTCCCGGGCCCCGTCGCCGCGCACAAAAAGACGAGTATAATCATAATTAGTGGCAGAGCGGTGCGCTACTTGGGGTGGACGAGCTTACAAAACCCATCTTCCCGAATAGGCTAAAAGATTGCGCCACACTAAAGGCTACTGACTCAAACCTAAGAGTAGGATCGAGAGTCAATACTTAAGATAAGAGTAGATTACTTGTCTTAAGTATTAGACTAATATGTACATTGGATTTAGAAATATGAATATGAATCCAATATACGTTATCAATATATCAGCATTTCCAGTATGCTATAGTAAGTATAGTAGTATAACAAAGTGCGGAAGCTAAAGCAAAATATCCAGAATACATTCATCACAGAGCAGTAGTAAATATTCATCTCAAAAAAGAAAAGTAAAATACATTCAGAGTTATTACAAACTGATTTAAAAGATAAAATACATAGTCTATCTAAAGTACTGAAAGTAAGGCAGTAAGAAAAGGTGGAAAGCTGCTCCACTGAGGCTCCAGGTACTCCTCCGGGATCTCCTGCACTATCTCCACAAGCTGCTCACGATCTAGCAAATTACTGGATCCCAATGATGTTATTAGTGTTAGGTCACTTATTCAATCAATAAGATTCTATGAATATTATTATGCTAATAGTCTTATTTATGAGAAAATCAAGGATCCTAAGTTTAGATTCAGATTAAGCAATCACACAAGTTTATTATTAAGCATAGCATGTCTAGTTCAAATGTTCAAATATTCTCATCTCCTCCTCCATTGATGCCCTAGTGTTGAAGAAGAAGAAGTTCAGCTCACCTCTAAGGCTTTGGACAAAGACAAAGGTTCCTTCTTCCTCAACCCCTTGAAAAGCTAAGGTACCCTTTTGTTTATTCTCCTTGTCTCTTTCGTATTGCTACAATGCTTGAATATATTTTTAGAAATCTATAAGCATGTATGGAAACTATTAAGGCTCTTAAAAGCTTCATAGAAAACTATTATATTTTTCATCTATTCTGCACACCCTTGCATTCGTTATCATTTTTCATTAAGTTAGGATGCTTCGTTTGTGCCAATTTTGATATTAATAAAAAGGTATTGGAAAGACCTTTTTATTGATATATGACATTGCTCATGGAATGCTCTGGATTAAGAGTATTTGAGCTTGAAAGTAGGCCTTACGGGTTTCGTCCAGGCGAAACATACTGTCTGGTGCTGCAGAGCGCTGTAGCGCCCAAAGTTGCAAAATGGACCGCTGCAGTCCACCATAGCGCGCTGTAGCGGGCTGCAGGGGCATTTCGGGAAAATCATATAAAATTTGTTAATTACCTAATTAAACAGTAAATCGCAAATGGACCGCTGCAGCGCCATAGCGCGCTGTAGCGGCATTTTAAGAAAATCAGAAAATTAAATTAATTGAACAGTATTTTCGCAAGTTGGACCGCTGCAGCGCGCCATAGCGGGCCACAGCGCCAAAAGCGCTGCAGTGCTCTATCACGCCAAAAATGCCACAACGCGCTCCAGCGCCAAAAACGCCACAACGCGCTCCAGCGCCAATAGCGCTGCAGTGCGCTCCAGCGCCAATAGCGCTGCAGTGCGCTCCAGCGCCAGAAGCGCTGCAGCGTGCCACAGCGCGCTACAGCGCTAGAAATTGCAAAACTGCCCAGAATTTTCAGAACTTGCCCAAAATTGGCTAAAATGGCTAGAACTTCTTTGTTTTTGCATTTTAAGGTCCCTGGGACCCTAGTAGGACTGAATTATATATTTTAAATTATGCCATAAGCTTGTTAAATCATAATTAGGGCAAATTAGAGTTTTCACTTACTAGATCTTAGTAAACTTAGGCTCTGATCAATTGTATTATTAATTAGAACTTGTGTGCCAAATTTCATGCAATTCTGATGGTTAGATTTGTAATTATGTGCTAATCCATTTGTATGGATTTAGGGTTTGATTAGCACTAATTGATTTCTATTTTTCTGAAATTTTCCTTTTAATATGACTTATAACAGCAAGCTTGATGTATTAAAATCTTGTAAGTTCAATTATTGAGTATAAATGGAACAATCTAAACTTGAAAACCTTAATCACCTTAATTGATTTAAGAAATCTTAAGACTTAGATCAAGCTTTTAAGACTTGATCTAAGTCTGAGATTGCCACCAATAATACATGCTTAATCCACTGATTTAACATTGATCCTTTAGTACACACTTGATTTCACTTAAGGCATGAGAATGGTTCAAACCCTTATCTACTTAAATAAGATCCAAACCTTTAAACCTTAATTTAATTGATTTGATTATAAGACAATGAACTTGACATTTTCCCATAATGCATCTGATTTGATATTGACTCTAAACATTCAAATTAGACATACTAAGATTGATAACAACTTTATGTGATTTCTTAATCTGAATCAAAACCTTAAGATCCTTGATTTTCTCCTAAGAAAGGGAATTAGCATAAAAGATTAATAAAATCATCTCAATTAAATAATTGATTTCAAACCTTAATATCATCTTCTAATTTAGACCCCATAATCCTAGATCAAGTTGTGCTCAGATGACTTAATCATCTGACATAATCATTTTAAATCCAATTACTAGAAATGAATCTAAAGTGTAAATCTCAAAACTTAGAATGGGAGATCTTAAGCATCTCTTCATAAGATCATCCTGAAACATTAAAAGACATAAATTCATATACTTTGAGGTAGGAGACCTTGTATGACTCTTTAAGATAGAAGCTTAGAAGATCCCATAACCTTAGAGATTGATCTTATCCCCTCGTGGTACAAATCACTTAAGACATTAGAAAGATACTTCTCCTTGTGGTAGAATCCATATCGAGTGATCTTTGATCACCATTTTATGAAACCTTGTATAGGACTTACCCATTAGCGTATGCCTTAATAGTCTTGATAACTCCTTGTTTTATTAAGTAGACTTGATTGAACCTTGATCATTGGGTGATGTAGCATAGTATACCCATACTACTGGTTTCTAGTAGAATTCAGGATTGGTTGATTCACTCTAATAGGGACTTATGAGCAGATGCTAACCTGAGGGATTAGATGAATACAGTCCCATTAGAATAAATCATTTAAACTTAAGAGTGTATTAAATGGGTATTCATTCCTTAGTTTGAATGAAATACAAATTGCCAATGGGTAATGCCTCTTAGAGAAGATTGCTTCAATAGGTCTGGCTCAACCAAACTAAGTAACTGAAGTTACCTCCTTTGAAACACTAGGTGTAATTGTAAGTGGGGCATCTTAATAACTTAGCTTGAGATATAAATCGCCAACGGGTGATGCCTCTTATCGAAGATCGCTTCATTAAGGTGGCTTAATCAAACTAAGTGATGAGAATTACCCTAATTACAAAGGCACTAAGTATGTGTATACTATCATTCTACCTAATAATCTATAAATTAAATCTGCAACTCTAACTAATTATCATTATAGAAGCTAGGAGTTAGAATCCTTTTTAGCAGGATTCTGCACAGTGGAGGCTTAGAATTTATTATCGGCATTCCAAGTTTTCATGACTTTCTAGGTTCTTACTCATATAGCATAGGAGCATGCGCATAAGCATGAGCATGAACTTGAAGTATCATTTCAACGGTAATGTATGAGTATCAGTGATGAAGTATGGGTTACGGAATGTTACATACACATACTAGGGAATTTTGGGGTGCCTCTACGTCACCATACTATATTCCCAACCAGGTGTATGTTTACATTGAACTGTACTACTTATAGTCCTTCAGTGATAATTCAGTGACATATCCGTGGCATATGTGGTGTGGCATATTTGGGTACATCTTTCTAGTGGCATACAGTATAACATTTGACATTTCTTTCATCCTGATTTATGAATATTCGATGTTTCCTTTACTTTCAGTGCTCTTTTGCATGACAGTCTTACTTATGTAGCCTTTATTGTCTTACTTACTCAGCTATTTTAGTTCTTCCTTAATTTCTTTTCCCCAGTTTTTCCTATAGTTTCTCTTTACTATACTTTCTACCTGTATTTAGCTTTATTTATGCATAGTTAGTTGCGATGTGTTAGACTTCTTATCTAAGTCGGGGTACTTTTGGGATCCGGCAATTTGCTAAGTCCCGAGCAGCTTGTGGAGACAGGTCAGGAGGACATATAGGAGGTCCAGGAGGAGTACGTGGAGTCTTAGTGGGTCAGACATCTACCTTTATTTTCAGCTTTATTTCAGTACTACAGTAGACTTTATGTATTTTTGCATTTAAAATAGTCTGTAATAAATTTTGGATGTATCTCTTACCTTCTTTTTCTAAGACGAATGTTTACTACTGCTTATGATGAATGTATTTTGGATGTATTGCTTTTAGCTTCCACACTCTGTATTATACTACTATACTTAGTACTGTGATGTGACCAGCATATTGGAAATGCTGATACATTAATAACATATATTGGATCCTCACTCGTTCCTTAAATCTAATATACATGTTAGCCTAATATTTAGAGTAAGTACTCTACTCTTATCTTAACTATTGGCTCTCGATTCTACTCTTAGGATCGAGTCAGTAGCCATCAGCATGGCTCAGTCTTAGACCCGCCTATTCAGAAAGATGGGTCTTTCTTTTGCTTGTATACCCATCCTTCTGAGTAGTGCACCGCTCCGCCGCAGGATGTACACGTATTTCTTGTCTTTTGCGTGCGACGACGGAGTGGGGCGCTACAATAGTACTTATACTTAGTATTGTGATGTGATCAGTATACTAAAAATACTGATATCTTATGTGTATATTGGATTCTTCCTATTGTATTCTAAATCCCATGTATGTATTTGCCTAATAATTAGGATAATGATACTACTCTTATCTTAAATATTAGCTCTCAACCCTCCTTGAGGTTGAGTCAGCAGCCCTTCAGATGGGTTCAGTTTTTAGCTATTCGGGGAGACGAGTTATTCCTCCCCGAGTGGCACGCCGCTCCACCACCGAAATTGATTATAACCATCTCCTTTGCGTGCGACGATGGGGCAGGGAGCTACAAGGATTTTCGGTCGGGCGCGCGAGCGAGTGGGGACGAAAGTCTACAGTGCCGAGACCTTCAGATGCCGTCTGATCGATCGACCAGATGACAGAACGGCTCAGATCACTCGGATCCTAAAAACTGATCGCGAAAGTGATCCGGGCCGTTGGATTGGTCGGGCAGATCCAATGGTTGATCTGTGATTCTGTGGAATCTAATCCTAGCCGTTGATTGCTTAAGTGCGATGGCTAGATTTGTGGGGCTCCGCTGTCGCGCTACCCGGGCTCCGCTGTCGCGCTACCTGGGCTCCGCTGTCATGTGACCCGGGCTCCCAGCAGATCGCACACGGTACGCACTGCGGATCTCGACCGTTTTAATGGGTAAGGGATATATTTGCAAATAAGAAAAATTAGGAACCCTAGAATGCAAATAGACCATTTTTAATAAATTTGAATTATGCCAAAATGATCTCCAATTTGCACCAAACTTTCACCCCTAGTTAATTTGGGAGTGATGAATTCAAAAATGTAATCATATTTTAATTCTAAGATCAAAATATTTTAGGTCTAAGCTAGGGCATCTAGACTGATCAAAATGTCATCTTGGACTTAGAGAAATCCAATTAACTTCAAATTTTTAGGATATGCTTAATTTGATGTTATTAAGGCAATGGTATTGAAATTAATGATTAATTAGACTAGAATAAATAAACATGAAGAAATTTAAAGAATAGAATAAAATTCAGAAAGTTAATGAGTACCTGAATTTTCAAAGAACCTGGGATCCTTTCTTTTCATATCCGCCTCTTTCTCCTAAATAGATTCTTCTAAAGAGTGATTCCTCCACTGAACCTTTACCATTGGAATTAAGAGATTCCTCAGCTACTTTTGATCATGAGCTAAGATCTTAATTGGCTATTCCGCATAAGAAATATCAGGCTAGAGAGATACCACTGGATGTTGAATCAAGTGAGATGGATTACGAAGACATCTCCGCAGAGAGGAGACGTGGAACACGTTATGGACTATAGAGAAATCTTATGGAAGTTTCAATCGATAAGCTGCAGAACCAATCTTTTCTAGGATTTCAAATGGTCCGACATAGCGGGGACTTAGCTTCCCGGCTACACCAAAACGATACTGCCTTTCATTGGACGGACCTTAAGATACACAAAATTTCCAACATCAAATTTCAGAGTACGATGATGAGCATCATGGTACTTACTCTGGTGATCTTGAGCTACTTTTATTCTTTGCTGGATCAACTGAATCTTATGATTTGCTTCTTCAACTAAATCAGAACCATATAGCTGCACACTGCCTATTTTACACCATGCTAATAGAGTACTGCATTTCCTGCCATAAAGAGCTTCATATGGAGCCATGCCAATACTCGCCTAAAAATTGTTATTATATGTGAACTCCACGAGAGGAATATGGTCTTCCAAGAAACCTCCAAAATCCAGATTGCAGAGACAAAGAAGATCTTCCAAGACTTGATTGACTCTTTCCATTTGTCCATCTGTTTGGGGATAAAAAGTGGTGCTCATGGCTAGAGTAGTTCCCAAGTCTTGATACACTACTTGCCAAAATTTAGAAGTGAAATGGCTATCTCGATCAGATACGATAGATCTGGGAATTCCATGGAGTCTGATAATTTCCTTGATATACAACTTTGCTAATTTTTCCACAGAATCAGTTTGATGCATATGAACGAAATGTGCTGATTTGGTCAGTCGATCAATAATGACCCAGATTGAATCGGCACTGGATCTTGATTTGGGTAAGCTGTAACAACCCGACGTTGTTACCGAGCCGATTAGGCCTAAACCTAATCAGATTAAGAGAAAATATAAGATCCTGATTTTAGTCAAATAAAAATTAAATAAAAATATTCTCAAATAAAACATATTAAGGGGATCCTCTTGCCTAAATTTGAGCGCAATCTGAGTTCCGGATCGTCCTAAATAAATTCGGGAAGTTTAAACTTCCGGAGTTTATGGAAGACAAAATAAAAGTTGGATTTTAGAAATTTTTGTATATTTGAATTAAGCATTATGAGAGGAATCTATGTTTTAAGTTTCGTAATTTTTCGGTCTCCGGATTAATCGTAGTGAATTTTTAAAATTTTTCACTTAAAAATAAATATAAAATAAAATACTCGTCCAATTTTAATATTTTTTAAATGCTTACGTTCGTCTCATTAAGACGGTCGTTTTAATATTAAGTTTGTAATTTTTGTAGTTCAATTGACTTAGATCAAGGCTTGTGAAGTTTCAGCCGTTGGATTTTGATCTAATGACTGCGATTAGAGTTCCCTTTTTCCCTCTTAAGTAGCCTAACCCTAACCTAGCAGCCCCCAACCTGAAAATCCTTCTCCTTGGCCGCCCAAACAGCCCCTCCTTTCCTCCTTGGCAGATTGTTCTTCCCTCCTTCTTCCTCCATGGCCAAGCCACCAAGCCCTCCCCTCTCCTTCTCCATGGCTGACCCCTCCCTCTTCTTTCTCCATGGCCAACCCCATCTCCTTCTCCAAGGCCAAATTTCTTCTTCTCCACTCCTTGGCCGACCAAGCAGCCCTCCCTTCCTCCTTGGCCGACCAAGCCCTCCCCTTCTTCCTCCTTGGCCGACCAAGCCCTCCCCTTCTTCCTCCATGGCCGAGCCACCAAGCACCTCCTCCTCCTTCTTGGCCGAAATTGGGAGCAGCCCTTTCTCCTCCTTCTTGGCCGAGCATGGACAACAGCCCTTCCTCCATTGATGGCCGGAAAAACAACGAGCTATCTTCATTTTTTTGCCAACAATAGTTCAATTGTTGGATGGGTAACTCCTCACCCTCTTTAATGAATTTAATTGTATTGTCTTTTATGTTAAGTTAAGTTGAATGAGGTAATTGTATTAGGGTTCATCACATTGTTATGCATATGTAAATGTTAGCATAGTTTAGATCTTGCATGTAAAGTAGATAGATCTATACATAATTAAGTAGCCTTATTAATCAATCATGTTTTGTTTACAATTAACTTGTTTATGTCATCATTTATACTTCATAAAGTACATTAGAAATTTTATAAAAGATAGTAATAAAACATTATATTTTATACACATGAAAGAAAGCTCATAAACATAATCCTTTCATAAGAATCCTAATAATATATTACTCTTAAATGATTAAAAATAAAGTGGAATCCTTAGATAAATGATCATACTTCCTTAAATAATTATAAATTATGTTTTGATGATTTGAAAATGTTTAGTAATTATCTTTAATGGATCTTTATCAATTGCAGAGTTGCTATAGAGATAAACTGAATAATATGAATTTCACATGATCCACTAAATTAGATTATTTCTAATCATCGTTAATAGATTTCATGTTCATATAATCTCAATATTATGAATTTTTGTAATAATACTTGCATGATAAACCTTTGCAATCAGTTCCTTCATTATTAGAATACTTTATACAAAATTTAGAATCTTAAAGATATTGATTGTTGTTGATTAAATGATCCTCTTGAGTTCATTCTTAGAGATTGTGTTCTTATAATTTCATCTATCTATAAAGAATTGATTGTAATTAAAATATTGTATTCAATTATGTAGATCTCTCTCTAGTATGATGTAATTATTATTCTATCATATGTATTAGTGAATGAATTAGATGGAATCCACATTAGTCTAGGATCTAGCAAATTAATCAAAAGATATAATATAGATGTTCCTTGCCCAATTATTTCAGGTGTTGCGATTGTCGTCTCATTCCAATCAATCGTCAAGCTTCAGGTTTGGATCGTTTTAAAGGTACGTTTCGTACTTAGAACTTTATTGAAGTTCTGTTTTCTTTTAATTATATTATTTTCTTTAGCTCTATGTATAGTGCGTACACCACTTGCATAGACCTTAGCATCATTAGGAATTACTTGTTATTTGAAAACCATGACATTAGGGTATATGAGCTCTTAATAACTAAGTTGTAATCATTAACTTAGTTGAAAACTATAAATTATGCGGACATGGATTAGAACCTAAAGTCAAACTAAGGTGCTTCCTTAGGAACTTCACTTCACCTTAGGCTCTTTCCTTAAGATTAGGATTAGACACTAAGTTAGACCTCATTCATTGAATAAGTGATTTATTCAATGAATGAAACCTTGGTTTTATTAGTTTCTAGATTTTTCATAGTTTTATTTTGATTATCTTATCTTTCAATTTTAGATTAAGGATAGAGATTCATTCTATTAAGCTTGATTTTTACTTAATAGAATATGCCTTAATCATCAGTTCACTTCTAGATTGAACCATAGATCTTAAGCTTACCCTTGGATCATGTAATTGAACCCAAGTTTATGGTGTTTAATTCATAATTCTTAGCTTAGTAGATCTGGATCGGATCTTAGCTTAGAACGTCTCAATTCATCAATTAGGACGTGATGATTTATTATTTAACTTATAGTCAATTTTGATTGAACTAAATTGGAACCTGATCAGTTCTGGTTATTTTCAACTTATAAGGCCGTGCTTCTAAGTTGTATTACTTAGAATAGTTAGAATGGGTAAATTAGAAAGCAATGATATCACCATATTAGTAGAGTCCCTTGCTTATTTTGATATTTTGTGCTACGCTTCCTTGTGTATTTGAGCTTACTTCCTTGTACATTTAATATAAGAGGACTTTGTGCATGAAAATGAAAACTTAGAATAATAGGATAACAGTTGCCTTTGGGTCTGGTTTGTGGTGATTATGGTGCACATTTGCCACGATGGACAGGGGTAAGGTGAGATCAAGATGCCTAACATTCTCATTGAGGAGAGTGTGTTAGGCTTGGGACCCATATAGTCTTGCAGACATGCTTGACTCCTCAATTATTTCTAATAGTTATCCATAGAAACAAAAGTAAAACAACTAAAATATGTTGCATAAGTATTGTCTGGCTCTTCAGTCATGCAGTATATTCAGTATGTGTACAGATTGAGATGTATATATATGTGGGCCAGTTTGGCCAAGTCTTCTGATATGGCAGTCAGTATACAGAGTTTGATGTGCAGTTTTAGTATTTGGCTATGTTTTAGCATTGCTTATTCAGTCAGCTATTTCTTTGTACAGCTTACATACAGTAGGATGTTAAATTTTGTTACTATTTATATATATCACTGCTGAGATTTATTATTGTAATTTGCATATATCATTTGGTCACCAGCATGTTTAGGATTAGATTTTACTTTCAGTACTCTTACTTACTACACTATTTATATGTATATGCCCATTCTTTGCTTAGTTGTTGAGGTATGCTTTTGCCTCATTTATTATTTAGTTATAAATGTTATATTTATAACTATCCCTATTTCTTGTTACGCTTACTGCTCCTACTGCCTAGTTACTTTTTATTGTGTTTAAGTTAAAATGGTGACATTAATAACACATGTAAAACATTTAGCTTAAATTGTACTTAGACTTATTAAAATCTAACCAGATTTTCTTTTTTTTGGCTGTGCCCTGTCATATATGTACATATGGCAGATCAAGAGAATAGGTCAGATCCAGCGCTTGAGGATTTAGCTGCTAGCAAGTTAAGGTAAAGTGCGGCTCATTAAAGGAGATATGCTTCCACCTTCTTGACCTGCCTTTGTTAAAAATGTAATATATATGTTTTCTTATTCTTATTGTTCTGCATTTAAATGTATTGTATGTGAATGAATTAATGTGGACTATATCTGGATGCTTCCTTTCTACCTATTTTGCACTGCTATACTATATGTATATTTTTATTAAGTCTTGTTCAGCTCTTGATTAGTATCACAGATATGTTATTAATGTAATGTTCATGGTACTAGTGACGACCACCTCTTAACATTTATTTGATTAAGGGGCGGCTGCCACATAAGCCCATAATGAAATCCATAGAAATGTCAAACCACTTCAATTCAGGAATTGCCAGAGGATGAAGAAGTCCTCCAGGCTTTTGGTGTTCGGCTTTAACTAAGTTACAAGCATGACACTTTGCTACTAATTCAGCCACACTTTTCTTCATTCTAGGCCACCAGAATAATTTCTTCTGGTCTTGATATATCTTGGTACTGCCAGGATGTACTTGGTACCCAGAATTGTGACCTTCCACTAAAATCTCTTGGTGCATGGATTTAAGAATCCATAGACGATCCCCTTGATAGATTACACTACCTCAAATCTGAAGATCAAAATGACGACCACTTTCGATGTCTGCTTTAAACTTCAAATAGTCTTCATCCTTGGTTTGGGAGATGGAGACATCACGATGAAATGTGGGTTCAACTGAACTCATGGATATCAGTGTGCTTAGCATAGCACCACGTACTGGCCTGATTTAAGGCTTTCAGAATTCTTTTTCTAGGAAACTGGATATGGTTATAGAAGATAGAGTAGCATAATGAATGAGTGCATCTGCTACGATGTTTGTTTTTCCTGGATGATATTAGATGCTTAAATTATAATCACTTATTAGCTCAAGCCATCTTC
This sequence comes from Gastrodia elata, assembly GCA_016760335.1. Taxonomy (NCBI): domain Eukaryota; kingdom Viridiplantae; phylum Streptophyta; class Magnoliopsida; order Asparagales; family Orchidaceae; genus Gastrodia; species Gastrodia elata. Next base: position 7,945,264 of record CM028685.1, on the reverse strand, counting down.
GTTGTCAGAAGTTTAGCTCATGCTGGGTGAAGATGTACTTTAAACTCTGATGATCGGTGAATATGGAACACTGGACGCCATAAAGATAATGACACTAGATTTTCAGAGCAAACACTATGGCTGCTAATTCGAGATCATGAATGAGATAATTCTTTTCATGTGGTTTTAACTGACGAGATGCATTGGCTATAACCTTTCCTTCCTGCATCAGCACACATCCCAAACCTATGCCGGATGCGTCGGTATAGACTTAGTAGTTAAAACCTTCTTTAGGTAAGGCTAGAAGTGGTGCAGAAGAAAGAGCATATTTTAATGATTGAAATGCTTTCTCATATTCTGGACACCAGATAAATGGTACTGCTTTCTGCGTCAACTTTGTGAGAGAAGACATAATTTGTGAGAAGCCATTAACAAATTTTCTATAGTACCTTGCTAGTCCTAAGAAACTCCAGATATCGGTCACGAATTTCAGTTGTGACCAATCTTGAACTGCGCTTACTTTATTTTGATCGACTCTGATTCCTTGAGAGTCGACGACATGACCCAGAAAAGCGATTGAGTCAAGCCAAAATTCAGATTTGGAATACTTAACATATAGCTCATGACTTTGGAGCTCTTCTAGTACTAATCGCAGATGGTTCTCATGATCTGTTTTACTTTTTGAATAAATCCGAATATTATCGATGAAGACGATGATGAATTTATCTAAATATTCTTTCAACACGCGTTGCCTTAAATCCATAAAAATGGATGGTGCATTTGTTAAGCCAAAGGACATTACTAAAAATTCATAATATCCGTAATGAGTTCTAAATGCTATTTTCTGCTCATCTGATCTTTAACTCACAATTGATGATATCCCGATAACAAGTCTAACTTTGAGAAAACTTTAGCTCCAGATAATTGATCGAATAAGTCATCGATACAAGGTAGAGGATACTTATTCTTGATGGTTACCTTATTTAATTCCCTATAATCGATGCACATTCTCAACGATCCATCTTTCTTTTTTAAGAACAAAACCGGTGCTCCCCAAGGAGATGAACTTCGACGAATAAGACCTTTCTCCAATACTTCTTGAAGTTGCTTGTTCAATTCTTGGAGTTCTTTTGGCGCCATACGATATGGAACCTTTGACAGCGGTTGAGTTCTGGGAATTAATTTAATTACCAATTCTACTTCTCTAACTGGAGGAACACTGGGTAGGTCTTCAGCAAAAATGTCAATAAATTCACAAATTATATGGTTCTCAGAGATAGGCACGACTTCTTTGTCCTCTCCCAACATCGTTATGAGATACGCATCACATCCCTTCCTTACAAGTCTTTCTGCTATCATTGCATGGATCGGTGATGCTTGGGTGCTATTTCTTCCTATGAATGATTTTGATTTACTTCAACTGCCCAAAGTTATTTTCTTTTTTTGGCAATTTATGGAAGCACCATGCTGGCTTAGCCAATTCATTCCTAGGTTTATATCAAAGTTTGCGATTGGCAATACAATTAACTTAGCCCCATAGTTTTGTTCCCCAATAGGAATATCTATGTTGCAAAATTGTTGGGACTGCATTCGGGCTCTGGATGGTAACCCGATGCTCAATGAACTAGCTAATCGATAGATTGGTAGCTTAAGAGACTTGGCCCACATTTCTGATATGAAGGAATGACTTGCTCCCGTATCAAAAAGGATGTTACAAGATTTTTCATTTATTAATAAGGTGCCTATAATTATAATAACTTAATAAGAATAGATACTCAACCATTTAAAATACCAAAATGGTAAAGACTGATTACTGAAACAGTGAGAATTGAATAAAAATTTAATTTAAGGCGTACCTGAAACCACATTGTTGTCATCAGGAGCAGAGGTGGGAGTTAACATGTATACCCTTGCCGGTGCTGAGAGTTATTTGTTCTGGGGCCTTTGACCCTGACAATCATAGTTCGGCGTTGGTGCCGATACATTTGCTTTAGAGTTCATAATGGTAGCTAGCATTATAGCAGGAGCAGGCTCACAGTTGTTCCTTGGCTGTGCACAGAATACTTGTTTATGGCGAGAGTGATTGATAATCACTCCATCAATTGTATTCTTCTCTTTGCATTCGAAGTAGCGGTGGTCTTTACGATCACAAGTAAGACATACACCACCGAAGTGGTAGCATTTCCCGTAAAGGTGCATTCATTTGCATTCAAAATTCTGAGGTTGGGGTTGTGTGGTGTCCATGTCATAGACCTTTGCCAACTTATGATGGCCAAAATGTTCCTTCCTTGGCAGCATTGCTATTGCCTCGATTAGTTCTATCATAGTCTTGATCTAATATTAGTAGGCTTTAATAGAGTCTCTCAGACCCTTCAGGAAATGGAAATATCTAGATGCTTCTGTTCTAATTAGATCAGGAATAAAATGCAACAATCTCCAGAACTATTGTTCGTATTCAAATACTGAATTATTGCCTTGTGTGAGATGGAGGAGTTCATCCTCCAGAATTGGTTGAGCTGACACCGGTATGAACGCTTCATGGAATGCTTCCAACAACATGTCCCAAGGAATGTCATCTACTTCATAATCAGCAAATCTGTTATTCCGCTCGTTCTCCCACCAATACTGAACTTCTTCTTGAAATATATGAGTTACTAGGTGGATGGCTTCGGAGTTAGGGAACTTGATACTGGCCAAGTTCTTCTCGGCCATCTTAAGCCAAATTATGGTGTCCATAGGGCTCAATGCTCCATTGAACGTAGGCGCTCAGAGATGGAGGAAACTGTGCAGAATTCCATCGCCCGTATAGTGGAAAGATGATGAGAGCTCTAACTGGGGTGCACGTTGTTGCCTAACACAAAGGATAAGAGCACGCGTCTCTTGCGCCTATTGCCCATTGCTTTTAATTAGGGCCTTCACTAAACTGGCCATAGGGTTGGACTCTTCAGGTCCGCCTGACGACGCGACCATATTCTTAATTGGAGTAGGAGCAGATGGGGAACCAGGATTCATGACTGCAATGATAAGTATAAACTTAGAAACATAAGATTTTACTATAATTTCATTCATTCATTTCTTTCTCAAAAGAGAAGATACATGGATTCACAAAATATATAACTCAAATGAAAGAAAATGACATAACAAGATATCTAAACATCCTAGTGGCAATACTCTACCCAAAAGGCAGTGCAGAAGTCATTATATGTGACTACGTGGCTCTTTCGAGCTAATCTCCTATAAACCCAATACCACCAACGGCTCGCTGATCCCCTCAGTAGGATCTCTACAATCTCTAGTCGGTACTTCTCAGGACAAGCTGTCTCTCAAAGTACAGTAGTAACACGATCCAGCCATTCCTTGGCGAGTGCTGAAAGGGTGGTGCCTCCAAAGGATGAATGGACAAGTAACTTATCCAGCACTTCAAATCCATGAGGAGACACTCCATTGATGACCCTTCCATAGATCAGGCCATCTCAAAGGTCATCTATCCAGTAATCGTCAAATCTCCTAAGGTAGAACAAAAATGCTGACTATGAGTATTCCATTCCTAAGATAATTCAACCCAAAAGTATTTTATTCGTATTTCATTATTACTTTCAAAATTTTGTTCAAGTCCTAAGATGTCCATGCTAAAAATGCATAGTTTCAATCAATTACTATGTGCATTAAATTCCTATGGTGTCAAGATTCTAGACATAGTCCATCCTTTTTATTTTTGAGACAACTTAATAAACTTTTGGATGATTGCTTTACATTACACTTAGTAACTTATGATCTTGGTCTGATATAGAGAACATATCATAATGTAGATAGGAACAAACTCCGTATTTGACACTTTATGATACTTCTCTGATACCAACTGTAGGGCCCCGCCCCGTCGCTGCACACAAAAGATGAGTAAATCATGATCAGCGGTGGAGCGGTGTGCTACTCGAGATGAACGGGCTTACAAAACCCATCTTCCCGAATAGGCTAAAAGACTGAGCCACATTGAAGGCTACTGACTCAAACCTAAGAGTAGGATCGAGAGTCAATACTTAAAATAAGCATAGATTACTTATCTTAAGTATTAGACTAATACGAACATTAGATTTAAAAACGTAAATATGAATCCAATATACATTATCAATATATCAGTATTTCCAGTATGCTGATCACATCACAATACTAAGTATAGTTGTATAACAAAGTGTGAAAGCTAAAGCAAAACATCCAGAATACATTCATCACAGAGCAGCAGTAAATATTCGTCTCAGAAAAGAAAAGTAAAATACATCTAGAGTTATTACAAACTGATTTAAAAGATAAAATGCAAAGTTGATCTAAAGTACTAAAAGTAAGGCAGTAAGAAAAGGTGGAAAGCTGCTCCACTAAGGTCTACGTACTCCTCCGGGATCTCCTGTAGGTTCTCCTGTCATGTCTCCACAAGCTGCTCGGGATCCAGCAAATTGCTGGATCCCAAAAGTATCTCATGTTAGATAAGATCGCAACTAACTAAGCAGTTCTAAAGTAAATACAATAGACAATAAAGTAAACACAACTGGAGGAAATAATAGTAAAGGCACTATGCAATTGAAACTGTAAAGACTAAACAAGTAACACTGCATCAAAACTGAATACTGAAAGTAAACAAAAATATAAATTGCTCAGAAATCAATGTGAAAAGTCAAATGCTATACTATATGTCACTAGAATGATGTACCCAAATATGCCACAACACGGTATGCCACAGTATGTCACAGAACTATCACTGAAAGGCTATGAGTTGTACGGTCCAATGTATACATACACTCAGTTGGGAAGGCAGTATGGTGATGCCGATGCATCCTGAGATTTCCCAGTCTATGTAAGCAACATTCCATAACCCATAATTTATCACTGATACTCATGCATCACTGCTAAAATAATTCATCAAACTCATGCTCATGTATATGCCCATGCTTCTAATCTATATGAGTAAAATTCAAAAATCCACAAAACTTTGAACACTAAAAATAAATTCTAGGTCTCCACTGTGTAGAATCCTGCTAAAATGATTCTGACTCTTAGCTTCTAGAATGATAATTGGTTAAAGTTGAAGATTTGCTTAAAGATCATTAGGTGGGGTGATTGTATACACATATTTAGCACATTTGCAAGAAGATGATTCTTATCTCTTGGTTTGATTAAGCCACCCTTACGAAGCGATCTTCGTTAGGAGGCATCCCCATTAACAATTTGTATCTCAAGCTAAGTTAATAAGATGCCTAACTTACAATCACACTCAGTGTCTTAAAGGAGGTGATTCTAATTACTTAGTTTATTTGAGCCACACTTATTGAAGCGGTCTTCGATAGGAGGCATTGCTCGTTGGCTATTTGTATTTCAATCAAACTAAGGAATGAATACATGTTTAATACACTCTTAGTCTTGAGAGATTTACTCTAACTGGATTGTATTCATCTAATCCTTCAGGATAGCACCTACTCATAAGTCCACATTGGAGTGAATCAACCAATCCTGAATACACTAAAGAAAATCAGCACTATGGGTATGCCATACTACACCAACCAATAATCTGGGTTCGCACAACTTTATTTAATTAACAAGGATTTATCAAGACTATAAATTCTTATACTAAATTGGTAAGTCCTATACAAGGCTCCAAGAAAATGTGATCAAGTATCACTCAATATAGATTATACCCCAAGGAAGGGTGTCATTCTAATATCTTAAGTGATTCCTACCACGAGGGGTTAAGATCAATTCTAAGTTAAGGAATCATCTAAGCTTCTACCTCAATAGGTTATGCAAAGTCCTCCTACCTCAATGTATATTCAAATTAGGTCTTTTAAAATATTTCAGCAACGATCTTGTATTGGAATGCTTAAGACCTCACACTCCTAATTCTGATGCTAACACATTAGGTTTTCCTTATCTTTTAGATTTAGAGTGATCAGATCAGATGATCAAGTTATCTGATCATTCCTTATTCTAAGATTATGGGATTTAAATCAAGGATATTATTAGAGTTAGATGATTTATTCAATCAATAAGATTCTATGAATATTATTATGCTAATAGTCTTATTTATGAAAAAATCAAGGATCCAAATTTTAGATTCAGATTAAGCAATCACACAGGTTTATTATTAAGCTTAGCATGTATAATTCAAATGTTTAAGATCCATACCAAATCAAATGCATTATTGGAATAATGTTAATCTCATTATCTTATAATCAGTTAATTAAATTAAGTGTTTAAGAGTTTGGATCTTAATTAAGCAGGTTAGGGTTTGGCCCCTACTCATGCCTTAATTGAGATCAAGTATTCATTTATAAATCAATGACAAATTAGTGAATTAAGTATGTATTATTGGTGGAAATCTTAGACCTAGATCAAGTTTTAAAAGCTTGATCAAAGTCTTAAGACTTCTTAAGTTAATTAAGGTGATTAAATTCTCCAATTTCAGATTTATTCAATTAATACATCAAAAATTTAGCATACATTGTTTCCATATATTTACCTTACTGTTATGAAGCATATTATCAAAAAAATTTATAAAAACAAAAAGTAATTAGTGCTAATCAAACCCTAAATCAATCCAAAAGGATTAGCACATAATTACAAATCTAGTCATCAAAATTTCATACAAATTGGCACATAAGTTCTATTTTATCTTACAATTAACTAGAGACTAAGTTTGCTAAGATCCAATATATATAAACCCTAATTTTTACTAATTATGGTTTAACAAGATTATGGCATAAGTTAAAGTACAAAGATCAAAAAAATAATTCACTTAGCATATTCATTCTACACTTTATAAGGAGACTAATGGCACCATAAACATGTAATTTAGTAAAGTATAATTACTAATCAACTCTAATCAAGATCTTAATAATTAGGCAAAAATGGAAAATCTAACCATTAGATGTTCAATATTATTTTATATTCAGGTCCTTGAGGATTTTCTAATTAATTTCATATATAATATATCATAGGATTTGGAGTAGTGGATTAAAAGTTATTCAATTAATACATTCTATATTTTTATTTAAATGATTTCCTATGATTTGAATAATTGAATTATATTCCTTAAGAAAATAATTCCTATTATTCGATTATAATTAAAACGGGTTCGTCCCGTTAACAAAAGGCGCGAGTTGGCTGAGGCCCGAAGACCCGGGACTGTCGCACCGCACGGGTCACGAGTCAGCCCGACCTGCACAGGGGCTTCGTCCCTGAGCCTCCGTCCCGAGGGAAGGACCTGATTAGGAAAACCCTAATTGATTAATTATAGTGCATCTCGATGATGGCACGACCAGCCAATGATTGCTGCACATTCAGCGTGGTCAGGCACACTGAACGGGACCCGAAGCCCTCTATGAGATGGTCCAGATTGGCCGAACCTTACTCACCTGAGTGCTCCCACAATGGAGCTACTGCGGGGAGACAATTCTCCCCACAGAGGCCATGCCAGACCCAGGGCTCGATCCCTACACCTTTCGAGAGGTGAGACAGATCGAAGCCCCCTGGTCTGAGGGCCTGAAGTGGGCTGAAATACCGGGACCTTACTCACCCGAGTTATTCCTTAAGGGACTTAACCTGATCGATGGATTAGATCGATCAGGGCTAGCTTATGGCTCAATTTCAATACCAGTGAGTTCATTTTGACAATGCACATGTAATCGAATCAAAAGGAGGAAGGTCCAGGCCTCATTGGCTCAAAATCGGCAAATGGGGGCACCTAGTTTGTTGGGATGATCTACTGAGTGAATGAATGGCATTAGCTGAGCTTTCAGATGCTGCAAAGGATCCTGAACACCAAGAGAGCCTACTATCAGCAGTTCGGGAGCTCTTGGGATCACCTACGCAAGCTCATATAGACGACAATGGCAAAGAAGAGACAGTGGGGAATTGAACTCAATTAAGCAGCAAAGGAGCAGATGGAGGATTGCTGAGGCTATTTATAGCCTAAGATGAGCTCAAGGAAGCTTCCAGAGGGTTCGCTTGGGCTAGGAAAAGCCTGAGAGGTTGGGCCATGGCCGAGCTCTCAATTTTCCTAATTAAGCTCGACCAAATCACGAGGCTCGATTGGGACCTGAGGCGCCACGCTCCCTAAGCCCACAATCATTAAACTAAGGAGCGGTGGGTCACTTGTGCAAATCCATCACTTATCATTAGATTAGGTAGGTCCATAATCCACTAATAAGGGAAGGACATGCACAGAACATCTGAGGGGATCAGTCACTACATCTAACATGCATAAGGAGTGCGAAAGCTAAATAAAATAAATAGTATATCTATTCATCATGCATCTCATATGAAATAGAAATAAAATAGCTCATAAAATAATAAGGTGCATAAAGTAAATCACAATTACAGTACCTGTATTATTACAACATTTAAATAGTTTAAAAGATTAAAAAGTAAATCACTCATCCTCACAAGCGGTAAAAGAAACTAAGTAATATCCGGCTCTCCTGGTTGAAGCTCCTCCTCTAAGTAAGGCACCTTTGCTTCAACACCTAGCTCCTCAAACATATCTGAATCTAACATTATCGATTTCATAATGCCAGGGCCCCAGCCAATAAAAGAAAATCTTGTTAGACAATTGTCTAAGTACATTTTAGGTTAAATATTTTACATGAGTTATTAATGTCACCATTTTTATACTTAAGTACAACAAAAATACTAAGCATTAGGAGCAGTAAGCGTACAAAGGACATGATAAGTTATAAATATAACATTTATAACTAAACAGCAAATTAGGCAAAAGCACACCTTAACAACTAAGCAAGAGATGGGCATATACATGTATAATATGGTAAGTAAAAGTACTGAAAGTAAAGTCTAATCCTAGACATGCTGATGATCATATGACATATGCTAATTAAATGACAGAAATCTGAACATAGTACATATAGTAAGCGGTAAAGTCTAGCATCCTATAAATACGTATAAGTAAGCAGGTAAGTAAAAGAGAACAGTTGACTGAAATATACATCAGAACACAGTACACAATAAGCTGAAAACTGAAACAGATATGTAAAGACTGCCATATCAGAAAGATGGCCATCGGGCCAGTGAAATCTCCAAAGCCTTTCTGGGCTTGGGCAGACAGAAATTCCCATAGCCTTTCTGGGCTAGGGCAGACATAATCCAGCAGTAGAACTGAGGAGGAAGTAAATACAAATGCAGAATCTCTTAGTTATTTTACTTTATTTCTATGGATACATTTCAGAAATAGCTGAGGAGTCAAGCACGTCTACAAGACTACATGGGTTCCATACTTAATACACTCTCCTCAATGAGTAATGTTAAGCCTCCTTATTACTCCTTACCCCATTCAATAGGGTAAATGTACACCAGAATCCTCCCAAAGACTGAACCCAAAGGTATCTGTTATTCTAATCATTCTAAGTTTTCATTTCATGCACAAATTGCTCTTATATGATATGTCCAAGGGATTAAGCACAAAGACAAGGGATGCGTAGCAACAAAATAAATCAAGTAAGCAAAGGACTCTTTTATACATGGTGACACTGTTGTTTTCTAATTTAAACCATTCTAACTATTCTAAGTTACACAAGTTCAGGATCTCCAGTTCCTATTATCGAGTGTAACTTAGAAGTACGTCCTTATAGATTACAAAATACTAGGACTAGCTAGGTCCTAATATGCTTTATCAAAGTCGACTATAAGAGTTAACTAATAAATCATCATGACCTAATTAATGATTTTAGATGTCCTATACTAGGACCTGATCAAAACTACTCAACTAGAGATTATGGATTAAATACCATGAGATTGGGCTTAATCACATAATCCAAAAAGGTTAAGACATAATAAGATCTAGGTTTCTGTCTAAAAGGGATTTATTGATCAAGGTATATCCTATTAAGCATATCAAACTTAATAGGATGAATCTCCTTATCCTAGATCTAAAGTTGAAAGACAAAATAATCAAAATAAGTTATAAAAGTCTAAAAACTAATAAAACCAAGAATTCATTTATTGAATAACCCACTTACCCAATAAATAAAACCTAACTTATGATCTAGCCCTAAACTTAGGAATAATCCTAATATGAGGTGAAAAGATCCTAAGGAAAAGACTTAGAAAATTTCTAGGAGATTTTATTGAGTTGACCTAATAAATGATTTTTCTCACTGAACTGAATATAATATAGTTCCGATACTAATTTTAGTAGCTTAAAACATAATCTAGAAGTTAATGACGCTTAACCTAAATTTTGGGCAAAATGATTATTTTGCCCCTAACTAAGGGTCCATAAAGTCAACTTTTGATTTAATGCTGCAAATTGAGATTTCTTGCTGTCAAATGATTCCTTACTATCTAACTTGAAGATAGACAGTAGGTACACTAAATTTGGGTAAGAAATGGGTCCCACAGGTCTAATCTAAGGTTTTAGACCTAAGGGGAAATTTTGTAGTTTGCACTTAATAAAATCTAAATTTTTATACAGTTTACTATTAGTCGATGTTCAAGGATTTCATAGAATCCAAGAATACTAAATTCTGAGATCTAATGAGTTAGTTATAATCATTTGAATTTCTAAGGGCAAATAGGTAATTTTCTAAGTTAAGAGGGGCCAAAAAGCTAACTCTTCCATTTGGTATCCAAATTCAGTAAACTTAGTGACTATAGCTTTCCTATAGCACTCTAAGCACTTTAACAGGGAGTAGACCCAAATTGGACTTCAAATTGTCAAGTTATGACCTAACTAAGGTTAGGGGTATTTTGGTTATTTCTCCTAATTTTTTAGGATTCAAAATGTAATATTATTTTTGATTATTGTTGGCATTGAAAATTCTTAGGTATTCAGCAATTTGCACAATGCAATTTATGTACAAGGTAAGTTTTGATAACTTATTAAAAATGGCAAGGTTTTCAAACTTAATTTTCATATAGAATTTTATGGCAATGTTCACTTTTGATATAACTTAGCCCCACTAGGGTCCTAGGGGTCTTAAAATATAAAAACAGTGAAGTTTTGGCTATTTCAGCCAAAACTAGGCAGTTTACAAAAAATCTGGGCAGTTTTTTGGAATTTCTGGGCAATTTGCAAATCTGGGCGCTGCAGCGTGCTGGAGCGCTTTTCGCGTGGCAGCACGCTGTCGCGCTTTCCGCGCGGTAGTGCGCGGTACCGCCATTGCGCTGCGACTCGCTGCAGTCTGCTGCAATCCGCTGTGACTCGCTGCAGCACGCTATGGCGCGCTGTAGTGGTTCATTTTGCAAAACCACTGTTCAATTACTTTATTTTCACATTTTCTAAAGTTCTGAATTTCCGCTATAGTCTACTGCAGCGCTTTACAGCGCGCTATAGCGGCCCATTTTACAATTTATTGTTCAATTAAATTTAAGGCCGTTTTCCTAAGTTCTGAAATGTCGCTGCAGACCGCTGCAGCGCGCGACCGCGCGGCGGTGCACTCGCAATTTACTATTCAATTAGTTCTATTAACAATTTCCCTAAGTTTCTACGCCTGCGACCAACCGCTGCGACCCGCTGCAGCGCACTGTAGCGGCAGCCGATGATTTCTTCAGGTGTGAAACCCGAGTAAGACATTTTTTGAGCTTAATTACTCTCAATCCAAAGAGTTCCATGAGCGGTGTCATATATCAATGAAAAGGTATTTTCGATACCTTTTCATCGACACTAAAATTGGCACGAACGGACCATCCTAACTATACTAAAAATATAGATAAATGACATGATGTACAAAATTCAAGAAAAATAGAGCATTTTTCTATGATACTTTCAAGAGCCTTAATGGCTTCCATACTTAAACATGGATATCCAGAGATGTATTCCAGCATTGCAATCATATGAAGAAGGCAAAAGAGATGGGTAAAGGGGTACCTTAGACTTGCAAAGGAGGGAGGAAGATGAGGAAGAAACCTTCACTTCCTTCAGGATCTTGGAGTGGAGTCTTCTCCTTCCACAAGTGCAGCAATGGAGGGGGATGGGAGGGGAAATTTTCAGCAAGCCAAAGAAGAGGGGCTGTGCTCTTCTTTTAAAGAATGAGAGAAATGATGAGCCTAGGGGATAGGGAGGAGTATGGAGCCATCATGAGGGAGGCTACGGAGGCATGGAGGCATGGGGCGCCAACCATGGGAGGGGCTGTCAGCCGAATGAAATGAAAAATTTGGGGGAAATTGCAAAGAAGGGATCCAAAGGTTTCTTAATTACACATTTATTTTTCTTAATTATTTAAAATTTTGGATTTTTGAAACGTGCTCCGAAAAATCCCAAAAATTTACCCCTAAATAATTTGGGGTGAGGAATCCAACGACAAAGTCGGATTTCAATTCTGACGGTTATTTAATTATCCTATTTTTTGACGCATTTAATTACATTAAAATATTGACGAAACTTCGACGATTTCCAAATGCGTTCAAAATGTCATCCCTAGCTAATTTGGGGGTGACGATTGCAATGGCGAAGTCAGATTTTGATTTTGAGGTCATAATAAATACCTCAATTTTCTAATTAATTAAATATTAAAATAATCCAGAATATTGGATTGAACTCCGAATTGCTCCAAACCTTCAGGGTTTGGATCTAATGACTCGATGATCTTAATGGAATGATAATTACGATATGATTATGCTAAAATCAACTGGGTAACAACCTTGGGTTGTTACAGGACTGATATGCCATTGAGGGAAGATCTCCAATGGCCTGCTGAGGTGGAACGGGTAGTGGGGGACATGCTAAGCTGTCCAGGATCCGAAGGATTCCTTCGATCAGTCGCGGGCATGGCGAAGACGAAGATCCATAGTGCGGGTGTGTTGTGGGCCGTCTGATGGATCGATCAGGACCACAGAATGGTCCTGATCCTTCGAATCATAATAGCTAGACCCTATTGAATCTGCACCGTAGGATTCACAGGGTGCATATAATGACAGATCTTCAGTTCTGTGGGATCTGATCCTAGTCGTTGGATAGGAAGGAAGAACGGTGAGATGTGCGGGACTCTGCTGTTACGTGACTCAGGCTCTGCAGCGGATCGCCCGCGATCCACACAGTGGATCCTAGCCGTTATTTTAGTTTTAGGGTAAAATTGCAAATTCAAATTGTTGGAAACCATAAAATGCAATTAGACCATTTTAATTAAATGTGAATTATGGCCTAAATGATTTCCAAATTGCGCTAAACTTTCACCCCTAGCTAATTTGGGGGTAAGGAATTTAAAAATGTAATCAGATTTTAATTCTTAGATCAAAATATTTTTAGTCTAAACTAGGGCATCTAGACTGATCAAATATCATTTTAGACTTATAGAAGTCTAATGGACTTCAAATTTTTAGGATATGTTTTATTTGATGTTCTAAAAGCAATGGAATTAAAATTAATGATTACTTAGACCATAGATTATTAGGGTAACAAACTAGGGCATCTAGACTGACAAGATACTAAGTGGGCCTTAATAGAGTCTCTCATACCCTTCAGGAAGCGGTGGCATCTAGATGCTTCTATTCTAACTAAATCCGAAACAAAACATGATAGTCTTCAAAATTCTTGCTCATAGTCGAACACTAAATTATTGCCTTATGTGAGATGGAGGAGTTCATCCTCCATAATTGCTTGAGCTAACGCCGGTATGAACGCATCACAGAACGCTTCCAAGAACATATCCCAAGGAATGTCCTCTACTTTATAATCAGCAAATTTGTTATTCCGCTTGTTCCCCCACCAGTACTCAGCTTCTTCTTGAAATAGATGAGCTACTAGGTGGATGGCTTCGGAGTTAGGGCACTTGATAATGGCCAAGTTCATCTCGGCCATCTTAAGCCAATTTACGGTGTCCATAGGGTTCAATGCTCCATTGAATGTAGGAGTTCGGAGGCGAAGGAAATTGTGTAGGATTCTATCGCCCATATAGTGTGAAGATGATGAGAATCCTGATGGGGGTGTAGGTTGCTGTCTAACTGAGAGGATAAGAGCACGTGTCTCTTGCGCCTGCTGCGCATTGCTATCTATTAAGGCCTTCAATAAACTGGCCATAGGGTTGGACTCCTCAGGTTCGCCTAACGATGCGACCGTATTCTTAATTGGAGTAGGAGCAGATGGGAAACTAGGATTCATGACTACAATTATAAGTATGAACTTAGAAACATAAGATTTTACTATAATTTCATTCATTCTTTTCTTTCTCAAAAGAGAAGATACATGGATTCACAAAACATATAACTGAGATGAAAGAAAATGACATAATAAGATATCCAAACATCCTAGTGGCAATACTCTACCTAAAGGCAGTGCAGAAGTCATCATATGTGACTATGTGGCTCTTTCGAGCTAATTTCCTATAAACTCAATACCACTAACGGCTTGCTGATCCCCTCAGTAGGATCTCTACAATCTCTAGTCGGTACTTCTCAGGACAGGTTGTCTCTCAAAATACAGTAGTAACATGATCCAGCCATTCCTTGGCTAGTGCTGAAAGGCTAGTGCCTCCAAAGGATGAATGGACAAGTATCTTATCCAGCACCTCAACTCCACGAGGCGACACTCCATCGACGAGCCTTCCGTAGATCAAGCCATCCATAAGGTCGTCTATCCAGTAGTCGTCAAATCTCCTAAGGTAGAACAAAAATGCTGACTGCGAGTATTCCATTCCTAAGAAAATTTAACCCATAAGTCTTTTATTTGAATTTCATTATTACTTTCAAAAGTTCGTTCAAGTCCTAAGATGTCCATGTTAAAAATGCATAGTTTCAATCAATTAAGAGTTTGGATCTTAATTACGCAAGTTAGGGTTTGGACCCTACTTATGCCTTAATTGAGATCAAGTGTTCATTTATAGATCAATGACAAATCAGTGAATTAAGTATGTATTATTGGTGGCAATTTTAGACCTAGATAAAGTCTTAAAGGTTTGATCAAAGTCTTAAGACTTCTTAAGTTAATTATGGTGATTAAATTCTTCAATTTCAAATTTATTCAATTTATACATAAAACATTTAGCATACATTATATCCATATATTTACCTTACTATTATGAAGCATATTATCAAAAAAATTTATAAAAACAGAAAGTAATTAGTGCTAATCAAACTTTAAATCAATCCAAAAGGATTATCACATAATTACAAATCTAGCCATCATAATTTCATACAAATTGGCACATAAGTTCTATTTAATCTTACAATTAACAAGAGACTAAGTTTGCTAAGATCCAATATATTTAAACCCTAATTTTCACTAATTATGGCTTAAAAAGATTAGCGCATAAGTTAAAGTACAGAGATCGGAAAAATAATTCACTTAGCACATTCATTTTACTCTTCATAAGGAGACTAATGACACCCTAAACATGCAATTTGGTTAAGTATAATTACTAATTCACCCTAATTAAGATCTATAATATTTAGGCAAAATCAAAAAATCTAACCATTAGATGTTCAATATTATTTTATATTCAGATCCTTGATGATTGTCTGATCAATTTCATATATGATATTATAGGGTTTGAACCAGTGGATTAAAAGTTATTCAATTAATACATTTTGTATTTTTATTTAATTAAATCCCTATGATTAGAATTATTGGATTATTTTTCTTAAAGAAAATAATTCCAATTATTTGAATATTAATCAAAACGGGTTTGGCCCGTTCACCAAAACATGTGGGTCGGCTCGGCCTGGGGACCTGTTACTATCAAACAGCGCGAGTCATGGGTCAGCCGGACCCGCATAGTCTGTCTTCTTCCCCTTTCCAGTCCTGATGCCTCACCGATTAGGGTTAGGGCCAAATTTGTGGCCTAGGGACCACGCCACGGCCTCGGGTTGATCGAGAATCAATCCCCTAGCCAAGATGCTTCGATTGAGACCAAGAGCCCTCTATGAGAGGGTCTGGATCTGCCTGACCTTATCACCTGAGAACTCTCGCAATGGGACAATTGTGGGGAGACAATTCTCCCCATAGAGGCTATGCCAGACTCAGGGATCGATCCCTACACCATCAGGGAGGTGAGGCGGATTGAAGCCCCTTGGTATGAGGGCCTGGAGTGAGCTAGAACATCGGGGTCTTACTCGACCCGAGGCATCCTTAAGGGACTTAGCCTGATAGATCGATTCGATCGATCAGGGCTAACGCAAGGCATAATTTTGATACCCTTGAGCTCAAATCGACAATACGCAGCTAACCGAATGAAAAGGAGGGGAGTTTGAACCTAATTGGCTCAGACTGAGCAAGAGGGAGTACTTGGTTTGTCAAGATGGCTCGGGATGATTGACTGAGGGAATGGCTGGCCTTAGCTGAGCTTCCAGATGCTGCAAAGGATCCTGAACACCAAGAGAGCCTACTATCTGCGGTTCGGCTCCTGGATCGCCTACGCAAGCTTGGGTGTTCGGCAATGGCGGAAGCTGCAGAGAGCTCAATTGATCAGCAAGGGTCAATTGGAGCAATGCTAGGGCTATTTTTAGCTTTGGTAAGGGATTGGGAAGCTTCTGGAGGGTTGGCCTGGGCTGGGAAGGACCCGAGAGGTCGGGCCATTGCCGAGCTCTCAATTTTACTAATTGAGCTCGGCCGGGTAACGAGGCCCAGTTGGAGAACCTCGCGATTACGGGAGGATCCCCAACAGCTTGCTGAGCTGGATGCGGGAGTGGGGGACAGGTTCGGCAGCTGCCAGTACGGGGATTTTCTCTGTCGGGTGTGTGAGCGAGAGGAAGACGAAGGTCCACAGTGGCGGGACCTTCGGATGTCGTCTGATCTATCGATCAGATAGTCGCTACGGCTAGGATTGCTCGAATCCTAACAGCTGATTGCGGGAGTGATCCTGGCCGTAGGATCCACGAGTTCATTTAACGATGGATCCGCTATCTCGCGGAATTAAATCCGGACCGTGGGATTTAAGGGTCCGAAGGTGAGATCAGCGAGACTTCGCTGTCGCGTGACCCGGACTCCACAGCTGATCGCCCGCGGTCCGCACAGCGGATCCCGGCTGTTAAATTAGTTTAAAGGTATATTTGCAATTTAGAAAAGTTAGGAACCCTTTTATGCAATTAGACCATTTTAATTAAATATTAATTATGGCCTAAATGATTTCCAAATTGCACCAAACTTTCGCCCCTAGCTAATTTGGGGGTGAGAAATTAAAAAATGCAATCAGATTTTAATTCTGAGATCAAAATATTTTGAGTCTAAACTAGGGCATCTAGAGTGATCAAATATCATTTTGGACTTAGAGAAGTCCAATGGACTTCAAATTTTTAGGATATATTTCATTTGATGTTCTAAAAGCAATGGAATCAAAATTAATGATTACTTAGACCATAGAATAGTAGGATAACAACCTAGTGTTGTTACACTATTAGAAGTGAGTAGTTTCAATTTAGAACTCTATAATTCCAAATCTCAATTTTGACCCTTAAGGAGGGACATTTTGGTCATTTTACCCAACTATTATTTTAAGTGTTCCAAAGCCTTAGGAATATATCCAAATGCCTAAAATTAATAATATAATTGATTTTGATCTTTTTATAAACCTTTAGACTTGAAGAATGGCTTTTAATGTCTAAACCCTAATTCCTCTTAAGAATTAATTAGGTACCTTAATAAGGATCTAACATGGATTTATGATCCACATTGTTGTCTCATAAGATATAAAACAATGCTTATTCAATCAATAATATTTAACATATTTATTTATCGAATTATCCTTGAATCATATCTAAAAATATTTAAATAAGTCCTTAGGTCCATTCTAATTAATATCCTAAGTGTTTAACCTTGACCTTGATACTTAGATTTTAATAGTTTTTTTCTTTAGAGTAACTGAATCACTCTGAACCTTCTTAAAATTTGTGATATTTTTCTCATTAAGAATTAAATTGTATTCTTAAAACCTTTAGAAACTCTTAAGTACTATGTTCCTTGTATTATCTTTTATTGACTTAGTGAATTTAACTCTATTGAATAATGAAATTATTCAATAGATTAAATATAGTTTCTAACATCAGAGGGAGATTCTAATTATTTTATCATATGATTTTAAACTTTTAGCCTTTCTATTATTAGGATTCTTTCACTTTAATAAACCTCTAGTCCCTAAAATTCTCTATCTTTAGAGTGATATTTTGTGAGAAATCCTAAATCCTTTGATGTTAGCACCTTGGGATGAGAGCTTAAACCCTAATTTTAGATTTAACTTTAATTCCCTGAATCTTGATTTTCTTGATCAATATTGGTTATGAGTTATTAAAATATATCAAATAAGTTGTTGATTAATTATTTAACCTTTGTAGATGACATTCCTGATTAGGATTTAGAACTTTTAAGTTTTAATGTTTAACTTTTAAGACTGAGAATCTGAGATTTTACTCGATAGTAGGATATTAAAGATCCTAAACTTGTATTCTCTCTGAATATATAGAATGATTAAATTAGTTAACAATACATATCACATTTGCTTTTGTAGATTCTTGCTTACTTTGACTTTATTGCTTTGCACACTTTGCATTTAAGCCTTGTACCATGGACATATTTAATTGAATATGGAATATTCAATGAGTATTCTATAACAGTTTTGAAATGCTTAAACATTATCAATCATAATCAATAGTTTCAGCATTTTCAATTATCAATTTAGTAGAGTGTGCCCTAGTTAGTCACCCTCTACAACTCAGTTCTCTTGCAATAGAATTGACTCGTATCCAACCATGTGAGGGTTTGGATGATACATGATTGATTATATAGTTCAGCTCAGATCTAGCCGTGAGTGGTCTAGATAATACATGTGAGAATTTTTGTTCTGTGGCTATATTGACCAATTTTTAATTATGATAGTACTAGTCTAGGCACGTGATTAATTACAGTACAGTTTCAGTGGCTTTATTAGCCATATTTTATGTTGTGGCATGTTTACTTGTTACTTTCTGTTCTGCACGCTTTTACTACTATTTCAGCATAGTATTTTACTACTGCTCGTGGGATGTTAGATTTGATTTTAAGTTGAATCCAGCATCTATTTTACATAAGTTCAAATTTACTTTCTATTAATTTGGCATACTTTCTAAAGATCATATGCATGTTTAGGATTTTCTTTTAATTAATTTTAGTCTTAAATACATGTATTGCATAACCTTTTTGCAGCTTCTAGTTTGAGGTATATTTTTTGGCATACTTTATTTTTGTTAAATTAAAAATGCTTTATTTATAAATATTCAGTTTCTTTGTTGCTTGTTGCACCTTTATAGTTGCTTAAATGTTCATCAATTGTGATATCTTTAAAATGTAGATTTAATTAAATCAGCCTAAAATGTACTTAGACAATTGTCTAATATAAGTTTTTTTTTTCTTGGTTAGGGCCCTGACATTGTGAAACCGACAATGTTAGATTCAGAGCTGTTCATGGAGGTACCTTTAGGTGATGGGCTTAGCCAAAAGGAGGACCTTCCTACTACTGCTGAGGCTTAGATAGTATTTTATTTCTATTTGTGAGAATGAGTGGTACTTTCTCTTTAGATTTATTTCGGTATTGCAATAATTCAGTATTCTTTATGCTTTTACTTTTCTGCACTTTATATTGAGCTTAGCTACTATTCTCTTCTTTCTGCACTATAGAAATAAATGTTATATATATTTTGCTTCCACACTCTATTCTTGTACATGCCTATTTGATGAATAAATTATACATACATGTGGCATATTCTATAATTATCGGTGGATTATGATGAAAAGCTTAATTCAACTATAATTGGGAATTTGTCACACAATGACCGCTCTACTGTAATCATAATAATATTAGCATTAACATAACCATGGAAGGGATAGGACTCCACAGTTGGTATTAGAGAATACCATAAGGTGTCAGATTGGAATTTTCATTCACATCTACTTAATGGATTGTTCTTTTATAATGCAGTCAACAAATATAATATCAATAGTGGCCATATTATTAACAACTCAGTATAAAAGCATAAATTAGACTTATCCACACAAAATGTTTTAATCATTCCATAAGAAACCTAAAGTAACTTAAGAATTTTTAGCTCACTCATAGGACAATGGAGTATGGAATGACAAAACTTAACTACTACACTAAAATATTTGAAGCCATTTGGGAATTTGACTTCCTGCTCAGTCAAAATTGTGCTTGGATCATGGAAGTAACCCTTGTTGTTACCCAGGCTTAATCTGGATTAATTAAGCTAAACCAACCTTTGAATTTGATTCCATTGGACTCATTGGGTCATTTAAACCTAACCCTAAAAGTTTGAAATCAATCGAAGTTAAACTAGCAAATTTGGTATTTTTGGCTATTTTTAAGCCCTGAAAAATACCTAAAATAATTTGATCTTCAAATCAAAATCTGATTTCATTTTTGAATTCCTCACACCCTAATTAGCTAAGGGTGAAATTTTGGGAATTTTTGGAGCTCATTTGGCCCTAAATTGGAATTAGAATTCTTAAGAATAAATATATATTATTTAATTTGATTTTAAATTATTTAAATTAAATAAATTAATTCTTTTAATAAACGAGATTTGCTGTCGGGACCGCGACAGATCCGCTGCGGGGTCCCGACAGCGGGGCACCATACTCGCCAAATGGATGCCCGAGCACACATCTCAGCGCTCTTAATCCAACGGCTCCCATCTCGCGCATCTCGATCAAATCCTACCTGCCCGATCGGCATCCTAGATCCGACGCTGGAGATTTAATCCGTGTTCGATTATTTAGAGGCTGCATCAGGCCGTCAATTCCCAATGGTCTCGGCATCAGACGGAGGAGACGAGCCCTACCACTGTGGATCTTCGTCCTCACGGAGATTCTACCGACAGCGGAAATTTGCCACGTAGACTTTGTCTCCCACTCACGCTGCCACATCCGCCCAGCCGTTAGGATCTTCCCGGTTCTGGCAGAATAATGCCCGTCGGGTCCTGAGGGCCTGCTTGCCCCAAATTGTTGAGGCTCGGGACTCCACCCCTGCCCGAGCCTGAACTATGGCATCTGGCCATGGCAACCTTCCCTGAACCTCTCCTCACCTATAAATACCCTTGGTGCACTTCAGTGACCTCCTTTGCCCACTGAGACCCACAATTTTTCCCAGAAGAAGCTATGGAGCGCCCGGTGATCCCCGACGTCGGAACCTGCTGAGTACAGCTGATAGAGGGCAAGGTCTGGCGTTCAGACCCCCTACATAGCTGCTGAGCCTGCTTGGAGAGTTCCCAAGCTAACCAGTACCTCTCTGCCACTGCGTTTCTGCAAACCAAGGTACAGCCTCCGACCTTACCGCCTCTGTCGAGCTGGTTTCAGCTCGGCTCGTCTCTTCTCTAACCCTAGATGCTGCGATAGGTCCTCACCTAGATTCCCAGTAGCGTCTGAGCCTTCGGGAGAGGCCTGGAAGTGGGCTAGACGGCGAAATTGCCGTCTGAATGCGCACTGCCAATGGAGCTCTGGTTCACAAAAATGGTGTGCACCAACTGCGCAATTAGCCATTCTTTGGGCGTCAGAAATGATCGTCAATGATTGTCGAGCCATATCGAAGGGTTGGGTGCTATCGAATCGATCGATTCGACTAAGGATTGACTGACCCATCCAGGGTTCTAGCTCGCTTTACCTCGAGTAGCACTCCACTGATTTAGACCACCCCAGAACTTCTCTTCTCGCCCTATTGCTTCCTCTTAGGACCCTGAACGTTTAGGGATCGAGACGGGCGCAATCCGTGGCCTCTGTGAGGAGAATTCTCTCCTCACAGGTGCGCCTTTAGGGACGCCTCGGCCGAGTAGTCCCCCGATGATTCAGCGCCCCCCAAATAGGGGTTTGCGGTTCATTCGACGCGTCTTTGAAGCCTGAACGTGTAGCCAACAAATTGGTGGCGTGGCGTGTACGGAGTGCGGCGAATTCAGCGATTGGAGTTTGCCCTAATTCGCGGTAGTCGAGAGGTAGGGGACGAAGTCACGGGTCAGGCCAACCCGTGATCCGCACGGTTTTGATTTTGGGCCGCATTTATTAAATAATTTTAGGAATGCATTTTTAATGATTCTGAATTTAATTAATCAAAACCTAAGGTTCTAATTTAAATAAACATTCAGATTAAATTAATTGAATAACTTTGGTTATACTGGTCCAAATGGCGTGATCCAATATACTATTTGCATCAAAAAAATACAAGGAATCTAAATATAAAATAAAATCACAGATCCAATGGTTGGATTTAAAAATATTTGCCAAACTTTTTGTTGTCATTAATTAAGTCATATAAAATTATCTAAGTATCCAAATTATAAGATTAAGGGCTCTGTTTGCTCCTTGTACCCTAAGGAACAATATTAGACCCTTAAATTTAATTTTGGATAATTATTTTTCTTAATCACTCCTTAATCACCTTAAATAAGGATTAGTAAAATTAACCATAATTAATCCTCTGATTTGGATGGGGGTTGTTCCCAATGTCATATTAGGTCTATATTAACCTAAGTATAAGGTTGGATTGCCCTAAGAATACCTATGTTCACTAATCACCCTAATTAGCTTAAATAAGTAATTAGTGCTAATTAAGATGAATTAGGTCATCAAAACCTAATATAAGTGTGTTTCTCACTTCACTAATCATTATGAAACTCATTAAGATAGATTGGGATCAATTTGGGTAAGTAAACCCTAACATCCCAATTCTTGCCTTAAGAGGGGCATTTTGGTCATTTTGATCAAAATATGTTAAAATGCTCCTTAAAGCTTGGAAATTTCAGTAAACTATCCTAAGGTAGATTATAAATGTTTTCTGAACTCTTAGACTAATAGCAATGTTAATGTCATCATTAATTCAAGAAATCTCTTCTTAATCCTTAATTAAGACACTTAGATCTTAAGTGATCTTATAAGAGTCTTTTGGCAGTAATCCTTGAATCAAATAATGGAGATGCTTAAAATATCACCTTAATAAGTTCAGTAAGGTTAACCTAAGAGCTAAAACTTAAAAGAAATGTAATTGGTAAAGTCTTAGTTAAGTTCTAATTTAGAGATCTAAAGTGATCAAACCTCAGATCCTTAGATCTTAAGTAGCCCTAAAAAGGTCAATATGAGTTTAATGTTAATTTAATACTTAGAATTGTCAATTTCAACCTTAATAAGCTCCTTGTAGTCTAACTATGAACTTAGATTCTAAAAGAATCATAAATGGAATCCCTTAAGATAAAGTTCTAATTTAGACATCTAAATTGATCAAACCTCAGATCTTTAGATCTTAAGATCTTGGACTTAGATCTTCAATTTGAAATTGAACCATCTACAATTGAAATTCTTTAATGATTGATTGTTTAATCTTTTAAAACCTTCCATGTGGGTATAAGATGATTCAACCAATAAGATAATGAAATTATCTTAAAGATTGAATATAGATCTTAGATTCTCAAGTTCTTAATTGATTATTTTATCTTATAATCAGTAGAATAGTCTTTCACTAAGTTCTTAGTTCCTGAATCTTTCAGCTTATAGGATCCTTTACCTTTAATTTGGGCATTAAGTGTGAACCTTAGACCCTAGATAGAAAATTACCTTGGATTTGGGATTTGAACTCAACATAGGGTTTAAGTTCTAAATCCTTAAATCTTGATTTACTTAATCAAGATTTGGGTAAGAGAGTAAAATATAAATTAATTGGGTCGTTGATTTACTTACTTAAACCATATAGTCATCACATGATTTTGAATTAGAACATATTAAGTTCTACTATTAACTTTGAGGACGTAAATCTGAGATTCTACTCGATAGCTGGATATCGGAGATCCTAAACTTGTACCTTCTCAGAGTAGCTAGATTTGGTAATTAGACAACAATAGATATCACATAAGTCTAGATTGAGTCTCTTGCTTACTTTGACTAAGTTGCTTTACATACCTTGGATTTTGAGCTTTATTCTTTGAGCATAATAGGAATACTTAGGATATGGATGATACATCCTAAGTTAGAATTTATAAAGCATATATCATTTCATCAAGTTTTACAGTAATTTTTAGTTAGTAGGATAGGTTCTAAGTATAGTGTTGCCACCTTCAGTATTCAGTATAGTATGAAAGTTACCCAGGCCTCAGAGAGGAACAGGGATGGCCTAATGGCTGGGTATTTTGATGATATTTGGGCGGGGATGGCAGTGCTATATCTTAGGCTTATTACTACTCTAATGCAGTTCAGTTGCAGATGGTATGATTTGCCACCTATTTCAGTGACTTTACTTGCAGTTTCAGTTGGCTTTACCACATGCTTCAGTGGTTTTCTATTTTCAGTATTTGCTTGCTTTGCCACATGTCTCAGTGGCCTTACATTGCACTTGATTGTTTTGCTTTTTGCCACATGTCTCAGTGGCCTTTCTTTTCCTTTCTTTTCCTTTCCTTAACTAGCATGTTGTATGTATACTCATATGGTTTACTTATATATTTTTGGGCATATTTAGGATGCTAGAATTGCACATTTACAGTACTTGTGTTTCTTTTATATACTCAGCATATGTTAACATGATCATAAGCATGTTAGGTTTAGAATTGTATGGTAATTGCTATTTCTTTTAGCTTTTAGCCTCACCTTATTTATTTTGCATTGTATGCTGGCTATAAATGGATATTTTATAGTTACCCATTTCTTTCATAGCTTGTTGCACCTTTACTGCTTGCATGTGTAGTTAAGTTAAAATGTGATATCTTTAAATGTTCAGTTCATTCAAATAGCCTAAAATGTACTTAGACAATTGTCTAATTGTAATTTTTTTGTTTTGTTGGTTGGGGCCCTGACATTTGTGATACCGATAAATGTCAGATTCAGACGTGTTCGTGGGCAGTGTCACGGAGGAGCAGGTTCAGGAGGAGGACTATGCTGCTGCTGTTTAGTTAGATATTGCCTTTTTATTTCAGTGAGATTGAGAGATATTTTTCATTCTCTTTAAACTTTAGCTTGTAATAATTAAATTCTAGATGTATTTCATTTTTGCATTGTGATGAGTTACTCTATTGCATTCTCTTTTCTACTGTGTATGCTTGTGGATGTTACTCTATTATTTTTTGCTTCCGCCACAGTTGGTATCAGAGAATACCATAAGGTGTCATTATGGGATCTATGATTCCTTTCTACCTAATAGACCGTTCTTTTGAAATACAAGCATCAATATAAGTGACATCCAAAACATAATAGTGTCAGTAACTCTATGCAAAATGTAGGAGGAGTATACTCCCATCCTAATAAACTAGTCATCTGGAGTCTAACACAAATGTAATAAAATTCTATCCTCAGAGTCAAATGGATTTTGAAGAGTCCAATATAGACTATTATCAGCGTGCTTTCAGGAGAGTTTGGAGCTGTAGCTTCAAATAGAGGCAGGAAAGCAATTGGCAGATTGAAGGGGTGTCAGCAAAAGGAATTTTCATCCTAGAGAAGCTTCTACAGCAAGCTGTATATCGAGGGCTCAACTTTTCCATATACGCACAAGAATGTTTGAGCCGAGTGGAGTACATTCTGATACACATAGAGTGTCCTGAGTCACTTTATGTAGATATTATGACAGACCTAATGGTGGACTACACCAGAGTTTGGTGGTATGAGACCATGGCAAGGCTCGAGAAGAAACGTAATAGGAAGCATCGGGAAGTCACTTTTGAGGACTTTTGTGTAGCCTTTAGGGCAGAGTACATTGATAATGTTTGAATGATAGTTAGGATAAATGTTATTTCATTTTCAAGCAACTCCATTTGATTTACAATTTTGGCATTGTAATCCCTTAATTCTATAATTAATGAAATTTTGATTTCCCTTCCTTAGAGTAAATTCTGAGTTTGTTCTTTTCTTAATTAAACTAGAATGGATTATGCATCACCACCCACCATTACTCCTATCAAGTACACTGTGGCCTCTAGTAGTTCTAACGATGAGGTAGCTCATCTGCGAGCCATGGTGGCAACTCTGCTGGAAAACCAAACTCAACAGGTGCTCGTTATGCAGAAACTACTGAATGATCGTACAACTCCAATCATTGTCGCTGCTCCGACAGTTCATGCTCCACAAATTGCTTCTTCTTCATATCATTCAGCGAATAATCTCCTCCATAATTTTCTAAGGTTAGGACCTCCAACCTTTGGCGGAAATCTGTCACCAATGGATACAGCCGATTGGTTGAACGCCATGGAAAAGGATTTGATTAGTCTGAAAATTCTGGACTCCGAAGCCGTCCATCTCACCACCCATCTGTTCCACATCGAGGCAGAATATTAGTGGGAAGAAGTCAGAAATACCCAGTTTGTCGACTATGAACTAGACGACATTCCCTGGGATGCATTTGTTGAAGCCTTCAAGACCGAATTCATTCCCCCGTCTGCACAAAACATTATCTCCGACACGATCATAAGGTTGACTCAAGGGAGTGGTTCAGTAGCTAAATACGAAAGAGAATTTCGTAGATTGATTCACTTCACGCCAGAAGTTACTCATTCGGAGTCAGCTAAGTGCCATTGCTTTTTTTGTGGACTCCAAAGTTCACTAAAGAACCAGATTGTGCCGCTATGTCTAACTAGCTTCTTCAAGCTAGTGGAAATGGCTAAGGTGATTGAGCATCACCAATCTGAAGAGGATCTTAAATGAAAAGCACAAACAAATCTAAACCCGCGGGAAAACTTCAAAAGACACGGATCTAACCATGCGAAAGTATATCAGCTGGAAGCTGCACCTACCGCCGAACAAATTCAAAACTGTACTAAACCACATCCGTATGGCAAGTGTTATCACTTTGGCCAGAGGTGTTTTAATTGTGGGCGCACAGGCCATCGGTTCTATCAGTGCAACCACACAGAAACGGTGGACAGAATTCCAATGAAACCCCACCAGAAGGACCAGGTGTTTAGAGCAACTCCACTGAACCAGAGAGAATCAAATCTGGCTATAATGCCAGCCCCTGCTTCTGAAGTAGCTCACACGCAGCCACTAGCTCCCAATTCTCAGAACTATTAGCGATGGCAGTCTAACAATCATTCTGCTGGTCCTGCCCGAGTATATGCTTTAACTCTTATGGAAGCCGTAGAAGATAATAACAATGTGGTTTCAGGTACACACTCCTAAACCTCTCCTGCTACATTATATTTCTGTATTTTAAATCTTTCAAGTCGTTAATGCAAAACTATGTAAATTTAGGCACACTTTATTTCAATAACCAACCTTGTAACGTATTATTCGATACTGGTGCCAGTCACTCGTTTATCTCAGAACTCTTTGTCAATAACCTTAAACTTCACGCATGCAACCTAGCACAAAAGTTGAATGTTGGACTTCCGTCTGGAACCCAACTAAGTGCCCATAAATTCTGCAATATTAAAGTTTCGATAAATAATCAAGAATTTCAGGCCAAACTAATCATCTTGCCGATAGCTAACTTTGATATCATCCTTGGGATGAATTGGCTCAGTGACAATAACACCGTGATAAACTGTCATAAGAAGAAAGTCACTCTCCATTCTCAGGGCAAGCCTGAAATGTTTGTAGGAAAAACCAGCACGCAGTCATCTTTAATAAATTCCACTAGAGCCGAACAATTGATTTTCAAGGGTTGTAGTGCCTACTTAGTCACCAAGATGGGCGAAACAAAAGAAAATATCTCCCTTGCTAATTGTAAGATAGTCAAAGAATTCACCGATGTATTTCTAGAAGATTTGCCTGGTGTACCTCCTTTCAGAGAAGTGGAATTCTCTATTGAATTGATCCCTGGTACCCAGCCGATATCCAAAGCACCTTATAGAATGGCACCTAAAGAGCTTCAGGAACTCAACGAGCAGTTACAAGAACTCCTGAATAAAGATTTCATTAGGCCAAGTATGTCTCCTTGGGGAGCGCCAGTGTTATTTGTGAAAAAGAAGGATGGATCTATGCGTATGTGTATAGATTATCGTGAATTGAATAAGGACACCATAAAGAACAAATACCCACTGCCTAGAACGATGATTTGTTTGACCAGTTATTCAGAGTCGTGATATTTTCCAAGATCGATTTAAGATCTGGATACCACCAGCTGCGAGTAAAGGAAGATGATGTAGGGAAGACTGTGTTCCGTACTCGTTATGGACACTTTGAGTTTTTTGTGATGTCATTCGGACTCACCAATGCACCATCAATCTTTATGGATTTGATGCAGCGCATGCTAAACCGTATTTGGATAAGTTTGTGATTGTCTTCATCGACGATATCCTTATTTATTCTAAAAACTCTGAGAGATCATGAAGAACATCTGAGGTTAGTGTTGGAAACTTTACGTGAGCATCAACTGTATGCCAAGTTCTCCAAATGTGAATTCTGGCTCCATTCCATTGCATTCTTGGGACATGTAGTCGATGCCCAAGGTATCCGTGTAGATCAAAGTAAGGTAAGAGCTATTCAGGACTGGGCTTAACCTAAGTCTGTCACCGACATTAGAAGTTTCCTGGGATTAGCAGGATATTACAAGAAGTTTGTTAAGAGCTTTTCCCAGATTGCTCGTTGACTAAATTGACTCAAAAGAGCGTTCCATTCATTTAGAGTCCAGAGTGCTAGGAAGCATTTCAAACTCTTAAGGATGCTCTTTCTACCGCTCCAGTTCTTGTTCTACCAAAAGAAGGGTTGAATTATCAGGTATATACCGATGCCTCTGGAATCGGTCTAGGTTGTGTTTTAATGCAAGAGGGTAAGGTAATTGCTTACGCCTCTCGTCAACTAAAACCCCACAAGCGAAATCATCCAGTTCATGATCTTGAACTTGCAGCTGTAATATTTGCCTTGAAAATATGGCGTCACTATCTGTACGGAGTGCAATGTTCAATTTTCACTGATCATCAAAGTTTGAAGTATTTCTTCACCCAGAGAGAATTGAATTACCGCTAGAGAAGATGGTTGGAGCTCATCAGCGATTATGATCTCAATATCCAATATCATCCAGGAAAAGCTAATGTAGTGGATGATGCTCTTAGTCGTCGTGGTACTTTAACATCTATGATTGCCTCCAGTTTCTTAGAATCTGAATTTCATAAGCTCGAGATTTCTCTGGTAAATGGTAATATGTTGAGTTCACTATTAGCAAATATTAATGTGGAACCCACTTTCCACCGAGATGTCTCTATCTCACAAACCAAAGATGATAAGTATCTGAAATTTAAAGCAGATATTGAAGGTGATCTTCGTCAGGATTTGCAGTTGCGCAATGGTGTTGCTTAATAAGGTAATCGATTGTGGATTCCTAAGTCCATACATCAAGAAGTTTTAGTCGAAGGCCATAATTCTGGGTATCACATTCACCCAGGCAGTACTAAGATGTACCAAGATATGAAGCAATCGTTTTGGTGGCCAGGTATGAAGAAAGATGTAGCTGACTTTATAGCCAAGTACCATGCCTGTAATTTAGTAAAGGCCAAACACCAAAGACCTGGTGGTCTTCTGCATCCATTAGATATCCCAGAATGGAAATGGTTCGATATATTTATGGATTTTGTCATGGGATTGCCTCGTGCAAAATCAGGTGCCGATGCGATCTGGGTGATAGTAGACCGCTTAACCAAATCAGTGCATTTTCTTCCCATCCGTCAAACTGATTCTGTAGAGAAGTTAGCAAAACTTTACATCAAGGAGATTGTCAGATTGCATGGTATTCCAAAATCAATAGTATCTGATAGAGATAGCAGATTTACTTCCAAGTTTTGGCAAGCTGTGCATCAAGATCTAGGTATGACTTTAGCCATGAATACAGCTTTTCATCCTCAAACGGATGGTCAAACTGAAAGGCTAAACCAAGTGTTGGAAGATTTGCTTAGGTTATGTATTCTTGATTTTGCTGGTTCATGGGAAGATCACATCCTGTTAGTGGAGTTTGCCTACAATAACAGTTTTCAAGCCAGCATTAAGATGGCCCCTTATGAAGTGTTGTATAGAAGAAAATGCAGTACTCCATTATCCTGGTTAAAAACAGGAAGCGTTCAGCTTTTTGGTTCAGAATTAGTTGAAGAAACCAGTAATAAGATCAAATTAATTCAGCAGAGAATTCGTTCAGCTCAAGATCGTCAAAGAAAGTATCATGATTCTCACCACCGCCTCCTAGAATTAAATGTGGGAGATTCTGCTTATCTAAAGGTCAATCCAATGAAAGGTGTCTTCAAATTTGGCGTAGCTGGGAAACTCAGCCCCTGCTATGTTGGACCATTCAAAGTATTGGCCAAGGTAGGATCATCTGCCTACCGGTTAAGCCTTCCTGATGACTTTGCAGCTGTTCACAATGTATTTCATATATCATCCTTGAGAAGATGTCTTCGAGACCCTTCTCACCTCGTTCAACTTCCAGTAGTGGAGATTCAACTTGATCTTTCGTATGCCGAAGAACCTATCAGATTCTTAGCTCATGATCAGAAACAGCTAAGGAATCGTTCAATTCCTATGGTCAAAATTCAGTGAAAGAATCGATCGTTAGGAGAATCTACTTATGAGAAAGAGGTGGATATGCGCAATAAATATCCCCAGCTCTTTGTAAACTCAGGTATTGTTCTTCTCTTTCTATCAATCGTATTTTAACTTGTATTGTTCCAGTAGAATTATTCTTCACTTAGGTGATGTCAGGGATGGCATCATTCTTAAGTGGGGGAGTCTGTAACAACCCTTATTGTTACTCAGGCTTAATCTATATTAATTAAGCTAAACCAACCTTTGAATTTGATTCTATTGGACTCATTGGGTCATTTAAAGCTAACCCTAGACGTTTGAAATCAATCGGAGTTAAATTGGCAAATTTGGTATTTTTGACTATTTTTAAGCACTAAAAATTACCTAAAATAATTTGATCTTCAAATCAAAATCTGATTTCATTTTTGAATTCCTCACACCCTAATTAGCTAAGGGTGAAATTTTGGGAATTTTTGGAGCTCATTTGGTCCTAAATTTGAATTAGAATACTTAAGAATAAATATATATTATTTAATTTGATTTTAAATTATCTAAATTAAATAAATTAATTCTTTTAATGAACAGGATTTGCTGTCGGGACCACGGCAGATCCGCTGCGGGGTCCCGACAGCGAGGCACCATACTCGCCAAATGGATGCCCGAGCACACATCTCAGCGCTCTTAATCCAATGGCTCCCATCTCGCGCATCTCGATCAAATCCTACCCGCCCGATCGACATCTTAGATCCGACGCTCAAGATTTAATCCGCGTTCGATTATTTAGAGGCCGCATCAGGCCATCAATTCCCAACAGTCTCGGCATCAGACGGAGGAGACGAGCCCTACCACTGTGGATCTTCATCCTCACGGAGATTCTGCCGACAGTGAAAATTTGCCACGTAGACTTTGTCTCCCACTCGCGCTGCCACGTCCGCCTAGCCGTTAGGATCTTCCCGGTTCTAGCAGAATAATGCCCGTCGGGTCCTGAGGGCCTGCTTGCCCCAAATTGTTGTGGCTCGGGTCTCCACCCCTGCCCGAGCCTGAACTATGGCATCTGGCCATGGCAACCGTCCCTGAATCTCTCCTCACCTATAAATACCCTTGGCGCACTTCAGTGACCTCCTTTTCCCACTGAGACCCACAATTTTTCCCAGAAGAAGCTATGGAGCGCCCGGCGATCCCCGTCATCGGAACCTGCTGAGTACAGCTGATAGAGGGCAAGGTCTGGCTTTCAGACCCCCTGCATAGCTGCTGAGCCTGCTTGGAGAGTTTCCAAGCTAACCAGTACCTCTCTGTCATTGCGTTTCTGCAAACCAAGGTACAGCCTCTAACCTTATCGCCTCTATCGAGCTGGTTTCAGCTCGGCTCGCTTCTTTGAGGACGTAAATCTGAGATTCTACTCGATAGCTGGATATCGGAGATCCTAAACTTGTACCTTCTCAGAGTAGCTAGATTTGGTAATTAGACAACAACAAATATCACATAAGTCTAGATTGAGTCTCTTGCTTACTTTGACTAGATTGCTTTGCATACCTTGGATTTTGAGCTTTATTCTTTGAGCATAATAGGAATACTTAGGATATAGATGATACATCCTAAGTTAGAATTTGTAAAGCATATATCATTTCATCAAGTTTTACAGTAATTTTTAGTTAGTAGGATAGGTTCTGAGTATAGTGTTGCCACCTTCAGTATTCAGTACAGTATGGAAGTTACCCAGGCCTCAGATAGGAACTAGGATGGCCTAATGGCTGGGTATTTTGATGATATTTAGGTTGGGATGGCAGTGCTATATCTTAGGCTTATTACTACTCTAGTGCAGTTCAGTGTAGATGGTATGATTTGCCACCTATTTTGGTGACTTTACTTGCAGTTTCAGTTCGTTTTACCACATGCTTCAGTGGTTTTCTATTTTCAGTATTTTCTTGCTTTGCCACATGTCTCAGTGGCCTTACATTGCACTTGATTGTTTTGCTTTTTGCGACATGTCTCAGTGGCCTTTCTTTTCCTTTCATTTCCTTTCCTTAACTAGCATGTTGTATGTATACTCATATGGTTTACTTATATATTTTTGGGCATGTTTAGGATGCTAGAATTGCACATTTACAGTACTTGTGTTTCTTTTATATACTCAGCATATTTTAACATAATCATAAGCATGCTAGGTTTATAATTGTATGGTAATTACTGTTTCTTTTAGCTTTTAGCCTCACCTTGTTTATTTTGCATTATAGGCTGGCTATAAATAGATAGTTTATAGTTACCCATTTCTTTCATAGCTTGTTGCACCTTTACTACTTGCATGTGTAGTTAAGTTAAAATGTGATATCTTTAAATGTTCAGTTCATTAAAATAGCCTAAAATGTACTTAGACAATTGTCTCACTGTAACCTTCTTGTTTTGTTGGCTGGGGCTCTGGCATTTGTGATACTGACAAATGTCAGATTCAGACGTGTTCGTGGGCAGTGTCGCGGAGGAGGAGCAGGTTCAGGAGGAGGACTGTGCTACTGCTGTTTAGTTAGATATTGCCTTTTTATTTCAGTGAGATTGAGAGACATTTTTCATTCTCTTTAAACTTCAGCTTGTAATAATTAAATTCTGGATGTATTTTATTTCTGCATTGTGATGAGTTACTCTATTGCATTCTCTTTTCTACTGTGTATGCTTGTGGATGTTACTCTATTATTTATTGCTTCCGCCACTTTGATATCTATATATTGATGAATATTATAACACTTGGTGATAAGTCCTTGGCTTAAAGTAGGTTGGGTTTACCTAACCTTACTTAAGTTGGGGATTTGCCACTGTTGGAGCACCGTACTTCCTTGTTATCAGTACGGGGCCCCCACAGAGTATTAGCCAATGGTGTTCTAATAGTTGACAAGCTTCTCCGATATTCAATCTTTAGAGAACTTCACTTCCCAATTATAGCTGGAGAATGGTTAAACCGTGTGGAATCAAGCTTAGACTTTATAGAATTCCTCGATCACATTCGTCTTCAACTGGTAACCTTTCTTTTGCATGATGCAACTGAGGACTGGTGGGTTACCATCAGTTGGAAGCTTGAAAAGAAATGCAGAAGGGAGCATCATTCTGTCACCTATGTTGATTTTAGTTTTGCATTCACTACAAGGTTTATTGAGTGGTTTAGTATAATTATAATAAGTGTTTGTATCTTCCTTTTAGTGCCTTAGTAGTCATATGTTTTATCTTTTTGCATTTCCATCATCTATGTAACCTTCAAGTTTTAATGAATAAATAAACTTATTATGGTTATCGTTGAATGTTAAATTATATTGTGTTTATCTATTAAATCTTAAATAATAATTCATCTTTCAACAAATAGTATGAATTTAGGATCACCACCAATGACTACTCCCATCAAAACTACTATTGCTTCAAGTAGTGCATTTGATGAAGTCATTTTCTTAAGAAGCATGGTAGCTGCTATGCTTAAGAATCAAATCCAGTAAGCTCTGGCAATCCAAAACTTCTATAAAATTCATCAATTTGCCACTACCAATAATGTTACACCAACAGTTCTTGCTCCTTACGTTACTCTCACTCCTCATCAGTCTGCAAATGAACTCTTGCATAGTTTTCTAAGGTTGAGACCTTATACCTTTAGTGGAAACCTTTCTCACATGGATACAATAAGTTGGTTCAAAATGGTGGAGAAAAATAACAAGTATCAATTGTCCTAACTCTAAGATAATTCATCTTACGACTCACCTATTCCATGAGGAAGCAGAGTACTGGTGGGACAATATCATGACTACTTATTTTGCTAACTTTGACATTGAAGACATTCATTGGGATACATTTGTGTATGTATTCAGAGCAAAGTTTATCCTTCTGTCAGTGCAGAATATAATGGAAGGCACATTGTTAAAAATGAAGCAAGAAAGTTTTCATGTCTCAGAATATGAGATGATTGCTCCTAATTTAACTAAATCTGAAGCCACCAGGTGTCATCGATTACAAAGTGGTATACAAGACACCATCAAGGACCACATTGTCCCTTTGCATCTCACTGACTTTTCTTAGCTAGTCGAGACTGCAAGAGTGGTGGAGCACCACAAATTAAAAAGATACCTAAAGAGGAAGATTAATACGGTGCCTAACCACCATGAGGTATACAAGAAGCATAGGCCTCATCATGCCAAAGTTTATCAGACCGAAGTTGTTTCATCATTTGAACCAATTCATGGCTGCAATAAACCTCATCCTTATAAAAAGATATATACCTGCGGCCATCACTATTTCACTTGTGGTCATCACGGACATCTAGTTTACAATTACACTCAACAAAAATGGTGGACAGTGTCTGTATCATTCATTCTCAGCAAAGGCAAGTTTTCCGTGTTGTGCCCTTGAGCAAGAGAGATCCAAAGATGGAAATAATGCCTCCTTTTTTAGCTAAAGATTTTGAGCCAATAAAGGAGCAAGCTGCTGCTCCCAGAATTCAGAAGCAAAACAATTTAAGAAGCAAGTCAACAACTGTCATGCTCATGTGCATGCCTTAACTCCTCTTGAAACTGTAGAAGATAATGATGTAGTTTCAAAAACATTATGCGTAAATGATAAACTCTGCAACATGTTATTCGACATCAAGGCCAGTCATTCTTTTTTCTCTGAGCATTTTGCTAAAACCCTTAATATGCCTCTACATGTTGGAAAAATAACTGAATGTTGAACTTCCCTGTGGAACCCAACTCAGTGCCCACAAATTTGGTGATATTAAAATCTTGTTAATTGATCAAGTATTTGAATACAAGTTGATTGTTATACATTTAGCCAAATTTAATATTATTCTCAATATGAATTGGATTAGTAGACACAATACAATTATCAATTGCCAAAAGAAGAAAGTCACTCTTCATTCCCTTGGTAAGCCAGAAACATTCATAGGAGAGATTAGTATGCAAGCATCTTTAATCAATGCAATTAAAGCTGAGAAGTTGATTAGTAAGGGATGTGATGCTTTCCTAATCCTAATGATGGGTGAAGCTAAGAAAAGCGTTCCTCAAGCTGAAGGTAAAGTAGTGAACAAATTTGTCGATGTGTTCCCTAAAGAATATTTTGGCTTACCTCTAGTAAGAGAAGTAGAGTTCTCTATTGAGCTTTTTCCTAGAACACAATCTATCTCTAAATTATTGTATAAAATGGCACCTAAGGAATTGCAAGAGCCTAATGAGCAATTTCAAGAACTCTTAAGTAAAAGTTGTATTAGACCCAGTATGTCCCCTTGGGGAGTACCAGTTCTATTTGTTAAGAAAAATGATGAATCTATGCGTACTACATAAATTATCATGAGTTAAATAAAGTAACCAATAGTAATAAGTATACCTTACCTATAATAGACAATTTATTTGATTAGTTATTTGGTGCGTTCATATTTTCCAAAATCGATCTAAGATCAGGATATCACCAGTTGCGAGTGAAAGATTATGATATCGAAAATAAAGCTTTTCACATAAACTGGTGGACAATGTCTGATTATGATATCTATATATCGAGTGAAAGATCTATACCTTCGGCCATCACTATTTCACTTGTGGTCATCACGGACATCTGTTATACAATTACACTCAACAAAAAAGGTGGACAGTGTCTGTATCAGGATATCACCAGTTGCGAGTGAAAGATTGGAATTTGTACTTTTAATTACAGCAATCACATAAGCTTGATTCCACTCAATTAGCATAGTGTGCTTTCCTAACAATTTAGCTAAGGAAGTGAATTATTAGGCTAAGTGGATTATGTTACATTCATCCACAAGCACGCAATCCTTCCTCTTCCTCCTTTAACTTATGATGAGATACAAAGCGTAAATGGTGGCACTCAACCTCTCGACTAAGCTCAAAGAAAAGTGCTATTAGGCTCAAGACGTTGTCACTGGGCTCTAAGCACTAATTGGTGAGCTATGGAGCTCTAAGAGAGTTAAGTTACCAAGTTCAACTCACCATGTCAATCTTAAGGTGTTTACACTAAGAATCCCCCCACAACGAATATATATTCACGGCGATAACCTTTATGTGCATTTCCCTAAACTTAATATGGTTACTTGGCTTGGAATTTTTCTCTTTAATAACCATTTAATGTAAATAAATGCATTCATTCACATAGCATGCATACAAAGAAGATTCATATCTAAACCAAAGAAATGATAAAGACTTTATTCATTGAGAGATTTAGTACAAACACATTTTATCCCATAATTTATTACATGACTTAACCTAACCCTCCCCAAGAAGGTTTTAGCCTTCGATTAATAAATGCAAAAAATATTAGATAAGGAAATGAATCTTTGCATGATTATTACAACAAGAAATAAAGATGGAATTAAGGAAAAAAACTAGGAATAGCATTTTGCGTTCTCCTTATTTTTGCTTTGCTCTCCAACTCGCCTTCCTACCAGATCCTCGAGTTTTCTTTCCTGCTTCTCCTTGGTGGTCACCTTCTCCTTCCTTAGGTAGGGTTCTCCTTTCTCTCTTGCAACAACTTCTGAATTTTGGAATTAGGAATGTTAGAATGGGGAACAACCTTTTCATAGTATTTCTTCTCAAGTTTTATAGATGCTAAGCAAAATGTCTCATTATTTCAGCCAACTTTTCATCTCCTTAAGAGTTAAATGAATTAAACTGAATATTCTTTTATCCTCTTCAAAAGGAGGAGAATTGATTGCAATTTGAGTTAATGGATGCTATGGGAAGGCAAAGGATTTTGAGATTTTTTGCCTTCCCTATATTGCTTTTAATTCCTACTCCTGGCTGAAATCATGTCGGGTGTTACAGGGCGCTACAGTGTGCTTGGGCGCGCTGCAGCAGTTTTGATTTAAAATTTTCCTAAGTAAGAGCCCACTGCGGTGTGCGGTAGCACCGAGCTATCGGGTTTCTGGCCGCTGCGGCCCAGGGTAGCGCCGAGCTCTCTGTTTGTGCCCGCTGCAGTGCGCAGTAGCGTCGAGCTTTTTGTTTATGCTTGCTACGGTGCATGATGGCATCGAGCACTCTATTTGTACATGCTGCGGCATGTGGTAGCACCGAGCTCTCAGGTTTATGTCTGCTGCGGCGGGCAGTAGGGATGAGCTCTTTGTTTGTTCCTTCTATGACACATGATAGCACCGAGCTCTCGTGTTTGTACCTGCTATGACGCATGATAGCGGGATGCCTTGAATTTCCTTTCATTAAGTCTTGGCCCTGTTATTTCACCGCAGCTCGCGGTAGCATTAAGCTCTCGGGTTTGTACCCGCTACGACGCGCGGTAGCACCGAGCTCTCGGGTATGTACCGCTGTAGCGCGCTGTCCCGGTTTTCTCCTAGATTTTTTTCTTGGCCCAAATTTTGCTTAGCTCCTCTTTTACTCTGAAATCAGGGAGAAACCCATCAAAGTATACTAATATAGCTTAAAAGTGTTTGCATTTATTCTCTTCTTTTACTATAAATCTTGGACTTATCACTGTGCATTGAGCTTGTTAGATATGATATGCTTAGTCAATTGATACAACTAAGTTTTATATAGCCAATATTTCATAGAGATGTCTTCATCTCTCAGACCAAAGATGAAGACTATCTTAATTTCAAGGCCAAAAATGAAAGCGGTTGTCGCCATGATTTACATATAAGGGAAAATATTAATGTTCATCCATCCATCCATTTATCCAAACTAAGCATTTTAAATATGATAATAAATCTGTCACATAATAAGTAAAAACAAATGTAAAAATTAGATTATTACAAACTTGAAATTTAAAGAGCAATAAGAAATATATATCACTCTCTCACATAAGGTAAAGTAAATGAAATTTAAAAATAAAGCAGAAGCAAATTCTTATAAGTTCTTCAAGTGCTAGGTCCAACTCCACTAGTAATATATTGCTCCTGATCTATTATTTTTGGTATTTAAATATGATAGGGCAAAGCTAATTAAAGAAAAAGAATAGTTAGACTAAACAGTCTAAGCATATTTTAAGATTGGCTAAATATATATAAATTTATTTGGATATCACAAGCTAATTTATAATTTAATATAAGTAGTGGAGTATTTGAAAGCATTTAAGTAGGCAAGAAAAATAAACACAATTGTAAGGAAGAACAGTTAAAAATAAGATGAGTAAGAATACTCTCATGTATAATCATTCTAGCTTACAACCAAAAAGAGTAAGGTAAAATCATCCTAAGTAAGGCTAGAAATTACTAAAGTGTATTTGAAAATAAACGAAATGGAAACATGTATATATCCAATAGAAATTATGCTAAGTAAGAAAAAAAAAAGCAGTGAAACATTTAAATAAAATTAATGCAATATACACTACATTCTATATGAACTGCAAATAAGTAAAGCACAATGAAAAAAATAAAAAGTGCAAGGCATAGTAATTAAGAAAAATCTTAGCCTCTTAGTCTAAAATACACATAGCCTAAGATTATGGAAAGTAACATAGTTAGAAAGCTATGATGAGATCTCTCAATCAATAAGATAGAAAAAGAACTCATATTTTATTAATTAAAGTTATTTTATGAAATTACTCATTCTGCGGGCACATACAGAATGAAACGAGGAGTTAAGCACGCCTGCCTAACTAGTAAAGAAAAGTGGGGTTTAAATAAAAATAAACACTCAAATTCACCCTCTGAGAATATGAGGTCACCTTATATCTCCTATTTAGCCTATCCTTGGCTATCCACTAATATAAAACCTCTATAGTTTTATGAGAGTTTTATTTATGCACTATTCTTGTATGTATGTTCAAAGGAATAGGCTCAAAGCTAAGCAAGTATTCAACGAAATTCAAATAATTGTAAACTATGTGATATCCAAAGTTATCAAATTTTAATTATCTACTTAATGATTAGAATTAATTAAGTTCCTAATTGACTTAGAGATATTGATCTCAAGTCAATTATAAGTAGTAGTATAAGTAATTGAAGTTTTGGAAAATAGTAGTATAATTTAATTTGTGGAATGGCAATATAATTTATAAGTATAATAATACTAAATAAAATTTATTCTACTCTTATCCTAAACCACTTGATCAAAATAGATTATCAAAATCAAGGCTTAGGAAACTAGTTAGGAAAAGGCAAGGTTAAGGAATTACTATACTTGAGGAAAATGGAAGTTAAGGTTTTACTTACTAAGCTCATCTAATTATGTTACAATTGAAAGGTTCTATCTAAATCAGTCACTATTCTAACTAAGATCAAGGAATAGGAGAAGTCTAAGTGTATGGGAAAGGATTGATTTCAAACTATAAGCTCTATGTTTATTATAGATTGTAGGTTAATGAAATCTATAGGATTTCTAAACTATACTAATGAACTAAGGATGCCTAATTCAAATCGCTAAAGAGGTTAAATGAAGATTTAAGAATTAGTCCTAATATATTCACAATCTATTATTACACATGCATTAATATTAACTACACTTACTGGATAAATTAACTAGCTCTAAAGATCACTAGTAATTTAATTTATAAATTAATCATATAGTATCTCTCCTAAGATTGAAAATCAAACCAAGCATCTATGCTAAATATACAATAATCCAATTCAAGAAAACTAAGCTCAAATCATGCAATTAAAATTGACATGGGAAGTAAATAAATGAAATATGTTTGGTATCATATGGTTTAAATACCTAAAACATGTTTAAATGGAAACTATGAAATTATAAAATTACCCAATTTGAGAAGCCAAATATATAAAATCTCCAATTGTTATCCAAATGAAATGATATAAATATTTTTATCATCCTTAAAGCAAAAGGAGAAGAATGACACTGACTAGGTCAAATTTGGACAATATTGAAATTTTAAGATTTGGAGGGCTTTTAATTAGGGTTAAGAAGTCATCAAGAGGTTTAGGGTTTAGAGCCTAAATCTATTTTCATATTATTGTCCTACACAATTTTTGTGATTGAAAAGGGTTATTTAAATGTAAAATTTGGACATCAATTACTCAAATTATGTCACATACAAAATTTAGGAAGTAATTACAATTAATTATTTAG
The DNA here is from genome assembly GCA_016760335.1 of Gastrodia elata. Lineage (NCBI taxonomy): Eukaryota > Viridiplantae > Streptophyta > Magnoliopsida > Asparagales > Orchidaceae > Gastrodia > Gastrodia elata. The sequence goes on along the minus strand of CM028685.1, from coordinate 7,904,893 downwards.
CCTAAACAGTGATTAATGAAAATAGTCAGCAAAATAGAAATTAGATGTCATATTATTATTCTAAGCATTTTTGCAAATGAAACGGTATATAATATTGCATAATTTCGCTTAATAATTTGGTAGTTACATGCAAATGAAATTACATAGATTAATCATTAAGAATTAATTTCTAAATCATTATTACATTTTGTTTTCAGAAATAATACCTCAGCACAAAAAAAAATGGCACAGAATTAATGGAAAACAACGCAAAAAATTAATGAATGACGATGGTCAAATGACAGTCGCGAGCGTGCAGAATCCCACACGCCACAGATGACATGCATTTGCTACTACAGAGCAATGTGTGTTGCCACAGAGACCGAGAGGGAACTGCGCGAAAGGCGCAGTTCAGCAGAATGGACCAGTCTGGTATAAAGGAATCCTTAAAACCATGGGTCAGTCAAAAATTGAACCGCTTTGTCCCCAAATCTTAAGCCGCACAGACGTATTAGGGTTAGCCCTCTAGGCAGGCTTCGATGGCTCCTGGGTATGGCCCGCACACCAGCAAGAAGGACTTGCCAAAGTTGTTCTTCCAGGACAGAAATTAGTGTCATTAAGTAGCTATGAGGGCCACAAAGTGATTCCCTAGGTCCGATTATTCATACCTCGTTTAACCTTAAAATACTATTTGACAAGCTCGACCTTAATCGAACTCAAGAACACTTGATTGAGCTCACTCAAGGCATCAGAGTTACTTAGGGTTAGAGCGGAACAATCATCTAAGGAATAATTAAAAGAATAAGTAACTTCTTTCCGGCATAAATTAGGGTTTTCTAAAAATTGCGTGTATCTCCTTCGCTCTCAGCCTCTCGCTCTCGCCAATGCTTTAGGTGAGTGTAGAATGGAGAAATGAGAAGGATAGAAGCTTAATTACGGATGGGAAGGATCTTCTGTGCGTTCATACCTCCACTCCTTCTTTAGCAGAGACACGTTCACTAGAGATAGAGGAAGACGTACAATGGGATCATCCTGGCCGTTCGTTCGATTGGGCAATCGAATGGTCAGGTCAGCTTAAGTGGATCGGGTGGATTCGGGACCACCTGATCTGCCTTAGAAAAGGCGGAACTGTCCAGATCATCTTGAATGGTTATTCCGTATTTTGAAGGATGCAGCGGATTTCTGTGGGTAATAATTTTAGTCGTTGGAAATTTTTATATTTAATATGTATATTAATTAATTTAAATGAATATTTAATTATTTATTTATCCTAATTTATTTCTTAAATTTATATACTCAAACACACTCCAAAAAATCCCAAATTTTTACCCTTACCTAATTGAGGGGTGAGGAACTCAAAAATGAAATCAAATTTTTGATTGGAGATCAATTTAATTATCATAATTTCTAGATATTTAAATAATATTAAAGTAATTGAGAAAAAATCAATAACTTCCAAACACTCCCAAAATATCACTCCTAGTTAATTTGGGGGTGATGAGTCCAATGCCAGACTCTATTTTTTATTACGAGGTCTATATAAAATAGGTACTAAGACTTAAAGCAATCCTTTTGGTGGCTTGGTAAGAAGAAAAGCACTTTATAATTCATTACAAAGTGTTATGCATATAATCTAGTGAAAGGTGAACATCAAAGGTCTAGAGGATTATTACATCTGCTATTAAATCCAAAGTAGAAATGGTTTGACATCTTGATGGACTTTATTATGGGATTGCCTCGCACAAGACCTGGTGTCGATGCAATCTGGGTCATCGTTGATTTCTTACTAAATTTGCACATTTTATTCCTATCCACCAAACTGACTATGTGGAAAATCTTCCAAATCTTTATATTAATGGAATTATCAGGATGCATGGTATTCCTAAATTAATTATTTTGAATAGAGATAATAGATCCATGTTTTGGTAGGTAGTGCATCAAAACCTGGGAACTTCCCTTACTATGAGCACGACCTTTCATCCTCAAACTGTTGGCTAGACTGAAAGAGTGAATCAAGTTCTTAAAGATCTACTTAGACTCAGTGTTTTAGATTATGTTGGTTCATAGGAAGACCATATCTCACTAGTGGAGTTTGCATACAATAATAGCTTTTAGGCCAGTATCAAAATAGCTCCTTATGAAGTCTTATGTGGCAGAAGTGCAGTACTTCTCTCACTCAATTAGAAATAGGAAGTGTTCAGCTCTTTGGAATAAAATAGTGGAAGAAACTAACAAAAAAGTTCAGCTCATTCAATAGAGGATTTGTTTAGCTAAAGATTGGCAGAGTAAGTATCATAATGCTCATTCTCATCCTCTGGAATTTAGTGTTGGTGATTTTGTGTGCTTAAAAGTCAGCCCAATGAAAGGTGTTTTCAGATTTGGTGTAGCAGAGAAACTCAGTACCCATTACGTTGAACCTGTTGAAGTGTTAGTAAAAGTAGGATCCGTAGCTTACAGGCTTAATATCTTGAATGATTTCTCTGTAGTCCATAATGTATTTCATTTTTCATCACTGAGAAGATGTCTTAGAGATCCTTCTCACTTAGTTTGACTTCTAGAAGTAGATATTCAATATGGTCTTTCATATATTGAAGAGCTAATTAAAATCTTAGTTTGTGATCAAATGTAACTGAGGAATCATTCCATTCTCATTGCAAATGTTCAATGGAAGAATCATTCTCTTGAGTAATCTACTTGTAAAAAAGAGGCAGATAAGTATCATAAATATTCAAAACTCTTTGAGAACCCTAGTATTTCTCCAATCTTTTGTTAAACCTTTCTGTCATTATTTCTTTATTTCAGCTCTTTGTAGCTCCTCACTTGAGTGATGTTAGGGATGATATTATTATTAAGTGGGGGAGTCTGTAATAATCTAAGAATTTTATCCTAGCTAATCTAATCTAAAATAAGCCTCAATTCTCATTCCATTGGTTTTATCTAGTCTTTAGAACCTAACCCTGAAATTTTAGGGTTAATCAGAGCTCATTCGTGTTAATTGGCCATTTTTCTAATTATAGTATCTTGAAAATTGGCTAAATTAATTTGATCTCCAAATTATAATCTAATTGCATTTTTGAATTCCTCACCTCCAATTTAGCTATGGATGAAATTTTGGGAATTTATGGAAATTATATGGTCTTTAATTGGAATTAGAATTATTAAGGGATTAAAGTTAATTGATTTATTTAAATATTTATTTTTCCAACATTCAGAGTAGCTGTCAAGACCTCAGCAGATCCACTGCAGGGCCCTGACAGCAGCGCAGTGAATCTAGTGAGTCTTTGTTATCACATGCATCTTGATGTGTCGATCAAGAAATGTCAATCTCTCGTTGCTCGGTTCCCTCGTCACGTTAAGATTTCACCTGCAATTCAATGGACAACATCCTCTCCACATTTTATTGTAAGTAGCCACATCAGGATCGTTGTGTTCCAACCATTGATCGATTTGACAGCTAACAAAACTCCTGACACTGTAGATCATCGTCGCCGCCACGCCTCGTTCAAATAGAGGAAATTGCATTGTACACCGGCTATTAGAGATGTCTCCCACTCCCATGCCACATCACCAAGACTGATATCAGTTTTCTATAAATAGTAGGGCATGCATAATGGTCCACAAGGCTTGGTCAATCCTCCATTGGTGACCCTGAGAGCTCAGCTCTCGGGCTAAGCTCGACTCCTTGGTTGCTCACCCTACCTCCTCCGAAGCCTATATATAGACTTTTGAGAGTCCTGAGAGCCTTTTTAAACCATTTTGGAGCTCTCGTTTTCTCTTTAGCATTCGCTCATTCTCTACTCTATAAGCCATATGCAATCTGACGATTCCAGTCACTGTCCCAGACTAATCTGTGGGTAAGGTTTGGAGTTCCAACCCCCAATGCATCACCTAAAGGTTGGCAAAATGCTAAGGATTAAAGTTAGCCTCTGAATCCTAGGTCAACCTCGCCTATTAGTCAGTCTCATCCAAACTGGTACCCATCCTTCCCTAATAAGCCAATTCTGCCCATTATCCATTAATATTACTCAATCCATCCTAGGTGCTAAGCTAGGACTGTACCTTAGGTATTGATGTGTGTAGGGCGTGGCACGACCTGGCAGTAGACCATATAATGTAGTCCATTATTTGGGTGGGTGTCACCATGTCGACCCATTTGTCCTCAATAATCCCAGGCATTAGAGGTTTGAACAACAAACTCCCATTTCCCTTCAGTGAGTGATTGCTATGGATTTGTAGTTATTGGGTCTGATCGGGGTTGGTCAACTGGTTTTGATCGATTGACACCACTTCGACTCGTGATAGTGCACTACAATGCATGGCCACGAGTAGGTATCCAAGGATTTGGCCGACCATCGGGCCTGATCTTTAGCCATACCGCTTGCCTGTGCTTCCAGGTGGTGAAGGGCTCGAGATGGAGCTGTGTCACGCATCATGTGGTGAGAATTAACTCTCGACAGTAAACCCTAGAAACACATCGGATTGGTTTTAGGGTGAGTAGGTCCCCAGCATTCCCATCTCCCTCGCATGGGGCTTCAGTGCGAGACTGGTGCGTCTCGACATGAGGAGTATTTTGCGATTTGATTCAAGCTGTGCGATGGACTGATGACATAGAATTCGATAACTTGAGCAAGCACTAGATTTCAAGCATCGAGGGAAGAAGGCGAAGATATAGGAGTATAGTTACTGGCTGGGTCACCCCGTCTCGTGTGTTTTAGTTTTGGGCCAAATTAATTAGCAGTTTAATTGGATTGAAAATCCTTAAGGAAATTAAATCAAAAAACTATAAGCTATGGTTAGTCAATTAAAAATATTCCAAATGTATTTTTGAAATAAAATGATCAATTTAAACCTAAATGGTATGATCTAATATATCATTTTGATAAGAAAAATGAAATGAATAATTATTTACAAGAATAATTTTTATTCTATAATCAGATTTTCTAATTAAGCCCTAATTACATCCAAATTTAATTAGTGAAATCTATGCTCAAATATTGTCCAAACTGCATGAATATGGTCTCTGAATATTCCTCAAACATAAGAAAACCTAATTATACAATTTAAAATATTTATGGAGTTTAATATCACTAATCACTTTTTAATTACCTTAAAGGTATCACATTGAATACTTAGCTTAATTGAACTCTTATTTCTAAGATTTTGGTATCCATCAACTCCTTATGTCATATAGAACCTATTGGAAATCTTAGATCTCAATTTCAATATTTAAATTTGCTAATCACTCTTAATGACAGGCTAAGTTTTTATTAAAGTTTAGTTGGATATCACATATGCAATTTTACAATTAAAAACTAAAAGTGGAGCACTAAACATCACTTTTATCACATATGCAATTTTACAATTAAAAATTAAAAAGAACTGTATAAAAGACAGTAAATAAGAAAAGAGTAAGAACTCATAAGTAGGTATTGTCTAGCCTACAACAACAAGTAAGGGAAAATAAGCATCCTAATAAGGCTATAAACTAAAAATTGCATATGAAAGTACACATATAATTATATGAATTTGACCAATAAATTTTATGTTAAGTAAAAGAGACTGAAGCAGTGAAGTATAAAAATCAATGTAAAACAATATACACTGCATAAAGTAAAGATTGCAAGTAAAGTAAACTACAATACAACAAGTAAGAAATGAACTGTAAAGTAAAGTAAAGTAAGGTGAAGCTTAGCCTCATGGGATAAGTAGATATAGTCAAAGACTATGATAAGTAAACATAGCTTGAAGGTTATGAAAAGCAGTTACAATCAATAAGATTATGATAATATAATATTTAATTATTTAAGTTATTTTAAGTTTTTCGTTCTGCGGGCATAAATTGCAGAACGAGTCCGGTGTTAAACACGTCTGTCTAACTAAGAAAATAAGCGAGCTCTCTAAAAAAATAAACACTCACATTCCCCCTATAGGATATGTGAGGTCTCCTTATTACTCCATAGCCTATCCTGGCTTGACATATGAAACCCCTAAGTTTTATTTATGAATATTTTATTTATGCACAATGTCTTTATGAATGTTCAAGGTTGTAGTCTCAAAGAAAAGCAATGTTTCAAGGAGTTCAAGTAATTATAAATTATGTGATATCTAATATTATCTAAAATTTAGATTATCTAACTTAATGATTGGAGTTGATTAAGCTTTCAATTGACCTAGACATATTGATCCTTAAGTCAATTGAAAGTAATACTATTAGTGATCTAAGTCTGGAAAATAGTAAATTGATTTAGGTTTATGTAAGTGACAAAATAATTTATATGTACAAAATGTTAAACACATTATGCACAGTTGAAAAGTTTTCAAGTAACTCCAACCTATACGCAGATGTTCCAACCTTTCCAATCACATTATAGGGTCCCTAATATCTTGGGCTTAGTTTTCCTGACATGCAAAACTGTTGCACACTGTAATAATTTTCTTAAACTCTTGGAGGGAGCTAGAATGATTGAGCACCATCAGGCACAGATGGAGCTCAAGAAGCAACCTCATCCCTCGACTTCCAGATCTGAGCCATTCAAAAGGAATCATCCTCAAGGACCCGAGTCCTTCTAGCTCAAACACAAATAGGATCCACTAGGAATGCCTAGAGCTCACTGCCAAAGGCTGCATCTCTATGGAAAGTGCTACCATTTTGGCAATTGCTGCTACACTTGCGGTATGACCGGTCATCGTTATGTGGACTACAGAGCAGTCTAAACCATGGATAAGGCAATGTTCAACTACCAATCTGCCATTCAAAATCCTACTCCAGTCAACTCCCAAGCTCAAACACTTGCCTTGGTGCCTTTTCCAACTGGTGTAAGTGCCCAAAACTTAAAGGGAGCACCTTCACCTGCTCACAAGCAAGCACATGCTAGAAACATTGTTAAGGGCAAAGATGTTGCCCAATTTTCTGTTGTACCTCATGTGTACACACTGACTTCCATTGTTTCCCAAGCAGATAACATCATCATCACTGGTACGTTCTATGTTTAATTTTCATTATTCTGTCTTTCTTTCATGTGCATTTATTCTTCATATTTTTTTCTTTCATTGAATTTATTGTAAATAAGGTTTTATTTTCCTGCTATAGGAACTCTTTTTATTAAAAACAAAATTTTGTGACACACTCTTCGATACGGGTGCTAGTCATTCTTTTATATCTGAGAGTTGTGTTGCTTCTCTCAATCTCTCACATTTCAATTTGGGCAATGCCTTGCGAGTATAGATACCATCTAGAGCTGAAATGTGCACTAACAAGTTTTATTTGATTGATATTCCAATTAGTAATCAATTATTTCAATCCAAACTTATTGTTATGCTGATCAAAAATTTTGACATAATTTTAGGCATGAATTGGTTATGTAAGTTTAATGCTGTAATTGATTTCCATCGAAAGAAATTTTTGCTAAGGGTAGGAAAGAAACACAAAGTTGTTATAGGTAAACTTGGCCTAATTACATCACTCATTAATGCAGTTGAAGCTGAGTGCCTCATTAGTAAAGGTTGCAATGCAAGTCAAAATAAAATAGGCATTTTCAAAATTATCAAAATAATCAGGAAAATTAGTCGTTCGCAAGTGATCTCGAAATTGCACCAAACATTGGGTGAAGGCTCCTAATACTATTATAAGAGTACTAGAAGTGAAATAAAGCTAATTGGGATTGCCAATAATGGGCAATAACACTAAGGTTGTTACATCATGTAAGCTCACATCTATGTTAATAACTTGTATTAAGCACCATGAAGTGTATTTCTAATATAAGTGTAGTATTGATTTGATGGAATGATAAATAATAAGTTATAATGCATTGTGTCTGACAGAGCTAAATTACAAATGTCTGCATTCGCATGCAAGTATACGTGGTCTGAAATAATATGAGATGGTATTATCCCAAGATTTATCATCCTCTGGGAATGATATTTAGATTGGTTATTAGAGTGTATCTAGTTTAAATAATGTTTAAGAAATAGCTTGATGATTCTGAGTTCCTAATTTACCAATCCACTTAAGAGTAGTGTTAGAAGAACTATGTAACCACAAGCTCTATGCCAAATATTCAAAGTGTGAATTTTGGCTTGACTCAATAGCATTTCTGGGTCATGTGGTAGATGCCCAAGGAATTAGGGTAGACCAGAATAAGGTTAGTGCCGTTCAAGATTAGTCACAAGCAAAATTTGCGATCGACATCAAAAACTTTTTGGGATTAGCAGACTATTACAGAAAGCTTGTAAAAGGCTTCTCTCAAATAGCATCACCTCTAACAAAGTTAACTCAGAAGGCAGTGCCTTTCATTTGGAGTACGGTGGGGCCCTGTACCCTCTGCGGCTATGTTAATACTAATATTAGCATAAACATGAGGAGTACGGTGCATTAGCTGTGGCAAATCCCCAACTCAAGTAGAGTCAGGTAGGACCTAACTCACCTTAAGCCAAGGACTTGTCACCTGGAACTATGAACATATATCAATACAGATCAAAGTAGAAGAAGCAAGAAATAATATAACATAACATCCACATCATAGCATAGTATAAAAGAGTGAAAGAAATAGTAACTCAACTCGAGTGCAGAAAGTAAATACATCCAGAATTTAATTATTACAGATTGAATTAAAAAAAAGGAAAGATCTCTCAATCTCTCTGCAAGAAAGGAAAAGTCTAACTAAATGGCAGTAGGGAGGTCCTCCTCCTGCACTGGCTCCTCTCCTGCATAACCACCAATGAACAGCTCCAAATCTGACATTTGTCAGTATCACAAATGCCATGGCCCCAGCCAATAAAAGAAAATGATTGCCATTTGACAAATTATCTAAGTACATTTTAGGCTATTTAAGTGAATTGAATATTTAAACATATCACATTTAATTACTTTAAACATGCAAGCATTATAAGGTGCATCAAGCGACAAAGAGTAAGATAACTATAAACTAATCATTTATAACTGAGCAACAAGTATGTGAAATAATATACAAAGCATAAAACTAAGCAAGGTAAGGTTAAAGAAGTAAAAATAACTGTAAGTGCTAAAATGAACTGATCCTAACATGCTTATGATCTCATGAAGACATGCTAATTATATAAAAGTAAACTGTGCTGAAAAGTACTGAAATGAACATACAAAACTAGCATCCTAAATATGCCAATATTTAATAACTACTCAATGGACATATATATACAAGCATGCAGATTTAATATATAAAATACCATTGAAGCATGTGGCAAAAGCAAGCTAAGTACAGTAAAGAGCTAAAAGTAAAGCCACTGAAGCATGTGGCAAAGCCATACAAAGCACTAAAGTTAAACTAAAGTAAAAGTAAGCCTAAGACATAGTACTGCCATAACAGAAATAGGCCATACAAAGCCTCTGAACAGAAAGTTCAACATGTGTCCATCCTAGGCATCATCAGAGCTAGGTCCAAGTTGAACCTATAGAATAAGACAAGTATCCATCCTAGCCAAGCACTGGGCTAGGTCTGAGTCTATTCTAAAACAAAACTAGAACAGAGGAGGCAGACTAAGCTGGGGCATACCCTACTGGACTAAATTTACTAAAAGAACTGAGTAAATGTTATGCTTTGCAAATACTAACTTAGGATGTATCTTCCATATCATAAGTTCTCCTATTATGCTCAAGGAAAAAGGTTCAATATTTAAGGTGTGCAAAGTAATCAAAGTCAAGTAATTAAGAGACTCAACTAGACTTATGTGATATCTATTATTATCTAAATTATCCAAATCTAACTATTATGAGAAGATACAAGTTTAGGATCTCCAATATCCAGCTATTGAGTATAATCTCAAATTCACGACCTTAAAATCAACATTAGAACTTAACAAGTTCTAATTCAAAATCAAGTGACAACTATAAAGGTCTAAAGTAAATAAATCAATGGCCTAATTATTATTATTATACTCGCTTAACTCAAATCTTGATTAAGTAAATCAAGATTAAGGATTTTGGATCCAAACTCCACATATGGTTCCTGGATCTAAGGTAGTGACCTAATAAAGATCTAGGGTCCACACTCAAGCATAAATTAAAGGTGAGGAATCCTATAAGTTGAAGGATTTCAGAAGCTATGACCTTAACGAAACGTTATTCTAAGATAAAATAATCAATCAAGAAATAAGAATCTAAGATCTATATTTAATCTTTAGAATAATTGCATTATTCTATAGATTGAATTAATCCTACACCCACAAGGAGGTTCCAAAAAGGATTAAACAGTAAATCAATTAACAAATTCCAAAGAAGGTAATTCAATTCAATAAGATGATCTAAAGTCTAAGATCTAAGATCTAAGGTTTGATCACTATAGATCAAAACTAAGAACTAGATTTAGGAGCTTACAAGAATATTTACTTAAGATTTGAGGCTAATGAATCAACTTACCAAGGTAATTAAACTAAAGATTTAGTGTTAAGGCTATTTAGGTTTGCTCTCTTCAGGAAGCGGTTTTGAGTACTCTTAAGATCTTAAGATCTTGATTATAACTTATTAAGTTTTCTTTACTTAACTTCACCCTTATTATTGTGAGATTTCAAAAAGGTGTTCATGAGTTAATTAGAGATACTTTACAGGAATTTTCAAGGCTTAAGGGGTGCTTAAACCTATTTTGGTCAAAATGACCAAAATACCCCTCTTAAGGCTAAAAATGGGATTTTAAGATTTAATCATTTAAATTGATTCAAGTCTATTTTAATGAGTTCCATATTGATTAATGAAGTGACTATAATGCTTAACTTAGGATTTTGATGTCTTAATTAGCTTAATTAGCACTAATCACATTAAGAGGTCCATTAAGGTGATTAAGGGAATTAAGGCATACTAGGAAGATCCAATTATATTTATAGGTTCTACTATACTTAATAAAGCATTAAGAACTAGATTCACCAAAATCAAAGACTAATATAAGGCTTAATTTACTAATCCCATATTTGGGTAATTAAGGAGTGATTAAGAAAATTAAATATCTTAAAATACTTTTAATGGTTTACATAAGTCCTTTATGGTCTCATGAGCAATTAGAAACCCTAATTAATATTATGTACATTAATTAAATTTATTATGATTTAAATATAAATAGAAAAAGATTAGGCAATTATTTAAAATCTAACCATTAGATCTTTGATTTTTTTATATTATTGTTCCTTACATTTTTTTGATTAAAATAGTATATTAGATCATACCATTTGAATAAGTATAACTAAAGTTATTTAAATAATTATTATGCATTTTTATTTAAATGAGAACCGTAGGGTATTTAATTAAACTTATTTACATAGGAATTAATAGAAAGAAAATAATTCCTGAATTAATTAAAAATAGCCACGACCCGAAATCGAAACAGCGCGGGTCAGGGGAGGCTCGACCCGTGCACCAGTGCGTCGTCCCCGATATCCCCTTTACGCAGACAGCCGTGCGGAGGTGACCTTGGACCGCCAAATTTGATGCCGATAGGCCATGCCACGGCCAGAATTCGATTGAGCACACCTTCAAGTGGTCAAGGCGCATCGATTGAACCTGGGAGCCCTAATTGGGATGGATTATAACACAAGATGGCTACTCCACTGTGATTCCCATTTTTAGATGACTAGGGTTCACTATGAGAGGATAATTCTCCTTACCAAAACCATTAAATGGATGGGGCTCAATCCCTACACCATCAATGAGGTGAGGCAAGTCTAACCCTCAAGGTTTTATAACCTAGGATGCAGTCGGTCGCTGGATCCTTACTCAGACTCAGCCATGGCTCGGCCACTAGCTCGATTGATCAATACGATCGATCAGAGCTAGCTCAAACCCTGGCGACAATCATGACAGGTTTCCTAAGTGGCTAAGGCAAGTTAGGCGACATCTAGAGGCTCATACAAAGGCTTAATGGAAGAACTGAATTTATAGAATTTAGTGGAGAAGGTTGTACCTGAAGACGGGTTTGCAGGCTCGACCGAGAAGAACTAAGGGGCTTCTGAGCTCACCAAGTAGTAGACACAAGTTCACAAGGAGCCTGAACACTAGACGAACCCTCTATCAGTAGTTGGAAGCTTTGGGAATGCTGGGAAATTACAAAGGTGATGGGAGCTTCAGTGGACTTCGGCTGGGCAATTGAGGATTCACGGTGATCAAAGGGACTCACTGTGAGGCCCTGAGGGTATTTATAAGTCTAAGAGAGGTCTGAGGGTGGATACCAGAGCTTAGGATCCATGGCCTGGCTCGGGCCAAAGGGGAGGCTCGGTTTAACTGTCGAGGGCAAATTCCGGAAGCTACTACTGGTAGGAGGTCGTGCTGAGGAGTAGAAGAGGAAGAACGAGTCTTTCCCGTACTGCCACGGGGGCTGGAGGGTGCCTAGTTGTCGGGGGGGGGGGCGGGGAGGGGGACCAGCGAGTGATAGGTCGAGAGGAAGGAGGTGATGTGCAGGGGACTCCAAAGTCGTCTGATCGCTGAGCCATTGGTCTCGGATGGTTATGATGCGCTACTTAAATGGTACGTCGTGGATTTGATGGTAGCCATTGGATACGCTTGGTCGATCCGACGCCTAGGATTTGATCACAGTGCGTGATAGATCGCGCTGTTGGATTAAGCGCGCTAAGATGCGTGCTAAATCATTCTACGGGCTAATACCTATGCGCCACTGTCAGGACCCCGCAGCGGATCTGTCGTGGTCCCGACAGCAAATCCCATAAATAAATAAATATAAATATTTATTTTAATTAATTATAATTTATTTAATTAATTAAATTAATAATCCTAAAATTCTTTAATCTAATTTAAACTTAAATGAGCTTCAAATTTTTTCAAAAATTCACTCTTAGCTAATTGAGGTATAAGAAATTCAAAAATAAAATCAAAAATTGATTTGGAGATCAAATTAATTTAGGTATTTTTCTAGGCTCAAACATAGGTAAAAATACCAAATTTCTCAATTAAGCTCCGATTAATCCCAAACTTATAGGGTTAGGTTTAAATGACTCATTGAGTCTAATGGAATCAAAATTAGAACTTGATTTAGCTTAATTAATCTAGATTTAGCTAGGGTAACAACTAGGGTTGTTACAAGTACCGAGTGCAAGAACACATTTCAATCACTGAAAGATGTTTTTTCTTCTGCCCCAGATCTTTCTTTACCTATAGAAGGTTTGAACTATCAATTTTATACCGATGCATTTGGCATAGACTTGAGTTGTGTTCTAATGCAAGAGTAAAAATTTATCGCCTATGCTTCTCGTCAAATAAAACAGCATGAGAAGAATTATCCATTTCCTGACCTTGAATTAGCCGCTGTAGTTTTTGCTTTGAAGATCTGGCATCATTATTTGTATGGAATTCAATGCTCTATCTTCACTGATCATTAGAGTCTGAAGTACATCTTCACTCAGTGAGAGCTTTATTGCCATCAATATAGATGGCTTGAGTTGATAAGCACTTATTATTTATCTATTCAGTATCATTCTGGCAAAGCAAATGTGGTAGCGGATGCACTCAACTATTATGCAACATTATCTGCCACAATTTCTTCAAGTTTGTTAGAAGAAGAATTCCGTAAACTCAAAATTTCCCCAGTTTGTGGGGATATGCTAAGCTTGATGTTGAATAATATCAATTTGGAACCCACATTCCACCGAGATGTCTCCATCTTACAAACCAAAGATGAGGATTATCTGAAGATCAAAGTCGATATTGAAGGAGGCTGTTGTTTTGATCTGCAATTGCATGGTAATGTAATATATCAAGGGAATCCTTTATGGATCCCCAAATTTATGCACCAACAGATTCTTGTTGAAGGCCATAATTCAGGATATTAGGCTCACCCCAATAGTTCCCAAATGTATCAAAATCTAATGAAGTCATTTTGGTGGCTTGGAATGAAGAAGAGTGTGGCAGAGTTCATTGCAAAATTTCATATTTGTAGCCTTGTTAAAGCAGAACATCAAAAGCCTAGGGGACTACTTTATCCTCTAATTATCCTTGAATGGAAATGGTTCGACATTTTCATGGGCTTTGTTATGGGTTTACCCAAATCAAGATCGGGTATTGATTCTATCTGTGTCATAGTTGATCGACTGACCAAGTCAGCACATTTTATCATAATGCATCAAACAAATTCTGTGGAGAAATCAGCAAAACTATACATTAAAGAAATTGTCATGCTCCATGGTATTCGAAGATCTATCGTTTCCAGTCATGATAGCACATTTACCTTTAAATTTTGGCAGACAGTGCATCAAGACCTAGAGACTATCTTGACCATGAGCACCGCCTTTCATCCACAAACTGATGGATAAGTAGAATGGGTCAATCATGTTCTTGAAGACCTTCTATAATTATGTATTCTAGATTTGGAGGTTTCTGGGAGGATCACATTCCCCAAGTGGAGTTCGCTTATAATAGCAATTTCCAAGAGAGTATTGGCATGGCACCGCATAAATATTTATATGGAAGAAAATGCAGTACTCTATTGGCATTGTCTAAAACAAGCAGTGTTTAGTTATATGGATCAGATCAAGTAGAAGAAACAAATAGGAAGGTGCAAATGATCTAACAGAGAATCAGAGTAGCGCAAGATTGCTAGAGTAAATATCACGATGCCCATTATCATCCTCTAGATTTCAATGTTGGTTATTTTGCTTATCTCTAGGTCAGTCCTATAAAAGAAGTATTCTATTTTGGTGTAGCTGGAAAGCTCAGTCCTCACTATATTAGACCTTTTGAAGTATTAGAAAAGATAGGCTCTATGGCCTATAGATTCAAGCCCCCAGAGGATTTCTCTGTAGTCCATAGTGTGTTTCATATTTTGTCACTGCAAAGATGTCTTCATGACCCATCTCACTTAGTTCAACTTTCAGCAGTATTGCTCTAGCTGAACCTTTCTTATGCGAAGGAGCTTATCATGATCTTAGCTCATGATCAAAAGTAGCTGAGAAATCGCTCTATCCCTATGGTGAAGGTTCAGTGGAGGAATCGCTCTCTTGAAGAATCTATTTGGGGAAAAGAGGCTGATATGCAGCGAAAGTATCCAAGTCTCCTTGAAAGTTTAGGTACCCTTAAACTCTAAGTTCTGTTCTTAAATTCTTGCATTTTCTTCTCTTCTTAGGATGATGTCGGAGACGAAATCGTTCTTAAGTAGGAGAGACTGTAACAATCCTAGGTTATGACTTAGCTAACTATAAACTTAATCTTGCTCTAATTATAGTTCTATTGTATTTAATAAGTCATTATAAGCTAACTCTAAAATTTTGGGGTCAATCGAACCTCTCTAAGTCCAAAAGGGCATTTTGGTCCAATTAAATACCCGAATTAATAACTAAAATATTTTGATCTCCAATCAAAATTCTAATTGCATTTTTGAATTTTTCACCTCCAAATTAGCTATGGGTGCAAGTTTGAGAAATTTTGGAGGTTATTTAGGCCATAATTTAATTTAAATTAAAATTGAAAAATTGCATAAAAGGCTTCCTAACATTTTGAATTTTCATTTATACCCATAACTGAATAACTCGTCTAGGATCCGTTGTGCGGACTGCGGCGATCTGCAACGAAGCCCGAGTCATGCTCTATCCAACCGTCCAACCCGCGATCTAAGCGGTTATGATCTAGATCCGCGGAAGCGCAGATCTGTTGTTCGATTTTCCCATGAATCCTACGGAGTGGATCGCTTCCTTAATCGGCCGTTAGGATCCATTTGATTTGGGCTATCATGTCTCTCTGATCGATAGATTAGGCAACCCATAATGCACCCACACTGTGGATCATCGTCCTGAGAACACCCCACTCCCGACATGCAAAATTCACATGTACACAAGCTGCCGATCCTGTCCCCCTCTACCTCATCCACCTCAGCAAGTCGTTGGGGATCTTCCCACAACAGCATATCAATCCAATCAGGCCTCGAGGCCAGGCCAAAATCAAATTGGAAAGCTAAGAGCTTGGCCAAGGACCGACCTCTCGAGTCTCCTCCAGCCCATCCAGCCTCACCCCAGAATTCCCTAAGCCTATAAATAGCCACAAGATTCTTCCTTGAGCTCTTTTGTTGGCTAATTAAGTCCAATTTAGCTTTTTCCCAATTCACCATTGTCGATCTACTAGAGCTTCCCCCATGAATTTTGGCTATTGGAGAGCAGCTAATCGAGGGTAGTCCTGGTGTTCAGGACCTCTAGAGCCTTTTTGCAGCTTAGCTCGACTCAGGTCTCCCTCAGTAACGTTTGTGAGCTTTCCAAGCAAAACTAGACACACTTCTTCACTGGACTGAATTGTGTAGGTTCAACTCCTCTCCCACCCAATTTATGATTGCACTCCTAGTATAGATGAGTTTAATGCGAGTGTTTCTAAGTCTTTGGGTTAGTCCAATTGATTGTATCAATCGTTCGGACTGCGTCGCCTGTGAAGCTTGGGACCTGAGTAAGGTCCCATGGATCAAGACCCTCCCCTACCTAGCCTAGATAGGGCTTTGATCTGTCTCAGTTCCCTCATGGTGTAAGGATTGAGCCCTAGCTATGGCTTGGCCTCTGTAAGGAGAATTTCTCCTCACAGAGAAATCCCAATTAGAGATTTAGCAATTTTTGGGGATAATAGGCCCCTAGCAATCAAAGCCACCTCGATCAACGCTATAGGGCTCAATCGATCAGTCTCAATCCAAGTAATGTGTGTCACTCTTCATGAACCATTGGCATGGCCTGAGGATAGTGAATTTGATGATTATGGTTAACCCTAATCATCTACTGTCAGAGGCCAAACGCGGGGAAGGAGACAATCGCGCAAGTCGGGTCGACCCGTAACCTGCGCTGTCTAATAGTAATGGGCCAGTCAGCTCAATTAGCCCGCATGTTTTGGAATCGGGCCAGTACCCGTTAAGAATTAAAAAGGATTTATGAATTATTTTCCTCAAGGAAAATAATTCAGTAATCAAAACTCTAAATAGAAAAATACAAATTAAATTAATTGCATAACTTCTGATCCACTTATTCAAACCCTATAAAATTATATATCATTTTGTTCATAAAATTATAAGGAATCTAAATATAAAATAAAATCATACTTTCTATGGTTGGATTATCTGATTTAGCCTAATTACTCCAGGATTTGATTAGGGTGGATTACCATGTATACTTAGCCAAATTCCTTTATTTAAGTTTCATTATTCTTCTTATACTTTGTAGAATACATGTGTTATGTGAAATAATTTTCTAATTATTATTTTAATAATTATGCCATAATCTTAGATGATTAATGAAAATTAGGGTTTACACTTAACCAAATATAGCAAACTAAATCTCTTATTGTTCACATGGATAAGTAGATTATATTTGTCAAGTTTCAAGGATTTTGAATGGTTAGATTTATAATTAAATACTAATCCTTTTTGGCTTAATTTAGGGTGTGATTAGCCTTAATTACTTTCTATTTTGCTTAATTAAATGTTTATATGCTTCAATATTAGTAGTATGCATGTTAGAGACTCAAACCCAAATTTGTATACTTTAAATGATTGATTTGCTAATTTTCAATCTTAAATCCTAAGGATCTTAAGGAATGATTATGATAATCTATATAACCTTAAACTGGAAATGGACATTAATAATACATTAATAATTCATTGATTCTACAATTGATCATCAACTAAATAATTGATCTTAGTCTAGTCAAGTTAGGGATTGTATTCTATTAAGATTAGATTAAGGTCTAAAACCTTAATCACTTTAAGTAAAACACTTGATTTTAACAATTAAGGGATTTGCATGATTTCAATAATATATTCTAATTTGACATTAATCTTAAACCATTAAATTAAAAATATTAAGATCTATCATTAAACTATGTGATTGATCATCTAAACATATACCTTTAGATCTTTGATTTTCTCCTAAGTAAGACTCTTAGCATGAGATAAAGCATAAATTGTTTTTGATTTGCAAAATGTTCAATTCTTAATAAATTACATGATTGTATCCCATAATTGTAGTATAGGTTGTGATCAGATGGGTTTACCCATTTGATTCGTGTAATTCAATTTAATGAACTAAGAATTGAAAGCTTAATATAAGTCTTAGATCTTAGATTATAAATTGTATATTTTAGTACTAGAGCTTTAATGTTGCCATCTAGTGATAATTACTAAGCCTTATCAATAGATGAGTTATTGAGGTAGGAAGAACTTATTGTCTAATTTTGAGGTAGAAGCTTAGATGCACCTTCCTAGCCTTAGATACTTGATCTTAGATCCTTGTGGTAGGATAACCTAATAATTTAGACTGATGTTATTTCCTTATGGTAGTACCTAAATTGAGTGACTTTTAAGTCACATCTTTAGAACCTTTGTGTAGAATTCACCATAATAAAGAATGGATTCATTAGTTTGATATTCCTTAATTATTAAATAGAATTGTTGAAATTAGTAGAACTATTAGTTGGAGGTGATAGTGTATATCTATAGAACTGAATTATTTCTGTAAAAAATAGAGTTGTTTGATTTACCCTGGATAGAACTATAGAGTTTCGGTCTTATCTTAGGTAATTAGATAAGTACAGTTCAGTTTAGGATAAACATCTAAGTCCAAATGTGTTATAAGTAGGGAATTGAATACTTAGTTTAAGATAATAAACTGTGATCGAGTCATTCCCCTTATTGAAATGTGTTTCGATAAGTGCAGTTAAACAAACTAAGTATTGCAAGCTACCTTTCTTAGGACACTATAAATATGTTTTTAATTAGGGTATTTAGCAACATAATTTGAGAGAATAAACTGTGACCAGGCCATGCCCCTTATCATCATGCATTTTGATAAGTGCAGTTAAACAAACTACGTGTAAAAGTCACCTTTCTCAGAAATATACCAACTATGTAAATATAATCTCTTTAGTTAATCAATTTAAGTTTAACTCTTAGCTAAATCCATGTAGTAGATTAGACTTAGGAGTCAGAATTCATTCAGATAAATTCTGCATAATAGAGATAAATGGAATCATCACTTTATATTGTATTGATTTTTGGATTTTGAGGATATAAAGCATATAGTCATAAAATCCTTGGCATATCATGAAATGCATAAGTTATGACAGTATTAGAAGAGCAAATGATCTCACCTAAGAACTCTATTAGCGAAATAAATGAGCTCACCAAGGATCTGTGGAGTGTCATGTGACACATGTCAACATATCAGTGGCATACAATTATGTGGCATAATCAGATGCATAATTATGAATTCAGAGGCATACATTATAGTTTTAAATCATTATTTATTCAGTTTTATATGATTTACTAGTTTCCTTACATTCGGTTATTAGTTACAGTTTTAGTTCACTTACTGTTCTCTCTATATTCTAGTATTCAGTTTACAGTTTCAGTTTTACCTTACTTTCAAATTTGTACAAATTTTTGCTTTCATATATTTTATTATCTTTTCAATAGTTTTACTTAAACTATTTAAATGCTAAATAGTATATAACTATAACTGTTATAGTAGTTTTCGATATGTTAGACTTATTGTCTAACACATAGTACTTTTGGGATCCAGCAATTTGTTAGATTTAGAGCAGCTTGTGGAGCCAGATCAGGAGTCTTCACAGTAGATCCAAGAGGAGTTTGTGGAGCATTAGAGGACTCTCCATCAGCCTTTATTTTCTACATTTATTTCTTCAGTTTAGTAATTAAACTATTCTCTATATTTATATTTAGTAAATAATTGTAATAATTCTGAATATTTTTTTTTCTTTTTTGAGATAAATGCTTTACTTAGTTTCTGTGATAAATATTTTTGGATGTATGCTTTAGCTTCCACACTTCGCATTTACTTCTCAGGATATACATAAAATGCCAGTATTCATGTAACTTGGATCTTACCTTTATTCATAATCCAAAATATATGAGTACCTTATCTAATATTTAAGATAAGGATACTACTTATCTTAGGGATTAGTACTCAGTCCTCTTCTCTCGAGGTTGAGTTCTAGCAGTTCTTGTACCCAGCATGTGTATTCAGGGAGGCTGAGTTTCTCTTCCCGAGTAACACACTGTTCTGCTGCTAATTGTTATTTTTTAAACTAATTCAAAGTTGCGCGTGGTGATGGGATGGGGTTTTACACCATCTAATGGCTCGGGTCTCATTAACTTATGCGATAAGGATCTTGTGTAGTGGGCTGGATCTTAAACAATGGAATGACTCTATCATGCCATTAAACCTATTTCAAACAGAATCTAACAACCCATTTTAAATCCAGAGCCACGGATCTAATCAGTTCATCAAATCGGAGCACAGGATCCGACACCAAGAGCATTTTCTTATAGATCTTCCCTGGCTATGATGCACCCATGATAGCCCATCATTATCGAGCATATTAAGGCCTTTAGTGCGCTTCCCCCGACATCCAACCACCAAAGAAAAGGACCACACATTTGCCAACTCACCCGTGCGGTATTGTCATAGAAACTAATCACCCTCAAAAGCCCTGACCAAGCCATGGTAGAAGCCTATATTGTAGGCATCCAGTCTATGCTATCCCAGTGGGCAAGCATGGCTAGGACTGGGTTATAAATACTTAGAAACTACCATAGACAATTCCACACCTATCTCAACTCTTTTCAAGCATGCCAGAGCTCTCCCTCTTTCCCTCTTCGTGCTCCATCCAACTACCACCACTACGCCATCTCCGACCATCTGTCAGTCCTAGCAAGACTCCAACACCCAACCAAGGCTAATAAAACCCTTGGATCCCCATCCAGACAACTAGAAACACCTCCCCTAGCTCCAACTAGTTCATCTTTCCTTGGTCCTCCACCATCATTGATCCCTAAAGCACCCCAACTGCCCAAGGACTCCCCACTAACCAAAGACTCTATTAAGGTGAGCTACCACTTGTTGTTTGACCTAATTTTCAAATTGTCCCAATTGAGCTATCTCTAGTTAACCCGAGCCCAAGTTTGGGCTAGGATTGGGCTAGCCCACTTAGGACTAGCCTGACTCCATTAGAGCCCTAAGGTGAGCTCCCATGACTTTATTTGTCTCAAATTAAATGCTTAGGTCAACTCAACTCACAGCTAAGTTGACTTTGTATGTTGGGTCCCATCCAAACCCTACTCATGACTTAAATTATTCATTTAAATATTATGGATACTAAGGACAAACCCCTGAACTCCAATCCACCAAAATAGGGTTTTGATCAGACTCAAGCTAGCCCAAGCTAGTTTGAGTCCTAGATAAGTTAACTTGGTCAACCAAGGTAGGACAACACCATATGACCCAATAATATAATTGGAGTCATGAGAGCCCAATATCAATCTCTCATGGCCCCAGCATAGCTAAATCAAGTTTTGGCTTGAGTCGGGCTAGCCCAAGTCAAGTCAAGTTTACCCAATTCACCCATAAAGGTGAATCCACCCTCACGATGCCTATAAGGGGCCAATAAGTGGCTATAGACGTTCAATATTCTACTTTCACCAATCCTCAGAGCCTGAAGTATATTTTTATTCTGTGCAAATAGAATTGCTGATAGAGATGGTGGTTAGAATTGATCAGCGACTATAACTTAAGTATTTAGTATTATCTTGGTAAAGCAAACATTGTAGCTGATGCTCTCAGCCATCGTGATACATTATGTGCCATGATCATCAAAAGTCCTATCATTGATGAATTTAATAAGCTATGTATTAATCCTGTCAAAGGTGATATGCTTAGTTAATTGATACAGCTAAATTCTATAGATCCAACATTTTGTAGAGATGTCTCCTTCTCTAAAACCAAAGATGAAGACCATCTTAAGTTCAAGACCGAAATTGAAAGTGGTCATCGCCATGATCTGTAGTTGCGAGGAAATGTGATTTATTAAATAAATCATCTATGGATTCTTAAATCCATGCATCAAGAAATTCTTGTTGAAGGCCATAATTTTGGATACAAGATCTACCCCGATAGTAAAAAATGTACAAAGACTTAAAGCAGACCTTCTAGTGACCTGGTATGTAGAAGAGAATAGCATAATTTGTTGCAAAGTGCCATGCAAGTAATCTAGTTAAGGCTGAACATCAAAGGCCTGAAGAATTATTGCATCTACTGAAGATTATATAGTGGAAATGGTTCGACATCTTAATGAACTTTGTATGGAATTGACTCACACAAGATTTGGTGCCGATGCAATCTGGGTCATCATTGATCGTATGACAAAATCTGTGCATTTTATTCCCTTTAGTCGGAATGACTATGTGGAAAATCTTATAAAGGTTTATATTAAAGAAATTATCAGGCTACATGGTATTACTAAATTAATCGTATTGGATAGAGATAGCAAATTCACTTTCAAGGTTTGGCAAGCAATGCATCAGGATATAAGAACTACCTTAGCTATGAGCACGGCCTTTCATCCCCAAATGGATGGCCAAACTAAAAGAGTGAATCAAGTTCTTAAAGATCTACTCGGACTCTATGCTTTACACTTTGCTGGTTCCAGGGAAAATTATATCCCGCTAGTGGAGTTAGTCTACAATAACATCTTTTCAACCTAGTATCAAAATGGCTCCTTATGAAATCCTGTATGGCAGAAAGTGTAGTACTCCTCTTGCTTAGTCAGAAACAAGAAGGGTTCAACTCCTTAGATGCAAATTAGTTGAAGAAACCAACATAAAAGTTCAACTCATTCATAAGAGGATTCATACATCTCATGGTCGGTAGAGCAAGTATCATGACGCTCATCATCGTCGTCTAAAATTTAGTGTTTGTGATTTTGCATATATAAATGTTAGTCTAATGAAAGGTCATTTTTGATTTGACATAGAAGGGGAACTTAGTCCCCGTTACATTAGACCTTTTAAAATATCAGCAAAAGTGGGATCAACAGCCTACAAGCTTAATCTCTCGAATGATTTCTCTATAGTCCATAAATTATTCTGTGTATCATCATAATTATGAAGACCCACTTAAGTAGTAATAAGTGAAATTCTTAAACATCGAGGTGCCTTTTAAGATAACGGTAGAGTTCTTGATAAGAACTCCAAAGTTAAGCGTGCTCATGTAGGAGCACTCCCAGGATGGATGACCGCTATGAAGTTATCTTCTGAGGACAAAATCATGAGGCCTTTCAAGCTAAAATGGATAATACCTTGATGCTTAAGAGTTTGGGCAGTTACAAATTATATTAGAGCAAACCATAGGGTGTCAAATAGGAGCTAAGTGTCATATAGGGAAAAGTACCACTTCATATGAGCAGTCTCTTGAACCCATGATAGTTAAGGTGATACATGGTTGTGGGTACCTCTTATACCTGTAGGGGTCAACTCTAGTCTTATCTACCCAATAGATGGTTCTTGGATCTGTGTGTGGATACTGACAAGGACATCAGTTACTTAAGTTGGGGAGATTGTGAAGACCCACTTAAGTAGTAATATGTGAAATTTTTAAACATTGAGGTGCCTTTTTAGATAATAATGGAGTTCCTAATAAGAACTCTAAAGTTAAGCGTACTCATGTGGAAGCACTCCCAGGATGGGTGACCTACTGGGAAGTTATCTTCTGAGGGCAAAACCGTGAGGTCTTTCAAGCCAAAGTAGACAATACCTTGGTGCTTAAGAATTTGGGCTGTTACAATTATCAAAATGTCCTAGAGACCATTCTCACTTAGTTTTAATTCTAGTAGTAGATATTCAACTTGGTCTTTCACATGCAAAAGAGCTGATTAAAATCTTAGCTCATGATCAAAAAGCAAATAAGGAATCGTTCCATTCTCATGGTAAATGTGAAGTGAAAGAATCGCTCTCTTGAAAAATCTACTTGAGATAAGGAGACAAATATTAATCAAAAATATCTAAGGCTCTTTGAGAACCCAAGTATTTCTATAATCTCTTCTTAAACCTTTCTGCCATTACTTCCTTATTTTAGTTATTTGTAGTTCTTCACTTAAGTAATGTCAGGAACGGCATCATTCTTAAGTGGGGGAGTCTGTAACAGCCCAAGGTTGTTACCCTATCAAATCTAGGCTAGATCAAGACTTATATTTCATTCCAATGGTTTCATCTAGTAACTAAAACCTAACATTAAAAATTTGGGGTCAATCGAGTTAATTGACTATTTAGTAAATTTTAGAATACTGTAAATTTGCTAAATTATTTTGATTTCCAAATTAAAATCTGATTATATTTTTGAATTTTTCACTCTCAAATTAGCTAGGGGTGAAAGTTTAAAAAAATTTGGAGGTCATTTGGTGTTAAATTGGGTTTAATATAATTTAAATAAATTAATTTAATCATATCTATTTAATCCCCATTGTCCCGCCTTCCTGAGTTCCTGATCGGACGATCCAAGCCATTTGGTTGAGTGGATCCTTTGGCAGCCGTCAGATCACAGTCATGATCCTATGGCTATGGCACATCCCGCTTTCAGTTTTTAATTAAAGGCACATCAAAGCTATTTATGTTTGCTGCTGATCAGATCAAACAATCCTTAATTGCACTTAGGCTTAAGACAAGATCATGTCATCAGATTTTAGGATCGATCGAATGGCTGCGCTTAACCTGTGTACTATTCATTATCGTTCCCATCCACTGGTCCCTGATATGATCTCAATGGTCTACCACCATGGCAGTAATGGATGGGATCCTATCCCCCTCTATTCCTTGCGCCATCAATGACCTTACCTTATGTAACCCAAAATTACCCTCTTCTGGGCCAGACCCAAGCTCACAACTTTGGGCCAAGGCTTAAAACCCAACACAATGTTTTGG
Organism: Gastrodia elata; assembly: GCA_016760335.1. Classification (NCBI taxonomy): domain Eukaryota; kingdom Viridiplantae; phylum Streptophyta; class Magnoliopsida; order Asparagales; family Orchidaceae; genus Gastrodia; species Gastrodia elata. Next base: position 7,880,216 of record CM028685.1, on the reverse strand, counting down.
AAGCTTCCCTCCTGAGCTTTAAATAGCCTGCAAGCTGAGATTAGCCTCCGTTTATTCTTAAGCTTAGCTCACCTCCTTTTAGTTCGAACCCAATTCTTCATTTGCACCCTAATGGCAATTGACCTCCAGCAAATGCCACCATTCTCCAAGGTTTTTTGAGGGTGTGACTTAGCATTCAAGTCCCCTGCACATTGCTAAGAACCTCAATAGACTCCTGCAAACTTGGTCAACACCAATCTCTAGAACCCAGTGGAATCGTACATGTACTTCTCCTTCGATCCAGGTACCTACCCTAATCGAGCTAATTATGCTCTTTGGCACTCATTCCAATTCAATATTTCTTCTTTGTAGCTGTGTGAATGATTAAGATTGTTTATAAAATAAGGTTAAGTGGTAAGAGCATGTCAATGACCGACCAGTCGACGAGAAGCACCACCTGGGTGAGTGCTCCTGGTTGTCCAAATCCCGAGCTCCCACTAGTAATAGGTCACCCAAACCTATGCCTAATTTTCAGTGGAAGTAATTGCATTTAATAAGGAAATCATTTGATTCAACTATTGTCAATTGGATGAGTACGATTGACCTCAAGTTGTCAAGCTCACCACAGTGCACTGTTGAGAGTAAAGTCCCAATGATTTGGGCATCAATCGATGTAATTTTAGATTCTGTAGCTCTGTGTCTAACTTATGGAAGTGTAGGTATCAAGTAGAAGCAGCGTCATTGTCCCTGAGGAGAATTCACTCCTCATAGGAAACACTAGAATTTCACTGATATTAATTTGGGGTGAGTCGCCATCCAAAAATTAAGGTATCCTTGATTATAGCTTTTTAATGCCATTGATACGTCTCAGTTTAGGCATGGTGTAGCAATCGATTGAAGGCTACAACATGGTCTGAGTGATCGGAATTTGATGTTTGAAGCCTAACCATAAACCCACTGTTGGGGATCTGCTGAGCGAGGAAAGTGAATAGTGCCAGGTAGGGCCGGACCTTGACCTGCGTGGTTCATTTAATGAGTTTTTATTAATAGGCTAATTTTGTGTATTTAGTTTCCTTAAAGCAATGATTAATTATTTAAAAATATTCCAAATATATTTTTGAAATAATTCACTCAATTTAAATCCAAATAGTATAATCCAATATACTATTTTAATTAGAAAAATGCAATGAATAATAAACTACAATAATATTTTAATTTCTATAGTTAGATTTTTATTAACCCCTAATTATCCAAAATACTAATTAGTGAATATTAAACTCATTCCTTGGCAAAATTGCATAATTAAGGTCTCTAAATCCTTATTAAATAAAGGGGAACTTAATTATGTAATTAAAAATATTTTTTGAGATTTAGTTTCACTAATCACTTCTTAATTACCCTAAATATTAATTAGTGAATAATAAGATTAATTGAACTTTGATTTCTAATATCTTGATATCCATTAACTCCTTAAGTCATATAGAACTTATTGATGAGCTTAAATCTCACTTTCATAGCTTAGTTTGCTTAATCACTTTTTAATGACCCTAAAAGTGAATTAGTGCTCATTAGGTCTATCCTAAGTCTAAATTTGGTGATTAATGTATCTATCTTTTCATTAAATAGTAAGGAACTTATTAGAATTGATTAGAATCAATTTGGAACTCTAGATCTTGAAATCTCAATTTTGACTTCTTAAGGAGGGGCATTTTAGTCATTTTGCGCAAATATGATTTAAGTGCTCCTAAACCTTTGGAACCTATCTAAATGCTAAAAATTATTAAGTTAAATGGTTAGGATTATTACATAAACCTTTTAGACTTGAAGAATGTAGTCTAATAAACAAACCCTAATTCTTCCTGAAATTTACTTAAGAAGCTTATTAAGATCCTTAAGGTAGATTTTAGATCTCCATTGTTGTCTCATTAGATATAAGGCAGTGCTTAATCAATTAGTGATAATTAACTTATTTAATAATTAAAATATCCTTGAATTATATTTTAAAAAATTTTAAGTAAGTCCTTAAGTTCATTCTAAATAAAATCATAAGTGCTTAATCTTGATCTTTAAATCTTAGATCTTACTAGTTTATGTCTATTGAGTAATTGAATTACTCAATATGTTAAGCCTCCTTAGAATGAAAATCATCATCTCCTTAAGAATCAATTTATATTCTTAAAACCTTTAGTAATCTTGTAAGTGCTAAGTCCTTTAGATTCTCCTCTATTAGCTTAGTGAATTCAATTTATTGAATAATGAAATTATTCAACATAATAAATATAGCTATAAATCTAGATGTTAAGTTTGATTATTTTCTCTTATGACCTTAGACTTTCTGCTTCTCTAAGATCAGGACACTTTCACTTTAATAAATCATCAATCTTTAGAATATTTTTTTTTAGAGTGAGATTTTGTGTGGAACCCTATATCCTTAGATGTTAGTGACAGACTGAAAATACACATCTGCGCACACACGATTTGGAAGGTAAGTTTTGAGATTTATTGTCCTCAGGGAACGGTGTGTTTTGTTACTAAAGTTTATCTACTTTTAATAATGTTTAGACTAAAATAATTTTAGTTTTGTGTGGCTCCTAATTAACAATTCAAAGAAATCAAACTGAAGATACTATTTGAGAAGAAGGGAGAGTTGGGTTTCAATCATGCAGTTTATATTGGGGACTGGTGTAAGTAATTAAATTAATTCAACTATTAATGAAACTTATTTTCATGCAAATTATAATCAAGTGAAAATAACATTCCTTAGATTGGTCCTCTAATTCTAACAATTACATAACTAGTGTGCAAGATGAACACACAAGCGTTTGATCTTGGCACATAGATCCTCATGTGATCGACAAGAGTTAATTAAGATTCCTTAAGTCTAAGTTATCAAAATAATGGTTTTAATTTAGCAATCACATAAATTTGATACCCACACAAATAGCGTCACATGCTACATGCGTTGTTTAGCTAAGGAAGTAAATTATCGGGCTGCATGGATTATGTCACAGTCATCCATGAGTACTCAATAATTCCACTTCCTCCTTTAACATTTGCTAAGCCACTGAGCATGATTAGTGGCTCTCGACTTACATGCATCGACCTATTAACTGAGTTCAAAGAATAGTATTGTTAAGCTCAAGAGCTTAACACTGGGCTCTAAGCACTAACTCACGTATTCCTAGCTTTATGCCAATTGGTGAGCAATGGATCTCAAAGATATTTAAGTTACCAAATCAACCTATCATTCCAATCCCAAGGTGTTTACACCAAGAATCCTCACGCAGCGATATATATTCGTGGCGAGGACCTTTACATGCATTCCCTTAAGCTTGGTATGACTAGTTGATTTAAACAATTTAAAATAAAATAGACACTCATTCCACAAGCATGCATTCATTCACAAGAAACATATCTAATAAAAAAAGATAAAGATTTTATTTATTGAAGAAGATTTATACAAACACCATTTTGTCCCTTAACTCATTACATGATTTCGGACCAACCCTCCCGAAGGTGGGTTTAGCCTTCCATTACAAAAGAGATGCAGAAAATTAAATACAAGGAAGTGAACCTTTGCATGGTTCTACTGAAAGAAAATCAAAGAAGAATTTTTAGAGAAATACTAGGAATAGCCCTTGGCGTTCTCCGTATCTCTCCTTGCTCTCCAACTTCTTCTCTTCCAGCTCCTTGAGTTGTCTTTCCTTTCTCTCCTTGAATGGATTATCTTCTCCTTCATTGGTTAGGGCTCTCCTTTCCTTCTTACAACAGCCTCAAAAAATATAACTTAGAATGTAAAAGAGGGGAATCCTCTCCAAGTCTTTCTTGCTACCTTATAAAGAGTATATCAGCTGTCACCCCTTCAACCCCCTTACCTTAAATACTTTCCCATAAATTGTTCAATTATTTTGTCTTTAAAATGCAATGAATGTAGGAATTTGAGTTTAAAATAGCGGGGGAAGTCAAAAGGTTTGAATCTGTGGCCATCCCTATGCTGAATTTAATATTGGAAATTCAGCGGGCGCTACGACGTGCTGTAGCGCCTAGATTTCGAATTCAATTTGCCTTGGGCCACTATGGTGCGCTTGGGCATGATGTAGCGGATGTATTAAATTTCATTTAATTTATCTATATTCGACCATTTTGTTCCACTGTAGCGCACTGTAGCGCTGAACTTTCAAACTGAACCCGCTGCAGCGCGCGGTAGTGGACATATTAAGAATTCTACTAAGTACAATCCCGAGTGCAGTAGTGGTGAGGTTTTGAGTCGGATTCACTGCAGTGCGCGAAAGCGGATCACTTAATCTTTATTTCATTTTTACTCCGATGTGGCGCGCGATAGCGCCAAGCATTTCGAATTCAATCCGCCTTGGCGAGCTGTGGCGCGCTTAGGCGCACGACAATGGTTCTATTAATTCTTTATTTACTAAGTCTGGGTTTTATAATTGCCACAGTGGTGTGCGGTAGCAGTGAGGTCTTGAGTTGATACACCTTGGCGCACTATAGCGCGCTTTGGCGTGCTATAACAGTTTTTTTTTTCAAAATTTTAGTTTTCTTCCAAAGTTTGCTCAGCTTGTCATTTTGCCTAAAAATAGTGAAAAACCCATCAAAATATACCATTCTATTATGAAAATATTTGTATTTTTTATTTATTGTATTATAAATACTGGACTTATCACACCCCCACACTTAATTTCTTGCTCAACCTCAAGTAAGCTCAAAATGATTTTTTTGAAATTAGAATTAAGGAACTCAATTATAATTACAATGTGAGATTTTTGTTAGTTCATAAATTGATTAATTCATGTGATCTCTATAAATTAGCATATAAAGCATTCCAAATTCATGCTCAACTCCTCAATTGCTTTTCTAGTCCCCAAATTTCTTTTAATTTTTGATGTTGTTTCTTAATTAGGGGGAAAGTTTTTTAGGAATTCTCAAATAAGATAAGCTTGAATGAGTGAATTAGATTTGTGTGCCATATGTGCTTCTTATTATAAATCATAATGAACAATTCAAAATTCATGAGAGATATTTTTCTTCCTCCTATTTTTCTTAATTTAATTTGGAGAGATATTTTTTTTCATCCTTGATTTTTGTTTTTCTTTTCTTATTCAGCTCAAGGGAGAGACATTTTTTTTCATCCCTAACTCAGTTCATTATGATCATGAAGTCTTACAGAATCCTAGCACACTCTTAGGTTCATCCTTTTCTTATTATTCCTTTATCAACTTCCTTAGACTCTCCACCCCCACACTTAGATTCTTAGCATCATTCTTTTTAAAGTTTTTGAGACTTAATATTTCATAGAAAGAACACTTGGTTTGGAAGGTGTTAGGACTGTCATTTAAGTTCGATCACATGTTGTTTAAGCTGATTATTGTGACAAAAGTTTTCACACTTTATATCCCATTGAGTTCATAGCATTTTAAATTTTCAAAAAAAATTATGTTGCAATCTAATTTTTTATAGCAGATTATGGGGAGAGATAGTTTCCAAGATTAATTTAAAATAAAAATCAAAAGATACATAAATAAAGATAAAAAGAAAATTAAAAGAAAATACAAAATCAAAAAAAGAGACAGAACTTATTACAACCTTGTTAGCATGGATTACCTCCTACCAAGCGCTTGTTTTAATGTCTCAGCCTGACACTTGTAGTTTCGCCTACATGATTCCTTACATAGGAAGGTCTTGCAATGTGCACCCCTTTTTCCTGCAGATTTTCTTCTTTCAAGTAAGGTTTTAAATGCTCCCCATTTACCTTGAATGTGCCTTCTTTTAAAGTGATCTCTATCGCTCCATGGGGATAAATCTTTGCTATAGTTAAGGGATCTGTCCACCTTGACTTTGGCTTTCCTGGAAACAATCTCAACCTTGAATTAAATTGGAGAACCTTCATTCCAGGTTGAAAGTACTTTGGCTTTATCAACTTATCGTGCCATTTTTTGGTTTTTTCTTTATAGATTTTAGCATTTTCATAAGAATCAAGCCTAATTTCATCAAGTTCACTCAATTACATAGTTCACTGTTCTCCTGCTTGTTTAAAGTCAAAATTCAACTTTTTAATAGCCCAATATGTACGGTGTTCCAGCTCCACAGGTAAATGGCAGGATTTTCCATATATGAGTTTGTATGGAGACATTCCCAAGGGAGTTTTAAAAGTAGTTCTGTATGCCCATAGGGCATCTTGAAGTTTGGATGTCCAATACTTTCAATTTTGGGTAATGGTTATCTAAAGAATTTGCTTCAGCTCCCTATTTGAAACCTCAACTTGGCTGCTAGTTTGAGGGTGGTAAGCTGTTCCCACCTTATGTTTCACCTCATAGTTCTTAAGTAAATGTTCAAGGTGTCTGTTACAAAAATGCTTTCCACCATTACTTATTAGAACTCTAACGGTGCCAAATCTTGCCAACACATACTCCTTAAGAAATTTAATTACAATTTTAACATCATTATTAACACAAGCAATAGCCTCCACCCATTTTGAGACATACTCTATAGCTACTAAAATATAACTATTTGTTTGGGATATTGGAAATGGGCCCATGAAGTCAATTCCCCAAACGTCAAACAACTCTACTTCAAAAATATCATTTAAAGGGAGTTCATCTCTTTTGCTCAAATTCTTGATTCGTTGGCATTTATCACAACTTTTGACATATTCAACAACATTCTTAAACAAATTTGGCCAAAAGAACCTAGATTGAAGCACTTTGGCAGCAGTGCGATCAATCCCATGATGCCCTCCATAAGGAGATGTGTGGAAATGGTAAAGAATATTGTTGACTTCAGATTCAGGAACACATCTCCTTAAGAGTTGATCGGCACAGCATTTATAAAGAAAGGGACTTGAATTGTCTTCTAAAAGGATTAGGTGCATACATAAGGTTGGACTAATTCCCTTCAAATTGGTTATGATCCAACTAATTGCTCTTTTATGATTTCTCAAAACCTTTCATAATTGGTCTTCTTGATTTTGGTTTAGCAAAGCAGAAATTATCACGGGAGACAGACCCCAAATACATGTCTGCGCTTGCACGCAAGTGTACATGGTCCGAAGTAATAATGGAATGGTAAGTTTCAGATTTTATCATCCTCAGGTAACGGTGGTTTTGTTACTAAGTTATATCTACTTTCAATAATGTTTAGATAATAAGTATTTTTGGTTTTGGTTGGTTCCTAATTAAATAATGCAAGGAACTCAAGTTAAGATACTTTTTGATTAAGAAGGGAGATTTGGGTTCTTATCATGTGATTTGTTGGGTCCAAGTGTTATATTCAACTCATGCAACTTCAGATGCATGTTATCATGCCAATTAATCAAGTGAACATTATATTCCTTAGATTGGTCCTCTAATTCTGACAAGTTCAAATCTAGTGCACAAAGTGAACACACTAGGGTTCTGCCTCAGCACATAGATTCTTATGAGATCAAATTTTAATTTATTTAGAACTCCTACATCTAGGTGATAAAAAATAATCTCTTAGTTAGGTGATCTCACATGCATTGATTTCAACCAATAAGTTTCATGTGCATTATATGCAGTTTAGCTAAGGAAGTGGATTCACCGGACCACATGGATTATGCCACATCATCCATGAGTACTCGATGTCATCTTCTTCCTTCAATGTCTGCTAAGCCGCAGAGCTTGGTTGGTGGCTATTGGCTCACAAGTGTCAACCTCTCGGCTGAGCTCATGGTGTGGTGCAGTTATGCTCATGAGCTTGTCACATAGCTCTAAACTCTAACTGCACACACACCTATGCTCAAGGCCAATTGGTGAGCTATGGAGCTCAAGATGATTATTTTAATGAGTCATTTCTTCCAAAACCTTAGGTGTTTTACATCGAAAATTCCTCAATCAGTGACCTTTCATTATGGCGAGGACCTTTATGTGCATTCCCTCTATATTTTGACTGTTTAGATGACTTAGTTATTTTTCATTTAAGAAATAGATTTATTCCATTACAAATTTTACAAGCATTCCTAGCATTCATTCACAAGCATAGAATATAGATAGACAATTAAACTTAATTTCATTCATTGCAAGAATTTTCATACAACACCTTTTACTTCTCCTACTCATCACATGGTTACTGCCCAACCCTCCACAAGGAGGGTTTAGCTCTCCATTAGAAAAGAAATGTAGAAAATTACATGCAAGGAACTGAACCTTTTCATGGTTCAAACTAAAGAAAATCAAAAGATAAGCTTAGAGGAATACTAGGAACTGCCCATGGCGTTCATTGGATTTTCTCCCTTTGCCTTCTCTCTTCTTCTCCTCAATTTCCTTGGTATTGTGTCATTACTTTCCCTTGAATGGATCTCTTCTCCTTCCCTGGTGAGGTCTCCTTCTTCTTCTCACAGCAGCTTATAATTTCAGGTCAATGAGTGTCAAATTTTGGAACCCTGCCTCAGTTTCAATTGGTAGTATTTATAATGAACTCCTCAGCCCCTTAAGCATAAATGCTGCCATCTCTTCAACTCCTTGAATTAATGGCAAGCTATTAAATTTTATTCATTTATTCCCTTGGAATCCAGCAGAACTTAATGTGATTGTAATTTCCAAACGACTAGGGAAGGCCACTGGTTTGAATTTTAGGCCTTCCCTATGCTGTCATAAATGCTCTGGCCTATCAATTTTTGCATAGGGCATTGCGGCACGCTGCATCGATTTTGCTATAGAGCAGATTTTAACTGAATACCCACTGCGGTGAGTGGTAGCGCCAAGCTCTCAGTTTAGTTTCACTACAGTGCGCGGTAGCACCAGCGTCTCAGGTTTGAGACTGCTACAGCGTGCTGTAGAAAAGTCTTCTAAATGAGCACTGAATCTGGAATTGGATAGTCCTGTTTTACCCCATAGCTTTTTAGTAAATTTTCTAATTGTTTGTTACATAAATGTTTTCCCCCATCACTTATCAAAATTCTGGGTGTGCCAAATCTTGCTAAGACATGTTTCTTGAGAAATTTAATCACAGTTTTTGCATCATTATTCATGCAAGCAATAGCCTCAACCCATTTTGAGACATACTCAAGACCCACCTAAATATAAGTGTTTGATTATAAAATAGGAAAATGGCCCATGAAGTCAATTCCCCTAACATCAAATAGCTCAACCTCAAAGATCCCATTTAATGGTAACTCATCTCTTTTACCCAAGTTTCCTGTGCGCTAGCACTTATCACAGCTTTTAACATACTCAACTACATTCTTGAATAGTTTTGGACAAAAAAATTTCGATAGAAGCACCTTAGTAGCAGTGCGGTCAATCCCATGATGAGCTCCATAAGGAGATGTGTGGCAATGGTAAAGCATGTTGTTCACCTCAGATTCAGGAACACATCTCCTTAATAGTTCATCAGCATAATATTTATACATGAAATGGTCATACCAAATGTAGTTTCTTATGTCAGTGAAGAATTTCTTTCTTTGTTGAAAGGTTAAATGTTTTGGGATAACCCCTCGTGCAAGGTAATTTGCATAGTCAGCAAACCAACAGGGATTTGTTGAAGCGATGGTGTATAGTTTTTCATCAGGAAATGCCTCACTAATATCATTCAGTTCATCATGAGCAAGATGGGTCAATCTTGAAAGATGATCTACCACCACATTATCACTCCCCTTTATATCCCGAATTTCAAGATCAAACTCTTGTAGAAGCAAAACCTAATGTATGAGGTGTGGTTTTTCTTCTTTCTTTTGAAGGAGGTATTTAATTGAAGCATGATTAGTGTACACTATAGCTTTAAACCTAATGAGATAAGACCTGAATTAATTGAAAGCAAAAATAATAGTTAGTAGCTCTTTTTCAGTGGTAGCATAATTCCTTTGGGCATCATCCATAAGTTTACTAGCATAATATATTGAATAAGAAGGTCTTTCCCTCCGCTGACCAAGGACTGCTCCTACAGCAAGGTCACTCGCATCGCACATAATCTCCAAGCATAAATTATGGGAGTGGGGATTAAGGCATTTTTTATGGCATTGAATCCTGTTACACTGTTTTCATTAAAATCTAACTCAGCATCTTTTCTTAGAAGTCAGCACATTAGTGAACTTATTTTTGAAAAGTCTTTGATGATTCTCCTATAAAAACCAGCGTGCCCAAGAAAACTTCTTATCCCCTTCACATTAGTGGGAGGAGGGAGTTTTTCAATCACTTCAAACTTTGCTTTGTCAACTTCAATGCCCTTCCTTGAAATTAAATGACCTATGACTATTCCTTTTTCAACTATGAAGTGACATTTTTCCCAATTTAAGATTAAATTGGTATCTTCACATTTTTTAAGAACCTTACTTAAATTAGCAAGTCATAGGTCAAATTATTTACCTACCACGGAAAATCTATCCATAAAATTTCCAAGAATTCTCCTATCATGTCAGAGAAGATATCCATCATATAATATTGGAAAATAGTTGGAGCATTACACAAGCCAAAAGGCATTCTTCTAAATGCAAAGGTTCCTTAGGGACAAGCGAAAGTGGTTTTTTATTGCTCTCTTGGAGCTATCAAAATAGTCAGAATAACCATCAAAAAGCAGAAATAAGAATTTCCTGATAGCCTATCGAGCATTTGGTCGATGAATAAGAGAGGGTAATGGTCCTTCCTAGCAGCTTTATTCAGCCTCCTATAATCAATGCAAACACTCAAACCAGTCACCTTCCAAGTATGAATTAATTCATTGCTATCATTTAGAATTACTGTCATTCCACTCTTTTTAGGCACCACATGAGTTGGACTCACTCAAGGGCTATCAAATATAGGAAATATAAGACTAGCATGTAAAAGCTTGATTATTTCTTTGTGAACTACCTCCTTTATGTTTGGGTTTAACTACTTTTGGGGTTTGATTGAGGGTTTAGAGTTATCTTCCAAGAGAATACGGTGCATGCATAAGATGGGCTAATCCCCTTTAAGTCAGCTATACTCCACCCAATTGTCCTCTTATGATCCCTCAAAATGTTACATAATTGATTTTCCTGATTTGGGCTCAGCAAGGCAAAAATTATTATAACTATTGAGGCTCCTTTCCCTAGATAAGCGTATTTTAAATGATTTCATAATAGTTTTAGTTCTAATTCAAGAGGTTCAATAATGGACAACCAAATTTTCTTCCTTTCCTAGACTAGTTCCTCAACCTTACCTTCTCCCTCAAGATCTACAACTTCCTCATCTATATCCAAATCAAACTCTTCCAAATCTATCGACATTAGCACCTCTTCAATCAGATTAATTCTCCAACAGTATTCATTAGGCTTACTTGGGTGAATCATTGCATCATTCATATTAAATTTTACCTCTTCTCCCTCGCATCATAAACTCAACTCCCCTTTATCTACATCTATCATTGTCTTCTCGATAACTAAGAAGGGTCTACCCATAATTATAGGGATCTCTTGGTTCTTATCTTCCATATCTAGGATCATCAAATTAGCGGGGAAGATAAATTTATCAACCTTAACAAGAATATTTTCCTAAACTCTCATAGGAGTTTTCACAGATATGTCAGCTAATTGAAGGAGAACTGAGGTAGGTTTTAAATTATTAATTCCCAATTTCTTGAATATGTAGAATGGAATTAAGTTGATCGACGCTCTCAAGTTACAAAGAGCTTTCTGAAAGGAGTAATTTCCAATAGTGCAAGGGATTGTGAAATTCCCAAGATCTTTCCTTTTGAGGGGAATTTTTTGTTGAAGAATTGCACTATATTCTTCAGTTAAGGTTACAGTTTCTTTCTCATTTATCTTTCTTTTCCTAGAGAAAATGTCTTTTATGAACTTAGCATAGCTGGGCATTTGCTCCAGTGCTTCAGCAAAGGGGATATTTATATGAAGAGTTTTAAATGTTTCCATCAATTTGTAAAATTGGATATCCAATTTCTCTCTTGCCATTCTTTGAGGATAAAGAATATTAGGAGTGTATTCAAGTTGATTATTTATATAAGTTTGATCCACCTCCCTTGGTTCCTTCTCCTCTTCCTTATCTATATTCTCTTCCTCCCTTGGCTCTTCTCTTTTTGCCTTGGACATTTTCTCAGCTCTTTTACCACTCATCGAGGTTATTGAATTTCTTAATTCATTTTCACATTCTCATATTGCTTCTACTAAGACAGGTTTGTTTAATTGGCCAATGATTTCTTTCAATTTTTGCTCAATTATTTTTACCGTCTCTTCTTGTTTTAAGAGAGTGTGCTTGTGTCGGTTTAGTGTAGCATCAGTTTTGTTCATAAAATTGATGGTGGAGGTTCTAAATTCTCTCAAGGATTGCTCTAACCCCATTCTACTATCGCCTAATTTTTCCTATAGCTTAAGATTGCATTGACACTTCCCATTTCGCAATTATTCCCATGAATGAAATTTAGTTGCATACTTTAAATTCTCTTGTTCAGTTGGGAAATCTGATTTTGAAGTTCAGAAATTTGGTTGGCTTCATTTAAATGATTAGCTTTCTATTCTCCTAAATTAGCCCTTCATTAGGCCATTAGTAAGCGTTTGTCGCCATTTTCTCAAGAAGATCAAAGGCCTCCTCTTGGGTCTTGCTACTCAAGGATCTACCCCGTGGCTGCATCTATGTGTGTCCTTATGGATGCATTCAATCCATTATAGAAAGTTTGCACTTGCATCCACAGCAGAAACCTATGATGGGGGCAACGTCTTAAGCAGTCCTTAAAGCGTTCCCAGTCGTCTTATAAATTTTCCTCATTCTGTTGAGAGAAATTAGCTATTACATTTCTCAGCCTGGTAGTTTTAGTGGGAGGGAAATACTTAGCTAAACTTTTTCTAGTTAAGTCATCCCAAGTCTTAATAGACTCACCAGGTAGAGAGCTGAGTCAAACTTTTGCTCTATCTCTCAAAGAGAATGAAAATAATCTTAATCTAATGGCATTATCAGAAATGCCGTTGAATCTAAATGTATCACATATTTCTAGAAAATTGGAAATGTGTGAATTGGGATCATCAGTAGCTAGACTACTAAATTGGTTATTTTGTACTATGTTTCAAGTTGACAGTTTTATTTCAAAGTTGTTTGCTTGTATAGCAGGTCTAACTATGGCATTAGGTACTCCTCCTACAGTTGGTAAGGCATAGTCTCTAAGGGGTCTACCCCTATTGTTTTTTAATAACTCTTCAGGAATTACTTCTAATTTTTTTATTTGGGTTTGTTGTTGGTTTAAATTAGTTTGTTCTCTCCTAGCTTGCAAATAGGTTCTTTTAATTTCAAGATCAAAAATAATCTTAGAGAGGTTTCTCTATTCATGCAATTTAACAAGAATCAGCTAGCTAGAATAATTCAGCAATCAAGTTATTAGATTAGTAATTCAAATCAGCAAACAGATTTCAGCAAAACAGTATTCAGCAGTTTAAGGTTTAGCAATAGTTTCCAGCAATACAATTTTTAGGATTTCTTAAAGTTTTCAGTAATAAAGCAATTAAATTAAAAATCTAATTAGCACTACAATCAGCACAAGTGTAATTACAAAAAATAATAATTATATGCAAAATAAAGGAAAGTCTAAATCACTATTTACTTGCAGATAATACTTATACAAAACTAAAAACCGTTTCCAAGCAATTGCGCCAAAAACTTGACAAACCCCAAATACGTGTCTGTGCTTGCACGCAAGTGTACGTGGTCCAAAGTAATAATGAAATGGTAAGTTCTGAATTTTACTGTCCTCAGGGAACTGTGGTTTTGTTACTATCTTATATCCACTTTCAATAATATTTAAAAAAATGTATTTTTGGTTTTGGTTAGTTTCTAATTAAACAATGCAAAGAACTCAAGTTAAGATACTTTTTAATTAAGAAGGAAGAGCTGGGTTTCTATTATGTGATTTATTGGGGCCAGGTGTTGTATTCGACTCATGCAACTTCAGGTGCGTGTTATCATGCCAATTAATTAAGTGAACATTGTGTTCCTTAGATTGGTCCTCTAATTTTGACAAGTTCAAATCTAGTGCACAAAGTGAACACACTAGGGCTCTGCCTGAGCACATAGATTCTTATGAGATCAGATTTTAATTTATTTAGAACTCATATGTCTAGGTGATCAAATATAATATTTTAGTTATATGATCTCACAAGCGTTCATTTCCACCAATAAGTTTCATGCACATCATACGCAGTTTAGCTAAGGAAGCAAATTCATCAGACCACATGGATTATGTAACATCATCCATAAGTACTCTATGCCCTCTTCCTCCTTCAACATCTGCTGAGCCACAGAGCTTGGTTGGTGGCTCTTGGCTCATAAGCGTCAACCTCTCGGCTGAGCTCATGGTGTGGTTCAATTATGCTCAAGAGCTTGTCACATAGCTCTAAGCTCTAACTGCACACACACCTCAAGGCCAATTGGTGAGCTGAGGAGTTCAAGATGATTATTTTAATGAGTCATTTCTTCTATTCAAAACCTTAGGTGTTTTACACTGAGAATTCCTCGCTCAGCAAACTTGCATTGTGGCGAGGACCTTTATGTGCATTCCCTCTAGATTTTGACTATTTAGATAACTTAGTTGTTTTTCACTTAAGAAATAGATTTATTCCATAACAAATTTTGCAAGCATTCCCAGCATTCATTCACAAGCATAGAATATAGATAGAGAATTAAACTTAATTTCATTCATTGCAAGAATTTTCATACAGCACCTCTTACTTCCCCTACTCATCACATGATTACTGCCCATTCCTCCTCAAGGAGGGTTTAGCTCTCCATTGCAAAAAGAAATGCAGGAAATTATATGCAAGGAATTGAACCTTTTTAGGGTTCAAACTAAAGAAAATCAGAAGATAAGTTTAGAGGAATACTAGGAACTGCCCTTGGCATTTGCTGAATTTTCTTCCTTTGCCTTCTCTCTTCTTCTCCTCTAGTTCCTTGGTATTGTCTCCTTTCTTTCCCTTGAATGGATCTCTTCTCTTTCCCTAGTGAGATCTCCTTCTTCTTCTCACAGTAGCTTATAATTTCAGGTCAATGAGTGTCAAATTTTGGAACCCTGCCTCAGTTTCAATTGGCAGTATTTATAATGAACTCCTCAGCCCCTTAAGCATAAGGTCTGTCATCTCTTCAACTCCTTGAATTAATGGCAAGCTATTAAATTTTTTTCCTGTATTTCCTTAGAATCTAGCAGAACTTAATGTGATTGTAATTTCCAAACGGCTGGGAACGGCAGCTGGTTTGAATTTTCAGTATTCCCTATGCTGTAATAAATGCTCTAGCCTGAGAATTTCTACATAGGGAGATGCGGCTTGCTGCAGCGCGTTTGGGCGCACTACAGCGGTTTTGCTACATAACATATTTTAACTGAATATCCACTGTGAAGCGCGGTAGTGCTGAGCTTTCGGTTTGGTTTCGCTACAGCATGCGATAGAACTAGTGTCTCGGGTTTGAGACTGTTGCGGCATGCTGTAGCAAGGGCTTCTAAATGAGCACTGGATCTGGAATTGTATAGTTCGGATGTGGCACCTGGAGAAATGAGCTCTCGGGTTTTGATCTGCTGCAGCGCGCTACAATACCGAGCTCTCTGGTTGGCCCAGCTGTGGTGTGCTGCAGCGCCGAGCCCTTGGGTTGGACCCGTTGCGGTGCACTATAGTGATTTTCTCTCCCATGCTTGTAGAAGTGCTCCTAGGTTCCCCGGTTCTCCTTCTTTTGCTATGGCACTCTGCAGTGTGCTTGGGTGCACTGCAGCGGTTTTCCCCCAGAATTCCACCTTCTACTCCTGATTTTCCATTCTTTCTTATTTTCCCTGAATTTTTTTAAAATCATATCAAAGCATGATATTCTGAAGAAACATTTGCATGTTTTTCTGCTTTATTATGCAATAAATTTTGGACTCATCAACGGGTAGTGAGGTTCCTTCCATTAAATAAACGTACTTCAACTGAGTTGGTAAGGATTTTAATTCTAATTTCGGAGGCACATGAATTGATGATTGCATTTTCTTCTTTTTTTTGATTAATTCATCAACCTCACCTTCTCTCTCAAGGTCCTCAAATTCCTCATCCATGTCTACATATAACTCTTCTCATATCTTGACATCATCAAATCCTCAATTGAATTTACTCTCCAATAATCCTTATTAGGCCTTATTGAGTGTTTCATGGCATCATTTATGTTAAATTTCACCTCCTCTCCTTCACAATGCAAACTTGACTCCCCTTTATCTACATCAATCAATGTTTTTTGAGTAGCTAGAAAAGGTCTACCCAGAATTATGGGAATTTCTTGATTTTTATCTTTCATGTCTAAGATAATGAAATCAGCGGGGAAGATGAATTTATCAACCTTAACTATAATGTTTTTGATTCCCATAGGAGTTTTAATGGATTTATCAGCTCATTATAGGAGAACAGAGGTGGGTTTTAGATGATCAATTCCTAAATTTTGAAATATGTAATAAAGCATTAGATTTATAGATGCCCCAAGGTCACAAAAAGCTTTTTGGAAATTGTGGTTTCCAATAGCGCACAGAATTTTGAAACTCCCAGGATCTTTTCTTTTAAGGGGAATTTTTTGTTGAATGATTGCACTACATTCTTTCATTAAGGCAACAATCTCCTTCTCATCAATCCTCCTTTTCCTTGATATGATATCCTTCATAAACTTAGCATAACTGGGCATTTGTTCTTACGCTTCAGTAAAGGAAATATTGATGTGAGGATAAGATATATGTGGAGTAAAGTTGGCCTGGTTATTCAGGTGAGTTTGATCTGACTCTCCTACTTCCCTCTCCTTAGTTTTATTATTATTTTCTTCCTCCTTTGTTCCTCTCTTATCTCTCAAGATGTAGTTTCAGTTTTCTTAAACACTATAGGTTTGGTTATTTTTCCTTTCATTAAATTTATAAAATTTCTCAATTCAGTCTCACTATCTCTTATTGCTCCCACTAAGATAGGTGTCTTTAGTTGATTCACAATTTCTTTAACTCGTTGCCCGATTCTTTTTGTTGTCTCTACTTGTCTTAGTAGAATGTTTTCGTGTTGGCTAAGTGTTGCATCTAATTTATTCATAAATTCTAAGGTGGAGGTTTTGAATTCTCTCAAAGAATGCTCAAAGCCCCCTTTTCTTCTGCCTTGATTATCCCCAAGGTTTACTATAGCATTTACACTCCCCATTTCACATTCATCTCCTTGAATTGAGTTTGTTTGCATATTTTCTATTATTCTGTTAAGTTGGGAGAATTGATTTTGGAGTTCAGTAATTTCTTACAATTCCTAAGGGAGTCAATGAATCCAGCTTAGCAAATTCCAAAATCATCGAGGTGCTTTCGATTCCTCCTAATATCAGATGCTCATAGATGTGAAATGGCATGACATTCACCGAGGCTCCAAGATCACACAAGGGATCTAAAAGAACCTCGCTCTGTATCCTACAAGGGATGTTAAGCCTACCATGATCATCACATTTTGTTACAATTGAGTTTTCTTTTCCATGGCTAACCCATACTATCCCAGTTCTCCCTTCTTCAATTTTCCTTTCATAGCTACTTCCTAAACAGTCCTTCTCTATAAATTCTAAATTTATAACACTTATCGTATCCCTTGGATTCACCTTTGTCAAACTAGGCAAAGTTCCCTGCTGACGCATGGTCAACTGTTGGGAAATTTATCCCAGTTGGACTTCAATGTTTCTCAGGGATGCCTCAATCCTTAGATTGAGGCATTGAGGCATCATGACACATTAGTGTCAATTTAGTTCTCCTCATTAATTGAGTGGTTTCTGCCTTGAAAGCATTAAAAGATTCTTCTAGTTCTAGATTTTTATATTGGTTAGGCCTATAAGAGTTGTTAAAATTCTGAGCTTGCTTATTTTGCGATTGTGTGTTGTGATTTCCTTGAGAGTTTCCCTCACTCCATGAAAATTTTGGGTGGTTCCCGCACCCTTGATTGTATGTGTTAGAGTGTGGGTTGTTTTGAGGGTTGTTACTAATGCTATTATTCCTTAAGAGATTCACTTATTCTATGTGGGAGGGTGCAAATGGGTTATTTAAATTACAACATTCACTACTGTGATTCCCTTCACACAGCTCACAGTTTATTTCTTGAATTGCATTTACATTCATGTTCTCAATCTTATGGTTCAAGTACTCAATTTCCCTCTTCATGGAAGCCAACTAGTTTGAGTCATTTAAGTTATTCCCCTCCTTCCTATTTCAATTAAGCCGCTCAGCCGGCCATTGATACACATTGTTTGACATTTTCTCAAGGAGGTCAAAGGATTCATCTTGGGTTTTGCTACTTAATAATCCACCTGCGTGCTGCATCTATGAGTGTCCTTGTGGGTGCATTCAATCCATTGTAGAATGTTTGCACTTACATCCACTGAGGAAACCCATGATGGGTGCAACACCTTAAGCATTCCTTTGTGAATGGATATCTCTTTTCCCAGCCTAGCAGTTTTAGCTAGTGGAAGATACTTAGCTAAGAATTTCCTAGCTATGTGATCTCAAGTTTGAATTGATTCTCCAGGCAAAGTGCTGAGCCAAATTTTTGCTCAGTTTCTCAACGTAAAAGGAAAGAGACTTAATCTAATGGCATCATCAGAAACACCATTAAATCTGAATGTGTCACATATTTTTAGAAAGTAGGAAATATGCGAGTTGGGATCATCGGTGACTAGACCACTAAATTAATTATTTTGAATCATAGTCAGTGTTGAAGGTTTTATTTCAAAATTATTAGTTTGAATAGCTTGTCTAACGATAGCATTAGGGACTCCCCCAATAGTTTGCAGGGCATAATCTTAAAGGGCTCTACCTCTATTATTTTCTAACACTTCCCTGGGGTCTCTTAATTCGTTATCCATTTCAACTTGCGGTTGGTTTAAAATTAATTGATCTCTCCTAGATCGTAAGTACAATCAATTAATTTCAGGGTCGAAAAGTATGTCAGAATAATTTCTCCTACTCATGCAGTTCTCAAATTTAGTTAGAAATAATAATTAAAGCAATGTAGCTTAGAAGTTCAGAAATTGAAACTAAAAGAATAACTAAATTAATAAAATTAAACTAACTAACAGAATAACAAAAAGATAAAAATTATATACATGAAAGATAATTCTAAATTAATTTTTACTTGTTGATTAGCCTTAATACAAAACAAGAATTATTCCCCAGCAATGGTGCCAAAAAATTGACAGATTGTAAATACACATCTGCGCTCACACGCATGTGTACATGGTCTGAAGTAATATTTGGAAGGTAAGTTCTGAGATTTATCGTCCTTAGGGAACTGTGTGTTTTGTTATTAAGATTTATCTACTTTTAATAAATTTATACAAATAATTTTGGTTTTGTGTGGCTTCTAATAAATGATTCAAAGATATTAAATTGCAGGTACTGCTTGAGAAGAAGGGAGAGTTAGGTTTCAATCATGCAATTTGTATTCAAAATTGGTGTAAGTAATTAAATTAATTCAACTTTTATTGAAACTTATTTTAATGCTAATTATAATCAATTGAAAATAGCATTCCTTAGATTAGTCCTCTAATTCTAACTATTTCATATCTAGTGCACAAGATGAACACACAAGGGTTCGATCTTGGCACATAGATCCTCCTGTGATTGACAAGAGTTAATAAAGATTCCTTATATCTAAGTTATTAAAATAATCATTTTAATTTAGCAATCACATGAACTTGATTCCCACACAATTAATGTCACATGTTACATGTGTTATTTAACTAAGGAAGTAAATTATCGGGCTGCATGGATTATGTCACGATCATCCATGAGCACTCAATAATTCCACTTCCTCCTTAGACGTCTGCTGAGCCACGGAGCTTCATTAGTGGCTCTCGGCTCACATGCATCAACCTCTCAATTGAGCTCAAAGAATAGTGTTGTTAGGCTCAAGAGATTATTATTGGGCTCCAAGCACTAACTCACATATTCCTAGATTTATGCCAATTGGTGAGCTATAGAGCTCAAAGAGATTTAAGTTGCCAAATCAACTTATTATTCCAATCTCAAGGTGCTTACACCGAGAATTCTCGCGCATCGAATATGTATTCGCGGCGAGGACCTTTATGTGCATTCCCTTAAGCTTGGTATGACTAGTTGATTTGATATTATTTCTTTAAAATTATTTAAAATAAAATAGAAATTCATTCCACAAGCATGTATTCACAAGAAACATATCTAAATAAAAAGATAGATTTTATTTATTGAAGAAGATTTATCAAACACCATTTTGTCCCTTAACTCATTACATGATTTCAGGCCAACACTCCCCAAGGAGGGTTTATCCTTCCATTACAAAAGAGATGCAGAAATATAATTATAAGAAAGTGAACCTTTGCATGGTTCTACAGGAAAAAAAATCAAAGAATAGTTTTTAGAGAAATACTAGGAATAGCCCTTGGAATTCTCCGGATCTCTCCTTACTCTCCAACTTCTTCTCTTCTAGCTTCTTGAGTTGCCTTTCCTTTCTCTTCTTAAATGGATTGTCTTCTCCTTACTTGGTTAGGGATCTTCTTTCCTTTTTACAGTAGCCTTAGAAAATATAACTTGGAATGTCAAAGATAGGAACCCTCCCTTAGTCTTTCTTACTACCTTATATAGAGCAGCTCTCAGCCTTTCTTAGTGTGGCGCCCTGTTCCCTAAGCCTCCAATCATTAGGCTAAGGAGCGGAGTGTCACTCGTGCAGATCCCTCACTCAACATTAGATTAGGTGAAATCCACAATCCACTGCTGAGATAAGGATGTGCACATAATAATATATAAAATTAGTCACTACATCTATATACAGACAGAGTGGGGAAGCTAAATAAAATAAGTAGTACATCCATTCACCATGCAACACATAAGAAGTAAAAATGAGGTATAGCTCGAAAATAATAAAGGGCAGAAAGTAAATCACAGTCACAATACCTGTATTATTACAACATTTTAATTAAAGTTACTAAAAATGAAATAAATACTCTCGTCTTCACTATAAAATAAGAAAGCAGTTATATGTCCTCTGGTCCAAGCTGCTGCACCTCCTCTATGTAAGGCTCCTCCTCAGATACAAGATCCTCAAACTGCTCAAGATCTGACATTGTCGGTTTCACAATGCCAAGGCCCCAGCCAATAAAAGAAAAATCTTGTTAGACAATTGTCTAAGTACATTTTAGGCAAGTATTTTATTAAGCATTTGTTAATATCACCATTTATACTCTATACCAAGAAAAATGTTTATCTAGCATGGGCGCAAGTAAGCATACAAGGGGAACATGATAAGTTATAAACAAAGCATTTATAACTAAATGATAAATGAGGCAAAAGTACACCTCAAGTAAGCTAAACAAGGTAGGGCATATTTATATAATACAGTAAGTAAAAGTGCTAAAAGAAAAATCTAAACCTAAATATGCTAATAATCATATGACATATACTAATTTAAAACATAAATCTGTAAATGGTACATATAATGTAAGCAGTGAAGTCTAGCATCCTATACATATATCTATACAAGTGAACAGGTAAAACAATATCACAACAACTGACTAAAATAGCATGCATCAATATCATATTAAACAGCAAGCTGAAAAACTGTAAATGAATGTATAACTGTCATATCAGAAGAATTGGCCAATCTGGCCCAATATATATATATATATATATATATATATCCATTCCCATAGCTTTTATGGGCTAGGGCAAACATATCACTATATAACACTGTATGACTGAAGAGGCAGATAATACTATGCAAACATATTTTAGTTATTTTACTTTTATTTCTGTAGACAATTTCTGAAACAACTGAGGAGGCAAGTACGTCTGCAAGACTGAATAAGTCCCAAGCTTAACACACTCTCCTCAATGAGTGATGTTAAGCATCATGATCTTACCTTACCCATGTTCATTGGAGTAAATGTGCACCATAATCTACCATAAACTGAACCCAAATGCAAATGCTCTCCTAATATTTTAAGTTTTTATTTTCATGTAATAATATTTTTCTTATATGATATATTCAAGGAAAATAAGCACAAAACTCAAGGAATACGTAGCACAAAAAATCAATTAATGAGCAAGGGACTCTACTAAATATGATGATATCATTTGTTATCTAATTTAAACGTTCTAACTATTCCAAGTTACATAAGTTCAGGATCTCCAATTCCTACTATTGAGTGTAACTTAAAAATACGGCCTTATAAGTTAAAAAGGATTAAAACTAATCAAGTTCTAATCTAATTCAATCAAATATGACTACAAGTTCAATCAATGAATCTTACATCCTAGTTTTATGAATTTAGACGTTCCATCTAAGATCTGATCAAGATCTACTAAGCTATATATTATGGATTAAATACCATGAGATTGGGCTTAATCACATAATTCAAGGGATAATACCTAAGAATCTAGGGTTTTTATTCTAAAGGTGATCTACTGATTAAGGCAAATCCTATTAAGCAAATTAAACTTAATATGATGAATCTCCTATCCTAAATCTAGGATTGAAAGATAAAATAATCAAAATAAGTTGTAATGTCTAGAAACTAATAAAACCAAGAATTCCTTCATTGAAAAACCTTGTTTTTTAATGAATGAAATCTAACATATGATCTATTCCTAATCTCAGGAATAGTCCTAATGTGAGGTGAAAGACCCTAAGGAAAAGAACTTAATGAGAGATTTTAGGGATTTTATAATTTTGACTTTATTAGCTAATTTTACTCACTTTAATGACTTTAATATAGTTCTAATATTAGTTTTAGTGATTTAAAAGACAATTTAGAGGTTAAGGATGCTTATCTTAAATTTTAGGCAAAATGATCATTTTGCCCCTACTTAAGGGTCCAAAATGTCAACTTTTGATTTAAGGGTTCAAATTGAAGTTTCTTACTATTAATGATTCCCTACTGTCTAACTTGAAGATAGACCTACTGTCTAACTTGAAGATAGACAGTAAGTACGCCCAATTTGGACAAGAAACGGGTCATACAGATCCAATCTAAGGCTTTTGACCAAAAGGGCAAACTTGTAATTTACACTTAATAGAATCTAAATTTTTATGCAGTTTACTGTTGGTTACTGTTCAAGAATTCCATAGAGTCCAAGAACACTGCATTTAGAGGTCAGATGACTAAGTTATGGCTATTTACTTCTAAGGGCAATTCAGTAATTTTGTCGGTCAACAGGTGACAAAAACTGAACTTTTCCATTTGAAGTCCAATTTTAACAAACTCAGTTTCTATAGCTTTCCTATAATATACTGAGTTTGTTGACAGGGAGTAGATCCAATTTGGACCTCAAATGGTCAAATTATAACCTAATTAAAGTTAAGGGTATTTTAGTCATTTTATAATTTTTTAAAGCTTTGAGCCTAATTATTATTTTAGTTTATTGATGACATTGAAATTCTAAACTAGTTAGCTCTTTGAATTTTTGAATTTGGAGTTGAATTGACCAAGTTATAGTCAATTGAATTTTATGAGCATTTTGGTCATTTTCTCTAAAGTCAACTGTGGGATTAAGAATTGACTTTTCATCCTGATATCAAAATAAAAAAACTAATACTACCATAGTGATGGGGCTGTTCTCTTAAGTATTTTAAGACCCATATTGCCTATGTTTGGATAACTAAATTAAAAGTTGTGATTATTTAAATAGGTCCTAAAATGTCATTATATTATATGTACCCCGAAACTAATTTTTGTAGTATGTCATTTGATTCATTTTATTTTTCTAAGTAAAATGAGACCTGTATTAGATATGTTTGGATCATCCTATAAAAAAATATTAAACTTTTAAGAATTTTGAATTAAATAATTTAAATTAAATCAATTTTACTATTTATTTATTCAAATTGTATTATTTTACTGTTCATACCTATAGTTAAAATGAGTTTACTGTATTTATTTATTAATTAATTATTATCATTAATTTAATTCCTTAATCTATTATTTAATTAATTAATTAATTATATTACTTATTAGTTTAATTATATTTAAATATTTATTTACTAATTTTATGATTAGTGTTAATTAATTCTAATTAGTTGTTATTAATACTATTTAATAATAATTATCTTACTGTTTTAATAATTAATAAAAACTAATCTGATAATATTAATTTAATTGCACCTGTTTAATTAATCCTAATGACTATTAATCAACTGATTAAATGAATCTAATTAATTCTTATCAACTAAATTAATTAAATCTAATTTAGTTACTGATTAGTTAATTAACCAAAATTAATTAGCACTAATTATTAGGTAACTGATTATATAATTATATTTATTCTTTTTTTGCCGGGATTAATGATGGCGCGGGACCCACTGAACGACACGTGGCGCGCTCTGACTGGACGAGTTAGAGCGGCGGGTCCCACTGCTGGCGACAGACAGGGCTACGGGCCAGCGGCAATCGGTCAGAGGCCCCCGAAGCATGGGTGGGTCCCACGGCCACTGTCACCGAGGACAGCGGGCCCCACACGCGACGCACGGGCGAATGGACACGCGCCGCCTGGACGTGTGGGCCCCACATGCACGCGGATGGGTCTGCGTGAACGCGGGTCGTGCCCGGGTCGACCCGGCCTGGCCCGAACGGGCTCTTCCCTTCTGCGGCACCCCGTGATGCGAGTGACTAGGGTGCGCAAATTCACCGCCCTCCCGACAGTGAGGAGGCTCGGCCCACACGGCCGGAGCTCGGCCTCAGTGAGGCCTACCCAACGACAGTTGGGCCGCCGACAGAGGATGCCGGGATCACCGGCCAGGGCCAACCCTAGATCGCTAGGGTTCGGGTCTGTGGATTTAATAGAAAGTGTTGTTGACCTAAACCTAATCCTGATCGATCAAACCCAATCGGACCAGATCGGGTCCGATCGATGCTCGATCCGGAACTCAGAATCGATGTTCGAAGTAAGAATGCATTGATCAATTAGCGAGATTGAGGGATTGGAGTACCTGAAATGGGTAGTCGACGCGATTAGGGTTCGCGGGCTGAGTTTCTTCCTAGGGTTTGTTTGGCTCCTTCGATCCCGATCGTATCCGAGGGGGAGACGCACCTGGGGCTAGGAGGTTAAGGGTGGGGAGGCAGAGTTTGCAAAGCCTTGCCGAACGCTGGTTGGCCATGACTGGCGGTCAGACGCCATGTGGCGGGCGATCCGCGGGGCTCAGGACGACGCCTCAGGACCATCCGATCGATCGATCGAATGGCCAGCATTCTCCTGTCTGATCCGACGGGCAAATCAGACGAAAGACTTTGACGGGAGACGGCGCGGGTGACATCGTTTGGTATTATAATATTAATAATTTTATTAAATTTAAAATAATAAATTCCTTATTTAAATTAACATATAAATTGAGTTTATGAAAAATTCCAAATATTCACCCTTAGCTAATTGAAGGGTGAGGAATGCTACGGTGAAGTCGAATTTTCGATTCGACGAGTATTTTAATTTCCCATTTTTCGGGATATTTAAATATTATTAAAAGTATTCGTCAAAATATTGACGACTTTCGGTTGACACGAAAATATCATCCATAGCTAATTTGGAGGCAATGAGCGCAATGACGAAGTCCGTTTTTCGATCGGATATCAATTTAAATAGGTCAAATTTTAGAGTTTCTAGATTTTTTTTTAGAAATCAGGATTCAATCCATTTGACTCCTGATTTAAACTAGGTCTTAATGAATGACTCCTAATGACTTGATTAACACTTATGATCAAGATTAGGACTGAGATTAGTTCTAATTGACTAAGGTAATAACTTGAGTTATTACACTTAGAATCCTAACTATCACCCCTTCAATCCCCTTGCCTTAAATGCTTTCTCATAAATTGTTCATTTATTTTGTCTTGAGAATGCAAGGAATATAGGAGTTAGAGTTTAAAATATATGTAGAAGGCAAAAGGTTTGAATTTGTGGCATTCCATATGCTGAATTTAATGCTTGATCCTGGTTAAATATTTGGGGGGCACTACGGCGCGCTGTAGAGACTAGCTTTTCGAATTCAATCTGCCTTGGCGTGCTGTGGTGCGCTTGGGCGCGCTGCACCGGATGTATTAAATTTTATTTCCTTTATCTGTATTCAACCCCTTTGTTCCGTTATAGCGCTCGATAGCGCAGAACTTTTGAACTGAACCCGTTGCAGCGCGCGGTAGCAAACATATTAAGAATTATGCCAAGTTCAATCCCGCTGTAGTGGCGAAGTTTTGAGTCGGATCCGCTGCAGTGCGCGATAGAGGATCAATTAATCTTCATTTCATTTTTACTCCGCTGTTGTGCGCGATAGCGCCTAGCTTTTCAAATTCAATTCGCCTTGGCGTGCTGTGACGCACTTAGGCACGACAACGGTTCTATTAAATTTTTATTTGCTGAGTTTGAGTTTTATAATTGCCACTGTGGTGCACGATAGCGGTGAGGTTTCGAGTTCAATCTGCCTTGGCGCGCTGTAGCACGCCCGATTTTTCTTCCAGAATTTCAGTTTTCTTCCTGATTTTGCTCAACTTGTCATTTTGCCTGAAAACAGTGAAAAACCTATCAAAGTACACCATTCTATAATGAAAATATTTGTATTTCTTCTTTTATTTTATTATAAATCTTGGTCTTATCAATTAGCACCTTAGGTTTAGAGCTTAAACACCAATTTTGGAGTTTAACTTTAAATCCATGAATCTTAATTATCTAGGTTAAAATTCATTATGGGTTATTAAAAATACATCAATTAAGTTGTTGAATAATTATTTAACCTTTGTAGAAGATATTTTTGATTGTGAATTAGAACTTGTTAAGTTCTAATGTTTAACTTTTAAGGTCACGAATCTAAGATTTTTTTTGATGTTGGGATATTGGAGATCATGAACTTGTATTTTCTCAGAATATATAGAACGATTAAAATAGATAGAAATAGATATCACATGTTATTTAGTAGAGTTTTTCTTACTTTGACTTTATTGATTTGCACACCTTGTTTTTGAGTCTTATACCTTAGATATAGTTAGTTGAATATGGAATATTCAATGAGTATTCTGAATCAATTTTGAAATGCATAAACATTTTCAATCGTATTTAGTACATTTTGTGCCTTTAGTTATCAGTTTAGTACAATGTATCCTAGTTTGTCTGCCTCTGTAGTTCAGTTCTTTTGCTATAGAAAAACTTTGATCCAACCATATGAGAATTTGGATGATACATGTATGATTCAATAGTCTGGCTTGGATCTAGCCATGAGTGGTCTATATTACACGTGGGACTTTCTGTTTAGTGGATATGTTGGCTAATTTTATATTAAGGAAGTACTAATCTATGCACACGTATAATTTTAGTGTTTCTTTCTGTAGCGCCCCGTCCCGTTGCTGCGCGCAAAAGAGTTAACAATTAGTGGTGGAACTGTGCGCTACTGGAGAAGGACTGTTGAACCTCCCCAAATATTTGTTGAATAATATGCTGCTAGACTAATATTTAATATAAGCGTAACGCCTTATCTTAAGTATTAGACAATATAGTATATACATTGGATTATGAGTGGAATATGAAGAATCTAATATATATATAAGTATAACAGCATTTTCAATATGCTGCATCCCGTAGGTCCTACTAATATTGATGCATGCTGCATCCCATAGTTCACAATGCTCTTGATGCTTATGCTTATGCAATTATGCCAATGCTTTCCAATTCAATATGATGCTTAAAAGAATAGAAATCAATCAAATAATAATTATTAAATTCAATATTTATTAGGTTTTCATATTCATCTTAACATGTTCACATACTATATTCAGAACTTAACCTAAACAGCTATAATAATATTTACAACTTTCTAAATTATCATATGATGGAAGTACATGTACATACGTAGTAAGTACATAAGATTAAATTTCTTAGTTTGTTTAACTACACTTATTAATGCGCATAAAGATAAGGGGACTAAACTCTTTTACAGTTTATTCTCTCAAACTAAGATATTCAATATCCTAATTGATATTTTATTTTGAGGATGTTCTAAGAAAGGTAACATAAATCACTTAGTTTGTTTAATTGCACTTATCAATGCGCACAAAGATAAGGGGACGAAATCTTTTTATACTTTATTCTCTCAAATTAAGAGGTTCAATACATTAATTAAACATACTATGCAAGTGAGATGTTTGTCCTAAACTGAACTGCACTTATCGATGCACACAAGGATAAAGGGACGAAACCCTTTTACAGTCTTATTTAGGACAAATCAACCAATTTTATGTCTTACTTTAAATCAATCATATGGACATGTACTAAATTCTTCACTTGATAATACTAATATTATCATTTCGAAATTGACTAATTTAAAATCCAAGGAATATCAGACTAAATGAATCCACACTCCCTTATGGTGAGTCTTACTCAAAGGTTCCATGAATGTGAGATGAAAGTCACTCAAATTAGGATACTACTACAAGGAAAAATCTCATTCTAAAGCCTTTAGGTTATTCTACCATAAATATCTTAGATCAGAGTTTAAAATCTTAAGAGTTCATCTAAGCTTCTACCTCAAAATTAGACAATAAGCTCTTCCTACAGAAATAGTGTATCTATTTTAAGGCCTATCAATTGATGAAACTAAATCATTAACATTTTAGTCTTAAAGTTCTAAGTACTGAAATATACAATTATTTAAGTTACAAACTAAGTTATAAGATTTCACTTAAGATTAACATAATAAGCTGGATTATACAAATCAGATGAGTAAACCCATATGAGTATAACCTATACTACAATTATGGAATACAATCATATGAATTATTAGTGGTTGGTTATTTCATAAATCATTCTTATTTTACTATTCAGTTTATGCTAATGATCTTACTTAGGAGAAAATCAAAAATCTAAAAGTCAGATTCAGATAAACAATCATATAAGTTTGCTATATATCTTAATTCTTCTAATTTAGTTGTTAAGATCAATGGCAAATTAGTAGGAATTGATTGAAGTTATGCAAGTTCTTTAGTGTCCAAATCAAGTGTCATATTCAAATTAATTAAGTTAAGACAATCTAATCAAATTAGGTTTAATCCCAACTTAACTAATTTAAGTTTAATTAAATAAACATTGATCAATTTTTAAGTCAAGAAGCATATTATCTATTCTTGATATCCAAATCAATATTAGATCGATTATTGATTAAATTAAGCATATCTTTGAGTTCTATAGGGTTTCAGTATTGATTAATGACAAATGAAGTATTTAAGCGCTAAAATCAGAGTTTAGGTTTTCTAACATGCATCTTACTATTAATGAGGCATATAAACATTACATTACTCAAACCATAAAGTAATTAAAGTTAAACATTACATCAATTATTATTTGGCACAAAATATTCAACTGAATCCCTTAGAAAATTAGAACATGTAATTTATGATAAGAGGCAGATTTCATATTCAAAATCACTTCTACATTTACACAATGCATGATTTTACTAAATCCAATTTTTATTTTGGTATATTTTTGCATTATCAGGGTTATGGAGTCATCAAAATACAAAAAATATCAAATTTGGGCAAAACTAGTAGTTCTGCACGCTGCGGCGCACTGTAGTACTCACCTGGCCAAGAGCCAGGAGCTACGGCGCGCTATGGCGCCAGGTTTTTTGAGGCACGGGTGCTACAGCACCATACTTTCGAGGTGCGGGAGCTGCGGCGCGTTACAACACCAAAATTTTGAAACACAGGTGCTGTGGTGCACTGGAGCGCCTCCCGATCGAGAGCCAAGTGCTACGACGCCAGATTTCTAGAGCTGCGGGCGCTGCGGCTCGTTGGAGTACCTCCTGGTAGAGAGTCAGGCGCTACGGCGAGCTACGGTTAAGTTCATACTATATATATAAGCTCTAAATGATGGCCAAGGTCCCATAAACAGGATAAGCACTTCCAAAATACCAATTATTATCTTTTCATCTACTAGAAACACTACAAAAATCTTTTAAAATCCAAGTTAAGATATGCAAATTCTTCAATCTAGAACAAGTCACAATCTAAGCCTTTCAATCACCTTGGACCTTTTGACAAATTATAAGATCGTATTTTATATAGACATTATTATATGTAGTAAATATTAAGTCATGTAAGCAACTTTATGCATAGATTAATTATTCAACACAAAATCTACTCAATTACTGTTAAATGTATCAGATATCTTCTTTACTTTTATTTTAATACATTTATGCTCAGCTTCGCACTATTTGAAGAAATATTGTCTTAAGGCCATATAAAATAATATTTTAATGAGTTTGGATAGCTGTGATGCATAAGAGTTAACTGATGATATTATTCCTTATTATTAGTCTGATCAGACGCTGTTAGAACGGGGCTATCATCTATCGGAAGACATAAGGAACATCTACTGGCATGCCTTTGAGGGGGCATTTTTAGAGGGAAGATGAAAATGATATATAACATGAACTACCATTTTCCTCGATTTTGTACTTGTAACAAAATCACTAGACCGCATCAAATATCAAACATTAAAATTATGCATTTACTTTTGTTATAGTAAATCTCTTTGTGATATGTTTCAGTACACCTGAAACATGTCTTCTTTGCAGGAATAAATTGTTCAGTTCCTTCTTTCCTGATAAATTGATTATTTTTTCATATTATTTAACAATTATAAATTTGATATCAATCAATACTTAGTTTCACAACTAATCGGTATACGAACTCCCGCACTTTTGAAATATGCCCAAATCTAGAGTACACTTTGGAGGAAAGGCTGTGAGGATCAGTTAGTGCTGTTGTCACTTCCCGTTGATTTATCATTTTAAACATTTAATAATAAAATCTTAGGGATCAAAACTTTGTGATGTGATATTTTTAATTCTTGTACAAATGGGGTATATTTTGATGTGTATATATCATATCTCTTAAATCACTTAATATGATCCCGATATTAGTGGAATGCTCTTAATGTTGGTTTAATTCATGCTAACTTGATATCGGGTCTCCATAATCGAGTTCCCTCAAGTTTACCCGATAGACCCGCACTTGGGCGCTCACATTTATAAGTTTGTACTCCCTGTTTACTATAATGAATTTTCTCATGATCGTGACTTTGTAAACTATCCTTATATTGAGATTTCTCACATATATGTGTGTGTGTTGCATTTTGTTTGTTGTAAGCTGTGTTTGTCATTTTATTTGTTTCTTATATGCTAAACTATCGATTGCCTTTATATCCTTATTGAAGTTAGTGAGAGCTCCAAATAGTTTCGGTGTGTTTACACTCATATCCGTAATAAAGAAATATAATTTTGATTAATTAATCTTAAATGTATTAATTATATGAAAAATGTTATGTTTACATAAAAATATACATTCAAATTTTTTTTTTTTTTTTACATATAAACTTCAAAATAAAATATATTTAACTAATATATCTATTTATTTTAATGTATACTAATATGTAAATACAGAAAGCAATAGTTTAAGTACAAACAAAATCTATATCGTATAAAATGAGAGGCTAGATTCAATGAACCAAGATGTATTTTCATTAAGGTCAAAAGTCCGGGCGTGATCCTCGCTTCCGCTGCCCTTACGCGCCCTGACAGCATTGCAAAATCGGGCTTCGCACAAACGCCCATTCAGTGTATCTGGACGTCTTTCAGCCTCCACTCCCTGCGCGCGTCAAATGCACGTGACTTAGAAGTTGCTTGTGGGCCTCACCAAAATATTATAAGAGAAATGCTTTTGACGTGGCACCCACATTTGATTTTTATTTATTTATATTAAAATAATATAAATATTATTTTTAAAATTTTTATTAAAATAATATTTAAATTTTATTAGATAAAGTTTTTTAAGTGTCATATTAACAAATATAAATAGCATTCATTAATATATAATCCAATAAAAATGTTATATTTACACTAAAATTAATTATGCGCAAATAAATTTTTTTCTTAAACATAAATCACATTTATCTAAATATTGAATTTACAGATCATTTATATATATTTTAGATTAAGTAAAAATTTTATTTTTCATATATTGTAACAAAAATTCTAAAATAAAAAAATTTATGATATTATAAAAATCATAATATATATATATATATATATAGATTTATTTTCGAGTCTTTTTAATCTTTTTATATATTTTAGTCCAACACTCTTATAAGGAAATTATCAAATAATAAGATAGGGTTTTACTTTGATGAATAAAAATAATTAAGAAATGAATATTTTTAAAGAAAATTATAATTATTTCTTAAATTATAAACATTTTGGCTCATAAATAATATAAATTTGGCATCAAATAAATTAACAAATATAAGATTAACAGCAATAGTATTGAGCATGAAATTCTAAATTTTTATTTAAAGATATTCTTAATAAAAAATATGAAGCTAAAGTTTTTAGCATGCAAATAAATAATTTATAAAAGTATTATTTTCAATATCAATAAATTAAGAGAAATATTATTTAAACTCATTGATATAGCACATTAAAAAATTCATCTAATAAGATTTAGATATTATTTCAATATAAATTTTAAAAATAAAATTTATATTATTTTAATATAAATAAATAAATATTTATGAAATAATATATAATTTTAATAGTACCATATTAATGATCTAAATAATATTTCTCAAAATAGAAAGTCATCCTATCTTTAGGCTAAGAAATTTAGGAGAGTTTAGTGTATGTAAAAGCGCCTTGTACGGAGAGCAACCTTCAACACCATTCAACGATGTCCATCAAGGGTAAAATAGTAATTTCGCTCACCTGAGCGCATTCATTCAATATATGCAGACGGCCGTTTCTTTTCTTTTTAAAGCGGAGGGCCCGACCTGTATAAATGCCCGCTTCCAGAAACCCAGAGGAAGAGGAAACGAGGGGAACCCCTGACTTTTGAGATCAGAGGGCAGAGGGAAGAGGGCAGAGGGCAGAGGCGGAAGAAGCTGAAGCTCCCGCTCTGGAATTATGTGAGCGATTACTTCCATATCCATTCTATTATCTTCTTCATTGGTGCTTCCCAGTTTGAACTTTATGTTCCTCTTGTTTATCATGTCGATTCTGTGAAAATGTTCTTTTCCTGATTTTTTGTATTTGCATTAGGGGGGATTTATTGGTTTGACGATTTTTGGAATTTCGGAACTGAACGAATGGATTAGGGTTGTGAAACTTTAATTTGATTGCGGAGCTAATTAGGGGATCTTTCCATCTATTAAAGATTTTCAGTTTTATTATGCATTCTATAAACTTCGATCGATTTTCGCTGATTTCTTATTCATAATCGCTATTTTCTTACCTAGGTTCGCTAAATTGTTAAATGGGTTCAGAACAAGTACGGCTAACTGTTAGGCATGATTGTTTTATGAAATTGATCAAATGAGGCGTGAAAACTTCAGAAATTTGTGTTTAGGTCGATGCTTTCTTTAGTTATGTGGCTGTTGCCTTTGCATTACACTACATTTTCTATGATTAGATCTAATCTTGAACCAGTTTATATGTATTTATAATCCAATGTAAATGATGCTTCGGTTATAGAACTTTACAATTGCCAAGCTTTAGGCTTAGGAAAGTAGAATGACCCCTGCACTGATCCCCCATTTCATTGTTTCTATTATTGACTGTGCGATTAGGTTTCTCTCAATTCTTTTTTTCTTTTCTCGGAGGAGATACGGTAAATAATCTTTTAAGTTTGGTAACATTCATTGTATTAATCTTACAGGCTTGCTTTTCAACTTTTTACTGCTACATTTTGTTCTTGTACGCTGCGGCTAATGCTCTACCAAATATCTTTGCATTTTTTCGCTGATTAGCAATATTTTGTTTTATTAAGATGATGCCTGT
The DNA here is from genome assembly GCA_016760335.1 of Gastrodia elata. NCBI lineage: Eukaryota > Viridiplantae > Streptophyta > Magnoliopsida > Asparagales > Orchidaceae > Gastrodia > Gastrodia elata. Next base: position 7,846,465 of record CM028685.1, on the reverse strand, counting down.
TCTTACAATTCTATTTAATTTTGACAAATGATTTGTATGACTTCAAATTATCATCTTTATTAGTCTGCAGATCAAAGACAAGATATGGTGCTGTGGGTTTTTGGATATGGATCACTTGTCTGGAATCCTGGCTTTGATTTTGATGAGAAGGTTTTGGGCTTCATTAAGGACTTCAGGCGTGTTTTTGATCTTGGCAAGTCAGCTCGCACTGAAGCAATATCTCCTTATGTGTTTATTATATTAATGGTGCTTATCTTCCTTGCAGCATGTATAGACCACAGAGGCACTCCTGAAAATCCAGCAAGAACTTGCACCTTAGAGTTTGAAGAAGGAGCACTTTGTGTAAGAAGATCATTTACCTTTTTACTATTTGGAATATAGCCATTGAGACTGTTTTATAATAAACTGTTGATTTCCTCGCAGTGGGGCGTTGCATATTGCATCAAAGGGGGCATTGATAAAGAAAAAGCAGCGATGAAGGTTTGTTGTTTGCAATGCTTCCCATGTCCTAACTTCTTACCCCAAAATCCTTAAACGCTAGTTATATATCATTTATATTTCAGTATTTGGAGAGAAGAGAATGCGAGTATGATAAGAAAGCTTCAGTTTGTTTCTACAAGGTTTGTAAAAGTTTAAACCATATTCAACAAAGCCTCAAAGGAGACATTTTTTTTTGTTCTTATATTCTTCTCTTGCCTTTTGTATATTTACTTTCTGTAGGAAGGACAGGAACTTCAGCCGTATTTGACTGATGTTCTTATGTGAGATGCCTACCTCTGTTTATGCTTCCTTAAATCTATATGCTTACTCGAATTGATACATAGGTGTTGTGTAAATAGATTCATTTCCACTCCAGATCCAGCTGCCAATAGATATTATCTTGGACCAGCTCCCTTGGAGGAAATGGCAAAGTATGGAAGAAAATCCGATATCTCTATTAAGCCCCTTTGCCTTTTTGCTTTTAATCTGATTTTGGTACTTTAATATATGCTGCAGACAAATTGCCACCGCAAAAGGTCCTTGTGGGAACAACAGGGATTACCTCTTTTCCTTAGAGAAGGCCATGTTTCACATAGGTATAATCTCCCATAATTCGTCAAAGCTTTAAGAATATTATTTTCATCTTAAGTGTCGTTAAGATAATATGTTGTTTGCTTAGAATGCCATTCAAATGGCATTATTATGTGTGTATAGAATGCCAAGTGAAGTTGAGCGAACATAAACTTAGCCTTAGAAAGCGATAGAGATGAAGTCATAGAGGCGTCATGTGAACGTTGTTATGAACCAGTGGTTGAGGCTTTTAGGAGTTCAATTATCGCCCGCTACATATTTGCCTAATTGAGGCTCAACTTTTTCCAAAACGAAATGCGTGCTATTGAGATAACGCCCGAAACGGGCCATTCTCAATCAGATGCACACGCAACCAAAGAACTTTTAGTATTCATTTCTTATTGATTAATTTTCAGTGGGAATGAATTGTGAATGTATGCAGGACATGAAGACGAGCTCGTGACTGAACTCGCAGATGCCGTTCGGAGAGTGCTCGTAGTTTCAAAGGAGAATAGGACATTTGCCGCGCATTGCGAGATGTCGCCGATTCTGAACTCTGTTCCATTGCTTAAGGAAGCAGCCGTCCTCAATTCCAGCTAACAGCAAAACAGCTTTTTCCCCACTTAATTCATACAATGATATGAACCTGGGTCTCACAAATAAACTAATCGATTTGATATCATCATAACCTTAAGAAATCCAATAGCTTCGATCTCTTTCGTCAGAATGTTCATTGGAACTGACGGGAACATTATTCCCAGGTTTTTTTTGTTCCACCATTTATTAAATGAAAAAGCAAAGCAATTCTGATTGAATTTTTGCTCATTCCATCTTTTGCTATTTTTGAATTTCTCTTGCAATGGATGAATGAATGTATTTGGGGCTCTGCCATCGATTCCTACAAAAAAGGCATCTAGTGTCAATGGTAGTTCTTTTCAATACACCATCATTATAAGCACGGCACCATTGGTAAACATGGTTTCTGCACCGTGAAATTAGAACTTGTCTCCTTCGATGTATGGATGAATGCTAATGCGGAAGAGGGGTGTGGGCGCAGGAAATAGAGGGGGAGGTGACAGAGTGTTGCCTGATTTTGAGGAGGTAAAGGCAAGGTCCATCATGCATGCATGCATGCATATTTTTTATAGGGTTCATAAACTTGATCGCTGCGCGGTGGCGCTCGTCTGGAAAATGACATGCGTTTCAAGATTAAAGAAAGAAGCCGTGACTCGTCTCTTCCGTCGCCGTTGACACTGCTGCTTCCGGACATCCGACCAAATCTATGGATGATAATTTTGGTGTAGTCTCAACATTTAGGCGTTTTGTCGGTAAATCTAGAATTTGAGTATTTTATGAGCAATATTTTAAGATTTAAGCGGTGCCAAAGGAGTAAGACACATTTTATTATTATTTTTATAATTATTAATTTAAATAATCAAATGTTGTTGTTAGTGTTATTATTAAGTATATATTTATATCAATTATTAAATTCTATTAATATCAATAATTATATAAGAGTCCTAATGTGGAGCTGCCTGATTGGATCAGCACAATATGTGTCGATGGAGTTTTGGCACAAGATGTTGCTGTGCTCGGTAGAGCTCAGGCTCAATCCAGGGATGGGCACCCGGGCATGTCTAAGCACTTGCAGCAGTTATGACTCGTAAGCATGCATCCCTTGGGTTATTGTGGTGATTTACGGCATGATTTAAGTAGGTTTTAAACCTATTTATTATGTGTGCATAAATACATATGTGAAAAACACTTGAATGAGTGGGAGTGAGAACAAATAGGGGTTAGAGTGAAGATTAGATTTGGAGGCTTAAAAGATATCATCATCTTCCTTCTCTGTAATTTTGTAACTCTATTCTTCAAATAATGAAGTTTTCTTAGTAGTGTGGCTCTATGATTTTTTATTGAGTTTTCCACGTAAAAGTTTTGCGTGTCTATGCTTGTGATCGTGTGATTTGATTTTTTCTTTGTATTCGTATTTTGCTTCAGTAATTCTTTGAAAAAATGTAGTGTTATTTAACAATTAGTATCAAAGCAAGATTTCAAGATTTGCTAGTTTGAGTGGGACACATTATTAAGAAGTTTGGTATTAATAAGTTCGTGAAGAGAAAAGCAGGTAGCAATTATAAGCAAAATTGGGGTATTGTAGAAAAATGCTTGTAGCAATTTAGGGTTTATGTTTGGTAAAATTGGAAGTTCTTGGGAATAATTTGAGGTTTCTAACAATTATATATTGGTAAAGGAAAGTGCTCAAGAAATTCATATTCTTTCTCAATAATAATATAATTTATTTTAAAAATTGAGGTTAGATAAATTATGATTCACACTTTAGTGTGTTAACTTAGGTATGTCCTATGTCTATTATGAGGGCTGTCGGTGATTTCACCATGGAAAAATTATTTGAAGCTGTAACAATCATGAGCTTTGTATATATATGTAACAACTCAATGTTGTTACAAGGCGGATTAGACCTAAATTTATCAGATTAAGATAGAAATTTTGTAATTTTAGATTAATCATCAAATCAGGGTGCTATGTTATGAGTTTCGTCACATTTCGAGCTCCGGATTGACCAAAGTAAATTTTTAAAAAAATTTATTTAAAAATTAGTATAAAACAAATTACTCGACGTTTGCATTCGTATCGTTGAGACGCTCAATCGAATTAAGTTTCATAAAATTTGGAATCCAAATGTTAGATCTTAAATACGAATGAAATGACAAAATTTTAAATAAATCAACTTTATTCGTTTATTTTCTAAATTCTTGGCTGTCATTTTATTATTATTATTATTATTATTTATTTTTCATTTGTTTTGTGGGTAGGCTGTCACTCTCTTTCATATCCTCTCTTTCTCTTCTTTTATTTTTCAAACAAGACACATTATTAATAAGTATAGCAACATGAACTTTGAATTATGGAAGATGTATATTGAGGATTTGTTGTATCAAAAAAAGTTGTACTTGCCACTAGAAAATATCGACAATAAATCAACAAAATGACTAATGAAGAACGGTAAGTCTTTGACAGAACACTAGGTTTTATTCACGCTCGTTATCCTCTTCGGTAGTTTTCAATATAGTCGATGAGAACACGATTATGGCTCTCATGACGACTCTATTAAGGATGTATGAGAAGCCTTCGGCTTCAAATAAGGTTTGTTTTGATGAAGCAGCTATTCAATATAAAGATGGTAAAATATAGTTTGGTGATTGAACATTTGAATGAGTCAACACAATGACTGGCCAGTTAAGCGATGCAGACATCAAGTTTGATGACGAGATGAGGGTTTTGTTGCTTCTTTCTTTATTGTCAGATAGCTGGGATGAATTAATTATTGCAGTAAGCAATTCATCAGGAAATTTGAAATTGAAAATTCGATTATATTGTTGGGCTCGGTTTGAATGAAGAAGCTCGGAAGAGGACTGGTGGCGAAACATCAAGTTCACCCCTAAATATAAAAAGTAGAGGAAGGAGCTTAGACAAGAAGTTCAATAGAAACATGTTTAAGTTAAGGCTAGGAAAATCAAAGTCTTGAAAAGGAAAAGCTGAATGCTGAAACTATGGAAAGATAGAACATTTTCAAGAAAGATTGTTTTGCTTTGTAGAACTCAAGATACAGTAATAAGGATAAGACCCATTATATGAATGTCTCGGTAGAGGATGATCAAGATGTAATACCTTATCATTAGTTAGTACTAAATCTTGAGTTGTGGGTTTAGGAGCATCATTTCATGCAAAACTCCAAGTAAAGAGGCTTTAAAAAACCACTTAATGTGATTTGGGAAAAGTCTAGCTGGGAGATGACAATGCTTGCAATATAGTTAGTAAATGTGATGTGAATGTGAGGTTACCAAATGGATCGATATAGTGGCTAAAGGATATTAGCCATTTCTCATGTCTAAAGAGAAATATAATTTTTATCAGCTAGTTAGCCCACAAAGACTATGTTACATCATTCACAGAAGACTCGTATGGTAACAATCTTACCCCTTTAAACTATGTTTAATTAAGAATTTACTCGTGAAATTTGGTGTTAATATGAGCAAATGTGAATATTTTGAATATTTAAATATAAATTAATGTTCTGAAAAATACAAAAAATATTTTGATCTTAAACTCCAAATTTGATTTCATATTTGAATTCCTCACATTGAAATATCTAGGAGTGCAAATTTCATAATTTTTGGACTTAAAATGATCAAAATATTCACAAAATACATTTGAAAACTTTTTAATCAAATCATAGGATTCAAATTATTAAATCGAATAATCGATAATTAAAATCAAATAAAATTCAAAATGACAAACATCTGATGCCCTGGCCCAAACTTGCGATAGTGGTTTGGACAAATTTGAGCCGTCCAATTTATATCGGATAAAACAAATTGTAGTTCAATCAGATTTAGACCATCAAATCGGATCCCATATCAAATGACTAGGAGCAACCCCAACATATCTTCTTCCACGTGTTGGGTGGCAACTGGCCAAGGGTGCCAGCAACGCCATGTCACCGGCGCATGTCCAATTTCGATGGAGTTAGCGAGGAAAATGTTCCTCGTTATCTCCTCAGTCCATTGAGGCGGACTAGAGCACACGAGGAGCTAGAACCCCCTTCCATGTTCCTTTTTCTTGCAAATTCCATTTCTAAATGCAATTTCATATGCATCTTTATTTTCAAAATGTCAATATGCCTAAAACATATCAATTTCATTGTCAATTGAACCCCATATGAATGATGATGAACGTTAACCTTGTGGGGAAAATTTAGGTTTTGATCTAGGGTAATTCAAGGGGATTTTCATACCATCGACGCATCTCAACATGAGGAGTCCAACGGCGGGTGAATCGTGATGAAAAGAGGTTAGATCTGCGAGAAATTGATGTTCAAAGGTGATGCATGATAGAGCTTTCACTGGCCAATTTAGGCTTAATTCTATTTCATTTTCTCCCATTTCAATTTTGAAACCCCATTTCGTCGGTTTAATTGGAATTTCAAATCGAAATTAGGACTTAAGCTAGCATATTTTGCCCTTGATAGGGAGTCGAAGAACAATAATGAATAGTAAAATTTAGGGTTCTAATTGCCAACGACCATTAAAGAGTTTTGTTGTCAATCGATGAGTCATGGAATGAAGAGCATGCCGGTGGGTCAAACGTCACCGGAGGGAGGAGGCTGGATGGTGCTGTAAATCGTCACGGAAGGCGAACCATCTCGACAAATTGATGGGGACGATGAACAGTCATGGCAATGTAGCAGATGGGTTACTGTAGTGAACCGATTTGATCGAGTCGTTAGCCGTAGTTATCTGTCGTTAGTTGTTAAGGGAATATTCACTAAATATTCGCAAAATAATCCCTTATCGTTGTGTATTGAGACAAAATATTCCGTTTGTCGTCGGTCGAGAAGGAATATTCCTGAGAATATTCCAAATTTAATTAAACTGTAAAATCTATTGAGAGAATTCAAATTAAATTATTAAAATATTTTGGAAAATACAAGTCCAATGATAAATTATATGTCAAAATACTCAGAAAAATGAGAGGAACATTTTGGTAAAATAAAATTTAATTTCTGACGAGTAGAGTTGAAAGTTATATTTTTTGCTTAGAGATTGTATATCTTAAAATGTGCAAAACTTAGTTATAGCCAAATTAAGTGTCTATGGAATCCTAGTAACTTGTATAATTCAAACTTAATAAAAATGGAATGTTTAGATGAATAAAAATACAAAACTCTAATTTTGAGCCAATAGTCACCTCATAAAGCATGCAAAATCCCGATTTAGTCAAACAAAGGGTCTATGAATTCCTTATTATATGAACAACCTTAATTTTGTAAAATTGACATTACTAAGAAAATAATTTTGCAAATCAACTTATATACTTGGAATGCCCGACTTAGAATTTGATGATTAAGTCATATGGATTCCTCAAGACTAATAGGCTTTGAATCTATTAATTTTAACATATTTTATTCTTTAAGATGCAAGTCAAGTCGGAGGACAATAAATTAATTTTGTTTGATTACTACAAACTCTTTATTACCCTAGAACTAAATTCATTTAATGACAATCTCAAGTCATTATAATTCTATAAAATTGGTGTTTAACACTAATGTTAAGATATGAAACAAATTAAGTCTTGATAAATAATTAATTAAATTCAAATGATTCATTAACTATTTAATTAGTTAGATATATTAAAATAAGAGACAACATGATGTCTAATCTTATTTAATGTCAACCAGACATTCAATGAATCTATTTATGAAAGAGTATTACTACACTTACACACTAATATATATTAAAATATACAGATGATGTGTCAATCCAATATGTTAGTAGATTATTGATTGAATATACTTTTTTTGGGGCATATATGCAAAAATTTAAAAAAAAGAAAATTTTCCATTAGCCTTAAATACTTTTTGGTGTATATTCTTGTGTAAGCATAGCATTTTTCTTTATAAAAATAAAGGACACAAAGGATGTCTTATCAAGTGAATTGCACATAATTATAAGAGAAATGCTATTTAGACCCATTGACCCCCCAAAAATACCCATCCAATGAAATTTGGACATCATTTGAATATACTTTAAAAATTATATTTATATTATTTAATGTAAATAAATAAACACTAACGAAATGATGTCCAAATTCCATTGGATGAGTTTTTTTGGGTGCCACATCAGCGAGTTTAAATAGTATTTCTCTAATTGTAATTTAACTTATCATTTATATCAATTTAATAACTTCATGTTAAGACACAAGATGATGTCTTAATACACTTTTGTTATTGAAAATGTGTATCAAGATAAATCGACGTGTTCTAATCTTAAGCATTTTCTGAATACTTATATGAATAAGCAATAACATATAATTTTATACATTACAAGGGATGTCACAAATTACAATTAGTTTTGAATTTCATTTGTTGTTGTACCACATTTGAGTTTATAATCATTGAAACATGCATTAAGAGTTTGATATATATAAATTAATATACATTAAAGGGTTCACCAGGTTTCACAAATATATTATTGAAAGGGCAAGCTTTTTGGAGAAATAAGAAGATTACATATATTCTTGGGGAGGAGTATGCAATTATTTAGGAACCCACATTCAGATGATCAAGCAGACGTGCTTAATCCCTCCTTTATTCTTTAGTGTCAACAGGACAATGTATTAAATCAGATAACTTAAAATATACTTATTGCATTTAGCTCAATTACGATCTATAAGGCTATAAGCATATAGTTTAGTTACAACTATAAGGTTTTAATCATATAGTCTATTTACAACCTATAAGGCTATAAGATCACACTTATTATAGTCATTAACAACTAGTTTCTTTTACCTTCAACATTATTTCATTACTTATTATAGTAATAACTTACTTTCAATGTACTTTTAATTTACAGTACAGTGTTTACTCAGCATGTATTTTCGTTTGAACATATTTTCATAATTTACTTCCAGTATATATATATATATATATATATATATATATATATATATATATATATATACTTGTACAATTGATAGTTTTTGCATGTTATATAGTTTGGAGATATACGTTATTTCCATTTACTTATACTTTTAGTTCAGTTTCTTTGCTTCCTGCATTAAATTTAGCATTTTTGCACCCATATAATTTAATATAATAAAATATAATATTATAAAAGAAAATAATTAGGAGCCTAAAATGTACTAAGATAACATATCCAACCGGATTTCTATTCATTTTTGTTGTGCCATGCCTATGATATCGATATGTCAGATCAAAAGCAAGTTGGAGACATGTCATTTGAGGTTGAGCTATTCACGAGGAACCAACAACTTAGCCTTACTTTACAGTTGAGCAAATTTGGGTTCTTACAATTTACAACAAGCCTTACTTTACAGTTGAGCAAAAAGAGGTGAAATTGTCTCACATGAAGGTGTTTGGTTCCCTCATATGTGCACATTGATGCAGGCTCTAAGGGCAAATTTGATTTAAAGACAATTAAGTGTACCTTCATAGGATAAGGTACGAATGAGTTTGGTTATAAGTTTTAGGATTATTAGAATTAGAAGATCAGCAAATGCAGGGATGTCACATTTAGTGAGAATGAGATATATAAGAACATGAATGGAGTTCAGAGAGATACAAAAGGAGCTTTAGATGATGTAGCCAAGTATGTTGAGATAGAGGAAAATAATGAACAGGATGAGCTAGTACATCAAGAAGCTCATGAAGGTGGAGTGTAGGAAATTCCTCATACACCTACTATTGAATTTAAGAGATCCACTAGAATCCACACATAAATACTCTCCTTCACTGTACTATCTATTTTTAAGAGTTGTGGTGAACCAAAATATTATGAGGAGGTGCTAAATGTTGATGATACGATCAAGTGGGAGTTAGCCATGGATTATGAGATGAAATCGCTCACACCAAATTAGAAATGGGAGTTGGTTAAACTACTAGATGGAATTAAGGCTCTCCATAACAAATGGGTCTTTAGGATGGAGGAAGAACATGATAGTAACAAGCATTATAAAGTTAGGCTTGTGATGAAGTGTAATAACCCAAGGTTGTTACTTGAGTCTAATTAAGATTAATTAGAGCCTAAATTGTCACTATTAAGTTCTCAATATCATTAGGACCAAACTTTGAAATTTTGAAATTCAAATGATCAAGAAATATTTTTTAAATTATTATCTAATTTAGATACTCTAACTATTAAGTAAAATGTTTTGACATAAAACTCTAAATCTGAGAGCACTTTTGAGTTACTCACATCAAAATATACTAGGGGTGTAAGTTTTCAAATTTTTGAACTTGTATTGGTTGAAATATCTATAAAATATAATTTTTATTCTTATTTAAATTGAAACTTTGGGAGTTAAATTAATTAAAATCGAATTAATCAATTTATTAAAATTTATAAATTGTTAATGTGAGAACTCGACATCGCGTTAGCATGCGTTAAACTAACATTGAGTTTTTGGAGCTGCATGACCCTATTGAGCATTTAAGTGAAATAATGCATATGAGTATTGCCATTTATTTTCATACAAAATTCTAACATTCATATATTCATATTAATTTAATATTTATAAAATAAAGTTCATATTTTCTTAATACAATATGTTTACTTAAAAGTACAGAGATTTAATAGAAATAAAGTTTGAAATAAAATGCTAGCAGTGGGTGGTAATGCCCTGGTGTTAAGTTAGGCATAAACCAACCCAATAATAGGGGTTACTATAGTACTTAATACTAAATTGGTAGAAATTTAACTCACTATTAAGCACTATGTGACCATTAATCTTTTGAGATAAGAAAAATAAGATATAAAATGCAATGTATATAACTATATCTATCATCTAAACCATCCAAAATGAAAAGAAAGAAAATGTATTCATTACAAAAAATAAAAGTAAAAACATCCAAAGTTATAATTATTATAAAATAATTTAAAATATTATAAAATGCACTCATCCTCACAAAAAACAATAAAAAAGTACTGAGTCTTCACAGTTGCTTCTGAAGTTCACGATCTGCCTCAGATTCAAGCTCCTCTCTAAGCTCCTAATCTACCATATTAGTCATTTACAATTATAATAAAAGCAGTGCACAAAGAAATAAAAGGGAGTAAGTATGAAAATGTAAAAGACTGAAAAGTAAATTTATAGGAGTAAAAATACTTACAATGGGATGCTCTAGCCTACACAAGACATATAAGGAATAAATAAAAAAAACAACTACACATTTAAAATACTAGGGTGCACATGAAAAATGAAGGACACATGTATATGTCCAATATGAAAGTATGCTAAGTAATAGTAAAGTAAGCAGTGTAAGAAAAATGAAAGTAAAATCTAAGTAAACACACATTGCAAAGAAGCCAAAAATAAAACTGTAAAGTATAATACAAAAATAAGAGGAAGAAAATTCAGTCTCAAGGACTGAGTAAAGCATAGTCAAAAGATTATGGTAAATCAGTCACAATCGATAAGATTGTAAGAAATGCATTTTTAAAGTTATTTATATTTTGTTCCATGAATACATTACCAAACAAATGAAGAGTTAAGTATGTCTGCTTAATCAAAAGTAATGAGGTCTTCCAAAACACATAGTTTTACTGTGTGGTCTCCAGATCATTCTATAGCCTGTTCTGGCTCAAATATCTACCACATGAAACTCCTATGTAAGGTATTTTAAAATTTTATTTATGTATAATATTTTAATGAATGTCTAAGGTTTTAGTCTCAATGTGATGCAACATTCAAGGATTTCAAGATTAATTGTAAGCCATGTTATATCCATTATTATTTAATTAAGTTATCTACCTTAATGATTGGGGCTAATCAACCCCCCAATTGATTTAGACATTATCAATCTCTAATTTAATTAAATATAAATAAGTATTATTGAAAAATAATGATTCGAAAGTATAGTTTTGAATAAAGAAAATAATAATGTTTAATTACACTTATCATACATCTAATGGCTACAGTCTACTAGACTTTCTTTCCTAAGTTATTAGATTTAGACTAGTACTAGGGTTCTTATCCTAAATAGTTTATTAGATGCTTTACTCTACTTTGAACCTAATATAGTCACTAAAGTAAAGGCCTTTCAGACCTTATAATCTAAACTACCCAATACGTATTAGTTTTCATTAAGGTTTCTAAAAGTACGGAGTTCTTTAACATTCCTTTTCCTAAGTCCTATTCTTCCCAATGGAAACTTAAGGTTAGCTAATTGGATTAGACTTCTAATAATCATACTACAAACACTAATACTCACCTTATAATATACTAAAATATGTTAAATTACTAATAAATCTAAGGAAGGAAGGATATTGGACTAAGTTTGACTTAATTGCTTAAGGCTTCTTTAAGTTAGACATAGAACTAATGGAACTTAGGTATGCGACACTAGCCACTCTACTCCTATTTAATGGTTAAAATCTATCACAATTCCATTTATATGTCTAGATTAAGTCATAGGTTCTCTCAACACTTCCTCCTTAAAGGTTGAGGTTCAACCTTAAGTAAGCTAAGTTAAATCAATACTAGGCTAATCTAAATGTTCACTTAAAAATCATCCTCTAAGGTTCAGTTATAATATAATCTAAGTCCATCTTTGTTATTCTAAGATTTAGCAGTCTAGATGGGGAGGATTATAATTATTAAATTAAATTACTAATGTGAATGAGTCCATAAAGTCAAAATATCCAATTAACCTCCAATATGCATAATTTTAGTGGATCTACATTCCTTATAATATGGGGAGTAGAATGACAGTAAGTAGAGTAAATTTAAAGTAAATTCGACTTAATTAGGCAGTCATCAAGTTTAATTAGTATTAAAAGGTCATTAATTAAAATATCTGTTAAAATAGAAATATAATGTCAACATTAGATTTAACACATTTTCTAATCATTTTGATATATAGTTTTTCTATATTTAGATTTATATTTCTCAAAATATTTTAATAATTTAACACGTATTAAAATCTCTAATATTTAATTATCAAAATTAGTATATTCTCGAGAAAATGATGGTTGAGGGGTTAACCCATCTGGGTTAGTGGGCCCAATGGGACAGGCACTGTTGAACATCACAGGTCGTGGGTTGCCCGACCTAACGCTGTTCATCATCTTCAAGCTCTTTGTCGAGCCTGAGCCACGGCTAGGGTTTAATCCTGATGCCAAAATCAAGCCTTCTGGGCATTACCAAACTTCAATCCGGGTACCGTCACATTCCTCATAACACGACACATCCACCAAGTCCAAAAGTCCCAAGCCATGGCGTCAAAGCCATCGACATGACCTAACTCTTATCTTCTAGGATATGGTTTACTGTGGAGGCGAATTGCTCCCTCCACAATGGCCCTCACTGGCTGAGCAACCCACCAATGGTCTCCCTGGGTCAAGGCAGGTAAAGGCCGACCCAAGGACCTATAATGAGTGGCTGCGTTGGCCGAAAATGCCAAGTGAGCCATTTGTTGGCTCGGGAACTGTACAACACTGCACAGTTCCGAGCCTTCCCATACAACCTCGATTCGCCAGAGCTCAATTGACCTCAGGGAATGATAGAATGGGTCACTAAATACAATAACGAAACTAGTATGAAAGGAAATGTGCAAAGAGAAAGACTAAGGAGTGGCAATTACATGTCATGGCATGGCCCTGCGCCCACGACCAGTGATCATGGCCAGCATGGCGATACAAGATAAAGCACTACGCTATGTCGTGATCAGGCCTTTGGATCAGCTACTCGATCAAGCCCCGAACATGGATTGTGCCACAACCGCTTGATTGAGATGGCATGATGAATCAAACAACACAGATCGCCCACTATTTGATCATAATGGCTAAACAACCGTTAAATTGCTAATTAATTAATTTAATAAATAAATAAATAAATAAATAAATTATAATAATTTAATTAATTAAAATTAAGCCATCAAATGAGCTCCAAAAATTCTTAAAAATTTATCTTTAACTAATTTCGGAGTAAGGAACTCAAAACTTATATTTTTGATCGAATGTCAATTTAATTTTCTAATTTTTATAATTAATTAAATGCATTAAAATGATCAATTTATTCAAATGGTCTCCAAATTTGCTCAAAATTTTAAAGTTTGCTTCAAATAACATTTGGAATCTATTGGTGATGTATTTAATATATTTGGACTAACCAAATTTAGGTATAACACTTATTACATATGAACTTTATAATCCTCTAGAAAGCTCCTCAAATATATTTTTCTTGCACTTTCTCTAGCTCATAATCTGGCATTTATAATGAAAATGTTCGGTTTGAATACCAGTTAAAGAATACTCTAAGTACCAAATAATAGCAAATTTTGTACTTTTCAAATAATGTTAGTATGCAGAAGTAGAAAATACATGGAGATAGATAATAATAAAATAAAATATGTAATAATATTTAAAATGAGATTTTTCCTTGCAAAATAGTTCAATAGATTGCATGAAATTTTGAGCATAAAACTTAAAGAGTAAAGATAAAATGTCAAATATAAAGTAGTACATGAAATATATAAATAAACTCATGCATTAAAAATGTTCAGTTTGGCATACACAGATCTTGATCCATAGGGGGCTCACTATATTTATATTGAGATTCAATTTCATTTATACATTCCCCCACATAAGCTTATTAGTATAGGCTCCTTATCTATCCAGACATCAGACCAGCCCCCATCCTAAAAGTTATCTATTCAGACTACAAGGTAATCCACTAAAAAAAAATGAAACCCAATATGATGAGCCCTATAACTATAGTCATTTTTTATTTAGAATGCATATTTATATTAAAATCAATCATTATTTTAGTGTGTTTTATATCATTTCAACTCTAAAGTGATCAGATTACAAAAAAGATGAAATTAAATGAAAATGAAAAATTTTGCATGCTACAGCGCCCTATGGTGCGCCATAGCACCCTACACCCAAAATGAATGCACCATAGCGCACCATAGTGCCAAAATTACAGAGAGAAAGATGATATAGAGCACCATGGCACCAAACTTCTTGAGACTCGGGCACTACAGCGCACCATAACGCTTAACTTTCCAAGACTATGACACTACAGTGTGCCATAACACCCAACGTCCCAAGACTAAGGTGCTACAGTGCACCACAGTGCCATAATTCCAGAGACTGAGGTGCTACAGTGCACCATAGCACCCAAATTCTAGAGATTGGGATGGCACAGCGTGCTTTAACGGCCAAATTCTCGAGACCTAAGCACTACAGCGCGCCATAACGACTGAATTTCAGAGACTCAGGCGCTGAAGCTCGCCGAAGCACCGATGAACAGAAAGTAAGGTGTTATAATGCGCTGTAGCACCCAATGAACAAAAAGAGAGGCGCTATAGCATGTGATAATGCGCGTTGTCAAATTATCTTGGAAACTTGCTCCAAGTTAGCATTGGGACATTCAAAATATTTACAACTTTCTATTTTCCTACAATCATAATTAATGTAATGCATTAATCCCTCTCATTTTCAAGAGAATAAAGGAATATAATTAATTGCAATTCCAAGTTTTAAGAGGAAGAAATCTGGCGGCTTTGAAGAGGGGAAGGCTGAATAGAAGATTATAAGTGGAAAGATCAAAGACTTAGCAAACGTTCTAAATTTACAATTTGGAGAAGAGATTTTTAGGACCTCCCAACCCCATGGAGGGGAAGGAGGTGACAGTTTGAGAAGAAAGAAAGGCATATAGAGCAAGGAGAAGAGAAGGAGACTAAGGAGAGAAGAAGACATAGAGATTGCCAAGAGCTGTTCCTGAGTATTGTATTATCAACTTATTTCCTTGATATTTCTTTGTAAGAGCAATGAAGATGCTTAACATCCATTGTAGTTTTCTTTGTTTATTATTTTTAATGGTAGCCTAAACCCCCCTTTGGGAAGGTTGGGCAAGAGCATGTAGAATTCATGGTGTAATATTTGTAACTTTTATAATCAATGAAGTGTCATTTAGATTTAAAATGTTTAAATATTTTATTGTATGCACAAGTTGGAGAATGATGAATTTTTCTAAATACAAATCTTTTACTACATATTTAAATGAAACTCTCATGAAGCTTGATGAATGCTTTTACCCAAAAAGCTGTGCACTCTCGAGTGTTAACACAACGAATGGTCGTGACAACATTTATTGTGCGAAAACAACCTGTGCACAACTTAGGATAAAAGCTTAATCATTTGAGCCATGAAAAAAATTAACCTAATAGTTTATAAACTGCATAGTTCAGTTCATACCTTTTATGATATGAACTTGATGCATGTGAGCCGAGAAACACCAATAGAGCTCCATAGCTCACTCTTGATTTATGCAAGGTTTTCAAGTGCGTTAAGCTATGAGTGATGTAACATAAACTCATTTAGCTTAGCAGCTCATACCCTTAGCTAAATTAAAGGTAGATGCGTGTGAGACATATGTGGAATCAAGATCATGTGATACTTAACTAAAATTGAGTATTTTATCGCTTAGACGTTAGAGATAACTTCATTTACTAAGAGATCATATGGTTGTCTATGTGCCAATATTAAACCTCATTGAGTTCATCTCAGAGCACTAGATAAAATTTAGTACATTTAATGTATGCATTTGAGAATACTAAATCTCTTAATAATGAAATCGAGATAAACTCCACTTACTTGACATATAATAGAGAAGAAGAGTAACTTGCATGAACTATGATAACTGCATGTTTAACTTCAGCTCTCCATAATTTTCAAAAGCTGTTCTAAACCAAATTAATTAGGAATCGTAAATTAGGAACTCAAACACCATAAATTGATTTCTTAAACATTATTGAAATTAGATACACTCTAGTAATAAATATATATACCATTTATAAAGGATGATAAATCTTGAGATCTTACCATCCCATATTATTTCAGATCACGTACACTTGCGTGTGAACTCAGACATACATAATTTAGGTCTCTCACAATGCATCACAACTATTAAGATATTTTTTTGTATAATTTTGTTCGTGACATTCTTAAATATCATAATATATAGGATTAATCTCAATTATTGCTAAATAGCAATATAAAATTATTAAAGGCAAAGAATGATATCGGGCACCTGTTTTAAGCTTTTTAAATTTGTATGCTTATGTTGATTTCTCTTAAGTCTATATATACATAGTTTTTATTAGAGGAAATTGCACGACATACTACTTATATAATCATAATTTATTAGTATGATATCAAAAATAAGGCTTTTTAAAATATAACATTAATAAAATTTAATAATAAAAATTATTATTTATTTATTGTTAAATTAAAATGAAATATAATCATGATAATAATAATAATAATAATAATAATAATAATAATAATAATAATAATAATAATAAATTTGCCAAAAATAAAAAAATAAAAAATAAAAATAAAAGAATTAACACCAATAAATAATAATATTAATAAATAATAGTAATAATAATAATAATAATAATAGTTGACAGAAATAAAATGATTTAAAAGAAAATGATAGCAAGAAAATTACAGTAATAATAATAATAAAAATAATAATAATAATAATAATAATTGACAGAAATAAAAATAAATTAAAAGAAAATGATAATAAGGAAATTGTACCAATAATAATAGTAATAATAATAATAATAATAATAATTAAACAGAAATAAAAATGACTTGAAAGAAAATGACAATAAAAAAGTAGTAGTAGTAGTAGTAGTAGTAGTAGTAGTAGTAATAATAATAATAATAATAATAATAATAATAATAATAATAATAATATTATTATTATTATTATTATTATTATTATTAATTGACATAAATAAATATAATGAAAGAAAATAACAGTAGCATTAAAAAAAATTAACAGTCAGTAGTTAGCAAAGTTAGGAATCAAAAATTAATGGTTATTTAATTTAATTTTTATTTTTTGTTATTATTATTATTCTTAAGAAATTTTCATCATCTCTCTTTTTGTTCTTTATCCCGATTAGAGGGGTTCTCTTCTCTCCACCCACGTTCAGAGGAGATCTCTTCTCTTTTTCCCCATTCAGAGGGGATCTCTTCTCTTTTTTCCCATTCAAAGGGAATCTTCTGTCGTTGGTGACCAGTGACGGAGATTAGCGGAAACTATTGGGAACCAGCTCATAAGAGGGAGGAGGAGGTCCTTATGAAGAGAATAAGGTTTAAGGATTCTTTATAAAGGAGGGAAGGAGGAGGGGGGCGAGGAAAAGGTAAGGAATTGAATAAGATGACCTGCTTCCAAGGAGGGGATGCGAAAGTCAAGGGTGGCAACTAAAACCTGGAGAGGTGGCTTTCAAAGGTGGGAGGAGAAGAATAAGTTGACCTGGCTTGCCTTGCTAGTTCTGGGTCATCTGATAGACCCTCAACGGCTGAGAACTATTTCTCTTAAATCATTTTAATTTGGATGAGGATGGGAGGAACCTTTTGTTTTTCTCCTTTTGTTGCTGATGATGCTTGATCATTCTTGCACCTTCCAACAGCTTAGCAAAGCTATCATGGTGCTGGTAAACATGGTGATCCTCAAGGGAATCTCTTAATACTTTAAGAAAGAGGCTACATCTTGCTGCTTCTGTGCGAACAAGATCTAGGGAAAGCCTGGATAGCTTCCTGAATTCCATTTCATATGCTAGCACAATTCTATTCCCTTGAGTTAATTGGATTAACTCATCTTCTATTATCATTTGGGTGGATGGGGTAATGAATTCCTCCATGAACGCTTTTTCAAACTCTTGCCATGGAATCTCTTTGATGCCAATGTCAGCAAAGCGGGGTTTCAATTCATTGTTCAACTAGTATTTAGCCTCTTCAGTGAACATATGGGTGGTGAAACGAATGAATTCGCTCACTAGGCACTTAATACTAGCAAAAACCTTTTCAAGTAGTGCTTCTGAGGAGATCAGTTCATTGATACGTCTAATTAAAACCCTAGTTGAAAATTAGACTCAGCAAGCAGAACAGATTCAAAAAATAATTGCCCATCAACCCCCACCTATCATAAATGTAACAACTCCAAATGAATCACATTATTCTGCAAATGGAACTCTACATAGTTTTCTTAGGCTGAGTACCTCAAAACATACCCATTCCACCCTCTTGCTTAGACTATCCGCCAAAATATCTTTTTGAGGGAAGCTCTAATAATAGTAAAGATATCATTTGTTTTAAATGTCTCAAGAGAGGTCACATGCATAACCAATGTAATGCAAAATTCTTATTGTTAAATGAAGTTCATGACCCTATAGATGAATCTTTAAAAGAAGTTTATGATAATACCCCATGGATCAGATGAAGAATTTGTAGATGATCCACAAATTAATGTGATGAGATGCCTTATAAAAGCTAAGAATGAATTAGAAGATTGGAGGAGAAAGAATATTTTTTGTATATATGTTGTGTACAGTGAGAGAAGGTGCGGGTTAGTTATTGATGGGATAGTGCAATGAATGCTATCTCTACCAATGCTACATCAAGAGCTAAATTAAAAACTGAATTTCATCCCCAACCCTTTCATGTTAGTTGGGTTAACCATACTTCACTTCCCATCACTAGTCAATATTTGGTTCCTATCAAGATTGGTAGTTATGAGGATAAAAATTGGTGTAATGTGCTCCCTATGGATATTGCTCTTATTCTAATTGGACGACCATATCTTTATGACTTGAGTGTAATTCATTATGGTAGGGAAAACACATGTTCTTAAACATAACAATAAAATCATCAAACTTTTGCTAGTCATATCACTAGAGAAGATACCGTCTATAGCACCACATAAACCAACATTTGATCTTTAACCAAAACCCACTATCAAGAAAGGAGCGAAGCTTCAACTGATCGTGATAAAAGATCCTATGCATAATCCTAGTTCTAGCTTATTTACTCATTCTAATTCAACATTTGACATAAGCTCAATAGGATTTGGAACCTTAAAAAAAGAATTTTTTGATCCGACCAATGTTCACATTTTACATATTAAAGAAGTTAACTTAAGTATCAATGAGATTCCCATCTAAAGAGGTTTTACCTCACCTTTCTAAATTTAGAGAAATTGCTCTAGAAGAACTCCCAAATGAATTATTACCACTTAGATCCATCCAACATGCTATAGACTTCATTCCAGGATAACAACTGCCAAACCTTCCTCATTATAGAATAAACCCCACAGAACATGCTGACATTAGGAGACAAGTTGCTGAATTACTTGAGAAAGTATTTTTTCAAGATAGTCTTAGTTCTTGTGCGGTCCCTACCCTAATAACTCATAAGAAGGATGGAATATGGAGAATGTGCATCGATACTTGGATCATCAATAAAATCACTATCAAATATCAATTCCCCATTCCCCAATTAGATGACATGTTAGACTTAATCTCAGGAGCAAACTTCTTCTCTAAGATTAATTTGAAAAGTGGGTATCATTAAATTAGAATTATATTTGGAGATGAATGGAAAATAGCTTTCAAGACCCCTGATGGACTCTATGAATGGTTGGTCATTCCATTTGGACTTTCAAATGCACTTAGTACATTTATGAGATTGATGAATACTATTCTTAAGCAATTTATATAAAACAATTTGGTGGTTTATTTAGATGATATATCAATTTTTAGCCCAATCAAAGTAGACCCCATTAATCATATTAGATAAATTTTTGAGATCCTTAAAATAGAGAAGTTATACATTAATTTTAAAAAGCTTTTTTCTTGCAAATTGAGGTGACATTCTCATGTTTTATCTTTTCACCTAAAGTAATAAAATCTGACCCAACCAAAGGTAAGGCAATCATGGAGTGACCAACTCCTAAGAATTTTGCTGAATAAGAAGTTTTATGGCCTTGCAATATTCTATTGGTGATTCATGAGAAACTTTAGTGCTGTTGTAGTGCCAATCACTGATATACTGAAGTTAGAAAAATTTTCTTGGACCCCAACTACTCAAAAGTCTTTAGATCAATATAAAGTTTTAATAACATCAACCCCTATCCTCCAAATCCTTAACTTTTCTAAGACATTTGAAGTAACTTGTAATGAATTTGGAATTAGAATTGGAGGAGTTTTAAGTTAATAAAATCATACCATTTCTTTCTTTAGTGAGAAGTTGAATGATGCAAAGCAACGATACTTAACATATGATATGGAATTTATGATATCATTCAGTCATTAAGGCATTAGAGACACTATCTCTTACAAAATAAGTTTGTCCTTAACTCAGACCATCATGCCCTTAAATTTATCAATACTCAATGAAAGTTAAATCATAGATATGCCAAATGAGTTGAGTTTCTTTAAGACTATTCGTTTGTCCTTAAACATAAACTTGGAATTGAAAACAAACCTGCTGACATATTATCAAGAGTGGCAATTATCATCTCCTCTATAAAATTCATATTTCCTAGATTTGAATGAATTCGAGATGAGTACCAAGTGTGTCCTAACTTTCATTTGATTTTAATGGAGCACTTGGACAAACCTCTAGCCTTAAATTAACATATTCTGTGATTAATAAGTATCTTTATATGGGATATTAACTTTGCATTCCTAGGTCTTTCCTTTAGGAGTTTTTGATTTTTAAACTGCACTCAGAGGAATTATTGGTCATTTTGGAAAGGATAAAACAATATGCTTTATGGATAATATTTTTTTTTGGCCTTCCCTAAGAAGAATATTCAGAAACTAGTAGCTCAATGTTTAACTTGCAAATAGGCTAAAGCCACCAAACAAAAATCTGGCCAATACACGCTATTACCTATATCTCATAGGCCTTGGGAAGATTTATTAATGAATTTTGTTCTTGGGTTACCCAGAACAGCTTGTGGTCATGATAACATCTTTTTTGTTGTTGATAAATTTTCTAAGATGGCTCATTTTATATCTTGCTCTAAAACTAACGATGCCTCCCATGTTGCAAAATTATTCCTTAAGGAAATTGTGTGATTGCATGGCCTTCCTTCAACTATTGTATCAAATCGAGATGTTAGGTTTGTTTCATTACTTTTGGAAGACCTTTTGGAAACTTCTTGGGAAAAAAATGAAATTTTCATCAGCTTTTCATCCCAAATGGATGGTCAAACTAAAGTTGTCAATAAAAGCTTAGGAAACTTACTTAGGTGCCTTGTTGGAAAAAGCATAGGTAATTGGGACTTACATTTACCTACTACTGAATTGCTTATAATAGTAGTACTTCTTGAACAACCAATACATCTTCATTTGAAGTGGTGTATGACCATAATCCTAAACCACCGATTGATGCCGCCAACCTTCTTTCTATGCATTTTTTAAGCATTCACATTTGCCAATTTTTTTCAAAATCTTCATGATTCTATAAGACAACAAATCACTTCAAGTAAAGAAAAATATGCATCTAAGGAAAATTATAGTAAATCAATAAAAGAATTTAAAGAAGGTGATTATGCTTTGATTCGCATCTGCCCCAAGCGATATAGCCACACAAATTATAAGCAATTACATCCAAGGGCTTGTGGCCCCTTCAAAATTCTCAAGAAAATTGGATCTAATGCGATCTATTAATATTGAAGATATTTTATCATATGAAGGAGTTAGCAAGCCTCCACTTGCATAGTCTGACTTTTTAGTAACAGATATAGTTCCCCACATGCAAACTCTATTCTTTTTAGACATTGACTACATCATCACTGAGGAGGCTCCTAATGATCAAGATGAAAATCATCATTTTTTAAATGTTGGAAGAATGAGCAGCTTACAGAAGACACATGGCTAACACGTACTGATTTAGAATCTTTGGACACACAATTAGTAGAAGACTACTTGGAATTGAACACTTTGGTGAAGAGTTCATTTAGGCTGATGAGAGTTGATGTAGCACATCCTATTTATATTATTAAAGGTCCAACAACAAGAGCCATGGCTAAAGCTCAAGGAAAGAATTTAAAGACGGGCCTAACTACAAGAGCCCAATCTAAGGCCCAATAAAGAGCCCAAATATTGAGGTTACCATTTGTATTTTATTTTTATTGATATTATACCTTTTTATTTATTAAGGCACATATTTGAGTAGCCATGTTATGAGAAATATATTTAATGTGAGTAGTTGGAGTTACACCCTCACTAATTTCCAACTACTCATCTTTCCTATCAATATTTCCCTCCATATGTTTCCTTCAAAGTTCATAAGGTAATAGACTTGTAGTGCCTATAAATATGAGCTGAAATGTAGTGCAATGAAACAATTTGAATGAAGAAATTTTATGGTGAATTGCTCTCATAATGCTTGGTGTTTGGTGGTGTCATGTTTCTTGCTAATCTTTGATGAGTTAGGTTGTTATCTTATTTTGTCTTTTTTATTTTCTTACTAAACTCTCATACTCATAACCTCAAACTATCTTCACTTCTTATCCAACATCTTAAGTATCATTTAAAGTTAATAAACCATTATTTAATGTATCAAACACACTCCAAACTCCACCATAACTTCTATGGCTCAATCTTAAAAGAGGATGACCTAGTTTTATTCCTTACCCCTGGACACCCATCTAAACCCCACCATACATATTGATCTATTCCAAATCCAAACAGCACATTATAGGATATCTATTTTATTTTAATTATAGTCCTTTAATGCACCAAAACTCCATTAACAAGAGAGATATTTTAAAGCATCCCAAACTAGACCCAAGAAAAACTAGTCTTAGTTTCCCTTTTGATAGTCCAATCTAAACCCATAATTAGCCCACCAAAAACTCCATAAATCTTGATTAAATATTATCCTAGTCATTCATATAATATTTGAATACCTAATTCACCAAAAACGTAGTTCATTAGCATCAAGGAATCTGCTTGGATGGCCCCAAGTCTTTCATGTCAAACTCCCTTGACATCTACTCCTTCTGTATCGTTATCTCCTCCATATCTGGTCTTATGTGATCAACATATCATTCACATACATCAAAAGAATGATATAAGAGGACTTACCTTATTTATATAGAAATAGTGATCCATTTGGCACCTATTGTACCTGATTTTTAATATGAACCTATCAAATCTCTTGTACCATTACCTGGGCACTTATTTCAAGCCATAGATATTTTTCTTAAGCTTGCACATAGACTCTGCTTTCCCTTTTCTTGAGCCTTGTAGTCCTCTAGTCATTGCATGTACAACACTATAGTTAACTCCATGCTGCTGCTGAAAGCCCTATACTACTAGCCTCGCCTTGTAGCATTTTCTCCCATCCAGCTATTCCTTCAACCAGTTAACCCACTTATTTTGAAGGGCTCTCTTTGTAGCCGGTAGTGCTGCCAATTCCCATGTACTATTTGACATGAGTGATGCCATTTCATCATTCATGGCAGCCTCCCACTTGATAGAATCATCTACTTGAATCTCCTCTTCAAAGATTTATGGTTCACAACTATTCATAAGCAATAACAAAACAAAGAAGGAGAGTACCTTTATGATGGTCTTGTGAATCTTGTGGATATCTAAAATATAGGTATTTGTGATTTAGTTTCTTCAACACCCTACTGAGAATCTTTCTGTACATTCTCCTCTGGCTCAATGCTATCATCAATTTTCTTGTGATGGGGCTCACTATCTGAAGTAACCTTGGAATCAATACTGACTCTAAGAAAATCCTTATGCATCTCACTTTCATTAAAAGTGACATCATTACTTATGATAACCTTCTGATTCTGATTGTCCCATAATTTATTGTCGAACTTACCTATGCCATATCCTATAAATGTGCACTTGATCGCCTTTGCATCAAGCTTTCTCCTGGATCCTGCATCAATATGCACATAGGATGAACCGCCAAATACCTTGAGGTGGTTTAGTTTCACCTCCTTTCCATTCTAGGCCTCCTCAAGATTCCCTTCATTTAGGGGTACGGAAGGTCCCCAGTTTATTAAGTATACCACTATATTAACAGCCTTGGCCCAGAAGTACTTTGGGATACCTGCATGTAGTCTCATGCTAAGTTAGCTCATTATGTAATCATCCTATTCATCCGTTCTACAATACCATTTTATTGTGATGTCCCTGGAACTGTAAAAAATTTTCTTGATTCCTCTCAAGGCATAAAACTTCTTGAACTCATTATCACAGTATTCGCCTCCATTTTTAGATCTTAAGCACTTAAGGTTTAACCATATCTTATTCTCAACCAAAGCTTACCACTTTCCAATCACACTAGATTTATGTTTTAGGAAACAAACCCATATCTTCTTTGTATGGTCATCAATAAAGGTGACAAAGTATGTGGTTCCATCTATGCAAGAAGTAGGAGCTGGCCCCCATACATCTATAAGCACCAACTCAAGTTTCCTGCGTTTCAGCTATCTTCCAACTTTAGAGAATGTGGCCTTTTTCTATTTTCCCAGCACACAATCTTCACAAATATGTAAGTTCACCGACTTTTGTCTTGGAAGATTTCCCCTTGACAGTAAGGATTTCAAACCCCTCTCGCTTATATGGCCAAGCCTCTGGTGCCATAGACCCGCGTCTATTTGTTCTACAGCTGCAATGGAATCAGACACTTTATTGATCAAGTAAAATGTACCTTTCTTGTTGCATCATGCAATGAGTGTACCCTTGGTGACCTTCCATGAGTTCCTTGTAAGGGTTGTATTTTAGCCCTCCTTAGCTAGTTGGCTAACTTAAATTAGGTTTCTCCTTAGACATGACACATGTTTAACTTCTCTGAGCTTCCAAACTGCATTGCTTAGTAGCTGAACATCCACGTAATCCTTACCTATGATATTGCATGCCTTGTCATCTCCTAGATATACCTTCCCCAAGTCACCCTTGATAAAATACTAAATGAGCCCCTCATAGTAGTAGCATGAAAGGATGCAGCTGAGTCCACCACCCATGACCCTTTATTGAGAAGTGATAAGATGAATGAGTCCTAATCTTCTTCTATTGAAACATTCATTATGGGGCACATATCCTTGCTCTGACCACTTGTCTTCTTCAAGATAGGACAATTGTTCTTGAAGTGACCTACCTTTGCACTGTTCTACCAATTAGGTTTTGTTTTTCTGAGTCTTGATCCTCATCTTGACATAGACCTATTTCTATTCTATCTTTAGCTTATACCTCTTCTGTGGCTTTCAACATTTAACACTGAAATAGATGCCTCCCCATGGGATCTTTTCTGCACCTCTTCCCTCAGCACTATCCCGACAATGTCATCAAATTTCATTAACGTATTTCCTAATAAGTTGATGATGGATGTAACTAGCCCACCCAACCATCCGATAATAAAGAGAGGAATAACACAGCTTAAACATCATCATCAAACTAGATGCACACTAAACACAGTTAATGTGTCATAGTGTTGAACCCATTCAGATATTCAATCATTGAGTAGACATCCATTATCTTCATGTTAAACAGTCTTTTCATTAGAAAAACTTTATTTAAAGTCGAAGAGTGCTCATACATCATTTTTAGAGCATCCTTCAGATATATAGTAGTTTTCTCACTAATAACATTAAATGTAATAGAAGAAGATAATGAAAGACAAATCAAACCCAATGTGGTTCTATAAATAACCTCCCAATCTTCATCTAACACAGAGGCTGATTTCTTATCGACTTCACTGAGTGGTAAATACAACTTCTTCTAGTAGAGTAAATTATTTATTTGCATTTTCCAAAAGGAAAAATTAGTGTTATCAAACTTCTCTGTTTTATGTCTTATTTTTTTGGCCATTACACCCACTCAAACTGTAAACCCTAGAACAACAAGAAGAACCTTGCTCTGATGCCACTTGTTGTGAATACGCGGGGAAAGCAATTTTTGCTCGAGATGAGGACTAGGGTTACACAAGTAATAAAAAAATTGACCAAGCACAAAAATAAATCATAACACAGTCACATGCACAAAGCACAAGCAATCAAAACACAAGGAATTTTACATAAAACCCAAAGATGGGAAAAATTGCGGAGCCATGCCGCATAGAAAATTTCACTATGGATCAAGAATATTATAGAGTTAAAGAGATCTTCACCTTTATAAGAACAAGAAAGATCTACCACTTACACAGCCTTTCGATTGATTTCTTCTTCTCCATGGAACATTATCTCTCACTTTTGGTTGAAGTAGAGGAGTAGCAGCTACCACAAGATTAGGGTTCTCTCCATCATGCAAAATCCTTTTACAACCTTAGCCAACACTCTATAATGTTCTTTTATATACTTAGGCATTATTTGAACTCCAAATAGTCCAAAATACCCCCACCCCTACCCCTCCCCCCCCCCCCCAAAATACTTAGGGTAGCACCTAAATTGGAGTTGAAACCCGTATGGCGCTATGGCACACCATAGCACCCCAGAATTTGGGTGGCCATGTGCGATGGTGAACTGTAGCTGTAACAACCCAAGTTGTTACCCTAGTCAACTATGACTAATCCAAGTCCTAATTTTGATCCTAATGAATTAATTAAGTTATTAAGAGTTATGATAAGGTCCTAGTCCAAATCAGGAGTCAAATGAATCAAACCCTGATTCTATGAATTTTAGAAACCCTAGAAATTGACCTAATTATTTTAACCTTAGATCAAAAATTGAACTTCACCATTGCGCACATTGCCCCCAAATTAGTTATGGGTGATGTTTAGATGGCAATCAGAAGTCATTGAAAACTCATCAAATATTTTATTATTTTAAAAATACCCCAAAAATTAGAAAAAATAAATACTTGTCTAAACTAAAATCTGACTTTGCCATTGTGTTCCTCACCCCTCATTTAGCTGGGGTGAATATTTGAAATTTTTCTAAATGCTATTAATTATTTTATTTTAAATAATAAATCAATTAAAATTAATTAAATGAATTAATATTTAATTGATTATTTAACGGCGCCGTTTGCTGCGCCATTTGATTCCGCACCTGCCGTTAAACCGACCGTTCGATTGAATAGCAGGATCAAACCGTTCGATTGGATCGATCCAACGATCCAATGCTTGTCTTCCTCGGCATATCCATGCTCCGCTGTGTACATTGACCAACCAGCGCCTACCCAGCCTCGCTAGCTTCGTCTCAGAGCCATTAAGGGTCGTTCCCATGCATGGGACTCAGAATTTTTGCGAAGTAGAGCTCGAGCGTCATCCTGCTGCAAACCTTAGAATCGGAACCATTCGAACTACAGGTACCAACCTGTCTCCCTTCTTGCCTTCAATTCGCTTGATCTTCATTCAGTACCCTATTGCATGCATAAGACTAGTAGTTGATCGGCTTTGATCGAATAATTGATCAGCTTTGATCATATTCAATTGAAGCGGGTCGAAGCAATTCGATAGCATCGATACAGTAGATACCGTTAACTCCCCGTCTCGTCGAACCCTAGTCCCTAGGGTTAAGATTTTTTTGCAGCTCTGAGCCCGGTAAGTGCCAGTTCAACCGCCGGTGTGTAGGCCTCGTCGAGGCCTACCATCGGCCATGCGGGATGAGCTCCTTCGGCCCCGGGAAGGCCGGCTAAGGCTGTGTCATAGCTTGGGGATGCAGTGCAGCTGGAATTCTAGGTTGGGTTGACCCGAGCCCAACCCGTCTCTCACGGGTGCGACGCGTGCCGCCTTCAACTGCGGGTCCCACTCTCTGCTGTCGAAGAGACCCGTGGGGCTTGCTGTCCTATCGTGCAGACCATATGTTGCCACATGTATGCATGGGGTCCACCACAGCTTCTTTAGTGGTGACTGCTGGGGCCCGCCTTGCCCAGCTGTTGAGCCCTAGTTGGTTGCTGCCTTTTGGTTGGGCTTGCCACCTGTTGACTATCAACCTTGTGGGGCCCGCTACAGTTATTAAAATAATTTAATATTAATTCTATTATAATTATTAAAACAATAATTGTTTAATTAATTTAATTTGTATAATGTTAATTATTTAATTATAGAAACTTTAAACACTCATAACTATTAATCCAGAAGTCAAAATATATTAAATATATATCTTATTTTGCTCAAAAAAATGAGAGGAACCTTATGGTAGTTTCATATTTCCTGTAGTACCCCTATTTAATATATTGATATTTTAGGACTTCCACCCTTGAACCAAAACTTTAGAATAACTTACCTTAGCCATAACTTTGTACTTAGTGACCCAAACTTAATTAATATGGGTCTCATTTTAATTAGGAGAATGTTTAGATTTGTTGTTAGGTCATTAAATTGACTAATCACTTTTAGGACCTTTCCTTAATTACCCATAATGACCTATAAATTGGTTTAGTCTTAACTTATACAATTTAACTCCAAATTAGGTCATCTAATATACCATTTAGATCAAAAAAGCCTAATTAATAATAAACTGAAAGCAAATTTGGGTTTTGACTGAAAGCAAATTTGCCCTAATTACCCTTAACCCTAATTAGGTTTTCACTTGACCAATTGAAGTTCAATTTGGGTATACTCCTAGTTAAAGTACTCAGTGTGATATAGAGAAGCTATAGTCATTGAGTTTGCTGAATTTGGATCTCAAATGGAAAAGTTAGGTTTTGGACCCTTCACTGAACCCTAAAATTACATATTTAACCCTTAACATTGAATTGATCATAACTTAACCAGTAAACCTCAGAATTCAATGCTCTTAGACTCTATGGAATCCTTAGACAATAAATAATAGTAAACTGAATAAATTCTTAGACCTTACTAAGTACAATTGCCAAACTTCCTTCATAGGTCGAAATCCTTATTTTGAACCCATAGGACTCAATTCTTATCCAAATTCAGTGAACTTACTATCTATCTTTATGATAGACAGCAATGAATCATTTGGCAGTAAGAAAATCTAATTTGGAACCCAAAATTAAAAATTAGCATTTTTAGACCTTTAAGTAGGGGCAAAATAAATAATCATTTTGCCCAAAATTTAGGTTAAGTGCCCCTAACCTCTAAAATATCTCTTAAATCATTAAAATCAGTAATAAAATTAATTTAGAATTAATTTAGGCTATTAATCTCATAAATTGATAAAAACTTCATTAATGGCTAAAAATTTCCTAAGTATATATAATACCCTAAATTTCATTTTTAACTTCCTTAAATGAAGATCAATTATAATAATTTTCATCAACTCCTAAAATTCTCTAAGTTATTTATTAAGAACTTCTTAGGAATATACACTTCACCTTATAATCACTTCCTTAATATTAGGGATAGATGCAAGGTTAGACTTCATTTATTAAATAAATGGGTTATTCAATGAATGGAACCTTAGTTTTATTAGTTTTTAGATTTTCATACTTTAATTATAATTATTTTTTCTTCCAACTTTAGATTAAGATTAGGAGAATCATTCTATTAAGCTTGATTTGCTTAATAGAATTTGCCTTAAATGTTAGTTCACATTTATACTTGAATTTTAGTCCTTAAGCTTTACCTTTTGGATTATATGATTAAATCCAATTCATGATGTTTAATTCATATACCTAGTTTTAGCAAATCTTGATCAGATATTAACTTAGAATGTCTAACTTCATCAATTATGACGTATTGATTTCTTATTTAAGTTGTAAGCGATATTGATTGAACTAAATTAGAACTTGATAAGTTATAATTGCTTTTAACTCATAAGGTCATGCTTCTAAGTTACACTTGATAGTAGGAATTGGAGATCTTGAACTTATGTAACTTAGAATAGTTAAAATGGGTTAAGTAGATAACAACGAATGTCACCATATGTAGTAGAGTCTCTTACCTACTATTAAAGTTCTTGTTGCTTTTACAATCCTTATACTTGTGCCATTACCTTAAACATGTCATATAAGATAACATTACTGCAAGAAATGAAAACATAGGATAATTAGTATAATATTTGTATTGAGTTCAGTTTTTTGGTCAGTTCTTGTGCACTTTTACCTCCACAGGATAGGGGGTAAGGAGAAATAAGGGATAACTTAGCATTACTCATTGAGGAGTGTTATGTTAAGTTGGATCCCAAACAGTCTTGCAAGTGCGCTTGACTCCTTAGTCGCTTCTAGACATGTCCTGTAATATACATTTATTTCAAATATAATTAATTAAATATAAATATTAAATATAATTTGAATTCTCTACTTATTACTATTTCATATTATGACTATAGTAATGTTAGAAATAATTTTAGAGAATATTTGACAAATTTTAAAAATTAATTTACTTCTAGAGTTTTCATGGTTATTTTGATAATAATTTAAATTAAAATAATTATTTAAAAATACTTACGTATCAGAATTAAAAATTTTTGACATTTTTGAATTTAGGGCGTCGAAGTAAGCTAAATGAAAAAAATTCATAATTTTGAAACTATTTTGAAAAATAGTCAAATAAATAAATAAATAAATAAATATTTTGTAAATTTTAGGGGCTAATTGCTGCTTAACCGTTTGTCCAAATTTGATGTTTTTGGTATCATTGGAATTGTATTGACGAGAACTTTCATTTGATACCTTAAAATTTAATTTTTGTTAAATTTTGATTTTCTGAATTTGTAAAAAATTTAAATTTTCATTTTATTATTTATTTATTAAAATTGAGATAATTTATAATTTTTATCTTTTCTTAAAATTTATCTTTGCAAATATACCCCTTAAGAATATTCTTATCCTATTTTCATTCAAAATAACGACAAAATTTGCCTCTTAATCTTAACTATCCATTCATATTTTGACTTACTTATGCCATTTGATTTAATTTTTCTCTTATCTAATATATTTCTATACATTTAAAGGCTGTAAATGAGAGGAAAATTCAGCTTTTGCAACTCTATTTAGACTTCTCCTCTCTTAGCAAATACCTCTCTTTTATCTCAAACACTTCTCCTCTCTTAGAAAATTCAGCATTTTCTTCTTATTCTCAAACACTTCTCTTTCTATTTTTAAGAACTTCTCCAAATCTCTTTTTTTATCTCCTAAATCTCTCCTACTCTCAAGGCTATCCTAGAGATCCAAGAAGTTATCTAAGATATTCAAATCATCTTAGAGAAGAGATCCAAAGAAGAACTCCTCTCCATCGAACATTCCAAATTTCTCCTTAAGGTAATTATCATTTTTCTTATCTCATTTTATTTATAAGATCAAAGCATGCGTGCAAATCATCTTTCAATTTAATTTAGATCTCCTCATGATAAGCAAAGGTTTAATACAATATTATTTTATTTTGATAAAATTCTTAAAGTTCTAATTTCTTTCAAAATTTTATCATACTTTAAGAAAAAATAATAAATTTTTTTATAACTTTGCTTAGCTTAACCATAGTTCTTAGATCTATCATTTTTAAGACTTGAAATATTATCTCATATGTTCTTTTATATATTAGTTGCACGTTATTAGAAGAAACTACTTAATGATTTTGTTTCTATGCTAATTTAAATTAATCCTAAAGTATAATGAAATTTCTGAATTTTTACTTAGAAAAGTTTTTGAATTTTCTAAAATTTTAAAATTTTGGTAATACTTTGAAACTTTATATATTTTTGGTTACCTAGAATATAAAGCTGTAATTTTACATGTAGATTCTCCTATATATTGGGAAGAACTTCACTGAAGACATTCCAAAATTTTGAGCACTTTAGGGTTAACATTTAAGTGCTTAAAATTTAATAAAAACCCTAAAAAAATTTAAATTTAAAGACAAAATTTTTAGAAATTGTCTTGATATTTAGCTTAGTATAATTTTTATTTCAAGCACATTTAGATACTGATCTTTGGCAAATATAATCTTGGTTATATTGTGAGCAATTTCTCTGTTAATCACTTGAGTTGATTATGTCATTAAGGAGGTCATTTAAGTGCTTATTTATAGTTTGCTAAAAAATTATAAATTTGAACTTAAATAAAATTTCTGGAATTTTAGAATATTTTAAAAAGTTTGAAATGATATAATTTTCCAAATACAGAGAATCCAAATGTAATATTTGGCATGGATATTTTCTGATATATATAGAACAATTTATGTTTAGACATCAACAGAAAATAAGCACTCTAAGAACACCTTTTGGATAACATAAAATCAGCTAAAAACTTATATTTCTTACTTAGCCAAAATTAGGAAAATTTTATAAAAATGAAAATTTTCATTTTAAATGATATATAATTAATTTATAAGCTTTATAATTGCTGTAAAAACATAGATTTTGATATTTATGAATGATTTAAGTAATAAATTTGATTTTTGAAATATTTATAAATATAATTTTTCATAATAATAATATGATGAATTTTTTCATATAATTTATTAAATGAATAATTTAAAGTGAATTAAGATAGTTGATTAACAAATTTAGATGTTGATTTAATAAAATAAAATCAACAAATTTAAGAAAATTATTTTTCAAGTGAGGTACAAAATTATTCTTAAGTTTTAAATCAAGTATCTTAATTTTGAGCTTATTTCTATTTGAATATTACTTATTTATTTTATCATGCAAACCACTTTATTAAATTGCAATATTTCATATAAAATTATGTGATAAAAAGTAAGGAAATTTTCTTTCCAGTGTTTATCTTTGAAGAAAGAAATAAAAATGTAATTTGTATAGGTAGAGCTTATTAGTAGGCACGATGAAATAAGGACGAATCTAGCCCTTATGGAAGTGGGCAGAAGATCCAGAGGAAAGATACACTATTTTACATCTATAAAATAAGGCACTACCTACGGGTGGTGATAAGCTTCCATAGCTAATAGGTTTGACCTGTTGGATGATGAGTCATAGGACTTAGCTTTGTGTCACAAATTTACTTTTAATTGAAAAATTTTCACTCGATACTTGTCAAATATCTAATTTCATATCTAACATGCAGGGCAAGCTTGGTAAAATTTGCAGCATTTATTTTATTATACGTCAATATGAAATTTTAATTTTCTTGCCATTTCATTTGATTTACATCTATTTTAGGATGCTAAAAAATAATTCTTAATGGATAATTTTCGTACTCCTATTTGATTGGCATTATTGATGATTATTTCAGATTTTGAAAACAAAAGCTTAAGAAGATACTCACTTAAGAAGAGCTTATAAAAAGAAGTGAGAATGGAGTGAATATATTTTATTTTGTTATATATTGTAATAATAATTGAACTTATGTAATTTTATAAGATTGGCTCTGGGATGAATAAATAACTTATAATTTTATTATCTTATTCTTTATATTTCAAATAATGAGTTTATTATTTAGAAATTCACAAACTTGATCACTCGGTCGTTACATGTCCATAGAATCAAAGTAAAATAACTAAAATCCATTGCATGTGTATTTTCTGTCTCCTCAATACTATTTCTATTTCTATTTCTGCCCTGGCCCAATTGGCCAACCCTTCTGATATGGAAGTCCTTACATACTTATTTACTGTTTACTACTACTTTTTATTATAGTCCGCTTTACTTTACCTGCTTATTTGTATACTTATAGGAAGCTAGATTTTCTTACTATTTACTTATACATATCACAGATAGATTATTTATTTTAAACTTGCATAAATCATATGATCATCAGCATATTTAGGATGAGTCCTTTCTTTTAGTACTTTTATTACTTTACTTATACATATATACCTTACCATGTAATAGTTTTAGATTTGAGGTATTTCTTTTACCTCATTTGTTGCTTAGTTATAAATACTTCTATTTATACTTAACACATCCCTTTGTATGCTTGTCGCTCCTATATGCTTGTTATTTTTAGCTTAAGTGAATGGTGATATCAATAGACTCATGAATAATAAATAGCTTAAAATGTACTTAGACAATATGTCTAACAAGGCTTTCTTTTCTTGGCTGGGGCCATGGCATTGTAAAACTAACAATGTCAGAGTCTGATCATTTTTGGGAGCTTGCACTTGAGGAGGAGCCTTATTTGGAGGAGCAGTAGGTGGGAGCAAAAGATCAGTAGAAGAGCTATCCTTTTTATATTTCAGTGAGGATGAGTGATTCAGTCTTTATTTAAAATTATTTAAATATTTGTAATAATATAAGTATCGATGACTGTGTTTCTTATTGTACTATTTATTATGAACTGCATATTTATTATTTCTTACTTATATTGTGGTGGATTGGAAGTATGGCATACCTTTCTTGCTTCTGCACTCTATGATGTTATTTAATTAGTTATTGATTCCTTTACATACATTTAAGGCACATCTTTTCCCTTATTAGTGGATTGGGGATTGTACTTAATCCAATGATAAATGAGGGATTTTGCTAGAGTGACACACCTCCCCTGTAACAACCCAAGATTGATAATCACCATTTAATGGTCCAATAAACTTTAAATCTCTTCT
The DNA here is from genome assembly GCA_016760335.1 of Gastrodia elata. Lineage (NCBI taxonomy): Eukaryota > Viridiplantae > Streptophyta > Magnoliopsida > Asparagales > Orchidaceae > Gastrodia > Gastrodia elata. The sequence continues at coordinate 7,811,627 of CM028685.1, read as the reverse complement.
ATCAAGCCTAAATTAGTCATAAAATTAAGTTCCAAAGTTTTGATCAAATTTGAATTTCAAACGAACAAAACCCTAATTTTAGGTCATTTTTAAAATTAAGAAAATGAGAAAATTATTTTGACCTCAGATTAAAAATTGGACTTCGCCAATACGTTCCTCACACCCAAATTAGCTTAGGGTGAAATTTTGATGAGTTTTGGAGAGTCAAAATTTCTTAATTTTTTTTATTATATTTTTAAACACTTGAAAAATGAAATAATTAAGTTGACTTCTGATTAAAATTTTGACTGCATTTTTGAGTTTGTTACTACTAATTTAGTTAAAATACAATTTTTCAAATTTTCTTTTAGATACAAATAATCATATAATTCTAATTAATAAAAAAAATTTCTAATTAAATAATATTATATATATATATATATATATTTATAAAACTCTATCCTATCCTAATATCAAGAAAATCAGCTGCCCTAATTCTTCCTTCACGTGACCGACCCCTCTTCTCGTTCCTATCCTCGAGCCACGAATGGGATGCAGAGACGATGTCACTCAACCAAGATGAGACTCGATGACACGTGGCCTCCACCGCTTGCGTAAGCCAATGGCTACTCATGTAAGAGTTTGGATTACCACCGCAACTTCATCCGATCACAAGTTGCAAGCAAACCACCAAAAGTCTCCATTTAGTAAGAGTCAATCCCATAATTAGTCTATCCTTTATCTAGACCCTTCATATTGTATCATTCACCTTTTTCTTTTGGAGGAGACAGGCGGCATTCCGGACAAGCACCTAAACCCTAAAGTTGCAAATAAGGTACTCCACCTAATTTTTTCCTATCAAATGTAGTTTATATAAAATGTTCTTGAGCAATTTCTAAGAAACCTTATGATAAATCTTTCATTTTAATATAGGTTCTAATAACATTATATTTATAAACTTAAATTTGTAGATTAACAGAAATATATATATATATATATATATATATATATATATATATATATATATATATATGACTGTTGATATATTTATTAATCTAGATGAAAGAATGACTTGTGTTTCCCTTGACTTATTAAGCCTTATTTACATGCTATGCTATCAGTTTTCAAAATGATAAAATGGCCCTTATGTTATATGAATAATATATAATTAGCAGCAATTGAACATTCAATGGAACCCTTAATTCTATTTTCTTACAATACTAAGTTATGTTCAACATCAAAAGAATATAAATACTTGCTGATTAAATAATTTTTAAATAATATAAGTTTAAAATCAGAATATTGTAATTATTTTCTTTTCATTTTTTTCTTTAGAATTCCTGTTATATATACATATATATATATATATATATATATATATATATATATATATATATACTAATTAGCTTTATTCTTATTTACTTGATGTTTACTTTTGTTGACTTCTATTTTATTCATATTGAAGTAGTTTAATGATTTAAATTTTGTATGCTTGAGTTTAAGTTATCATACAACATATGAGGCATTTTCACTATTAACACATTAAGAGTAAAATATGCTAAGTAATATCTTATGCTATTGTGGGGCCTCGTACTAACAAGGAAGTACGGTGCTCCAACTATGGCAAACCCCCAACTTAAGTAAAGTTAGGTAAATCTAACCTGCCTTAAGCCAAGGACTTGTCACCAAGTACTATAACATTCATCAATATATATATATATATATATATATATATATATATATATATATATATATATATATATATATATATATATATATATATCAAAGTGGCGGAAGCAATAGGCGAGTAGTAACATCCACAAGCATACTTAGTAGAAAGAGGGAAAATAATATAGTAACTCATCGAAATGTAGAAATGAAACACATCCAAAATTAATTATTACAAACTAAATTTTAAAGAGAATAAAAATATCTCTCAATCTCACTGAAATAAAATGCAAGATCTATCTAAACAGCAGTAGCACAATCCTCCTCCTAAACCTATTCCTCTTCTGTGACACTGCCCATGAACACGTCCGAATCTGACATTTGTCGGTATCACAAATGCCAGGGCCCAGCCAACAAAACAAAAAGGTTACAGTTAGATAATTATCTAAGTACATTTTAGGCTATTTTAATGAACTGAATATTTTATAGATATCACATTTAAATTAGCTAAACATGCAAGCAATAATAGGTGCAACAAGCTATGGGGAAACGGTAACTATAAACTATCCATTTATAGCCAACAACTAGTATGAAAAATGATATATAATGCAAAATAAATAAGGTGAGGCTAAAAGCTAAAAAGAAACAACAACTACAATACAATTATGAACCTAACATGCTTATGATCATATTAACACATGTTGGGTATATAAAAGAAATACAAGTACTGAAAATATCCAATTCTAGCATCATAAACATGCCAATATATATAAGTAAACCATGTGAGTATACATACAACATGCTAATTAAGAAAAAGGAAAAAAAAAGACCATTGAGACATGTGGCAAAAGCAAAGCAATCTATGTAAAGCCACTGAGACATGTGGCAAGCAAGCAAGTACTGAAAATAAGGCCACTAAAGCATGTGGCAAAGCAAAATAGAAAACAATACTGAACAATCTAGCTAAAGTAGTTATAAGTCTAGGACATAGTACTTCCATACCAGCCAATAGGCCATACAGGGCCTCCAATATCAATCAATCAATTCCCAGCCTAGCCATCCAAATATGCTAGGTCTGAGTCCAATCTATACAATACTACTATTGAAGAGGCAAATTAAGCTAGGACATATTATACCAACTATAAACAAGGCAAAATTGAATGATATACAATTAAAATACTAACTTAAGATGTATCATCCATATCCTAAGTTCTCCTATTATGCTCAAGGAATAAAGCTCAATATCCAAGGTATGCAAAGCAATCTAGTCAAGTAAGCAAGAGACTCAATCTAGACTTATGTGATATCTATTTTTATCTATTTATCTAATCTAACTATTTTGAGAAGGTACAAGTTTAGGATCTCCAATATCCAGCTATCGAGTAGAGTCTCAGATTTACGTCCTTATAGTTAACATTAGAACTTAACAAGTTCTAAACCAAAATCATGTGATAACTATAGGGTTTAAGTAAATAAATCAATGACCTAATTTATTAATATTTTACTTTCTTACCCAAATCTTGCTTAAGTAATCAAGATTTAAGAATCTTTGATTTGAACTCCACTTTGGTGTTTAAAACCTAAATCTAAGGGGGGTGTCCTAATAAGAATCTAGGGTTCACACTCTATTCCAAAGTTAAGGATAAAGGATCTTATAAGCTGAAAGATCCAAGAACTACGAACTTAGTGAAGGGTTATTCTACTGATTATAAGATAAAATAATCAATTAAGAACTTGAGAATATAAGATCTATATTCAATCTTTAAGATAATCTCATTTTCTTTAGAGATTGAATCATCCTATACTCACATGAAAGGTTTCAAAAGATTAAACAATCAATCATTTAAAGAATTTCAATTGGAGATGGTTCAATTCAAATTGAAGATCTAAGTCTAAGATCTAAGATCTAAGGATTTGATGTTTGATCACTTTTAGACTTTAAATTAGGTTTTAACTTAGGAGTTTCCATTTGTATTTCTTTTAGAATTTAAGTTTATAATCTAATTATATTGCACTCATTAAGGTGATAATTGACAATCTTAGATATTTGGGTTAAGCATTAAACTAGGTGACCTCTTTTATGTTACTTAAGATTAAGTGTTTTAATTAGGGCTTAACTGAAGATTTCTTAAGTTAAGGATCACATTAGCATTAATATTGGTATGAGAATTCAGAGAACATTTCTAATCTATGTTAGGGTAGATTACTAAAATTTTCTAGGTTTATAGGGCATTTAAGCATATTTGATAAAAATTACCAAAATACCCCTCTTAAGGCCAAAAATTGGAATTTTAGGGTTTAGTTGTCCAAATTACTCCTAATCTTTTTTAATGTGTCCCATACTGATAAATAAGGTGGGAAATACATTTAGCTTGGATTTTGACCACTTAATTAAGCTAATTAGCACTAATCACTTATTTAAGCCAATTTTGAGGATTAGTAAATTTAGGGCATCTTAGGGTAATCCAACCTTTCCAAATGGTTCTAGTATACTTAAGATAGCATTAGGAATAATCTCTATCAAGATTAGAGGCTTAATTAGGTTTAATTTTACTAATCCTTAATTAGAGTGATTAAGGAGTGATTAAGAGAAATTATTATCCAAAATTAGTTTTAAGGGTCTGAAATTGTTCTCTAGGGTTTAGAGAGTAATCAGAGCCCTTAATCTCCTCATTTGAATATTTATTTAATTTAGTATGATTTAAATAAGGACAACAAAGAGTAGGGCAAATATTTTTAAATCTAACTATTAGATCTGTGATTTTATTTTATATTTAGATTCCTTGTATTTTTCTTATTCAAATGGTATATTGGATCATACCATTTGGATCAGTATAGCCAAAGTTATTTAATTAATTTAATCTATATTTTTATTTAAATTAAAACTATAGGATATAATTAATTATTAGCATAACCTTTAAAAATACATTCCTATAATTAATTAAATAGACGCGGCCCGAAATCAAGACCGCGCGGGTCGAGGTCGGCCCGGCCCGAAATCAAGACCGCACGGGTCAGGGTCGGCCCGGTCCGAAGTGCCAATGCATCATCTTTCTCCTCTCGACGGGTCCGTCCCAGGCGAGACTCAGTGCTGAAATTCTCGGCGCTCAGACAACGGCGACGGCTCGGCTTGATTCCTACACGTTCCTGGGATCAAGACGCATCGATTGGACTAAGAACCCCCATTTGGATCCCTCTGGATCGACGGGGTGCTACTCGCCCAAGACGCCTTTGATACGGGCATTTCAGGCGCAATGTGAGGAGACAATTCTCCTCACAGAGGCCATTATCCGACCGGAGCTCGATACCTACACCTTCAGGGAGGTGAGACGAGTCGATCCCCCAACATTTCATAACCTGTGGTGCAGCCAATTGCTGGGTCCTTACTCAGACTAAGACATTGGCTCGGCCGCTAGCTCAATCGATTGATACGATTGATTCGAGCTAGCTTAGGCCCAAGCGATAATTACACTGGGTTTCCTAGGTGGCTAAGGTAATCTAGACGACATGCAGCGGCTCAATTCAAGGACAGAAGAGGAAATGGATCGAAGGGATCCATGGGAGAAGGTTCTACCTGTGGAGATGGGGTTGCAGGCTCGACCGAGAGGAATTGATGCACCTCCGAGATTCCTGGATGACAGAAGAAGGTTCACAGGGGGTCTAAACACCATACTCAGTGGTTCAAGCCTTCAGGATGACGCTGGGAATCCACCGAGACAATGGGAGCTCCAGAGGGTCTTAACTGGGGAATTAAGGATTCACAGTGAGCAAAGGGACTCATTGTGAATTCTTGGGGGTATTTATAGGAAGTTGGGAGCTCTGGGGGTGGTTTTCAAAGCTTGGCAATGGCAAGAGGCTCGAGCCTAAGGAAATGGCTCAGGCCAATGGCTATGGGCAATTTGGGGAGAAGGCAATCGGCCAGACAAACGCGCTAAGCGTAGGAGAGGAATTTCGATCTTTTTCCCGTACTGCCACGGGGGCTGGAGGGGTTATGGATGTCGGGGGGGGGGGGGGGGGACCAGCTAGCGACGGGAGAGGTGAAGGAGATGATCCACAGTGCTCGGGGTGCTCGGGGTCGTCTGATTGATCATCCATCGAAGCGGGACGGCCCAGATCTCCTTACACTTAACGAACAGCGCGGATAGAATGTCCACCGTTGGATTAGATCGGGTGATCTAACCGCGGATCGAGGATACTTACGGCGGATAGCTGGACACCGTTGGATTAGAATCTCGAAACCGTGGAACGGTTGAGATGAAGCGGATTCGATCATAGGTGCAGACTGTTGGATCAAAACCGCGGAATGGACGGCCCAGATGGTGCCCGCGGTTTGGAAGGAGTCGACCGTTGAAGGGATGATTTTGCAATTATGAATTGTTTAAAACCCTAATTTGCAATTAAACCAATTTAAATTAAATCCAAAATGTGACTAAATTACCTCAAAAAATTCCCAAAATTTCACCCTTAGCTAATTTGGGGGTGAGGAATTCAAAAATAAACTCAAATTTTGATTTGGAGATCAAATTATTTTAGGTATTTTCTAGGGCTCAAAAATAGCCAAAAATACCAAAATTTCTAATTTAGCTCCGATTGATTTCAAACCTTTATGGTTAGGTTTAAATGACCCTTTGAATCTAATGGAATCAAAATCAAGACTTGGTTTTGCTTAATTCAACTAGGTTTAGCTTGAGTAACAACTTAGGGTTGTTACAACTATAAGAATTAACATTTTTGTCTTGAGCATTGAATTTATTTAAACTCCACTAATTAGCTTAATAACATGTGATTAGATTTCTACCAGATTTAATTCATTCAACTTTATGTTATTAGCTGCTCTTTCCATTAATTATAAAATCATAAAAATATCTATAACTAAATAATGAATACTAGTGGAAGGAGTAAAATGAATTATTAATATTAATGGTTTATGTTAGAAAGTGAAGAGTTTAACGCTGCATATTACCACTCTACCTTATAAAATTATTTTGGTTACTTGTGCTGGTGTTTACACAGCAATACAATAATGATAAAGAAGGTTATTTTGATTTCCTTTAGTTATTAAACATTTACTCATGCTTATATATTCAGTATTAAGGAAGTCCTTATGTTAAAAATAAATGCTATAGTTGGATATACATAATACACAATAAAATTTGGGTAGCATTTATTCATGAAATCTATCATTATTTTTGCGATACCTAATTACATATTTTAATTTTTCATTATTTGCTTTAAAAAAAAGATGGTTGTTGATGTTCATTAGGGCATTACTTCAGCTTTATAATAGTCCTTTATGATTTTATACTGTATTGCTGAAAGAAATACTTAATTTGTATTATTATAATGATTGGAATAAAAAGGAAAGGTGTGTTGAAGTGTTTTGACTTGATATAAGGCTTTTGGCTTCTTGTACATAAGCAATTCAAGCTGAGTAAGACAGCATAAAATGATGAATGGTTTTAGAAGTTCATACAAAAATAAAAATAAAAATTAAGAGAGTTAGTATACTTTGGTAAATTATTTCTACTAACATTTAGTATTACTATGCTTACCAAAATAAATTAGATTTTGTTCATAATGATTGTTGTTTTTGTTATGCTAAAGGTCGACTTTGAATTAGTTTATTTAGATTCAATCTTGTGTTAAGTTTAGCTCGTTGAAATTTTTGATTCTCTTATTCGTGTATCTTCATTAAGTTTACTTATATTCAAGAAATAAGCAAAATGTGTATTTAAAGAAAAATAAGAATTTCATCATATGATGTCCACTCTAGCTAAAATTATTTACAACTCATTGTTTTCATGCTATTATCCTAATATTTTTAGTAAAATTTGTTGATTTACAATACAAATTCAAAACAATAATTGAAAAAGTAGCTGATCTGATTCAATGTCTTGATAAATAAGGTAATATATATAAAATTTATTATAGCAGTCTTATGTCTCACCCATACTCTTTGCCGCATGAAATAATAACTCAAAAGAGATAAAAAGTCATTGATATTTTATATGACAAATAATTTACCAAATCAGGATACTTTCCTAAGAGATATTACGATTAATGGGTTTATTCATCATATCTTGATTTTACCATTACAAGCTTTAGATAAAAAATTTTACATTTTTGTTCGTTCTGCAAATTTGATTTTAAATGCTAAATATTATTTTTACTCTATCTAACAGATTTTCAGCCGTTACTTTCTAAACTGCAGATTATATCATAATAATAGTTAAGTGTGGATGTTATTGCTATTTTGGCTTTATTCAAACCTTAATTTTTAATTTTTTTATTTTCAAGAATCTATTTCAGTTTGCATAAATAAGGAGTATGTGTGTGACACCCTATGCTTTATTCCTTCATTATTGAATAGTTCTTATTGATATCTGAAAGAACATATGCATTACTATATATTTCAAAATGCAATATAATTTAGAGTATCATAGATGTAAATTAATTGATTGGATACTTTTACTTCATCTTATTTAATATAATGACTACTAAAGTAGTGGACAAGGAAAAGTAAATTATATATATCATGATTACAGCCTTGCTTGATCATAAAAATTTATTTTTATGAATGCTTAATCATTTGATTTTCTTAATATAATTTTCAGTCTCATGGTTCCAATACTTAAGATGGTTATCTTGAAATGATAGTAAATTAGGTTGCCTGATGATAGGGTGATTATTATTTGACAAATTTAAACATTCATGAGAAATGAATTATTTTTAGTGCCTTATGATTTTCTTGTTATCCTGCACAGATACATATAAGTTGGCACTATCACATAAAGGAGATGATTAACATTTTTTTTTATGACTTAAATACTAATAAGAATCCAAAAGATCAATTAATAAAGAGAAAGATCAACTAGCCAATCCTTATTAGATATAATAATTTTCAATTACAAAAAATTCTGAATATGCTAATTTTAAGCACTGAATTTTTCTATGCATTATTTGCTTATTAATTAATTATGAAGATTAAGATTGTTATCAAATTTTGCCAATGACTGTTTAAAGGTATTTGGTAGAAGTATTAAGACTTATGGAGTCTTATATAATGTGATATCTTCCTTTTTATCCTAAGCTTATTTATGCCCTTCTTATAAAACCTGATGGGATTATATTCTTCTTTGTATAGTGCTTAAAATGAGTAATGAACAAATGTTGGAAATTTCTTGCAAAAAGTTATTGTATTCTTCTATTGGGAGACTAAATAGAGTTCATTATTATTATCAAGTTTAAACATGCTGACAATTAATGTTTCAACACTTCATAATGTTAAATGAATATTGACATACCTTACGTGCTGAAATTGATGTTTCCATACTCCACAATGTCGAATGAATGTTACTCTACCTTACACACTGAATATATGTTGCTACCAATTATTTAATGCTGCCATATTATATGAAATCCAAATGTTGTCATTTATTCTAATGTGATAGAATTGCTGCCATCTTTTTATATAAGAATGAATGCTATTGTTTCCTTATTAGAATCATATGTTGCACATGTCATCTTCCTAAGTTATCTATTAATTTATCATATGAGATTCAATGCCGCCATTTATCTTGTAAATGAAATCAATACCTAGTATTTAGATTGTAGTAACATCTATATGCTGCAGTTTTAAGTATATTGATGGATTGTATTTTTAACATATGCTACTATTTATATTATAAAATTCAAATGCTGCCATGTATTTTATGAGATCCAAATATTGCCATTTATGTTATCAGAATCAAATGCTGCTATTTATATTATAAAATCCAAATGTTGCCATTTATTTCTTAATGGAAATCAATAAGATCAAATGAAAGCAAATACTATCCTTAACAATCAAATGTGGCCAATTATATAAATGAGAGATCAATGGATCACATGAGATCTAATATTGTCCTTTACATTGTTTGAATTAAATTAACTTCTATCATTAAATACATTGTAAGAAACAAATACTATGTTAGAATTCAGTTTAAATGATTTTTATTTCTTTAAACAAAATACTATTATTCTTTGCAGTTTAAGTTATAAATAAATATCAATAAAAATGCGGAACCAAATGCCAATAATTATTGCATATTAAGTTAAATGATGTTTCCCCTACATATAGCTAAATTAGATACTGCATCTCTTATCATTTTCATAGATGTTCGATTTAAGATGTGAATCTTAGATTAGTAAATTGCTTCATTTGATTTTCTCATATGAAATTATTAGAATTGGAAATAGCCAATCCCATATAACGGATTGACTTATATATTGATATTGTAAGTGTTTATTTTGAGCAAATACAGAAGAGACCATGCCGAAATTCTTAGAATTTGGAATTTCATTTTTGTGTTCTAAATGTTTTGCTTCTCCCTTTGTTATATTAAAATTTAGAAATTATAGAAAGTTATACTCCAATACTATTTATAAATAAATGTACATTCAACTTTTTATTATTTTTAGAAAAGGTATTTCTTGTTTACTGATCATGATGTCTCATGTGTTCAGCATTAATATATTCATTTTTCCATCATGCTATTCAAAATTTAGATTTGTGAGTACAAAATAATTGTAGAATGACATCATTCTTTATTAATTCTTTTAATTCCATATCACGATTTGGATGTCCTATAAATGGGCAACCATTGTGAATATGCAATCATCAGGATATATAATTAAAAATAAAAAATAATGGATATCACATAGCTTGCAATACTTTGATAAATTTCTTGTGCTGCTACGCATTGAACCTAAATCTTGATTTATACATTAAGATTTTGTGCATTTAATAAACTTTTTAATAAACATTCAGAGGGATCTATATGGAGGATTTTAGTACAGCTGTCATTTGCCTGGACAAGGCTATTGGTATATCTGGAGACTACATAATTTCTTTGAGGGGGAATGTGTGTGTTTATTTTGACCCCACTTATAAATAAGTTAAGTAGACGTACTCAACTCCTCGCTTGTTCCGTGCCCATAGAACAAAATCTTAAGATAAATTATAAATTGTATTTCTCACAATCTCATTGATTGTGAATTATATATTCAGTCTTTAGACTGAAATGATTTATAGTATTTTAGATCTTTCAAAGATTTATACAGTGTAAGATTTCATTTAAAAGTAATAATAATAATAATAATAATAATAATATAGTTCCTTTTCTTACTCTATTTTTCTTACTTAGCATATAAAATCATTTGAACACATTCATATTTTCTTTCATTTCGCAAATATTTCAAATGCTATACTAACGTAATTGTTGCAAGATTTGTAAAAATACTCTAGCACTGTGAGGAAATTTTCTTGCATACTCTCCTTACTATTTTCATGCTTATTGCACCGCTTATACTTTAACTTGTAAATGTCTAATGTGATATCCACTTAATTAATGTTTAGCCTACCTTTAAAATGTACTTAGACTTTTAAAGTCTAACCACTTTTTCTTTTTTTTTTGCTGTGCCCTACCAGATTTAAAAAACCAAAAATGGTAAACTAGGAGCATGGAACTGGACATGCAGTTAAAGAAGAATTTGAGCAATAACTGGGAGAAGTTAACTTATTTTTGTATCTTTATGTGAGAATCATCTTTATGAATGAACATTTGTAAATTAAATATTTTGTAATGTGTGTAAACTATTCTTTCATGTCATTTGTAATTTTATATTATAAATAATGAATGTTTGAGTTAGAATAATTGAATTTTCTTTCATCCATAGATCCTTATAATAAAAGATAGTATCTAATGTTGAGTTAGAATTATCTAACTCAATATTAAATACTACCATAACACCTATAATAGTGAGGCATTACATCCCCTTAACTTAATCTTATGGATTAGGGAGTGGGGCACTGCAGTAGCATCCTTCTCTATAATTGTGTGGCACCAAGGCATGCTACAACACCATCGTGTTTGGATGCCTGGAGCCAGGATGCGCTGTAGCACCCTAGTCTTTGGATGCTGGGCGCCACTGCATGCTACGACACACCACGGTGCGCTATAGCAACTAAACTTTCCCTACTTGTCCTGCCCTCCAAAGCTCCATCAGCACCTCCATGATGATATGAATGGTCTCCAAATCCCAACAGTAGGTAATTTAATATAAACACTACTAAAACATAAGGAAAAGTCAAAATAAAATATGATCAAATTGAACATGTAGAGTGCACTGATAATTAAAAAAATATGATAAAAGATAGGAAATGAATGTTTATCTTCCTAACATGCATTTAAATAAATTACCAAGAAATTTGCTAAAAATAGAAATACTAAAAAAAAACTAAAAAGACATAAAACATAAATTGAAATATATAACTGAACTAAGAACATAAGTTACTAAGAATAGTTTTAAAATAACCTGCCATAATAGTAACTGCCTAATCATAGTCATTTAACATAAATTCCCACATGTATTATCTAGTCACTCATAGGGCTAGACCCAAGCCGAATTACTAAGTCATGCATGTATCATCTCGCAACACTCATGCATAGATTCGAGCTAATTCTTCCCAACTAGAACTCATGAGGCAAATTAACAAGAACATATTTCACTGACTGATTATTTGATTTACTATTTTACTTACTAATGTGATACAACTTTGCAAAAAATTTATTTTGTATCCATCAAATTCACAATGTTACTCTAATTATGACATGAAAAGGTTTGAAGGCTCAACGATTAACCTGGGCTGGGCTGATTTTTGCCTGGCGCTACGACGTGCTGTAGCACCCGCATTCTCAAATTGAGTCCGCTGTGGCGCATGGCAGCATGCCACTGCTCGTGGCAACACCCATAGTCTTAAGTTTAGACCGCTATGGCATGATGTAGCGCTCACGCCTCAAGAAGGACCCGCTAACTCGCTGTGGCACGCTATAGCGTCGATTTCCACGTGGCGCGCTGCAGCATCTGCTTCTCAATTTCTGGCTGCTGAGGTGCATGACAGAGCCTCTGCTCTCGAGTAAGAACTGCCTGGGTGCGATGCGGCATGCCACGGTGGGCAGTATTGCTTTTGCTGCTCCTGGGCACTAAAGGCTCTCCACACATAACAATCTCCCACTTGAAGACCCATAGCAAAGTCTTCCCTCCTTTTCTTCATTGACCCTTCATTGTCTTCTTCTGTGTCTATCAATAAATGTGGTGTGGCTCACCCCGCTTTCTCTTCACATGTCAAGGCCAATTGAAGCTACACATAGCTTCAGTATCTCCATTGTAACTGCTTTGGTAAGCATATTAACTGGATTCTTAGAAGTATGTATCTTCTCCATTCTAAGTTATCCTTCTTCCAATAGTGTCCAGATGAAATGGTAATGGAGTTGAATGTTTTTTGTCCTTGCATGAAAAGTGGCATTCTTCGCCAGATGAATAGCACTCATACTATTGTTGTAGAGCCTCACATCCTTCTACTCCTTGCCCAATTCTGCCATGAAACCTTTCAACCGTATCATCTCCTTGCATGCCTCCATGATGGTAACATATTATGCCTCCATGGTAGACAGTGATATAATGTTCTATAGCCTGGATATTTAGCTCACCGCTGCACTTCCTAATGTATATACATTTTCTGTAGTGGTTCTCCTACTAGCAACATCACCGACAAGATCTGAATCTACATAGCACTGTATAATAATGTCAAATCTTTCAAAGCATAAAGCTTTGTCCACTATACCTTTTGAATACCTTAGGATCCACTTAACTGTATGCCAATGGTGCTTCCCTAGGTTTCCCATGAATCTGCTAACCACTCCCACTACATGGGCGATGTCCGGTTTCATGTAGATCATTGCGTACATCAAGCTCCCAACTGTTGAAGCATAAGGAACCTTCATGATATGCTCTTTCTCCTCTTCAGACTTTCATATTTTTTCTTTTAATAAGCTGAAGTGACTTGCTAGGGGAGTGCCCACTGGCTTCGCTTCATTCATGTTGAACATCTTTAGCACCTTTTCAACTTACTCCTTTTGCAACAGCTTCAGAATTCTTGTACTTCTCTCCCTGTTGATTCACAATTCAAGAATCTACTTGGCCGGCCCCAAGTCCTTCATGTCAAACTCCTTTGACATCATTTTTAGTATCTTTATCTCCTTTATATAATAGTAGTGATCCGCCTAGCATCTCTTGTACTCAGATTCTGACATGAACATGTCAAATCATTTGTACCACTGCTTTGGTGCTTGCTTCAAGCTATAGAGGCTCTTCTTGAGCTTGCACACTAGCTCAAACTCTCCTTTTTCTTGAGCTTTATACCCTTCAGGCTATTGCATGTATAGCTCCTCTTCTAGTTCTCCATGAAGGAATGCAGTTTTAACATTCATTTGCTCCAAATGCAAATCTTCAATTGCAATTATGTTCAGCACAACCCTGATGGTTGTCATCTTCACAATTGTGGCAAAGATCCCACTATAGTCGACCCCATGCTTTTGTTAGAAAACTTTTACTACAAGTCTCACCATATAGCACTTGCTTCCATATAGCTCTTCCTTCACCCGGTAAACTCACTTGTTTTGAAGAGCTTTCTTCCCAGTGGGTAAGGGCGCCAACTCCCATATTCTATTTGACATGAGTGATGCCATTTCATTATTCATGGCAACCTCCCAATTTATTAAATCTTCAACTTGAAGTGCCTCTTCCAAGCTTTCTAGTTCACCACTATTTGTTAGCAATAAATAGAACAAAGAAGGAGAGTACCTCTGTGTTGATCTAGAGACTCTTATAGATCTTCTTAACAATGGTGTTTGTGGTTCAACATTGACACCCTCCTAAGCTTCTCCATGTTCTCCAATATCTAGCTCAATGCTATCATCAATCTATGTGTACCAAAGCTCTTCAACTAAAGCATCTTGGAGTCAGTCTTGACTCCCATGCAATTCTTGTACATCTCACTTTTATTGAAAGTGACATCCATGCTTCTGATGACCTTCTGGTTTTGATTATCCTAGAATCTGTATCCAAATTCTCCTGGATCCTGCACTAATATGCACATAAGATGAGAAGCCAAATACCTTGAAGTGGTTCAATTTCACCTCATTTCTGCTCCAAGCTTCCTCGAGGATCCCTTTATTCAAGGGTACTAAAGGTGCCCTATTAATTAGATATACGGCCATGTTAACGGCTTCAGACCAGAACTACTTTGGGAAACATGCATGCGATCTCTTACTCCTGGCTCTTTCAGTGATTGTTCTGTTCATCCATTATGTAACACCATTTTGCTATGGTGTTCTTGGGACTATAAACTCTCTCTTATTTTCTCTCAAGGCACATAACTCTTTGAACTCCCTATCACAATACGCGCTACCATTATTAGATCTTAAGCATTTCAGCTTTAATCCAGTCTTGTTCTCCACCAAAGCTAGCCACTTTCCAAACACATCAAATATGTCAGATTTATGTTTTAGAAAGTAGACCCATACCTTCCTAGTATGCTAATCAATGAAGGTGATGAAGTATGTTGCTCCACCTATGAAAGATATAGGAGCTAGTCCCCATACATTTGTATGCACCAACTCCAATTTCTTGCTTTTCAGCTGCCTTCCAGCTTCGGAGAATGAAACCTTCTTTAGTTTTCCCAGCATGCAATATTCACACAAGCTTAAGTCCACTGACTTCAGTCCTTTGAGCTTCCCTTTAGAATATAGGGGTTTCAATCCCCTCTCGCTCATATGGCTAAGCCTCTGGTGCCATAGATCTACATCTATCTCTTCTGCAACTGCAATAGTGTCAGACACTTTATTGATCAAGTAAAGTGTACCTTCCATACTGTCCCGTTTAATAATGAGTGCACCCTTTGTGACCTTCCATGAGTCTTCTATGAAACAAGTGATGCAGCCCTCTCTAGCTAACTGGTTCACTAAGATCAAGTTTTTTCTTATACATGGTACATGTCTAGAATCCTTCAGCTTCCAAACTATGCTGCTTGGTAGCTTAACATCCCATCACCTCTGCCAATGATGATGCATGCTTTATCATCTCCATAGTACAATTTCCCCAAGTCACCCTTGGTGTAACTTCTGAAGGCACTCCTTGATAGAGTGGCATGAAATAATGCATCTGAGTTCACAACCTAGGACTCTGTGTTGACAAGTGAGAGGATCAAAGCATCCTGATCCTCCTCAGCTAAAATATTCACAGTGGGGTTAATCATTTTACCACCACCACTTAGCTTATTCATGGTAGGGTAGTCCTTCTTGAAGTAACCTGCCTTCCCACAGTTTTAGCAATCTGGCTTTACCTTTTCGGGTCTTGATTTTCCTCATTGAGACATTGACCTATTTATGTTATGTCTCATCTCAGCATATCTTCCCCTGCTCTCAGCATTCAGTGCTGAGGTAGATGCCTCTTTATGAGATCTCTTCTGCACCTCCTCATTCAGCATTAGCCCATCGATGTCATCAAAATTCAACAATGCTTTTCTAGATGAATTGCTGATGGCTGTAACTAGCCCATCCCAACTATCCGGCAACGAAGAGAGGAATAACAGAGCTCTGACCTCGTCATCAAAACTGATGCCCACCAAACTCAGCTGGCTCGTCATAGTGTTGAACCCATTTAAGTGTTCAGTCACTGAGTACCCATCCATCATCTTCATATTAAAATGTCTCTTCAATAGGAAAACCTTATTCAAAGCCAAATGCTTCACATACATCCTTGTCAGGGCATTCATAAGATCTACAATTATTTTCTCATTAATAATATTAAAAGTAATAGAAAAAGACAGTGATAAACGAATCAAACCCAATGCAGTTTTATCAAGAACTTTTCATTCTTTATCAGTTATTATTGTAGGTTTATTGTCAATTCTTTTCAATGGAAGGTACAACTTTTTTTGGTAGAGCAGATCCTCCATCTACATTTTCCAGAATGTAAAGTTCATTTCACTGAATTTCTTGATCTTGTGTCTCATTTCTTCGGCCATTACTCCCACTCAAATAGGCAAACTCTAGGACCAACAAACTAAACTATACCCTCTGATACCATTTGTTGGGGATGAACTACATAGCAGCACGTCCAACTTCGCAGCAGAAGCGATTTGAGAAAGAGCGCACACTATAATTCGAGGACTAGGATTGCATTGATGGTTACCAAGCAATCTCAAAATCACAGAAAATTCTAAGAACAAAAAATACAGCACATGCATGCACAAGTCACAGCACACAAAACATCTAAACACTAAGATATACGTGGAAACCCTATAATGGGAAAAACTACGAAGCCACACCACAAGAATCCACTAGAATATGATAGAAGTTATAGAGTTGCAAATAGCTTATCACCTTAGCACAAACTGCTCAATCTTTTACTATAAAATAGAGAGGAGAGGAAGCAGCCACCTTCTCCTCCAACATGCAATGCCTGACTTACACTGCAACTTCCTTAGGTTTAGCCTAGGGATCTCCTCCTCACACAACCTTCCAGCCTCCACTTGACTTATCTTGTATTCACAAGACTTAGGAATCCCCTCCTAATGTTTATTTAAGTACTCAACTGAAGAAACAGGCCCTAAAAAGTTCAAAATATCCTCCTATTTGCTTAGGGCATAACCTGGACTGGGCTAATTTCCGTCGAGCACTACGACGTGTCGCGGTGCATTGTAGCACCCAGAGTCTCAAGTTTAGACCGCTGTGGCGTGCTATAGCGCCCACACATCGGGATGGACCCACTTACTTGCTGCAGTGCGCTATAGCATCGATTTCCACTATGGCGCACTGTAGTGATGATTTTCACTGCGGTGCGCTGTAGTGTCTGCTTCTCAATTTCTGACTATTGAGGTGCATGACAGTGCCTCAGCTCCTAAGTAAGAACTGCCTGTGCATACTGTTGCATGAAGCATCGTTTTTGCTACTCCTGGACACTAAAGGCTCTCCACACATAACACATCGTAGTCATTGTAGTCTAGGGCTAGGTTCCCTAGCGCATCGTGGTGCTTGTAAATAGAATGTTAGGCACTACTACATGATGCATCTCCCACCAAGGTGCTATGGCACCATGTAGTTTGAAACTTTGGCCTCCTGACATACAGTGGCACTCTCAAACGCCTTGTTACAGATTTTTGTAGCCCCCTAAATATTTTTTAGGGTGTTTTGGGTCATTTGGGGTCCTTGTAAAGCATATGTTTATAAGAAAACAAATGGAGATGTTTCCTTATATGTTATCAACTGCGGTGTGTCTGCTTGTAACAACAATAGGTTGTTACCTTACTTAATTTATGCCTAATCAAGTCATAAACAAAGGGCCAATAGATTCTAATCATTATTACGACCAAACACTAAACATTTGGGATTCAGTGGAATTCATTTGGAGCAATTTGCCAAATTGCCAATTTACTGCTCTAAAAAATTAGCTACATTAAATTAATCTCCAAATCTAAATTTGATTGCATTTTTAAATTCCTCCCCCCACCACCACCCCCACCCCCCACCCCCCCCGAATTAACTAGGGATAACAATTTGAGAAATTTTGGAGGTCAATAAGGCCTTAATTCAGCTAAAAATTAAATTGTTGGAAATTGCACAAAAGGATTTATAATTTCAAATATTTGCATATTTACCCTTCGAATGGTCGGCTGGCTTTTGGATATACTGTGGAAACTGCGGGTGATTAGCTTTGGATCCCGGGTCACGCAACAACCAATCTCAAGCCATCTGGTTGTCTATCTGCACGGATCAGACGATCAAGATATGGTATGGCTAGATCTGATATCAGACATCAGATCGCACCAGCAATTCGACAGCTGTGATCCCTCTCGAGTTCGATCATTACAAGCCAATGCATCAGGACCATCCTGCCTTCACTGATGATCAATCAAATGGCTGAGTGAGGACCTGCTACTACTCACTATCATCCTCGCTTAAACAATGTATGACATAATATCCCCATACAGCTCACATTTGACCAGTCCCCCACAACCTCCAATGACTCCAAATGAATTTCCTATTATGGCTAATAACTCCCAGTGGTCCATAGTGGCCTGAAAATGTTCAATTGGTTTATGGGTGATGCACCTCTCGAGCTTGGGCCGGTGACCATGACCCAATCCTCCCCATGGCCTCATTCACCCCCTGGCTATAAATAGCCATGAAATTCCTTCCTAAGAGTTTCTTCATGCAAATATGTATCCCAATTGCTCTTAATTGATCAAAAATCCTCTCCCTACTATAACCCATTAGCCCAACAATTTTCTTGACCTGTTCTCAGCACCGCAGTGGGTAAGACTCATCTTTCAAGTCCCTAACAATTAACCATCAGCAATCGGCTCAGCCCCTTAAGTTCCTCCCATTGCTTGTAGCAAGTCTGTCTATCCCGAACCCACATACATCTCTTCCAGTGTACTGAATCATTGATTTAAGTACTATTAAGTTTGATTGCTAATTGCAATAGATTCTAAGCCAACTGTTTCCATTGATCGGGTTGGATTGGACCTGATCGATAAGCTTAGCTTGGTCTTGTATAGTGGGGTTTTGTGCCCGGAACCTTAGTAAGGTTTAGTTGCTCCAAACTTGCGTCCACCTTGCTAGCACATTCCTTAGGTCGACCCTATCCTAAGGAAGCATGAAAAAAGTTTAATTGGACATAGTGGTCTTCTGTGGAGGGAGTATTGCCCCTCCATAGTAAACCATAGTATTGGGAAACCTAGATTTAGTATCAAGCAATTGGGCGCATCCCAAATAGGGCTTTAGGTCCCACTGTATAAAATTCAATCCTTGAAATCTTTTGAGCCATTAATCACATCAGTTAATGCTCCATGCAATGTGAATTTAGGGTTTCCCCAAAATCTTAAATCCCTAACACAACTTCTCCTTCATCGTAAGGAAGGAGAAAAGTGTGGGTCGGACCAAACCACGACCCGCCTTGTTCAACAGTAGCAAGTCATCGGGTTCCGACCGACCTGCGCTATCCCATTGGATGCCAATCCTTCGGGTCCTGGTCAACCCGATGGAACCCAAATATTCAAATGGAAATAATGTGAATATTATTTGCAAATCCTAAAGTCCAAACTATAAAATAATGCATGATATTTAGGGTTTCAATTATTTTCGTCAATATACATCTAAAATATATGTTCTTATATACCATTTTGATTTTAAAAATGTGTAGATTAATAAACTTTTATAATATTTTAGTTTATGTGTGGTTTTATTAATTATCTCTTAATTATAAAAAAGCATAATTAGTGAATATTATGATGTATACTCATACAAATTACAATATTATGTAGTTAGATTTATTTTTTAGTGATTAATTTTGCTAATTGTTCACTAATGACTTAAAATCTTGATTAGTGAACATTAAACCTTAATTATAATCTTATTTTAGCATTCCAGGTATCTATGAAACTATTAGACAGTAAGGAACTAATTGATAACTCATATTTCATTTTAGACAAGCATAATTACTAATCACCCTTAATTAGCTGAAACTCTAATTTGTCAATATTAAGTATTCTTCTTATCCAACTTAGGCTCATTTACTGATTTTACCTTCATTATACAAAAAGAAATAATTTAATGTAATTTGATTTATTTCTTGAGCTCAATTTTGCATGTTAGGTTCTTAGATCTTAAAGAGGATTATAATGATTAAGACTTAAGTGCTATACCTTACATCTTATTGATTTTTACCTAAATTAGAGAATTAGCGTGCTTAAGGATATTTCTACATTTAATAAAAGATGCTGATTGATCAAACAAGTAAATTTCAAATTTTATGATTTATATTTTGGATTTGAATGTTAACTCTTAGAAATCAGATAAGAAGGATTTGCATTCTTGATTTTTTGTCTCTCAACTCCATTTAGCAAGCATGAATTGCATGTACCCTTGCATAAGATCTACCTTGATTATTATTTTAACTCATATTATTAGTTAGAATAATTTAAAATCTTAGAAGTATCTTTAAAGGTAAGGTTAAATAATATGATTAGATAGTAAAGAGGAATTATTGAGGCAAAATGCCATATTTGTGATGTATTGAGGTAGAATCCTAGATTTACCATGAGAACCCTAATAATTGATCTTATATTCATCTGGTAGTATCAACTTAAAACTAATTAGACAACATATAATTTTGTGGTAGGTAGTTCAAATTGAAAAACATAGATGTCATTTCCTTAGAAATTAGTGTTATAACTAATTCATTAAGTATATTTCTTATAGCTTGAAAATTCAATAAATATTAAATAACTTGCTTAGTTATTCATGTAGTGATAATATTACTATTACCATATGTAAATGTAGTATATATTTATAATCTAACTCTAAGTTGCAGTTAGTATATGGAATTGGTTGATTTGCCTTATATAGAACTGTAGAGTTTTAATCTTATCTTGGATAATTAGATAAGTATAATTAAGTTCAAGAAAAACATCCCAATTCCAATGTATGTTATAAGTAGGGGTTTGGACATCTTAGTTTGAGAGAATAAATTATGAAAGAATGTATCTCTCCTATCTTGTGTATAGGGATAAGTGAAGTTTAACAACCTAAGTGTCCAATGTTACCTTTCTCAAGACATGATAATTATATATATGTACTGTTATCATATGATGTATTAGGTTAATATTATTGTGTAACCATGAGGTATGTTGATTCTAGTTCAATTAGAATCTGAGCTATGAAATTCTTATGATTAAGAGTTGCGAATAATTTGGAATTTAAATTAATGTGCATGTTAAAAAGTGACAATTTAAATCATTAGATAACAAAAACATACTTGTCTTTATATTTTCTAGATTTAATCGCCTTATCCTTGTTCATTAGATTTTGGCATAACATAAAATGCATAGGCATAATATATCATTAGTGGTGCGATGCATAACACACATAATATCAATTACCAGTGTGATTCAGAGCACCTAGAAAATGTGGGATGCTATGTGGCCTCAAGGTCATGCATACTTTTGGCATATTTTATGGAATATTCAAATGCATTTACATTGATATACAAAACAGTTCAACTTTTAGGCTTTATTCATTTTGCTATTTTATTTTAGTTATTTTACTCTGACTACATTTGCTATATTTTTAGCATTATTGTGTCTCCATTTACAATATTTGGATTTACAATTATAGTGTTATTTTAGTTTTCAGTAGTTTGATTTCTATTTTACTGTTAAGTTGAGTAATCTCCCTTAAATGCAAGAAAATAATGTTTGCAGCTTAAAATATACTTAGACTTATTGTCTAACATAAGATTATCTCTTTTTTGGCTGGGCCTTGAAATGTGAAACTAATATGTAAGTTTTGGAGCAGTTTGAAGAACTAGATTTGGTGGAGATTCAGAAGGTTCAAGAGGAGGCAGAGGAGCAGTAGTTATTGTAGTGCTGATTTTGGTTGCTTAAATCATCTTTTTATTGTTGGTGAGATGAGAGGATTTCTTTTATTTAAATGTTAAAATTATAGTTTGTAATAGTTAACTCTAGATGTATTTTTTTCCTTTCATTTCTAAGATGAGTGTTTACTAAGCTTCTACGATGGATGTTATGGATGGATGTTTAAGCTTTTGTGCTTTTATATATTCTATCTTATACTAAGTATTGTGATGTGATCGATTTATATGTAAAACCTTACTTTTATATATTAGATATCTTTCCTCATTTATCTTAAATCCAATATTTATGCATAACTTTAACTAATAATTAAGATAAAGGTATTATTCCTTCCTTAATGATTAGTCTCTGCTATTTGGAATATTTTGAGATGTCAAGCAATTGGATGAAAGATAAACTCTTAATATCTATGGAAGGGAGGTTCAATCCTCCAAGTAACGACCCATTTTATTGCTAATATTATTCTATTACATATGGTGATGGAGTGGGGCATTACAGTTAGTATCAGAAAGAATTAAAAGGTGCCAGATAAGGAGAGTGTTCCTATCTTCCTAATAATTTGTTGTTTAGAGAAATTATGTTCACAATCATTAAGTGTAAGAATACAACATCCATATATTCATTAAGTAGTATCTCAGAAATGAAAATAGGAACATCTGGTAAATGACACCCTAGGACTTGAACAAACTTACAAGTTAAAATACACTTAACAATCAAAGTAAATTCTAAAATCATGATTTTAACAAATTACATTTTATAAGAATGGAAAACTATTGTCATGGGTTTAGTTACTACATTGAATTGTTCGATAATTATTGGATGAACAATTTCCAAGATGATAATATTTATGATTGAACCATTATAGGAGTATCTTTCATTGACATAGAAGTACTCGATAAGATCTAATTTTGCCCTATGTTAAGAGGATATAGTGTAACAACCCTAATTATTATTCTGGTTAAATTCAAATTAATTAAGCTAAGCCAAGCTTTAATTTTGATTCCATTAGACTCAATGGGTCATTTAAATCTAACCCTAGATGTTTGAAATCAATCAGAGCTCATTTGAGCATTTTAGTATTTTTACCTATTTTTGGATCCTAAGAAATAGCTAAATTAATTTGATCTCCAAATTAAAATCTGAGTTTTTTTTTGAACTCCCAATTCTCAAATTAGCTAGGGGTGAATTTTTGGGAATTTTTGGAGGTCATTTGGGCCTATTTTGGATTTAATTATGTTGGTTCAATTACAAATTAGGGTTTTAAACAATTCAAAATTGCAAGCCAACCCTTCCTCCAATGGTCGGCTGACTCCAAACTGCGGGCTCCATTCGAGCCGTTGGTTTTCATGGATCTGATCCAACGGTGCGCGCCTTTGATCGGATCCATCTCATCGCAACTGTTCCACGGTTCTGTGAATTAATCCACGACATCTAGCTATCCACCGTAAGTACCCTCGATCAACCATTAGCTCTCCCGATCTGATCCAATATTTAATCTTTTATCCGCTCTCGGTCGTTAAGTGTCAGGAGATCAGAACCATCCGTATCAACTGTTGATTAATCAGACGGCTCCCAGCACCCCTGCACTATGGATCATCTCCCTCGCCTCGCCCGTTTGCGTGACTAGTCCCCCCAAATAGCCATATCCTCTTCAGTATCCATGGCAGTATGGGAAAGACTCCATTCTTCCTCTTCTACCCTCTGGTGTGACCTCCTGCCGGTTGTGCTCTCCCAAAATTGCCCTCGACCGTTGTCAATACCCTACCCCCTCGAACCAAGCCTAACCCATGGCTCTCAGGCCCTTTATCCATCCCTAATGATCCCTTAGACTTATAAATACCTCTGGAGCATCACAGTGAGCCCCTATGCTCACTGTGATCCCTCAATTTCTCTGGAAAATCTCCTGGAGCTCTTTGCCCTCTCAACAAATCCTGACGCTCCAGCTGCTGTGTACCGCTGATAGTGGGTGCGGTTTGGTGTTCAGACCCCCTAGAAAGTTGCGATGACTTCTTGGTGAGCTCCAAAGCTTCTCATCCCCCTCAGTCACAGCTATTGTTTCAATCCAAGGTACAGCCTCTGACCTTTACTCTGTCGAGCTAGTTTTAGTTTGATTTGCACCCTCCTTACCTTATATGATGTGTTAGGATCGCACCTTAGTTCCCACTCACTCAGCTAAGGCAGTAGTGGAGATTGTCAATGGCCCATATGGTGCGATTGCTGTCTGAGAGTGAACTGGCAGTCAGCCTTTAGGCTGTTGAATCACGATAATTGCTCGAGCCATTGAGTCCCCATTTGGAATCCAATTTTCTTCTTAAGTGATTGTAGGCTCGTAGCAATCGTTGGGTTAGATCTGATCGATCGATTCGACTGGGACCGATCAACTCAGTCTTAGCTCACATCCATAAAATGCCGCGAGTAGCACTCCAATGATCCACCCACTCTCAGAACTTGGTGAGTTTCCCAAATGCTCCTTCTTTGGTCCCTGCACATGCAGGTCTAGATCCTAGCTTGTGGATTTGTCTCTGTGAGGAGAATTCACTCCTCACAGGTGCGCCTTAGAAGATATCTCGGTTGAGTAGCACCCCGGCAATCTGGTGCTTCCCAGATGGGGGTTCCTAGCTCAATCAACGCGTCTAGTGCCACTGATGGTGTAGCCGTCGAGATCCAGGCATTGCGTGGCTTGTGCATGGAGAATTGGGCATTTTAAGCTAACCTTAAGTGCCCTGGTATCGGGTATTAGGCACAAGGACGATGCACAGTGCTGGGCCAGGTCAGTCCCCTACCCGTGTGTTTTTGAGTTCGGGCCACAGCTATTTAAGGATTTTCGAGAATTAATTTCCTTAATGAATTAAATTAGAAAATCAAATCCTATGGTTTAAATTAATTAAAACATACAGATTAAATTAATAAAATAACTTAATCAATACTTGTTCAAATTATATGATCCAATATACCATTTTAATTAGAAAAATATAAGGAATAATAACATAAAATTAAATTCAAGATCCAATGGTTAGATTTGAAGTAATTGCTTAACTTTTTCTGTTCTTAATAAATTCATAATTAATTTAATTAATATCCTAAAATTGTAATTAAGGTCTCTAATTGCTTATGAGACTATGGAGAATCCATTTAAGCTATTAGAAATAATTTAAGAGTTCTTGTAATAACTCAGGTTGTTACCTTGATCAATTAGGACTAATCATAGTATAAAGATTAATCATAAGTACTAATTAGGTCAATTGGAGTCAACCTTTAAGACCTAGTCCAAATTGGAAGTCAAATGGATCGAATCCTGATTTCTGGAAAATCCAGAAACCCTAAAATTTGACTTATTTAAATTGACCTCAGATTGGAAAACGGACTTCGTCATTGCGCTCATTGCCCCCAAATTAGATAGGGGTGATGTTTTCGTGTCAATCGGAAGTCGTCAAAATTTCGACAGATATTTTAATAATATTTAAATGCCCCGAAAATCGAGGAATCAAAATACTTGTCGGATCAAAATTCCGACCCCGCCGTTGCATTCCTCACGCCTCAAATAGCTAGGAAAACATGTTTGAATTTTTTTATATATAATCTAATTATTTTATTTAAATAAGGGATTAATTAATTTAAATTAAATAATAATATTATTATTTTTAAGTGGATAACGACGCCGTTAGGATCGGCCGTTTGGATCGAACGGCCGATCCAAGCTGTTCGATCTGGGATCGGACGGTGCATCCCCGTCGTCCTCCTCGGGTCCTCCACGTGGCTCGCGACAGAAGGTTGCCGCCGTGGTCGCCAATCGCCGTCGAGCCCGTCCTCGCCAAGTCCGCCGCTGAACCCTCCTTAACCTTCGAAGCCTCAGTAGCGTCAACCGGAGGCATGCAGTGGGACTCGGGAAGCGCCAATCGGGTTTCCTCCAAGAACCCTAGTTCTCCCTCCGTTAATCCATTTCAGGTACTCCTTTGATCTTACTTATCTCTAATTGCAAATCAATCGCATAGTTTCGAATGGTTATTCCAATGTATAGTTTAAAGATCTACCGGTTTCGATTTAGCTAAATCGATTGCAATCGTCCCAATTTGCCGATCCATATACAGTTGAAGTCGTTAAACCTCGGATCGCCGAAGGGTAGGAATTAGGGTTCGACATTGCTTCTAAACTAGGATACCTACGACAATAACCCATACACCATTTTAGAGCCACGATCATCCTCTTCCCATAGCCGTGCGGGTCGAGGGGTATGACCGCCGGCCGGGCCTCCAAACGGCGAGCCCAAGCCAGCGTGCTTCGGGAGTCCTGAGAGGAAGACGAGAAGCCGCGGGCCGGGGCGGGTCAGCCCGGCCCTCCCGTCCTTAGCATCCGGGATGCGTCTGCCGAAGGTGGGGTCCGCCTCATGCGTGTCAAGCGCCGAGGGCGCCACGTGGAGCGTGTGGGCCCCGCCGACGCGCGTAATTTCACGCGCTGCAGTCAGTGGGTCCCACAGTCACACTGACTGCCGAAGTGGGACCCACATGCAAGGCGACGGCCAATCTGGCGCGGACGCGTGTCCCTGTGGGCCCCGCGCCTTTAAATAAACCCTGCAGAAAAAATTAATAAAATATAAATATTGCAAATATATTAATAGTTATATAATCAGTGTATATATATATATATATATTTATTTATTTATTTAAATACATATAACTGAATGTATTATATGTATACATAATAATTATATTATACATATATATAATTAAAACAGTAATGCTAGTTAATTAAAATGCTGATAACTATACTTAATAGATAGTTAAAAATTTAAATTAAATGATTCTGTGAAGATATTAATTTTAATTAAATATTAATGCTAAACAGAATCTTAGCCTTAGGATTTATTCACATATATAAACCTACATAAAAACTTTAGGATAACCATATATATATATATATATATATATATATATATATATATATATATATATATATATATATATATATATTTATGTATACACAACAAAAACAGAAATTAATTATACAAGATTAGTTATGTAAATTAATAGTAGTTAATTAAATTAATCTCTCTATTAATAAAATTAAAACAGTAAAACTATTTTTAGGTAGAAGAATAATAATTAAATATGATTAAGTAATATTAAACTTAATTAAATAAGTAAAGTAATATATAAATAATTAAATATTAATTAATTAATTAATTAATAGCATTCTAATTAATAATTAATTAAATGGAGATTATTAGTAAATACAGTAAATTTAATTTGAACTTTATGAATGAACAGTGAATTAATGCAATTTGAATAAATAAATAATAAAATAATACAAATTGTATTTTTGAATAGTAAAACTTAAGAGTTTAATAACTTTTTGTAGGATGATCCAAACATAGTTAATATAGGTCTCAAAATACTCAGAAAAATATATAGAATCAAATGGCATAATGCAAAATTTAGTTTTGGGTACGTATAACGAAGTAATATTTTAAGATCTCTTTAGGACACCATAACTTTTGACCTAGTTGACCAAACATAGTCAATATGGGTCTTAAAATACTCAGGAGAATAGCCCCATCACTGTAGTAGTATTAGTTTTCTCATTTGGACATCAGGATAAAAAGTCAAGCCTAGAATTTAGAATTGACTTTAGTGAAAAATGACCAAATTGCCCCCTATAATTCAAATGACCGTAACTTGGTCAAATCAACTCCAAATTCAAAAATTCAAGATGCTAACTAGCTTAGGATTTCAATGTTACCAATAAACTGAAATAACATCTAGGTTCTGAACCCTAAAAATTTAAAAAATGACCAAAATACCCCCAACCTTAGTTAGGTCATAACTTGACCATTTGAGGTCCAAATTGGGTCTACTCCCTACCAACATACTCAGTACATTATAGGGAAGCTATAAAAACTGAGTTTGCTGAAATTGAACTTCAAACGAAAAAGTTCAGTTTTATCACTTGTTGACCGACTCAAATTACCAAATTGCCCTACAAACTTAAAACATCCATAACTTAGTCAATTGACCTCATAATGCAATGTTCTTGGACTCAATGGAATCCTTGAACAGTAACCTACAATAAACTGCATAAAAACTTAGTTTCCAGTAGAGTAAAAATTACTTAAATGCCCCTAAGTCATAAACCTTAGTTTGAACCTGTAGGATCCGTTTCTCGTTCAAATGGAGCATACTTACTGTCTATCTTCAAGTTAGATAGTAAGAAATCATATGGAAAAAAGAAACTTCAATTTGTACACTTAAATCCAAAGTTGACTTTTCGGACCCTTAAGTAGTAGGGGAAAAATAGTCCTTTTGCTAAAAATTTAGGATAAACACTCTTAGTCTTTAATTAGTCTTTTAAAATACTAAAACTAACCTTATGACCCTATTAATGACATTTAAGTAAATAAAATCAACAGTTAGGTCAGATTTTAGAATTTTCCTAAGTCTGTAGTACTACACCTTAAGGACCCTTCCTGAGACTGGGACTAGATTATAGGGTTGATTTCATTCATTGAAAAATGGGGGTTTTCAATGAATGAATCCTTAGTTTTATTAGTTTCTAGAATTTTCAACTTATTTTTTATTATTTTATCTTTTAACTTTAGATCGAAGTTAAGAGATTCATCCTATTAAGTTTGATTCCTTAATAAGGTTGGCCTAAATTATTAGATCACTTTTAGAATGAAACTTAGATCTTAGGTCTTATCCTTTTTGGATTATGTGATTAAGCCCAATCTCGTGGTGTTTAGTCCATAATATATAATTTAGTAGTTTTTAGTTAGAACGTCTAAAATTATCAATTATGTCGTAATGATTTGTTACTTAACTTTTATAGTCGACTTTGATTTGGTATATTAGGACCTAGCTAGTCCTGATATTTTGTAACTTATAAGGATGAGTTTCTGAGTTACACTCGATAGTAGGAAAATGGTGATCCTGAACTTGTGTAACTTAGAATAGTTGGAATGGATAATATAAAACAAATGATATCACCATATTAGTAGAGTCTCTTGCTTATTTTTGATACTTTGTGCTACGCATTCCTTGTGTATTTGAGCTTACTTCCTTAGACATTTCATATAAGATAATTTTGTGCATAAAAATGAAAACTTAGAATATTATGATAACAGTTACCTTTGGGTCTAGTTTGTGGAGATTATGGTGCACATTTGCCCCGATGGACAGGGGTAAGGTGAGATCAGGATGCCTAACATTCTCATTGAGGAGAGTGTGTTAAGCTTGAGACCTGTATAGTCTTACAGACATGCTTGACTCCTCAGTTGTTTCTAACAGTTATCCATAGAAACAAAAGTAAAATAACTAAAATATGTTGCATAAGTATTATCTGCCTCTTCAGTCATGTAGTATGTTCAGTATGTTTGCAGATTGAGATGTATATATATATGTGGGCCAGTTTGGCCAAGTCTTTTGATATGGCAGTCAGTATATAGAGTTTGATGTACAGTTTTAGTATTTGGCTATGGTTTAGTATTTCTTATGCAGTCAGCTATTTTCTTTACACAGCTTATATACAGTAGGATGTTAGATTTTATTGTTATTTATATGTATCACTGCTAAGATTTATTATTATAATTTGCATGTTTTATTTGATCACTGGCATGTATTAGGGTGTAGCATTTTCTTCCAGCATATGTTTAGCTACTTATATTATATGCCTTGTTTTGTTTACCTCGCTTTTGAGGCATGTCTTAGCCTCCTTTGTTTAAGTTATAAATGTTATTTATACCTTTTCCTCTTTCTTATTGTATTGTCAGTTGCTCCTTTATATATTGTTGCTTAGGAAAGTTGTGTAAAGTGGTGATATTATAAAACATATAAAAATGTATCAGCCTAAAATGTACTTAGACAAATTGTCTAACCAGATTTTCTCTTTTTTGGCTGGGGCTCTACATTGTGAAATCAACAATGGCTGGCGTAGAGCAGGTAGAGGATCCAGTACCTGAGGAGGAGCTATTCCTAGAGGAGGAGCAGCAGCTCGGACCAGAGCATATCTAGTCCTTAGACTTATTGTGAGGATGAGTGCCTTTGCATTTACCTTTTATTTGAACTTTAATTATTGTAATAATACAGGTACCCTTGATTGTGCATTTAGACTTATATGCTTATATTTTGAGTTATATTTCTCACTTATGTTACATTGTGATGCTTGGATGTCATTTATTGCTTCCGCACTCTGTACATTTAATTATGTAGTTACTGTTAGATTGATTCTGTGTTAATCCTTCCCTAATCAGGTAGATTGTGGAGTTTATTCTAATCCAATAGTAAGTGAGGGGTTAGCCAGAGTGACACTCCACCCTTAACCTAATCCTTTGGCGGATTAAGGGTGCGGGGCGCCACAGTCCTGAATTTGTTAATCGCCTCTAAATTACTATAAACCTTGATTAGTGAATTAAGCCTTATTTAGCCCCCTGATTTTGGTGTACCAAGTTTCTAATGCTTTCTTAATAATGTTAAAACTCTTCTATGTGCTTGAATTATCCTAATGTGCCCTAATTTTCTTAATCACCATATTTGGTCTTAAAATATGATTAGTGCTAATTAGGCTAAT
This sequence comes from Gastrodia elata, assembly GCA_016760335.1. NCBI lineage: Eukaryota > Viridiplantae > Streptophyta > Magnoliopsida > Asparagales > Orchidaceae > Gastrodia > Gastrodia elata. The sequence goes on along the minus strand of CM028685.1, from coordinate 7,781,104 downwards.
TATGATAACAAATCTTAAGTTGAGTGTTTCAATCATCTCATCAACCAATATTAAGTTCATTAGAACTGATGTGAATCAATTTGAATGTTTAAATCTTAAATTTCCAATTTTAGTCTTAAGAAGGGTATTTTGGTCATTTTGACCAAAACATGATTTAAGCACCCTTAAACTTTGGAATGTCAGTAATTTGTTGATAATTATCACATTGGCATCTTTCCTATAACTTTTAAGATATTGAACTTAGTCTAAGTGAATAAGTCTTAGATTGCTTTAAATAGATCTTAAGGTCTTAAAGAGGATTTAAGACTTCCTATTAAGAAATAACTTAAATAGTCCTAGCACTCAAACTTCAATCTTAATTGTCTTATTAAAATCATTCATGACCTATCACCTTAAGGAAAATTATTCATGTAAATCCTAAGTCTAGATTTTAGTTTAGATCTTAAGTGATCAAACCTTAGATCTTAGATCTTAGATCCTTTGATCATCTGATTGAATTATATCATTTCATTTAGAATTCCTTACTTGATTAATTGTCTAATTCCTTTGAAATCTCCTTGTGGGTGTCGGATTGATTTAATCTATAAAATAATATGATTATTCTATAAATTGAAGAATAGATCATAGATTCTCATATTATTGATTGATTATTTTATCTTATAATATTAGAATAACCTAAGATTTTAGTTCCTTAATCTTTCAGCTTATAAGATTCATTACTTTTAGATTATGGTTGAGTGTGTACCATAGATCCTTATTTTGGATAACACTATGGATTTTGGGTTTGAATCCCAAGTATGGGTTTGAATCCCAAGTATGATACATGTTGAACTTTCTATTCAGAGGTCCTGTATGACATATTTATGTTATGACAGTACTATATTTAGGCATGCTTTTACTTCAGTTTAGTTTTAGTGCTTTAGTTTGCTTTACCACATGCTTCAGTGGCCTTACTCTTACTTTATTTTCAATGCTTTAGCTTGCTTTGCCACATGCTTCAGTAGCTTTTACTTACTAGTTCTGCATACATATATTTATTCATGTTCCATATTTATTAAGCATTGGCATATTTAGGATGCTAGTTTTGTATACTTACATCAGCAGTTTCTGTACAGCTTTTTGTTATAAAATTAGCATGTATTCATGTGATCATAAGCATATTAGGATGAGTTTTACTTTCAGTACTTTGCAATTATTTATACTTTTTAGCCTTACCTTATTCAGCTTCATATTTAGTATGTATTTTGCATACTTTGTTGTTTAGTTATAAATATGTTATTTTTAACTATCCTATTCCATGTAGCTTGTTGCACCTTAAACTACTTGCATGCTTAAGGTAATCATATGATAACTTTAACTGTATAGTTCACTTAATCAACCTAAAATGTACTTAGATAATTTGTCTAACTGTAACCTTTTTCTTTTGTTGGCTGGGGCCCTGGCATTTGTGATTTCGACAAATATCAGATTTGGAGCTGTTCATTAGTGGTTCTACAGGTCAGGAGGGGGATCTTCCTGTTACTGCTTAGTTAGTTTTCATTTTCTACTATGAGGATGAAAGCTCTTTCCTTTAAACTTTCAGTTTGTAATAATAATCTGGATGTATTTACTTTTTGCACTTTGAGCTGAGTTACTGTTGCATTACTTTTTTTATACTATACTGTAATGCAAATGTTATGTTCTATTTGTTATTTGCTTCTGCTACTTTGATATGTTGATGTATGTTCTTTGTTTTTAGTGACAAGTCTTCTGCTTAAGGTAGGTTGGGTTATACCTGACTCTACTTAGGTTGGGGATTTGCCACAGTTGGAGCACTGTACTTCTCGTGCCTATATTAAAATCAGTATTAGCATGGCCATGGAGGGTAAGGAGCCCCACCTATAGTCTCCCAATTCTTGCTTGAGAGTGGCTTAGTCGGGTGACTACAGCGTTTTGGGTGACGGAATGTCCTGATAGCTATCGTCTTCAAATTTTGAGTATGCTGTTAAGCAAAAAGGCTAATCAATGGTGGAACAGAACCTATAGAAGGCTAGAAAGGAAGCACAAGAGAGGACAATGTGTTGTCACTTATGATGACTTTTGCACTTCTTTTATAGCAGAATACTGAGCTAATTTTGATGTCTTTCATTTTTATCTATGTTCATCATTATATTTCCTTGCTCTTCAATTCATCTACCTTATGTAACTCCTCATTTAAATGAAATTTAATGTGAAGTAACCTATTGATTTATCTCTTGAAATTATACTCTTAAATTTTAGTAATAAAACCTGGTTCTCCATTGCTGACGACCCCAATCAAGAACAACATTGCATCTTCTAGTGGATTTAATGATGTAAGATCATTAGTGGGAGTGGTGATATATCCAAAATTTATAGCAAAATTAAGTGTTAAGAACATTTAAAACATCATATAAACTAGTATAGTTTGAGTAGAATTCGGGAAAGTTTAGGTTATTCAATTAAGGATTCGTACAACTCAAGATCAATAGAGCAAGTATCATGATGCTCATCATCGACCTCTAGAATTTAGTGTTGGTAATTTAGGTTACTTAAAAGTCAGTCTAATGAAAGGTGTTTTTTGATTTGGCGTAGCAGGAAAACTCAGTCCTCATTATATTGGACCTTTTGAAGTGTCACTAAAAGTAGGATCCGCAGCCTACAAGTTAAATCCCCTTGAAGATTTCTCTACAGTCCATAATGTATTTCTTGTTTCACCATTGAAAGGATGTCTCAGAGACCCTTCTCACTTAGTCCAACTTCTAGCAGTAGATATCTAACCTGACCTTTCTTATGCAAAAAAGTTGATTAAAATTTTATCTCATGATCTAAAGCACCTAAGGAATCGTTCCATTCCTATGGTAAAGGTTTAATGGAAGAATCATTTTCTTGAAGAATCTATTTGAAAAATAGAGGTAGATATGCATCACAAATATCCAAAGCTCTTTGATAATCTTAGTATTTCTCCAATCTCTTCTAAAACATTCCTGTCATTATTTTCTAGTTTCATTTCCTTATATTTCATCACTTAATTGATGTCAGGGACAACATCGTTCTTAAGTGGGGAACTCTAAAACAACCCTAAGTTATTTCCCTATCTAATCTAAGGCAAACCAAGCCTTAATTCTCATTCCATTAGTCTTATCTAATCATTAAAACATAACCTTTAAAATTTAGAGTCAATCAGACCTCATTTGAGCTAATTGACTATTTTTTTCCTGAAAATTAGCTAATATTAATTGATCTCCAAATTAAAATATGATTGTATTTTAAAAATTTTCACCCCTAAATTAGCTAAGGGTGAATTTTGACAATTTTTGGAGGTCTTTTGGTCCTAAATTAAACTTAAATCTATTTTGAATTAATATTTAAATTAATTTTATTGTTTTTTAAAATTTTCATTCAACGGTCGGCTTCCTCCAAACCGTGGAGACCATCTCGACTGTTGGTTCCATCCCCATGCCCTATATCCTATGACAGCACCTTTCATTTGTTCGGATTCATCATCAGCCTTTGGACCGCATCTGCGATTCAACAACTGATCTCACATGCGTGATCGGCCATTAGGAATCAAGCCATCTGAGTTGTTTCGGTATTCAGCTCGATCCTATAGACGGTTGGTATAAGTCCCATTCCTACTCAGCTTCATCCACAACTTGCTCATCCCAGTCAAAAGGGATTCTCCTATACAAAATCATCAGGTGCTATCTGCCACTCCTCCTAGTGGTCTCCAATGAATTTCCATCCACATCCCTTACCTCCAATCATACCACATTGTCCCAGTTTCTCCCATTGTGGTAGTTAGGGCTGACTGTCATCATTTTCAATCCCAATGTTTCGACCCAAGTTCCATCTTCGTCCTGAGCTTATAAATAGCTTCGAGAAGACTCAATGAGCGCCTTTGCCCTCTGAGTGCTCCCTTTGAATTCTTTGAGCCTTCCAATTGTTGTTGTTCTCTGTTGATGACCTACCAAATTTCTGGTGCTTCCAGCTCCAAATATTTGTAGGCAGTGGGTAAGGTCTGGTGTTCAGACACCTAATGAAGACCAATGGGTTCACTGTAACTTTTGCAATCATCCTCATTTCCCTGCCTTCAATTTTTTTGAATCCAAGTACTACCTCATCCCCTAATGAGTTGCGTACACTCATTGTTAATCCATTTGTATAATAGGTTAGGTCTATTATATGTTGTGATCATTTTGGTAGTATAGGCGATCGATGTGTGCTAATTTGTGTGGAATTAGATTAGTCCAGGTAGCGAGAGCTTACTGTTTGGATAGAACCAGTGACTAGTTGAGACAAAAGCACTCCACAGGATTCCTGAGCTCAAATCCTATTAGTGAGTTCAGATCATCCATGATATTTAAGGTGTCTATTTTGTTATTATACTACAATGAACCTAATAGTCACATAAAACCTAATCATTATTAGGTCATCCATGATATTTAAGGTGTCTATTTTGTTATTATACTACAATGAACCTAATAATCACATAAAACCTAATCATTATTAGGTCATCCATGATATTTAAGCAAATGAAGCTATGAAAATATGATCTGAACTCACTCCATAGGAGATCATGGATGACCTAAATGAGCACTAATCATTATTAGGTCATTAAGAAGTGATTAAGCAAATGAAGCTATGAAAATATGATCTGAACTCACTAATTCCACAGGCATCCATGATATTTAAGGTGTCTATTTTGTTATTAGACTACAATGAACCTAATAGAATTTGTTAAAATCAATTTTGATCTTCAAGAAGTGGCATTTTAGTTATTTTGCCCAAATGATGAATTAAGTCCTCCTAAGCCTTTGGAATCTTTCCAAATGCTTAAAATTAGTAAGTTAATTGATTAGAATCATTTTAACATATTTAGACTTGAAAATTTGAGCTTTATTAGTCAAACCATAAATTCTTCCTAAGATCTGACTAAGTAGCTATTAATTTCTTTAAGGAGAATTAAGATCCACCTAGTTGTCTCATTAAGTATAAATTAGTGCTTATTCAATCAGTTTTAATTAACTTATTTAATTATTAAACTATCCTTAAAATCATATCCTAAGAATATTGAAGTCCTTAAGTTCATTCTAATTAATATCCTTAGTTCTTAATCTTGATCTGTCAATCTTAGAGTTTTATAGTTTGTCTCTATTGAGTAATTGAATTACTCATTAAGTTGTGCTCCTTAGAAAGAAAATCCTCATCTCTCAATTTATATTCTTAAAACCCTTAGGAATCTCTTAAGTGCTAAGTCCTTTAGATTCTTTTCTATTGGCTTAGTGAATTCAATTCTATTGGATAAAGAAATTATTCAATAGATTGAATCTAGTTTCTAAATTTAAAAGAAAAGTCTAATTATTAAATCTTATGACTCTAGACTGTTAGATCTTCAATCATTAAGATTCTCTCACTTTAATGAATCTTCAATCCTTATAACTTTCTATCTTTAGAGTGAGATTTTGTGTGGAATCCTATATCCTTGGATGTTAGCACCTTGTGTTTAGATCTTAAGCCCCAATTTTGGAGTTTAACTTTAAATCCACGAATTTAGATTTTTGTGATCAAGATTGGTTATGGCTTATTAAAATATATCAATTAAGTTATTGATTAATTATTTAACCTTTGTAGATGACACTTCTAATTGTGAATTAGAACTTGCTAAGTTCTAACATGTAACCTTTAAGACTGTGAATCTGAGATTTTACTTAATAGTAAGATATTAGAGATTCTGAACTTGTATTCTCTCAAAATAGATTGAATGATTAAAATAGATAACAATATGTATTATATGTGTTTTAGTAGTCATGCTTACTTTGACTTTGCTGCCTTGTACACCTTGTATTTGAGCCTCAAACCTTGGACATATTTAGTTGAATAAGGAATATTCAATGAGTATTTAGTATCAATTTAGAAATGCATAAACATTATTAATCATAATCAGTACCTTTATTATTTTCAATTATCAATTTAGTATAGAGTGTTTCCTAGTTAGTCTGCCACTATAGTTCAATTATTTTGTAATAGAATCAACTCAGATCCAACTATGTGAGGGCTTGGATGATACATGTCTGATTCTATGTTTGACTCGGATCTAGCCATGAGTGGTCTAGATGATACATGTTGGACTTTCTGTTCAGTGGCTATGTTGACCAATTTTGTGTTATAGCGGTACTAAACTAGCCAAACGTCTTATTTATAAGTTTATTCAGTTTAGTATAGTTTCAGTGGCTTTATTAGCCAATTTTCTATTATTGCCTTTTTACTTGTTATTTTCTGTTCTACACACTTTTACTTCTATTTCAATGTAGTCTTTTACTATTGCTTGTATGATACTAAATTTGATTTCATATTATATTCAATCTCTATTTTACATAAGGTAAAATTTATTTTTTATTAAAATTAGCATACTTTTGATGATCATATACAAGTTTAGGATTTTCCTCTAGTTATTTTTAGTTTTATATAAGGTATATTGCTTAACCTTATTACAGCTTCTAATTGAGGTATCTTTTCTTGCATACTTCATTTGTTAACTTATATATGTTTTATTTATAGCTATCCAATTTTTCCTTGTTGCTTGTTGCACCTTTGTAATTGCTTAAATGTTCATTAAATGTGATATCTATAAAATGTAGTTTTTTTTAAATAAGCCTAAAATGTACTTGATATAGCACATCCTAAGAATATTATCAAAGGTCCAATAACAAGAGTCATGGCTAAAGTTCAAGGGAAGAACTTGAAGGTGGGCCCAATTACAAGAGCTCAATCAAAGGCCCAATAAAGAGCCCAAATATTGGTCTTATTATTTGTATTTTGTTTTTATTAATATTGTACTTTTTTCATTTATTAGGGCACATGTTTGGCCAGTCATGTCATGAGGAAAATATTTTATGTAAGTAGCTGAAGTTACTTCCTCACTAATTGCCAACTACCCATCTTTCCCTCCAAAATTTCCCTCCATATTTTCCCTCCAAAGCTCATAAGGCAAGAGACTTGTATTGCCTATAAATATGAGCTGAAATCTATTGCAATAAAGTAACTTGAATGAAAGAAATTTGTGGTGAATATTTATCATATTGCTTGGTGCATGGTAGTGTCAAGTTTATTGCATAATTTGGTGAGTTATGTTATTATCTTATTTATAATTTATTTTCTAACTATACTCTTATTCTCATAACTTCAAACCATTCACACATCTTCTCTAACATCTTAAGTATCATTTAAAAATATTAAATCATTATCTAATCTCCTAAACACTCTCCAAACTCCACCACAACATTCGCAGCCAAATCTAAAAATAGCTCAACCTAGCCTTCTTCCCTATCCCTCGACACCCATCTCAACACCATCAAACTTAGTCATCTACTCCATATCAAAACTACACATTTTAAACTACCTATATTAATTTATTTCTAGCCCTTTAACTCACTAAAACTCCACCTACAAAAGGGATGTTTTGAATCAGCCCAAACTAGGCTTGATCTAGACTAGTCTTGGCTTTCCTTTAGATAGTCCACTCTATGCCCATAACTAACCCACCAAAAACTCTAGAAATCATCCTTATATATTATCCTACCAATCCATTCAATATTTAAATATCTTATTTACAATAAAAGGCAGCCCACTAACATCATATTTTGGTATCAGAGCGAGATTGGGAAATTTGAAAAAAAAAAAGAAAGCATCTCTGCATGAAGAATAAATTTTGGTGAAATCATCTCCACAAGATTTTGAGTCATGCCAACAAGTGCAAGGTAAGTTAGTCCTTTTTATGACTTAATATTCTTCATATTAATTGCTTGGAAATTTTTCATATTACTTGCAAGTCTATAGTGTTTGCATAAACTCTAATTAGTGAGCACCATTATATAGCCTAGCCAATATTCTTGTGTGAACATACTTTAAGCATTTACTTGAGTGAAGACATGGAAAGTGAGTGTTCCACTTAATATTGAAGCCTTTACCTTGATGCTAACAAAAAAATTTATATGAACTTCTTTACTTTCTTTGTTTGGTATTTGTGGTAATATTAGTTGCTTATTTTTATCACTTAAATTAATTAGTAATTCTTAAAAAATAAGGCTTTTTATATCTAGAAAAAAATATTTACTTGCATTAAACTTGTATACATAATAATATACTTGTATAAAACATAGTGTATTGTGAAGTTAAAAATAACTTTGTCAAAAGGGAATAAACAGCCCAAGGAGAGCTTGGGACGTAAGTGGCCAAATGCCCCCTCCTCACCTGGAAGTTCTTTTAACTTACAATGCACATTATTTTTACATTTATATTTTGTATTTCACCTTCTCAAATTTAGCATTTTTTTTCCGTCATATTTCTTTATAAGAAAAAAAAAAGGCACCAAAGTTAATTTCCCAAGACCAAATCAAAAACTTGACCAAGATAGTAGATTCCTTAAATCTTAGGATTCATGAACATAAAATAAAGTCTATGGAATTATTTGAGGAAAATAAAACTCAAATACAAGAAATTAAAGATCAAATGCAAATCATCTTAAACCTCTTGCAAAATAATAAAAATTATGCACCACATTCTATCCATAACCTTAACGTACTTATGGAAGATGATGGATCATACATAGATGCAAGTGATTGCCAACCCCATGCTCCACCACCTCCCCAATCTCATAAAAGACAACTAAACCTTAAGAATGGAGAAATGAGAGACCACCAACGAGTTAATAATAATTTTAATGATTTCTCTATGAGAGTTAAAGTTGAAGCTCCTACTTATGATGGCACATATGATCCAAGCAAATCCTTAGATTGGTTAACCCAAATGGATGCTTCTTTGATTGGTATAGGATGGATGATTATCAATGAGTTTCTTTTGCTAAGATGAAATTGATTGGTCATGCTAAGATTTATTAGAAAAATACTTTAGCAAAAGAACAAAGGTTAGGAAGGACAAATCTTACATGGATAGAGATGAAAGAAATGCTTAGATCAAAATATTATCCTCAACATCATGATAAGAAGTTACATGGGCAATTGCTAGCTCTAAGGCAAGGCTTACTTTATGTAATAGAATACTTAAATACTTTTGAGGATCTAGTTTTTAGGACCAATTGTAGGGATAATGCTTGGCAACTTGCTAATAAATCTGTTATTGGGCTTAGAATGGAAATTAAAAATGAGGTTGAACTTTTTTATCCCCAAATCTTAGAGGAAGATTTCCATTATGCTCTACTTGTTGAACAATAAAAGAAATCATCTTCTATAATACAAACAAGAGCTCAAGTGACTTCTAATTCAAATCATAAGTCAACTACCAGACCCATTCCACCCTCTAGCTTAAATTATCCACCCTTCTAATAACATCAAAGACATCATTTGTTTCAAATGTCACAAAAGAGGTCACATGCAAAACCAACATAAAGCACAAATCTTATTGTTAGATGAAGTTCAAGACCCTATTGATTAAAACTTAGAAGAAGTTTATGATGATACTCCATTATCAAATGAAGAATTTGTGAACGATCCTCAAATTAATGTGATGAGATGCCTTACAATAGTTAAGAATGAAGAAGAAGATTGGAGAAGAAGGAATATTGTTAGCCTGTATGTTGTGTACAATGAGCGAAGGTGTAGGTTAGTTATTGATGGGGGTAGTGCAATGAATGATATCTCTTCCAATGCAATAATAAGAGCTAATTTAAAAACTGAACTTCCTCCCCAGCCCTTTCATGTTAGTTGGGTTAACCATACTTCTCTTCCCATCACTAGTCGATGTTTAGTTCCTATTAAGATTGGTAGTTATGAGGATAAAATTTGGTGTGATGTGCTCCCTATGGATATTGCTCATATTCTACTTAGGCAATCATGGCTTTATTACTTGAGTGTAATTCATTATGGTAGAGAGAACACATATCTTTTTAAACATAATAATAAAACCATCAAACTCTTGCTAATCAAACCACTCAAGAAGATACCGTCTATAGCACCACATAAACCAACATCTGATCTTCAACCAAAACCCACTATCAAGAAATGAGTGAAGCTTCAACTTATCATGATAAGGGATCTTATGCATAATCCTAGTTCTAGCTTATTTACTTGTTCTTCTTCAACATTTGATGTAAGCTCAATGGGATTTGGAGCCTTAAAAAAAGAATTTTCTAATCCGACCAATGTTCACATTTTACATATAAAAGAAGTTAACTTAAATATTAATGAGATTCTCATTCCTAAAGAAGTTTTACCTCACCTTTTTGAATTTAGAGAAATTGCTCCGAAGAAACTCCCAAATGAATTACCACCACTTCGATCCATCCAAAATGCTATAGACTTAGTTCCAGGTTCACAACTTCAAACCTTCCTCATTATAGAATGAACCCCACTGAACATGCAAAAATTAAGAGACAAGTCACAGAGTTACTTAAGAAAGGATTTATATAAGATAGTCTTAGTCCTTGGGAGGTCCCTGCCCTAATAACTTCTAAGAAGGATGGAACATGGAGAATGTGCATTGATCTATCAACAAAATCACTATCAAATATCGATTCCCCATTCTCCGATTAGATGACATGTTAGACTTAATTTCAGGAGCAAACTTATTTTCTAAGATTGATTTAAAAAGTGGGTATCATCAAATTAGAATTAGATCTGGAGATGAATGGAAAATAGCTTTTAAGACCCCTAATAGACTCTATGAATGGTTGGTCATGCCATTTGGACTTTTGAATGCACCTAGTACATTTATGAGAATGATGAATACTATTACTAAGCCATTTATAGAAAAACTTTTGGTGGTTTATTTTGATGATATATTAATTTTTAGCCCAAATAAAGTAGACCACCTTAATTATCTTAGACAAATTTTTTAGACCTTTAAAATAGAGAAGTTGTACATTAACTTTAAAAAATATTTCTTCTTGCAAACTAAGGTGATATTCTTAAGTTTCATCATTTCATCTAAAGGAATAAAACCTGACCCGACCAAAGTGAAGGCAATTATGGAGTGGCCAACTCCTAAAAATTTTAGTGAAGTAAGGAGTTTTCAAGGCCTCGCAATATTCTATAGGCGATTCATTTGAAACTTTAGTGATGTTGTAGCTACAATCATTGATATACTGAAGTTAGGCAAGTTTTGTTGGACCCCAACTACTCAAAAGGCTTTAGATCAAATTAAAGTTTTAATGACAATAGCCCCAGTCCTTCGACTCCCTGATTTTTCTAAAACCTTTGAAGTGACTTGTGATGCATCTGGAATTAGAATTGGAGTAGTTTTAAGTCAAGAAAATTATCCTATTGCATTCCTTAGTGAAAAGTTGAATGATGCAAAGCAATGATACTTAACATATGATAGAGTATTTTATGTTGTCATTCAATCATTAAGACATTTGAGACACTATCTTTTACACAATGTCTTTGCTATTAACTCAGACCATCATGCCCTTAAATTTTTCAATACTCAATGAAAGTTAAATCATAGACATACCAAATGGGTTGAGTTTCTCCAAGACTATTCATTTGTCCTTAAACATAAACCAAGAATTGAAAACAAACCTATTGACGCATTATCAAGGGTGGCAATAACCATTTCCTCTTTAGAATTCAAAATTCCTGGATTTGAGTGACTTTGAGATGAGTACCCAGTGCGCCTAGACTTTCATCTAATTTACATAGAGCACTTGGACAAACCTCTAACCTTAAATGCAACATATTCTATGATTAATGAGCATCATTATCAAGGAAAGAAACTTTGCTTTCCTAGGTCTTCTCTTAAGGAGTTTTTGATTTTTGAACTGCACTAAGGAGGAATTGCTAGCCATTTTGGCAAGGATAAAATAATATGCTAATGGATAATAGATTTTTTTGGCCTTCCCTAAAAAGAGATTTTCAAAAACTAGTAGCTCAATGTTTAACTTGCAAATAGACTAAAGCTACTAAACAAAAATCTAGCCAATACACATCATTGGTTGTTCCTCGTAGGCCTTGGGAAGATTTATTAATGGATTTTATTCTTGATTACCCCGAATATCTCATGGTCATGATAGCATATTTGTGGTTATTGATAGATTTTCTAATATGGCCCATTTCATACCTTGCTCTAAAACTAATGATGCCTCCCATACTGCAAAATTATTCTTTAAGGAAATTATGCGATTGCATGGCCTTACTTCAATTATTATATCAAATTGGGATGTCAAGTTTGTCTCATACTCTTGGAAGAGCTTATGGAAACTTCTTGAGACAAAATTAAAATTTTCATCAGCTTTTCACCTCCAAACGGATAGTCAAACTAAAGTTGTCAATTGAAGCTTAGAAAACCTACTTAGGTGCCTTGTTGGAAAAAGCATAGGTTATTGGCACTTACATTTACCTACTGTTGAATTTGCATATAATAGTAGTACTTCTCGAACAACCAAAACATCTCCATTTGAAGTGGTGTATGGCCATAATCCTAAACGGTCGATTGATGCTACCAACCTTCCTTCTCATATATTTTCTGATTCAGCATTCACATTTGCCAAATATTTTCAAAGCCTTCATGATTCTATAAGATAACAAACCACTTTAAGTAATGAAAAATATGCATCTAAAGCAAATCATAAAAAATCAATTAAAGAATTTAAAGAAGGTGATTATGTTTTGATACACATCCGCCCTGAGCGATATTACAACACCAAGTATAAGAAATTACATCCAAGGGCTTGTGGCCCTTTCAAAGTTCATAGAATAAATGGATCTAATGCTTATCACCTGGATTTGCCTATTGATATGCTAACTCATCCTATTATTAATATTGAAGATATTTTATCATATGAAGGAGTTAGCAAACCTCCACTTGTGCAATCTGATTTTTTAACAGAATATATAGTTCCCCACATGCAAACTCCATTCTTTTTAGACATTAACTACATCATCACTAAGGAGGCTCCTAATGATCAAGATAAAGATCATTGTTTTCTCGTTTGTTGGAAGAATAAGCCACCTACATAAGACACATGGATAACATGTACAGATTTGGAAGCTCTAAATCCACAATTAGTAGAGAATTACTTAGATTTTAACTCTTCAGTGCAGAGTTCAATAGGCCCGATAGGAGTTGATATAGCACATCCTAAGAATATTATCAAAGGCCCAATAACAAGAGCCATGGCTAAAGTTCAAGGGAAGAACTTGAATGTATGCCCATATATAAGATCCCAATCAAAGGCCCAATAAAGAGCCCAAATATTGGGCTTATCATTTGTATCTTATTTTTATTAATATTGTACTTTTATTTATTTATTAAGGCATATGTTTGGCCAGCCATGTCATGAGGAAAATATTTAATATAATAGTTTGAGTTACTTCCTAACTAATTGCCAATTACCCATCTTTCCCTCCAAAATTTCCCTCCATATTTTTCCTCCAAAGCTCATAGGGCAAGAGACTTGTAGTGCCCATAAAGATGAGCTAAAATGTAATGTAATGAAGTAACTTGAATGAAAAAAAATTGTGGTGAATAGCTCTCGTATTGCTTAATGCTTAGTGGTGTCAAGTTTATTACCTATCTTTGGTGAGTTATGTTATTATCTTATTTAAATTTTATTTTCTAACTATACTCTTATTCTCATAACTTCAAACCATTCACACATCTTCTCTAACATCTTAAGTATCATTTAAGAATATTAAGTAATTATCTAATCTCCCAAACACTCTCCAAACTCCACCACAACCTTCGCAGCCAAATCTAAAAATAGCTCGACCTAGTCTTCTTCCCTACCCCTCGACACCCATCTTAACACCATCAAACTTAGCCATCTACTCCAGATCCAAACTATATATCTTAGACTACCTATAATAATTTATTTCCAGCCCTTTAACTCACTAAAACTCCACCTACAAAAGGGATATTTTGAATCTGCCCAAACTAGGCTCGATATAAACTAGTCTTGTCTTTCGTTTAGATAGTCCACTCTAAACCCATAACTAACCCACCACAAACTCTAAAAATCATCCTCAGACATTATCCTATTAATCCATTCAATATTTAAATATCTAATTTACAAAAAAAAGGCAGCCCACTAGCATCAGTACTTAGACAATTGTCTAACATAAGTTTTTCTTTTCTTGGTTGGGGCCTCTTGCATTATGATACCAATAATGTCAGATTTAGAGTTGTTCATGAAGGTAGCTTCAGGTGAGGAGCTTAGCTAGGAGGAGGACCTTTCAACCATTTCTGCGGCTTAGTTAGCTTTTGTTTTTATAATTGTGAAGACGAGTGTTCCTTTCTTTTGAGCTTTTAATTCAGTATTATAATAATTCAAATTTTTTATGCTTTTACCTTTCTGCACTTTTATAATGAGTTGAGCTACTATTATTTCTTTTTGCACTATTGAAAAAGGATGTTATATGTTCTTGCTTTTGCACTCTGTTCCTTTTATTGTATGTTGATGAATGAATTACAGATATAGGTGGCATATTCTACAATTTTTAGCAGATTATGTAGAAAACATAATTCGACTATAATTAGGAATATGTTACACTGTGACCACTCTATTGTAATCATATTAATATTAGTATTAATATGAACACAGAAGGGATGGGGCTCCACAAAAGCACTTGCAATATTTTATTTGATACTAAAGAAAGTCACTTCTTTATATCTGAAATATGTGCTAAATATCTAAAGCTACCCTTCTACCGAATAGCTAATTATTGGAGCATAGGGTTACCTTCTAGAGCCCAGATACAAGCTTAGTAGTTCTGCAGTTTAGCTAAGCCCATCAACGAAAAAAAAATTGAAACCATGTTAATCATGATACTGTTATCAAACTACAACATAATTTTAGGGATGAAATGTCTAAGCAAGCATGACGCCACTATAAATTGCCAAAAAAAGCAGATCACTTTAGGCAGCGGTAGTCAAGCGAAGGCATTCATGGGCAAATTCAGTACACAAGCTTCTCTGATTAACATTCTAAAGGCAGAAGAGCTCATCAAGAATGGATGTGATGTATACCTAGTAACCATGATGGGTGAGAAGAAGGAAGACGTTCCTAGCAGTAAAAACTATATAATTAACAAATTCACAAATGCATTCCCCAAAGACCTATTTAGTCTTTTGTCAGTAAGAGAAGTAGAATTTTCTATCAAGCTTATTCTTAGAATACAACCTATTTCCATGGATCCATATTTCATGGCACCAAAGGAGTTGCAAGAACTGAACAAACAACTTCAAAAATTGCTAGAGAAAGGTTTTACTAGGCTAAGCATGCCTTCTTAGGGAGCGCTAGTTCTCTTCATTAAAAAGAAGAATGGTTCTATGTGCAAGCCTAAATTTGATGTTTAGTGCGATTTGGAGATTGTTCATGTTCGACAAATATTTATAATATTTTAAATAATTCGAAAATCACCTAATTTAATTTGACCTCCAAATCAAAACCAAAGCTTGCCATTAAACTTCTTATCCCCAAATTATCTATGGGTGATATTTTGAGATTTTTTAGATGTGGTCAAATTTCCCCAAATATTTTAATAAATTTAAGTGCTCACAATTTGAGATAATTAAATTGATCTTTGATTTAAATCTGATTTTATTTTTGAGTTCTTCATCCTCAATTTAGTTAAGGGTGAATTTTATGAGATTTTTTAGGGCTTATTAATAACTTAATTTTAATTATTAAAATCAATATAATTTAACTAAATTAACTAAAGCACTTACTTTATCATTTTAATTTAAATCCTATTGATTATAACAAACCACATGGATCCCGTGCACGAGTTCAATGCATGGGAAAGCTGAGCATATCGATCTGGGCTGTTGTGTGCTATTATTGAGTTGATCTGATGCTAGTATGTGAACCATTTGATCTGACCATCAAATTAGTGTTCTGATCCAATAGTCAAGATCCCTCCTTTGCATGTCTCTGTTCATCTCTGTGATCGCACACCTGCAATAACAGGCAAAGGCATTTGTTAGTACCCTAACTGAAGCCTAGCCTTGCCTTTAAGCCCCATTAGAATCTCATTCGCTCTAATTCTCCATCCTTTACCTACTGGGAAATTGAGGAGGTGTTGAAGACCACTTGTAGCTTATGAATCAAGCTTGGATCACTAACCCTAATCAACCAAAGATGAAGGAAAATGTATGCAATTTAACCTGAAATTCATTACAAATTTGATCGCTTGCATTTTGTTACCCTATTTTTATATCTTAGGAATGATTTTTGGGGGTTGATTGAGCTCTATCAAGCTTGATTCAACCCAGCCTATTCGCATTAAACAGTCCTGAATAGTAGTTCCCTAGCCCAACAACCGAAAACTAGGGCATCACTTTTGCCAGTGTTAGAGTCATAGGCGAGCGCGACTCTTGGGTCCGGCAAGTCGACCGTGGCATGGGTTTCACACTGGCTTGTGGTCCAGATCAATAGGTGCCCGGAATTTCTGATGGCATGATGCCTTAATTCTTGTTTGTCAAGATTCAGGCATAAGCGCAGTTTCAGGAGGGTCGGCCCGACCTACCCGCTCTAATATTGGGCTCACGCTAGCGGGTCTGTTATTGCGGCCCGAGTGCGGGCCCGAATCCTTTTGTGCGTGTATCTAGAAGGCACCGATGCACACGTGCAACTCTAATAGTATGTTTACAACTTAGCTTTTAATTAATTTTTTTTCAAATAAATTTAAATTTAATAATTTAAATAACTTTATAAAATATAACTCCAAAAATAATGAAATTATATACTATTTTGATCAAAAAAATGAGAGGAGCAATAATATAAAATAAAATTTAGAATTTGATGGTTAATTTTACTAATCACATTTTAGTTGCAATTAGGAGTCATAAAACCCTAACTTGGTCAATGATGTCCAAATTGGACTTACTTAGTGTCATTTTACTCCTTATAATATGAGGATTCTATATTTATTGATTTTATCTTGATTGGACATTATTTAGAGAAATTAGATTTTTGGCCCTCCTAACTTTCATTAATTGTATTTTTATGATTTTAAAACTTGCATGTTTTAGGATATTAATCTTATGACAACAAACATAGAACTTGAATTGGACTTAGGAATGTATTAGGAAGTGATATTTTAGTCTTAGATATTGTAGGTAGACACTTAATGAGTAGTTTAGTAAACATGAATTCAAGCTTTCAACATAGGAGAAATGGTGTATGCTTAAGCCATAGAATTGATTGAACACCTAATTTGGAGTGGTGAACCTAAAGCTTAGATAGTTTTAGCTAAGTAAGTACCATTGCTAGTAAGAATTAGCCCTATTAGGACCATTATATATGTAACAATACTAGGTTGCTACTTAGCTTAATCATAAGCTTAATCATGCTCTCATTTTAATTCTATTGCATTCACTAGATCATTATAAGCTAATCCTAAAAATTTGGGATAAATCGAATCTTTCTTGGTCAAATGGGCATTTTTGTCAATTTTAGAACCCTAAGTAATAACCAAAATATTTCGAACTCTAATCCAAATTTTGATTGAGTTTTTGAATTCCTCACCCTCAAATTAGCTAGGGGTGCATGTTTAAGAATTTTTGGAGATCATTTAGCTCTATTTTGGATTTAAATTATTTAAGTTCAATTGCATGTTAGGGTTTCCAAAAATTTTATATTCGTTCAGAATTTTCTGTGCGGATCGCGGGTGATCCACTGCGAGCATGAATCCCATGATAGCAGATTCAATGCATATCCCACCATCATCCCATTAATCAAGCAGTTCAGATCTAATTCCGCGGCACTTAATCTCGGACATCAGATCTTACCCGCCGATCCTATGGCCCGAAATGCTACAATGATTGACTGTTAGGATTTGAGATATCTAGACCGTTGCATCTTAACCTCAGTCAATCAGATGGTCCGAAGACTCCCACGACTATGAATCTTTGTACCTACCTCGCTCGCATGCCCGACAAGTGAATTTCTTTGACAGCCAACTGCATGTTCTATCCTCAATTCCTCCATCCCACTCAGCATAGCCATTAGGCCATTTCCATTCTAGGCATTACACCATTGCAGGCCTGAAGCTTGAGCTATCCCCATTGGTATTATTGAGAGTTCAGCTTCGACCCGAGCTCTCGGGCCAAGCCAGCCCGCTGCCTCACATTAGCCCACTCCTGAGGCTATAAATAGTATCAGATATGGTTCAATAATCTCCTTACTGATTAATTTAATCCAATTAGAGCATTCTCCGAATTCTCCTCTTCTCGACAAATTCTGCAATGCCAATTAGTTCTAGCTCCAGCCAGTGCCAGTCTGAGGGTACGACCTAGTGTTCATGTCCCCTGAATTCAATCGAAGGTTCTGCCAGCTCCCTATTCTCCCCAGGTGCGAAGTTATCATCTTCCTGAGAGTTCTCCAGGTACCCCCATTGCTATGAAGAGATAATTAGGCTCAACACTTTACTCATTTCCTTCGTGATTAATCGCCTAAACTATTCGAATGCATTGCAATAATTGCCAAGATTGTGGTTGGCCCTGATCGATCGGGCTAACTCCCGTTCGGGAAGCTGAGCCTAGTAACATCTTGAGCTTCATGCCAGTCCCAGGCCTAGCTGAGCTAGGGCTTTGACTTGTCTTAATTCCCACATGGTATATGAGTTGAGCTATGACCTCGGCTAGGTCTCTATGGAGATAATTTCTCTCCATAAAGAAATCCCCAATTTGGGACTCTGTAGAATTGAGGAGAGTAGCCTCCCAGTGATCCAAGCCACCCCAAAGTCCAATTCAAAGTTTTATCAATTCATCGTAGGACCGTGATGGTGTAGGGATAGGATGGAAGTCCTGGCATGTTCCTGAGCCTCAAAATTTTTCGATTAGGGCTAAACCCTAATCGCCAATGTCGAGGACAGGCACGGGGAGGAGAAGAAGAATAGTGAGGGCTGGGTCAGACCCCAACTTGTGCGATTTTGATAATGGGCCTCCAATTTAAATAATAAAACATTTATGTATTTATTTTCCTTAAAATAAGGAAAATAAATTAGAAATTAAAATCTTGATTAAATAACACAAAATAAATTTTTTGAATAACTTTTGATATACTAATCCAAACCTTATAAAATTATATATCATTGTGTTCAAAAAATCATGAGGAATAATAATATAAAACATATTTAGGTTTCAATGAATGGATTTTTTAATTATGCTTAATTACTCCAAAACTTAATTAGGGATGATTAGCATGTATGCTTAGCCAAAATGCATTATTCAAGTTTCATTATGCTCCTTATGCCTTATAGAATGCATGTGCTAAGTGAGTTAATTTTTTGATTAATAACTTATTAAGTATAACCTAATCTTTAATTAGCATGATTAGTGAATATTAAGAATTATACTTAATCAAAATTTGCAAACTCAGTCTTTGATTATTCACATGAATAAGTAGAACTAAAATCTCAAGTTGTATGAAATTTAGATTGTTAATTTTATAATTAGCCAAAATGCATTATTCAAGTTGTATGA
Organism: Gastrodia elata; assembly: GCA_016760335.1. Lineage (NCBI taxonomy): Eukaryota > Viridiplantae > Streptophyta > Magnoliopsida > Asparagales > Orchidaceae > Gastrodia > Gastrodia elata. The sequence goes on along the minus strand of CM028685.1, from coordinate 7,761,664 downwards.
ACTTAAATCCTTCTTGATTTGATTTAGAGTTTGATTAGCCTTAATTACTTTCTATTTTTATCAATGTAATGTTCATATGCTTCATTAATAGTAGTATGCATATTTGAAAACTTAAACTCTAATTTGAACACGTAAATCCTTAATTTTACATTAATCAATACCTTAACTTTGAATGATCTTAAACCTAAACCATAATTGAATTAACATCAGTTTGAATATCAAAAATGCACAATAAACTCACTAATTTGATTATTGATCAATAACTAAGTGAATAACACTGATTTTGTCAAGTTGGGGGTTAAATCCTAATTTGATTAGATTAGGTCTTAACTTAATCAATTTGAATAAGACATTTGATTTGGACACTTAAGAACTTGCATAATTCCAAAAAATGATTATTGATTTGCCATTTATCTTAACTATTAAATTAGAAGAATCAGGATTTATAACAAACTCATATAATTGATCATCTTAATCTAACCTTTAGATCTTTGATTTTCTCATAAAGAAGATCATTAACATAAACTGAATTATAAAGTAAGAATGATTTATGAAATGTTCAATCTTTAATAATCCATATGATTGTATCCCATAATTGTAGTATAGGTTGTGATCAAATGGCTTTACTCGCCTGATTTATATAATCCAGCTTAATGTATTAAGGATTGTAGATTTAATATGAATCTTATAATTTGAATAATACGATAAATATTTTAGTGCTTAAGATTGAAAGATAGAAAATCTAGTGGTTTAATTAAATCAATTGCTAGACCTTAAATTAGTTAAATTATTGAGGTAGGAAGAGCTTATTATCAAATTTTGAGGTAAAAACTTAGATGAAACCTTGCTATCTTTAAACTCTAATCTTAGATCCTTGTGGTAGAATAACCTAACATTCTAGAAAGAGATTCTTTCTTGTGATAGTATCCTAAGCTGAGTGACTTTTACATCACATCCATGGAACCTTTGTGTAGGACTCAATGGAGTGCGAATTTATTAGCTTGTATTCCTTGATTTATATATAGACTTGCTAGAATGAGAATCCATAGAATTATCAGTTGGAGATGATAGTGTATATTCGTAGAACTGATTTATTCCAGTACAAAATGGAATTGGTTGATTTACCCTGAATAGAACTGTAAAGTCTCGGTCTTATCTTAGGAAATTAGATAAGTACGGTTCCGTACAAGATAAACATCCCAAATCTAAGAGTGCTATAAGTAGGGTACTTAACAGCTTAGTTTGAGAGAATAAACTATAAAAAATTATGTCCCTTTTCGTTATGCATTTTGATAAGTACAGTTAAATGAATTAAGTGCTTCAAGTCACCTTTCTTAGGACACTATAAGCTATATTTGCAATTAGGGTATTTAATAACTTAGTTTGAGAGAATAAATGATAAAAGGATTATGTCATGTATTATTTTGTGTTTTGATAAGTGTAGTTAAGCAAATTAAGTGTTAAATCCACCATTCTTAGAAACATACCAATCATATTTATGCAACACTCTACATTTGGTGATTTAGGATGTAATTAAACTAAGAAATTATAATGATTCAGTAGACTTAAATCAGGAGTCAAAATTCATTTAGGAGAATTTTACATAATGGAGATAAATGGAATCATTACTGCATTTTAGTCATTTTTGGATTTTGATGATTTAAAGAATAAATTCATTAAAGCCTTGGCATATCTTAAATTCATAAATCATGTCAGCATTAGCAGAGCACTTGGCTCACCTACAGCATTTATTAGCGGAGCACTTGGCTCACTTAAGGACTCTATTAGTGGAGCATTCGCTCACCTAGGATCTGTGGCTGTCATGTGACACCAAGTTACCAAATTTGAGGCATACAGTTTTGTGGCATATTCAGATGCATATGTATAAATTCAGTGGCATACAACTTAACTTTAATGCATTATTTACTCAATTATATTTTCTTTATAATTTTCTTAGTTTTAAGTTTTAAGTTTTTAGTCTCAGTTTTACCTTAATCTCAGATTTGTATTGTTTTTTATTTTTAGCTATATTAATATTTTTACAGTTTTATATGACTATTTAAATGTTAAGTGTTAGATAATTATAATTGCTTATAATAGCTTTTGATGTGTTAGACTTATTGTCTAATATATGGTACTTTTGGGATCCGATAATTTGCTAGATTTAGAGCAGTTGGTAGAGCTAGATCTGGAGACTTCATAGGAGATCCAGGAGGAGTTCATGGAGCACTAAATGACTCTTCTTAATTTTCCTTGCTTTAGTTAACTTTTAATTCAGTATTTAGACTATTATTTTGCATTTCATTAAGTAAACTGTCTGTAATAATCTTAATTCTCTAGATGTGTTTTCTTTTCTTTTTTAAGATGAATATTTTATTTAATTCTGTGATGAATGTTCTAGATGTATGCTTTAGCTTCTGCAATATGTACTTCTTACTACTTATACTTAGTATTGTGATGTGATCAACATATATGAAATACTAATACTCATGTATATTGGATTCTTCCCCCATTTATAATCTAATGTACATAAGTATCTTACCTAATACTTAAGATTAGGAATTTTCACTTACCTTAAGGATTAGTACTCAACCCTCTTCTCTATTGGGGTTGGATCTCAGCAATTCTTTATTCAACAGTGTATTAGGGGAGGTTCAGCAATCCTTCCCATGTAACGCACTATTTTGTCGCTGATTGTTAACTCTTTTGTGCATGGTGACGGGACTGGGTGTTACAGTTTATATTAGAAAAATATCATAAAGTGTCAGATAATAAGAATATTTCTATCTACTTTATGATCTATTTTCTGTAGTAGGTATGATCACAATCACTAAGTATAAGAAAAGCAGCATTCATAGTTCATCCAACTGAGATCTCTAAAATTAAGCTAAGAATATCTGGAAAAGACACCTCAGGACTTGAACAAATTTTAAAAAAGTAATATATATATAAAATAAGTGAAATACATAAACTTGAAATAAGTGAAAAACTAGAGCTAATATTCAAATGAAATTTTAGGAATGGAATGTCAACAACATGGGTTCAACTACTACCTTAGATTATTCGATGAGTATTGGACATTTGATTTCCAGGATGGTAAAGTTTATGGTAGGGTCATTAGTGGAGTGTCCCCTTGTGGAGTAGAAGTACTAAATAAACTCCTAATCTACTCAACCTTTAGAAGAACCAGTCTTTATATTCTTACTAAGGAATGGTTGGATAATGTGACTGCTACCTTTCGAGACACAACATGTCCTGATGGCTATCTCTTTCAAATTTTGGGAATGCTACTCAGAGGATCAGCTAAGAGATGGTGGTTATGGACCTATAGAATATTAGTAAGGAAGCTTCTTGGAATCATGTACAATAATTTCTATACTACCTTTATGGAAGAATATTATAGTGGATCTTATTAAATTATCTATAGTATTTCCCTTTCACATCCATTTATCATTCATGCCTATATTTATAAATTCTCCTTTGAGAAGTAATGATTGAAATAAATAGTGGATTTTTGTTCTATTCCCTAAATTTGTAACTTTGGATATTAGAGCCATGCATCCAGGTTCCCCTTCAATTCCTATTCCTATTAAAAACACAGTCTCATCCTCTAGTGAACCCAATGAAGTTAACTCATTGGCTAATCTAATGAAGTCTTTAATAGAAAGCAATGCTTAGCAAGCATAGGAAACTCGTGCCCTCATCCTTAACACAGAGCAACCACCAGTCATTCAGATGACCGCTCCGTTCGTGCCACACTTTTTTGCAGATGGTTTCCTACACAGTTTTTTGCGACTCAGGACACCTACCTTCAATGGGGAACTAAACCCCATGGACATAATAAGTAGGCTTAAGCTAGCGGAGAAGAATCTAGCAACCATAAAGTGTCTGAACACTGAATCCATCAATCTAACCACCCACATGTTCCAATATGAGGCCAAAAATTGGTGGGAATAGGAGCGCAATACCAAGTTTGCAGATTATAAACTTGAAAATATTTCTTGGGATCATTTTGTAGAAGCCTTCAATGAAGCTTTTATTCTGGTATCTTTGCAAGCAATACTTGAAGATGAACTACTCCATCTTACTCAGGGTAGAAGATCTATGGCTACTACAAACTTGAATTTCGTCAATTATTCCGCTTCACTCCAAATTTGGTTAAATCTGAAGCCTCCACATGCCACCGGTTTCTAAAAGGATTGAGAGACTCAATCAAAGCTCACTTAATCTCCCAGGAAATTAAGAGTTTCTATGAATTAGTAGAAGTTTCTCGTCTGTAGAAGAATTTTTAAAGCCAAATGGATCACAAGAGGAAGGCTAACTTTGCACCATCCATAAGAGAAAATTTCGGTCACTGAAAGGTGGCGAAAGTAATTAATCTTGTAGATTCACTACGAAGGTTGAAATTGCTTTTTGAAGTTTCTTTGGACTTCAAGCTAGCAACTAGGAGCTTGAACACTAAGCCTAGCCAACTGCAGCACCAGGAAAGATGATTGAAACTCTATGGAAGTCGAGTGGAGATCATGGAGGGTAGTAGGGAAATTGGAACCAATCAGATGAAAATAGAGGATTTGAGCTAGTTCATAGTGAGCAAATAGGCTCACCATGATTTCCAGGGGGTATTTATAGCCTTAGAAGGCTAATGGGGGCTCGGATTGGGATTTCCATTGTGCATTCAAGAGCTAACAATTGGGCTTTATCTGATGAGGGAAAACCTAGGATTACATAGCCTCAATTTTGTGAGGCTCATAGGAGGAGCGGGAGACAGTATTATTGATGTACTGCCACAGTGGCAATAGTTGGGAATTTGTCGGGGCTACTTTGATAAATTAAGGAGAAAGGTGAATAGGGCTCAGAAATATCATGGCCATTTTATCCTACATAAAATCTAACAGAAGAGGTTAGATCAAGTTAGTATTTGATAAGGATTGTCTGATCAGATCATTTAAATAGGTGGATGGTTATGGAATTGTTATCACACAATCAAAACCTCATAGTAAATCCTCTACTATCTAGATAACAAATCTTAAACCATCTAGTTGTTCAAATGATCTGATTAGACAACCCTTATCAAATACTAACTTGATCTAACCTCTTCTGTTATATTTAAGTAGGATAAAATGGCCATGATTTTTTTGAGCCCTATTAACATTTCTCCTTAATTTTCTGATGTAGCCCTGATAGGTTCCCAATCGTTGCCACCATGGAAGTATGGCAATAATCCTGTCTCCCGCTCCTCCAATGATCCTCAATGGTATTGAGGCTATGGAATCCTGAGTTTTCCCTCATCATGTCAAGCCTAATTGTCAACCCTTGAATGCATAGTGGAAATCCCAACCCAAGCTCCCATTAGCCTTCTAAGGCTATAAATACTCCTTGGAAATCATGGTGAGCCTCTTTGCTCACTATGAACTAGTTCCAATCCTCAATTTCTGTCTGATTGGTTCCAATTTCCATATTACCCTCTCTGCTCTCCACTAGACTACCATCAAGTTCCAGTCATCTTCCCCAACATTGTAGTCGGCTAGGCCTGGTGTTCAAGCTCCCAGTTGCCAGCCTAAAGTCCATGGAAACTTCTAAAAACAATTCCAACATTTGGAGTGCACTCTCCCATTAGTTGTTCAATCTATCAATTCAACACATGTACCTCACTACCCTTGAGCTAATTCAGTTTTGTTGCTATAATTTGTGCTTAAATTCCTTGATGTTATGTTTGGGAATGCTTAGGGTCTACAATGCGACTAATGTAGACATCGGCCATGTCCCAACAACAGTCCACATAGTGAAGAACACTATCTGGTTAGGGCTGCCATCATGTAAGGCAAATCTGCTTTCCACAAGAAATTGGCTCCCCATTATGGTGCCTAATTTATTGTGATTGCATCTCGTATCATCCATGTTGATCGATAGGTTTTGTAGCGCTTGATTCAGCCAGAGTGGCAAATGTTTTACTCGAGCTGGGAAGTACTAAATAGTATTGGTGCTCGAGTAAGTTTTTGCTATTCTAGCCACTCCCTCATCATCTCAAGGTTGGCATTCTATTTGCCTATGGATGTTAACTGTTTCTAGATGAAGTGGTTATCAAGGTATAATCCTTATAAATATAACTAACTCCCTACCATAAACCCTATATATATATGTCTTGAGTAGACAAAGGTCCCATTTATTATGACAATTTCACAGAGGGATTACAGTGCAACCAACGTTTCTTAACTAGGTGATCATGAATGAATTAGAGCTGAGTCGTTGGCGTGTCTATGTGATCTGGAATTAGAGATTTTGCCCAAAATTTAGTTTTTTATCATCTAGAGAAGGCGGAAGATGAAGAACCACAGTAATGGGTCGGGTCAGACCCAGACTCCTGCCTTTTCGAATGGGTTATTTAAATAACCTGATTTTCTGGAGTTAAAATTCTCTTATTAATTCATTAATAAATACTAAACCTATAGTTTAATCAAAATAAAATAATCCATTTAAATTATCTAAATATTTTAGTCAAATTAAATCAAACTATAGTGATCTTATATATCATTTTATTTTAAAAAAGCCTAAGGATTCTAATTTTTTAAAACTATTTAGTTTTATGAAGTTTAATTTCTTAATTATTTCCTTATTACCCTAGAAAAGCATTAGTGAATATTAAACTTGACCCTTAGCCAATTTTAATGATTTAGGCCTTGATTTTCTCATTAAGTAGAGAAGAATCAAATAATGCATTGAATTATATTTTTATATTAATTTTGCTAATCACATATTAAGTAGCACAAGACTTTATTAGTGAAAATTAAGAGTACTATTATTCTAATTTAAGTGTTTAAGGTGTCAAATAACTTGTTAGACAGTAAGAAACTTAATTATAAAATAAAGTCCCTTTTCAATAGTTAGAAATGTTAATCAACTTTAAATTAGGATAAATCATGATTAGTGATTGATTACTTGAGTTATTTTTTAACCAAATTGAGTGATTAAGGTGTTAATCTTCTACTTAGACAGTAAGGAATATATTGAAATAGAGAAAATTCAATTTGAAGTCTGATATCTTAAAATCACCATTGGAACCCTTAAATAATATTATTTTAATGGGTAAAAAATTAAAGTGCCTATAATCATGAGCTCAAAACCCCTCATCTATTCCATAACCTTTAAATCATTAACTAAATTTTTTAGAAACTTAGTTTGGCTCAATTTGACATATTAAAATCCTTATTAATCTAAATCTTTATTTTCTCTTAAGTAATTAGGTTTTAAACCATAAGGTGCTTAAGATGTGGCTTAAGATCCACATCCTCTTCTTAAAACTCTTAAGAATTATATTAAAAGTAAATTAAATTAATATGGAATCCTTTTTAGATATGTTAATCATTATCTTAGGCCAAACCCTTGACTTAAATAGAGTGGCTTAACTTTTAATTACCTCTTGATGTGGTTTAAAGATCCACATTTCTTCCGTCAAACCTTACACCAGTATTAGATTAGTGTTAGATTCTATTGAGAGTTATTTAACTCAATATAGTGTTCTCTAAGCTAACTCTGAGTCCATTCCCTATTTTGCTTAAATTAAGTCTTAATTGCTTAAGATTTGGATGTAAGATCCATAAGACTTTTTAAAATTCCTTGAAATAAGTAGTAGTAGTGACCTTAAATATAATTGAGATTAGTTATACTCAATGAGATTTACTTATATTTAAACCTTAGTTAAGTCTAGCTTTGAGTATCTTAGACTCTAAATACTTAAAATCTTAAGCTAAGGGACTTAAACCCCATGAGAGATTACATTAAGATGGGTTGTAGTAAGAAAAATAAAAACTAGGATGATTATTTTAATTATTTAACTTTAGTAAGCTTTACTGTCTAATTTTGAATTAACTTATTAAGTTCTAATGCTTTAATCTTATAAGACTGTGAATTTGAGAATATACTAGATAGTAGGATATTGGAGATCCTGAACTTGTATATCCTTAGAATAGTTAGAATAAATAATTTAGATAATAACACGCATTTTGTTATAGAAGTCAACTACTTATAACATTGAAGTGTTGCTTTACATTTTTTTTCATTGCCTTTGTTTTTGTTAAACTTTGACTTGTAATAATATTTTAGACTTTTATGTTTTATTTTCATTACATTTATTTTGAGATGAATGTATTTTTTTTCTCTTACTACTATTGGGATGTAATGCAAGGATATTATCTTTTTTGCTTCCATACTCCCTGATAATGTTACACTTAGTATTTACTCAAGTAAGTCCTTTGAATTATTATTAATTATGATTAATAGTTCGGGGCTCTCTACTCCTTAGATTAATATTAATTGTGGACTATTACTTGGCTTAACTCATGTTAGTCTTAACCCAACTGTAGCTGGTAATGGGTACCACAATTGGTATTAGAGATTCCCTCTTAATTGTAATTGGATTAATATGACTGTTAATATAATGATAGTTATGGAGGGGAGTCACAATTAATATTAGCGAGTACTATAAGGTATTTGATTGGGCCTATATTCTTATCTACCAAATGGTTTGTTCTCTTTCAAGTACAATTAATAAGTGTATAAACTTGAGACATCTATATTTTATTACATTCTTTTATTTCTCATAATAGAAACTAGAAGGAAGACATCTAGAAATGACACCCTAGAATTAGCAATAAACCTTAAAGGAAACTCAAGTAAATAATGCATATAATAATTAGCTTAAGAAGAGTTGAAATTATAAATGATAAAAGAATTTATGAAAATTTTAAATTGTGCAAACTAAATGGTATTTGACCTTCCAGAGCTAAAGTATTACACTCATAGATTTGATGTCACGTGGGAAGAAAATTATCAGTATGGCCAAAGTCATGTTAGAATTGTGTATGGTGTATCTCCCAATGGATTGCTAGTGCTAGATAAGATCTTAAGGTATCCAGTCTTCAGAGAATTGTATTTTTCCATATTAACTGGAGAGTTGCTACACTGTGTGACGACAGCCTTTGACATCATCCAGTGCCCCAACAATGTTCATATTTAGATCCTAGTTCTTCTTCTACAAAATGGAACAAAATTTGTGGTATACTATTGGCTGGAGACTTGTGAGAAGATGTAGAAGAGAGTATTGTATAGTCACCTATGATGACTTATTTGTTTCCTTTGCTGCCAAGTACTTTGGATGGTTTCATAAGCTATTTATAGTAGTCACTTTTAGCATCATGATTGTATCTTCCTTGTACAGGTTTATCACTATCATCATTAGTAGTTTCACATTTTATCTTTAGTAGTGCTTACGTTCATGAGTGTGATCAATGAAAATTGTTCTTTCTAAGACAAGAAATGAAAAAATTTCTCCTATGTCTAAATAATGAATGTTTTTAAATAATCAAAATTAATCCGAGATCTCCATCATTGACTACTCCAATCAAAATAACATTGCTACAAGCAACATTTCTGAAGAAATTAATGCATTGCTAAGCACAGTGAAGTCATTGATCGACAATCAAGTTTGATAGTCTAGTATAATAAAAAGGTTGATGACAGGTCAAATTGATCAAACTTATGCATCAGCTTTTGTGGCACAAGCTTATATTCCTCCCCCTCATCACCACCATTCTACAGATGGCATTCTACACAGCTTTCTAAAATTGCAAACACCCATTTTCAGTAGCAATTGATCCGCCATGGATGTAGTCAGCTGGATGAAGTTAGATGAGAAGTACTTGACAAGTATTAAATGCCTAAAATTTGAGGCGATTTAGTAAGGACTGAGGAAACATGTTGTCATTAATTTCAAAGTGGTATGAGGGACTTGATCAAGAATCATATCAATTCTCCTCTATCTTACTGACTTCACTTTGTTAGTAGAAACTGCAAGGGTGGCTGAGCACCACTAGTCTTAAATAGAAAAAAAAAAAAAAAAAAAAAAAGGATGTTTCGTGCAACTCCCAATTGTTAGGATTCCTTCAAGAAGCATAGGTCGTGAACTAGAAAGGCTTATTAGATGGAAGTAGCATCATCTACTGAGCCTATTTTAGGTTGTAATAAACCTTACCCATATGGTAAATGCCACCATTTTAGACATTATTGCTACACATGTGTTAGGCAAGGCTAAATGTTCTACCACAAGGACTTCTTTGAAATGGTGGATGGTGTTCACATTGATCACTCCCACCATAAGAAAGTTTTTCAAGCTACTCAAGTCAACTGCAAAAATCAAAGGTTGGCAATCATGCTGCCTTCAATAGCTGAAACCCTTGTCGAGGTTAAGGAGTACTTTGCTGCACCTTGTATGCAAATTCAAAATCCTTTCCAGAAGCGGGTTCGCAACACTGACTTGCTGGTCCTACTCATGTGTACTCTTTGACTCCAGTTGAAGTTGCTGAAGGCAACAATGTTCTTTTAGGTACACATTTTTTAGCATTCCTTCTATTATGAAGTCATTCTCTTTTCAGGCATTTCATTTCAGCAAGTAGTTTTAACTTGTGGTAACCTTCAACATAAGAGCCTTGTGCATAAATGATAAGCTCTGTAAAGTCTTTTTCGATATTAGGGCAAGTCATTCTTTTATTTCTGAGCAATTTTCCAATTTTCTTAGTCTGCTTTCCTATAATTAGCAAAGATTTTAAGTGTTGGACTTCCTTCTAGAGCCCAACTAAATGCCTTCAAATTTTGTGATGCTAAAATTTTGTTTAATAATCAAGCATTCCAAGATAAGTTAATTGTTCAGCACATAGCCAAATTTGATATAATTTTAGGAATGAATTGGCTTAGTAAGCATAATGTGATTATTAATTATCAAAAGATGAAAGTCACCCTTCATTCGCTTAGTATGTTCGAAACTTTTATAGAAAAGTTTGGTACTCAAGCCTCCTTAATAACTGCAATCAAAGCTAAGAAGTTGATTAATAAAGACTATGTTGCTTACCTATGCAATGGAGGACAACCTTTTAGTAGATTATTAAGTCATTAAGAAATTTACGAATGTGTTTCTTGAAGATCTACTCAGATTACCACCTATCTGTGAGGTTGAATTCTCAATCAAAATTTTTTGATAACACAACATATTTCCAAAGCCCGTATAGAATGACACCCAAGGAGCTGCAAGAGTTGAATGAGCAACTACAAGAACTTCTGAGCCAAGAGTTCATTAGGCCAAGTATGTCTCCTTGGGGAGCGTCTGTTTTATTTGTAAAAAAGAAAGATGGTTCCATGAATGGCCATAGACTACCGCAAACTTAAACAGATTACCATCAAGAATAAATCCTCTCTTCTGAGAATTGATGATCTCTTCAATCAGTTACCTGTATCTGTGATATTTGACAGACCAAAATTGTAAGTCTGCACATGCAAGCAAGTGTACGCGATCTGAAGTAATTGAAATGGTGAGATATCGAGAATTTATTGTCCTCTAACTAAAGTACTTCTTTTTCAATAATATTTAAACTATCGCTAATTGAGGTCTTGTTCAAAAGTTAATCTAGAATTTCCTAAATTGGTTTTAATCAACAAGATAAAATGGGGGGAGAGTTAGGTCTCAAAGATGCAAGTTATTATAAACATATGCAACATAATTTTTCTCCAAATGTCATATTTACTGTTCCATCATTTTGTTTATCATTTCAAACATCAAGAGGTTGATTTTCTTTACTTGGATAGTAATTTCTCTTGAACCCTATCTAGTGCTATATTGAACACTCGATGGTTCAAATCAAGCACATAAATATCCTTATAATCGTTCTATGAATGAAGTTATCCTGACGTCTAAGCGGCAAAATTCATATTTTATATTATGATAACAAGGTCTTGATTCCTTCTTGGCTCACACGCTTCTACCCTTAATTGAGCTAAGGCAACGAGCTGCGAAGCTCAGTGAGCTTATGTCACATCGCTCGTGGTTTATTGCACTCTTTTTTCTAACTTAAATCATGAGTGAGTAGTGGGTCTCAATAGATGGGTCAACTGTTATGGAGCTTTGCAGTGGTACTTTTTCGATGTGTCAAGATGTTTTGGCGTTGCAGCGCACTGTGGCAGTGAATTGTGAAAGTTATGCACCACGGCACATTGTAATGCGAAAATAGTATTTTGTTTTCTAAATAAGGAGTTGCTTGTCAAACTATTTCTAAGAGTAAATAAAGCATCAAATTAACTAATCTAACATGGATTGCCTCTCATAAGTGCTTGGTTTAACATCCTTAGCCGGACCAAAATAAGTTCAAAGTTTTATTGAATTCTTCATCACCTCCCTCCAAACCATGTGTGGCATTTTGGGTCAACTATTTGCGCATTTAAGTTTCTCACTTATTATGCTCACAACTTCATTATTTTCCTCGAGCTCTTTATTCACTTCTTCCAAGGACAAAATTCTTTCATAGTTTTTCTTTTCATTTTATTTTCAACATATTTCTAAGACTAAATAAAGCATCTTCTTGATTCTTTATTCAAACCTCACTTTGTATTTCTTTTCAATGTTTAACTCATAATTTATTGCTTCCCTTTGCCTTTCTTTCAAATTTAAATATAACTTCTTATTATCGTTCATTATGCTTAATAAATCTAAGATTTATAGTGTTTTAAGTAAATAAAAACAAACATTTTTATGAGAATATGTATGCTTTGAAGTGATTTTTCTATTTTCAGGGGAAAGTAGAACTAAATTCAAGTCTCGGCTACAAATTGAAATACTGGAAGAAAATCGTCATGACGTGCCACAACACGCTACAGCACATTACAGCAGCCCAAAGACCGAAACACTGGTGCTTCCGCGCGCTGCAGCCCAGCAAAAAATTGAGACTCTGGGGCTACCATGTGCCATAACGAAATTAAAATACTGCCCAGCATTTCAGATGAAGTTAATGTTCGAATGTATCATGCTACCGCACGCTGCCATGGTCTAAGGACTAAAATGTTGGCGCTACTGCGTGCACAACAAAATTAAAATATTGCCCGACACTTCAGATAAATTTAATGTTTGAAAGTATAAAGCTACCGCGCACTGCAACGATCCAAAGATTGAAATGCTGGCGCTACCGCGCGCTACAGTGGGCCAAAGACAGAAACACTAGCACTACCGCACGCCATGGTGGAATAAAAACTGAGACCTTAAAGCTACCATGCACTGCACAGCCCTCAGAACCGAAACCCTGGTGCTACCACACGCCGTAGCGCCTGACATAATTTCTGCCTAGTTACAACATTCAAAACAACATAGGGAAGGCCAAAAGTCTGATTTTATTCTCTTCTCACAGCATGATTCAAATTCTAAACAATTGAAACTGTTTATTACTAAAAGAAATAAAAGATTAAACATTTAAGGTAAACACAACTTTCTAAATAAATAGTTAATGGTGGAATAAACTCTGGAGCAGCTGGAAAGAGCCTATAAAAAGAAGAATTGAAGACTAACAGAGGGTTCTTGATTTTTGGAAAAAGTAAGGATATCTTATATCAGCTGCTCCTACAAGAGATAGAGAAGGAGAGTTCCCCCTAACCAAGGAAGGAGAAGGTTGTACCTTGAAGGAGAAAAGACCAAGTACAAGAATACAAAGGAGAAGAGCAGTAAAAAGGGAAGACAAGCCGATGAACGCTACAGCAGTTCCCAGCACCGTATCATCTTTTAACTTATCTTCTTTTCTGTAAAAGCCATGCAAAGGCTTCCTTATGCATGTAATCTTTTCTGTGTTTTCTTATAATAGCTGCCCAAACCCTCCCTGGGGAGGTTTGGGCGTAAGCATGCAACAAATCAAGAAATAAAAGTGTTTGTACTCTCCGTATATCAATGAATATATTTAAATCTTATATTTTTGATTTAAATACTTTGAAGAATGAAATGGATAAGTAAATATAAACATGAAGATATCTTGGTAAATGCTTGAATTTAAAATCATAAAAACTATTGAGCTCTTTGATCTCTAAGAACAAGGGTTTGCATGTTGAGTGTCCTTGCTACAAATATCAATGACAACATTCGCTATGTGATAATGGCCCGTGCAACCCCTTAGATCTAAGCGGATCAATAAATCCATGGAATTATTAATGATCTTTGTGCTCCATTGCTCACCTTCAGTTTATGCGAGAAGTTTATACATAACTCCTTGCTGGGCTGAGAAGTTGACGCATGTGACACCGAGAGCAACTAGTTGAGCTCCATAGATCATTTTAGGTTTATGCGAGGAGTTAGATGCATTATGTGCTAAGGGTGATGTGACATTGCCCATCTAGCCTAATAGGTCATCTCCTTAGCTAAACCTAAAATTGGTGCATGTGAGCCATTAGTGGAATCACGTTCATGTGATGCAAAACTTATATTGTAGATTTCATAACTTAGACGTAAGCGTTGAATTCATTCACTAATGATCACATGAAAGCTTATGTAACAAGATTGAATATTAACATGTTCACCTCTGAGCACTAGGCTAGACATAGTGCATTTGGGGGACACCCTAGAGATGATTATGTGTCTTGATAATAGTAGTTCATCCATCTCATTCGACACTAAATTAATACAGAAGAGTACTTATATGAATTCTTAATAAATTACATGCTAAGACTCAACTCTTCCTATTTTCTCTAAAAGTAATTTCCAATAAAAGAAAGTCTTGCTTGCTAAAGATTAGGACCAAATTATCAACAAACTCAAATCATCATTCAAACATTAGTGAATTCTTGTAAACTTTAGTCTCGGGATTATATGTCTCAAGATCCCATCATCCCAATATTACTTTAGACAACGTGTAAATACTCGTAGTAATAAGTGAAACTCTTAAACACCGAGGTGCCTTTTCAAATAACAGTGGAGTTCCTGATAAAAACTCCAAAGTTAAGTGTGCTCATGTCGGAACACTCCTAGGATGGGTGACTGTAACAACCCTAGGTTGTTACCCTGGCTAAACCTAGTTTAATTAAGCAAAACTAAGTTCTAATTTTGATTCCATTGGACTCAATGGGTCATTTAAACCTAATCCTAGAAGTTTGGAATCATTTGGAGCAAAAATAGAAAATTTGGTATTTTTGGCTATTTTTAAGCTCTGAAAAATACCTAAATTATTTTGATCTCCAAATTAAAATCTAATTTCATTTTTGAATTTCTCATACCCTAATTAGCTAAAGGTGAATTTTTGGAAATTTTTGGAGCTCATTTGGTCCTAAATTGAATTTGGGATACTTAAGAATAATCAAAAGGAATATTATTCTAATTAAATTAAATAAAAATTTAATTTTTAAAATTTTGAGATTTGCTGTCGGGACCGTGGCAGATCCGCTGCAGGGTCCCGACAGCGGCTCGTCCTTGGCAGCCACGGGATACGTTGGCACGCATCTTGGCGTGCGATCAGACAGCGCAGATTATTCGAGCCTCGCGTCCTCTAGCGCCCGTCGAATCCAAGACCTGATCCAACGGACGAGATGGCTCTCACAGTCTGTTAGTGAAAAACTCCATCAAGCCGTCCAAATGCAACAGATTCGTAGATCAGACGGCTCTGAGCCCCCCGCCACTGTGGATCTTCGTCTCCAGAGGATCCCATCCCGACAGAAGGAAATTTGCCAAATCAAGCCACGTCGGACCTGTCTGCCACCTTCCTGCCAGGTCAGCTAGACCGTTAGGGTCCTTCCCGTAATGGCCGAACTTAGGGAGCTGGGTAGTGTGGCCGAGCTCGTTTGCTCACTGAAACCCTCTGGAGTTCTCCCCTCCTTCTCTGCTGGTGTCCATTGGAATTGCCGCCATTTTAGGAGATTTTCAAGGCTGCAACTGCTGATAGTGGGTGTGGTTTGGTGTTCAAACACCCAGGAACTTGTCTTGAGCTCAGCTGCCCTAGCGTCTTCCATCACGCTAGGCTCGCCATCTCCTCAGGTACAGCCCATTCCCTCCTTTCTGTCAAGCTAAATTTAGCTCGGCATTTGCTCGCTCAAGCCGTAGATGTTGCGTAGGACCTCCCTCTAGCTCCCCTATGGATGATCGAATCCATGGGTGAAGTCTGGCAGTGCGACAGACAGCGAATGTGCCATCTGAGTGCACTGCCAGAGGGACCAATGGCTCGCCCAATGCCTCCGTCTCATGCTCAATTAACCATCAGGACAGTATCTCAAACCTCAGGGCAATAATTGTAAGCTGGTATCGAGGGTTAGGTTCGACCAGATCGATCAATTCGACTGGACTCGATCAATTCAGTCGAAGCTCTAAATGGCAAAATGCATCGAGTAGCACCCCACTGATCCAGACCACCTCAGGACCTCCCGAGTCGACCTATCGCTCCCTCATCGATCCCTGAATGTGTAGGGATCGAAATAGCGACGGCACGTGGACTCTGTGAGGAGAATTCACTCCTCACAGGTGCGCCAGCTGGAGGATCTCAGCCGAGTAATCATCCAGCGATCCCGCACCTCCCCATTAGGGCTTCTTAGGTTAATCGAAGCGTCTAGGGTCAGGGAACGTGTAGCTGTCGGAATCGAGGCGTGGCGTGACCGGAGCGCGGAGAATTTGGCGCAGGAATCCGGCCCTAGGGTTCGGGCTATGGGCACGTGCGAGAGGAAGAAGACGGCGATTTTTGGGCCGGGCCGACCCCAACCCGCGCGGTTTGAATTCGGGGCACGGTTAATTAATTAATTTTAGGATTGCATTTTTAATGATTGTAAATGAAATTAATTAAACCCTATAGTTTTAATTTAAATAAACATTCAGATTAAATTATTTGAATAACTTTAGTTATACAGATCCAAATGGTATGATCCAATATATCATTGGAATTAAAAAAATTCAAGGAATCTAAATATAAAATAAAATCTTATATCCAATAGTTGGATTAAAAATTATTTGCTAAACCTTTTCTATTTTTAATTAAATCATATAGAATTATTTGATTGTCCAATTAATGAAATTAAGGGCTCAGATTGCTCCTTGAACCCTAAGGAATAAATTCAGACCCTCAAAGGTAATTTTGGATAGTTAATTTCCTTAATCACTCCTTAACCACCCTAATCAAGGATTAGTGAGTTGAACTTTAATTAAGCCTCTAATTTGAGTGGGGATGATCTCTAATAGCATATTAAGTCTAGTAGAACCTAAGTGTAGGGTTGGATTGCCCTAAAATGCCCTAATTTTACTAATCACCCTAAGTGGCTTAATTAAGTGATTAGTGCTAATTAAGATCATTTAGGTCATTAAAACCTAAAATAAGGGTGTTTCCCACTTCATTAAGTAATATGAAACACATTAAAATAGATTAGAACAAATTTGGGTAATTAAACCTTAAAATCCCAATTTTAGCCTTAAGAAGGGCATTTTGGTCATTTTGGTCATTTTGACCAAAATGTTAGTGTTCTTTAAAGATTGAAAAATTTCAGTAAACCACTATAAAGTAGATTGTAAATGTTCTCTAAAATCCTAGAACAATAATAGTATTAATATAATCATTAATCCATGAGATATATATTAAATCCTTAATTAAGATACTTAGATCTTAAGTTTTCCTTATAAAGATCATATGGCCTTAAACTTTAAATCTAATAATTGAAATGGTCAATTATCTCATTAATAAGTTCAGTTAAGATAACTTAAGAATTAAGTGTTAAAAGAAAAGTAATTGGAAATGTCTAAGTAAAAATCTTAGCTTAAGATCTAAAGTGATCAAAACTCAGACCCTTAAATCTTAAGTAATCTAAAGAGATTATCATGAGCTTAAATGTTAATCAAATGCTTAGAATTTTTAAAATATCATCTTAATGAGTTTAATTACAGTGATTATAAGCTTAGATTTTAAAAGAAGCATAAATTAAAGCTCCTAAGTTAACATTTAGTTAGAAGTCTAAGATGATCAAACTTCAGATCTTTAGATCTTAGATCTTAGACTTAGATCTTCAATTTAAATTAAACCACCTCCAATTGAAATTCCTTAATGATTGATTGTTTAATCCTTTGAAACCTTCCATGTGGGTATAGAATGATTCAATCAATAAGATAATGAAATTATCTTAAAGATTGAATACAGATCTTAGATTCTTAAGTTATTAATTGATTATTTTATCTTATAATCAGTAGAATAGCCTTTCACTAAGTTCTTAGTTCCTGAATCTTGCAGCTTATAGGACTCTTTACCTTTAATTTGGGGTATTAAGTGTGAACTTTAGATCCTTATTAAGATATTACCTAGGATTTGGGATTTGAACTCAATATAGGGTTTAAGTTCTAAATTCTTAAATCTTGATTTATTTAGTCAAGATTTGGGTAAGAGAGTAAAATATTAATAAATTAGGTCGTTGATTTGCTTACTTAAACTATATAGTCGTCACATGATTATTGGATTAGAACTTGTTAAGTTCTAATGTTGACTTTAAGGACGTAAATCTGAGATTCTACTCGATAGCTGGATATTGGAGATCCTAAACTTGTACCTTCTCAGAATAGTTAGAATTGGTAATTAGATAACATTAGATATCACATGAGTATAAATTGAGTCTCTTGCTTACTTGACTAGATTGATTTGCTTACCTTGATTTTTGAGCCCTATTCCTTGAGCATAATAGGAAGACTTAGGATATGGATGATACATCCTAAGCTAGTATTAGAATTGCATATCATTCAGTTTTGTTTTGTTTGCAGTTAGTAGAATATGTCCTAGCTTAGTCTGCCTCTTCAGTAGTAGTATTGTATAGACTGGACTCAGACCTAACATATTTGGATGGCTGGGCTGGGGATTGATTGATGGATATTGGAGGCCCTGTATGGCCTATTGGCATGGCAGTACTATGTCTTAGGCTTATGGCTACTTTAGCTGGATTGTATTGTTTTCTGATTTGCTTTGCCACATGCTTTAGTGGCCTTATTTTTAGTCTTCGCTCACTTTGCCACATGCCTCAGTGGCCTTATATTTCATATATTGCTTTGCTTTTGCCACATGTCTCAGTGGCCTTTCTTTTTCATATTAATCTGCATGTTGTATGTATACTCTTATGGCTTATATATATGTATAAATGGCATGTTTAGGATGCTAGAATTTTATCATGTTCAGTACTTGTCTTCTTTTATACTCAGTATGTTTTATTGTAATCATAATCATGTTAGGATAATATTTATTTCAGTAGTTGCAGTTATTTTTGCTTTTAGCCTCACCTTGTTTATTTGGTGTTTTGTATGATATTTCACATACATATTGCTTGCTATAAATGGATAGTTTATAGTATTCCACTTCTTGTATAGCTTGTTGCACCCCATAATTGCTTGCATGTTAAAAATAATTTAATGTGATATCTTTCAATATTCAGTTCATTTAAATAGCCAAAAATGTACTTAAACAATTATCTAACTGTAACCTTTTTATTTTGTTGGCTGGGGCCCTGACATTTGTGATACCGACAAATGTCAGATTCAGACATGTTCGTGGGCAGCATCGCAGAAGAGGAGTAGATTCAGGAGGAGGATCGTGCTGCTACTGTTTAGTTAGCTGTTGCCTTTTTATTTTAGTGAGATTGAGAGATATTTTTATTTTCTTTAAACTTCAGTTTGTAATAATTAATTCTAGATGTATTTTATTTCTGTATTGTGATGAGTTACTATATTGTATTCTCTTTTCCTACTATGTATGCTTGTGGATGTTACTATATTTTGTATTGCTTCCGCCACTTTGATATTTATATTGATGAATGTTATAGCACTTGGTGATAAGTCCTTGGCTTAAGGCAGGTTGGGTTTACCTAACTTTACTTAAGTTGAGGATTTGCTACAGTTGAAGCATCGTACTTCCTTATTATCAGTACGGGGGGCCCCACAGTGACTTACTAGGAAGATATCTTCTAAGGGCAAAACTGTGAGGCCTTTCTGGCAAAAGCGAACAATACCATGGTACTTAAGAGTTTGGGCCGTTACACCCCGTGCACTAGCATGTGAGCGCATACATACAAAAATAGTCTGTCAAGTTTTTGGCATTGTTACCAGGGAACAGTTTAACAGTTTCGTATTAAAAACAACTAGATAATAAATGGTGATTTGCCTTTTTTTTAATGCATATATTTTTCTATTTTTGTAATTACATTTATTAATACTTTAGTTCTATTTTTTTTATTTTCATTTGTTGTGAACCACAACACTCTCTTAAGCAGAAATTGAGGTTGCATGAGAAGAAGAGATTGTGCAAACACTCTCTTTGATCCTGAAATAGAGAGAATCTACTTAAGAGCTAAGAGAGAACAATTAATCATAAATCAAGCACAACTAGAGATGGATAATTTGGATGGAAATCGTGTGGGGGGATTAGGAGAACAAAGGGGTAGAGCTTTAAGAGATTATTCTTTATCGACTATAAGGGTAATCCCTCATGCAATCGTTAGGATAAATGTATAGGCAAACAACTTTGAAATCAAACCATCAACTCTATATATGTACAAAATAGTCAATTTAGTGGGTTAGCCACGGAGGATCCTAACTCACACATCTCCAACATTTTGGTGATCTGTGATACATTTAGGTACAATGGTGTGACTGACGATGCTATTAGACTTAGTTTATTTTCCTTTTCATTAAGAGACCATGTAAAAAGCTGGCACAGTTCTCTACCTAGCGATTCTATTTGCACTTGGGACTATTTGGCAAAGAAATTCTTAGCCAAATATTTCCCACCTACATAGACAACAAGGTTAAGGTTTGAGATAACCAACTTTTGCCAACATGATGGAAGACACTATATGATAGTTGGGAATATTTCAAGGAGTGCCTTAGGCACTGCCCCCATCATGGGTTCCCTCAATGGATGCAAGTGCAAATGTTCTACAATGAATTGAATGCATCCACTCAGACCCTTATTGAGGCAGCTATAGGAGACTCTTTGAGTAGCAAAAACTAGAAAGAAGCCAACAACCTATTAAAAGAGATGACTAACAATGTGTACCAATGGCCTACTGAGAGGCTTAATCCCAATAAAAAAGAAATTAATAATGTTGACGAGGCCAATCAAATTTTAGCTCTCCAACAAGAGATAAACGCATGAAATAAAAAAATTGGGAGCATAAACATGAACAATGCCTAAGAAATTTACTACAATTTGTGTGGGGGGAAAAATAGTAGTGACAACTGCAACTTGAATAACCTCTTCGCACCTTCTAGCATGAAGAAAGTAAATTACCTAAGAAATAACATTGCAAATCAACACCTACAACCCTAGATGGAGAAATCATCCAAATTTCTCCTGGAGTAGAAATAACATAATTGAAAATTTCACCAGTAATACTTCACAACCTAGACAAGGGAAAATTTATAAAAACAACCTACAAACCCAAGATTCAAGCTTAGAAGGAGCCTTCAATGCTTTCAAGGCAGATACCATTCAATTCATGAGAAGAACTGAAATGATAATAAACTAGCATGAGGCCTTAATCCAAAGGATTGAAGTGTCCCTTAGGAACATTGATGTCCAACTAGGACAAATTTCCCAATAGCTATTTACTTGTTAGGAGGGAACTCTTCCTAGCTCTACTGAAGTGAACTCCAGGGAAATGGTAAGTGTTATAAACTCTGATAAGATAAAAAGGGACTGCCTAGGAGATAGCTTGGGAGAAGAAATTGAGGAATGGCAAGCTAGGACAACTAGTGCTAGGCATTTAGTAAGAAACATAATTGCAAGAAAATGTGAAGACCCGGGACGAATGAACATTCCATATTTCATCAAAGGTGAGGTTCTTTTGGATCCTTTGTATGATCTAGGAGCCTCAGTCAATGTGATGCCCTATTACATTTATAATGGCTAGGAATTAGGGGAATGGAAAGCACCCCACAATAAAATTTTCCAACTTGGACTAATTAACCCCGGTAGGTGTGGTAAGGAATGCTGATGTGGGTTTAGGAAACTTTATAGTTCCCACTGACTTCATAATCTGTGAATGGGATAGATGGAATAAAATTTTTACTATCATATTTGGAAGACCCTTCCTTGCAACCACCCAAGCAATAATAGATGTGGCACGGGGAATAATGACCATTATAATAAATGAGAGAATTGAAGACATAGACCTTATGCCCTCAGAGTTTATATAAGGGAATATTGAATTAAATTAGAGAAGAAAATTTTGGGAAGGATTACCTCAAAGCAATATTGAACTGAAAAATCTAAATTTGATTGAATGCAATTCTGAGAGCAATAAAAATGCCTCACCTAGAGGAAATGTTAAGGAGCTAATAAAAAACTAGAAGGGGGAAGCAAAAAAGGAAGGGCATTTCTCAATCCCAATCTGAGAAGAGATAAATGGAGAATGAGAAATTTGAAGTTATGGGTTTGAGCATAACTTCTGTTAGTGCTCACTGATGCACTTCAAAATTCTAGAAAGAGAGACCCCCGGATAGTTAGTTGTTTAAGCTCTAAATTTGGTTAGGCTGATAACTTTAAATAAAGCGCATGTGGGAGGAAACCCAATCCATTTTGAGTTTTAATTTTGTTGTTTGTAGGCCATAATTTGTTCATTTGGAATTAAAAAAAAAAAATATGGCAACCTGGTTGATTGAATTAGAATAATTAAAACTTGTTAAAGAGGTTTTTTTTCCAGCAGACGCTGTAGTGCATCGTAGCACCCCTGATCCCAAAACCTTGGCGCTATCACGCGCAATGCAAAATTTCTCAGCTGTAGGCTTTAATGATTGGGCGGCAATTTCCATGTGTTCAACGTCGCTACTGTGTGCCTTAGATGTTGAACCCTGAAAAACTGGCTGGAAAGAATCATCTTGTTACATTCCCAAGGACTGTATGCTTCTCACACTTTTGTCATACATTAAAGACTTTTTGACCAGCAATTTAAGTGTGTTTTTATTTCCATTAAAGTGGATAAACAAAATTTTGGGCATCTATAAATTGAGAGGAGTGGAGAGGATCATCACACACCTTTCCCTTAAACAAATTTTTGACTTCATATTTAAAACACCCTACACATCTTCTATACTAATGGAATCCCAAAAGAAGAGTGTGGCGAGCATGGGAGCAACAACCTCAACTTCTAAAGGTAATTTCAACAATAAGAGGTTCTCCTTAGTGGAGGCAGAACGACATTTTGTCAAGATCACATCTAAAAGAAAACTTATCCTGGAGACGGGGTTCACCCTCCCTTATCCAATTATTCACAATGATGTGGCACACTAGGGGTGGGAAAGCTTGACCGACTTGCTGACCGATTCTTATCCAACCATTGTATGGGAAGTTTTGGCCAACACAATGAATGCGAAAGGGCAAAATAATTTTGTACGAGGGAAGGCAGTAAACTTTGGGCTCGAGCAGATCGAGCATATTTATGGACTCATGTCAGTAGAGGAATGTGCCTACCAAACCTGCTTTAATGCTAAATTTGAACCCTCTGCTATAGAGAATACCCTCACCTCTCATGATGTTAACTGGAAAGGGAAACTCACCAACATTCCACCAGCCCTCCTTAAGGACTCATGCAATCCGTGGCATGTTCTCTTCTCTAGCAAAATAATGCCATCTAGGAATTTAATTGAGGTGACTCTGTCAAGGGCAATGTTAATTTATGTGATCGAACGATCGAGAGATATTCATATCTTCAAGGTCATTCTTGAGCACCTTTAGCACTCCTTGAATGAACCTTGTGCAACTTTAGCTTTTGAGTCCTTAATTTATGGGATTTCCTTGGCTAAGGGGTCAACATAATATCTAGTGACACAGTGATTCCTCTCTGTATCCCTCTCACATGCTATAATCTGCATTTGCTCTATCGAGAAGGGAAGAAGAGTACGAGAAGAAGACATGGAGAGGTAAGAGAAGCATCATCATCTTCTTCAAAGATAATGTTAAGATTAAAAAACCTACAAAAATGAATGACTAAGATGAGGGCTTATCAAACAAAAATGGGGAGGTGTTTGGAGGAAGACAGGCGGTATTACAAATCCACCTTATTTAAGTAGCACTAATTACAGCATGACTTTCACTCATCTCTCGAAACAATGTTCTCAAATTGGAGCTTGCATGGTGGACCGGGAGAGTGTGTCTTCCCACAGCCCCCATAGTTTGTACCCCCTACAAACTCACAATGGCCCGAAGAAGATGAAGATGAAGAAGAAGAAGAAGAAAATGAAGAAGACGACAATGAAGATGATGATTGAATAAGTTGCTACTTTTATTTTCCTTTCTATTCTTTATTTGGTTTTAATTTGTACCTTGTTTTTGTTTTTAATAAATCTTAGTGAAATCATTCCTCCACTTGCTTGTGCTACAGAAATTTTGATTTTATTACTCCATTTTTCTGTAATGTTTTTTTTTTATATAACATAAGCATTTATTTGCAATGGTATATCAAAACTTTTCCTGAAGCTGAGTTACTTAATGACACGTGATACTTTGAAATTAAATGTATCAAAATTTCTTTTGCTGAATGTAAGAATGCCCTTGAATCACTATAGTACCCTAAACTCAAAAATCAATGTTGTTGAAACATAAGTGTGGGGGTGGGGAATTAAGGAGCAAGAGATGGTGAAATCAAGAATGTGATAGGCTTCTAAAGAACTTATTGAATGCAATGAATAAAATAGGGATGAGGGATATGTCTCTCCCTTGGAATGAGTGCAAAAGAAATTTAAGGGATAAAAAAAATATCTCTCCCAAAGTAATTGAAAAACTGAGAAATAAAGATGAAGAAGTAACATTCATTGCTGTTTATTAGAAGAAGCACACATAGCACCAAAAAAAAAAAATCTTAAACACCGAATCTTATCTCTTCTCAACTAAGTAAACCCAGAAACCCTCCCAAAATATTTGGGTCTAGCACCATTAATCAAGAAAGAGGGATAATAGAATAGTGAAAAGAGGAGAAAATACTAGGGCTAAGTACAATTCTTGAGGAAAATAAATTCAATTAATCGGGCTATTTAAATAGCCCGATCAAAAAATGCGAGTCAAGGCTTGGCCCGATCCATTATCACTTTCTTCCTTGCAGGATTCCCGACAGGTGAGCGCTTAGGGTTAAAAATAAACATTGAATTCAAGACACCCATGCCACCTCATGGCCTAGTTTCAATTGTATAATGCTCCTTGTATCCAAATGTACCAACCTAATGCCCCTTGCGGGAGTGCCAAAGATGCTAGTATGTTGGACACTCCAATTTGCGCGCTGTAAATTCTACAGTTTATTATGGGGAACAAATTCTCCCCACATATGCAACCATTTTCCTGGCTATTGATCTCAGCAAGTTTAGTGTGTCGAGACGGAGCAAAGACCCATCCTAGCATGCAAGGAGTAGTGCTAGGATGTTGGGTTCTTATTTGGGCTTCGGTGTTATGGAGTAATGTAGCTTGATGAACCACACATCAATAAGGGATTGAAACAAACTAAGTTGCACTGGATTGAGGCACCAATTTCTAGTGAGTAGCTAATGAGCCTCACTAACCGATATTCCCGATCCAGATAGTGAATTATTTTATTGTCTGGATTGTGACAAATACTCAATCAACATCATATGATTATCTAATTATCCTAGGATGGTTGCAGCACAACCAATAATTCAAATGATAAGCATTGATATAACATTGTGCCCATTCAGCTCAATGGGAATATATAGATACCTGAATAGAAGGAATCTGAGGAATTGCAGACAGGAAAAATTGATTCACTCAGCTGGACTAAACTTAGAAGCTACCCTAAGTGTGATGACCTAGTGTTAGATTAGAAGTCTAGACCCAACACTGAGTGTCATTGTAGTACTTAATAATAGATTTGTAATCTTTAATCCACTATTAGGCACTGCTAAGCTAAAGGATCTATAAGATAGGGAACATAGACACATTTTTAAGAAAATTAAACATTCATTCCATTAAATTCATTCAAAAAAAAACAAATTCATCCCAAATTTAATAAATAACACAATCCATTTACTTTAAGTTTATAATATTTTAATAACAATGAAAAGTAAACTCTCTCATTCTCACCAAAATGAAACAAAGGTAAATAACTTCCAAGGTCTTCAAATCTACTCTTAGATCTCCAGCTCCTCTCCTAGCTCACTAGCTAACTCCACCCCAGGTTTCTAATCTACAGTATTTAGTTCTTAACACGATAGATCACACCCAATAAAAGGAAAACAAGTGGTTAGGCCTATAAAGTATAAGCACATTTTAGGGCTTCTAACTATTTATGTTTAAGGATAACACATTTAGGTTAAGCAATAAGGTGCAAAAATACAATAAAGGTAAAGTAAAATTGGAAATGAAATATATAATAAAAGGACATTAAAAAGTAAAGCAGTATTTGTACTCATGCACACAAGCTAAGCCTTCAAAAGAGAGGTTAAGCAAGTAAACACTTATACGAGGCTAACTTATATGCAAATGTTATAAAGAAAGTATAGCAGATATACAGTACATAGAAATGAGTTTAAAGTAAATAATTTCTAACAACCTATATGCAAATATAGTAAAGGAAACAAAATTGAACTATAGTATGTAACAATGATTGTAGAATAATGTTAAATAATTAATTAATATTCAATATTTTATTAAGTTTTGTTCTATGGACTCATACAGAACAAAATGAGGAGTTAGATATATCTTCCCAACTATCTGAGATGGGTCTCCTGTATGACAACACATTGCCCCTCAAGGACATGTGTGTTCTTTTGATCACTCCAAAGTTAGTCCTGGCTCAAATGTCTGCACAGACTAATCCACTTTGAATGAAACCCCTTATTTAGTTACAATTATGATTATGCAATGATTATGATCAATTAAATAAGGTTTCAAAGCATAGCAGTATACTAAAAGATTGTCAAAGTAAATTGAGCAACTGATATCAATTTGTTATCTAATTTTATTTATCTACCTTAATGATTGGGGTTAATTGAATGCCTAATTAACTTAAGACATAGTCCTTAGATCAATTGATAAGCATATATATATATATATATATATATATGAAAAAATGTGGTTTCTTAGTTAATTGAACGCCTACTTTTCTAGATGGAGGTACACCTGGCAAATCTTTAGAAAATACACCAGCAAAATCACTCACTATTTTACATTCAGCAAGAGGAATGTTCTCCTTAACTTCTGTAAAGACCCACTTAAGTAGTAATACATGAAACTCTTAAATATCGAGGTGTCTTTTCAGATAACGATGGAGTATTTGATAAAAACTTTAAAGTTAAGCATGCTCATATGGGAGCACTCCCAAGATGGGTGACCAACTGGGAAGTTATCTTCTGAGGGCAAGACTATGAGGCCTTTCAGGCCAAAGTGGATAATACCTTGGTGCTTAAAAATTTGGGCTATTACAAATGGTATCAGAGCAGGCCATAGGGTGTTAAATAGAAGCTAAGTGCCATACAAGACAAAGTTTGACTTCACGAGAGCAGCCACTTAAACCCATGATGGTTAAGGTACTACATGACTGTGGGTACCTCTTGAGCCTGTAGGGGCTATCTCTAGTCCTATTTACCCAATAGATGGTTCTTAGATCTGTGTGTGGATACTGACAAGGACATCAGTTACTTAAGTTTGGGAGATTATAAGGACCTACTTAAATAGTAATACGTGAAACTCTTAAACATTGAGGCACTTTCTTAGATAATGATAGAGTTCTTGATAAGAACTCTAAAGTTAAGCATGCTATTGTGGGAGCACTCCTAGGATGGGTTAGCTACTAGGAAGTTATCTTTTGAGGGAAAAATAATAAGTCCTTCTGTAATAACCTAGGTTGTAACTTAGGTCAATTAAGACTAATCAAAGTCTTAATTGAGGTTCTAGTATACTAACTAAGTTATTTAGAACTCATCTTTAAGATCTAGGTCAAATCAGGAATCAACTGAATCAAATTTGGATTTCTGGAAAAATCCCAAAACCCTAGAATTTGACTTTTTATTTAGACCTCAGATTCAAAATCCGACTTTGACATTGCGTTCATCACCCCCAAATTAGCTAGGGGTGAAGTTTTGGATACATTTGGAAGTCATTGGATTTTTGTCAAATATTTTAATATTATTTAATACTTAAAAAATCAAATAATTAAATACTCGTCGTATCGAAAATTCGAGTGCACCGTTGTGTTCCTCACCCCTCAATTAGCAAGGGGGGATTTATTGAGAATTTTTAGAATACATTTAATAAGGTAAAATTGATTAATTAAATTTGTATAATATGAATTAAATAATAATATTAATTATTATTCTGGGATTGGACGGTCGAGGCTCATTGTACCGACGCGTGTCCCAGGTGCTCGCCGCGCATCCTCCACAGTTTCGACAGATGGAGGTTGACCGCTTTCCAGCTAGGTTTAGATTCATATGAGCTTCGCACTTCAATGAAAAACTCTCCAGTGAAGATTTTTATTGAATCGAGCACAGGCATCATCCGAAACATCTTTGCAAAACTTCAAAGCATTCATAGCCATGATCCAGGTACATGCATATACCCTTGATCTTTGTCAATAATTGCAAAAACAAGTTTCGATTCCTTATTTCACAATTTAGATTTTTGAATCAACGGACCTGATCGCACTCAAATGAGTCCAATCGGCGTAAATTAAGTTTGAACCATAGTTCAAACCGTTATATCTTCGTCCCGATAGAGGTGGTTAGGGTTAGGTTTCGTGAGAGCTACGTAATCCCTTTAGCTTCGTTTCGGGTGGCAATCGAAAGGTCTCACCGAGAGCTTTCGATTGAGGTACTACTCGGCCCCCATCGGCAACCGTTCGGCGGTAATCTTTGATGCCCTAGGCATCTCCGTTCGGAGTGCTCGCGTGCAGAGGAGAGACCTCGGGGTCAGGCCGGGTCGACCCGAACCCGACCCGAAATCACGCGTCACGTTGTCTATGGGCCCCGCATGCATCAAACCCGTCAGGCGCATGGGTCCCACCCGCGGTTGTCTGGCCTGTGGATACTTGCCGCGTGTTATGTGGGACCCCCGCTGTCTCCTCGAGTCAGTGTTGGTGGGTCCCGCTCGCGCCTCAGCCTCTCCTGCTGCGCCACGTGCGCCCCTGTGGGCTCCACCTCTGCCGCCGTCTGAATCGCTGGGCCCGCATCTGTAGAAAAAAAAAATTAATATATTATAGTTTTAAATAAGTAAAATTTATTAATTTAAAATCAGTATAATTAAATTGATTTAATTTAATTAATTATTCCTAAACTTTAAACATTAATATCTTGCAAAATACATGTCCAAAATATACAAATAAATATATCATTTTGATTAGTAAAATTAGAGGAATAATATGAAACAATCAAATTTCCATTTGGACATATATTTTGCATAATGACATTTAGAACCCCTAAATAATCTTTAAATGTCCCAAATTTTGATTTATCAATAACTTTGTACCTCTTAATCCAAACATACCCAATATGGGTCTCAAAATACTCAAAAAACCCTAAGGAATATTTTAGTAGTGTTAACTTTGCTGTTTGGATTAGATTTAGACTAATCACATTTAGGACCTAACCCTAATTAGGTCAAATAACCCTAGAATTTTAATTGACCATAAGTTAGTTAATCAAACTCCAAATTAGGTGATTCAAATATCAATTTAGATTAGAAAAACCTAATTTACAGTAATCTGTAAAAATATTTAAGATTCAACGGTTAGATCTCCTAAACAACCCTAATTACTCTAAAATTTGATTAGTTAATATTAGCAAATCTAATGATCTAAATTGAACAATTTAAGTTTCAGATAACTCCTAAAGTAGATTAGAACCTAGTGGTGTGGTTGGTTTAGTGATTTGGTAATTAATTTTACTAATCACTCACTAATCACCCTAAACCTTAATTAGGCCATAACTTAGCCAATTAGAGTCCAAATTGAGCCTACCACTAGTCATTGTGATCAGTGGATCATTTGTGATCTACAGCCATTGATTTTTCTCCATTTGGATACCAATTAACAAAATTAGGATTTTTGACCTTTAATTAAGAAATCATAAATTACCATTTTATCTTTAAGCTTGTATTGGCCATAACTTGGCCAATACTTATCAGAATTTAGCAAATTTGGATTATATGGAAACTTTAGATAGTAAGCAACAATAAACTAAAACAAAATTTAGATTTCACTTAGCCAAATTACCAAAATTATATTATAAACATTCTAAATAGTAAATAAAGTGATTTAGAATGGAAATCTTATAAGTTCAAACCTTAATTTTATTTTTGAATCAAAATCTCATTTTAAGCCCTTAATAAAATCCTTAAGTAAAATTTGAGTGTTCTTCCTTCCTTTGAACTTCTTAGAACTTTCCATAGGTCTTATAACACTAGTTAGGAAGTGTGTCTGAGTGTTACTCTTAGTACTTAAGAGCTTCAATTCCTAGGATTAGGAATAGATCCTAGGCTAGAATTTATCTATTGAGTAAATTGGGTTACTCAATAGGTGAAACCTTGAGTTTACTAGTTTATAGATTTTTCTTAATTTATTTAATAATTATTTGATATTTAAATCTTAGAATTAAGGGTAGAGATCTATCCTAATGAGATTAATTTAATCATTAGGATTTGCCTTAATCAAATCTGTGAGATATGGGTTTTAAACCTTAGAGCCTTAGATGAACCTTTGGATTAAGTGATTAAACCCCATATTTGGAGTTTAATTCTTAATCCTTTCATCTTAATTTGATCAATTAAGATGGGTTAGGATTATGATAAAATATTAAAATAGGACATTTGATTTATTATTTAACTTGTATAGTCGATATTGATTTGATAAGATTAGAACCTGATCAGTTCTAATTATTTTCCAACCTGTAAGGTCATGAATCTAAGTTACACTCGATAATAGGACTTGGAGATCCTGAACTTGTGTAACTTAGAGTAGATAGAACGATTAAATTAGATAATAAATGGATATCACCTGTGTCCTAGTTGAGTCTCTTGCTCACTTTGACTTAGATGCTTTACTTACCTTATTTTGAGCCTTCTACCTTGTTTACATATATTAGACATAAACATTTGATAAGTGTTTCATGTCAACCTTGTTTTACATAATAACATTTGCATATGTCATCATCATTATCAAGTTTAACATTTGATTATTAGAATGTAGCCTAATTAGTATGTCTTTTTCCTGTACCTAGACTTTAGTACAGGCCAAACCTAGACCTATGTCAGGCTAGGGTGGTATATGTCTGTTTAAAGTGAGTCTAACCAAGTCCTAGGCCTAAAATTGGCTAGGATGGTATATGTTAGACTATAAACTTCATGCCTTACATCCTTTTATACCTTTGTTGGCATTACTAATTTAGGTACATTTCTAACTTAAATTGTTCATCTTATTTCAGTTCATACTTATTGCTTCAGTTTACATTTTAGTACTTGATTACTTATTATTCTTCAACATTTACTAGCTTTACTTATACTTATAGGATGCTAGTTTTACTTATTGTTTGCATTTATAGGATGCTAGTTCACTTTTAGTTACTTACTTGATTTATATGATTCATTTACTTTTATGTTAACTAGCATAGTCTTGGATTGATCATACGCATGTTTAGGATGTATTTTTTTTTCTAGTCACTTGTTTTATACTTACCTGATCTTATTGCAGTTGCTTGGAGGAGGTATGTGCTTACTTCCTAGTTGTTTCAGTTATAAACTGTTTGTTTATAACTTTGTCTTATTCTTTCTTATGCGTTCTTGCACCCATTTATACGCTTTTATGTTTATTTGCTTATGGTGATATCTAATGAACTTAATTAAATTGATTACCCTAAATGTACTTAGACAACTATCTAACTAGATTTTTCTTTTATTGGCTGGGGCTCTATCATTGTGAAATCGACAATGGTAGATTCTGAGGTATTTGGGGTGATAGAGCCTTCAGGAGAACTGCCTGTGGAGGAGGAGCATATTCCTGAAGATTCTTAGTTTCATTTCTGCACTTGTGAGGACGACTATTTTATTTCAGTCTTTTAAAGTATTTAAATGTTGTAATAATACAGGGTTAATCTTTACTTTCAGCAATTTACTTATTCTGTACTATTTATGGATGGATGTTGTATGTTTGCTTCCGCACTCTGCTTGTCTTTTATTTTCATTTAGTAATAATATCATTTGAGAAATGACAAAATCTTTGATTATAATGGGTTAGTATTAGTCACTAACCTATTCATAAGTAAGGGCCTTATCATTTAGATGACCCCTCCATCGTAATCATGTTAACTTAAGAGTTAACAAGACCATGGTGGGGTAGGGAAACCACATTTCATGCCAAAGTGGACAATACCTTTGTGCTTCAAACTTTGGGCAATTACAATGGTTAACTAGAATGATACATGCAAAATTTTTATTCAGTGACTTTATTTAGATAATTTTCTATTATGACAGTACTAACTTGGGCACATCTTTAATTTCAGTTTCAGTTCAATTTCAGTGGCTTTGTTTTGCCAGCTTCTATTGTTGTATTTTATATATATGCTTTCAATTTCTTGCACACTTTTATAGTTCAGTTTAGCTTTACTCAGTACCTTGTCCTTATGTGATAGGATGCTAGTTATATTAGATGTCTATTTCAATTTATTTATATGCTTAAGTTCAGTCTATTTTTCTATAAAATAGTATGTACTCATATGATCATAAGAATGTTTGGATGAGTTTTATTTATGTATATTCTTATTTCCTAACTTTATTGTAGGTTTTGGCTGAGGTACGTTCTTTACATACTTCATTTTGTTTAGTTATAAATATTTTATTTATAATTAACCCATTTTCCTTGTCATTTGTTGCACCTCTTTAAATGCTTAAATGATCAGTAAATGTGATATTTAAAAATATGTAGTTTTTGTTAAATTAACTTAAAATGTACTTAGACAAATGTTTAACGTAAGTTTTTTTTTTCTTAGCTAGGGCCCCAAAATTGTGATACTGACAATGTCAGACTCAGAGTTGTTCATAAATGTAGCATCAGGTGAGGAACTTAGCCAGTAGGAGGACCTTCTTGCTGATACTGGAGCTTAGTTAGATTTCCTTTATACTTGTAACGATGAGTGTGTCCTTATACTAAATTCAATTCAATATTGTAATAATAAATGTTCTGGTTGCTTTTACCTTTCTGCACTTTTATACTGAGTTGAGCTTTTGTTCTTTTCCTTTTGTGCTATGGGAATGGATGCTATATTTGTTTATTTCTGCACTTTGATATTTCATATATGTTGATGGATAAATTACAATTATAGGTGGCATATTTTGCAATTAAGGTGGATTATGCTGAAAACCTAACTCAACTATAATTAAGAATTTGTCACACGGTGACCGCTCTACCGTAATCATGCCAATTTTAGTATTAATATGACCACGGCAGAGGAGGGGCACCACGTATGCGAACCCACAAAAAATGAGCCGGTATGTAATCTGAAGAAAAACTTATATGGCTTGAAGCAGGTGCCAAGGCAGTGGTATAAAAAGGTTTGACATGTTTATGTCAAATAACGGGCATACGGAATACCATGATGACCATTACTTTTTTATAAAGTAATTTAATACCTCATATATCATTATACTACAATATATATATGATATGTTGATTGATATACCAAATATGGAGGAGATCTAAAGATTGAAGAAACAACTATTAAAGGAATTTGAAATGAAGTTCATGGGTCAACTGACGCAAACACTCCTAATAAAAATTATTAGGAAGAGGAGTGTAGATGTATTGAGGCTATCTTAGGCAGAATATGTTGAAAATGTGCTAAATATATTCAACAAGAGAGAGGAAAAGCTTGAATGTACCCCCTAGCAAGTTATTTTAGATTGTCAAAGATAAAAACATCTAATTCTAAAATATAAATAAAATATATGGAGAGAGTTCCTATGCTTCAGCATTTGTTAGCTTAATGTAGGTTAATATACAGGGCCTCTGAACAGAGAGTTCAAATGTGTCCATCCTAGGCATCATCAGAGCTAGGTTCAAGTTAAACTTATAGAATAAGACATGTATCCATCCTAGCCAAGCACTGGGCTAGGTCCAAGTCTATTCTATAAACAAACTAGAACTGAGGAGGTAGACTAAGCTAGGATATACCCTACTAGACTGAATGTACTGAGAGAATTAAATGAATGTTATGCTTCTCAAATACTAACTTAGGATGTATCTTCCATATCCTAAGTTCACCTATTATGCTCAAGGAACAAGGCTCAATATTCAAGATGTGCAGAGCAATCAAGTTAAAGTAAGCAAGAGACTCAACTAGACTTATGTGATATTTGTTGTTATCTAAATTATCCAAATCTAACTATTCTGAGAAGATACAAGTTTAGGATCTTCAATATCCAGCTATCAAATATAATCTCAGATTCATGACCTTAATGTTAATATTAGAACTTAACAAGTTCTAATTCATAATCAGATGATGACTATAGCAATTTACAGTAAATGAATCAATTACTTAATTATTATTTTCCTCACTTAACCCAGGTCTTGATTAGATAAGTCAAGATTTAAGGATTCTGGATCCAAACTCCATATATGGTGTTCAAACCCTGAATCCAAGGTGATACACTAATAAGGATCTAGGGGTTGCACTCAAGCATAATCTAAAGATAAGGAATCTTATAAGCTGAAAGATTTAGAAACTAAGAGCTTAGTGAAAGATCAATTCTAATATTTTAAGATAAAATAATTAATAAATAAAATATGAATCTAAGATTATATATTCAATCTTTAGGATAATTACATTATCCTATAGATTGAATAAATCCTACACCCACAAGGAGGTCTCAAAATGATTAAACAGTAAATCAATTAAAGAATTCCAAATAAGATGATTCAATTCAATCAGATGATCTAAAGTCTAAGATCTAAGATCTAAGACTTGATCACTTTAGATCTAAACTAAGAAGTCTAAGCTTAAGGTTATTTAAGGCTTTTGCTTTTGTTTTCCTCAAGACTGCAATTCATGAATAACTTTGATAGGATAATTAGGATTAGAAACCTTTACTTTAATATTGATTAAACTAAGTCTTTTATGAAGGGTCTTAAGAACAACACTTAAGATCTTAAGAGCTTATCTAAAAATTTTAAGATCTAAACATTAGCATTCATTCATGAGGTGATGCAACTTAATAATTGATGTTAATATAGTTCCTTACTGATTGTAATTACTTTACTTGAGATTTATAGGCTTTAAGGGTACTTAAACCTTTTTTGGGTCAAAATGACCAAAATACCCCTCTTAAGACTAAAATTGAGTTATTAAGATTTAATCATGTAAATTGATTCAAGTCTATTTTAATGAATCCCATATTGATTAGTGAAGTGGATAAAACACTAATCTTAGGGTTTTGAAATCTTAATTAGCTAAACTAGCACTAATCATAATTTAAGGCCAATTAAGTGATTAAGTAAATTATGGCATACTAGAATGATCTAATTATATTTATAGGCTCTACTATGCTTAATAAAGCATTAGGAACTAGATTCACCAAATTCAGAGACTAATCCAAGGCTTAATTCATTAATCTCATATTAGGATAATTAAGGAATAATTAGCAAAATTAAAGGTCTTAAATTACTTTTAATGGTCTACATAGGTTCTTTATGGTCTTATGAGCAATCAGAGACCTTAAACAACATTTTTGGATAATTAATGAATTTATTATAATTTAAATATAGTCAGAGAAGGATTGGGCATTTATTTAAAATTTAACCATTTGATCCTTAATTTTATTTTGTATTATTATTCCTTGTATTTTTCTGATTAAAATTGTATATTGGATCATACCATTTGGATAAGTATAACTGAGTTATTTAAATAATTTAGTATGTATTTTTATTTAAATCAAACCATAGGATTCGATTAACTCCTTAAGGAAATTAATTCAGTAAATACTTTAATCACTGCTAGCCCAAAATGTAAAAGGCACGGGTCAGGGTCCGACCCAACCCAACACTATTCTTCTTCCACACTGGGGATACCTGACAGAGGGAGAATTAGGGTTTACTTCAAACTCCTAATTCTCTGTCCACAGATTGCACCTCGCCTGGAACTCGATGGCTACACCTTCAAGAGTGCCAGACGCATCGACTGAACCAGAAATCCCCATCTAAGATGCGTTGAATCACCGGGGTGATACTCAACCAAGACACCACTTAAGGTGCATCTGTGAGGAGATAATTCTCCTTACAGCATCAATGCCATAAGCCATGGTCTAGCCCTACACCTTCAGGGATCATGGGAGAAGTTGGTCAACTCAGCAATTCTGGGGGATGGGTGGATCACTGAAGTGCTACTCATGGGATTTCATAGACGTGGGCTACAACTAAGTCGATCGATTCCAGTTGAATCGACTGGAATCGATCGACTTGATTGAACCCAGTGATTGCTGCACCCTTACAATCACTCATGAAGGAAATGGGATATCATTTGAGAACTCAGAGGCTTAAGGAATTGTTGTGATTCATTGGCCTAAGGTTTGACTGCCAGTGCACTCTTAGATGGAATTCTCCCTGTCTGGTCTACTGCCAGTCTTTACCGAGGCAATGGCTACCTACCGGAACACTAAGGATAGGAAAAGAGCTAGTCGAGTTGAACCCAGCTTGATAGAGAAGAGGTTAGAGGGCTGTACTTGAAGATCGCAGAGGCAACTGAGACAACACTAGCAGCTCAGATCACTCCAGACAGTTGCAGGAGCTCGGAAAGGGGGTCTGAACTCCAGACCTCACCCTCTATCAGCGGTACGCAGCAGGTTCAGTCTGGATCACCAAGAATTCCAGGAAGATTTCAGCTGGGGACTTAGGGGGATCACAGTGAGCAAAGGGGCTCACTGTGATTCTCGGAAGGTACTTATAGGTTAGGGAGAGCCCGGGGGGTACTGAGGATAGGAGCCATAGCTCAGGCTTGGCTCGAGCTATCTCCATAGCCCGACCTCCATGAGGATCCTCCCTAACCTCCAGACTGCCAAGGTGGCTTGGCCAGAAATGGAAAATCCTTAACGGCCTAGGTGACCTGGCGAAGGAGTGGCATACAAGATTTACGTGGTAGGTACGGGTGAATTTCTTTTGTTGGGCCGGGATCTCAAGGGGACGAAGGTGAACAGGGCGGAGACCCCAACAACTGTGTGATTGTGAAGCCGTTGATGATGGACGGCCTGATGCATCTCAAAAATAATAGAAACACGGATTAGATCCCAAGCATTGGATGAACAATGACGATCGAGCGAGTAGGATTAGATCGCGGCACGGATGATACGAATCGTTAGATGGAGGCGTAGAGATGCGTGCTAACGCATCTGTTCAATGCTTATGTTGCCTCGCTATTGGGACCCCGCAGCGGATCTGCCGCGATCCCAACAGCAAATCCTGAATATAATATATATATATATATATATATAATTTAAAAAATATTAATTCAATTAATAATTTTCTTAAATTCTAATTAATTTATAAATCCAATTTAGGACTAAATAAGCTCCAAAAATTCCCAAAAATTCACCCTTAGCTAATTAGGGCATAAGCAATTCAAAAATAAAATCATATTTTAATTTAGAGATCAATTAATTTAGATATTTCTAGGGCTCAAAAATAGGCAAAAATACCAAGATTTTCCATTTAGCTCCGATTGATCCCAAACTTCTATAGTTAGGTTTAGATGACCCATTGAGTCTAATGGAATCAAAACTAGAACTTGGATTAGCTTAGTTAATCTAGATATCGCTAGGGTAACAACTAGGGTTATTATAGACTCCCCTACTTAAAAATGATGTCGTCCCCGACATCACTCAAGTGAAGAAGGTACTATGTAAGGATCGAAAATTTAATAGATAAGAAAGAAAAGAGCAGTACCTGGATTTGCAAAGAGTTGTGGATATTTATTACGCATATCAACTTCTTTTTCTTAAGTAGATTCTTCCACTGGATCTTAACCATACGAATTGAACGACTTCTTAGCTGCTTCTAATCACGAGCTAAGACTTTGATAGGTTCTACGGCATAAGAAAGATATGTTGAATTTCTACTGCCGGGAGCTGAATGATGTGAGAAGGGTCTCTGAGACATCTTCTTAATGACGATACATGAAACACATTATGAACAGCCGCAAAGCCATCAGGAATATTAAACCTATAGGCAGATAATTCTACTTTGGCCAAAATCTCAAAAAGTTTAACATAGCGAGAATTGAGTTTCTCTGCTACACCAAATCTATAGACACCCTTCATTGGACTGACTTTCAAATAGGCAGAGTCTCCAACATTGAATTCTAGGAGGCGATGATGAGCATCATGATACTTGCTCTGGCAATCTTGAGCATAACGGATTCTCTACTGAATTAATTGAATCTTCTTATTAGTTTCTTTAACTAACCCTGAACCAAAAAGTTGAATGCTTCCTATTTTTGACCAGGCTAGCTGAGTACTGTATTTTCTACCATACAATGCCTCATAAAGAGCCATTTTGATACTGCTTGGAAATTGTTATTGTAGGCAAACTTCGCTAACGAAATATGATCTTCCCAAGAACTGACAAAATCAAGAGCACAAAGCCTAAGCAAATCCTCCAGAACTTGATTCACTCTTTCAGTTTGACCATCCATTTGAGGATGAAAAGTTGTACTCATAGCTAGAGTAGTACCCAAATCTTAGTGCACAGCTTGCCAAAACTTAGAAGTAAATCTATTATCTCTGTCAGATACGATCAATTTTGGAATACCAT
The DNA here is from genome assembly GCA_016760335.1 of Gastrodia elata. Taxonomy (NCBI): domain Eukaryota; kingdom Viridiplantae; phylum Streptophyta; class Magnoliopsida; order Asparagales; family Orchidaceae; genus Gastrodia; species Gastrodia elata. The sequence continues at coordinate 7,723,087 of CM028685.1, read as the reverse complement.
GCAGCCTGACAATTTCTATGATATAGAACTTTGCTAACTTCTCAACAGAGTCAGTCTGATGGATATGGAGGAAGTGTGCTGATTTAGTTAAATGGTCTACTATAACCCAGATTGTATCGGCACCAAATTTTGCGCGAGGCAATCCCATGACAAAATCCATAGATATATCGAACCATTTCCATTCAATAATTTCTAATGGATGCAGAAGACCACCAGGTCTTTGGTGCTCAGCCTTTACCAAATTATAAGCATAACACTTAGCCACAAAATTAGCTACATCCTTGTTTATACCAGGCCACCAAAATGATTGCTTTAGATCCTTGTACATCCTAGTACTGCCTGGGTGTATATGATACCAAGAATTGTGGCCTTCAATCAAAACTTCACGATGCATGGATTTAGGAATCCATACACAATTTCCTTGATAAATTATGCCATTATGCATTTGCAACTCATGACGACGATCACCTTCAATATCTGCTTTGAATCTCAGATAATCATCGTCCTTAGTTTGCGAGATAGAGACATCTCTATGGAATGTTGGCTCCATATTGATATTTGATAGAACAGAACCCAACACATCACCACTGACTGGAGAAATCTCTAACTTACCAAATTCTTGTTCTAAGGAATTAGAGGCAATCATGAAAGATAAAGTAGCACGACGGCTAAGAGCATCGGCCACTACATTTGCTTTCCCTGGATGATATTGAATGCTCAGATCATAATCACTAATAAGCTCTAACCATGTTCTTTGATGGTAGTTCAGTTCTCTTTGGGTGAAGATATACTTTAAGCTTTGATGATCAGTGAAAATTGAACACTGAACTCCATAAAAATAGTGTTGCCAATTTTTTAGAGCAAAGATTACAGCGGCAAGTTCAAGATCATAAACTGGATTATTCTTTACATGGGGTTTTAACTAATGAGAGGCGTAAGCGATTATCTTACCCTCTTACATTAACACACAAACTAGACCAATTCTAGAGGCATCAGTGTACACTTGATAGTTCAAGCCCTCCTTGGGTAGAATAAGTATTGGAGCGGTAGAGAGTGCGTCCTTCAGGGTTTGAAATGCTTCATCGCATTCAAGACTCCAGATGAATAGAATGGCTTTCTGAGTTAACTTAGTCAAAGGTGAGGTGATCTGGGAGAAGCCCTTAATGAACTTCCTGTAATATCCAGCTAATCCCAAGAAACTTATGATATCTGTAACTGACTTAAGCTGCACCCAACCCTGAATAGAGCTTACCTTATTTTGATCTACACGAATACCCTGGCATCGACTACATGTCCCAAGAATACAATGGACTTAAGCCAAAACTTACATTTAGAGAACTTAGCATGCAACTGATGCTCATACAGAGCTTCTAATACTAATCTCAGATGATCTTCATGATCTTTTAAGGTTTGAGAATAAAAGAGGATATCGTCGCTAAAGACGATTACAAATTTGTCTAAATATGGCTTCAGAACTCACTATATCAAATCCATGAAGATTGATGGTGCATTGGTGAGTCCGAAAGACATCACTAAAAATTCAAAATGTCCATAGCGAGTATGGAAAGCGGTCTTTCCTACGTCATCTTCTTTTACTCGCAATTGATGATATCTCGACCTCAAGTCAATCTTAGAGAATATGACAGCTCTATACAATTGGTCGAACAAATCATAAATTCTAGGCAATGGGTATTTATTCTTTATGGTGACTTTATTTAGTTCACGATAATCTATGCATATTCGCATAGATCCATCCTTCTTCTTTACAAATAGAATGGGTGCTCTTCAAGGAGACAGACTTGGCCTAATGAAGCCTTTATTCAAGAGCTCTTGCAACTGCTCGTTGAGTTCTTGAAGTTCCTTAAGCACCACTATGTAAGGAATTTTAGATATAGGTTGGGTACCTAGAATCAATTCAATAGAGAACTCTACTTCTCTGAAAGGAGGTACCCCATGCAAATCTTCTAGAAATACATCAATGAATTCCTTAACTACTTCACAATCAGAGATGGGGGTACTTTCTTTTGCCTCACCCATCATAGTGACCAGAAAAACATCACAACCCATATTAATTAATTGTTCAGCCTTAATAGCGTTGTATAAGTGATAGACTGTAAATACACGTCTGCGCTCACATGCAAGTGTACGTGGTCTGAAGTAATAAGTGGAAAGTGTTAATTTCCGGAATTTATCAAACAACAAAGAATTGGTTATTTTGTTATTAAGGTCTATCTATTCTCACTAATGGTTAAGCTACGATTGATTAGTTGAGTTGGTCCTAGATTTAGCACAATAATTACTAAGTGAAGATAAGTTAGATAAAAGAGAGAGGAGAGTTGGAGTTATCCCACATGTAATAATATATTACTAATATATGTTGATTTCTCAAGCTTTATCCTTCATTTATTTTTAAATCAAGTGCACTTTATTTACCTTGAGTTTTATCTCAAAGTCTCACAAGTTCAAATCTTGTGCACAAAATTAATACACATTTGGTTTTATTTCGGCACAAATATTCCTATAAGATTTTAGGTTTTAAGTTTTCATCTTATCACTTGATCAAGGAGATTATGATTATTAAATCTTTAAGATCTTATAAGTATTGATTCCACTACGAGCATCACTCGCATCACACATAGTTGAGATGAGGGATTAATATATTGATCTCAATGACTATGTCAATTAGTTCATGAGCACTCAACTATTTCTTCCTTTCCCTCAATTATGTTGAGCTAAGGAGCTCATTTAGCGGGTCTTAGCATCACATGTATCAACACTTTGGTTGAGCTTAGATTAAGGTGCACTAAGCTCAAGAACTTTGTCACATAGTTCTAAGCTTTCATGCACTCATAAACCTAGCATCCAACCTAAGGTGAGCTATGGAGCACAAGACAAATTAGTTATTGAGTTTATGAGTTTATTTTCCTTTAATCCATATTCAAGACTAAACAATAAAAAGCATTTCCTTAATAAGGCATTGAGTTCTTATAATTTAATTATACTTGAGGAAAACTTCATACAATAAAATAACTCATACATATGGGATTTCCCCAACCCTTCCTAAGGGAGATTTAACTACTCATTACAAAGGAAATGAAGAAAAATATATACATGGATAAAGACCCTTTCATGATCAACTAAGAAAAGAAACTACAAAAGTAAGGTTTAGAAGATACTAGGAATATTCCTTAGAAGTTCTCCAGAATTCTTCTTCTCCTCCTTCAAGCCCCTCTCTTAGGTCACTAGTGCTGCCTTTCTTCTTCTCTTCCTTAGCAAGAACTTGCTTTGCCACCCCTGGGGAGTTCCTCACTTCCACTTATGCTATCCTCCTATTTACTTACTGTTTTGAGCAAAATTAGGAACCCTCCTCTACTCAAGAGGAGTGATCTATATAGGGGAGGGGCTGCCTTCATCCCACTTAAGATCCAAATCAGTATTTTCAATAGAAAATTCTGAGCAATGATGGCAAAAATCCTAATTTATGGTAAAGTGACCAATATCACCATTTTTTTAGCCAAAACATCATCTCAAGATCTTCTTTTCCATATAAAAAACATAGTATCTGCAGAGAATGATAGTTGGGGACAAGATACAGGTTGGGGGTCTTGTCCCAGCCGCAATAAATGCTCCTGCCTGGCAAAATTGCGGCGGGCCGCTGCAGCGCGCTATGGCACACAATGGTGCCAGCAAATTTTACTAAGTCTTCCGCTGCGGCACGCTGTAGCGCTAGCATTTTGCAAATCATACCGCTGCAGTGCGCTGTAGCGGGAGTATTTCGCAAAATGCTCTGCTGCAGCATGCAGTAGTGGCTCAATTTGTAAATCACTTCGCTGCAGCGTACGGTAGCAGTTCAATTTGCAAAAAAACCCCGCTGCAGCGCACTACCGCACCCACAGTTTTCAAATGCACCCACTGCAGCGCGCTACCGCACCTATGGTTTGCAAATGGATCCGCTGCAGTGCACTACCGCGCCCGTGGTTCGCAACTAGACCGCTGCATCGCGCTACCACTCCCGCAATTTGCAACTGAACCCGCTGCAGCGTGCTCCAGCTCCTGCGATTCGCAAATGCACCTGCTGCAGCGCGCTCTAGCGTCCTAATTCGCAAATTGACACGCTACATCGCGTTGTAGTGCGCTGCAGCGCGCGGGAGTGGTTTCCTTTTAAAAAAATGGAATTTTGCAAAAATGTCTCAGAACTCCTTTGGATAGCCATTCTCCTGAAAAGATAGACAAAATTTGATTTAAGAACAGTTTAAGAATCAAAAATATAAGAGATTCCCCTTTATTTTAGATATAATTTGGATTCATCACACTCCCACACTTAAATTCTTAATCATCCTCGAGTAAGCTCAAAATAGTATTTTTTCTGTTTTGTAGGGATGATAGTCACAACAATGAAATTAGAATAAATATAAGTTAACATGCATGCATAGCAATAATGAAACGAAACATTTAGCAATATTAATGTTTAACCGTGGCAATAAAATGGGTTAATCAATTATTCTCCAAATATTTAATTTTCATGCCTGACACTAGGTGATGGGTAAAATTCATTGTGGAACCTAGACTAGAGAGGTAGTGAAAGACTCCAAGAGTTTTGCCATATGTGCTTCTTCTTATGAATCACAAAGATGAAAAGATTAAATGAGAGATATTTTTCTTCATCCTTTCATATTTTGATCATTTGGGAGAGATATTTTTCATTATCCCTTTTTAAATATGTATTTTGTTCTTTTCATTTTTAGAGAGAGACACTTTTTTCATCCCCAATATGCATCTTTATGATCATGAAGTCCTATGGGAGCCTAGCATACTTTTTTTAGAGTACTCATCATATTTTCTAGTCTAAGTCCAATGCCTTCCACCACACTTAGTTCAAGGCATTTATTTAAATTCTTGGAGATTAGATTATCCTCAATTCACTCCTTAGTTAAAACATTTTAGTGCTTATAATACATGGTCATTTTCTATAAGCACCATTTTACTTATATCAAATTTCTTCTTGACATTTTATGATTTTTATTTCTTTGAAAAATTCAGAAAAAAATATATCATTTAAGAATACTATAAAAATGAGGTAATATGAAAATTCACAAATTAAAATCTCAAAATAAAATACACAAAAATAAAAATACATAGAAAAACACAGAAAAATACAAAAAAAGAAAAATACAACATATTTAATTTTCAGCTTCCTCCTCTTCCTCCACCTCCTCTACGTATGTGGTTTTACAAGAATAGCATGTCTCCAGAATGTGGGCACCAACCGGCGGCCTAGGCAATACGGAGGGATCCAGTCCACCCTGCAAGCTCCAATCCTCAATCATTATCCCTAGGGCTTCATGAAAGACTGACTGAAATCGGCACTGCTAGATGAGTTCTTGTTTAAAGAATCCCATGTCGGTGGCGAGGGCCTTGCTAAGTTCTGTATGCTGATTGTGGAGACACAACAAAAGCTTATTTGTGAGGTGTTGGCCAGACGGCGCGGATGCTTCCCCATACACTCCCCTTCTTTTCTTGGGCAGCTTTCGCTCGCTTGCCCGGACATTCAGATTTGAGGGATTAAGGGCGCAAGTAGGGGGAACGATGGTGTCCGAGGAGAGGATCTTGACCCCTTGGGTCTCGCACAGCCCTGATATCAAAGACCCGAAGGCCAATGCAATGCAGGGACCCTTGAGAACTTTCTAAAACTGCTCAAAAATAATGTTCAAAATGCGGATCTCGCCCGGCCTAACCAACGAGCATAAGAGGAGTGCTCGGGCACAAGTCACTTCCGTTAAGTGACTCGTATGCATGACAAAACTAGAAATGAAGACTAGCCAAGCACTACTCGTATCCGTTAATTTGGAATGAGGAATGTTGGCTAATCCTCCTTCCCATTCGGTGTCATCGTGGACGAGTTCCGCCACAAGATTAAGGGGGTCTTGGCGAGATTATAAAAGTTCCAAGTTAAGAGCAAGAATGTACCTCCCCGAGCCCATAGAATTGCTCAATTTGAGCAATCCCAAGGGTGACACCCTTACCACGGCAGAAGACCCGCTGTCCGGCCGCATCAATGGCATTTGCGTAAATCTCCTGGACAATAGAAGGGTGCGTGGGGGATCTCTTAGTCACCATTTCCCTCCATCCACTAGGAGTGACTTGTTCAACCAGAATGGGTAAGATGCCACTGAAACTCCTCTCTGGAATTAATTTCCACTGAGAAGTGATTGAATAGAAACGCTGCTCGGCCTCAGCGAAAGAGAACATTTTCTTATTAAAGGTTTCCCCGGAGGAAGAGGCTTCGGCCTCCCTTCTTGGAATGGCTTTCTTTCTGGAAGACATGGTGAGATATGAGAGCTAGATATCAAGAGTATGAGGAAGAAGGAGAGTTAAGAATGGTGCAAGGATAACCCCCCCTTCCCCCCCCATGCCTCTCCTTTTATAGCCAAGGAAATCTAAGGCAATAGAGTATAGTTAATGGGTCTTCCCATGCCATAAATGTGGTGATCCATGTGAAGGGGGGGATAGCCTTTTTAGCCACACCTTTTGATTACATGAGGAACCTAAATTGCATGACTTTTTGGCTGCATGGTTCCCAATACAGAGAGAAAAAAACAAAATTTATGCAGCTAGGGCAGACCGCTGCAGTGCGTGGTAGCAAAATTTCCGCTATAGCTCACTATCGCAGAATTTTTGCTGCAGCGCACTGCAACAGAAATTTTGCTACCGCGCGCCGTTGCGGGTTTTCCACAGATATGCGGATTACCCGCTCCAGCGCACTGTAGCGCTAAATTTTTTTTTTTTTTTTTTTTTGAATTGGGTTGCCTCTCAATAAGCGCTTAATTTAACAACCTTAGCTAGACTCGCTAATGATCAACTAGTTGGATCCGGGGGTTTCCTCTTCCATAAGCTAAAGATGCTAGAGTGAGCACAACTCTCATGGTGGCTTGAACTCCTGCCATCTTCTACTTCCTTTAGCGGATCCACTTTCAATTTCAAGCTTAGGGGGAGTCTTTTTTTTCTTTTTCCTCATCTTGTTTTTCTCTTTCTTACTCCTTCCTTGCTCCCTTTTTCTGATGAATGAGTTGAGCTATTATAAGAATTTCTTTCTTCTATCATTAAATTCTCTAGAACATCGTCAACCCATAACATTTCTTCTCTTACCCTTCTCTTCACCTCATTTTTCATCTCTCTTTGCTTAAATAAAGTGGGTTTAAGGTCAATTAATTTAGTTTTCCCTTTCACACTTATGCTCATAATCCCACAACCTATATCAATAACAGCTTTAACACTCATTAGAAAGGGTCTCCCAAAGATAATCGTGGAATTCTTATTACATCGATCCCATTCACAAACCACAATATTAGTTGGAACTATAAAACTTCCCAATTCGACTGCAATATTTTTTATCATTTTGAGAGGAGTAAGGGATTCTAAATTGGCAAACTCCAAAATCATTGAGCTATATTCCATCCCTCCTACCTTTAGATGTTCGTAAATATGGTAGGACATAACGTTGACCGAAGCACCTAGATCACACAAGGGATCTACAAATACTTCATTTCTGATTATGCAAGGGATGCTCAACCTTCTTGGGTCTTCACATTTAAGAGCTATTAGCTTCTCACACTCATTTCCCTTTTTTTCTTCTCGTTCCTCTAGCTTATAATCTATTGCACTCGTGCTTTCAGTATTGATTCCTCCTAACACAACTTTCGAATGTATCACACTAACCAACTCCCTAGGGTTTATTTCAGTCAAACTAGGTATGGCCCCTTGCTGCCGAGATCTCAGCTGCTTGGAGATCTGCCCCAATTAGGTCTCTATATTCCTCAGGGATGCTTCTATCCCTTGGATAGAAGCATCATGGCGTGTGATGGTGGCTTTGGTGCAGCGCATAAATTGGATCGTTTCTACTTTGAAAGAGTTGATGGCCCCTTCTAAATTTAGGTGATGATTATTATTGTTATTTTCACTAATTATGTCTTGTTGGTTGGATGAACTTCTCCCATATTGATTTGCATTATTATTATTATTACTATAAAAGAAATTAGGGTAGTTTTTCCACCTTGGGTTGTAGGTGTTGGAGTAAGGGTTATTCATCGAGTTATTATTTCTTAGATAATGGATCTATTTAGTATGAGTTTGTACAAAGGGATTATTTAAGTTGCAACTCTCACTACTATGCCTACCCCCGCACAAATCACAATGTACCTCAAGAACAATGTTAACGTTCATTCTTTCTAATTTTTCATTCAAGGCATGTATTTCCTGCTGTAATGACGTTATTTGGTTGGACTCATTTACCTTTATATCTTCCTTTTTTAGCCTTTTAGAAGGCCATTGATATGCATTATTGGTCATTTCCTCCAAGAGGTCGTAGGCTTCCTCTTGGGTTTTTCTGCTAATAGAAGCACTGGCAGCTGCATCAATGAGTTTCCTCGTAGGAGCGTTCAAACTATTGTAAAAGTTTTGCACTTGCATCCATATAGGGAACCCATGATGTGGGCAACACCCGAGGCATTCCTTAAAATAGTCCCACCCATCATATAAAGTCTCACCTTCCAACTGAGTGAAGTTGGTGATCTCAATCCTCAACCTGGCAATTTTTGCCAGAGGGAAATATTTGGCTAAGAATTCTTTAGCCAAATCATCCCATGTCCGGATGGAATCACTAGGCAAAGATCTGAGCCAACTCTTAGCCCTATCTCTTAAAGAGAATGAGAAAAGCCGTAATTTAACTGAATCTTCAGAAACGTTGTTAAACCTGAAGGTGTCGCATATTTCAAAAAAAGTTGAAATATGTGAGTTCGGATCTTCAGTAGATAATCTCCAAAACTCATTATTTTGCACCATACTCAGTGTGGAAGATTTGATTTCAAAATTATTGGCTTCAATATTTGGCCTAACAATAGCATAAAAGATTCCCCTAACAGTGGGTAGTGCATAGTCTCTGAGTGCTCTTCCCCTAGGCTCTCCTAACGGCTCTCCTAAATTTTTACTATAGTTGACCATAACTGCTTGTTGATTTGATGGGTTTTGTTCTCTCCTATCTTGTAAGTATGTTCTCTCAATTTTGGGATCAAAAAGATATTCAGTGCAAATTCTTTTACTCATACAAAATAACAATATGGCTATCGAGAACAATTTTAGCAATAACGTTCAAAAAGTTTAGCAAAAATAAGATAAGCAGAAATGTAAGATGTTAGTTTCTATAATTTACAAAAAATCAAAACTAAAATTATATGCAATAAAATACTTAAATCACTAGCTACTTATAGATTATCCTTAATATGAAACAAGTATTAATTCCCCGGCAATGATGCCAAGAACTTGATAGACTGTAAATACACGTCTGCGCTCACACGCAAGTGTACGTGGTCTGAAGTAATAAGTGGAAAGTATTAATTTTTGGGATTTATCGAACCACAGAGAATTGGTTGTTTTGTTACTAAGGTCTATCTATTCTCACTAATGTTTAAACTACGATTGATTGGTCGAGTTAGTCCTAGATTTAGCACAATAATTACTAAGTAAAGATAAGTTAGATAAAAGATAGAGGAGAGTTGGGGTTATCTCACATGTAATGATATATTACTAATGTATGTTGATTTCTCAAGCTTTATCCTTCATTTATTTTTAAATCAAGTGCACTTTGTTTACCTTAAGTTTTATCTCAAAGTTTCACAAGTTCAAATCTTGTGCACATAATGAACACATATTCGATTCTATTTCAGCACAAAGATTACTATAAGATTTTAAGTTTTAAGTTTTCATCTTATCTCTTGATCAAGGAGATTACGATTAGTAAATCTTTAAGATCTTATAAGCATTGATTCCACTACGAGCATCACTCGCATCACACATAGTTGAGATGGGGGATTAATATATTGGGCTCAATGACTATGTCACTTAGTTCATGAGCACTCAACTATTTCTTCCTCTCCCTCAATTATGTTGAGCTAAGGAGCTTATTTAGTTGGTCTAAGTATCATATGCATCAACACTTTGGTTAAGCTTAGATTAAGGTGCACTAAGCTCAAGAACTTTGTCACATAGTTCTAAGCTTTCATGCACTCATAAACCTAGCATCCAACCTAAGGTGAGCTATGGAGCACAAGACAAGTTAGTTCTTGAGTTTATGAGTTCATTTTCCTTTAATCCATATTCAAGACTAAACAAAAGTATTTTCTTAACAAGGCATTGAGTTCTTATAATTTAATTGTGCTTGAGGAAAACTTCATACAATAAAATAACTCATACACATGGGATTTCCTCAACCCTCCCCAAGAGAGATTTAGCTACTCATTACAAAGGAAATGAAGAAAAATATATACATGGATAAAGACCCTTTCATGATCAACTAAGAAAAAAAATTACAAAAGTAAAGTTTAGAAGATACTAGGAACGTTCCTTGGAAGTTCTTCGGAATTCTTCTTCTCCTTCTTCAAGCCCCTCTCTTAGGCCGCTAGTGCTGGCTTCCTTCTTCTCTTTCTTGGCAAGAACTTGCTTTGCCACCCTTGGAGAGTTCCACACTTCCACTTATGCTACCCTCCTCCTTACTTAGTGTTTTGAGCAAAATTGGGAACTCTCCTCTAGTCAAGAGGAGTGATATATATAGGGGAGGGGCTGCCTTCATCCTACTTAAGATCCAAACTAGCATTTTCAATGGAAAATTCTGAGCAATGCTGGAAAAAATATCAATTGATGGTGAAGTGACCAATATCACCATTTGTTTAGCCAAAACATCACCTCAAGATCTTCTTTTCCATATAAAAAATATAGCAGCTGTAGGGAATGATGGCTGGGGACAAGATGCAGTTTGGGGGTCTTGTCCCAGCCGCAATAAATGCTCCTGCCTGGCAAAATTACGGCAGGCCACTGCAGCGCGCTGCGGCGCGCTGTGGCGCACAATGGTGCCAGCAAATTTTGCTAAGTTTTCCACTGCAGCGCGCTGTAGCACTAGTATTTTGCAAATCATACTGTCGCAGCGCTCTGGAGCAGGAGTATTTCGCAAAATGCTCCACTGCAGCGCGCGGTAGCAACTTAATTTGCAAATCGCTTCGTTTGTAGCGCATGGTAGCGGTTCAATTTGCGAATAAACCCCGCTGCAGCGCGCTACCGCGCCCGCAGTTTGCAAATGCACCCACTGCAGCGCACTACCGCGCCTATGGTTTGCAAATGGATCCACTGCAGCGCGCTACTACGCCTGCGATTCGCAACTGGACCGCTGCAGCGCACTACCGCACCCTCGGTTCACAACTGGACCTACTGCAACGCGCTACCATGCCCGCAGTTCGCAAATGCACTCGCTGCAGCGCGCTACCGCGCCCGCGGTTCTCAAATGCACCAGCTGCAGCATGCTATAGCATCCTAATTCACAAATTGACCCACTGTAGTGTGCGGCAGCAGTTTCCTTTGAAAAAAAAATGAAATTTTGCAAAAATGTCTCAGGACTCCTTTGGATAGCCATTTTCCTGAAAAATGTAGACAAAATTTGATTTAGGAGCAGTTTAAGGATCAGAAATGTATGCAATTCCCTTTTATTTTAGATATAATTTATGAATTCATTAATAAGGATAATTGTGTATAGACTTTTCCTATAAAGCTTTCAGACTTGCCCTGGGAATGAAGAATGACTTTCTTTTTAAGGCAGTTTATCACGACATTATTGTCACTAAGCCAGTTCATCCCAAGGATATTATCAAAGTTTGCTATTGGCAGGATGATTAATTTGGAATTAGACTCCTGACTATTTAATGTGATTTTGATATTACAGAACTTATAAGCGCTGAGCTGGGCTCCAAATGGAAGTCCAACACTTAATAATTTTGCCAAATTGTATGGGCATAGCTTAAGAATGTTGGTAAAATGTGCAGATATAAACAAATGACTAGCACCAGTATCGAATAACACATTACAGGGCTGGCCATTAAAATATAGCGTGCCTAAATTATTCATATGAGGTGCATCAACAAATTGCAATAATTAAGGTACAGAAATGCAATTTGTGAGAGAGGTTCAGAGACGTGTACCTGAAACCATATTGTTGTGTTCTACAGCTTTTAGAGGTGTTAAAGTGTACACTCACGTAAGATCAATGGGATAGTTGTTTACCTACTTCCTAGGATTGTTCTGGGACTTAGGAGCTGAGGGCTGCCCTGTATTAACTTCAGATGCAGGGGCTGGAATTATTGCCAAACCTGGTTCTCTCCTGTTTAGTGGGGTTGCTCAGAATATTTGGTTCTTATAATACTACTTAATATGGACTCCATCCATTGTCTCTGTGTATGTGCAATGATATAATAGGTGGCCTGGATGCCCACAAGTGTAGCACTTATGGCCAAAGTGGTAACACTTGCCATAGGGATGAGGCCTGTTACAACCTTGAATTGGTTCAGCAGTGGGTGCAGCTTCGATTTAGTAGACCTTTGCAAAGTGAGGTCTATGCCTTTTGAAAGGTTTGCAAAGTGAGGTCTATGCCTTTTGAAAGGTTCATGTCTATGGGGAGTTGATTGCATATTTCGCTTGATATCTTATTTTGAGTGATGATGTTCAAGCACCTTAGTTGTCTCTACTAGATCAAAGAAGCTAGTCAAACGAAGTGGAACAATCAGATATTTCAGTGAATCTCATAGTCCACTGAGAAAATGATGGCACTTAGCCAATTCGGAGTGGGTAATTTTTGGGGGAAAATGAATCAACCTACGAAATTCTCTTTCATAGTCAGCGACAGAACAACCTCCCTGAGTTAATCTCAGAATCGTTTCGGCTATGATTTTTTGCGCAGACGGGGGAGTAAAATCAGCCTTGAATGCTTCTACGAATTCATCCCAATGGATGTCTTCTTATTTATAATCAACAAATTTTGTATCCCGGATATCATCCCACCAGTATTCTACTTCTGCATGAAACAGATGTGTCATGAGATGGATGACTTCTGAATTTGGGATCTTCAGACTAATTAGATTCTTCTCGACTGCTTTCAGCCAATCGACTGTATCCATTGATGATAGGTTTCCACCGAAGGTGGAAGGCCTTAGTCTTAAGAAGTTATAGACAAGACTATCCATAGAGTGATGGGAAGGAAAAGGATGTTGCGGAATGGGAACAACAGGAGCAGCAGCAACGGCTGGTACTGAATGATCGGACATTATCTTCTGCATTGCAAGTACTTGTTGAGTCTGATTCTCCAACAAGGTTGCCACCATTGCTCGCAAATGAGCTACGTCATCAGAAGAACTGCTTGAAGTGACAGTATTCTTGATAGGGGTAGCAGTAGGAGGTGATCCATAATGCATTCTAATTAAGTGGTACAAATCTAGATTTTAGAATCATTCTAAGGAAGACAACAATTAAATTTCTAATAGATGCCAAAAATTCTCATTACTTTTGAAATGAGGGATTACATAAGATTTAGACAATACCAAAAATCACAAATAAAGAAATGACAATTATTCTAACTAGCACTCAGATGTCCTTAATGTACTCAGTCCTAAATGCAACACAAAAATCTTCAAAGGTCACTTTTTGACGCTTTCTCTTACATTTCTGTTAGAGCTTCTTGATGGTATCGTACCACCAGACGCCCGCATAGTCTAGCATCTGATCTATTACTATGTCAACTCAGAGGGACTTTGGACACTCTATATGCCTCATGACTGACTCTACTCGGCTCAACCACTCCTGTGCGTAGATGGGAAAGTCAAGCCCTCGGTACATCATTTGATGTAGAAGTTTGTCCAAGACTAGGGTTCCTTTTGTTTAAACTTCTTTGATCTGCCATCTGCTCTCTTGTCTCTATTTAAAACTATAACTACAAGCCAACTCGAAGATATGCAAATAATAGTCCAAGTTAAACTCTTCATGATCCATTTGATCCTAATAGTAGAATGCACTGGTTTTTGTTAACTATAGATGATTAGTGTTTTTTTTTAGGATATGAGTATTTTCATTCTATATTTTTCAGAGAGTTACTGATAGTACTATGTTATAAATGTTATATCTTGATGTTTGCACTTCAGAAGAACGGTCCATTAGGTAGAAAGAAATCACATATCCCATTCTAACACCTTATGGTGTTCTCTGATACAAACTATGGGGCCCTGTACCCTCCGTGGCCATGCTAATACTGATATTAGCATAAACATGAGGAGTACGGTACTCCAACTATAGCAAATCCCCAACTCAAGTAGAGTTAGGTAAGACCCAACTTGCCTTAAGCCAATGATTTGTCACCTGGAACTGTGAACATGCATCAATTAAAGTAGCGGAAGCAGAAAATAATATAATATAACATCTACATTCACAACATCGTACGTAAGAGTAAAAGTACTAGTAACTCAGTTCAAAGTGCAAAAAGTAAATACATCCAGAGTTTAATTATTATAGACTGAATTAAATGAAAGAAAAGATCTCTCAATCTCACTGCAAGAAAAATAAAAATCTATCTATGCGGCAGTAAGATCTTTCTCCTACTCCGGCTCTTCTCTTGCAGTACTGTGAGTGAACAGCTCCAAATTTGACATTTGTCAGTATCATAAATGTCAGGGCTCCAGCCAACAAAAGAAAATGGTTATAGTTAGACAAATTGTCTAAGTACATTTTAGGCTATTTAAGTGAGCTGAATATTTAAAGATATCATATTAAATATTTTCAAATATGCAAGCAATATAAGGTGCATCAAGCTACAAAGAAAAAGGACATCTATAAACTAGTCATTTATAACTGAACAATAGGTATGTAAAGAAATATACAAAATTTAAAGCTAAGTAAGGTGAGGCTAAAGAGTGAAATAACTTCAAGTGCTGAAATAGCTGATCCTAATAAGCTTATGATCACTTGAAGATATGCTGAGTTTGTAAGAGTAAACTGTACAAAAAAAAATACTGAAATGAACATATAAATCTAGCATCCTAAACATGCCGTTATTTAATAACTACTCAATTTGGAACATATGTACAACATGCAAAATTAATATAACAAGGTGACTAAAGTATGTGGCAAGAGTAAGATAAGTACATAAATCAGCTAAGAAGTAAAGCCACTGAGACATGTGGCAAAATAAGCCAAGTACTAAAGTAAGGCCACTGAAGCATGTGGCAAAGCAAAATAATTACTGAAATTGAACTGAAGTAAAAGTAAGCCTAAGACATAGTACTGCCATAACAGAAACAAGCCATACAGGACCTCTGAACAGAGAGTTCAACATGTGTCCATCCTAGGCATCATCAAAGCTAGGTCTGAGTTAAACTTATAGAATAAGACATGTATCCATCCTAGCTAAGTACTGGCTAAGGTCCAAGTCTATTCTATAAACAAACTAGAACTGAAAAGGCAGACTAAGCTAGGACATACCCTACTGGACTGAATATACTAAGAGAACTAAATGAATGTTATGCTTTTCAAATACTAACTTAGGATGTATCTTCAGTATCCTAAGTTCACCTATTACGCTCAAGAAACAAGGCTTAATATTCAAGGTGTGCAGAGCAATCAAGTTAAAATAAGCAAGAGACTCAACTAGACTTATGAGATATCTGTTATTATCTAAATTATCCAAATCTAATTATTCTGAGAAGATACAAGTTTAGGATCTCCAATATCCAGCTATCAAGTATAATCTCAGATTCACGGCCTTAATGTTAACATTAGAACTTAACAAGTTTTAATTCATAATCAGATGATGACTATAGTAGTTTACAATAAATAAATCAACGACTTAATTATTATTTTCATCACTTAACCTAGATCTTGATTAGATAAGTCAAGATCTAAGAATTCTAGATCCAAACTCCACATATGGTGTTCAAATCTTGAATCCAAGGTGATACACTAATAAGGATCTAGGGTTCACACTCAAGCATAATCTAAATATAAGGAATCTTATAAGCTGAAAATTTTAGAAACTAAGAGCTTAGTGAAATGTCAATTCTAATATTTTAAGATAAAATAATCAATTAATAAAATAAGAATCTAAGATTCAATATTCAATCTTTATAATAATTATATTATTCTATAGATTGAATAAATCCTACACCTATAAAGAGGTCTCAAAAGGATTAAACAGTAAATCAATTAAGGAATTCCAAATAAGGTGATTCAATTCAATCAGATGATCTAAAGTCTAAGATCTAAGATATAAGACTTGATCACTTTAGATCTAAACTAAGAAGTCTAAGCTTAAGATTATTTAAGGCTTTTGCTTTTGTTTTCTTCAAGACTGTAATTCATGAATAACTTTGATAAGATAACTAAGATTAGAAACCTAAACTTTAATATTAATTAAACTAAGTCTTTTATGAAGGGTCTTAAGAACACTAAAAATCTTAAGAGCTTACTTAAGGATTTTAAGATCTAAACATTAGGATTTATTCATGAGGTGATACAACTTAGCAATTGATGTTATTATAGTTCATTACTGGTTGTAATTACTTTACTTGAGATTTCTAGGCTTTAAGGGTACTTAAATCTATTTGGGGTCAAAATAATCAAAATACCCCTCTTAAAACTTAAATTGAGATTTTAAAATTTAATCATCTAAATTGAAATAAGTCTATTTTAATGAGTCCCATATTGATTAGTGAAGTGGATAAAATACTTATCTTAGGGTTTTGATATCTTAATTAGCTAAACTAGCACTAATCCAAATTTAAGGCCAATTAAGGTGATTAAGTAAATTATAGCATACAAGAATGATCCAATTACATTTATAGGCTCTACTATGCTTAATAAAGCATTAGAAACTAGATTCACCAAATTCAGAGACTAATCCAAGGCTTAATTCACTAATCTCATCTTAGGGTAATTAAGGAGTGATTAGCAAAATCAAATGTCTTAAATTACTTTTAATGGTCTACATAGGTTCCGTATGCTCTCATGAGCAATTAGAGACATTAATCAATATTTTTGGATAATTAATGAATTTATTATGATTTAAATATAGCCAAAAAAGGATTGGGCATTGATTTAAAATCTAACCATTAGATCCTTAATTTTATTTTATATTATTATTCCTTGTATTTTTCTAATTAAAATGGTACATTGGATCATACCATTTGGATAAGTATAACTAAAGTTATTTAAATAATTTAATCTGTATTTTTATTTAAATCAAACCATAGATTTCGATTTACTGAATTAATTTCCTTAAGAGGAAATTAATTCAGCAAATACTTTAATTACTGTCGGCCCAAAATGCAAAAGGCGCGGGTCGGGGTCCAGCCCAACCCAGCACTATTCGTCATCCACGCTGGGGATGCCCGATAGTGGGAGAATTAGGGCTTACTTCAAACTCCAAATTCTCCGCCCACAGACTGCACCTCGCCTGGAACTCGATGGCTACACCTTCAGGAGTGTGAGACACGTCAACTGAACCAGAAATCCCCATCTGGGATGCGCCGAATCGCCAGGTGCTACTCGACCGAGACGCCACTTAAGGCGCATATGTGAGGAGCTAATTAGCCTCATAGCATCAATGCCATGAGCCATGATCTAGCCCTACATGTTCAAGGATCAGGGGAGAAGCGATTGGTCAACTCAGCAAGTTTGGGGGATGGGTGGATCACTGAAGTGCTACTCACAGGATTTCACAGATATGGGCTGCAACTGAGTCGATCGATTCTAGTCGAATCGATTGACTTGATCGAACCCAGTGATTGCTACACCCTTACAATCACTTACGAAGAAAATGGGATATTGATTGAGGACTCAGAGGCTTAAGGAATCACTGCGATTCATTGGCCTAAGGGTCGATTGCCAGTGCACTCTTAAATGGAATTCTCCCCGTCTGGTCCACTGCCAGTCCCTACCGAGGCAATAGCTTCCTACCGAAACACTAAGGACAGTCCTAGCATAACATCTAGGATAGGAAAAAAGCTAGTCGAGCTGAACCCATCTTTGATAGAGAAGAGGTCAGAGGGCTGTACCTAAAAATGGCAGAAGCGACTGAGACAAGGCGAGAAGTTCAGATCACTCCAGATAGTCGCAGGAGCTTGACAAAGGGGTCTGAACTCTAGACCTCACACTCTACCAGCGGTACGCAGCAGGTTCAGCCAGGATCGCTGAAAACTCCAGGAAGATTTCAGCTGGGGACTTGGGGGGATCACAGTGAGGAAAGGGGCTCACTGTGATTCTCAGTAGATACTTATAGGCGAGGGAAAGCCCAGGGGGGGTATTGAGGACACGAGCCATAGCTCGGGCTCGACCCGAGCTGTCTCCAGAGCCCGACCTCCATGAGGATCCTCCCCAGCCTCCAGACTGCTAAGGTGGCTCGGCCATAAATGGAAAATCCCTAACGGCCTAAGTGACCTAGCGAAGGAGTGGCAGACAAGGTTTATGTGGCAAGTACTAGCGAATTTCTTCTGTCGGGCCGGGATCTCATGGGGACGAAGGTGAACAGGGCGGAGATCCCAGCAGCCGTCTGATTGTGAAGCCGTTGATGATGGATGGCCTGATGCATCTCCCAAATAACAGAAACGCAGATTAGATCCTGAGCATTGGATGAACGATGTCGATCGAGCGAGTAGGATTATATTGCGGCGCGAATGATACGAGCCGTTAAATGGAGGCACGGAGATGCGTGCTAACGCATCCGTTCGATGCTTATTCTGCTCGTTATCGGGACCCCGCAGCGGATCTGCCGCGGTCCCGACAACGAATCCTGAATATATATATATATATATATATATATATATATATTAATTTAATTAATATTAATTTAATTAATAATTTTCTTAAATTCTAATTATTTTATAAATCTAATTTAAGACTAAATGAGCTTTAAAAAATTATAAAAATTCACCCTTAGTTAATTAGGGCATGGGGAATTCAAAAATGAAATCAAATTTCAATTTGAATATCATATTAATTTAGGTATTTTCTAGAGCTTAAAAATATGCAAAAATATCAAAATTTTTTATTTAGCTCCGATTGATCCCAAACTTCTATGGTTAGGTTTAGATGATTCATTGAGTCTAATGGAATTAAAATCAGAACTTAGTTTAGCTTAGTTAATTTGAATTTAGCTATGATAACAATTATGATTGTTACAACACTAGATTTGATATAGCACATTCAATTGGAGTGGTCTTCAATTTTATGAGCAATCTTGGGAAGCACCATTGGGAGGTGACCAAGTGGATTTTTAGATACCTGAATGATATTGTGGACAAAATATTTTACTTTGGCAAGTCTAAGATTGAGCTACAGTGATAAATATATTCAAATTTAGGTGGAAATTTTGATAACAGGAGGTGCACAATCATATATGTGTTTAATTTGTGTAGTGATATGGTTAATTGCATCTCTAAACTATAGAAGACAGTTGCCTTATCTACTACAGAGGTAGAGTATGCCGCCATCTCAAAGGCGGGCAAGGAGATGGTTTGGTGAAAGAATGTTTGACAGAGTTGGGCAAGTAGTGAGAAGTTGGAAGACTACATAGTGATAGTTTGAGTGCCTTTTATCTAGCCAATAACACAACTTTTCATGCCAAAATGAAACACATCTAGCTGTAGTATCATTTCATTCGTTCACTATCAAAAGATGGTTAGCTTTCACCGAAAAGGATTCAAACATCCAAGAATCCAACAGAAATGGTGACAAAAGTTGTGGTAGTGGAGAAACTGAAGTTGTGTATTGCTTTAGTTAGCCTTGGAACGTGATAAAGAGGCGGGTTGACTCACACCACGACCTTTGCTATGATTGAAGCTATGGTAAAGAAATTCCAAAGTTGAATATGGATTGAGCTCAATCAATCTCAAAGTTGGATATTTTTATAGCGTGGAGTCTAATTAAATTAGCACCGGAGGTGATTATTAAGTTTGGTAGGTTTTGGCACAATGCATCATTAGGCATTGTAGGGCTGGGCAGAACCCAGGAGCCCAGGCACACCCCAACACATATGAAAGCTTCAGCTTGAGGCCTAAGTGCCTCAGCCAGCCCAAGTGCCTAAGACAGGCAAGCCCCGCCAAAGAGCTAGACGCCGAGGTGCACCCAGGCGCCTATAGCCTTTATATCTTGTAGAGATGCATCCCTTTGACTATTGTGGATGGTTTAAGGCTTGGTTTAAGTATGTTTTAAGCCTATTTTTATGTTTGCGTAAATATACTTGTGAAAAACACTCTAAGAAGTTGGAGTGAGAACAAAGAGGGGTTAGAGTGAAGATTAGGGCTTGTGTAATAGTCTTATATTGGGAGGCTGAAGAAGTGGAGTCATCTTCTTCCTATTCCAAGGGTTTAGATCTTTGTAGCTCTGTAACTTTATTCTTCATATAGTAGAATTTTTTTGATGGTGTGACTTAGTGAATTATCTCACTCTTGGGCTTTTCATGTAAAAGTCATGTGTGTTTGTGCATATTATCTTCTGGTTTGATTTTTTTCTTTGTATTCATATTTTACTTTGATGATTCTCCACAACAAATGCAGTGTTATTTCCTAAGCAATAAGATTAAATAATAATGACTATTAATAATAATTATATATATATATATATATATATTAATTGCCTCTAAATTTCATTAATAATCAATAAACAATCATTTCTCAAATTTTTAATGCATGAATTCTTAACTTAATAACTTAATAATTATACAGTAATCTAGCATCTTCTTATTTTTCAAAAGAACATTGAATAATTATGTAAACAAAAAATTCCTAATTAAAATATTTTCCCATTTTAATAAGGATGTAATTCAAACATATATTTTTTCATTATTCATTCTCTTTAAAATAATCAAATCTTAATTTTATTAATCTAACGAATGAATACACAATCAATATTATTTTGTATTAATTAAACTTTATGTATATCTCCAATATTTTTATCACAATTTTTTTTTTTTATGATTATCCTTTATATTATTTTACTTGTCATTGAATTTTTTCTCTCTTAATTTTGATATATGATCAATTAGAAAGATTCATGTAAATCATATATAATGTTCTTTTTCATGTATGAACTAATGTTCATGTCTATTAAAACAGATGTAAGCTTAATAGAAATGCAAGAGTATTATTAATAAAATAATTCAAAATCATCCTTTTAATAAAATATAGAGCATATTAACTTGCTATCAAATTGGTTCTAAGGAATAACCTAATGGATCCCAAGCAAAAGAAAAATAAACAAACAAAAACAAAAACGAAGACCAATGGAACAAGCCAAAAGAACCAAAAAGCTATACTAGTTACTGCATGCAGAAAAAAGATCGCAGAAAACAGCAACCCAAGTACTAGACGGGCAAAGATAAACAAAGGAGACCAAAACAAACAGAACCACCAAACCTCCACAGCAAACCAAAAGCTGCGTCTGCAGCCCAACGGAGGCTAACACAGAATATTCACTTCACTAATCAGCAAGAGCCGCATAAATAGACGGGCAGGAAAACATCAGAAACAACTTCACCCAGACCAACTGAGAAAGTAGAGCAAGCAAAGCCATCAACAACCACCGGCCAAGCAGCCTATAAGCCACATCCAAACATTACCACAGCCAAAACAGAGGCCACAACCAGCAGTTCAACCAAACAAAAACCAACAGAGGCCACAAACAGAAGCCCCACTACCATGAGACAAGCCACGACCAAATAAATGGCAAACCCAAATTAATTAGAGATGATATTTCATATATAAATATAACTTTTTTGGTAGTTTAATAAACATTGATAAGTGTTAAATATCTCAATTATAAACACACACACAAGTTATTGAATAAGAACCAAATGAGAGTTCGCCCAAGCCAAAGGTCAGAGTAACCGGTCCGGCCTAACGGTTAATGATCGATCCCTGATCAGTTACTTCGAAATTCTCCAGCCCTCGTAAATGTTGTCTAACAACGCCATACGATAATTGGGTTAGAAAATTATAAAGCAAAATAATTTCGATCGGCTTCGTACGATTTCACTGCTACAATACTTCTTGCCATTTCGCTCCAAGTCCACCTCCCGAAGTCATACCAAATCCCCCGTTCCGCTTTTTTTAGGGTTTTCCCTCGCGGAGCTTCGTCTTCTGCTGCTGCAGCGGCATATCAAGGGAATCAATCCTATCTTTCTTTTTCTGGGGTTCGATCTGGTTGTTCCTTTGCCCTTTGTTGCGTTTTCGCCAGACAGGAAGATGAACCAGAGACTAAAGCAGCAGCAGCAGCAAGCTCTGATGCAGCAGGCACTTATGCAGCAGCAGCAGCAGCAGCTTTACCATTCTGGCGTCCTGGCGGCCATATCACAGGTTCTGACCCCTCCGCTCCCATTGGAAAATTAAACTGTAAATGTTTTTGATAATTATAACAGTATGTTCTGATCGTTATTAGAAGTTAGATACATTTTTCTCTCTATTCCTTAGCCAGGAGCAGGAATGGCAGTTGTTGGGGTACCTATTCTGATTAGCACTATCTGGCCAATGCCTGTTTAACTTTGGGGCTGTTTGGGTGGCTAACATCTTCAAAGTGCTTAACATAACATGTTATTGAAATGAAATTTATTGCAGTGTGTAGTTGGCTCAGTGTTATTTGGTTGCTTATCTTCTGTGTTAAGATATTTTTTGTGGTTATTTTATCTAATCTCTTGTAATATAGCTTTATTTTATTTAATTTTCCTTTTTACTTGATAAATTCACTTAGCACAAGAGAAACAAAAAAAAAAAAACAAAGCCATAGCAGAAAGGAAGAAGGTGGATGATGAGATAAAGGAGACGACTTACTTGTAAGAAGATGACAAAAACATCGGCGGATAGGCCGACTATGGCTTCTCTTGCAACATAACTTCTTTTGTAAAAAAAGGGGATTCAATGTTATCTCAATGTTAGCAGGCATTGATGACATTTTGGAAAAGTAAAAGAAATTTATATTAAAGCCTGGTGAACCAAACAATTGGAATCTTGAAACTTGAAAACTAGCTAAAATCAGTTACTTCTTTTAAATTTGTCAAAAAATTGTTTTATTAATATAATTCAAAATGAATTTTTCACAATGCCTCACAACGCCCCCTTAAATATCTTGATGTGTTGTCATATGCATGTGGAAAGTAGGGACTGGCAAAATGCACTTAGTTATGAGCCCATGTAATTTTTTTCTTTTTTGTTTTCTCCCACCAATTTTTGGGAGGCTTGGGGCATTTGTGGGGAGGCATCATAACATTTTATTCATAAAAATTTGGGTTTTATAATTATAGTAAATTAATTATATTTGATACCTATTTAATTACTATATCTGATTAAATAATCAGATACCCTACCAGGTTCCATCATATTGGATACTCTAGTTGTAGTGTATAGTTTATATTCCTAGATAAAAAGCTACTTTGTTTGGCAATGTTACAACTTGTACAATTTTTTCTTACATTCCGTAGGTGCTATATAGAAATGGTGGAATCTTTTTTTTATTTCAATGTCTTCCCACATCTTTACTTTTTATCCAGCATCGTGACTAAAATTTTGCAATCCTATTTTTTGGAATGTTAAGCAATCATTTTTTAAAACATAGTCACTAAAATTTTTAGTAAAAAGTAAAATGTTGCCATAAGTAAAGCCAAGCATAAAAAGTTATTTTGAATTAAATTTATCTTTTGCCTACTTTGCAGCCTGTGAAAGGCCCCCAAACGACACTAACAGTTTATTGCATATTATAAGCATTTGTATATGCACATGTAGATTTTGGTGTTGGTCTTCTAGAATGGTATTTTTCCCTTAAATTTTAATTTATATGATAGCTTAGAGATGATGTGGTCTTATCAAGAGATGTAATTCTATGTTGTTCAACTAATTGCCACCGTTATCCTCATCCCTATCATAGGAGACTTGCTTTATTGTTTTTCATCTACTTCTCATATTTGAGTGCTAATCATCCTATATCATTTCCATCTTTTCTTGTATGTCTAAATCACTTTGTGTATTTACCACAATTTCATTTTAATAAATGGTGCCATCTTTATATATTTATAAACTTTCTTCAATCTATTTTTCTTATTTGCCACTCTTCCATCATAATATTATTAAGACTGTCACTCAATTTGTTTCTTAGTGCTATACCACTAAAAATCAAATTCATACAGCATAATCGACCTACTTACAGTTTTGTGAGTCTCCATGATACTTCTTGTTGATGAATTCCTTAATCTTTTTTTTAATCTATTTACCCAGTTCAATTCTTAAACATATTTGTCATCTATATTCTTATTCTTGTGTATGGATTCATGGTTTTCTAAAAAAACCTTCTGTGCTTAATTATTATTTATCTCTAAGTAATATTGATTGAGAATTGTTAATATTATAGTCCCCATAAATGTAAATACTTGGTTTTCATTTTATTAATTCTGGGTTTTTATATTTTATATATTTTCTTTCACTTATTTTAGCAATTGAATCATAATTAGAACCACTATTGGCTATTATGTATCACTATGCCCTTCTTTTTAAATATTCATTGAAACCATCTTCATATCCAATACTGCACGAGGCAAATTTAACTCTCATTATTGGTCTAAACCCTATATTATTGGATTATTTTGATAACTTGACAACTATTTTTAATACTAGTTAAAGCTTTATCATTCATAGCTTTAATAACATTTAGTAGTAAAATGCATTTAATTACTCCTATTTTTGACACATCATTTTACTTCATGTATTTTAAATGCATTCTCATAGTATTCAATTTCACACATTCTTATGAGTTAAGATATATAAACATTACATGAAGATCATATTTTTGTATTTGTCATTTATTGCTTTAGCAAAGAAATCATTTTCACACCCAATTTTTTAAATAAACTAAGTTAATTCTTTAATGCCATTACTTTTTAATTATAACACATAAGTACTTCTTCTTTAATCGTGTTAACATTTTCTTGTATTCAAAAGTTCCTTACAACATCATTAACAACAACAATAACAAACACCACCAAGCCATAATCCCACTAGGTGGGGTCGGCTACATGAATCCCTTGTTTCCATTATGCACAATCAAATAGAACTCTCTAAGATCCAAATATTGAAGATCCTTCATAATAGTTTCTTTCCGTATTTTTTTTTTTAGTCTTCCTTTTCTTCTTTTAATATGGGTGAATTCATTAATTCAATTTTTCTAACAAAGGTGTTGCATGGCTACACTTAATATGCCCAAACCATCTAAGGCAACATTCTCTAATCTTATTGTTATTGAATATGTGGGCTAAATTCAATTAAAAATTCCTATGCATATATTTTATGACTAAATTTGTGCAACTAAACTTGTACCCTCAAATTTTAATTTGAATCATAAGATTTATAGACAACTCTTTCCGGCCTAATCTTACGCTACTTTTGTATCACTTTGTGATGTCACTATATGTTATAAACTCTTGTTTAATTTCTTAAAAATGTTTTCATCTTTTCATGATGCATTCATCTGGACCAAAATAGTCATCTTTGTTTCTTATGTGTAACTAGATTAAAGTTTTTGATTCTCTTATTTCTTGTTTTAGCTATCTTACATGTTTATTTTTTTTCTTACCTTAATATCTAAGCTATTATAATAATCATTAATATATATAGCTTCATTTTGTTTTCTACATTCTCTTGTAAACTTTAAGCATTCTTACAAATCTATTTAGCTTTAATATCTAAGCCTTTTGTGACTTCTTAGAAGAAAATTTCTCCCCTTTTAATCTTTTGTATCTTCTCATTCCATTAGCAAGTGTCTTTATGTATAATCAATTTTGACTCGTAAAAGTTCTTAAATGGAAAACAATATGTATATTAATCATAATGAATTGTTAAAATAGTATTAAAAAGCTAGCTTAGTTTTATCATGTTGTTGGCAATTGCATATATAAAAAATTATATACTTTCGAACCCCTTTTTTGTTTGGTCTAAACTTTGAGCTTCTTTTTGTAAGGCAATTAACAGCTGCACTCTTGTAATGGGGTATTTTTTCATAAGCCATTTTTCACAAAAGATCCACTTTCATAAAGAGACTATTTGTTGTATATTGCTGACTAATAATTTGAAGACTATTTATGCTAGGCTATTTCTTATTTGTTTTATTTGCAAGCATATGGTATTCTTAGTAACATCAGAGGGATTATTTATTTTGCAAGCACGCTTGTTACATTCATTTGAATATATAGTAGCTTTAGTCACTCAGATTTTTTTCATTAATGCTTACAATAACTTTGCTTATATGGGGCTTTGTATTTTTCTATTATAAAATACATGGCTTGAGTTTTAGTTACTTGCTTGAGTTTTTGCATTTGTTTTTCAATTGGGTTCGAGTGATGATTGAACTTTAATTGAGTTTGACCAAGTATGTGTGATATACCGATAATGTAAACAGACGATGTCATTCTCTAATTGAAATGATATGTAGTTTTTCATACCATTTGGAACTGTTTATCTAAATATTATTTCTAATATTTTGTTAAGATTCAAGTGCTAAAGAGAAAGTAAATTAAAATTAATTATCTATTTTTTGGATTCTAGAATACTAGTATCTCTTGTAATTTGAAGATTAAAGAGCACTAATTAGGAAGCTAACATAATTTTGTTTAGATTTGTACAAATATAAACTAGCTTGTCTTATATATATGAATGGTTCTAGAGCTTCTCATTGAGTGTACTACTTTACTTTTGGCTCCAAGCTTTGGCCATGATAACCTTACATTTGCTTGACTATTTTATCTTTTAATTTTCTTATTGATGGCTATAAGATTTCAAAGGTATGCCATGGAAAATTTCATTATAAACTTGACCTTTTTCCTTATATTTATCTCTAGGTACTTTTTCTTCAATGCAATATCTATATGAGTCCGTGTGCATGGGTTTCTTGTATTCAAATGAGAATTACTTTGATAAATATATGTTGATTTCGCTTTTGTTTTACTTCAAAAATTTTTAGTTTCATTAGTTTTATTGATTGATTATTTTTTGTTAATTTTTGTTACATAAACTAACTTATTATCAATCAATTAATGACCAACTTGGTTTGGTGAAATATGGGCACAAAATAAAACAAATACATGCTCTTTTAAAATATTTGTCATGAAGTAAATTTAATATAAATTTTTGAGGTACAAATGTTACTTAAAAGTTTCTCAAATCCATGTATTCCTATTATTTTAAAATTGATCAATTTCAGATTCTGTGGACATTCATTGATCAAAATTGTGAAAAAACTTTTACATCCAAACAAAGCTTCAAAAAAGAAAATCTGACCCACAAATTGCAACATGTCGGAGTATGTGTTGTTGATCTCATTGAATGCTTGCGCTTTTGTAGGATGCTTGCTTTCCCTTGTTGGCCTGTTGCCAATGCTATATTGCCTGAAGAATTGTGTCCCTCACTATATTTTGGCTAAAAAATGCATGACCTTAGTTGGATCTTGATTGTTGGCAAATATTGAACCTTGTTGGACGCTGTCGATGCTCATTGGCCAGGCAACACTCTTGGGTGCTAGGAAAACGCATGCAATGCCTAAATGCCTGTCCCTAATAGAATATGTGCTCATCGATAAAATTGGTGCATGCTATCACTCGCAGGCCTTGCATACTTATTGTGCCTTGCGCTTGACACTTCCTTAGCAAAGAAACAGTTATTTATTTTTTTAGTATTTTTTGTTTTTCTTTTTTGTCTTGCAGTTCTCCCAACAATACATCAAAATGAAATTGCTATGTAAAAGATTTAAATACTTAAAAGTTAAGTACAGTGTACCTAAAAGCACTTTTCACTTATTTATTTTTTATTTCTTGTTTCTCTTACCAATCAGCCCTAGCAGAACAAATTCCTATCGTTAATTGTTTTTTCCTTGGCATTTTGATTGTTTTCTTTGCTTAAAAACTTTGTATGCCACAAACTTTTTTTTTGTTGTGTGTAATGCTGTTATTAGGCCGAAACTTTATTCATGTTTGTAGAGCTTTTCCTTTTTTTTATTAGAAGTAGGAGTTCAAGTAGTTTTTTCTAGGTTTTTTTTTCATTTTCTTTTCTTTTATTTTTACATTTTGCAGATGGAACCTGTTCCAAGTGGCAATCTACCCCCTGGTTTTGATCCTTCTACTTGCCGCAGTGTGTGAGTGTATTGAAGTAGTTTAACATTTTAATATACCCTTTTTTGTTTCTTACCTGCATTGGTTAGATGCTGTGAGCAGTCGATTGAGTATTACCCTGAAGAAAGTCTGATTTGATTTTTTTACTTTGTTTATGGTTGGAAGTAACCTTTTAATATTCCCTCCAGACATGTTTATGCTATTTCATTCCAGAATATATCATCTAATTATATTTAGCCTGTGGGGTAAACAGTATTTTGAAATTTGTGCTAGTTTTCTTGCTTCTTCTCTGCATTTTGAATTATTTTTGATATTGTGAATATTTGATGGTAATTAGGTTTGTTGGCAACATCCACCCCCAAGTTACAGATGCTCTTCTTGCTGAGGTTTTTCAGAGTATGGGCCCACTTGAAGGATGCAAGCTTATTCGGAAAGAAAAGGTTCTTTACGAATGACATAGTATATATTTCAGTCTGCTTGTATGAATCATCGGTAGTCACTGTGTTTGTTGTGCAGTCTAATTAATATATTTTCTAATAAAATTTTAACCCTTCTCAGATATCTAGTGCAATGCAATATTGGTGTTTTCATTTTGAAACTCTAATAATTTTTATGCATCTTTAAGGTAATACTCAAGATGTTTGTGATTTTGTATAATAGATCGAGTGCCCACGTCCTTGGTAAATAATTGGTGGCCCTACAAGTTCCATTTTCCTCTCTTCAATATATATTGTTTTAATTACTTTGACAGCTCCATGTGAAATTTAGGAAATTGTGTCTATCAGCATTGTGATACTTATGCAATGCTTTATTGTTCTTTCTTGTGCTTATTTCAATTTTACCTTTATTGGTGAGTGCATGTATGGAGAAAACAATTATATTATTTCATGAAATTAATCAGTTCCATAATTTTTATGAAGATTTGGGCCCAAATATTTTCCCTTGTATTTGGATATTGTTTTGTTTCAATATTTTTTACCAATATTCAACTATTCACGATATAGTGGTCATACTAGATTTATTTGTATTTAAAATTTGTTAATTCTATTAATTTTTTTCATTGTTGTTGAGCCCTACATGACCTATTTTTAACCAATTTATCTGCCAAGCTTTTAATCGTATATTTTTTTGAAGTTTTTTTTTGCAGTTATTACTTCACATTTGTTTATTTTAGTAGTTTATTATTATTCGTATTACTATTACTTCTACATTTTGGGACAGGAAGAGGAAGATCAAAAAAGGAAATGAGAAGAAAGCATTAGAAAGGACAATCTCTATTTGGAATTTAGGGAGGGGCTTTTATTTGATCATTCACAATGGAATAAAGGATTCATATAAGTAAGCCCATCTAGTGGGACAAAGGCTTAGTATTGTTGTTGTACATTTTGTGATATTGTTTCCTAATATGCTATTGTGTCCACTTTATAGCATGCACAAATTTTTTGGAAATGCAAGTTAGTTACGAATGTTTAGAAGGAAAATATGCATGATGGTGAAATGTAAAGTTGAGAATTTCACTAAGGTGCTGAAGTTTGCTTATGTTCTTTATAACTTGCAACAACAACAAAATCACCCCCCAAGTTTTAGTCCCACTAAATGAGGTCAAACAAATTCCTTTTTTATTGTTCATATTTAAATAACAATGCTCCCTTTGCTCTAAATATTTGCGAATCTTCTTAATAGTTTCTTGCCATGTCATCTTGTCTTTCTCTTTGAACATGGCCAAAATTTACAAACTCAACTTTAATAATCGGGGCATCTAAAATTTTGCTTATATAAATTCTCAAAATATAAAAAATTACTCTCTAAGAAATTCTCAATTAAATCCACCCCAGCCTTACTACAAATGAATTCATTTTTTCATCATATCCTTTCATGTACACCACTAATTCACTGTGATATTCTTATATTTGCTGCACCTTTTTAATTAATATGCTTCTAATTTGTCGACCCCATATACAGAGCTGGTCTTATAACTGCTTTATAAAAATTTCATTGTAGTAGAATTTTTCGATTGCATAAAATCTGAAAACACTCTCTATATCATTAAATGAGCTTGGATTATGTTAATCACATCAACCTCTATTACACTATTATTTTGTATGATTGAATTATGATACTTGATCTCACTTTTCTTAATAACATGATATTTGACCATTATATTCTCATTATTATATCTGCTACTATAATTAAATTTACACTTCATATATACATTTTAAGATCTATTAAGATAAAATTTTTTATCTATGGATGTTCTTGAAAAGACTTATGATAGAGTACAAGAGAAATTTTTTGGAGAGCTTTGGATATAAAAGGAATTTATGTTAACATATATTGAAGCTATAGAGATATTTATAATGGGGCGTAACGTGTGTTTGATCGTAAGTTAAAATTCCTAATGATTTTTCTGTTATTATTGAATTACATCAAGGATTGAGTCTCAACACATCTTTTTTATTTATTTTTGGATGATTTTACTGAGCATATTCAAAAGGAGGTTCCTTGGTGCATGTTATTTGTTGATGACATTCTACTAATTGATAAGATTAGGGATGGAGCTAAAGCAAAACTTGAGTTGTGGAGAACTACATCATAATCTTAATGTCTTAGTAAATCTAAAACATAATATATGAGTGTAAGTTCAATTGTAGCTTAAACCTTAATATTGAGGATATGGCTTTTGAGGACCATATGATCAAGAAGGGAGAAATGTCAAATACTTTGGATTAATTATTCAAATTAATGGTAAAATAGAGAGTGGAGTGATTAATAGGATCCAAGCTGGTTGGATGAAATAGAAGAGCGATTCTGCAGTACTGTGTGGCAAAAAATCCACTCAAAATCAAAGGAAAAATGTTAGCCAACATAGAAGAAACTTGCCTATAAATTAAGTGTTATAAAGATGATGATGCTTAGTTGGACGAGTGGGTATACTCTTAAGCATAGAATGAGAAATGAGTTTATGCATAGCATGGTTGAAGTGGCTCCAATAGTGAATAAAATTAGATAATGCTGCTTTAGATGATCATGGCATATTATGCGTAGACCATTCAATGCTGCCCTTGTTAGAAAAATTGAGTTTATAAATTTTGCTCATATTAAAAGAGGAAGAAGAAGACCAAAAACAATATGGGAAAAACTATTAGAAAGGATCTCTATTTAGAACTTAACGAGGGGCTTCTATTTGATCGCACACAATGAAAACAAAAACTTGGTGTTGTTGTAAGACAATCATTTTAATTTAGATAGTTTTTCATTACTTGAGTTTGCTCGCCCTATTCTAAACTTTATTAATAAGAATAATACATCAACAAATAACATACACTAATGAGACTCCTTTTGAATTTATTCAATAAAAATATTCATAATTAACACCAATAGATGCAAACTAAGAGGAGAACCTTGATTCAATTCAATTGAAAAGAAAAATCAATTGGACAAATTTCTTGCAATCGAACATATATAAATGTTCCAATGTTCATGTTTCCATTGACAATAATATAAGCAACTCATCTTTTTCCCTCCAATGCTCTTCATAAACCTTTTGTTGAAATTTTATCGTATGCTTTTTCAAAATCAATAAATGTTAAATGAGTATTTTTTTCTTCTCTATATTTTTCATTAAATGTTTAAATAAACTAATGTAGTCTTTATAGTTAATCTACTTATCATAACCTAGTTTCACATTGTAATTTGTGCTTAATCACTCTCTTAAAATTTTAAAATATGATTCATTAACTTATTTTTCTTATAATTTGTACACTCTTGTTCATAATGTAGTTTTTATCCATTTATCTAGTATTTCTTAGTCTTTAAAATTATTGTAACTACTTATTGATCCAATAACTCTTTTCCCATATCAATATGGATATAAAAAAATCTTAAACATAATAACTGCATTTCATTTACTTATAGAATGAAAGTAATTGCATTATCTGTAGAGCTAAAAAATCATGTCAATTCTGCTATCACAACCTTCATTAAAATGCTTTTTCAAACTAACTCTTTCATGTATGCTAAATTTCATCATCCTTGCAAAGAATGTTCTAATCAAATTCTTAATATTTTTCACTTTGATCAAATCACTTTCTTATCTTTAACTAATTTATAAATTTGCCTATCCTTTAAAGCCCTTTTAGCATCATGAATCATTTTTTTTTGAATTCATGACAAAATATAAATTATATTGTATTTTTTTTTTCTCATCATCCTACATTGAAAACACACTTATTAACTTATTTACTTCTTAAATGTTTTTCTTGAACATCTTTTTTTAATCACCAAATATCTATATTATTACTATTTCTCTTTTAATTCTTCAATTATTTATTGTCACTTTACAAATTCAAATTTTTGCTATATTAAACTTGCTTCCCCTCAACATCTCACTACCCAAGCTTTAAACCTCTACTCTTGAATATATTTATATTTTTATTCTTGAGATTCATTGTTTTGGTCTTCAGACTTTGCTTAAAGTAAATATTCCATTTTCAACTCATTATTTTCAAATCTAGGGCTTATAATTGATAGTGGGTTGCCAATTACTCTAGGAATAACTCCATAATTCTTTTGATATATTTGTTATTTTATAAAAATATAATCAAAATCATGGAAAGTTATTCTCATCCGTGATGGTATGCTCTTTTTTTTTCTACAAAATATTGGCAATCATAAAATAATACATTGAAACAACCTCCATGATATTTTTTCTATTTTTATTAAGCTATTTATCCAACTTACTGATTTAAATCTCCTTTGATAAATAAGATTTTGTTTCAAGGAATTTTTGAAGGTCTCCTATAAATCATGCTAAAATTTTTATTTAATTCAAATTTAATATTTTGGTGGCATAGCAATATTAACAATCACTCTATAATTGTAATTTTTAAAATTGTTATTCTCTCTTACTTCCTCTTAATTTCTACTGTTAGTCTTTCAATTTTTAATTAAAAATAATATCCATGCCATTTCTATGTTGATTCTTACTAGAGCACCAAAGTTTAAAGTCTAAATATCAATTTTTTTTACATTTATCCATTTCATTTTTTGAATACATGCTATTTATTATTTTATTAATTATATATATTAATTTATAAGCTTGTGTGTCAGGGTATCAATATTCCAACTTTTTATTTTAACAATGTCTCTTAGACTAGCTTCTTTACTCTCATTTATATATAATGTGGGAACCCATGCACAATTTGCACTACTTCTAAGTGCCAATGTATGTGCCTTTGCTCAATTTTCATTGCACTTAGGTAATGCAACACATCACTTTTGGAGGATGCCTTAATTCTAGCACAATTTTTCAAATGTTCCTATCATGTTGACTCATTAAAGTTTTGTGCTAACTATTGATTGCTTAATGCAACCTTTTACCTTTTTCATTTGGAACTTGGGAATTGACAACATCAGTTTAAAGATCATTATATGTTTATTTGATTTAAAAGAAAAGTGAAATTTAGACTTTAAAAATTAGAATTTTATTTGAGAAAATTGTTAAATTATTTGTATGGAAGTTTTGATACTTTTGAATTTTACACCATCATTATAATGCTCCAAATAATTTTTCAAGTAGAAGTTATTAGCAAATCTTTATACCAATTTAAATCAATCATAAAATAGCAGAAAAAAATTATAAAGTGTATGAAGAAAGATGTTATCATAGTAGGTTCAAATTCAAGCCTTGCTCAAAACAAGAGGACAATTTTTTTAAGAAAGTCTATTTAGCTCACACTCAAATGAATGCTACATCTGTAATACACATTTTTGATAGTTTCACAATGAAAAGAATTATTGACCCCAATGAATGGACTAAGGTTTGCTTGAGGGTTGTTGTTGGTTGTCATATAAATATTTACAAAGTCTATTAATTTGGAATATATTG
The DNA here is from genome assembly GCA_016760335.1 of Gastrodia elata. NCBI lineage: Eukaryota > Viridiplantae > Streptophyta > Magnoliopsida > Asparagales > Orchidaceae > Gastrodia > Gastrodia elata. Next base: position 7,689,209 of record CM028685.1, on the reverse strand, counting down.
GTAGCATGTCATGTCAATGGCAAGGATTTTTATATTATGAATGAATGCAAGTAATAAAGTTAGTCTATAATCTTAAATTATGATTTAGTAGTTGGAATATTGGCACTCTCATTGGCAAACTTTTTGAGTTTGTTGATATTGTGATAAATAGGAGGATTAATATGTTATGCCTTCAAGAAACTAAGTGGGTGTGAGAGAAAGTGAACGAATTTGATAATTTATGCTTTAAACTCTCATACTTGGGTATGAATCACCTTGGGAATAGCGTGGGCATTATTTTGGATAAGAATTTATTATATAATATATAATGGAAGTTAAGATGTTGAGAGATAGAATTATATATGTAAAATTTATAATTAATGAATAATTAAAATGGATATTCATGGTGAATTTATTTTAGAGAGATTAATACAGATGAAGATTAAATTTAGAGTTTATTTTAGTTTATGATCTTATGATTGTTAGTACTTTAAGAAAGGGTAGGAATCTATTATCATTTTAAAAAATGGGGCTTTCAAAGTGCAGTTTAATTATTTTGTCATTAATTTAGTTTAGAAAGATCATATATTTTGTAAGGATTATAAGATTATTTTTAGTGATTATTTAACAACCCTATATTGTTTATTGGTTTTGGATTTGAAAATAACAATTAATAAAAGTAATATTAAATTTAGTATATCCTAAAACTAGATAAAATTTTAAGAAGTGTAATTTAGATATTTTTCTAAGAGTGAAGCTTTAAAATTTGGACAATAGAACTTTGAGGATGAAACCAACCTCATGTGGAATTTGGTTGCTGGCTGTATTTGTAATATAGCAAAGAGTTTATTTGGTGAATCAAAGGGAGAATACCAAATAATAAAGATTCATAGTTATGAAAAAGGATGTTTAAGTTAATATTAAAGATTAAAAGCATGCTATAAAGAATATTTTAATTGTAAGATTTAGGAGAATTGAAAGAAATATAAACTAGCTTGTTGTGAATCCAAAATAATAGCTTGTGATGCTAATGTGCAACATTGGAGAATTTATATAATAAATTTGCCAAGAGAAAGACATTTATACTCTAGCCAAATAAAGAGATAAATGAACTAAAGATTTTGACTTATCTTAAATTTATTAAAGATACAAAAAATTCTTTTTTATAGATGAAGATATTCAACATAGATTAATGCTTTATTTTACTAAACTTGTAAATAAAGGTTGTATTAGTACAATTAATAAGTGATTTTAATGGTTATAGAAATAGTCTTAATTACACTTTCATTTGCCATGCTAGTAAAGTTGAGATTTGGAATGTTTTAAAAAGGATGAAGAGAGAAAAAGCGGTAGGATCTGATGATATTTCTATCGATGAATGGAAATATTTGGGTAGGAAGGTATTTCTTGGCTTATCAAGCTATTTAATATTAGTTTGAAGAGGTAAGATGAGTGAATAAATAATATTCTTATATCTATTTACAAGAATAAAGGCTATGCTCAAGACTATGCCAAGTACACAGAGGAATCAAGTTAATGGGTCATATGTTGAAATTTTGGGAGAGAGTAATTAAGTACAAATTATGAAGAGATACTTGTATTTGTCAAAACCAATTTAGTTTTATGCCAGATAGATCTACTATAGAAGGTATACCTTTATTAAAAGGTATGATGGAGAAATTTAGAGAAAGAAAAGAAGATCTTCATTTAATTTTTATTAAATTTAAGAATGCTTTTTATTAAGGTACCAAGAGAAATCCTTTGGATGGACTTTGGAGAGAAAAATGATGTGTGTTACATATATTGATGCTATTAGAGATATGTATAATGGGGCTATAACATGTGTTCTATCGTAAGGTTGCCTCTTTAATGATTTTCATGTTATTATTGGATTACTTAAGGCTTAGCTTCTAGCCCGTACCTTGTTGCTTTAATTATGGATGTTCTTAATAAGCACATTCAATAGGAGGTTTCTTGGTGCATGTTATTTGCATTTGACATTCTTTCAATTGATAAGATTATAGATGGAGTTAAGGAAAAACTTTAAGTGTAGAGAACTACTTTAGAATCTAAAGGTTTGTGTCTTAGTAGATTTAAACAGAATATATGAAGTTTAAGTTCAATTGTATTATAAGCTTTAATCTTGAGGACAACTATAGAGGACAATGTGGCCAAGAAGAGCAAGAGGTTCAAATACCTTAGTTCAAGTTTTCAAAATATGGTGAAATAGAGAGCAATGTGATTAATAGGATCCATGCTGGTTTGATGAAATGGATGAGCTCTTTTGGAGTGATGTGCAATCCAAAGATTCCACACAAAATAAAAGGATAATTTCCTTGAGAGCAGCTATACGACCAACTATGTTATATGGGGCTGAATATTGGTCAACAAAGAAGAAACTTGTCGATAAAGTGTTACAGATATGAGGATGCTTAGATGAATGATTGGGTATGCTCATAAGGATAGAATGAGAAATAAGTTTATTCGTATCAAGATTGGAGTTGCTCTAATCGTGGATAAGATTAGAGAATGCTGCCATAGATGGTTTGGGCATATTAAGTGTAAACTGTGCAATGCGCCTGTTAGAAAAATTGGATTTATGAATTTTGCCCATATTAAAAAGGAAGAGGAAGACTAGAAGGACATGGGAAGAAACCTTTAGAAATGATCTTCATTATTTGGAACTTAGGGAGGTACTTCTATTTAATCGTGCACAGTGAAAACAATGGATTCATATAGCTGACCCCAAAATGGGATTGAGGCTCGGTGTTGATGTCGTTGTATGTTAATACAAAGGAATCACTGAATTCTATATAATTTGAATCAGTCGAACTAATCATGTCGGTTGCTAGCCAATATTTGCTTCCAAGAATGCTTATGAATCACACCTAAAGGATGATTTTGATTTATTATATAGATTACACTCGGATTCCTGCCCCTTTTCCAATACTTTCACATCCTATCTTGAGATCCAGGAAACAGTTCGGGACTGATTATGTAAAAAACTACTAAAATAAAATTATTTTTAGGGTTACTCCGATGGCTAAAATTTTTAATCGAACTTTGATTTAATGGCTTAGAAAAGTCCTTGCAAAAACTTTAAACTATATGCCTGTGAATGTTCTCATGGTTTTAAATTTGAATCAAGCAAGTCAGTTCAACTGGCTAGGCTGCAAGCCGACTTAGAGTGATTCAGGCAGCCTCAAAATCGTTGTAACAAAGAACATCCCAAGCACTGGATGAACTATCAGTTACATAGGGAACTGGATAGGTTTAACTTCCAATTTGGTTCTATGTTGTGACAAAATCTGGCTCTTGTTTTTTGATGGATAAGGAAGACCACTTGATATATAACTATTTATAAGCTAAACAAAACTCTTAAAAAAGTAAAACAAACCCATCATTGCAGAAATAAAATTTAACTCTCAAGCAGCGCTAGATGTCACTAGCAAAACCCTAAACTTTGTTTGCATCTCTTTCTGATCTAAAATAATTGCTGCCTGCCACTCAACGCTTGCCACTCGCAAGCCTCTTTTATTTCTCACATTCTACCACCTTTCTCCACATGCACAATTGGCTTTGGCCTCCCATTTGCCAGTTTAAGGCTTGGCAATTGTGGACCACATGTTTTTTTGGCTCTTTTAAGGTTAATACTTTTGTACAAGTGTTAAATCTCCTGCATTATTTTAATTATATCTCTAATTTTCATAATTGGTGATGCAATTTTAAGATTCCTATTTCACTAATTTTTATTAATTTATAGTTTCTTAAATTTTGTTCATGTTTTAGTGCGGATGTAGGATCTGCTTATTCTTTGACTGTTCCACCACAATCACAGTTGACTTATGTTATATATTTTCTTTGGTGATTTTAATCCAAAATGAAATTGTTTTTCTGGGAATTCCAATTTTTTTTGATTAATTGCAAACAATTTGATAACATTGAAATCAAATGGGTTCTTTTTTATAAGTGAAACTGAATATTATTAGCTGCTTTTGATATCAAAATGTAACTAAGAATGATGAACAGCCAGTAGAATAAGAGGCATTAAATTTTATTAATTTTATGTTTATGCTATTATGTGCATGAAAATAGAAAACATTTACGTGGTATGCATGAAATTCCTTAATGGAAAATTCTTTTTTATTCATCAACTGCCTAAATTATTACCTTTGTAGTTATTAGTCAATTTTAGCAATAGTTATGTCATTATTGTTACTTTTGAGCTTAGATGGTATTACCCCAAGATGGAGGTTGAATTGGAGTTGAATTAAAAAATATAAAATTAGAAAAATTCATTTATTTTAGGATATTTTAAGATAATAAAATTCACAAAGCGCACAAAAGAAAAATCAAATAAATAACAATCAAACAAACAAATTTATAGTGGTTCAGGATCTTCTGTCATTACATCAACTTTTCAGAGATTCTCCTTTGGAATCCACTCAAACATTTCTCCTTCACATTTCTTGCAGGCATAGAAACCTTTCCCTCATTTGCAAAATTTGATCGCATTAATGCGGTACAATCTCTCTTCCCTAGTCTGCCTTGGTGGTGCTTTGTAAAACTTGGTCGCGCAACAGCGGTACAAACTCTCCTTCCCAAATCTTTGTCTTGGCGGAACTTCCTAAAAGTATTTTATTCTAGCATGAGCCTAGCTAGAGTTGGGTTAAAAACAAAATAGAAACATGAAAAATCTTACAGGAATTTCTGGGAAGCATTTCCAAAGCCTCCTATTTTTGAGATGAAGAAGAGAAGTTGAATATCGTTGGTGCTGCTTTAGCCTTTTGAATTCTTTGCCTTGATTTCTCTTGATAAGGTAAGAAGGTTTTAATTTAATTTCAGGTGCTTAGGGATGTGGTTTGGGTCTCTATTTATAATGGAGGTGAGTGCAAAATATGGTAACAAATAGTCTTAGGAATCTGACAAGTGCTTGAGCGCGTGCTCTGAGTGTGTGAGCTAGACACGTTGCTGAACATTTTATTCGGGTCTATCCGGGAAAGGTCAAAATGGCGCGGTCTTGTCTACATGCACCTAGCTTGGTGATCTGGGCACATAGCGCTTGGGCACACCAATGCATGCATTTGAACACATGGCTAGTAATTATCTACTTAATTCCTTATATTATTAAAGCTTTTAATTCTCTATCATAGTTGCAAAGTTTAGCAGTAATTACATGTATAAAATCTAAATCTAAATTTTTGATATAGAAATAAAGATATATAAATAATTGGTCTTATAAATAGCTGTCAAAATAATTCTTGATGTTTTCTTCATCTTTTTAATTGTTGCTTCTAAGCATTGCAGTGTCATCCCAACTTAAATTCAAGTATCCTCTTTCCAAGTCTTCTTCTTTTGTTGAAATGACTTGAATGCTAGATCTTGTATCTATCCTTAAAACTTGCATTTCTTAAAAGTTATCATCAAAAGAAAGACATCCACTAAGCTAGATGTAAATAGACTCTTTGAGTTAGTAATCTCTTCTCTTTGATAATGACAACAATCTAATAATTTGTAGTAAATAGTAATAATGTGCAAAAGCAAATAATCATAATCTAAGCATAAACAATGAAAATGCAAAGAATATAAAATGCTCTCCCTAAATTTGTCATTCTATTGAAACAAAAGTAGAAAATGTAAATCGCTCTTTTGACTAAACAAAAGTTGGAATGTTCTCCTCCTTTTTGTCGTAATAGAAAAAAGACTCCTAGAGAATAGCTAAGGTGATTCAATTAATCCTAATTCACTTTTTAGCTGAAAAATTCTATCTCGAGGTAATTATTTTGTAAAGATATTTGCTAGCTGGTGTTCGTTGTTATTGATTTCTACTTCCACATCGCTCTAGCTACATAATCTCTAATGATGTGATGCTTAACCTTGATATATTTTGTGTTAATATTGTACGGGATACCTCATAAGATTAATGGCATTGGTGTTATCGCACATGATTGGATTATTTTGTACTTTGATTCCAAAGTTTAATATTTATTGCTTAAGCCATAGGACTTGAGTAACATAATTTTTAATTGTTTTGTATTCTGCTTCAGCAGTAGACAAAGCAATTTGATTCTATTTTCTACTTGACCACAAAATCAGTGAACTACTTAGAAGAATTGACACATGCTGGATGTGCTCTTTCTTTCAGCTCTTGATCCAACAAAGTTTGAATCATAGAAATTAATAAGATCAAATGCCGTCATATTATGAGGATTTTAAAATTTCTAAGGTTGTGGTGCCATTAAGGTATTGAAATATACGGTTAATAGCAACCAGATTAGTCTCCCAAGGGTTATCTTGGAACTTGTAACATAAGCAAAAACTGAACATTATGTTCTGTTTACTTGTTGTTAGATAAAGTAGTTAACCTATCATGCTATAGTAAGACTATGGTTGAACTCATAGAAGTATATATTGGTTTACTAATATCGAACTTGAATTGCTCAATTAATTCTCTAATGTATTTTATTCGTGATATAAAATTGTTGCGCGTGTCTTGTTTGATTTGCAAAATTAGAAAAAAAAATATTTCTACTATTAAGCTCATTTCAAATTCCTTGCTCATGAGTGAACTAAATATCTTGCCTAAGGTTGCTAGTGGATCCAAATAATATATCATTTATGTAAATCTGTATGTATCTATTGAGAAATGCACTTTTGACATTCATTTGGTATAACTTGAATTTCAATAAGATGCATATGCAAGTAATAACCTAATGGCTTCTAGCCATGCTACAACTAAAACCATCATCATTAAGTTGTCTTGCTAGAGTATCCATAGTATCAAAAGTTATCGTGACATCCACTAAGCTGGATGTGAGTAGACACAATTATGATTCAACCTTAGGTTTAATTTGTATGAATTATCAAATCTTGATGCTGTCACTCTAATCATTTGATGTTTGGTTCAATTTTTAGAACCTTGTGTTCTCTCTTCTTAGGCTATTACGTCTTTTTGCCCCTAAAATAAAAATAATTCTTTAAATAGAATGAAGAATACATGAAGAAATAAAGGATAAAAGTTTGCTCAACCACTAAATATATAATTCTTGTCACATCATGCTTTGTGATTCTAAAATTCCTTGCCTTCTCTGCATTTAACAGGACATTAGCCCCAAACCTTAGACCCTAAAACCGTATTCTCTAAAGCCTAAACCCTAAACACAAGTTTAGGTAGCATTGTTTTCACAACTAACATAGTTTTTGAGCTTAAAGGTGTACTGCAAGAATCATATCTACTTTGTGTCTTTCTTTAAATCTTCGATGAACTAGAATATCTTAATACTTAATGATCAAAACATCACATACTTCTAAGACAAGAGATGTCTCTACAATAATGTGGTTACTTAACTATTCATAGAACTCTTTATCCGAGAATTTTTGTTTGTCTTTTGAGATTCTTAATAAAGAATTCTGTAAGGTTATTATTCTGACTCAACACTCTTATTCATATCAGAAGCATCACAAATAACAATAACATATTTGCATATTAGGCAATCAGAGTATATGTGCATTGGATTTTCTAATGTCATGTATTGGCTTGGATGCTGACCAATCTTGAACTGTATAAACCTTCTCAGAAGCTACTGCATGCTTGCCATCCAGCATAACTAATCGCAGGAAACTACAGAATGGAGTTAGAAAGCGACACTTCTAAGTTTAGATATAATTTTGATGCCCTGAGCTCTCAAACACTTTTAAGATGCTGCAGATGATCATACACAATTTGTTGTAAATCAAGATATTGTCTAAATAATAGAATTCTATTAAATGGTCCCAAGGCTTTATCATAATCCTTTTAAAACTATTTGGATTTTTCAATAATCCAAAAACTTTTCCAGATATTGAAAAATCCATTTTTTAGTTTAAATGTATTCTTAGTTTATTCATTCATTTTAACATGTGATATGCATACCTCAAATTAATTCTTGAAAAGCTCAATACTTCCATTATCATATTCAATTTATCTTCCAAATGAGCAATCTGATATTATAGTTTGTAGTCATTTTAAATTACTCTACTGCTGACACATGAATTATCCTAGTGGAAGAGCAGTCACTACTCAAGTATTTATTTTTTTCTCTTAAGCCATTTTTAAATAATTTTTATATGCTAAGAAGTTAGGCAAGAAGAATTCCTAAGGTTGACCAGTCTTGTTTAAATCCCTCTTAACGTGGCAACTCATCTAGCAGTTCAAAATAAATGTAGCTATGCCATCAACTATTACTCTCACATGACAATGTAAATTTTCATTGTCAATTTCTATTAACATTAATGCTCAAAGTACATTCCCTTTATTACACAAGGTTTTGAATGCAATTTTAGCCACATTGTGAAGGTTTTGAACCTTTTTAGGAACACTAGACTTTTTGAATGTGGCAATTGGTTAAAGGCTTTGATGGTTTGTTAACTGTTGCCCTATTGTTGAGTTTAATTCAATGTGTATTCTTTCCACTGACGTTTTAGGATATGAGCTTTACATCTATAGTTATGGCATCACACCATGTTCTATCTTACAAAATTGGAACTAGACATTTTTATGGCACAAAATTTTCAGTCTTCTATACTCATATTTGTAGGGTTGTGAGTGTGCTTCATGTTTCAAATTAATACAAGCAAAAGTGGGCAAACACAACATTCAAAGAACTTCCATTATCTAAATCAAATTCGTATTTTCCTTTTTTTGAAATATGATTAGTAGATTCCTCTTTAATTATCTTTAGACATGTGGATTTCTATCTAGATGTCATACTTTCAATAGAATGACTTTGATCAAGCAAATAAGCATGAGCATCAATTAGTATAGAAACAGCTGAATAACGCTACTTTCAACATATAATTGAATAGACAAAATTCTTAATTTGTGAAATTTGATTAAAGGGTTATGAAGATGTTTTACAGAAATATTGATCTACTAACATAGATATACAGATATACTCATCCTTAGGCTTTTGTTGTCTCCTCGGCCATATATAACGAAACATATAATTGAATAGACAAAATTCTTAATTTATCAAGCTTGATTAAAGGGCTATGAAGGTGTTTCACAGAAATATTTATATACTAACATAGATATACAGATATACTCATCCTTAGGCTTTTGTTGTCTCTTTGGCCATATATACCTGAGCCCTTGTGTTTTAGTCGATGCTTCTTTGAGTGTAGATACAATTTTGTTCATGTATCTTTTATTAGTTTGACTGTTATTTCATGGCACTGTAATATAATTTTTTCAATCAATCCTAGCCTAAGATTTTGTCTTTATTCAATCGCCTTTCTTCACCATTTTACCATTATTACATTTTAACTCTTTCTTTTTCTTCTAACCCATATCAGTAATTTTGCATGATCTCCTTTTTTGAACTTCAGTTTTGTGTTCTATTGGTCAAAACTACTAATGTGCATCTTCTGCGTCTTATTTTTAATGTGTTACTCCCTTCTCTCTCTAATGTAATCACTTTTCATATTTTTCAGGTTCATTTTAGTAGACATCCATCTCAATATAAACATTTTTCATTACAAATTAAATTTGCTTTTCAATGACTTCTCTGTTAAAGTCTCTAGTTATTGTAGCCAATTTAAAAATTTATTATGATCATATAAATACTATTAAAGATTGGGGCATATATATTTATGATGGAGCAAGGGTTTAAATATTGGGGCATATGTCTTTATGTTGGAGCAAGAGCCATACCATTAGTATCTTCTTTAGGACATGACTGCGATTAGGACAATTTCTCCAAGCATCTCTAGATGGGGCCGGCTTAACAAGAGAAATAAGCTTGTCTCTTCTATATGTTGTATCTTAGTAAGAATCTCTAGAATGGTCTTTAGTAGTAAGGGTCATCAACTTCACCATTAGTACCTTTTTTAGGACATGACCGTGATTAGGAAAATATCTTCAAGCATCTCTAGATGGGGCCGGCTTATCAAGGGAAATAAGCTTGTCTCTTCTATATGTTTTATTTTCATAAGAATCTCAAATATAGTGGTCTCTAGTACAAGGTGTCATATAACTATTTGTCTTGTATTATATATGGCCAAAGAGACAACAAAAGCCTAAACAAGGTGTCATGTTTATGTGAGGTGGTATGCATTTTTATTTTGTTTATAAAGTATAGTAAGTGTTCTAGGTTTAATCTAGTGTTAACAACAATGCATTATTCTGTTAAGTTTCTTACATCTATCATTTATTTGCGAATTGTGTTGCATAACTCGTTGAGCTCGTATATATGCATTTATTTTAGAGGCATACTACTTTTCTTCATCACAAGTTGCTTTTAAATGCAGCATGTATATATGTAAAACAATTATGCATGCACACAAAGTATGCTACAATTTAAATTTAAATAAAAATCATGTTTATATGAGTGATGCAAATAAAATAAGTGTTTAATATATACTTTGGTGTTATTATGCGGTAATTAATATTTCAATGAATATATTTTGGGATTATTAAACACTTATGTTACAAATAGAGGATTGTCAATTTAAACTGTGTTAAACATATAAAAATTACAGTAACAACATAAACATCGCCAAGCTCTAACCCCACTAAGTGTGGTCGGCTTCACGAATCCTTTGTCTCCATTGTGAAAGGTATGTACTGCAAAAAACGGGTAGTTAAGACTTGAAGGGAACTTGTTATAATTGAACATAAAAGTTGTGCTAGTGTAGACCAGATATAGACATGCAATGATCCCAAAGTTTATATCTATATATATTTATCAATGAATACCTCTCTCTCACAGGAGTGTAAAAACTCTGATGTTTTCATTTCATGGAATTGAGCAAGAAGATTTGTGCAAATCGTTTTTGTTTGCTCTAATACCAATTAATACTGAATGGATCACCAAAGTTAGGTTATGAGCTTTAAAGAGGGAAATAGATGTTGTTGTGAATAGTAGGGCGGCTGGAGTGGAATCGTTGATCTTCAAAACCTTTCCAAATGGCCGTGGGAACTAATTTCTGTTCTTCCTCACAAAAACCATCTATTTTAACTCTACCATTTATAACAATATTTTAATCCTAAATTTATTATTGAATTTAAAATGGACAGAAAATTTTTAATCTAATATTAGAATAATAAAAAAAATTAATTTATTGCAGATGATTGCTATGTTCATTTATTGTTGACATTATTATGCTCTTGGATGTTGATCTTTTATTATACACTTTCATAATGTGTAAGTGATGTGCTGCATTTGTTATCGTCTTATCATAAACTGCTTTGGCCTTTCCCCCTTTAATTTATCCAACCTCAAAAATTAATTTTGATGTGGAGTGGGGAACTGTTGAAGTTTTGGTTATGCTGGGATGGGGTATTCTTGATAATGTGACAGTTTTAGGATTATAAGTATATAGATGGCGTTTGGAGATGGGGACATTTAGGATGTTTTGATGTGATACAATGGAACATGTGATATTGCTATGATTCACCAAAGATATCTCATTAATAACATTGGTTGAACTAGAAATTAAGCTCTTGGTTTTAAGTTGATTTTTTTGATGTCAAGTTCGTGGTGTTGGCTCATTTAATTTTCCAATATTTCCTTTTGGAATCAAAATTCTGGTTGGCTTGTATTACCATTTAATAATATGGATTAAACTAATCCAAATTGAAACAGTTGAAGGTTGAGTGATGTGTAGAATAATTACTCAAAATTCCTGTTGGCTTGTTATACCATTTGATAATATGGATTAAAGTAATCTAAATTGGGATGGTTGAAGATTGAATGAGGTGTATAATAACTAATCTATATAATTGTCACTAAACTCGATATTTAATTGATTTATGTTGCAGTGGAGGGGGGTTTATAAGATTGCTATTATATCTATATGACAATTTATGCTGAACTGTAGGTCTAGGTGTCTTTAAGGCGTTGTTTAGGTGGATCAAATATTTGATGTTTTTTTTAAGAGTAATTTATGGTTTGGCAATTCCATAATATTTAGTGGTAGAATTTAGCAAAAAAAAATTTTATTATATAATTAGTCTATATAATTGTCACTAAACTCAATATTTAATTTATTTATGTGGCAGTAGAGGGGGGTTTATAAAATTGCCATTGTATCTATATGACAATTTATGCTGAACTGTTGGTCTATGTGTCTTTAAGGCGTTGTTTAGGCATGGATCAAAATTTTGATGTTTTTTTTAACAGAGCAATTTATGGTTGGGCAATCCCTTAATATTTAGTGGCAGAATTTAGCAAAAAAAAAATTTCATTTATTTTAAAGTTAGTCTAAGGGCTCTTTTGTCCTTCTGTTTGAAATGTATGTTGATGAAGGTGGCATGATGATGATTGATATTATATATATTTAACTTTTGTGTTTGCTAGGACTGAGATTATAGAATTCAATATAAATTGTGCTTTCTCAAAAACAAACTAAAATTATAATTATGGAACTCCTAACATGCAATAATTGGTTAACAATGCTTAAGCATGAAATAAATTAAATATGAATTATAATTACAATTCAGTTAAAAAAACGACAACAATGACAATGCCTATCCTAGTCAATGACAATTCAGTTAATAAAATGACAACAATGACAATAAAGTTGGGTTGACTAAATAAATTATATGTTCTTTTGAGTTACGCCTTAAAATTTTGTGATAGCGTGATTGAACAGAAGTTAAAATCAGATACTTTTTTATAGAATTACTTCTATTTGGTGCCATGTAGGTTGAAAATGAAGACCACCATACTTATATTGAGAGGTTCATGGAGAAATCAAGGGATGAATAATAACCATTTTGCCTTTAATGATTTATAAAGGGCATATGATATTGAAGAATATTGGAAAGAGAGATGGTATCTTTTGTTTATATCAAAGTTATACAACAACAACAACAGTCCCACTTGTTGGGGCTGACTACATGAATCATTGCTTCCATTGTGCATGATTAAATAGAAGCCCCTCCTTTAGTTCCAAATAATGAGGATACTTCCCAATGGTTTTTCTCATGTTTGTATTGAAGTTATATAGACATATATAATGGAGTAATTAAATGTTCATACACAAGGTGTTTGTCAATTGATTTTGTAGTTTTAATAGAGTTACCTATTGATCAACTATAAATTTTTATCTTTTTGCATTAATTACCAATGTTTTTATTGAACACGTTTAAGATGAGGTGCCATTGTTCTTGTTGCTTGTAGATGATATTTTTCTTGTTGATAATATTAGAGATGGGCTTGAAGTGAAACTTGAGCTTTGGGTAAGCTCTAAACTATAAAAGGTTTTACCTAAGCAAACCCAAAGCTAAATATATAGAGTACAATTTTTTATTCAGTATAAAAACTCCTAATACTGAGGACATGCTAATTGAATATCATGTTATTGAAAAGAGTGAGCAATTTGATCATCTTGGATATATCATACAAAATAATGGTGATGTGACTAATAGGATTCAAAATGGTTGGGTAATGTTTTGTGATCACATATCTTCTTTTAGTTCAGGTGTGATGGGTAAAATGACAATATGGCTAAGTTAAGAGTTGTGTTCTTGGGTAGCAATGATGTAGATGAGATTTGATGGAGATGTGGGTTATAGATTATGCTAAGTTTAGCAATACATGGGTAAAATAATAGTATATGTAGGGATGCAGCGCTAAGGTGTCAGGGGAGGCTATGGAAATAGAGATGAAGGTGTAGAAACAAGGTAAAATAACATGGGGTAGCCACAAAAAAAACACACAAAACTGGAACCATCAAGTTATAAATCCCAAGCACCCAAAAAAGCTAGCACCACCATGCTATTTCAATAAATCCCCCTGAATGGAGAACTCAGATTTTGTTATGCAAAATAATTGAATGATCAAATACATTATGAATATGAGCTCTATTTTTAGATTCCAGTATGTAGTTTAACAATCAACCGTGATGATGTACATGATTAATAAATGGGTTCAAAGAAAACATTCGTCATCCAATTGGGGGCAGATAATGCACAATTGAACAGTGGATGGCACATAATGATCATTTGAATCTTTGGGGTTACCAATGGGCTTTAAGGAGAGAAGTCAAACATTTTTGACATTTGCTTGGTCGATATTTGACTTGCATGTTTGATGATGCCCTTATTGTTTGACAAATTTTAGGGTTTTTAATAGGGCATGTGGCCAACTTCATGGATTTGACAAGGAGCATTTTTGCATTGTTGATGAAAGCTATAATAGAAGATCATGAACAGTTGAAATTGAACACCTAGGTATTATAGTATGTTTAAATGATATTGTATGATGGTTTGTTCATTGCATTCATTAAAAATATATCTTATACTTTATTGAAGGTTGACTTAATTTCTTGAAGTTATTAAGAAAGATATATAGCCTGGCTGTCATATGTATTCTCTTATGATACTGTCGTATATATACTACGTGAATCAACTTTGCAAGTTCAGAATTTATATTTCCAGTACAAAATGTCACTAAAAAGCTGCAATTGTTCTTATGACAGTCGTCCTATGGATTTGTTGATTATCATGATAGGAGATCAGCATCTCTCGCAATCATGACTTTGAATGGACGTCATTTGTCAGTGATCCCAACTTTCTCTACTTGTGCTTCATCTTGCTTATCCTTTTCCCCTGCCATTGAACAACTTCCAATTGTTCATTGTAGATATGGTCACCCGATTAAGGTAAACTGGGCTTATGCAAGTGGTCAACGAGAAGACACATCTGGTAAGTTGCCTTCTGTTACTATCATCTAATTCAAATTGTTATAAGCTTATATTCTCTAACTGTAGTTGTTTACAGAATTTTCCTTAATCATTTTTCTTGTGTTTGAAAGGGCATTTCCATGTTTTTATTGGGGATCTTGGATCAGAGGTCACCGATTCAATGCTTTTCAATCATTTTCAAGTATATTCAAGTTGCTCGTAAGTTTAAAAATCTGTTTGTGATAATAATTTTACACTTCAAAACTTAGCTTGATGAACTGCCAATTAATTAGACTTAATTAATTATTTTTAACTTATTTGTATGACTAACAGGGATGCACGAGTGATGTGGGATAACAAAACCGGGCGTTCTAGAGGATATGGCTTTGTTTCTTTCCGCAACAAACAGGTATTTTATATCTATTTGATAAAAAGTTGAATTGCAAGTTTAATTATTGATTTTCTGTGCTTGAAGTGGCTTTGAAGTTCTCTATAAAATTGGTAGAATTATTTTGGCCAGCTACATCCAGGCTGTCTTAAGTGTAAGAATTAATTTGATTTGCTTATGGAGAAGCACCAAGAGCATGGAAGAAGATGAACAGAGATGTAGTGGAATATAATGGAGTAGATGATTGGAGATGTCAATTCATACAAATAATTTGAACAACATTTTGGAATCTAGTAAATGACTCGTGTTATCTCATTTGATTTTACTTAAATAGGAACAAGTTTGGGCCTATTAAGAGCTTTTTTAAATAGAAGATTATTTTTATTAACTGGTCTTGGAATGCAACTGGGCGGGCTGAACTTTACTTGCTAGGCAAAGCCGTGGGTATAAAGTTCCTGCTAGCTGCATACTTGAATGGACTGCACATGATCTAATTTGACTTTGATTGACTGTTGTATGTGCACTTAATTGGCATCAGTAGAGCGAGCTCAAGTGTGTGAACATTAAGTTGATCTGATGGATTGGGTCTCAGTCTCTTTTAGGCCGTGCTTTCCAATGCTAATGGGAGGCAGTAATCAGGTTATGACTCTTTGGCCCCAACTCCTTGAGAGAGGTTGGCTAAGGTGCAGTGGCCTCAATAGTATGTGAACACATTGGCCAATATCCAGACATGGGTGGGCAACTGTCATTTTCTGTGCACTATAATCAGTTCCTGTCACTTATGCTTGAAGTGGATTTTGATTTTGGGTTCAATCCAATGGGGCAGTGGCAAAAAGAAGCAGCGGCACCAGATTTTGATGGCTCTTGGCGGTGTTGGTGGTTTATGAGGGTGCTGGATTAAATGTTGATGTAAGGCGGTAGTCCATGAAATTGTATTGTGTGAGGAGATGCTGATTTACTGAAAGCTTGCTGTGGCACATTTGTGTAATTTAGCATGATGACAGTGTGCAACAACATCTTGATCAGTACTGCGGTGTTTGCCTGGGAATGGAAGCAGTTGGCATCAACATGTGTCAAATTTGTACATCAATATCTTTGCCCGATATGAAGTTGTCTGCGCTCGTTGATTTGTTAGAATGGGGTGTTTAGGCAACGGTGCATCGAAAATGACTTAAGATTTCCTTAACTTTAAACTTTAAACAAAGTATAGAACAATTTTTTGCTTTGATATCAAAGTGGTTTAAGAGCTAAAACTGTGAAAGATAAACGTAGGTTATAAGATGAAGAAACACAACGCTTGCCACTACGCAAGAGATCCCAAATCTTCATCAAATGAAATGGAATGGAAATGGCCATCAAACCATCAAACTTTTTGTAGCACACTCAAATTCTGAGTGCATGAACTTTGCTTTTCATTCCATAAAGTACACTCATGCACATACATTCACATGCACACACAAGGCCAGCCTTCTGAGTTATATGAGGTTGGCCAATGGTGGAAGTGGCCTGCTAATGGTGGTATGGCTAGTGGAGGCTATTTATGCTGGAGGATTTTAGCATACCAATTTTCAGCTTCATTGTGTTCTACTTTGAACTTGTCTTTAGTTAACTTGTTCTTTGATTTTTCTGCAGTGGCATTGTGATGTAGAGCAGATCAAAAGAAGGTTCCTATGTTCAACTGGGGTTTTGTAAGAACTAAATAAATATAGTATGGATATGTATACATTAAGTTGTATGTAAAGACAATTTCACAATTAACATATAGATGCAATATGTATTAAGATAGGGCTATGGTTTTATTATATGATATATGAGTTCTTTATAGATGTTTAGGGCTCATGTGAAATCTAAAATAAAATATACATATATGCTGAAAATGAGTGAGAAAATTCATGAAAATCATGATTTGAACATTTCCAAGTAAATTTATTTGAAATTCAAATTTGAACAGCAATATTTAATTTTTAAAAATTAAGTTAAAGCATTTTTAAATGTAGTATTGTTGTAAGAAAGTTGGGATGATTTAAAAATTCCCAATGTATGGTAATTGCTTTAAATAATTTTTACAAGTTGTAGCATTTGTTAACAGTACATAAGCCTTACGTGAAAGCTAATAACTAATAAAATAAAATTTAAAGAAACATTTCTTAGAGTACCACATTGAGTGCAAAATGAACCCTCATTTATAGGTTTAGGACTTGGCACAAGTTTATGAACTAAATAAACAATCTAAAATAAATGGTAAATAGAACACTTCAATTCATATCGCAATCTTGTGAGAAGTGCTAGTCTCACTTGGCCTATCAAACACTGTATAGAGCCCAAAAGCCATTCAATCATAATTGGGATAATTTTTTTGCAAATCGATTTGTTTTTAATTTGATGTTCCATATATTTTAGTGCTCTTTAGATCGTAATCAGAGTTTTCTCAACCGTTCAATTGAGGAAAAGTTAGGGATATGATTGATGATTTCTAACTCATGCAGATTATTGTGGGAGTGTTGTTTCTTGCATTGATGTGTGCATAATTTTCATGATTGGGCCCTTCACTTAGGCTTTAAATTTTCGTAGTGCTCAAGAATTGAGCCAACAAGGCTTGCAAATCAACTCGAGGTCAATTTCTGTGAGCCCATTTGATCTTGACTCGTTAATGCCCTCGTGAGTCTAGCTTAATTGGTTTATGAGTCAAGCTTGAGCCTCAAATAAGGCTCAAGTCATTTAACAAGCTCGAGCCCAAGCTGGCTTTACTTGTTTTTTTATCGGGCCTGCAAATTAATATGAAATACTATTAAAATAATAATTTACTTTTTGAGATTAGTTAACTTAATTAAACATTCATTTAAATAAGCTTAACATATAAAGCATCGTTTATAAACTCAATTTATTGACTTTTCAAGCCAACATCAAGCTTGAGTTTTATTAGAGGATACCACTATATGATATATACCTATATATATTTATCTATTAGGAGTATAAAGCCATGTAATTCATTAAGCCTTTTATGGATACAAAGCTCTTTTCTTCTCCTTTTCTCCGTTCTCTCTTTTCCTCTCAACAATTCTCACATGGTATCAGAGCACCCTTCCGATTCCCTCTCCCAGTGAAGCAAACAACACTAGCATTCAACCTTGCGTTCCCAAGAACCTAACCCAGTCCCAATTATCCATTCTTTTTTCTTTCCCAAGAACCCTCTAGCTTCTTCAAGAACCTCAAGAACATCCTCTCTTCCATCACCTGCCAACATCTGATGGCCACACCATCCTCTACCACGGAAAACAACGCATGCCTCGGAAAATCAAGAAACATCAACCTCACTTGCTCCCCCTTCTAATGTCACATTCTTGATAAACACCATCAAGAACTTAGTGAATAACCTATTCACCACCAACAACTATCCAATATGGCGAGTTCAACTCCTCAATCTATTAATGGCAAACGATCTCCATGGCCACTTAAACGACTCAACAAAACCTCCTCTCCACACTTAGGACAGTGCCTACAATCTCATTCCAATCCTTAGTATGCTTCATGGAACTTCACCGATATAAACCTCATTTTTGCACTCTATTCCACCATCTCCTCTCAATTCTCCCTCACATAATCCACGCTGAAACCTGCCAAGAAGCATGGAAAATTCTTGAATGAAGACTCCAATCAACCGATCGATCCAAAGTGATTTAGCACAAGTAGCTTAGCACAATGTCACCATGAAAGATAAGTCAATGACAACATACCTCTTAGAAATCAAAGAGATCGTCGACAAAATTTCAGCCGTCGGTTCCAGCGTTGACCTAGAATACATGATTCTTTATACTCTAAACGGTCTCCCGACTCAATATTAAGCCTTCAAAATAGCAACCCGCGCAAATCTGCAAGCCATAAGCCTCGACTACCTATACTTTTTGCTTTGTAGCGAAGAAATTACTCTCCAAGCCGAAGCAAGTAATGATCTTCAACAACACCTACAACCTGCACTCTTGCTACATACAAGAAGTCAAAATCAACCTTCACAACTCAACCAACCATACAATCCAAAGCCACTAATTATCTTCAAACTGCCATAGTCATTGGAGAATAGCCATGACCAATGAAATCATAACCTTCAAAAATCAAGATACTTGGGACTTAGTCCCACCAAATCTAGCACATCCAACTTTGGTAGCAAATGAACCTTCCAAACCAAATACAATGCTGACGGATGCATCGCCCGCCACAAAGCTCGCCTTGTGGCTCAAGGTTACAATCAAACCTATGGGATATATTACACTGAAACCTTTAGTCTAGTCGCTAAAATGTTCACTATTTGTGTTATTTTCACCATATCCACTAATCACAATTGGTTCTTGTTACAACTCGATGTCTCAAATGCATTCGTTAATGAATACTTAAACTAAATAATCTATATTAAGCAACCCCCGGGCTTCACTGACTATACCAAACCCAATCACGTATGTCGGTTAAAGAAAGCACTCTATGGCCTAAAATTTCCCATGTCAATGGTTTTTCGTTCTCATTGACTTCCTTACATCGAAGGGCTTCTCTCAAAGCAAAGCATATCCATCCCTCATCTAGGACAAGTCAGACATCTAGGACTATTTCTTCATCTACTTTGACAATCTTCTTCTCATTGAAACAAATTTGGACTTTCTCAAGCATTTATAAATACAATGGAAGCTTGCCTCAAAATGAAGACACTCAGATTCCCCTTTCAATTCCTCGGTATCTCCATCCAGAAAACAGCACACGATCTACACACCTATCACAAGCAGCATACACTACCCTGCTCCATCAAGATGTTGAAATGTCCAACTGCAAATCAGCCCCACACCCACCACTCCTGTCGACAACTCCACCAACGCCTCAGCTCCAGTCACTAACTCTACCGAATTATGGAGCTTTGATTTCTTTGGTAAAATATGTATTATTTCTTGCGACACCATTAAACCATTTCTCACAGGTAAGCTTAACAATAATTTAAAGGTCATATCATTCAAGTACACTTTTACAAGGAAATTTTCTAATGGTAGACCTATTATGGTTACCATTAAGAATTTCTTTAATGATTTGGGCCTAGCATGAAGCTCAAATTGGATTGATTGATACGCTGCATATACACATAAAGCTCTCCAATGAGAGTGGATTATTCTCGGATCTTTGCTCGTGGAATCTATTTTATTGAAAACTGCCTAATGAAACTTCTAACGTGAACTACCTCTTTTGATTCATCATGCGAACCACCATTGTTTCGGTTTTGATCAACTTTCCCCTCAAGGTCCCTTTAATCACTCTTTCTAAAATTTACACGTTGTGGTCATATTTTGGAAAACTGTTAAAATCGATTTCACAACGACAAATTTAATAAGGCCATCTATGGATTGAGTAATTGTAGGGATGGATTGGACTGAAAATTTGAATCCAAAATATGAATTGGAGATGAGAGTGCGGGGTATTTCCAGGATTGTATTTTTGAAAGTTTATCGATCTATTGTTTCCATTGTTTGATTGTTGGGCATGACAAGTTGAATTGCTTTAAGCTCAACCCCTGCTCAAAATGAAAACAAAAGCAGTAGAGATTGTACCCAAAGAAACCAAGAAGGAAACAATGAAGTAAAAATTCATGTATATTCCAAAAGAGAAAAGCATTTACCAAGGGTAGGGACCGATCTGGAGTCGGTCCGATGAGTTTCTCAGCCAAGGATGATGTCATGATGTTGGACATCACGAGAGCCAATTGTGGAGATGAGGTTATCCCTTCATTGACCTTTGAGTCACCTTTGATGGAGCCACTTGAACTTGGTGACCCACCTGAGCAATCGGTCGTGGTGCAGGCTCAGCTAGAAGGTCAGGCAAATGACAACATTGCGATACCCCAATGTGGGTGGGTGGACGATATTAGAATTATTATGAAGGGTTTGAGTTGAGGTTACCAAAGCAAAACACTAAAATTCATATAATAACACAGAATCCATATGCATAAGCCACAAACATCTAAACACAGAGATTTACGTGAAAAACCCAAATATGTGAAAAATTGCGGAGTCACATTACCACAAGAAATCTACTATATGAAGAATACAAGATTACAGAGTACAAATCAAGACTATAACCTTTGGGGGAACAAGAAGATGACAATCTCCGCCTAGGACGACACCCAATCTTTGTCTCTCTTCAACAACCTCTAACAAGTTTTCTCCCAAAAAGCTCTCTATTAATCTCAAGTGGCACTCACATATATCCTTACAAATTAGGGCTTTCAACAGACTTTAAAACAAACCCAAGATCGCCCAAAACCGCCCACAAATGGCCATGGGACGCCTGTTTTCGTGTTTGACCCGCTGGGACGTCCCTAAGCGCTTGTGTCTCTGTTCCATGGGCGCTTGGGCGCCCCCTACTCAGGCTACAGGCCCTGTAGGGCGGTCGGGGTGCGCTTGAGTGCCCAGTTTGCTGTTAGCTACTGTAGCCTCTTGCCCCGGAACCTTCCGGAACCCATCAGAATTCTGTCAGCACCTCCTTTGGTAATTCTATTAGTCTTCTCACCTTAGTAGACTATGTTATTGTCCAAGTCAATAAATATGTATTGTTTTATCTCGGCTGATGTCGTTGAAACAAAGGAAACTGCCACTACAAATACAAAGAAATGAAATCACTTGGTCGATGATAATCTTGTGGTTCCCTCGAGTGGATTTGGAAGTGACCTTATGCCAGCTTATGCCTCTTACTCTGAAAAGCTTAAGCATATTCTCTCTTCATCCATTGAAATACTATGAAGAAGGATGAAAAGAGCGAGTTTGACATAAACTATGAGGTGGAGCCAATTGAAGAATCAAAGGATCTGCTTTCAGATTTAGAGATTGATTGATTGATTTCCTCATTTAGATATAGAACAAAAAAGGAGAAAAAAGGTAAAGGTTTCATATCCAAAAAAAATTCTAGATATAACTTGAGGAAGAGGATAAATCACTAACTGGGAGCATTGCTTACTCTAACGCGAAGACAACCACTGTTTGCTGAGATTTTTGTTTTGGAAACATCTTGTGGGTTTTGGTGACCATTTTGTATTTCATTTTTTTTTCTTGTCTTTCTATTTTTTTGTCCTTTTCTTGTTTTCATGATTGTAGGTCACCAACTCCTTTATTGTTGTATGCTTTTCATTTTGATTATATAAAGTGCAACATGATTAATATATATATATATATATTAATTAAATGTTGCACTTTATATATATAGAAATAAATGTACAACCGATAGCTGAGTTGATGACCTCAAATAAAAATTGAACAGAAAAAAAAGAAACAATCACTAACTCCAATATAAGAAAGATCTCTAGAATGAAATCCCAGCAACTAAGAGATGACTCCACTCTAAAAAATCTATTTTTGCCAGTCGACTGCTCTATCTCTGGTTATGACTTGATTTTCTTTTTGGATTGGAGCCTTTTTTTTGTTCTTCTGCTTTTTGTTTCTTAAATATATATTGAGGTATCAATATTATCACAGTCGATTTCTGAATCCTCATATGAATCCTCTTTGGTATCCAACTCAATGTTCCCGTCAGATCCACCTTTGCCCTCTTGTGAAAATATGTGCTGAGGCATTCCATATTCCGGTGGGTGAAACTCCTTGGTAAAAGGATTGAGGTTCTGATGAACCTTGCCAACCAAAGTCGCCAATGAAGTACTCTTCGTAGGAGTAAAGTCAGATAATGGAACCTTTTCAAATGATGTTCGTCTCTGAAGAACTATAGGAATTTCATCAACATAAATGTTGGAGCCAATTTGAAGGGCCCCCATCAGCCATTTTGCACCAAGAACCACGTCAATCATCCAGTCGGCTCGTTCCTTAGGATAACGACCGCCTCAGATAATGCTTTTCGAAGTGTATTTGATGAATAAGGCTCTTAACCCGCTAGATCACCCCAACCGTCATCACTAACAGTTCCTCCAGCGGGCCATCCAGACTGTCCTTGGCCACCTCACTTGCTTACCTGCAAGGAGGAATTACTTTATTAGAGCCTCCCTATTTGCTGTCCAAATTTGGTAAAACCATTAGCTTTCCCACTACTGAGTCAACAACCCTGCCTACCATGATCCTCGAGGTACAAAGTGGGTTATCCACATTATTCTAAAAATATGCCTCAGACTCAAACTCGGCCCACCCGACCGAATTGCTGGTTTCAATATTCACAATCGGCCAATGACCCTCTCCATCAATTAATTCTTCCAATTCCATTAGACCATCCCATAGTTTGCCACAATTTTTTAAGATGATTCGAATAGTAGTTCAGTCCACAAAAATTGCTAAAATAATTAATTGCAGAGACATCAGAAGCTATCCCAATAGCTTCGGTCTCCAAAGGTGGATTTGCCCTAGTCTGGTCCACATTAGGCCACATCACAACCACCTAGGAGGACACCCCGACCCTATTCAATTGATCTTTAGGAATGTACACTTGTTTAAACTTCATAGCTTTTGATCCGACTCGAGGCACAATGGATTTATCTGTTTTTTTAATGCGAATGAAGCTTATAACTCACTGTATTTGCATGACTTTTTTTTATAATTAGAACATAAAAGAGGTAGATTTTCAAATATCATCTTTTGAAAGTAACATTTATCTTCACTCCTTATCCATATGACAAAATTGAAGGATTCTATGAGATTGGCCTCGACCAATACTCAAGCCACATATAGTCAAAGAAGGTTTAAGGTTGCATAATCAACTTTTAGATGTTTTCCGAAATATGATCTCAAGGAGAATAGAATGGAATGAGTAATCAAATGCACTCTAAGTAAAGGAAAATTAATCATAATCGAGATGATGGTAGATTCACAGTGGATTTATTTGTTTTTTAATGTGAATGAAGCTTATAACACAGCATTTTCATGACTAATTTGTTACAATTAGAACAGAAAAGAGGTAGATTTTTGAATATCATCTTTCTGAAATGCTTGAGGCACAATGGATTTGTGTTTTTTAATGCGAATGAAGCTTATAACACACTGCATTTTCATAACTAATTTCTTACAATTAGAACAGAAAAGCGGTAGATTTTCAAAGATCATCTTTTGAAAGTAACATTTATCTTCACTCCCTATCCACATGACAAAATTGAAGGATTCGGTGAGATCAACCTCGGCCAATACTCGAGCCACATATGGTCAAAGAAGGTTTGAGGTTGCATAATCAACTTTTAGAGGTTTTCCGAAATATGTTCCCAAGGAGAATATAATGGAATGACTAATCAAATGCACTCCAAGTAAAGGACAATTAATCCTAATCGAGATGATAGTAGATTAGCAGTTTGGATCTAACTCAGTGGTTCATATTGGCTGTTTTACATGATAATTTTCAATGTAGTAGTACTCTCTTGCAAATAGCCTAGAGTAGTCCAAATCGTTGGAGTGCTTAATCAAATGTGGTGAGCATCAATGAGACCAACAAAATGAGATTTGGTCAAACTCATGTTTTTTAATAAATTTCAAATGACTGCTAATGGAGGTTTTCCGTTGGCAAACTTCCAAACCAAGGAATATTCAAAGGGTTTAGCCAGACTTACCATTTCATTTTTTAGACAAAATAAGGACAGGATTACCTGTTAAAGAGACTATTGGTTTGATACCAACAACTCCATGAGACTGAGAGGCATTGGTGAGAGTTTGAAGGATGGATTTTGGTGCCGATAGCAGAGGAACTGGTTTGGCGTGCAGGTTAGGGATGGAACTGAGCTTCTTCCTTTTTGGCCGCCCACAGCAGCAGTGAGGTGCCCAGAAGATTCTACAGTGGCAGCAAAGCCCTGATGAAACATCAGGACACACAAACGTCAGGAAGAACAGTTCTTGCTGGGGCTGCGAAGCCGCGCACGATGATTCGGCCACGAAACATTGGATGTGCACGACGAGAAAAGTCCCGAATGGGACTGTGTAGCTGCTTGCTGTACCCGCACACACGGAATCACCCACAAATCGATGGATGCAATGGACGGGAAAATCCCTCAACGGGGTGGCGTTGCCGCTTGCTACACCCTCATGAAAGAGGAAAGAGCCCTAGCAGTCGTATGCTATATATCTATATATATATATAATATGCTATTGGAATGAAATGAGTGTAAAGTTGAATGTTTAGAAATATGTGCTCTTGAAGGGGAGAGACTTAGTGATTCTTCTATTTCAAATTCTTTGGTGAGATTTTGGGACCTCTTGTTTGAGTACTAGAATACTCGTTTCATTTTATTTTATTCTGTTTCTTATTTCTGCTACCATGATCTTATATGCCCCTGGCTGCCATAATGATTTCATGTTCGTGCAATGCTGATAATATTGTGCTCTTCCCAGCTACTAATATCGGGATATGGAAACAGTATTTTATACTGGCGGATATGGAAGGTTGGGATTGCGGTTTTTAGTAGTGATGTTGATGATTTATGTTATAGATTTCATCTCACTGAAAGTGTAACAGGCATCACGATCCAGAAAATGAGCTGAAATATGTGTTATCAAGAATGAGTTTTTGGCTCATCATAATTATGCGCCACGCTATGAGGTTGTATTTGTATTGGGGCATACAAGGTCATAAAATTTGGTGTATTGTTAAAGTATCTGTGGCTTTATAGAACTGAGTTCTTATTACCAAGTCTTTCGATCATCGTTCCTGTGCTCTTCCATCCTTCTTGTGCTCGATCTATTTCATTATTTGCTAATTTGAGCATTTTGTTTTATAAATTTATTCAGGAAGCTCAGAATGCTATCAATGAAATGTCAGGTAAGAGAATTTAGCTATATAAACTTTCTTTCTAAGCGCTAAATTGTACTCGTCATCCTCATATTAGTCATACATACAGGTAAATGGCTTGGCAATCGACAAATAAGATGCAATTGGGCAACCAAAAATTCTGGTGAGGAAAAGCAGGGCAGTGAAAGTCAAAATGCTTTAATGTTAACACATGGTAATTCTATCAGTGCTGTCATTTCTAAATTTGACTGATTGCATATAGAAAAGGTGTAAAGAAGCAATGCTAATTATTCTATTGGTTCTAATGCCTTTTCTTTCCTTTGATTAAGAGGGCGCTCAGGATACCTCAAATGAAGATGCTCCAGAGAACAATCCTGCATACACTACTGTATATATTGGGAACCTTGCTCTTGAGGTTTGCTCTCTATAGTAACATTGTTTCTAAGGGGCTGCTTGGCTTGCATAATTTCTAGTATGAAATTATTAGATTATTTGAATTTTGAGATTATCAATGTTATTATATTCATGTAGCCTTGATGTAGCAAATAAGAAATTGGAGAGCTAAAAGTATAAATATGGAGGATATGATTTCCTGTAGTTAAACCTCCCTAGAAATAACTCCTTACCTCAAAATGCCCGGCAAGCAAGTAAAAACTTGGCTGTGAAATTATATTAAACTTTCTATACACATACACACATACATATATATGCAGGCACCTCAACTAAAACAATCCAGATTAAAATTGAATTTATAGCTGGTTGGCTGATTTTATCTGCTGTTGGGTGCTCAGGTGACCCAGGCTGAACTTCATCGTCAGTTCCACAGCCTGGGCGCTGGTGTTATCGAGGAAATACGCATTCAGAGAGATAAAGGATTTGGTTTTGTTAGGTATCAAACCCACAATGAAGCTGCGGCAGCCATTTTGATGGGAAATGGAAAGATTGTTTGCGGCAAGTCTATAAAGGTAATTTTTATTACCTCTTCTACAACATCAACAGCAAGATCAACACCACCAGTCCTTTTCCCATGTAGGGATGGCTGCTTGTATGTTGTGAGTAAAATATGGCACATGCATTAAATGCATTATGTATTATGCTAAATCAATAACCTAATTTGATTAAAATATGATGCTATTATGAAAATACTAGGCACAAATAAGCACATTTTTTAATAATGCAGAGGTATGATATGTAAGACATTTGTTATTAGTGGCAGACCAAGAACAAAAAAATTAGTGGGGGCACAATTAAATGCATTATGTATTATGCTAAAAGTATAAATCATTTCAAGTCAATTGGGGCACGTGCTCTCGGTGCCTCCACCATGGTTCCTCCCATGCTTGTTATACATTTCATAGGGCGCTATTTCATAGCAGTATTGCTTTTTTGGCGCAGTGCTCTTGGGGTAACAAGCCTACTCCGCCGGGCATGGCTTCAAATCCTCTGCCGCCGCCGGGGCCCCCTTTCCAGCTCCTCGGGGCCCAGCAGGGGTACACTGCTGCTGATCTATTGGCGTATCAGCGCCAGCTGGCATTGAGCCATGCAGCAGTAGCAGCAGCAGCATCACCCATGGCTGCTCAGCACGGCCTGCCCACAGCCGCCCAAGCATCGGCGGCAGGACTCCTTTCCGGCGGATCCCAAACACCTTATGACGGCTACCCTAACCACAGTTCTTCCCAGCAGCTGATGTACTACAGTTAGAGTCATTCCTTCCCTTCATTACTTGATGCACATCATGGATCATCATGCATGCATGCATACACCCATACTCTTTTCTTTTTTGGGGCTCTTTTTATCCTATTTGCAACTCCTTAGTTTGCTGTTTATTTTTTATTTGAAGGGTTTTTTGTTGGCTCTACTTTTTTGCGGTAGAATTCAACTTTTGGGCTGAAGCCAGAGTGTGTAGTGTGCATCTTTTTAGGTAGTTTTCTTTTGTTAGCAGCATTTGAATGGCAGCATTTTTTTTTTCTTTTTCTTGAGATGATTTCTGTCAAATATTTAAAAAAAAAAGGTTCTGTTTTCTATAAATGAGATAACAGTAATTAGAAAACAAATGCATAGCCCAATTTTTATTATAGAAATGACAAATTTTGCCCTATCTATTTTAATTATTATAGACTTGGAATAACTACCAGCATAACATTGAACTATTGGAGGAAATTTAAATGCTTTTGAAAAACCTTAAATTGAATTTACAAGAAAGATTATTTTTATGTTCTTGAAATGATTTATTTTATTATTTAGTATTGAAATACTAATTTAAAAACATATATATTTGGTCTTTGTTTTTTCACAATGATGTTCAAAATATTTTCAAAATTTAATGTATCATTAAAGGGTGAAAAAAAAGACAAAAATATATATAAAATTGATAAATTTCTTACTGAATTGTTAAAGAAAGTTTGACATATTTTTGTTTTGCTATTGTGTCAACTGTATTGTAGTGATCAATTTGATGTTATGTTCAGCTCTCTTGGAAACAACTAAGGTGTATTCAAGAAGGTTGTTTCAAATATGTTTATAGAGAATGTTTCAAATGGGTTCATTCATAGATGTTTTGAACTCGAAATTGTTGGGTGCATTTATGGAAGCTGTTCTAAACTCTTAAAAGTAGTTAGACGCACTATGTCTATCTATAAAGAAAGTTTAAAGTGGGTTTTATAAATAATATGATATGAATTGATGTAGCAATATTAGCTATGTTAGCCATATGAGAAGGGTGAGGATATATTTCAAATATCCTTGTGGTCTTTATAATTTGTATATACTTTATTTTAGTGAACTCTTTGCTTGTTAAGGTTTTTTACATAAAATTTTATCCTTTATGATTCCGTGTTTCTTCCACCGATAGATTTATTTCATCTATATTTTATTCTCGCAAAGTGATGTCGGAGAGATTTTTTGGGTGAGAAATTTTTTTTATAGAGATTGCTCACTGTGTAAGTTTTCCCATTGTGCAAGGGGTGTTCATTGCTCAAGATTGTTCATTGTTTGAGATTGCTTATTGTTTGAAGATTGCTTGTTGTTCGAGGTTGGTCATTGTTCAAGGATTACAACAACTTGACATGCCGCTTATCCTCAATCTATATATATATATATATGTATATATATATATATATATATATATATATATATATATATATATATATATATATATATATATATATATATATATGATTATGGAGCACTCACCATAAATGCTTATTAATTATCTTAAGATATGTAACATATCATCAATATAATATTTGTTGTTATTACTCATATTATTATTTTTATATATATATTTTGGTCTAATATGTGTATTTATTTCATATTTATTATTTAGTTATAATTAATAGTTTAAATTTATATACTGAAAATTAAAGTAGATTGATATTTATTGAAGCTTTAACCACTTAATCCTTCACGTATAAGCATTGAAGAACTCATAAGAAAAAAATTGAGCAACCAGTGGCTTTGTTGCATTCAGAAACACAAGCAAATATAAGAAGCACAAAATATAACATCTAGAAAGCACACTTAAAGTGAAAACTCCTAGACAGTCAAAAAATATTGAGCCACACTACAGCTTCATCATAATAATCAAGAATAATATACAATTGCTGACGCTCACCAGGAAGCTCTCAAACCTATTCCTTGCCCAACTCATAGTTTCCTCTATTTTCTCACAACTCTCATTCCTCATAGTTTTTCAGCTTCTAGTAACCAAAACACAAAAAACTCACATTGCACAAACTTTAAACATCTCTTAGGTATTTATAGTTCTTTAAATAACCCTCATTTGACCTTAGAACTCATGCACATTGGCCACGTGTCCCACATGCCTCATTTGGGCATGGTACATCTCAAATCAGATAATCTCAGTGCTCTAGTTTACTCTTGAAATTTGTATTTGTCAACTAGCACTTGGGCGTTGACAAACGGAAATACACGTTTACGTTTGCACGCAAGTACACGTGGTCTGAAGTAATAAGTGGAAGTTTTAATTTCGGGATTTATCATCCTCTGGGAACGATAGTTTTGTTACTAAGTTATATCTTCTTTTAATAATATTTAGATGATTGAGTTGGTTTTGATTTGGTCCCTAAATTATTAATGCAAATGACTTTAAGATAAGATATAATTGTTCAAAGAGAGAGAGTTGGGGTTTCATTGTAGTATATCTAAGGTGTTGTCACTTCTTTGTTTAAATATATAAATTGATTTATTTATGCCGAATTAAATCACGTGATCACTATTAGAATTGGAGCAATCCTCCAATTACAACAGGTTCAGATTTAGTGCAACAAGGAGAACTCCCATTGGGGCTCTACCTCGGCACTTAAATCTCTATGATATCGTAATTTAAATGACCATAATTTCCTACGTCTAGATTACCAAATATCTTCTTTTACTTGTTAGATCTCACAAACATGATTTCCATTAACAATGCGTCATGCGCTTACAAACGCGGTTTAGCTAGATGAGATGATGCATTGGCTCCAATGGACTATGTCACATCATCCATTGGGTTTCCAACGTCCTCTCACCCCTTCTAATTTGCTGAGCCATAGAGCATTGAGTTGATGGGAACTTGGTTCATAAGCATCAAATCTCTTGATAGAGCTCTTAAGGAAAAGGTGCTAGTGAGCTTTGAGAACTTGTCACATAGTTCTCAGATCTACCTGCACTACCCTCCTTGCTCTTGTCCAATTGATGAGCTCAGAACTCAAGTTCTTTAATTAACAATTCCTTGAAGTTTTATTTACTAGCAAAAATGGTTTGACATAAAGTTCATCCAAGCATTCAATCACAATAATAAATATAGATAGTTAAAATAGAAATCATTTTTCATTCATTTAATCATTTTCATCACAACACCATAATCTCCTTATATTTTCCTACAGCTACATCCCAACCCTCCCCAAGAGAGTTTAGCATTCCATTACAAGATAAATATGAGCATACATGCCAAGGGGAATTAACCTTATCATCAGTTTACACAAAAAAATAATCAAAAAGGAAGCTAGAAAAAATACTAGGAAGCTCCCAGAGGTTTTATAGGAATCTCTTGAAATTCCTCCTGCACTCCTTCTTGACTTCTCCTCTTTCTCCCTTACGGTCTACTTCTCTTCACTCTTCATGAATCATTGTTGGCCCCCTTGAAGAGTTCTCCTCCTTTTTCCTTATTGTAGTCTTTCTTATGGACTAGGACTATTGAATATCAGATTTTGGAACCCTCTTAAGGTCTGAGATTGCCCCATAAATAGGGAAGCTCTCAGCCCCAAGGCATTAATGATGTGACTCTTCCCCTTCTTTGGTTTTAATTCAATCCCTTTTAATGTTCTATTCACTTTATTTTATTGGGATTCAGCAGAAATAATGCACTTCAGTTTTCAAGAGGCTGGGGAAGGCCAAATATTACATTTTGTGGCCTTCCCAATGCTGCAATATGGCTGTTCTGGAAAATTTTGGATCATTCACTGTGGCGCGCTAGGGCGTGCTGTGGTAGCAGCGTTCCAAACACTGTTCCTACATGAAAGATAGTATATTTTTCTTTGGTCATCGCAGTGTTCGCTCTGGCACGCTGCGGCGCACTACAACGGATAAACCTTCAAAATGACTATTCCAATAGTTCACCTATAGTTTTTATGATTATTAAATTATTCTGCTATGGCGCACTACAGTAGAAATTACTTCAAAAACGCAAATCAATTAATTCACTTATAGCTTGTATGAATAATAAAATATTCCGCTGTGGTGTGCTGCGGCGCACTACAGCGAAAAATACATCGAAAATGCGGATCAATTAGTTTACATATAGTTTGTATGAATAATAAAATATTCCGCTGTGGTGCGCTGCGGCGATGTAGTGGAAAATACTTCAAAAATGTGGACCAAAAGTTCACATATGATTTTATAAAATGATAATTCACTTACTGCGACGCGTTGTAGCGGAAATACGTTCGAAAATACTGTTCAATTTTACTTTATATGATTTTAATTTTAACTTAGAGAAATGACGATGTAGCACATTGCGGCGCGTGGTGGCATGCTGCAGCAGTCATTCTTCCAGACTTGCATTTCAGCTTCCATGTGAGGGAGTTAATGAGACGACCATGGTGCGCTGTGGCGCGCTGTGACGGGCCATGCGCGCTGCGGCGAGTTTCCTTCTAGTTCCTTTATATATTCTTCCAGGTGAAGAATTTTTATGAACCGCCATGGCGCGCTGCAACGCGCCATGGCGGGTTTCTTCCATAATTTATGTAGTTTGCCCAGATCTTCGTTGTTCTCCATGTTTCCCTGAAAAACATATGATTTCATTCAAAGTATCTTGTTTTTTGTGGTGTTTAGTGATGTTTTGATATTAAATTTAGCTATAAATTTTGTATATATCATACTCCCACACTTAATTTCTTACTTGTCCTCGAGTAAGCTTTAGAGATTGATTTTTTGAAATTTTTTAGTTTAGGGATTCAATGTGCATGTCAATTGTGTAAAGAACTTAGCTACCAAGTAATGCTCTAAGTTAAGATGACCTCAAACATTTTAATTTCTACTATCCCCTTTCAACTAGTTCAAATTTATACTCTCAATTTAGTTTCACATCAAATGTTATACTTAATATTTTATTATGGGGGAGGTGATCAAAAAATTTCAAACCTTAGTGGTGCAATTGGTGAGTACTTGAGCATTGTGCCATGAGTGCCCCTTCTTATGATTCACAAATAATATTTTAACATTTCATGAGAGATATTTTTCTTCATCCTAAATATTCAATATTTTAACTTGAGAGAGATATTTTTCATCATTCTTATATGTTTATTTCATTTGAATTTTCAGCTCTAAGGGAGAGACATTTTTCTTATTCTATTAATTTAGTTCCTTGTGGTCATTAAGTCATACAAGAGCCTAGCACCCCAATTTCTCACTCACCTCTTACAATATTAGTTTAATTCTCAGATTTTTACACCCTCCACACTTAAACTTCAGTACATATCATTTTAATTTCTAGAAACTAAGTATTAGTAGAGCCTTAAACTGAATAATGGGGTGTAGGATTGAAGTTGATTTTACTCTTACTTGCAAGCATACTTGAGTCTTTATTTCTACACAATTGAATTTAACATTAAATCTATAAATTTATTTCATTCAAAAAATTATATTTGAAGTTTAATTATAACAACAAAGAGGGTGCATTAGATACGAAATTCATTTTATTAAATAAAAATAAAAATTACAAAAACAGAAAAGAAAAATAGAAAGAAGAAATTAAAAATTAATATAACATTTTTATTCATTAGGTTCATCTTCCTCCCCTGCATATCGATAGGTGTAATTCGTTGGCCAATCATTGTCTGGGAATGGTTCTCTTGTAGGAGGGCACAGCAGCCTAGACCTATCCAGTCCTCCATGAAAGCTCCACTCTTGGAACATTGTTCAGAGAGCTTCGTGGAATTCCATTTGGAATTCACGCTGCCGAGCTACTTCTCCTTTGAGAAAGCTCATGTCGCGTGCTAAGGAGATGACCAAATCATGTTGATGCGCATACATATGCATCATCAATTTGTCGGTGAGGTCCGACCAGCGGACATTGAAGCTTCGCCTTCTTCTCCCCTCCTCTTCTTAGCTCGCACCCCCTCTTGGGTTCGGGCGTTCAAGTTTGTGAGTTCTAGATGAGTGCGTGGCGGAATTGCGACGTCGGAAGAGGGGATCTTCACCCCTTGAGCCTCGCATAAACTTGAAATAAGTGACCCAAAATCTAGAGCAGCACACGACCCGATCAAGGCATTCCAGAGTTGCTCCCTTATAATACTGGAGATATGAATATCTCCCTCTCTTTGCAATGCACAAAGGAGCAGCGCCCGTGACCGGGTTACCTCATTGAGATGCCCCAATGGCATAACAAAGCTGGAGACGAATATATGCCAAGCATTGCTCGACTCTGTGAGGAGTGCTCGAGGAATGTTGGCCAAGTTCCTTCTCCATCCTGCATCGGAGCGATAATCTCACTCACTATTTATGTTGGGTCGTATTAGGAGCTCAGCAAGATAGATACAATTCTCTACATCACTCAATAAATAAAATTTTTTGATGTCTTTGTTCCCGAACTCCATAGCCTTATCTCTCACAAAAATTTTATTCCCCACTGCATTGATAGCGTTGGCATAAACTTCCAGAACAATGGAGAGGTAAGTAGAGCTTGTGGAACTCACTGGGTATGGGAGCCCGAATTCCCGCACTGGGATTAACTTCATTTTTATTATAACTTGGTTGAAGCGTTGTTCTGCTTCAACCGAAGAAAATCTCTTCTTATTAAATGCTCCACCACTATGGAGGTAGAAGCTCTATTGCTCTGAGTTGCTTTCTTACCTGAAGACATTACTCTCTTAATGTTAGAAAAAGTAGAGAGTGAGAGGAATGATGATTAAAAGAAGTTGGAAGAGTTTAGAGCTGAGGTGCTTGAGTTTTAAATGAGGGGCATCCTCAAACTCCCCTATCTCAACCTTTTTATAGAAGATAGAAAATAAAATTTTTGAATGTCTTGAGTTAATCACACTTATGGCACAACATTTCTTGGTCAAAGTTAGATTTAACTCATGCCATAAGTGTGCCTTAATTTTGATTCAAAAAGATAGAAAATTTCAGCTTTTTCAGCACCTAATTTGCAATTTTGGAGTTCCAAGGTGCGTTGTAGCGTCTTTGACTGCCTTGGGAATCCAAGGCAATCAATTTCTGCTTCAACTGGGCATTTTTCGTTGCAACGCGCTATGGCGCGTCATGGCGCGCTGTGCCGCCTTGGAATAATTGTGCTGAGTTATACGTTATAGTGCGCTGAGGCAGCGAAAGCCGCTGCATCGCCAGTGGTGAATAAATCTGCTGCAGCTCACTGTGATGAATAAATCTGCTATAGCACGCTGCAGCGGTTCTTAAGCAGAAAATTTTAAGAATTCAATTTTGATTCCAGAATTCTTTTTACAGAAAATTTTGGTTGTTTATTGATTTTATACTATTCATAACAACAAAAACTTTAAACAAAACAGAAAAAGTTGGGTTGCCTCCCAAAAAGCGCTTGGTTTAATGTCGTCAGCCCGACATGTTTTGGTTCAAACAGATTCAGAATTAATATTTAATCTCCATTTTCAAATTTTAAAATTTTTCCCCTTCGTTTCAATAGAAAATTTTCTTGTTTTCATTGGGTCTGCATCTATTTCAACTTTTTCTTCCAATTCATTTCTAGGAGGGGTAATCCCTTTTCTCTTTTTTCTTCCCGTCCTTATTTTCTTTTTATTAACTAGAGGTTTCTCAACTTCTCCTCCAAATGAGGAATTAATCCTACTCTCAGCTCTCTCTTCATTCAGTTCCAAATTTTTCAAATTCAATATTTTGCAAAATTTCTCCTCCCTCATATCCTTTTTTCAAGCAAATTCAATCATTTTCTTTTTAAATAGGGTAGGTTTTAAAACTCGATGACAGCAGCCTTACCCTTGACTTTGATGCTCATTATACCCTTGACTATGTCGATTATGGCATTGGAGCGCTAGGAAAGATTGCCTAAATATGATAGTGGAATTTTCATTCCACGTATTCCATTCGCAAATAGTAAAATCAGTGGGAATAAAGAACTCTCATAAACCAATAGGTATATTTCTAATTATTCCTAAAAGAGTTTTTGAATCAAGGTTTTCAAATTCTAAGATCATTGAGGTGGTCTCCATCCCTCCTAAATTCAGTTCTTTGTAAACATGGTATGACATGATATTGACCGAGGCTCCAAGATCACATAAAGGATCCAGGAAAACTTCGTCCCCTATCACGTAAGGGATATTCAACTTTTCGGGATCCTCCTTCTTTTTCAACACTAATCACTCAATTGTTTTGTTTCCCAATTCTCTTTCTAACCGCCATTTAGATTTAATTACTCCAGTTTTGATATTAAGGCAGTCTTCTTCCGTTTCATCTAAATGAATGATACTCACAGTTTCCCTTGGATTAATTTCAGTCGAGCTGGGCAACGTTCCCTGCTGCCAGGTGGACAACTGCTGAGAAATTTGTCCTAGCTGGACTTCAATATTCCTGAGGGATGCCTCTATCCCTTGGATAGAGGCTTCATGTTTATTGAGTGTTACTTCAGTTCTCTTCATGAACTGAAGGGTTTTCATCTTAAAGGAATTAAACACTCCCTCAAGGTTAGGTTGTTGGGTTGAATTGTTGTCAAATTGATTGTACTCATGTTTATTTATATTATTTTTTGTACTAAATTTCCATTGCTATTGTTGTTGTTACTCTATTAAAAATTATGATGTTGCTTCCACCTAGGGTTGTAAGTATTGGAGTAAGGATTGTGTGCATTGTTTTGCCCAGCATTATTGTTTCTTAAATAATTAACTTATTCAATATTTGAGGGTGCAAAAGAGTTGTTTAAATTGCAGTTTTCACTCACGTGTTTCACTCCGCACTGCTCGCAGTGTGCTTCTTGAATATAGTTGACATTCATACTCTATATTTTGTTTTTAAGTGCATTTATCTCATTTTGAAGAGCCAATGTTTGATTCATTTCATTTACTTGGTTAGCTTCCCTCTTGTTAGGGTTGATTCTCTTAGTGGGCCATTGGTAAGCATTATTGGCCATCTCTTCTAAGAGATCAAAAGCTTCTTCCTAGATCTTACTACTGAGTGATCCTCCGGCAACTGCATCAATAAGTGTCCTTATTGGAGCATTCAAACTATTGTAAGAGGTTTGAACCTGCATCCATTTGGGAAACCCATGATGTGGACATCTCCTAAGACACTTCTTAAATCTTTCCCAGCTATCATATAAGTCTCCTCCTCGAATTGATTAAAATTAGTTATCTCAATCTTCAACCGAGCTGCTTTTGCATGTGGAAAATATTTAGCTAGAAATTTCCTATCTAAATCATCCCAAGTGAGAATAGAGTCTCCCGGAAGTAAACTAAGCCAACTCTTAGCTCTATCTCAAAGTGAGAATGGGAAAAGCCGCAGTTTAACGGTGTTTTCAGAAATGCCATTGTAACAGCCCAAACTCTTAAGCACCAAGGTATTGTCCGCTTTAGCTTGAAAGGCCTCACGATTTTTCCCTTAGAAGATAATTTTCTAGCAAATCACCCATCCTGGGAGTGCTCCCACCTGAGCACTCTTAACTTTGGAGTTCTTATCAGGAACTCCACTATTATCTGAAAATGTGCCTCGATGTTTAAGAGTTTCACTTATTACTACTTAAGTGGGTCTTCACAATCTCCCCAACTTAAGTACCTGACGTCCTCGTCAGTATCCACACACAGATCTAAGAACCATCCATTAGGTAGATAGGACTAGAGGTGACCCTTACATGCGTAAGAGGTACTCATAACCATGTAGCACCTTAACCATCATGGGTTCAAGAGGCTGCTCACATGAAGGGGTACTTTGTCATGCATGGCACTTAGCTCTTATTTGACATCTTATAGTTTGCTCTGATACCATTTATAATAGCCCAAACTCTTAAGCACCAAGATATTATTCGCTTTAGCCTGAAAGGCCTCACGATTTTGCCCTCAAAAGATAACTTCCTAGCATGTCACCCATCATGAGAGTGCTCTGATAGACTGTAAATACACGTCTGCGCACACACGCAAGTGTACGTGGTCTGAAGTAATAAGTGGAAAGTGTTAATTTCCGGGATTTATCGAATCACAGAGAATTGATTATTTTGTTACTAAGGTTTATCTATTCTCACTAATGTTTAAGCTACGATTGATTGGATGAGTTGGTCATAGATTTAACACAATAATTACTAAATGAAGATAAGTTAGATAAAAGAGAGAGGAGAGTTGGGGTTATCCCACATATCATGATATATTACTAATGTATGTTGATTTCTCAAGCTTTGTCTTTTTTTTTTTTAAATCAAGTGCACTTTGTTCACTTTGAGTTTTATCTCAAAGTCTCACAAGTTCAAATCTTATGTACAAAATGAACACACATTTGGTTCTATTTCGGCACAAAGATTCCTATAAGATTTTAGGTTTTAAGTTTTCACCTTATCTCTTGATCAAGGAGATTATGATTATTAAACATTTAAGATCTTATAAGCATTGATTCCACTACGAACATCACTCGCATCCCACATAGTTGAGATGAGAGATTAATATGTTGGGCTCAATGACTATGTCACTTAGTTCATGAGCACTCAACTATTTCTTTCTCTATCTCAATTATGTTGAGCTAAGGAGCTCATTTAGTGGGTCTTAGCATCACATGCATCAATACTTTGGTTGAGCTTAGATTAAAGTGCATTAAGCTCAAGAACTTTATCACATAGTTCTAAGCTTTCATGCACTCATAAACCTAGCATCCAACTTAAGGTGAGCTATGGAGCACAAGACAAGTTAGTTCTTGAGATTATGAGTTCATTTTCCTTTCATCCACATTCAAGACTAAATAATAAAAGATATTTCTTAATAAGGCATAGAGTTCTTATATTTTATTAGTGCTTGAGGAAAAAAACTTTATACATTAAAACTAACTCATGCACATGGGGTTTCCCCAACCCTCCCTAAAGGAGATGTAGCTACTCATTATAAAGGAAATGAAGAAAAACATATATATAGATAAAGACCCTTTCATGATCAACTAAGAAATGAAACTACAAGAGTAAAGTTTAGAAGATACTAGGAATATTTCTTAAAAGTTCTCCAGATTTCTTCTTCTCCTTCTTCAAGCTCCTCTCTTAGATCGCTAGTGCTGCCTTCCTTCTTCTCTTCCTTAGCAAGAACTTGCTTTGCCACCCTTGGGGAGTTCCTCACTTCCACCTATGCAACCCTCCTCCTTACTTAGTGATTTGAGTAAAATTGTGAACCCTCCTATAGTCAAGAGGAGTGATATTTATAGGGGAAGGGCTGCCTTCATCCCACTTAGAATCCAAACCAGTATTTTCTAATGGAAAATTCTGAGCAATGATGGCAAAAATCTCAATTGATGGTGAAGTGACCAATATCTCTATTTGTTTAGCCAAAACATCACCTCAAGATATTCCTTTCCATATAAAAAATGTAGCAGCTGCAGAGAATGATGGCTGGGGACAAGATGCAGGTTGGGGTCTTGTCCCAGCAGCAATAAATGCTCCTGACTGGCAAAATTTGTGGCGGGCCGCTGCAGTGCGTTGCGGCACACTGCGACACACAATGGTGCCAGCAAATTTTGCTAAGTGTTCCGCTGTAGCGTACTATCGCGTCCAAATTTCGCAAAATTATCCGCTATAGCGCGCTGGAGCGCTAGCATTATGTAAATCGTACCACTGCAGATCACTGAAGCAGGAGCATTTCGCATAATGCTCCGCTTCAGTGCGTGGTAGCGGTTCAAATTATGAAAAGCCCAGTTGCAGCGCGCTACCGCGCCTATGGATTGCAAATGGATTCGCTGCAGCGCGCTACCGCGCTCATGGTTCACAACTGGACCCGCTACAGCACGCTACCGCTCCCGCGGTTCGCAAATGCACCCGCTGCAGTGCGCTATAGCACCCTTAATTCACAAACTGACCCACTGCAGCGTGCGTCGGCAGTTTCCTTTGAAATTTTTTTTGAAATTTTGCATAAATATCTCAGGACTCATTTGAATAGCCATTTTCCTGAAAAGGTAGATAAAATTTGATTTAGGACCAGCTTAAGAATCAAAAATGAATGAAATTTCCTTTTATTTTAGATATAATTTATAGATTCATCATGCTCCCACCAAAGCACGCTTAACTTTGGAGTTCTTATCAGGAACTCCACCGTTATCTGAAAAGGCGCCTTGATGTTTAAGAGTTTCACTTATTACTGCTTAAATGAGTTTTCACAGCCATTAAATCTGAATGTATCACAAATGTCGAGGAAATTTGAAATATATGAATTGGGACCTTCTGTGTCTAGTCCCTCGAATTGGTTATTTTACACCATGCTAAGTGTTGAAGGTTTAATTTCAAAGTTATTGGCCTCTATGTTTGGTCTCACAATTGCATGAGGGATACCTCTAACAGTAGGCAACACATAATCTCTCTAGGCTCTACCCTTAGGTTCTCCTAAATGATTAGCTTCTAAATTTTCTATTTCAAAGTGATGTTGATTAAGGATTGCTCATTCTCTTCTAGCTCTTAAGTATGTCCGCTCAATTTTAGGATCAGATAAAATATCAATATTTTCTCTCCTATTCATGCAATTCTTAAATTTAGCTAACCAAAAATGATTACATCAATCACAATGAATAATTTAACAATTCAATCACTCCAAGATAATGAATAAGCAATACAATTCCAGTTCTAATAAGCACAATAAGTAAATTAAAACTCTAGTCACACTATAGTTAGCACAATATAATATGATTACAAAAAATGAAAATAAAGATAATTAAGTAAGGAATCTAAATCCTTATTTACTTGAAGATTATATTTAATACAAAACAAAATAGTTCCCCGGTAATGATGCCAAGAACTTGACATATGGAAATATACGTCTGTGTTTGCATGAAAGTGTTCGTGGTCTGAAGTAATAAGTGAAATTTTCAATTTCAGAATTTATCGTTCTCTGGGAACAGTGATTTTGTTACTAAGTTATATCTTCTTTTAATAATATTTAGATGATTGAGTTGGTTTTGATTTGGTCCCTAAATTAGAAATACAAATGACTTTAAGATAAGATACAGTTGTTCAAAGAGAGAGAGTTGGGGTTTCATTGTAGTACTTATAAGAATTTTGTATTGTCACTTCTTTATTTAAATGTATAAATTGATTTATTTATGCCGAATTAAATTATGTGATCACTGTTAGAATTAGACCAATACTCCAATTACAACAGGTTCAAATTTAGTGCAACAAGGAGAACTCCCATTGGAGTTCTACCTTGGCACTTAAATCTTTATGAGATCGTAATTTAAATGACCTTTGATTTCCTACGTCTAGGTTATCAAATATCTTCTTTTACTAGTTAGATCTCACAAACATGATTTCCATCAACAATACGTCATGTGCTTACAAACCCGGTTTAGCTAAATGAGGGGATGCATTGGCTCCAATGGACTATGTCACATCATCCATTGGGTTTCCAACGTCCTCTCACCCCTTCTACTTTGCTGAGCTGCAGAGCATTGAGTTGATGGGAACTTAGTTCACAAGCATCAAATATATTGGTAGAGCTCTTAAGGAAAAGGTGCTAGTGAGCTTTGGGAACTTGTCACATAGTTCTCAGCTCTACATACATTACCCTCCTTGCTCTTGTCCAATTGATGAGCTCAGAACTCAAGTTCTTTATTTAATAATTCTTTGAAATTTTATTTACTAACAAGTTTGACATAAAGTTCATCCAGGCATTCCATCATAATAATAAATCGAGATAGTTAAAATAAAAATCATTTTTCATTTATTTAATCATTTCCATCACAACACCATAATCTCCTTACATTTTTCTACAACTACATCTGAACCATCCCCAAGAGGGTTTAACCTTCCATTACAAGATAAATATGAGCATACATGCTAAGGGGAATAAACATTGGCATCGGTTTACACAGAAATATAATCAAAAAGGAAGTTTGAAAATATAATAGGAAGCTCCCAGAGGTTTTCTAGGGTTCTCTTGAAATTTCTCCTGCACTCCTTCTTGACTTCTCCTCTTTCTCCCTTGATGTCGGCCCCCTTGGAGAGTTCTCATTCTTCCTTACTACAACCTTTTTTATGGACTCTTGAATATCTGATTTTGGAACCCTCTTAAGGTCTGAGATTGCCCCATAAATAGGGAAGCTCTCAGCCCCAAGGTATTAAGGATGTGACTCTTCTCCTTCCTTAATTTTAATTCAATCCCTTTTAATATTCTATTCTTTATTCTATTGGGATTTAGCATAAATAATGTAATTTAGTTTTCAAGAGGCTGAGGAGGGCTAAATGTTGCAATTATGGCTATTCTGGATCATGACTATTCTAGATCGTTCGCTGCGGTGCGCTGTGGCATGCTGGGCCGCACTGTGGCAGCAGCATTCTAAACACTGTTCCGCTACGATGCGCTATGGTAGCAGCATTCCAAACACTGTTCCACTACAGCGCATTGTGGCAGCAGCGTTTCAAACATTGTTTCTGCATGAAAGTTAGTATATATTCCTTCGGTCACCGTAGTGTCCGCTGTGGCGTGCTGCAGCTCACTACAACTGATAAACCTTTGAAATGACTATTCAAATAGTTCACCTATAGTTTTCATGATTGATAAAATATCCAATGTGGCGCATTGGGCACGCTATAGCGGAAAATACTTCGAAAATGCGGATTAATTAGTTCACATATAGTTTGTATGAATAATAAAATATTCCATTGTGACGCATCGTGGCACGCTGCAGCGGAAAATACTTCAAAAACGCGGATCAATTAGTTTACATAAAGTTTGTACGAATAATAAAATATTCTGCTGTTGTGCGCTGCAGCGGAAAATACTTTGAAAACGCAGATTAATAATTCACATAAGGTTTTATAAAATGATAATTCACCCGCTGCGGCGTGCTGCAGCAGAAATACTTTCAAAAATACTATTCAATTTCCCTTTATATGATTTTAATTTTAACTTAGAAAAATGACGTTGTGGCGCGCTGCGACGCGCGGTGTCGCGCTACAGCGGTCATTCTTCCAGGCCTGCAGTTCAGCTTCCATGTGAGGGAGTTAATGAGACCGCCATGGCGCGCTGCTGCGAGTTTTCTTCTAGGTCCTTTAGATATTCTTTCAGGTGAAGAATTTTTATGAACCGTCATGGCACGCTGTGGCGCGCTGCGGCATGCCACAGTGGGTTTCTTCCAAAGTTTATGTAATTTGCCCAGATCTTCGTTATTCTCCATTTTTTCCTGAAAAACATATGATTTCATTCAAAGTACCTTGCTTCATATGGTGTTTGGTGATGTTTTGATACTGAATTTAGCTATAAATTCTATATATATCAGGCATAATAACAACAAGATTTCAAGCTCTTTTGCCGGTTGGAAATGCCCAAATATCTTGGGATCTCTAAATCGTCTAAACCTCTACTATAGATCACTTGGTTCATCTCATGGCACATGGAAACCCAGGTTTCTATATTTGGCTTCGCTATCTAAAGAAGTGTTGGCACTAGGGCACACTCAAGTGCCCAAGCTTTGCGCTCTAATTTCTTGTTGAAATTTGTATTCATCGACTAGCACTTAGGTGTACCAAGCATTGGTCTTGTGCTCTTTAGATGGCTGGAAATGCACAAAGCACTTGGGAACGCCAAATCCCTTAGCCTCTATTATAACCCATGTTTTGTTCAACTGATGGCGCATGGGCATGCCTAAGCGTCAAGATATCTATATTTGGCTTCACTATTTGAAGAAGTATCAGTGCTTGGGCACACTCAAGCGATCAAGCTTCAGCTTGTTGCATATGATCAATGCCTCCAGCGCTTGGGCATTCCCAAATCACAATCTTGTTAAGTTCCTGAAATCTGAAGAACTTTCTCTTCTTGGGCTGTCTCCATGGTGCCTACGGCTAGACTTACCTCACCAAAGCCTCGTCTTCAATCACAACTGTTTTTTCTCGAACTGCTTCGGCTCAATATTGAGTTTCGTTCCCAGATCCTTCATCAATTTTAATTATTCAAGTCTCTAGATGTAGATGCCTCACCATAGGATCACATTTCACTTTTTGTTAAATATTAGCCGGACCACATCATCAAACTTCAAAAATTTCAGCCCTTATTGAGTTTCTCACCATAACAAAGACATCCTAACTTTCTAACAATAAAATAGTCGAACTTCAATATCAAATGGAAGGTTCACTGAGCTTAGCTAGCTTGTGATAATGTTAAAGCAAATTATAGGATCCTTCACTAAGCCATAGTTCACCATCTGCATCTTAAGCATTCTCTTCATCAAGAACACTTTTTTTAATGTCGAGGGCTTTTTGTATAACCTTGTTAAGATAGCTATCAAATATATATTGGTTTTCTTGTTAATAATCCTAAATTCCCTAGATGAAGTCAAGGATAACCATGTCAATAATAAGGCATTTTATATAGAATCACATATTTTTCATCGATCATTCTCTGTGGTTTCTTTGTATTGCATTTAAACAAAAGATGCAACTTTTTTTTGATGTAACAGATCTTCCATCTACATCTTTATAATGCAAAGTTCATTCAACTAAACTTATCCATATTGTACCTCATCTCCTCCACCATTGCTCCCTCTTGAACAAAGCTCGATTTGCTCTAATATTAGTTATCATACATTTTAACCACTTGTTTAGTTCATCTTGTATATGCACTAAAGAAGAACTTGCATTGGAAACACTGATCAACCACTAATTTTGTCACATTTGGAAATACAATCAAAGATAACTAGAAAAATGAAGAAAAAATAAAGCATCTAGAAAGCAAACACAAATTTTATTTGGAAGCCCCAAGGCTAGAGAAAAATCATGAAATCACACCACAAAAATATCACTATAAATAATTAAGAAGAAGACATAAGAGTGTTGACACTCGTTATAAGCTCTCAGAGTTTTCCCTAGCTCAACTCACAATTTCACCATCTTTCTCCAACACTCATCACTTATAGATTTTCAACTTCTAGCTAATGAAGCACAACATACTTACAATTTAAGCATCTCATCAGTATTTATAACCCTACAAACAACTTCAGTTGACTCTAAGAATCTTGCATTTTGGCCACATGTCCCATACACCACATTTGGGCACACTTTGTGTCTAATCAAGAAAAATGCTTCAATTATTCTACTAAAAATTGCATTCTCTAACAGGCACTTGGGTGCACCAAAGTGCTAGTCTAGAGCTCTTTAGCTAGCTAGAA
The DNA here is from genome assembly GCA_016760335.1 of Gastrodia elata. Lineage (NCBI taxonomy): Eukaryota > Viridiplantae > Streptophyta > Magnoliopsida > Asparagales > Orchidaceae > Gastrodia > Gastrodia elata. The sequence goes on along the minus strand of CM028685.1, from coordinate 7,644,634 downwards.
ATTTACATAGCACTTGGGCATGCCCAAGCATCTATTCTGACTCTTGCTTGATTTGGTTGATGATGCATGGTCTTCCCCATGTGTTCTTATTATTTGTCTTTGAATCCCCAATTTGAAGAAGTATCAGCACTTGGCCTAAGGGCTCAAGCTTTGGTCTGTCGCATCTGATCAATGCCTCCAACACTTGGGTGTGCCTAAGCCACAAACCTACTAAGTTTTGGTAATAACCTCCTTGGCACTTGGGCTCCCCCAAGCCTTTGCTGATGAGCATTAACCCAATAGCCTGATCCAATTCACATCCAACTCACCCTTTGTTGATCTGTGACTAAATGAAAGTCGCTCCAAGCTCTACACTTGAGTTTCCACAAAACCAAAAAATATATAATGTTGTACATGTTCTAACTTAGAAGGAGAAGAACTAGTAGTTCAAAACTAGTTGTACCACCATGGGCTACACTTTAGTTTCCATAAATCAAAACAATATATAATGTTGCTCATGTGCTAACCTAGAAGTAGGAGAACTAGTAGTTCAGAACTAGTATAAGAGGTTATATAAAAGATTTATTGCAAATTGTATGTATGTTGAAAAATAAATATTATAGTATATATCGTAATTGATAAAACGAAATGATAATGTAGTGGTTATGATGATATATTTTATATGTTTGTTTTAAAATAAAATGAGAAATGAATATTATAATTATTGTATGTACATTCTTCTTGACTTAATCCATTGGGCGAGGGCAAAAGTCTCACGATTGGTATTAGAGAAAGGTTAAGGAAATAGATAGATTGAAATAGAGCCAATAGGAATTAATATGGAATACCAAGTTAAGCACTTAAGCTGGAGAGATTATAATATAATTGTCCTCTTATAAATAGATGAACCACGAGAACTATGATATCTCTAAATCACCAAGGGTAGACACTTAAACTTCTATAAAATTAACAAATCATTAAATAACAAAAAGTACTATTAGAGGTGGAATGAGCTTTGTTAATTAGTTTGTTAATTAAAATTGAATTAAATATTTAATTAGTTTGTTAATTAATCGACCAATCCTTCCATTGCACGGCCCTACCTCACACAAGGCTTGAGTGCGGCCACTCCCATGCACGCGAGCGACTCGCATGTGAGGGCCCGATAGTAGTGTCGCGCGGGTCAAGGGTCGACCCGCATGGCAGTGTAGATCTTCCCGTCGGGTATAAAACCTAGGAAATTAGGGTTGACAAATTCGCCACATACATTAGGTTTCAGGATGCCTACTTGGTATCAACAGAAAGCTAAGCTTGAGATATATCGATTTACATAAGAACCTTAAGTGGCAATGCTTAATAATGCTAACCATAATTACAAAATTGTCGGGTAGAATTTTACTATGTACCATCGTGCCTGCAAAAATATCAAGCACCAATTGAGCTCGTTCGAGCTCGATTGAGGCTCGACAATCATTCAATGAAGGATTAAATGACTTGACAAACTCAATTGGAAGGAAGAACGAAGCTAAAACAATAGAAGAAGGGGTACAATTATGGCTTGTTGATTCATCGCCCGCATGATCTCAAACTCCTCCCTCACCTTCCCCGCAATAAACTCTTGATGGATGAAGCGAAATGGGTGTTTATGTGCCTTAATTGACTTATTGGAGCGTCTATAGGTACGAACCCTGCCAAGGCCCTATCTTGACCAATGGGGATGGGGGCATACATCAGCACAATATGTCCCACTCCCGCATCCGCTCGATCCCAAACGGATGCCTTCAATTTAATTTCATGGTTCAATTAACCATGGATGAAGATCTATTCGTTGGATTGGGGAACCGATCCTTTGGCTAGATTCAGCCTTAGTGCATCATCGTTCGATCCACATCCATTACACCATCAAATGGCTGGGATCAGACAATGCCTGATTAAGAGTTTCAACTGCGCCTTATGGTTAGAGTAATATGGAATTAAATTAATTTAAATAATTAATAATTAATTACTTTTTAATTAATCAAAATTAGATAATCAAATGAGCTCTAAAATTTTTCAAAAATTTACCCTTAATTAATTTGGGATTAATAAACATCAAAATGAAGTCAGATTTTTAATGGAAAATCACTTTGATTTTCTTATTTTTCTTATTTACTAAATGCATTAAAATATTCAATTAATTCAAACGACTTCTAAATCGTACTAAATTTTTAGAGATTGCTCCAAACATTATTTGGAGACTAGTGGGTATGATTTTAACTTAATTTGGATGTTTAAAATTAAGTAGCAAAAATGGGCTTGTTACAGAGTTCCTCACTTAAAAAATGTGTAATCCTCGATGCCCTAATGATTTATTAATCATAAAGTTAGATCAAAGAGAAATGTCTGTAATCTCAAAAATCAAGTCGATTAAGTTACCCAATAATATTGAAGGAAGATATACACTTATAGTATTTATAAGTTTGTCTGCAGTTAAATTTATAAATTTTATATTTGTCATTCAGTTTTCTATTATTTGTGATAAAATCATTCTAATTTAAATGTTTTAATTATAATGAGAATACACAAACTTAGGATCCATAAGATCCTATTATCCAGTATAATCTCAAATTTAAGGTATTATAAGGATTAAAAAAATTGAACTCGACAAGTTCTAACTTAAAATCAATCAGTGTCTTCTAACGAGGATAAATGGTTTAAATCAATCTTCTTATTTTACACACCAACCAATATTGATATTATCTATCAAGATTATGAGTCAAGAGGTTGAACTCCAAATATAATGTTCAAGTCTCTTTATTTGGGATTCTAATTACTTAGAAACTAGGGTTTCTACCTGCTAACCTAAATAGAAAATTAATATGCTAACTATCTTACTCCTAATTAATAAACTATTTTAATTCCTAATGCTCCAAAATAATTCCAAACTGTGCCCAACGGGGATGGGGATGTATAGTAGCACAGTACGTCTGACTCCCACAATCGCCCAATCCCAAACCGATTTTGATCTCGCAGTTCGATTAAACGCGGGTGAAGATTTAACTGTTGAATCGGGAGATTAATCAAACTGCTAGATCTTACCTTAGTGCATAGTCGTTCGATTCGCATCCATTGCGCAATCAGATGGATGGGATCAGACGATGTCCGATTAAGAACTGTGGCGTGCCTTATGGTTAGAGTAATAGAGAATTAAATTAATTTAAATAATTAATAATTAATATCTTTTTAATTAATCAAAGTTAGATAATCAAACGAGTTTTGAAAAATCTCAAAAATTCACTCCTAGCTAATTTGGGGGTGAGGAACTCAAAAAAAAAGTTAGATTTTTAATTGGAGATTAGTTTAACTTTATTAATTTTTTGATTAATTAAATGCATTAAAATATTTGATAAATTCATATGACTTCCAAATTGCTCCAAGTTTTCAGAGATTACTTCAAACATCATTTGGAGACTAATGATAATGGTTTTAATCTAATTTGGATGTCTAAAATTAAATAACAATAATGGGATTGTTACAGTTCCACCATTTATAAAAGGGATTAAATCAAATTGTATTTTCTTAAATCATATTAATTAATTAATTTAATTCTATAAATATTTGGGATATATTTTGCTCTTTTTAAGTATTAATTAAATGAAAATTTAACCAATATTGTATTTTAACTTGAGGAATCTAAATCAAAAAAATATTTTAGAGTTTTTATTTATTAAAATATTTTTAACATCTTTTGTATGTATTTTTCATAATTAATTTATATTAAATAATTCATAAATAAAAAATCTGAGATTTGCACTACTACTTATTCAAATGCTTAACTTTTAAAATATGCCATTTCTGCCATTTTCATGTATTTTATAATAAAAATTTCATTTATTTAATTTTAATTTTTAAGTTTAGTTAAACTTAATTATCTTAATAACAACTTATGGGTTTTTCACAACTTCTGATGAATTACTCACCATCGTCACCAAGACATCCTAGCTCTCCGACAATTAAGAAAGCATTAAAAGCATTAGTACCTCATCATCGTATCTGATAGTCATCAAATTTAGTTGACTCATGATTGTGTTTTAAGATATTCACATGCTTTGTCACTGAGCCACCATGTTAAATAATCTCTTTATTATAAGCACCTTATTTGACACAAAGGGATTTTTATACATCGTTATTAAGGCAATCTAGAATTGTTCTATCAATGATCCAAAATTCTTTATTGCTCATTCCTTATGATTTTGCTGCAATACCTTCCAACAAAAGATACAACTTCCTCTGGTATCACATATCTTCCATCTACATTTTCTTGAATGTCAAGTTTGTTCTATTGAATTTTTTTATGATGTATCTTGTCTCCTCTGTCATTGCTTTCACTTAAAACAATACTCAATCTAGAATAATACCCATTATTAGATATTTAAACACCCCTTTACCTCTTTGTTGGCACAACATCATGGAGCTTGCAGTGGAAACATTGAGTGGACCCCATCTTTATCACAGCAAAGCAAAAAATAAAGCAAAAACATGTGAGAAAATGAAAAAAACTCAAGCATAAGAAATACATACATAATTTACATGAAAAGCACTAAAATTAGGAGAAAATCATAGAAACACACCATAAGAAACTTCATTATGAAATTAGAAAAAGATTACAAGAAAAATCTTACTCTCTTTTTAAGTTTGGGAGCTCTCACAATTTTCTCTTTTTCTTGAGATCTTTGTAGCCCCAACAATTATCTCTACTACTGTAGTTGCCATAGCTCTCCATTTCCACATAAAATTCTAAATGTATAAGGGTATTTATACACATGCCCCCACTCCTAAATAATTCTAAAATCATATTTTAGGCTTAATTTAAAGTCTAAATTTTTTCTAGGATAATTTTATGCTCTAATACTTAGGCATGCCTAAGCGTTAATCCCTCTATTCTAGCAGTTGAAACGGGAGCTTCTGTGTGCTCAAATGCCCTGCCCACTATCCCCCAATATGTGCTTAAGCATGCCAGGTGCCCTACCCTCAGTTTGTATGGCTGAGATGGGCACTTGGAAGCACTCAGATATCCATCCAAAATCAGCTCAGTTTCCAAAACTTGTTATGGTCTTATTTTTCCTCTAGTTGGTCTGTAACTTTTTTAAAAGCCTCAAAATGCTTCATATCTTATCTAAATCCACTCCAAAACTCATTTAAAGCTCCCTATCCTTTTAGTTATATCTTGCATTGATAAGCCATCATGTGGGTCTAGGGTCATCTTCGTGGGCTGCACTCGAAGCTTTACAAAAAAATTTCAGTGTTATTAAAATGTTTTCATAAAATATACAAATATTACTTGATAATTTTCAAGTCGCCCCAACCAATCTTACCTTTATAGCCTTTTTTTGTTATGTGGAATGGAAATAGACTGTCATTATCTACCTCATATTTGCAATAATTTGTATTCGTCTTATGAAATTAGTGTACTAATGGATTGAGACGATCTTGTTGGTCAAAATCATAATTGAGTACATTATAAAATTTATTTAGGGATGAGTATTTTCTTTATTTGGCTTCTTAATATCAGTAATAATCGATAACAAATCAATATTTGTTTCTATGAAACTCTAAGACTTCTTCGAAGACAACTAAGCACTTCTCAAGTTTGCATTGATCCATCATCCTTAGAAGAACAACTGAGATAAAGTGACAAATATAACCATTATTTGACTCTTAAAAAGAAGGCTTGACACTTACAGGGGGAATAGGCCAATAAATTACTTTGAGTCATATGGGCTCGAATGTCACCCACAAATGTTACCATAGAGGAATCCCCAATGTCACCCACAAATGTTACTATTTTTCAATTTTCCATTTTATCATAGCACTTCTAAATGCCCAAATTTCAACTAGCAATGAGTACATTTTTTATCAATTAATGAAGAAACCTTTTCAATTTGCTTCAAGTTCTTTTTAGCTAATAAGGTCACTAAGACATTTTTTAAATTCTTGGAGACATCCAAGAAACCTAGTATCCCATGGAAACTCTTGTTAACCCACACTAATTTTCACTCCCCAACCTAATTACAATCACTTAATAACTCCTCAAGGGCAAACTTTACAAATAACAAAACTTTAGGGCTAGTGGGAAGAGAAATCTTCTTGAAGTCGGCTTCAATGTCACGCATGCCAAACACATGACTCAACCAGGATCAAACCCGAGTCATGAGTGCCCCAATCGAGCACAAGCAATACGCCGCCGCAGACAATGACCCCTGGTGCTACAAGCTCAACGACAGTCCCAACTATTGGGTATGGCACTCAAGCCCTTTGGCGACCTAAAAGATTATTATACAATTGTGTCTAACATACTCTTCTAATGCATTTCTACAATCAACATGTCATCACAATCTCGATTGTCCAACCCCTCCTGATATCTCTGTAAGAAGCACTCTTGTTCTTCTTGAAATGAATCTAATGCAAAATGCCATGTTCGCTGTTTCATAATTAAGTAATAGATCGTGCACGGAATAGCAAAGAAATTTATTAATGAAGACGAAATAAAAAAAAGTCCTATGAGAAATATTATTTGGACTTATTGATATGACACTTAAAAAAATTTATCTAATAATATTTGGACATAATTTTAATATAAATATTAAAAATAATATTAACATTATTTTAATATAAATAAAAAAATCTAATAAAATATACTCAAATTCTATTAATTTGAGTTTTTTTTTTTTTTTTAAGGCTACGGTCAACGGGTCAAATATTATTTCTAAAAACAAAAAAGGGGGATGAAGGACGCGGCAGTCGCAACCGTCAGATCCCATGACGCGGCGTCATCGCAGCCATCAACGGCCGGCGCTCGAAAAACTCCTGATTCTGCTTCCAGACCTCGCCGCCTTCGTAGATTTCCTTCTTCCAGATGGGAACGGTGGCCTTGATCTCGTCTATGAAGAAGCGGCACGCGTCCATGGCGTCAGCGCGATGAACGGCGGAGATCGCAATGAAGACGCTGGCCTCGCCGGTGGGAACGGCGCCAAGGCGATGAACGGCGGCGATTCGACGGAGGGACCACATTGCGCGGGCTGCGGCGGCGATTCCGGAGAGCTTGCGGGCGGCCATGGGAAGGTAGGCCTCGTAGCGGAGCTGGAAGACGCGGCGGCCGTCGAAGGTGTCACGGGTTGCGCCCTCGAACGTCGCGATTGCGCCGGCAGCGGGGTCGCGGACGAAGCTGGTGTAGCGGGAGAGATCCAAAGGAGAGGAGGGGACGATCTCGACTAGGGTTTCTGATTCGCTGATGATGATGATTCTCGTCGGCTGTTGCTCTGTGAGGGCCGTCATCGCAGCCTAGGGTTTGGATGATTGGAGAATTGCCTTTCCCACAAGAAGTTCTGCTTAATTACTGGAATGCGCAAAAAACCACACGCCTATCAGCAGTAGTGGCCAAACGCTTAATTTCTTTATAAAGGGCTGAGTAGTGCCTATGCCCAATGCGTCCAGAGCAACATCGGATTTCCGATCTGTGTACTAGGGTTATCTTAGTAGATAGCAGTAATAATAGCAATCTAAACCAAAGTTAAGATAAAGTGAAGCAAAAACTCAAAAAATACATTTGTTATTATTATCAACGTATAAACTAAAGTTCAGGGTTCTACATTGTCACCAAAATTTTCCAATATATATAGTTCCTGATCACAATAAACATATAAATTAATGAAAAAATAATGCATAATATACAAATAAAAAATACACAGAAGCAGGTGATCAGGAATGGGCGGCGAGGCAGGCCTGAAGGGCGGAGACGGCCTGGGGCATCGTGGGTCTGTTCTTGGGGTTGTGGCTGAGGCAGTGGTAGGCAAGGGTGGCGGCTATCTGGGCGGCTTTGTGAGAGTACTGCCCCTCCACTCTGGGGTCCATCATCCTCAGCAGCCTGCTGTGCCGTATCAACAGGGGCCGCCCCCACTCCACCAGGTTCTGCTCCCCTCCCGCCCTTCTCCCGTCCACCGCCTTCCCACCCGCAAGCATCTCCAGCAGCACCACTCCGAACCCGTACACATCGCTCCTTGCTGTCAAATGCCCTGCCACCCATGACATGAGATAACAAATTCCGAGCATCAACCATTGAGCTACAACATTATTCACATTATACAAAAAGAAATGGTTTATTTAATATCATGATAAAATATGGCTATATGTTTTACCATGTTCATTCTAACAATCAGCTGTGGTTAATTTTCCATAAAAAACTACATAAATTACCTGTCATCACATATTCAGGAGCTGCATATCCATAGGTGCCCATTACTCTTGTAGAAACATGTGTCTTGTCACCTATTGGCCCCTCCTTTGCAAGGCCAAAGTCTGAAAGCTTGGCATTGTAATCCTGCAATGAAAGAGGGAGGTGACCATTTTGTGCCACACATCTCTCAGTTAAACCAGATTTTGAGAAGGCAAGCTGTAAAAAGAAGAAATACAGTGGCAATATTTTAAAGAAACAAACCGCATCAAGCAAGATATTAGAGGTCTTAAAATCACGATAGATTATGGGCCTTTTAGCTCCATGGAGGAAGGCAAGCCCTTTTGCAACATCCAAAGCAATCTTTATCCTAGTGTCCCATCCAATTGTCTGAGGTGATCCTGTTCAGACAGTTCCATTAGAGATGACATGCAAAGTTTCAAACATACAAATGGCACTCCCCATTAAAGCTTTCTGCATTATGGTCATTTTACAATAGTAAAATATAACTAAAAAGACGAGAATTTTTTAACTATACAGTAGCTAGCTTGTTAGATACATTGCCATTGATCAATCACAATCTAGTTTCTATGTGAAACACTCTCACATCCTGCTAAAAAGTTAGAAAAATGTTTTATTTTAAAAGATCGATCAAAAGGCATATAGCATATAGTTGCCACGATCACAAAAAAACTTTTCCCCTTCAACTATTAGTACACGATGCTACATCAATCCTTGGCAACCAATATTATCTGGAGTTTATCGATCAAAAGGCATATAGCTTGTATGCTTCTTCACTCATAACAAGAACTAACTACTTCTGGAAAAAAAAAATTACTGCATGGAAAACATATTACATGAGCACTTTATGAAATGATCTGATATAAAAGGCAAAACCAACTCACCAAGTGGAACAAAATAATTTTTTGTGCTTAGGTTAATAATACTTCTCATATTTTACTAATGAAATGATTATTTTTTAAAGATGTTTTATTAATAAAACTAATGCAAATTTATGATATCTCTGAGAACTTATGAGCATACGTTGGAAAAGATGTCTCTCCAGGCTCCCAAGAGCCATGAACTCGTAAACCAATATCCTATAATCATCTTGGCAACAATATCCGATAAGTTTGACAAGATTAGGATGGCTCAATTGTCCGAGGTAGTTGATTTCAGCCTGCAAAACATTTAAAACAGTTAAATAAAGCTCCATCTACAGAACATCATCATTACGAGAAGCAAAATCTTAGAACAGCAAATAATCGTCTTTAACAAGAATAGCAATGATAGAAATGTTATTAACAAATGTGATAATAGAGTTGTTAAGACTAACATTAATATAACAAGCATTATACTATATTATTATCAGCATCAATGATATACATCCTTTTTTAATGTTTGTAATCTCATCCAATAAAAACGTGCTAGGGACTCACCAGCCACTCTCTATCGCCTTGGAGACCATCTTGGTTGAGATCCTTGACAGCAACAAACATGAGTTTCAGACCTGGTCGGATGTTCTCATCTAAGACTCCCTTGTAGACAAGCCCAAAGCCACCTTCTCCTAGAATAAGATCCTGTCGAAAATTCCTGGTTGATAATCTCAACTCATCATATGTAAACATGATTACATTTCCATAAGTTCTCTGTCGAAAATCTTCCACATCCCCATGCATCACTGGCTCACTCTTCGCATAAATCTCTCTGTTTGCATCTTCATTTGAAGAATGTGATGGTGTAATTGATGTGTTCACGGATGGCATGACGGCCTTAGCAATTTGTGGTGCAGTGGCTTCAATTTCAGAGGGTACAGCAGCTTTGTTCTTCGATGGTAATACAATTTTGCTCTTCGACGGTCCCTCTGCTCCATTAATTGAGGGAACAACTGCATGGACACTTCCAGCTATAAAAAAGAAAGAAAAGAATCGTTATATTTAAATAGCAGCAAATTCTAAATTGATTGATACAGTAAGCACGCTTTTTGAATTACTATCCAAATTAAATATTACAACGCATAATCAGCCAAGAAAAAAGCTCACGCAAATTCTTGTTGATAATAATGTCATGCAAGAAACTATAATAATAGATTTTGGAGAGTTTCACTTAGTAATTAGCTATAAAACCAAACTTAAACCAGAAACTTGTAGTTTCAGTTTTTGTTAACATAAATAATCCATTTGTCACCTTCTAGAGAACTTGAATTTAGAATGCCCTAATAAAAAAATCAAATTTTAGTAGTACTTAATATAGTTAATTACAAAAATCATTTGTATATATACCATGCACAATTAAATAACAACCTCTCTTTGAAGTCAAATATGTTCTACCATTTATAATACTTTCTTTTCATATCTTTTTTATCCTCTTTCTCTTTAACATGGTCAAAATTAACTTAACTTTCCTAACCAAGCCATCTAATAGCCTATGGTTAATGTGCCAAAACCATCCAAGACAACTTATCAACCACCATAGTAGCCTCTCCACAATACTTATTCTATTATTATGCTGTTGCTATGCTATGTTGGCCAATATTCACCACATAGAATATTGCTATTAATATAAATGTTCTTTAAACTTTTATTTACATTTGAATGAAACTTTTGATTGCACAACACCCTAAAAAAGCTCCAAAGTAACATAAAAAACAATCCTTAAGAAAGTAAAAAAATAAAAGATAATTGAAAAGTCTCGAAGCTTGCAAGTTGTGAATATGTATATTTTTCATCAAGTGTAGTTCTAAGATTCCAGATAGCTAGTAACTTACGATTTTACTTTTTTTTTCTTGAAATCTTAATAAAAGGTTTTTATGAATGTACATTTCTACAAAAGGGCTTATTTTGTTCTATTAAAACCCCACTTAAAAATTGACCTAGTGCTAAGGTGTCTTGTAGAAGCAATTTGCTCCATTTCCTTTCCTAAATATAGTGAAAAGTATATAAAGGCCACCGGATCGACACTCGAGTGTTATGTTAAATAAGCAATACAAATGAATGCGGGTGAAAAAGATAACCATAAAGCAAATTTGGAATATGACACTCTCATTAGCAAGCTTTTTTAATTGGTAGATAGTTTGATAAATAGGAGGAAAAGTATTTCATATCTTCAAAAAATGAAGTAGAAGAAACAGAAAAAAAAAATAATTTATGCTTTAAACTCTAGTACTCTAGTAAATCTCATCATAGGAAAAATGTGTAAGTATCATTCGGATAAGAAATTATGGGATGACATAGTTAAAGGTTAAAAGGTCGGAGCTAAAATTTTATATTTAAATATTAGAATAACTAAAATAATTTTTAATATTATAAATGCTTATATTTCTCTAATAGGATTAGATATAAGTATAAAAAAAAAATTGACATGATTTGAAAAAGTTGGTTCAAGGAAGATATCAAGATTAGATATTATTTATAGAAGAAGATTTAACTAGGCATGTCAGAAGAGCAATTCTAAAATTTAATAATATTTATGGTAGTTTGTTTATGAAAGATTAATAAAGTTAGAATAATAACTTTAAAATTTACTTTAGTTTATAATCTTATGATTGCTAATATCTAAGAAATATTCTTTTTTTTCTTAAAAATAGTGGACTTAACAATTAAATATATTAATTTTTATTAATAAAAGAGATCATTTTATACTATAAAGATTGTAAAATAACTTCAAGTAATTTTATGATGACTTATCTTTGTTTAGTAATATTAGATTTGAGAAAAAGAGTAATAAAGATAATATTGATCTAAATTATGCCCTTAAATTAAATAGCAAAATCTTTAAAAAAATAAATAATATATTAAGGGTATGCTTTTAAAATTTGAGCATCATAATCAATGGAGTGAAGCCAATTTTATAAAAAAAATTTAACTGTAAATTGTATTTGCACGATAATTAAAAATATACTTGGTGAATTAAACAATAAAGATGCTTGTTGTTAAAAAGAAGATCTTCAAGTAACAACTAAGAAAAAAATATATTATAAAAAATGGCTTGAATATAAGATCGATGAGAATAGAAAAAATTATAAAGTAATTTGTCATAAATCCAAAATAGCAGTTCATAATATTAAAATTGTAACATTTGATCTAAATGATAAATTAAAAGTTAAAATTTTAAAAATATAGATATAAGTTAATCAAATTAAGAGATAAGACATAAATAAGGGTTTCAATATTACAAACAAATATGGGCGAGCAAACTAGTCCATGATACTAAATTAGAATATAACACTCTCGTTGGTAAGCATTTCAAGTTGGTAGAGATTATGATTAATAGGAGAATAAATATTACATATCTTCAAAGAATGAAATGGAATGAAAAGCAAAATAAATTAATAATTTATGCTTTAACCTTTAGTACGCGGGTAAATATCGTCATAAGAATACATAGGTATCATCCTGAATAAGAATTTAAAGGATGATGTAGTTAAGAGAACGAAGAAAAAATTTATCTTTAAATATTATAAAAAATAAAATAATTTTAAATATTACAAGTGTTTATATCTTTCAAACATAATTAAATATAAGTATAAGAAAATATGGCATGATTTGAAAAAATTGATTCAAGGAATACACCAAGATGAGATATTATTTATTAAAAAAAATTAAATAAGCATGGAGGAAGACCAATTATAAAATTTAATAATATTTATAGTACTTTATTTTTGGAGAGATTAATGAATTTAAGTTATAATTTTATGCTTACTAATACATAAAAAGTAGAAATATATTTTCTCTTATAAAAATTCATTTAAAGGTAAAATTTATTATTATCTCTTAAAAGGGAAATCATTTATACTATAAAAATGGTAAGATAAATCCAAATAATTATATGATGACCCAAGATTGATTATTAGTATTAGATTTGAAAATAATGAGCAATAAAGATAATACTCTTCAAAATTTTGGCCTAAAATTAAATAATAAAATCTTACAAAAGGTAATATAAAAATTTTTAGGGGTAAAAATTTAAAACTTGAATATAATTTTGAAAGTGAAGCTAACTTAATGAGAAATTTAATAACAACACAATTTGAATCTCAGGCAACCAGCAGCTATATATACTCAATGTAACCTCACTTATACATTAGTGAATACAGAGAATTTAGTTCCCCCCATTCTCTTGTTCTCCTCTCTCTCCCGCATTTCTTCATAGTATCAGAGCGATATAGGCCACTAAATCTACCTCCCTCCTCACTACAACCCTAATTCTGATCTCGGTTATGACGTCTTCCTTTGTCATCCAAAAGATGACAAGATCCAGTGAAAAGTTTTCCTTTGTCCAAACGGAATCCACTGATCTACGTTTCTCCTCTTCTATGGAATCCATGAACGTTGGCTCCCAATCTAGCAATGCTTCCAGATCTCACAGTACCTCGCTCGTTGAATCCAAGGATCTGAAATTCCTAATGTCCAACATTAAAAACATCATCCACACCACACTTACAACAGATAACTACCCCATTTAGAGAGCTCAAGTCATCTCTTCAAAGTCAATAATCTCCACGGACATCTCAATGGCTCTGAACCAATTCCACACATCTCCAGCCCAAATTACTCCTCTTGGATCTCGGTTAATGAAAACCTACAACAACCCTATACTCCATCATATCCCCTCTATCCTACCCTACATTCTTGAGGCCGCCACCCTGTGCAGATGTGTGGAACAAATTAGCCAAACGCTCTAAACCGCCAAACATCTCCGATCCACCAATCGTTCTCAAGTTATTCAACTCAATAATGAACTCAGTAGCATATCTTTGAAGGATAGATCTATGCATGACTATCTTTCATAAATTAAAGCAACCGTGGATAGAATTGCAGGTATCAGTTCCGAGGATGTCAGTGTCTACACACTTAAGGGACTCCCCTATCAAACATTCAAAACCTCCACCCGTACCAAATTGACGCCAGTCAGCCTGGACGACCTCTACTCTCTCCTCTGCAGCAAGGAAACCAACATTCAGCAAGACCTCCACAAAGAACTCCAGCCAGTTTACTCACTGCAGGCCCACAATTCCAAGTCATCTCTCCCTATTTGTCGGTTGGTTCCGAGGAAGGGAACGCAGCAGCAGAGATGCGGTCAAACACCTTCTCCTTTTCGAGGACCCTACTCAGCATCAAAAGCCCCCAAGCTTGCTTACCTACAGTGCCAAATTTGCAGCACGACACTCAGCAACTGCTGGTACCGCATGAATTTCGGTTTCAACAACCACCTCAATCCACTCTGCGGCTCTATGCACAGATGGTTCACAAGCCTCCACCTAGTACCTTGATCCCAACGCTTCCACCCACATCACCAATGACTTTAATAATCTATCAAATGTCGAGCCTTAGCAAGGAACCAATTAGGTGACGGTAATGGTCAAACTCTTCCAATCTCCATCGGTAATAACATTCTTCCCACACCCAATCGTTGCAGAGACACACAAGAAAATAGCGAGGACGAGAAAAGTAGTTAATGTTATGATACAAGTGTATATAGAGAAACCGAGTAATAATATAAAATATTTAATTAATTATCATTTAACCCACAATGTTAATGGTGGAAATTCATGCTGTCAACCATTAAACGCACGGGTATTAATGGTGGGAATTTAAACTGGTCGTTATTATTCAAACTGTCTATCATTAAAGGCACAAGCATTAATGGTAGAAATTTAAATCAGCTGTTATTAGCCCCCCCCCTACAAGCAAACCATTCGGAGTCAAAATGATGAGATTGGAGCGTAGTTTGTTGAACCTTCCAGCAGAGAGAGGTTTGGTAAGAATGCCTGTCAACTGATTCTCGGTGGGTATGCAATGAGCTGAATTTTTGATTTTTGAATGTTATCTCTAGATGAAATGACAGCCAATTTCCAGTGTTTCGTTCGAGCATTGGAAAATTGGATTGTGTGTCAAGGCAATTGCTAATTTGTTGTCACAATAGAGGAGTTTTCATATTTTGGGAAGCACCAGATTCTGATAGAAGGCAACCAAGTCAAATAATGTCTGATGTGGCGGTAGCGGGTGTGCAATATTCTACTTAACCATTAAACGCACAGGTATTAGTGGTGGGAATTTAAACTGACCGTTATTCTGTCTATCATTAAAGGCACAAGCATTAGCTCCCCCACCCCCCACCACTGCAAGCAAACCATTCGGAGTCAAAATGATGAGATTGGAGCGTAGTTTGTTGAACCTTCCAACGGAGAGAGATTTAGTAAGAATGCCTGTCAGCTGATTCTCGGCGGGTATGCAATGAGCTGAATATTTTATTTCTGAATGCTATCTCAGATGAAATGACAGCCAATTTCTAGTGTTTCGTTCGAGCATTGGAAAATTGGATTGTGTCAAGGCAATTGCTAATTTGTTGTCATAATAGAGGAGTTTTCATAGTTTGGGAAGCACCAAATTCTGATAGAAGGCACCAAGTCAAATAATGTCTGCTGTGGTGGTAGCGAGTGTGCAATATTCTGCTTCGGTGGATGAACGGAAGATTGTGAATTTTGCTTCTTGGCACTCCACGAGGTTGGAATATTTCCAAGGAAGATATAGTATCCCGTGATTGACTTGCGATCATCGGCATCACTTGCCCAATCAAAGTCGGCATATGCACGGAGGCGAAGAGTCACGGGGTCAACGGAGATTTCAAAATGTATATAGCATTTACTGTTCCTGAGAATACACTTGAGTTAAAGCTTCGAGTCAAGTTCGAGTTGAGTCAATCCATACTTGAACTTGTTCGAGCTCGAGTTCAAGTTCAAGTTGAGTTCGAGTATTTCGAGTCATTTTAAATAGGGTTCAAGTTAAGATGTATATGATTCGAACTAGACTTGAAAAATTTCAAGTGGAGTTCGAGTCGAATCAAGTTCGAATTTCGAGTTTTTGGTCAAATTGTCAGCCCTAGCTTGAGTTGATTGAAGTGGGTTGTCATGGGATGGTGCATATGTTGACAAATTCGATTCACCGCAAAGCTGAAATCTTGTCAGGTGATGGTCAAATATTGCAAGGAACCAACAAGTTGTTCGTATAGCTTGGGCTGGGAGAAGGTGTCAATGATGTTGAGTTTTGGCTGTGAGTTGGTTATTGGAGTGAACACCAGATTGCATTGCTCCATCCCGAAGCTTTTGAGTACACCGAAGGCGTACATTGCTGGAGAAAGGATGGAGCCATGAGCTATTTTTGAAAGTTGAATGCCAAGAAAAGAGGAAGGTGAACCGAGCAGTTTCATGCAAAAGTGTTGGATGAGAATATGAATGGGGTGGGTAACTGTGGCTTGATGCGGGCCAATAACGAGGACATCATCCACATAAATGAGAATGTATGTGTGGATGAGTGTTGTATTATAAATAAGAAGAGAGGGATCTGCGTGACTTGTTCAAAGCCGTGATGATGAAGAAATTACGTGAGTGGCGTACCATTGGCGAGGTGACTATTTAAGGCCATAAATGGCTTTCTGAAGCTTGCAGATATATGAGGGAAACTAAGAATCTTCAAACCCTTCAGGTTGTTTTATGTATACGGTTTCGTTGAGATGCCCATGAAGGAATGTGTTGAAGCTATCCAATTGGATTACCAGCCATTGTTGGTGAGATGCGACAGCCAGAAGAAAATGAATAGTTGGCATTTTGGAAATTGGGCTGAAAGTTTCAAGTAATCGGTTTCGTAATACTAGTTGAATCCCTGAGCAACTAACCAAGATGTGTCTAGCAAGGGTGTCATTAGTGTTGTAATAATATGTCCACCGACAGCCGAGTACATTTTGATCGGGAAGCGGATGTACAATAGTCCATGTATGTTGATCCATCAGGGCGCAATATTCTTCTTGCATAGTAAGTCGCCAATGCGCTTGTTTAGCAGCTGCTTTGTAGGAAGATGGTTCGGGTGAAGAGGATGTAGAATGTAGAAGATTAAATAGATGTTTAGATTTTATAGTTCTTGTTATGAAGCGGGTAAGCATATGATGTATGGGATGTTTAGTAGTTGATTTTGGTGGAGAACAAAGAGAACGAGGTGGTGATGCTGATGTGAAAAAGCCATGCATTTATACTAAAATCACCTCATTTTATTGTGTTATTTCGTGTTAGAATACACTAATTTTAATCTATTTTTGGTATTTATTTTCATTTTGATTTTGCAACCAAAATCAAGACATTCCATGAATTTTTACATTAAAAATCTATCAAAGAGAGCAGCCAAACGCACTTGAGCGCCTCAATTCAAGTGCCTGAGTGTTGAAGTGACAGAAACTCGCGCACTTCGGCGCTCCCAGGCACCTAAGTGGCAGAAACCCGCGCGCTCAGGTGTGCCCGAGCGCCAACCTGGCAGAAACTCGCGATCCCAACACGCCCAGGCGCCAACCTGATAGAAACTTGTGCGCATTGGCGCGCCCGAGAACCGAGGTGACAAAAACTTGCACACTCAAGCATGCCTCGAATGCCAACCTGACAGAAGCGTAGGCGCTTAAGTGCGCCTATGCGCTAGAAAAAAATGGTACAATAGCGGAGCACGCGCTCAGGCGTGCCCAAGCGCCTGACAGTCTCCTGAATACAAAGAGCCATATTCCCAAAGAAAAAAGTGTGACTCTTGGCCTCCCTTGGGCAGAGCTAGAGGTATATAAAAGCTAAAGAGAAACCCTAAAATAGGGGGATGACTTTGGGAGAAAAACAATAGTTCCAAAGATAATTTTTTCCGCCACCACAAGAGACAAAAAGAGGAAATCATATAAGCTGCCATTTAAGAAGAAGACGAAGAAGAAAAGAACCCTTTGAGTCGTTCCTTAAGTAACTTTTTCTTATTATATTTCTCATTTCTTTTTGCATTATCTTCGTGTAAGAAATCATGATGCTCTTGAGAACAAAAACCATGAATGCTTGTGATACACTTTTAATGACAGCCTAAACCCCCTTTCCGTAAGTGCTAGGCTAGACTTATGTATTAGACTTTTCTATGCAATTATTGAAAATGAATGTAAGGTTTAGTTGTGATGAGTGCATGTGTTTCCCTTCTTATATAGTGTTTTATGATTGCATGTAAAGAAAGCATTACCTTTAAAAGGATGTGCTCACATCGCAACATATCTTCGATCGCACCAAAAGTTCTAATCAAGATGTGTGTGCATGTGATGGCATGCCATGCATGTATCACTTAAACTTTGATCGGTATAAAATTTCAGATCAAAGATTTATATGCACTCGACATTTCTTGTCTTCCGTATTCCATACCTCATGCGGCCTCTCACTTAGACATAAGATTAGACAGAATAAAGAATCGTCAGAGTAAAGAGATCTACACGCTCTTCTTTGAACACGGAGATCTCTATGTGCATGTGAGAACAGCAACGGAAATTTAGTTCCATTTGCACTAAATAGAGGATGCTGATAGGACTTAAGGAAGTCAGCATTTAGATGTTAAAGTTCGAAGTCAAAAGGTATCATACGAGATTAGCTAAAGGTATCATACGAGTCAAAAGGAAGCCAGCACTTTGTGGCCCACTGCAATTACACGAGGGCCATACTAGAGACTTTGGTGCGTTCAGGGCTTGTTGTCGGCCACTCTGACTTTCTGGGACCAATTTACTGTTTTGTATTCAACTGCTACTTCGTCTCGCCACTACTGTTTCAGCTGTCAGGTTGTGGCCTACTCCCTCTACCATGCTTGGCAGAGTAGGACTAAGCGTTCTCACGGCCGTCCGTACCCGATTCCGCTGGTTTGTGCGGGTTCAATCCTCTCGATGATGACCAGTGCTAGTCTGCATGACGGGTCTGATTCTTGGGGTTCAGTAGCCCACCAGGGCCCCTCCACCTCCTTGAGATGGTGCCCCCCGACCTGTTGGCTGAAGGCCAACATTAATGCTTCCTATAGATACGGGGAGCATGCTCCTTTTGGTAGAGTTGTGGTTCACAACTCAGGAGATCACTTGCTCGTTGCTACTGGAGCCCATTTACAGGCAGGCCATGTCTCCTCTCCAGGCTGAGATGCAGGCTGTTACTATTTTGCGACAGGCCCTCTTACCCAGAGATGCTGACACCGAGGGAGTCATCATCGAGGGCGCAACTGTCTTTGAACAATCCGAAGGCTCCAACCTCATTGGGAGAGGACTCTCCCTGTTCACGAGGCGGAAAGCATCACGCTGATCACCTTGCTTTCGTCCCTGGGAGAGGACTTTCCTCGTGTGATTTTTGTTCATCGTTCGCGTGATGCGAATTACGTGGCAAAATTTTGTTCTATGTTAGCCAGACAGGACGATTTTTCTTTTGTTATGGGAGATGTGCTCTCCGGGAAGCTCTTAGACCTCCTCGTTGAGGACACCGTGAAATTTGATCCCGATTGATGATGTGGTATGCTTTTATTTATTTATGCTTAGGCTACGGTCGTCTTTCATGATAAATATTACATGTTCTGAGAATTAAAAGCAATGGCTAATTCGATTTCAAGAGCTAACATGAAACAAGTAATCAAGAGTGAGATGAAGACTCACTATTTTAAATTGTTGCATTGATTTATGTTTATTTAAGTTGAACAATTTGTATAACTCTAATTTATATTTTGGCTCTGTGATGAATGAATATTTTTATTTAATTATTGTAATATGTTGAATGTTTATTTTGAATTATTACTTGAAAACTCTCAACTCCGGTCTTCGGGTCATTAAAGTGACCCATGTACGTGAGACATCACTAGTGTGTTGATCTATCCGTAGCCTCTTGAAATATGAATTTAGCATTCTCACAAATTATTCAATTCACACATAGCAAATGCTTAAATTGTTGAACCATAGTTGATCAGTCTAACTCTCCCCGATCTTTTAAGACTTGATTAAATCCTTATAATTCTAAGTTTATTTATTTTCAATGCTTAGTTCTAGTTTAGTAACAAACACCAAGTTTCAATTGTTTAAGCATTAGTAGAGAAATCAGAAGCTAGTAACAATCATTTAATCCTTGAGGGCAATAATCTAGAAGTCATCATTCCTTTATTACGACAACGTGCACTTGTGTGTAAACAAAAGTCACACTTTTGGAGCCTTTCAATTATGTGAGACGAACATTGGAGAGGCTGGAGGAGTGGATTGGAAAGACGAGGCTGAAGATCGAGTGGGAGAAGGGCATGATGGAATAGATTGAATTCTATGAGGGGGTTGATGGGGTGATTGAGATAAAGAGGGAACAAGATTTAAGGGGTTAGTATATGACAGTGGAGAGGAGTATATGGTAGAAGGATGATTTTGTGAGGAGAACAGGAAAATTTTTAGACAAATCTGATAAGACGAGATATGAGGGAGGTAGAGGCTTTTAGGTTATAACAGATGTAATCCTTATGATTGGGTGAATAACAGGAAGAAGACATGGGAGAGATTTGGGTCCCAACTTGTTCGTTTTGACGAGTGATAGGAAGAAGAAGCATAAGCATCCAAAGAAGTGATAAAAATCATAGTTGGGTTTAGATTTGTGGAGTAGTTAAAATGGGGAGAGGTTGTTAGTAATAGGAGAGGGTCACCCATTTGATTATATAGGTAAAGGTAAGGGCTGCTTGAACCTGGAAGGTTTCGTGAAGATGAGCAATTTGAAGAAGAGCACATGTGGCTTCAAGTAGGTGACGGTGTTTGTGTTCAATAAGTCTGTTTTGTTGCAAGGTGTATGGACAAGGCATTTGATGATGGATGCCTATATTTTTTAGATTATTAGAGAAAGATGTTGAGTTGTATTCATCATCGCCATCAGATTGAAGAGTTTTTACGCTTATCTTGAATTGGCATTCTTTGAATTTATGTAGATGGAGAAATTTTTGTAATGTTTCAGATTTTGTTTCATGGGAAAAAATTATGTAAACTTCGAGTAATCATCCACAAAAATCACATAATATTTGTAGCCTTCACTTAATAAAATCGGAGCCGGACCCCAAACATCGGTGTATAAGAATTCAAAAGTAATTGAAGATCTATTCGAAAATTTAGGGAAGGAAACTTGTCGTGCTTGTAAAGTGATGCATTAAACATGAGTGAGGGTTGTTGCTGAGTCGAGTGTAGGAGAGTGCTTGTGTAGAAGATGTTGAACTTGATGGCTGGGATGGCCAAGCCGAAGATGACAAGGAGGTGCAACTGCCATAGTTGAAGACTTGAAAATAGTTTAACAGGGAGGAGGTTCGGGTGATATACGAATCTTGTAGAGGCTATTGGTGCATATAACTTTAAGGAGTGGTGTGTACGTTTTGAGGTCTTTTATAATGAAGCCCTTAAGATCGAACGAAATGAAACATGAATTATTTGTGGTTACCTTGTGAAGGAAAAGAAGCTTGTATTTGCTAAGAGAAACATGAAATAGCTGATTTAGAAGGAGCTTACGAATGGTGGTAGAGAGAATGTCGTTACCGATACTGAGAATTGGAAGAGTGTTAAGCTTCCAACAATGACTCGATTAGTTCCTTGATAGGAATCGATGACGAACAGGTTGCTAAAATCATTTGTGACATGGGTAGATGCACTTGAAACAAGGTACCAATTAGAATCAGGGGACCGTCGATACACAAGGCTGATGCCTTGTTTGATGAGCGGATGTAGTTGGTATTCATTTGATGCCAATAGTCTATGTGAGAAGATTTGGAGGCTCGAGAGGCTGACAAAGAGCCTCATAAGGGTGTTGTGAAGTGACCACAACCGCAACTGGTGCGTCCCCGCCCACAAAATCATCTTGAGAATAGGGACATGTGATTTGGTTGATGTGTTGGAGAGGAATGGCAAAGCTGAAGTTCTTTGTGAAGATCCTATTGGATGTTGGTTTCCTTAGTGCAAAGGAATGAGTAAAGGTCATCCAAACTTATGGGTGTCAGTTTGGTGCGGATGGCGATTTTGAAAGCTGGGTAGGTAGTTGGAAGACCATGGAGAATGTAGAGGATGATGTATTCGTCATCAACTTTAGATCTTGCGGCTGTAATTTTATTCATGATAGATTTAATTTCTGAAAGATCATCATGCATAGAGTGCTCCTTCAGCGAGACATTATGTAATTTGTTCTTGAGTTTAATGACTCGAGAATGATTGGTTGCTTGGAGGCGTTTGGCTAGGTTGCTCCACGCATTGGCACAAGAATCAGCTTCAAAAATATAGGGAAGAATGGAGGGGGATATGATTGAGTATAGAGCAGTAATAAGATTTTGATCGATTTAGATCTAGGAGAGGTATTCGGGACTGGATACCAACGGTATGGGATCGATACCATCCAGATGGTCATGTGGGTTGTTAGCTAT
Organism: Gastrodia elata; assembly: GCA_016760335.1. Classification (NCBI taxonomy): domain Eukaryota; kingdom Viridiplantae; phylum Streptophyta; class Magnoliopsida; order Asparagales; family Orchidaceae; genus Gastrodia; species Gastrodia elata. The sequence continues at coordinate 7,622,224 of CM028685.1, read as the reverse complement.
GAATAAATGAAGAACTTGAGCTCTCTAGATGTGGAATTCCCAGTTGTACAGGGGTTGTTAATCAAGTTTTTGATATTAGATAACAGTAATTTTAGGTCCTTGGAGGCTGTTGTGAAAATGTTATGTGATTAAGAGGTATCACTGGTTTCCGAGTCAGAATTAGTAAATACCATTGGAGAAGTACGGGTAGGTCTGGACACGGCGAGGGGTGGCAGCACGCTGGAGAGAAGGATATCATATAGGAACGATCTTCCACCTGATGAAAACGGAGGTTTGAAGAGGCGTTATTTCTGCGTTAAAAAAAATAAAGAGAAAGTTATCGCTCTGATATCATGAAGAAACGCACAAGAAAATAACAAGAGGAAAGTAGTTAATCTTCTTCATGCACATAATGTTATGATACAAGCCTATATATCAACCGAGTAGTAACATAAATATTTAATTAATTCTCATTTAATACACAACATTGTTGTGAATTCAAATCGTCTACCATTAAATGCACGGGCATTAAAGGTGATAATTTAAATCAGCTGTTATTATTAAAATTATCTACCATTAAATGCACGAACATTAATAGTGAAAATTTAATCGGTAGTTATAAGTTTGCCGGGGGGCAAATAACAGCCCAATTTAAATCTCAGTAGTCCAACCCATTGGGCTTGATTGGGTTCTAGTATATTCTATACAACATCTATATATATACTCAATGTAACCTCACTTATACATTAGTGAATAGATAGATCTTAGTTTCTGCCATTCTTTCATTTTCCACTCTCTCCCGCATTTCTTCAAAATTCAATTGTTAGCTGTATTCGGTAGTTATAATTATACTTGGTAAACTAAAAAAAAGGACACAGAAGTAAAGAGGCTAGTGTTAGAAAAAATATATTCAAGTTGAGAATAAAAATAGAAGATGTATTATAAAAAATAAGTTAAACATAAGTTCGCCAATAATTGAAAAAATTATAAAATAACTTATCGTGAATCTAAAATAATAGTTCATGATGTTATGATTATAGAATACGATTATTTAAATAATGAATTAGAAGTTGTAGAGAGAGAAAAATACATGCACAAGCTAGTTAAATTTAGAGAATAAAAATTAGAGACTTGACATAAGTAAAATATATCAAAAGTAAAAATTTAACAATTTTAATGGATAAATATATTCAAAATAAATAATTGAATTATTTTACTAAGCTTTTTAGCTGCACAAATACAATTACTATAAATGAATTTAATAATTACAAAATAATACTAACTACACTTTAATTCATTAAGTTAGTAAAAGTGAGATTTAAAGTGCTTTAAAGATAACGAAGAGTGAAAAAGGTGTAAAATCAAATGACATCCCTACTGTGGAAATAATTTAATAGCTTGTCATGTTATAATATTATTTTGAAAATTAAAAAGATGGTAAATGAGCGGAGTATTATTAAACATATTTATAAGAATAAAGGTGATGCTCAAAATTATGCAAATAATATGAGAATTAAGTTAATTTTTCATATTTTGAACCTTTAGAAAAGAGCCATTAAATATATATAATGAAAATGTACTTGCATTTCATAAAATTAATTTGATTTTAGTTGGTAAATTTATGAAAATCATACATTTACTAAGAGGTTTGATGAAATATTTAAGAAAATAAAATAAAATCTTCATTTAATTTTTATTGATCATGGAATATCTTATGATAGAGTACAAAATATTTTTTTAAGAGTTTTGGAGAAAACAAATATTAGCATATGTTTATAATATTAAAAATATGCACAATGGGGTTCTAATATGTGTTAGATCTCAAGGTGACTTGTCTAATGAATTTTTTATGTTCATAATCATTGTACTTTAACTATGTATTTCTTAGTGATTTAAGAGGAGGTTCTTTGGTACATGTTATCTGCAGGTAACATTATTTTAATTAATAAGACAAGAGATGGGCTTAAAATAAAACTCGAGTTATTTGTAAAATTTAAAGGGATTGTCTTAGCAGACCTAAAACAGAATATGAAGTGCAAGTTTTATTGTAATAGTAGACATAATCTCGATGACATAACTATTGAGAACTATGTGATCAAGAAAAGTGAGATATTCAGATACCTTAGTTCAATTAATCAAAATAATAATGAAATAGTGAGTGATATTATTATTAGGATCCAAGTAAAACACCAATAAAAATTAAAAGAAAATTTTATAGACTAGCTTTATGATTATTTATGTTATACAGGCTGAATGTTGGCTAATAAGAAAATACTTACAAATAATACACGGGTTACAAAGATGAATATGTTAAGTAGATTGAGTGAGTATACTTGAAAAAAGAGAATGAAAAGTGAGTTCTCATGGAAAGGTTAAAGGCTCTAATAGTTGATAAGATTAAACAATGCTATCTTAAAATGTTTGAGATATTAAGCATAGCGTAATCAATTCCCTTATTAGGAAAGAGGAAGACAAAAAACTACATGGAAACTATTATAAAGTATCACCTTTATTTGGAACTTAAAGAAGGGTTCTATTTGATTGCACATAATAGAAATATAGAATGCATGTAGCGACCACACTGATAGAATTACAATTTGTTAGTGTTGTTGTCGTGTCAAAACTCACTCAGTGAAGCTAAGACTTGATTTGCTAGTGCTCTTGTCATTATAGGGTTCTAACACTTACAAGCTAATGCTTCACAGTCTATGATCTCTATAAGGAACCCCAAAATGCTCCTCGTTGGCGCTATCACCACAACATTTGGCTCAAAAAAAATATGAAGGTTTTTAAAAGGAACGCAGCTTGTATAGCAACCATTAAAAGATTGATTGTGTTTCAATTCCAATATGATGTGAAGAAATTTAATCAAGGCTCACGCTTAGCTGGCCAAGAAGAGCATGTATGAATAGGTTTTTTCTTCAAATCTCAGATGCTTTGCCTGCCACTGACTCCTTGGGCCCTCTTGTTGTTTCCTGGATCTTTGCTGTTATCTACCTCTAACTGTTTCAGATAAGATATTGGATCGTATCTAGTATACTAAGCGTCTGGGAACAATTCACGTCAAGGTATTTTGTACGCTATGCTTACGGCTTTTTTTTCTTTTTGCAATTTAACTGTATTCGGAGTTTTGTAGATTTTAACACTGCTAGCCTCCTTCAATTGCTCTTAGCTGTATTATAATTATTCATTGTTTGTAATTCTTCTTTCATTGGAATAAAATTGGGCGAATGCCTTCAACTTCCTCTTAAAAATAAGATGGAATGAAAACAAGTCGAGCTCTGATGCATTTGTTTAGGCAATGGATGAAGTATATATAGTGCGTGAGTTGATTTATGAATATAAAATGAATTTTCTTGGTTGCGAAGAAAATCTTTGTTCTGCACTTCTGAAACAGAAAACGTACCAAAATTCAAGGCCCCGCTACATGATCAAGAATCAAACACATACATATAAACTTGTTCACCGTCTTCTCCAAATATTCATCGAAAGAATGCCAGATTGAAATAACAGTATGTAATATTCCTTATGAATCTATGACCATTTCTATTCTATTGTTATAAATACGATGACAATAAACAATAAAATAAAAATTCATAAATTTTATATAGTTCATTTTTTCATTCAGCCAATCTACCCAAACTGCACATTAATTTAATTAACAGAAAATAATGTTTCGCAATCTCTATCTTTTTTGCAAACATTTTTTCTTCTAGAAATTATTATAATTTCTTTAACATTCTTCTACACTATCACATTATTCACATTCATAGATCTAAAATCGTTCATGGGTTACGATTCAGGTCTACACGAAAATCATTTTATGGCGCAACAAATCACAGCACCATAATCTTCAATTCGATTTAGTCTTCAATTCAAAAGCATTCTTTGAAAAGAAATGCCAAGAAATAAAGAAAAATAAAGATAAAAGAAATCGGCTCACCTGATTTCCTTCCAGGAAGAACCCTAGAATTCACGAATGAGAAGCAGTTTCCCATCAGCCTCTGCCCTGCACGTCCTTCACACCCGGCGGCGAGAGGGATTGGTCAGTTGCGTTGGTCCATACCAGATCACCTTCCTTGTTTCTAATCTTCCTCTCCGGAAAGAATTCGACATAAAATTAAGATGCAGTTCGGGCATTGGCCGGTTTCCTCAGGTTCTCGGCTCTCTAACCAGCGAATCTCGGCTAAATTGCGGCTATATCGTTCACATAAACTACATTCATTTTACTTGATTTTTATAAAAGTTTTGTTCATACAATATAGGTGCACTTTTATTTGCGTGCATATATGTATGTACGTAAGAAACTATATATATATATATATATATATATATTTTTTTTTTTTTTTTATATGAAATTTTGAATAGTTATAAAAATAAAAAAGTTAAGCATATTTTATTTCTATTTTTTTATTTTGTACCTAAAAAATTGTATATTTATTTATTTATTTGAAAAACTAATATTTCTCATATAAAGCATACATCTTAATCTTAAATATGTAAAGGATTTTAGGATTTTAAGCATTAAGATAAGTTAAATCAGATAAGCTTAATTAAGTTAGCATAAGTAGTTGATAAGTTGAGTGAAAAGGAAAAGAAAGTTTAAGGATTATTGAAATAATTTGATTTATTTTGAATATAATAATAATTAATTATTAAATATTTATGGATAAAATATAATTATACAATAATAATGATTAGTTAAGTTGTAATTAATTCATAAGAAATTAATATATACTTATTTGAGAACTTATGACATAATTAACTTATGATATAGTTTCTTAATTATAATTAATTAAAATTCATTTAATTTTGAATATTAATTAATTACATAATTAATAAAATATTATTAATCATTATGTAATATTAAATAATATATAATTACATTATTAATATAATGTTATTAATTACCTATTTAGCTATTAAAACATATTTATTATTAGTACACAATTTCTATTAATTAACACATAATTATAAAAAATAATATAAACTATTAATACATAATTAATAAGAAGCTAATAAGTAATCAATTTATGGATTAATATTTAATTAATTACATAAAATCATACAATATGCTACAAAAAATCATAAATTCTGATGTTCAGTTTAGATTATCTTAACTTAAATTGAATTGGATTAAAAGGTTAGTTAAGTTATTTAAGGCTTAAGTTGGTTTAAGATGGAGATAAGCTAAATTAGTTATGAAATGAATATACTCTTAATATTTATCAGATTATTATTTTTAAGAAATAAAAAATTTGCATCATTTTTATTATTATTATTATTATTATTATTATTATTATTATTGTGATTGAGTGCATTCAAGCTAATTCATTCATCAGAAAAGTATTAATTCTAATTTAAATATTTTTGAACAAAATGGGATATGAATTGGAAGTCTAATGCAAAAGAGTTCAAATGAGATCAATCATGGCTAGGAAAGGTGCCTTAAATTTATGTATAAGAAATTCACCAAAAGCATTATAATTTATCATATTTTTGGTAGATTGTGATGAGAATAAGATTATTACTAATTCTTCAATTGATAAATTTAAAATATATATGTTTAACTTTATTTTTCACATTAAGCTCTTTCTTTGACACAATGGTATTGCTCTTTAGCACTCTTTTATGATGGGTTGATTGCTTCTTTCCTTCTTTCTCAGTAAGAAAGCTTATTCAACATTTAAAACTATCAATACAAATGCTTCCCCATGACTTGATGTGTTTACCTATGATTTTTATATTCATAATTAAGAAATAATGGCATCTCATTTATTGCCACAATAAACCATTCATTTATTTTATGAGATTACTAATTTGGTTACCCCTTTAATTCATAAAACTACATATGTAATCACAATCTCTAATTATAAACACACAAATTATTAATTAGATCATAGCTTAGTTGTTAACTTTGAGGCTCATGCTTGTGCTTCTTGATTTATATAGCTCTTATACAAATTATTTTCATTTCAAGGAGGCTCATCTCAAATAGTATTCTTAAGAGCAATAAAATTCTTAACTCCTTTTAATAAAATGTGGTATCTACTCAAAGATTATTATTAATGAAACTTTTGATAATATAAGCAATGAATCTATCTTAGCTAAGATTTGCATGTGTTACATCCTATATTTGCAAATAAGTAAGAGATTATATCACAGATGGTCATTTCATTTGATTGTTAATAGTGTGCTTCATATATTTTTCTATTTCCAAAATAGTCTACATTATGGGCATCTTTTTTATGGCAACCCGCCGCTGAGTCAGCATAACTAATCCAACGTTATGATGAAAAAAAAATAACTGAAATAAAAATTACATAAATTAGAATATATATATATATATATATATATATACACACACACACACACACATACAAAAAAAATGACTGAAATAAAAATTACAAATTTTAAGAAATATATATATATATATAGAAAAAAAATGACATAAATAAAAATTGCATAAATTAGAAAATATATATAGAAAGAAAAAAATGACTGAAATAAAAATTATAAAAATTAGAATATATATATATATATATAAAGAAAATAATAAAAATTAAATATATAGAAATTAAATAAATATATATATATATATACATATATGCATATATAAATATATTAAAAAATGACTAAAATAAAAACTACAAAATTGAAAATTAACATAAATAGAAATAATAATAATAATATTATTATTATTATTATTATTATTATTATTAATAAAAAAAAGAAATTAAGAGAATAGAAAAATTTTTCATCTCTTTCTCATTTCTTACTCATATTACTATTAATGAGATTTTACTGGAGGTTGGCGAAAAAATCTAATGGTGGTTGAGGAAGAAGAGGGGGAAGTGGGGAGGGGAGAGGAGATTAGAGAGGAGTGGGGAGGGGAGAGAATGAGAAAAGAAGATGGAGAGAATGAGGGAGAGGGGGATGAGTATTTATAAAAAAAATCATTTTCTCTCTTCTCTTTCTCTCTCTTCCATTAATTTTTCAATATGAATAATTTAGCTTTCTCTTTTTATTTCTTTCTTTCTCTCTCCTCTTTCTTTCTCCTTTTTTTCTCTATTATTTCTCTCTCATCTTACTTCACTCTTAAGTTTATTTAGCTAATTAATAACTTAAGATGATATAATTTAGATATATAATGCATTAATATGATGAATAGTAAATTTTTTTATGAATAATAAAATAATTTATTTTGAACAAATGAGTATTAATTTTAATTAACACCTGATTTTTACGCATTTTTCCATTATTTTCAAAAATAATGAAATTTAACACGGAGATGTATATTGATGATACGAACACACTCACCCTAAAATTTATTGATTTGGAGCAATATTTTATTTTATATAATTTTATGAATATAAAAACTTCAAAAATTAATTATAGTAAATCCAGAGCTCCAAATTCGTCAAAATTTTTTATGTGCCTTTTTATAATATTCTTAATCTAATGGAACAAAAATTAATTCAAGTGTATATGTTATCTAGATTGCTCCAAAACTTGGGCATTATGATCACAAAAATATACTATATCCAATGATATTTTTGGTTAGCCCTAATTTTGAAGTCGCTCAGGATTCCAATTTCTTAGTCGAGATTAGTCATAATTGTCCTAGTAATAGCTTGGGTCGTTACTGACTCTCCTACTTAAAAATAATTTCGTCCTCGACATCACATTATATATTAAAGTTCAATAGAAAAAAATAAGGAGATTGAATTTACCTGGGCTCTTAAATAGTTTATTATACTTTTTCTGCATATTATCTTCTCTTTTCCAAGTGCTTTCTTTGGGACTATGATTTTGCCACTAAATCTTTATCATGGGTATGCTTTAATTTCTTAGTTGATGATTGTTCCGAACTATAATTCTAATAGGTACTTTTTTGAATGATAAATCTGACTGAATTTCAATGGAAGGTATGGATAGTTGCTGGTATGGATTTTGTAAACATCTACGGAGTGAAGATACATAGAATACGTTGTGTACTGTCACCAAATCTTCTGGAAGTTTTAACTTGTATGCAAAATTTCTAACTCGGTCTAACACTTCAAAGGGTCTGATGTATCTTGGACTTAACTTACCATCCACGCCAAAATGATATATGCCTTTTATTGGGCTTACTTTTAGATATGTCATATCTCCGATTTGAAATTCTAGCATTCGATGTTTAACATCATGATAATTTTTTTTGTCGATTTTGAGCTGTAGCGATCTACTCTTTATTAGATGAATTTTCTTATTAGCCTCCTCAATTAGATTAGATCTCTATAATTGAATATCTTTTACTTTAGTTCAAGCCAACGGTGTGCTACACTGTCTACCATACAGAGCTTCATATGAGGCCTTCCAATAAAGGATTGATAGATATTGTTGTATGCAAACTCTACTAATGGAAGGTGATCTTCCTAACTACTACTAGAATCTAATATTCTTAAACAAAGAAGATCTTCAAATACTTGATTTACTCTCTCAGTCTGACCGTCTGTTTGAAGGTGAAAGGCTGTACTCATAGCCAATATTGTTCTTAAATATTGATGTAATGCCTTCCAAAAATGGGAGGTAAATCTACTGTCATGATCCGAGATAATAATTTTAGGGATTCTGTGAAGCTTGTTTATTTCTTTAATATATAACTTAGCCAATTTTTCCATCGAATCTATTTACTTAATCGAAAGGAAGTGTGTTGATTTTGTTAGACAATCTATAATTACCCAAATTGCATCTACTTCAGTATAGCTTCTAGGTAATTATAATAACTTAAGTTGTTATCCTAGCAAGTTAGGACTAATCCAAGTCTTGATTTTAATCCTAGTATACTAATTAAGTTATTAGGAGTTCACCACCAAGACCTAGTCCAAATCAAGGGTTAAATGGATTAAACACTGATTCTAGAAATTTTTAGAAATCCTAAAAATTGACCTAATTATTTTGACCTCAAATCAAAAATTGGACTTCACCATTGCACTCATTGCCCCCAAATTAACTAAGGGTGATGTTTTGGTGGCAATCGAATGCCATTTGAAATTTATTGAATATTTTAATATATTTTTAAGTACCCTGGAAATAAGGAAAATTAAATATTCGTTAGAATCAAAATCCAACTTTGTCATTGCATTCCTCACCCCTCAATTAGTTATGGGTGATTTATTAGAAATTTTTGAAGTCATTTAATAATTCAAATTTAATTATGAAATTATGCGTTAAATAATTAGATAATTAATAATTAATTTCCCTTAAACGGCACCGTCGCTTGCGCCTTCCGATTCATCGCACACTGTTACTATTCATCGTTCGATCGAGCCGTGGCCAGCGACCAATCACCGCCCTTGCAACTTTGTCTGCTTCGCCATCTTCTGATATAGCTCCATTCGGGATCTAGGTTTCGATCACCAAAGGAACTTGTGGTGATTGCCGACTCAAGAGCCGATCCGAACCCCCATGTAACATCCCAAGTTGTTACTCTAGCCAATTAGAACAGATTTAAGTTCTGATTTTGATCTTAATATACTAATGAAGTTATTAGGAATTCACCACCAAGACCTAGTTCAAAACAAGAGTCAAATGGATAAAATCCTGATTTTTAGGAAATTCTAGAAACTCGGGAAATTGACCTATCTAAATTGACATCAGATAAAAAATCGGACTTCGCCAATGCGTTCATTGCCCTCAAATTAGCTAAGGGTGATGATTTGGAGTCAATCAGAAGTCGTCAAAATTTCATCGAATATTTTAACAATATTTTAATACCCTAAAAATTGGGAAAATAAAATACTTGTTGAATCAAAAATCTGATCTCGCCATTGTGTTCCTCACCCCTCAATTAGCTAGGGGTGAATATTTAAAATATTTTGGGAGCTAAATAATTAATTTGAATTAATTATTAAAATTAGAATTTAAATTAATTTATTAGTTAAATTATTTAAATTAAATTATTTAATTAAACCCTTATCGTGTTGGATCCCTGCTGCCTTTAGGATCCGACCAGATATCCTTAGCGGATCCGGACCGCGGATCCACTTCGAGAGATCCATCCGATCGGACGACTCTCGATCCGTCATCTCCTTCGAGGAGATCGCCCCCTCCACATGGCGTCTCGTCGCTGCCGCTGCCCAACAATGTCGTTCTGAGCCTCGGCTACTCCATGGTGAGGCCATTAAGGACCTCAGGAGCTCCCATCTTAGATCACTTTGCGCGATCGAGTCTCTGAGGAAGATCTGACCTTTGCGAACCTCGGCCATTGAACTTCAGGTACTTAAAACTCCAGATCCTATCATTCGATTTTCCTGTTTCTTGTTCGTAACATTATATGCTATGGATTAAGGATAGAACGAATCGATCAGGTTGGATCAAACCCGATCGATCAAATTTGGGGTGAGATCCACAGTGGATACCGTTCGGGTACCATCTCGCCGAACCCTAACCGCTAGGGTTAGGGTTTCCTCGCAACCGGCAGGTTCAGGCACCGGCAGGTCCAGGCACCGTTCAGGTACCATCTTGCCGAACCCTAACCCCTCCGACATCGGTCCAGACACTGGCAGGTAGGTCTCGACGAGACCTACCGTCGGCTGTGCAGGCTGAGCCCCGTCGGGACCAGGAAGGTCGGTTAAGGCGGTGCTCTAGGCATGACCCTCGGGCATCTTGCAGGAGGCAAAGCGAGGTTGGGTAGGGCCGGGTCGACCCGGGCCCAACCCGTGAGTCGCGGGTCGTTTGCGTGACATGCCCGTCTAGTGGGACCCCGCTTGCGTCAGCGCAATTTGTGCGCGGGCCCCTCCAGCAATTTTGCGACTTGCGGGGTGCTGCCGAGTGTCATGGCGGTCCTCATCGCTCTGCTGCGCCCAATCGGGGGACGCCACGTGGCAAGGTGGGTCCCGCCGCCATTAATTCCTGCAGTAAATCAATTAAATAAACTATATATATATATATATATTTATATATCAATAGTTAGAATTAATTAGTATAATCATGATTAGTATATAGTTAATAAATAATAACAGTAAGATTAGTTTAATTAGTTTAATTAAATAGTAGTTAAAGATTAATCAATTGATGTTAATTAATTTAATTAATAAAATCTTAGTTTTATTTAATTAGCTAATAATCATTACAATTTAATTAATTAATTAGTTAACATTAAATAGTAATTAATTTAATTTAATTAATTAATATTATTTAATTAAAATAGTAAACTAATTTATATATATATATTTAAATAGTAATACTCATTAATTAAATTTAATTAATTTAGGAAACTTTAGAGCCTCATAACTTTAAAAATAATAATCCAACCATATCAAAGATATGTCTCATTTTACTCAGAAAAATAAAAGGAATCAAATGGCGTAATTCAAAAATTTGATTCGGAGAGTATATAACATAGTGCCATTTTAGGACCTAAGCAAGCATCTATAACTTTTTACCTAGTTATTCAAATATAATCAATATGGCCTTAAAGTGATCATGAGAACAACCCTGTCACTGTGGTAATATTAGTTTTCCTATTTGGTGATTAGTCAACAAAGTCGCATTTAGGACTCTCTCTCAAAATGACCAAAATGCTATTAGTTTTCAATTGACCATAACTTGGTCCATTGAACTTCGAATCAAAAAATTCAAAGTGCTAACTAGCTTAAAATTTTAGTGTTTCAAATCCTAAAAAATCTAAGTTGACCAAAATATCACTAATCCTAGTTAGATCATAACTTGACCAATTGAAGTCCAAATTGGGTTTACTCCTAATTAAAATACTCAGTGTGTTATAAGAAAATTATAGACACTGAGTTTGTTGAATTTGGATCTCAAATGGGTAAGTTCAGTTTTTGCCCCTTGACTTTAGGAAAATTACCGAATTGCCCTTGAATCTTAGAACATCCATAACTTAGCCATTTAACCTCAGAATTTAGTGTTCTTGGACTCTATGGAATCCTTGAATAGTAATCAAAAATAAACTATATAAAAATTTAATTTCCATTAAGTGTAAATTACTAAATAGCCCCTTAGGTTAAAATCCTTAGTTTGGACCTATATGACCTATTTCTTATCCAAATTAAGTGTACTTACTGTCTATCTTCATGTTAAATAGTAAGAAATTATTTGGCAATAAGAAATTATAATTTGGAGCCTTAAATTAAAAAGTAACTTTTTGGACCTTTAAGTATGGGCAAAAATTAAAAAATTTAGGTTAAGTGTCCTTAATCTCTAAATTATCTTTTTAATCACTAAAACTAATCTTAAAATTATATTAGGATCATTTAAGTGAATAAAATTAGTTATTCAATCAAATTATTTAAATTCCATAAAATTTCTTTAAGTCTTATTTCTTAGGAATTTACACTTAATATTAGGACTATTTTTGAGACTATGACTAGATGATAGGTTAGATTTCATTCATTGAACACTTTATTTTATTAGTTTTCTAGATTTTAAGACTTAATTTTGATTATTTTATCTTTCAACTTTAGACTTAGGATAGGATAATCATCCTATTGAGCCTGACTTTACTTAAATAGGATTTGCCATAATTTGTAGTGCACTCTTAATAAAACTCTAGATTTCTTAGACTGCACCCTTAGATTATATGATTAAACCCAAGCTCATGGTGTTTAACTCATTATATCTAGTTTAATAGATCTTGATCAAATCTTAGTATAGAACGTCTAAATTCACAAATTAGGATGTCGTGATTTATTACTTAATCTATATTCGTATCTGATTGAACTATATTAAAACTTGATCAGTTCTAATCCTTTTAACTTATAAGGCTGTACTTCTAAGTTACACTCGATAGTAGGAATTTGAGATTCTGAACTTGTGTACTTATTATAGTTAAAATGGTTTAATTAGATAACAAATGATATCACCATATTTAGTAGAGTCTCTTGCTCACTATTAAATTTTGTTGCTTACGCAATCCTTGAAATTTGTGCTTTATTCCTTCGACATATCATACAAGAACATTGTTGCATGAAAATGATAACTTAGATTATTTAGGATAACTTTGCATTGGGTTCAATTATTGGTTGACTTTTGCGCATAGTACCCTAATGGGCAGGGGGAAGGTGAGATAAGGATTACTTAGCTTCACTCATTGAGAAGTGTGTTGTTAAGTTTGGAAGCCGAATAATCTTTCAAATGTGCTTGACTCCTCAACTACTTCTGATATTATCCACAGAAGTAAAGTAAATAACTAAAATATGAATTGTATGTGTTAATATTGCCTCTCAGTTCAGTTATATATTTTGTCGCCTTAGCCACTTATGTCGCTAAGATATTTTCTGCCCAAGCCTCTTATGACGCTAGGAAATTTTGTCGTCTTAGCCACTTATGTCGCTAAGAATCCTTTTGATTTCAGCATGCTAGATTTGGCCCTCATCTGTATGGCAGTTATTACACAATTTATATTATCTTACTTATATTATATTTTTGATTTTAGTTATACTTTTCAGTTTACTTTTACTTCAGTCAGCTATTTAACTTGCATTATTTGTATATTATAGGATGCTAGACTTTTTGTTGCTTACTTATATGTACCACACTTAGTTTGTTTTTCTTTAAATTTGCATATGGCATATGATCATTAGTATGTTTAGGATGTAGTCTTTCTTTTTAGTATTTTATTTACTTTATCTATACATGTATGCTTAGCTTTATTTTTAGCTCACTTTTGAGGTATGTCTTTTGCCTCATTATTTCTTAGTTATAAATACTTAATTTATAACTTACCACTTTTCATGGTATGTTTGTTGCTCCTATTTTATTTTCTTTTGATTTAAGTTTAGAAAAAATGGTGATATTAATGAATATATAACAAATTTCAGCCTAGAATGTACTTAGACAATTGTCTAATAAGATTTTTCTTTTGTTGGCTGGAGCCCCGACATTGTGAAACTGACAGTGTCAGAATATGAGCAGTTTAGAGATCCAGTTCCTGAGGAGGAGCCTTACCTAGAGGAGGCGCATCAGGTTGGAGCTGAAGACCTTTAGCTTCTTTTATATTATCTGTGACAATGAGTGATATCTTTTTATATTCATTTTAAATTTTAAGTACATTTTGTAATAATACAGGAATCCTTGAGACTGCGTTTACTTTTTTGTACTGTTATTCCTGAGCTATGCTTCTCATTTTATCTCTCATTTGAATTATGGTGATGTGAATGTATGTTCTATTATATACTTCTTATGCTTTCGCACTCCGTACTTATATTGATTTAGTGACTAATATTATGTATTCATTATATGCACACCCTTCTCGTATTAGTGGATTATGGATCTTACCTAATCCGATGATAAGTGAGGGATTTGCTAGAGTGGCACACCACCTCTTAAGTCTAATACTGTGGATTAGGGGGTGGGGAGCCACAGTAGGTATTAGAGAATTCTATAAGATGTTAGATTGGAATTTGCATTCTACTCTATCTAATGGATTGTTCTTCTACCAATCAATTACGAACTGGATACTTGAATCACATCCATAGTACCATAAACATATGCTCAGAATAAAAGGCATGAAATAGAAAATATGTCACAATAATAGAGCTTAAGTAAGAATGAACTTAGGACAAATGAGTAACTAATTATCCTAAATCAAACATTTATAAAACTTATAGGATCAAAGAATTTAAAATGTTAGGCATTGACTCCCATACTAAGAAAACTAAATTACTATACATGTTCAACCTTCAAATAAGTTTTCCACCACTCTTAAGCAGTTTCCTTCCACTTTATAGATTGTGTCTTCCTTGGTATGAAAATAGCGCAACCTACTTATATGAATCATTAAGGATAATGGTATTCTCCCTCGAAGTTTAAAATATACATTGTCCCCAAGGTAAGTGGGAGTACATCCTGAACGTTCATCTTCCATTCCTCTTACACCCCGCAGTTTCTCTGGAGGGATTAACACTAGTTGAAATGTTAGAGCCTTAGTAGATAGTAGGCTAAAGTAAGGGCACTAAATTGAAAGACCATCCATTGTATCAAGTTACCAAAACCCTTCACTAATGCCTATGACTTCTATTCACTAGTGCCTTTCCTTCCATAAGTCATGGTAGAAACCTGACGGAATGTGCTATGGAGAAGAGAACCTTGTTATGATACCTACATTAACCTTCATCTCACAATTGATGGACAATATTAAATAAAGTATTTTAGTAAATGGCTACATGCTATACCTCTTACGTCAATCAATTAACATAGTATGATCAATAAAATGAAATCAGTATAACTTAGTTCTTCTTAGATTCTTACATTATGTCACTTTTACAAACTCAGATAAAGCTATGAATTCTGGATCATTCCCCTCTTCTGCTGTATCCGACAGCTCCTTAACTGAGGTCACCACACTATTGGAGGCAATAAGGATCTTGGTCAACACTCAGACCAAGCTATTTGAGGGAATGGAGAGAGTAATAATCACACTTGCCAATCAGAATCCTTTTCTATCATCAGTAGCCCAACTTAATGATCCATATGATGGATGTACAAAGCTCCATCCTGATGGAAGTGTTACCATGGCATGGGATGCTGCTATACTTTTGGCCGATAGGGTCACTACTTACAACATTGCACATACAATAAGACCATTGACGGTACTTGCATTGACCATTCCAGGCACCTCACACTGCAACACCAGGTCGAAAGAGGAAAGTGGCCAACACACTTCGACCCCTTTTGGCTAGGCCTCCACAAAAATAGAGATGTAGCAATGGGCCTGTAAGAGCCTACACCCTCACCTCACTAAGCGCAGCCAGAGACAACAATGTTGCTTCAGGTACATATGGTCAATCACATAAATATTTTTAGCATTTAAGCTCTATCATAAATCTATGCAATTTTAATTAGTAATTATTATTCATAGCCATCCTTTAGTTTTGCTTGTGAATCAAATCCTGCATTAGGTTGTCACATTATTGATTTAACAATTTCTGCTCCCTAGCTTAATTAATCAAACCTTAGACTCTAAGTCATACTTTTTGTGACTTATTATAATAATTCCTCTCTGAGTTGTGACCTGCCCAATTGGGTAGATGACCTCTCCCTCCATAAATTAATTGAATTAATGAGTCTATTATTAGGCAGGTCTCAATTATGACTTAGAATGGTAGCTTAGCATTCCCTTAGATTTCAAACACCCCACTCTGTTGGAATGAATATTTTTCCATATCTCTTGGAGTGGAAAGTCATCACCATAGAACCTTAGTTGATCAAGTTATAGTTCATGACTTGATAATGGCCTTATAAATTTTGTCCCAGTGCATCATCCTAATTAGATGAGAAACCCATCATCTTGATTCATTATGAATCCTTTCGCCCTTTCGATATTGAGTCATATTTTTGTGGTGATGTATTGAACTTCCTTCTCCTTTGAAGTTTATTATTCAATTTGGTAATCACCCTCTCTAACTTAGTAGTATTCCCCAAGCAGGGTTGAGTACCTTGTCAATGATAAGAGCCCCAGCTTGGATTGACCATATGATTGGTTCATCCTAGTTCTTCCTAGTGTGGAGATACATCATGGTTAGATTGTTCTAACCCATGTATGTAGACACATAAGTATAGATTATAATAAATAAACAAATAAAAAAATTATTTCATTAAACTTAGTCTGATGATGATGTTTTAGCTAGCCTTATATATAAAACTCTCCTAAGTCAAAGAACCTTTGTTCTTTGAAAATTTAACCTTCCTGTAAGTTGTAAATTGCTTGAATTCTAATTCTTGGATTAGAATTTTTATTTACCCTTGGGAATTTTCTTAGTTAAGTCACTTGTGATGACTTAATGAGATAGTCTAGTATCTTCCTTTGCCCATGCTAATTGGATGATGATTCCCTTCTCTTTAGCATAGCCTTCCTTAAGTGATAAGTGTCACTTAATTTTAGTAGTTGGATTGTGGAAGATCTTATCCCCATAGAATAAGAAATTCTCCTTCCCAATCAGCTTAAGTCCAACCCTTAATAAATGCCTAGGTCATGATGTGACTCAAGCATTTATTGTTCATTCCCTTAGAATGAGCTCTCCATCAAACTAGGTTAAGTTTAACATTTAAGTCCTTAATGATCTGAGCCATATCTGGTGACTTAAATCTTGGCTTTAGTCTAAAGCCTTTGATCTAAGTCATAGATTATGGCTTATGGTTGCAGTTTAAGTCCCCAATAAGCTCCCTAGCACTTATCCTTGTGGATAAGTGGGTTCCTTAACCAAGCCATAGTTTATGATTTGTGTTAATGGCCTTTAGGTAAACCCTTAAGTTTGGTGCTAAGTCATCATGTGTGACTTAAATGTCTTAAGTTCTTCTTAACCTTAAGGCTAGGTATCCTATTTGGATATTGATCCTTTACCTTAGTAAGCCCTTAGTAAGAACTATATGTCTCTTACTAATTCAAAACCCAGTTAGGCTAATTTAGATAATTAGTTCAGCTTGATCTGATTCTCTAAGTGGGATTTAATAATAAATCCCTCACCTTCATTATTAGACTTAGTCTAATAAGCGATCCTTTAGCTAGTTTCTAATTCTAGATCCTATTAGGGTAAGTAGTCAAAGAACTCTAGTTCCTTGATGACAAATCTTGGATTCTAATTCGCTAAACTAGAATCACTACTGTCCCTTAACCTCAGTTCAGTCTTATAATGACTTAACTATTCTACTTAAGCTCTTAGGTGATGAGCGCCCCTTAAGTGCAAAACCATAAGGATCATTGATCCTTAATCCATTAGTGCTTAGCATGTGATGTCACCTGTTGAGTAGTAATAACTCTATCCTATAGTACTAAGTCCTGTATTATGATTTAGTATTTAATCTGTAATTCTTGAAAGTTACATCTAACTTGATTGGATGTTAACTTTTCCTTCCATTGTTGCTATCTTTACTAAGTGTTGATTTTGACATAGTTAGTTAGCATTCTTTAACCTTGATTGTGAAGTAGGATTTAAACCTTATGTTTTGGGTTCTAAATGGTGAACCCTAGCACTTTCTCATCTCTCTCATTTTTGCTTTATCCCAAACCATTTCTACTTTATTCTTCCACTTGAGTGATGTTGAGGATGACATTATTTTTAAGTGGGGGAGTCTATAACAACCTAAGTTGTTACCTTAGCCAATTAGGACAAATTTAAGTCCTGATTCTGATCTTAGCACACTAATAAAGTTATTAGGAATTTTTAACCAAGACCTAGTTCAAAACATGAGCAAATAGATAAAATGCTGATTTTTGGGAAAATCCAAAAACCTGAGAAATTGATCTCAGATCAAAAATCAAACTTTATCATTGCGCTAATTGCTCCCAAATTAGTTAGGGGTGATAATTTGGAGTCAATCGAAAGTCATCAAAATTTCATAGAATATTTTAACAATATTTAAATACCCCAAAAATTTGGAAAATAAAATACTCGTCGAATAAAAAAATCTGACCTTGCCGTTGCGTTCCTCGCCCCTCAATTAGCTAAAGGTGAATATTTAGAAAATTTTTGGGGCTAAATAATTAATTAGAATTAATTATTAAAATTAGAATTAAAATTAATTAATTAGTTAAATTATTTAAATTAAAATTATTTAATTAAACCCTTATTGAGTCAGATCCCCACTGCCTTTCAGATCCGACCGATATCCTTAGCGGATCCGAACCACTGATCCGCTTTGAGAGATATGTCCGATCGGATCGAGATCAGAAGGCTCTCGATCCATCATCTCCTTGGTGGAGATCGCCCCCTCCACACGGCGTCTCGCCGCTGCCGCTGCCCAACGGCACCCTCCCGAGCCTCAGCTACTCCATCCTAAGGTCATTAAGGACCTCAGGAGCTCCCATCTTAGATCACTTTGCGCGATCGAGTCTCTGAGGAAGATCAGACCTCTGCGAACCTCGGCCGTTGAACTTCAGGTACTTACAACTCCCGATCCTATCATTTGATTTTTCTATTTCTTGTTCGTAACGTTATTACAAGCAATTGATTAGGGATAGGATGGATCAATCAGGTTGGATCAAACCCAATCGATCAAATTTGGGGCGAGATCAATAGTGGATACCGTTAGGGTACCGTCTCGCTGAACCCTAACTACTAGGATTAGGGTTTCCTCGTAACCCTGCACCCCTCCGGCGTTGATCTAGGCACCAGCAGGTAGGTCTCGACGAGACCTACCATCGGCGGTGCTGGCTGAGCCCTGTCGAGACCGGGAAGGCCGGTTAAGGTCGAGCCATATGCGCGACCCTCAGGCTTCCTGCGGGAGGCGAAGCGAGGCCGGGTTGACCCGGGCCTGACCTGTGAGTCACGGGTCGTCCGCATGATACGCCCGTCTAGTGGGACCTTGCCTGGGTTAGTGCAGTCTACGTGCAGCCCACCCGCGGTCCCGCAACTTGCGGTGTGCTGTCGCGTGTCTTGGCGGGCCCCGCCGCTCTGCTGCGCTTAATCGGGGGACGCCACGTGGCAAGGTGGGTCCTGTCGTCATTAATTCCTGTAGATAATCAGTTAAATAAATATAAATAAATATTATATATATATATATATGCAATCAAAACATAATATATGTATATATAGTTTTATATATATATATATATATATATCGCCTATTAGTTATAATTAATTAGTAAAATCATGATTAGTAGTTAAAGATTAATCAATAATGTTAATTAATTTAATTAATAAAATCTTAGTCTTATTTAATTAAATAATAATCATTAGTAATTTAATTAATTAATTAGTTAATATTAAATAGTAACTAATTTAATTTAATTAATTTAGGAAACTTTAGAGCCTCATAACTTTGAAAATAATGATATAAACATATCAAATATAAGTCTTATTTTACTCAGAAAAATAAAAAGAATCAAATGACATAATTCAAAAATTCGATTCGGGGAGTATATAACCTAGTACTATTTTAGGACATAAGCAAACACCTATAACTTTTTACTTAGTTATCTAAATATAGGTAATATGGGTCTTAAAATACTCAAAAGAATAACATTATCACTGTATTAGTATTAGTTTTCTCATTTGGAGCTTAGTTTGTAAAGTGATATTTAGGACTCTCTCTCAAAATGACCAAAATGTCTTTGGTTTTCAATTGATCATAACTTGGTTAATTGAAATCCAAATAAAGAAATAATGTACAAAGTACTAACTAGCTTAAAATTTTAGTACCAACAGCAAATTAAAATAATATTTAAGTTTGAATCCTAAAAAATCTAAGTTAACCAAGATACTCCTGACCCTAGTTAGGTTATAATTTGACCAATTGAAGTCTAAATTGGGTTTACTCCAAATTAAAATACTCAGTGTGTTATAGGAAAATTATAGACACTGAGTTTGTTGAATTTGGACCTTAAACGGGTAAGTTCGATTTTGCCCCCTTGACCCTAGGAAAATTACTAAATTGCCCTTAAATTTTAGAACATTCATAACTTAGCCATTTAACTTCAGAATTTAGTGTTCTTAGACTCTATGAAATTCTTGAATAGCAGCTAACAGTAAACTACAAAAGCATTTAGATTCAATTAGGTGTAAATTACTAAATTATTCCTTAAGTCAAAATCCTTAGTTTGGACTTATATGATCAATTTCTTATCCAAATTGAGTGTACTTACTATTTATATTCATATAAAATAGTAGGAAATCATTTGACAATAAGAAATTTTAATTTAGAGCCATAAATTAAAAAATAACTTTTTGGACCCTTAACTTTTTGAGTCATATAAGTCCAAACTAAGTTATTTTGCCCAAAAAATTAGGTTAAATATCCTTAATCCCTAAATTATCTCTTAAATCACTAAAACCAAACTTAAAAATGTATTAGGATCGTGTAAGTGAATAAAACCAGCTATTCAATCAAGTTAGTTAAATTCCATAAAATTTATCTAAGTCTTCTTATTTAGGAATTTACACTTCACATTAGGACTATTCTTGAGCCTAGGACTAGATCATAAGTTAGATTTCATTCATTGAATAACGGGGTTATTCAATGAATGAAACTTTAGTTTTATAAGTTTTCTAGATTTTGCAACTTAATTTTGATTTTTTTATCTTTCAACTTTATACTAAATATAGGAGAATCATCCTATTGAGCCTGACTTTGCTCAAATATGATTTGCCCTAATTTGTAGTTCACTCTTAGTAAAACCTTAGATTTCTTAGACAGTACCTTTGGATTATATGATTAAGCCCAAGCTCATGGTGTTTAACTCATAATTTTTATTTTAGTAGATCTTGATCAGATCTTAGTATAAAATGTCTAAATTCACCAATTAGGATGCTGTGATTTATTACTTAATCTATAATCGTATATGATTGAGTTAGATTATAACTTAATCAGTTCTACTCCTTTTAACTTATAAGGTCGTACTCTTAAGTTACACTTGATAATAGGAATTGAAGATTCTGAACTTGTGTGACTTAGAATAGTTAGAATAGTTTAATTAGATAACAAATAATACCATCATATTTAGTAGAGTCACTTGCTCACTATTGAATTTTGTTGCTTACACATTCCTAGAAATTTGTGCTTTATTTCTTGGACATATCATACAAGAACATTGTTGCATGAAAATGAAAACTTAGATTATTTATGATAACTTTGCATTGGGTTCAATTATTCGTTGAGTTTTGCGCATAGTACCCCAATGGGCAGGGGGAAGGTGAGTTAAGGATTACTTAACTTCACTCATTGAGGAGTGTGTTGTTAAGTTTGGAACCTGAATAATCTTGCTGACGTGCTTGACTCAGCTACTTTTGAAATTATCCACAAAAGCAAAATAAATAACTAAAATATGAACTGTATGTGTTAATATTGCCTCTCAATTTAGTTATATATTTTTGTAACAACCCAAGGTTGTTAATTACCATTTAATCATTTTATTAACTTCAAATCTCTTCCATCAAGTCTTAATTATTCATTAAAATCAACTTTCAAAGTTTTGGTCAAATTTGGAATTTAAACGAAGAAAACCCTAATTTTGGGTAATTCCTAAAATCAAAAAAATGAGGAAATTAATTTGATCTCAGATTAAAAAATCAGACTTCGCAATTGCGATCATCACACCCAAATTAGCTTGGGTGAAATTTTGATGAGTTTTAGAGATAGTCAAAATTTCTTGATTATTTTATTATGAGTATTGCTACATGGCTCCCAAATATCTCCTAAAATACATTGATGACTAGGATTTAGGGAGTTAAATGAAATAAAAAAAATTTATTAAATCCACTTTTGCTTGTGGGGCCCATAAAAATATATTTTTTAAATCTTAAATCCTAATCATTCATACTTTTTGGGAGATATTTGGGAGCTAAGTAACATTTTTCTTTTATTATATCTTCAAAAATTTTTAAGATGACTTCCGATTAAAATTCCGACTTCATTTTTGAGTCCATTACCCTTAATTTAGCTAAAAAACAACTTTTTAAAATTAGTTTGAAAATATATTATCATATAATTTTAATTAAATAAAACTTCTAAATTAATCAAATAAATCAATATATATATATATATATATATATATATATATATATATGTATGTATGTATACATAACTACACTTAACTCTAATAGCTGCATATCCACTGCCCTAAAATGCACGCAATATGTTCCCATCCCGAGAACCCTCTCCATCGCTATCCCTCCCTCGAGCGAGCGAAATGAGAGGCGACGACGCGTGGCTCGCGCCGCTACCCTCGCCGATAGGAGGCCTCGTTAAGGATCGGATCAACATCGCCTCATCTAGTCGTATGGAGGTAAGCCGATGCTATCTCCTGATTTATAAAAACCACATCTCCTCGATTTTGTAGGGGTTTGGCAAGTTTTTGAAACAGTGTAAAGCAAAGGATCTCCTAAACCCTAGCAACTTCCTCTCGACATCTTAAAAGGTACTTCATCCGATTTTTCCCCATCATTTGTTATTTGCATAAGATTAGTGGAATGCATTTTGAGATATAGTCTAATTTAATATAATCTGTAGTGTCTTTAACTAAAAGAAATTGTAGGATGAATGGCATTTGATTAAATAGCTAAAAAATTTATAAGTATTGCATTACATTTCTATGAATAGATTTTAATTAATAAAAAGGTAAATTTTATCATTATATTAGTATCAATATTATCTGTAAATTATAAGGAATTGCTATGTTCCCTCTTTGTGCTGTTACTTTAAGAAGAAAAACAAATATGTGCTAGCGTTAGTATCTAATCTCAGATCGATGTTCTCTTGAACTTCTTGTTGGGTTCATTTGTTACTGACACTTCCAAATTGCAGTTACAATGGAACTGAGTACATTTTTATGCATTTTAATATGTTAGAATATATTCTTCTTGAAACAAGTTCCTAAATAAAATTTTAATGAATGTTGAGAGACAATTATGGGTTGAATATTTTATTATCTGATGGAACTTGATTAGAATTTAACTTTGATATTTCAGAGCTATGTAAACAGAGTATGAGTACAAATTGAAATGAATATGTGGTAGTCCAATTATATAATTGGTTGATAATACTAAGTATTATCTACTTATGCTGTAAGTTTAAGAACATTTTTTATGTGAACTGTCCAATGCAATCATTGATATAGAATTGGCATATTGATAAAGGATTCAATTCAGATGTGTTGAAAGCTATTCTTACAAAAGATATTATTATGTGCACAAATGGTTCATGCTTAATAAAAAAGACAAAATGAAGAAGAGATTATCATGAAAATTTCTCCCAAGTTCTTTTCTCTTATATGTTTTTAATGGGTTTTGTTTTTGCTGTTATTTTAAGCATAAGAGTTTAATGTGCAAGATTTATATGTTATTTTTTAATAGATAACATTTTATGAAATTTTCTACTTAATTAAAAATGATGAGAACTGAACTTTGATGTTCTAGGATGAATAGTTATTTTGTTCAGTCAAGTTCAAACCTCTAAAATATATGCATTTACATATTGACAAAAGATTATATGATAGTACACATACATATAAATAGACAGATTTATGTATATATGCTGTAATCATTAATGCAGAGCGTGCTAAAATGGAATAACTTCCTATGTAAAAATATCTTTCACGCAACTTGTCTACTTTATCATAACACATGCATTTCATATATTTTTTAAAATTACCTCTTTTACTTCAATATGATATCATTGAGAATACTAAGTTCATATGGGTTATTTATTATTGCTGAAGATGAAGCATGCTCTTCTCTTCTAGTGATAATCGATACAGGTTCTTTTGATTTATTATTTTCTACTATCAACTAATAAATACTAAATATTGTACAAAATATTGGACCCTACTGAAAATTTATTATAGTTATTAAATACAGATAGTCTAAAGATTTGTATACAAGAGTTTAGAACCGCAGTCATTAGTCTCAACTTGGATTATATGAATATATTGAATATTGTTTAATATGATTATATCTATGTTTTTAGACTTTTGTTGCTCAAGTCTTAAATTGCAGCATATAAGTTGAAAATATTGTTTCTCTGCTGAAATTTGGATCAACATTTAATTCTAAACATTCATTTAGTGGCAATTAATAAGTATTTGTGAATTGGAGTAAAGAAGGTATATAAAGATTTAATGGCAGCCCCATGTAAGGAGATGGTATATTTATGTTTTCAATCATTTTATTCTTGGATGAATTACAGTTTTATAATGGTAACGACTTTTAGTTCATTCCATTTGCTCTTTTTCCATGCTAATGATTCATTCGAAAATCTATAAAGTACTTAAGGATAATGTTGTTTTAGACCAAAATGTACACTTACATCTTAACGGATTACTTATGATGGTTTGATTATCTTTGATTAGAAAGTTTTTATTAATCTTTCATTTTTTTTTTATTTATATGCCTTAATATTGATTTTAACATTTGCTTACTTAGGTTAAATAATTGGAGAATCCATGTGATGTTTTGAACATTATCTAGTAGCCCTTATTGCATCAATCCTGGGTTGGTAATTTGTTTAATTTTTCTTATTTAAAGATGTTCATTGGCTTGCAACATTATTGAGAAAATTCCTCCTCACTTCAGATTACTGATTTGTTCTTTATTATTTATTTGTTATGCATTGTACATTTCTTATTGCTATATGTAACGGCTGTATTCATTAACAAAAGCATAAGATAGAGCAGTATTTGAATGTAGCAACTGTATTCATTATCTAAAACAGCACTATAAAAAACCATTTCTTTTTATGTAGCATGCATTGATCATTTTATTCTAGAATTTAGTGTGAATTTTAACCATTCAAAAGCATTGCTATTTATGTCTCGCACTAAAGGTTTCATATTTACATCTTACACCTAAGTTTCAATTGTACTCTACCCAAGCTTAATCATTGCAACTAAATTAGTCTTATAAATTTTTGTTGGTATATGAAATTCCACCCATGATGCAAAGTTAGATGCTATTTTTGAAATTAATCAATTTAGGTGTTAGATATGTAATACTTGGATGTTTGAGTGTTTGGTAGCAATTATTACTAGAATTTAAGTTGCAGATTATTTTTTATATAGGTTGAAATTATTTTTGTAAGATTCCATACTGCTCTAGCAAGATTAACAGATATATCAGTTAAACAAGTTCTAACAGCTTCTTGAAAGATTGGTGAAATCTTAAGTGCAGATCTTGCATTACGATATGAAGATATTGCAGATTCATAATCTGATAATAATTCACAGATTGTTCCATGTATTATAATTAACTATATAATTGATGTGTGAATATAAAAGTAGATTGAATATTAATATCTTTTGAAATGCTGAATTAATGCTGCAATCCTTTATAATGTGAATCAAATGCTATGAGAATCAAAGCTGCCATCTATTATGTATAAGTTCCTATGTTGCCATCAATATTAAGAAATATTAAATGCTTTTATTTCCTTATAAGGTAAGGATAGTTGTTGTCATGAATAAACGTATTTCTTTCCTTATGAACTATTCATAAAAATATTATTGAACATCATGAATATAATTGGTTTTCTTGAATAATCATTTTAATGCCGAACTCCTAGGCAATTGATAGCAATGAAATTATGGTACTATATGCTCATGTTAAAAACAATTATTTTGGCACATACGGAATTCATTTAGAATTTAAGTCCATTTTATTTTTAGGACGCTGAATATATCTTTCTGCTATGAAATGTTATTAAGAGGGCATAATAAATCTGATAAGTATCTAGAATTGTGATGTTTATTTAATTACACAATTACACAAATTGCTGGGATGATGACTCAATGAATTATATTTTACATCCATATAGGATTTCTTTTATATAGTTATTGAGAATGCACATTAAAGTGGCTAAATTTGCTGCAAAAGCACAAGTCATATATTTTAGATCATCTTATTCATTTTTGTTGCTCTCAATTATCGAGTATTATTGCAGCTTTATTTATAACAATTGTTGTAATTGTTATCATATCTAAATGAATAAGTGCTTTCATATATCTGTCATTTATATTATGAAATTCAAATGCTATATCTACCTTATACAAATGCTGCCATTTATTTTATACAAATGCTGCCATTTACATGGAATTCAAAAGCTGTCATCTACCTTATACAAATGCTAATATAAATTGAAACCACATAATGGATCGATTGATATTGATATTGAAATATTTTTATTATTATTATTTAAACAAGTACAAAGGAGACCATGTCAATATTTTTAGAATTGGAATCTCATATTATTATCTTAAATTATTGAAAGACATCGTTCTTCATTATTCCTTTTTATTGTCATATCACAATTTGGATGGCTTATAAATATGGGCAACCATTGTGAATATGAGGTCATTAGAATAAAAATCAATAGAAAACAATGGATATCACATGGTTTTACAAATACTTTGATTAAATCATTGTGCTGCAACGCTTTGAGCTTAAAACCTTGATTCATACAAAAAAGATTATTGTGCATAAATAACGTTTTATAAAATATTTTAGAGGGGTCTAATGGAGGAATTAGTGCAGCTGTCATTTGCCTAGACAAGGTTGTTGGAGTATCTGGAGACCACATAATTCCTTTGAGGGGGAATGTGTGTGTTTATTTTGACCCCACTTACAAATTAGTTGAGTAGACATACTCAACTCCTCGTTTGTTCTGCGCTAACAGAACAAAATTACAAGATAAATAAATTATAAATTGTATTTTCTCACAATCTCATTGATTGTGAATGATATATTCAGTCTTGAGATTGAACTGATTTTCCATGAGTAAATCTTTCATAAATTTATACTATGTAGAATTTCATATATACAGTTTCATTTTTACACTGCTTCTTACTTAGCATACAAATCCATTTGAACATATTCATGTTTTCCTTCAAATTGAAAATAATTCAAATGCTACTAACATAATTATTGTAGGATTGGAAAAAACAATTATAGCATTGTGAGCAAACCTTCTTACATACATTTATTACCATTTTCATGCTTATTGTATCGCTATTTTCTTAAATTGTAATGTGATATCCGCTTAATTAATGTTTAGCCTACTTTTAAAATGTACTTAGACTTTTAAAGTCTAACCACTTTATTCTTTTTTGGCTATGCCCTATCGTATTTAAAAACTAAAATACTGTAGATCAGGAGCAAGGAGCAGGACCTGCAGTTAAAGAAGAACTTGAGTAATAATTGGGAGAAGTTAATTATTTTGTATCTTTATGTGAGAATCAACTGTATGAATAAACATTTGTAAATTTAAATATTTGGTGATGTGTAAACTATTCTTTCATATCAGTTGTAATTTCATATTATAAATAATGAATGTTTGAGTTAGATTAATTGAATGTCCTTCTTCTTGTCATAGATCCATATAGTATAAGGTAGTATTAAATGCTGAGTTAGAATCTCCTAACTCAATATTAAATACTACCGTAACACTAATTATTAGATTATTAAATTTTAATCTAATAGTGAGGCATTACAGTTAGTATCAGAGAGTAGATTTGGGGAATAAGAAGAAAGTTTAGATTTTAACTAAAAATTCATTATTATTTAAAATGAAAGAAAATGTTTAAACATCCTCATAATTAAGTCACTTAGCTTAAAACCTAACATTATGTTAGATAGTAAATAAATGATTCAAATTAGTTTATAATATTTTTCAATGATTTTAGAATATTAGTCCATATTCAAATCCTCCCACTCCTATTAAGAGGACAAAACCACCACCCAATTCATCATCATAATCTGAAAAGATGAAAACCTTGATCTAATAAATTCAATAACATTGCCAATAATATAAAGAGAGACAAGTATGGAATCTGTATTTTTGACTGTAGATAAATTTACAGAAACTTAATTTGTATTTGTCCTTTGATATTAATTGGTAATTCATTAAATTTCTGAATTCCTTACAAAAAAAAAAGGATCAGTTCTTCTATTAAGCTTGTAGCTAGCTTATCTTTAAAAAAAAAAATCAAGTACTAATACTCTATGAATTATGATATTTGGATTAATTAAACCTTCTTAAGAAATTGTCTTTCTAATTGACTTTGAAAGAAGATTAGAAATATAGATTATTTGCAATCCATTAAATTTTAAGGATTCTTTTATTAAATCAACAAAGTTTTGAAGGCTTATGAATTTTAAATTGCAATCTGAGAAAAGTTTAAATTAAAAATACAGTGATAAAGAATTCTCATGATAAGTGAACTCTCGGAAGGTTATATATGGATAAAAAATGAGGTTTAGCTAAATTTTATAAATTGGGCTAAAGTGAACAATAGTTAGTATTGATTGGTACATTATACTCTTGATTATTTGTGGTAATACTAAAAATAAGTAAAATATGTTTTAAGGAATTGTGCTACTCAATTGTAGCTAGTAAACTTATTTAAGCATGTATTTAGAATGTTTGAGCTTATTATTTATTTTTGTAAAAGTTACACCGCTAATACTGTCTTTCTTAAAAGTCACATCAAAGAAAGTTGCAAATAAGCATGCTATCACCTTTCATTCAAGACAGAGTTAGAATGCACTTTTGTTATTGTCATATAAAGGCCACTTATATGAATTTTATTCAAGACAAAACACTGCTTTTTATTCTTCAAGTACTTTTGCTAATTCCTAAACTTCTTTATAATTTACTAAAATTTAACAAGCATTATTATTGAATCTTAAATTAATGATAATAGAAACTTGCTTCCTGCTGATTTATAGTTTTACTGATTTAAAATTTGTGGTGCACAATACCTTAAATTCCTTGAGAAAAGTGAGTGGGTTTTGTTTATGGTAAAATGTCTACGGACTGCTATGCTCAAAGTGCTTCTTTATGGTATTAGGAAGAAGATTTGCATGAGAAATATTGTCTATTTATGTTTCTCACTGATTTAAGAAAGGATGGAACAAGTTGTTTCATGTTTCTTTTAATTCCATCAATTTTAATAGGTATGGATAGATAACAAGAATGTGAAGAAAGTAACGGCTGCCACAAACTAATCTATAGTGAGTTTGATGAGGTTCTAAGTAATTTGAAAATATAAATATATATAAGTTAAGGGTGGTAAGATATATTCAATTAACTGATGTTCAATAAATTGACAAGAGTGTTTTGAAAAGCATTTATCAGTTATTATGAGGAAATTTCATAATAAAAGTTTTTCTTTGCTTATCTTGTTATGGCATACAATGGATGGAACATTTTGGTTACAATTTATGATTCTTTTTCTCTTATATTTAAGCTGTAGGAGAAATCTTTTAATTATAATGGCTATAGACTATTGAGTAGCTGTACTATTGGATTTCTTTTATGGGGTTAATTAAAGTTTTGAAATATTGGGTATTGAGTTTAAATGCTCATTGATTGATATCATTCTTTTCCAGTATCATTATAGTCTTGAAAGGCTTGAATTTATTAAGTTCTTAAAAGATAAACCAGGTCATACACCAATGGAATTGAGAAAGTTTAGCTTGCAAGTTGTACACCATTTACTCCACTAAATTCTACTTCTGATGGATATTTTATTATCGCATCATCTAAACTTTAAATTAAGGAAGCATCAATTTAAATATTTTAAAGATGGATGGTTCTTAGAATACAAGGAATTGAGAATTATGCAATTTCAGCAAACATGGGTGAGACCTTCAAACTTCTTTTAATTATGCTAAGTTGATGTTTTGACTCTGGCAAAGAGAGCTGAAAACTTTGAAATGATTTATTAAATATTGAGTATGTCTTAATTAGTTGTTAAAGCTTACTTAATTTGTTAAGCTATTTATCAAATAGTTCATTGAAATTTTGTTGACTATATGTTAGACCACTATCTGCCAAGCTTGACACACTGCTGGCATGGGTATGCAACTTAAATGATTGGATTTAATTAGACATGTGAGCTTTGCAATAAGTATTACTTTGTTTTGAAGATTCATTTATCATGTATAGCTTCATAAAAAGAATAAATATGCTTTAATATAAAAGTTTGTGTGCCATTTATGCCAACTGTGATGCTAATACTTGTTTTGAAGTTGCAAAAGTCTGATAAGAAATATTTTGATGGTTGTGCTAATTAAGGAAGAAAGATCACAACTTTAAAGGCCATAAGTATTTGCATAAGATTGATAATCTTGTAAAAATATTGAGAGCAAGGACATTTTTGATCCATATATTAGAGCCCATAATTGTTTGTATGAATATAGGAACAACTAAAACTTGGCCATAACAATCAAAAGTCAGTAACAAAGAAATTGAGGATGGCCATGTGAGTAATAATGATTCCAAAAATACCATAATTTGAGACTCATTGTGATTATATAAAAGTGACCGGGAATGAATATTATGCTGTTTTAAAGATAAATGCGTTATTTTTTTTTACTAGAAATTGCTTGCATTGATGACTTATTATTAGACTCCTTTAAAATAATTTAATATATTGCATAAACACCCCAAGTAGCGCATTAGTAAAATAATAATAATGTGATGAAAAGAGGATTATTTTACCTCCAATTCTTTTATTGAAGATGTTAACTCATAACCATTATCTCTCCATTAGCACTTGAAGTTCTATTCCTATAATCTCAAGTTACTGTCGTCTCACTTTAGAATTCTATAGTTGCTCGTTGATGTTGATTACTATATCAATTGACTACTTATTACATAACTAATTAATTTTCTAAGTTTCAGCATTTGCTAATAAGAATTTCAATCTCTAACAATTCTAATAAACAAGATAAAAATTTAGAAAATAAGAAATGCTATAATAGTAACACAAATTTAAGCCTAACGCAGAATCAAGGATTGATTATTTTTCAGATGTTTATCACTCTTATTTCACTTTCATGAGCATCATATTCATATGCATACACATGGCTGTGGCTGGAAATTCATTGGTATGATTTGACAAATGCAATTTGTCTTTTAATGTTGTAATATGTATTTGTAGTTTTATGCTAAATCAAACACCATATTCTAAAGCCTGATACATTTTAGTATTTATAGTCAAACATCAGATATCTTAAAACATTTTTTTTTAATGTACCGGACATTTTTTTATCTAACTATTGAAATAAATTATATGCTGGATATTGCTAGATGCCACTGATAACAATAGTATTGGCAATAGATACTCATTTTTCTTGCAGGACTGCACAAATGTGTTAAGAGTGCAGCTTTAATAGTGTTAATTTCAGATTGAAGGTAAGGGTAAAGAATCTAGTTATGCTGTGATATAAAAAGGATTTGAGTGGTTAATGGTTTATCAGGTATGATCAGTGTTGCATATATTTGTGAAGAAAATAGAAAAATATGTTAAAGAACAGGTACATAAACAATCACTCTACATGATTCATAATAGACTGAAATGTTATTTTATTATTCCTTACAGTATTGACATCTGACATTTATAAGAAAAGCCAGAAATTGCTAATTGTATCTTAATTAAGCAAAACAGCTATGGCAACCAACATATCTTTGCTGTTTTACAATTTTGAAAATATTTTGTTTAGCCTTCTTTATTAGCTAATTTCTAGTGCCGTGTACGCTCTTATGGAATCTAAAATAGAACAAATTTTTTCTTCAAACACATCATCTCTAGGTAATCTTCTTACAAGGATGCATGCAATTCATAATTTTATCTTAGTAAAGGACATTTGTGTCATATTTTACTTTAAGTTGACTTGATCTAACTTTAAATTGATCGAAGCATGTATCATTAACTTAAACTTAATTTTCAATTATTCATACAAACCATACACATATAACACCTTATGCCAAACCTCACAACTTTATGATGTATTGCTTAACTCATCACTTACTAGACTAAATGTCATATTTTTATTCATACACACACACCTTACAAAGTGACAGACTGTAAATATACGTCTGCGCTCACACGCAAGTGTATGTGGTCTAAAGTAATAAGTGAAAAGTGTTAATTTCCGGGATTTATCAAACCATAGAGAATTGGTTGTTGTGACACTAAGGTCTATCTATTCTCACTAATGTTTAAGCTACAATTGCTTGGTTGAGTTGGCCCTAGGTTTAGCACAATAATCACTATGTGAATATAAGTTAGATAAAAGAGAGAGGAGAGTTGGGTTAACCCCGCATGCGATGAGAAGTTTATTAATGCATGTTGAATTCTCAAGCTTTTTCTTTTATTCTTTTTGATTTAATCAAGTGCACATTGTGCTTCCTTGAGTTTTACCTCAAGGTTTCACAAGTTCAAATCTTGTACTCAAAATGAACACACATTCGGTTATATTTTGGCACAAAGATTCCTATAAGATTTTATGTTTAGTGTTTTTATCTTATCTCTTGATCAAGGAGACATTCAATTTTTAAGTTTTTTAAATCTTATAAGCATTGATTCCACTACGAGCATCACTTGTATCACACATAGTTGAGATAAGGGATTAATATGTTGGGCTCAATGACTATGTCACTTAGTTCATGAGCACTCAGCTATTTCATCCTCCATCTCAATTATGTTGAGCTAAGGAACTCATTTAGTGGGTCTTAGCATCACATGCATCAACACTTTGGTTGAACTTAGATTAAGATGCATTAAGCTCAAGAACTTTGTCACATAGTTCTAAGCTTTCATGCACTCAAAATCTTAGCATCCAACCTAAGGTGAGCTATGGAGCACAAGACAAGTTAGTTCTTGAGATTATTAGTTCATTTTCCTTTCATCCACATTCAAGACTAAATAATAAAAAGGGATTTCTTAACAAGGCATAGAGTTCTCACATTTTATTTGTGCTTGAGAAAAGAAACTTCATACATTAAAATTTACTCATACACATGAGAGTTTTCCCAACCCTGGAGAATTAGCTACTCATTACAAAGGAAATGAAGAAAAACACAAACATGGATAAAAAGCCTTTCATGATCAACTAAGAAAAAAAACTACAAAAGCAAAGTTTAGAAGATACTAGGAACGTTCCTTGGAAGTTCTCCGGACTTCTTCTTCTCCTTCGTCAAGCTCCTCTCTTAGGTCGCTAGTGCTGCATTATTTCTCTTCTTCCTTAGCAAGAGCTTGCTTTGCCACCCTTGGGGAGTTCCTCACTTCTACTTATGCACCCCTCCTCCTTACTTAGTGAATTGAGCAAAATTGTGAACCCTCTTCTAGTCAAGAGGAGGTGTATTTATAAGAGAGGGGCTGCATTGTAGCACCCCGTCCCATCGCCGTGCACAAAAGGACAAGTGTAAAACATATTTTGGCGGCGGAACGGTGCGCTACTCGGGAATGGTGGGCCATACAAGCAAAACCCATCATCCCAAATAGGCTAGAGAGAGAGATTGAGCCATACTGAAGGCTGCTGACTCGAATGCTAAAAGTTGGATCGAGAGCCGATATCTAAGATGAGACTGAAATACTTATCTTAGGTATTAGGCTAGTACGTACACAAGGTTCAAGGAAGTGGGGAAAACTCGTGTACGTTAAAAAATATATCAGCACTTCCAGTATGCTGGTCGCATCACAATACTAAGTATAGCAGTATAACAGAGTGCGGAAGCTAAAAGCAAAACATCCAGAATACATTCATCTCAAGCAGTAGTAAATATCCATCTCAGAAAAGAAAAGTAAGAGTACATCCAGAGTTTATTACAAGCCATTTAAATGCAGAATTATAAAGAGTCTATCTAAAATGCTGAAAAGAGCTAGTAAGTAAAAGTAAATGCTCCAAATGCTCCTATTGAGTCTCCGGTACATCATCCTAACCTGTCTCCAAAAACTGCTCAGTATCTAGCAAATTGCCAGATCCCAAAAGTACCCCATGTTAGACAAGAAGTCTAACACATCAAAACTAGCTATGCAAAGCTAAACTATACATAACAAAGTATATAAGTAAAGTAAAGCCGTAACAGACTGACAAAAAAATATGTAAGCGAGGAAAATTGTAAGTACTGAATAAACAAAATAGTAAAAGGGATATGAAATGTGAAACTGCCCCCAAATAAGATTGAAAGTGCAACAAACATTATGCTGAAAAAGATGCTATAAACTGCACTACATGCCACTAAAACAATGCCCACAAATATGCCATACCACGGTATATCACAGAACTATCACTGAAGGTTTATGAGTAGTACGGTCCAATGTAAGTACAACTGTTAGGAAGTCAGTATGATGATGCAGATGCACCCTGAAATTCCCCAATCTGTGTATATAATATTCTGTATCTCATACTATATTACTGATAACCATATGTTATAACAGAAAGAATGAGTTCAACTCATGTTTATGCTTATGCTTATGCCATTATATTGAATGAATGAAAAATCCCAAAATACATGAAGAATTTAGTAAGAAACAATAATGAATCCTAAGTCTCCACCGTGTAGAATCCTGCTAAGAGGATTCTGACTCCAAATCTCTAAAGCGAGGGTTGGTTAAAGTTGCTTATTTACTTAAAGATCACTAGACGGGGTGATTGTATACACATATTAAATATATTGCAAGAATAGAGTTATTATTACTTAGTTTGATTAAGCCACCCTAACAAAGCGATCTTCATTAGGAGGCATCATCCAATGATGATTTTGTATCTCAAGCTAAGTATTAAGTCACTAAACTCATAATCATACTTAGTGTCTTAAGAAAGGTGGATCCCATTACTTAGTTTATTTGAGCCATACCTCCTGAAGTGATCTTCGCTAGGAGGCATTGCTCGATGACAACTTGTCTTTCAATTAAACTAAGGAATGGGTACCCATTTAATACACTCTTAGGATCGATTGATTTACTCTAAGCGAGGTTGTATCCACCTAAGCCCGCAGGATAGCAACAAAGATAAATCTTACTTAGAGTGACTCAACCAATTCTGAATATTACTGGGGACCAGTAATATGGGTATACCATACTACACTACCCAATAATCAAGGTTCAATCAAGTCTATTTAATAGAATAATGATTGATCAAAACTACAAGTCCTGAACTAATAGACAAGTCCTATACAAGGGTTCACCAATCAAGTGTGATCAAGGATCACTTAATATGGATTCTACCATAAGGAGAAGTATATTTTCTAGTGCCTTAATGTATTACTACCACAATGAGAGTAGATCAATTTCTAAGGTGATGGGATCTTCTATACTTTTACTTCAAGGAATCATACAAGGCTTCCTACCTCATGATATATGACTTTAGGTCTTTTAAATAATTCAAGATGATCTTATGAAGAGATACCCAATATCTCCCTTCTAAAATTTGATATTAATCTCTTAGGTTCTTATTCATAACTAGGTTTAGGATGATTAGATTAGATGATTAAGTCATTTGGTTCCACTCAAACTAAGATTATGGGACCTAAATCAGGAATATTTTTAAGACTTAGATCACTTGATTAATCAATATAATTTTATTAATCTTCTTATGCTAGTCCTCTTACTTAAGAGAAAATCAGGGATCTTAAAGTTTGATTCAGATCAAGAAGTCACATAGGATTATTATTAACCCTAATTTGTCTAATTCAATGTTTATAATCAATAATAAATAAAATGCATTATTGGAGAATGTTCAATTCATAATTTTGAAATCAAATCAATTAAGTTAGGTTTCTTAAGGATTTGGATTCTCCTTAAGTAGATTAGGGTTTGATCCCTTCTCATGCCTTAAGAAAAATCAAGTTATGTATTTAAGATCAATGTCAAATTAGTGGATTATTTATGTATTATTGGTGGCAATCTCAGACCTATATCAAGTCTTAAAAGCTTGATCCAAATCTTAAGATTTCTTAAGTTAATTAAGACAATTAAGATTCTATATCTTTGAATTTATTCAAGCATACTTAATAAGTTTATAAGGATGAATTCATTTCATTTAGCTTACTGTTATAAGTCAGATTAATAAATAAAGTTCTAAAACAAGGGTTACTTAGTGCTAGTCAAA
Organism: Gastrodia elata; assembly: GCA_016760335.1. Taxonomy (NCBI): domain Eukaryota; kingdom Viridiplantae; phylum Streptophyta; class Magnoliopsida; order Asparagales; family Orchidaceae; genus Gastrodia; species Gastrodia elata. The sequence goes on along the minus strand of CM028685.1, from coordinate 7,585,916 downwards.
CCCTAATTCCAATCTAAAAGGATTAGCACATAAGTATAAATCCAACCATTCAAATCACATGATATTTGGCATGTAAGTTCTAATTAATCATACAAGTAATCAGAATGTAAGTTTGCTAAGATCCAATGAGTATAAACGCTAATATTTACTAATCATGTTTTAACAAAATTAGGGCATAACTAAAATTACAGAGCTCAGAAAAATAATATACTTAACACATGCATTATAGTCAGCACAAGTGAACTAATGGCTGCCTAAAAATGCAAATTGGGTAAGTAAAATTACTAATTTGTCCTAATTAAGATCCACTGTAATTAGAAAATAATTAAAGATCTAACCATCAGATGCATGATTTTATTTTATATTTAGGTTCCTGAGATTTGTCTGATCATTTTCATATATGATATCATAGGATTTGGACGAGTGGATTAAAAGTTATTAAAAAAATACATTCTGTATTTTTATTTAATCAAAATCCTATGATTTGAATAATTGAATTATTTTCCTTAAGGAAAATAATTCCAAAATTCCAATTTAATTAAAACGGCTCGGCCCAAATTCAAAATGCGCGGGTCGACCGGGGCCCGGGAGACTCGGCACTGTCGCACAGCGCGGGTCGTGGGTCGACCCGGTCCGCACAATGCCATCATCCCAAAGGAGGGGATCGATTAGGGAAACCCTAATTGCCAAATTCTGGCACATCCAGCCCACAGCTCATCCAGAACTTGATCGATACATGATCATCGTGGTCAGACACATCGATTGGGACTCGAAGCCCCCAGTGAGCCGGTCTGGATCAGCTAGACCTTACTCACCCGAGGATTCCTCCATTAGAGTTATTGTGGGGAGATAATTCTCCCCACAGAGGCCATGCCAGATCCCGGGCTCGATCCCTACACCATCAGGGAGGTGAGGCGGATCGAAGCCCTCTGGTCTGAGGGTCTGGGGTGGTCTAAATCGCCGAGTCCTTACTCGACCGAGGCGACCCTTAGGAAATTTAATCCGATCGATCTAGGCTAACCTAGATCTTAATCTCGATACATGTGGGTTCGAGAGGACAATACTGACTCTCGCACATCAAAAGGAGAAGGGTTCGAGCCTCATTGACTCGAATCCAGTAAGGAGGATACCTGGTTTTGACGGACTGGTTCGGGACGCTCGACTGAAGGCTCGGCTGGCTCTAGCTACGATTCCAAATGCCGCAAAGGATCCTGAACGTCAGGAGAGCCTACTATCAGCGGTTCAGAGGCTCCCAGATCACATACGCAAGCTCAAATAGGCGGCAATGGCGAAATGAAGACTGAGGGAATTCGGGGTCAATTGATCAGCAAAAGGGTAGAGGAAGGGTTGCTGAGGCTATTTATAGCCTCAGGCGAGCTCAGGGAAGATTTTGGAGGGTTGGCTCGGGCTGGAGAGGGCTCGAGAGGTCGGGCCATGGTCGAGCTCTCAAAATTCCATTTTGAGCTCGGCCGGGTCTCGAGGCCCAATTGGGGTCCCTCGGCCATTAGGGGAAGCTCAGCAACGGCTTGCTGAGCTGGAGGCGCGAGTGGGGGATAGGGCTGGCAGCTGGCGGTACAGGAAATTTCCCTATCGGGCGAGGGAATTTGGCGGAGACAAAGATCCACAGTGCCAGACCCCTTGGATGCCGTCTGATCTATCGATCAGATGCGGAATGACTCGGATCTCCCGGATCCTAACGGTCGATCGCGGAGGCGATCCGGGCCGTTGGATCGGTCGGGGAGATCCTATGGTTGATCTGCAGTTCCACAGGATCAAATCTCGACCGTTGATTAAAAAGGCGGAACGGTCAGATGCGCGTGATCCCGCTGTCGCGTGCCCCAGGCTCCGTAGCGGATCCCCCGCGGTCCGCACAGCGGAAACCGGCTGTTAATTTAGGTAAATGGGTATATTTGCAAAATCAAATTGTTTGGAACCCTTTTATGCAATTGAACCATTTTAATTTAAATTGAATTATGGCCTAAATGAATTTCAAATTACACCAAATTTTCAGTTTTAGCTAATTTGGGGGTGAGGAATTCAAAAATACAATCAGATTTTAATTCTGAGATCAAAATATTTTAGGTCAAGTCTAGGGTATCTAGATTGATCAAGTTGTCTTTTTAGACCTAGAGGAGTCCAATGGACTTTAAATCTTCTAAATAGGCTCAATTTGATGTTCTAAAGGCAATGATACTGAAAAATTGATTAATAATCCTATAAATTTTGCATGGTAACAACTTATGGTTGTTACATGCATCCTCCTTCATCCTCTCCATAACCAGCAATTGACAATTAAAAATTATGAAGTCATCATGAAAAATCCCAAATTATGGGTGAAGTGACCAATATCCTTCTTTGTTTATCCTGCTTAACACATCAAGAGGCAACTTTTCATTAAAAATCAGAGCTACCGCAGAGAATGATGGCAGGGGACAAGATGCAAGTTGGGGGTCTTATCCCAGCAGCAATAAATGCTCTTGACTGGCAAAAATTGTGGCGGCCACTGCAGCGCACAAAGGCACAAGCAAAAATAGCTAAGTCTTCCGCTGTCGCGCGCTACCGCGTACATGCATTGCAAAATTACCTACTGCAGCGCGCGATAGCGGTTTCATTTGCAAATTGTACCGCTGCAGCGCGCTACCGCGCCCGCGGTTCGCAAACAGGATCCGCTGCAGCGTGCTACCGCGCTCGCGGTTCGCAAATGAACCCGCTGCAGCGCGCTACCACGCCCGCGGTTCTCAAATGAACCCGCTGCAGCGCCCCTACCATGCCCGCGGTTTGAAACAGGATCCACTGCAGCGTGCTACCGTGCCCGCGGTTCGTAAATGAACCCACTGCAGCGTGCTATTGCGCCTGCGATTCAAAACATGATTCGCTGCAGCGCGCTACCGCGCTCATGGTTCACAAATGAACCCGCTGCAGCGCGCTACCGCGCCCGCGGTTTGCAAATAGACCCGCTGCAGTGCGCAGCAGCGGTTTCCTTTGAAAAACCTTGGAATTTTGTAAAAATATCTCAGAACTTCATTGGAGAGACTATTTTCCTGAAAAGATAGACAAAATCTGATTTAGTAACAGTTTAAAGATCAGAATTGAATGAAATTTTCTTTTATTTTAGATATATTTAAAGAATTCATCACAAAGGCTCCACCATGAGCTCACTAAATATTAAAGCTCTTATGAGAAATTTTATACATTCTTAGAGAAGATATTTTGTTTATATGACTTAAAAATTTGTTTTACCTATAAAACCAGTATCTTTTCATTTTTGTAATATGGATTCAATTCATTATTTTCATATATTTGCTTTTAAAAGTCATTCAAGTGAAAATTTTTGTTTGAGCTGCACATTGTTTGGTCTATCTATTTTGACAATATTTCTCTATTTTTATCAGATTTGAGTAGTCATAGGTTCATTAGCTTTCATTAGTTTTGTTTCTAAATCACTTTATGCTTTTGGAACTTCAACTCTTATACCATGTATTATACCCCAAATCATATATACAAGGTATTGTCTTCCTTAGTTTTACCCTTCTCAATATTATGGCAAATATCATGGCTTTGCCCTTAAATAATAACACTATTTGAGAAGTCTCCAATTCAGGAAGTTCTCTATAAAGAGCTCAACAAATGTCATTCTTTTTACTTAAATAATTACTTCATTAATCACCCTCCATTGTTATTGTATTTTAATTATCACATTTAATGATTATAATTGACTTGAGTAAAGGTGTTAGTTTTGCTAGAAATAGATATATTGATGGTTACAACAGTCAATTGAATGTTTATTATGTAAAAGTCAGTTCTATATGATTAAATGTTTCTTTTGAAAATTTCAAAATTTGGGTTTAGATATGCAGATATTCTTACTTTAAATTTTTGCATTTAATACACTATGAGGGGGCATTTGACTAAGGATAAAATTTTAAATGCTAAGAGACTAACTACGACAATTATTTAGTAGATAAAACACACGAAAATTTTAAATTTTATAATTTGCATAGAAAAGGTTGGTAATATTATGTTTCAAATGTTTTGTCTAATTAAGTATAGATTTTAATATAACTACATTTAAATATGACTTGGGGATGTTTTGGCTAGATGTTATGTGAAATTTTTTTTTTTCAAAAAACATAAACATTGGTAATATTATGGTTCATTGTTTGGTTCATTGTTATTTAGTCAATAAAAAATTATCTTAATAGATTGAAGCTGCTTTATTCAATAATCACTTATTTTCTTGAGAACTACAAGCATTACAAGCCAGAACTAAATAGCCTTTTCTTCATCATCTAAGTTATGATATTTAAAATAATATTATTAATAAGATATAGTCTTTATAAAATTACATAGGATTCTAAATTAAGATTCTAAGTAGGTGGACAACATCAACATTCTTATACTTAAGTTTCATGTTTCTTCCATTAGAAATTCATTAGTAAAAAGAATTATAGAACTTCACATCACTTCAAGCCCTTCAATTTCTTAAATTATTAGGGTGTCGAGGATGACACCTCTTTTAAGAGGGGGCTGTAATAACCCAAGGTTGTTAATTACCATTTAATAATTTTATTAACTTCAAATCTCTTCCATCAAATTTTAATTATTCATTAAAATCAACTTCCAAAGTCTTGGTCAAATTTGGAATTTAAACGAACAAAACCCTAATTTTGGGTAATTCCTAAAATCAAGAAAATGAGGAAATTAATTTGACCTCAGATTAAAATATTGGACTTCGCCATTGCAATCCTCACACCCAAATTAGCTTGTGGTGAAATTTTGATGAGTCTTGGAGATAGTCAACATTTCTTGATTATTTTATTATATTTTCAAAAATCTGATAAATCAAATAATTAATATGACTTCCGATTAAAATTCTGACTTCATTTTTGAGTCTGTTACCCTTACTTTAGAAAAAAATCAACTTTTCAAAAATTGGTTTGGAAATATATTATCATATAATTTTAATTAAATAAAACTTCTAAATTAATCAAATAAATCCATATATATATATATATATATATATATATGTATACATAACTACACTTAACCCTAATAGCCGCATATCCACTGCCATAAAATGCATGCGATATGTTCCCGTCCCGAGAACCCTCTCCATCGCTATCCCTCGAGCGAGCGAGATGAGAGGCGACGACGCGTGGCTCGTGCCGCTACCCTCGCCGATATGAGGCCTCGTCAAGGATCGGATCGACATCGCCTCATCTAGTGGTATGGAGATAAGCCGACACTATCTCCTTATTTATAGAAACCACATCTCCTCGATTTTGTAGGGGCTTGGCAAGTTTCTGAAACAGTGTAAAGCAAAGGATCTCCTAAACCCTAGCAACTTCCTCACGACATCTTAAAAGGTACTTCATCCGATTTTTCCCCATCATTTGTTATTTGCATAAGATCAGTGGAATGCGTTTTGAGATATAGTCTACTTCAATATAATCTGTAGTGTCTGTAACTAAAAGAAATTGTAGGATGAATGGCATTTGATCAAATAGCTGAAGAATTTATAAGTATTGCATTACATTTCTAAGAATAGATTTTAATTAATAGAAAGGTAAATTTTATCATTATATTAGTATCAATATTATCTGTAAATTATAAGGAATTACTATGTTCCCTCTTTGTGATGTTACTTTAAGAAGAAAAACAAATATGTGCTAGCTTTAGTATCTAATCTCAGATCGATGTTCTCTTTAACTTCTTGTTGGGTTCATTTGTTACTGACACTTCCAAATTGCAGTTACAATAGAACTGAGCACATTTTTATGCATTTTAATATGTTAGAATATATTCTTCTTGAAACAAGTTCCAAAATAAAAATTTTAATGAATGTTGAGAGACAATTCCGGGTTGAAGATTTTATTATCTGATGGAAACTGATTAGAGTTAAACTTTGATATTTCAGAGCTATGTAAACAGAGTATGAGTACAAATTGAAATGAATATGTGGTAGTCCAATTATACAATTGGTTGACAATACTAAGTATTATCTACATATGCTGTAAGTTTAAGAATATTTTTTATGTGAACTGTCCAATGCAATCATTGATAAAGAATTGGCATATTGATGAAGGATTCAATTCAAATGTGTTGAAAGCTATTCTTACAACAGATATTGTTATGTGCACAAATGGTTCATGCTTAATATAAAAGATAAAATGAAGAAGAGATTATCATGAAAATTTCTCCCAAGTTCTTTTCTCTTATATGTTTTTAATGGGTTTTGTTTTTGCTGTTATTTTAAGCATAGGAGTTTAATGTGCAAGATTTTTATGTTATACTTTAATAGATAACATTTTATGAATTTTTCTACTTATTTAAAAATGATGAGAACTGAACTTTGTTGTTCTGGGAAGAATAGTTATTTTGTTCAGTCAAATTCAAACCTCTAAAATATATGCATTTACATATTGACAAAAGCTTATATGATAGTACACATACATACAAATAGACAAATTTATGTATATATGCTTTAATCATTAATGCAGAACGTGTTAAAATGGAATAACTTCCTATGTAAAAATATCTTTCACGCAACTCGTCTACTTTATCATAATACTTATGCATTTCATTTTTTTTTTAAAATTAATTCTCTTACTTCAATATGATCATATGGGTTATTTATTATTACTGAACACGAAGCATGCTCTTCTCTTCTAGTGATAATCGATACAGGTTCTTTTGATTTATTGTTTTCTACTATCAATTAATAAATAATAAAAATTGTACAAAATATTGGACCCTACTGAAAATTTTGGCAATTATAGTTATTAAATCCGGATAGTCTAAAGATTTGTATACAAGAATTTAGAACTACAGTCATTAGTCTCAATTTGGATTATATGAACATATTGAAAATTGTTTAATATGATTATATCTATGTTTTTAGACTTTTGTTGCTCAAGTCTTAAATTGCAGCATATAGTTGAAAATATTGTTTCTCTGCTGAAATTTGGATCAATATTTAATTCTAAACATTCATTTAGTGGCAATTAATAAGTATTTGTGAATTGGAGTAAAGAAGGTATATAAAGATTTAATGGCAGCCCTATGTAAGGAGATGGTATATTTATGTTTTCAATCATTTTATTCTTGGATGAATTTCAGTTTTATAATGGTAACGACTTTTAGTTCATTCCATTTGCTCTTTTTCCTTACTAATGATTCATTCGAAAATCTATAATGTACTTAAGGATAATGTTGTTTTAGACCAAAATATACACTTACGTCTTAACGGATTACTTTTGATGGTTTGATAATCTTTGATTAGAAAGTTTCTATTAATCTTTCATTTTTTTTTTTGATTTATATGCCTTAATATTGATTTTAACATTTGCTTACTTAGCTTAAATAATTGGAGAATCCATGTGATGTTTTGAACATTATCTAGTAGCCCTTATTGCATCAATCTTGGGTTGGTAATTTGTTTAATTTTTCTTATTTAAAGATGTTCATTGGCTTGCAACATTATTGAGAAAATTCCTCCTCACTTCAAATTACTGATTTGTTCTTTATTATTTATTTGTTATGCATTGTACATTTCTTATTGCTATATGTAACGGCTGTATTCATTAACAAAAGCATAAGATAGAGCATTTGAATGTAGCAACTGTATTCATTTTCTAAAATAGCACTATAAAATAGCCATTTTCTTTTTATGTAGCATGCATTGATCATTTTATTCTAGAATTTAGTGTGAATTTTAACCATTCAAAAGCATTGCTATTTATGTCTCGCACTAAAGTTTTCATATTTACATCTTACACCTAAGTTTCAATTGTACTCTACCCAAGCTTTATCATTGCAACTAAATTAGTCTTATAAATTTTTGTTGGTATATGAAATTCCACCCATGATGCAAAGTTAGATGCTATTTTTGAAATTATTCAATTTAGGTGTTAGATATGTAATACTTGGATGTTTGAGTGTTTGGTAGCAATTATTACTAGAATTTAAGTTGCAGATCATTTTTTATATAAGTTGAAATTATTTTTTTAAGATTCCATACTGCTCTAGCAAGATTAACAGATGTATCAGTTAAACAAGTTCTAACAGCTTCTTGAAAGATTCATATGTTGCCATTAATATTAAAAAAGATTAAATGCTTTTATTTCCTTATAAGGTAAGGATAGTTGTTGTCATGAATAAACATATTTCTTTCCTTATGAACTGTTCATAAAAATAATGTTGAACATCATGAATATAATTGGTTTTCTTGAATAATCGTTTTAATGCCGAACTCCTAGCCAATTGATAGCAATGAAATTATGGTACTATATGCTCATGTTAAAAATAATTATTTTGGCACATACGGAATTTAGTTAGAATTTAAGTCCATTTTCTTTTTAGGACGTTGCATATATCTTTCTGCTATGAAATGTTATTAAGAGGGCATAATAAATCTGATAAGTTTCTAGAATTGTGATGTTCATTTAATTATACAATTATACAAATTGCTGGGATGATAACTCAATGAATTATATTTTACATCCCAATAGGATTTCTTTTATATAGTTATTGAGAATGCACATTAAAGTGGTTAAATTTGCTGCAAAAGCACAAGTCATACATTTTAGATCATGTTATTCCTTTTTGTTGCTCTTAATTATTTAGGATTATTGCAGCTTTATTTATAACAATTGTTGTAATTGTTATCATATCAAAATGAATAAGTGCTGTCGCCATTTATATTATGAAATTCAAATGCTGTATCTACCTTATACAACTGCTGCCATTTATTTTGTACAAATGCTGCCATTTATTTTATACAAATGCTGTCATTTATATGGAATTCAAATGCTGTCATCTACATTATACAAATGCTAATATGAATTGAAACCACATAATGGATCGATTGATATTGATATTGAAATTTTTTATTATTATTATTTAAACAAGTACAAAGGAGACCATGCTAAAATTTTTAGAATTGGAATCTCATATTATTATCTTAAATTATTGAAAGACATCATTCTTCATTATTCCTTTTTGTTGTCATATCATAATTTGGATGGCCTATAAATATGGGCAACCATTGTGAATATGAGGTCATTAGAATAAAAATCAATATAAAATAATGGATATCACATGGTTTTACAAATACTTTGATTAAATCATTGTACTGCAATGCATTAAGCTTAAAACCTTGATTCATACGAAAAAGATTATTGTGCATAAATAATGTTTTATAAAATATTTCAGAGGGGTCTAATGGAGGATTTAGTGCAGCTGTCATTTGACTGGGCAAGGCTATTGGAGTATCTAGAGACCACATAATTCCTTTGAGGGGATTGTGTGTGTTTATTTTGACCCCACTTACAGATAAGTTGAGTAAACGTACTCAACTCTTCATTTATTCTGCGCCCACAGAACGAAATTACAAGATAAATAAATTATAAATTGCATTTTCTCACAATCTCATTGATTATGAATGATATATTCAGTCTTGAGACTGAAAAAATTTTCCATGAGTAAATCTTTCATAAATTTATACTGTGCAGAATTTCATATATACAGTTCCATTTTCACACTGCTTCTTACTTAGCATACAAATCCATTTGAACATATTCATGTTTTCCTTCAAATTGCAAATAATTCAAATGCTACTAACATAATTATTGTAGGATTGGAAAAAAATAATATAGCATTATGAGCAAACCTTCTTACATACCCTTATTACCATTTTCATGCTTATTGCACCGCTATTTCCTTAAATTGTAATGTGATATCCGCTTAATTAATGTTTAGCATACTTTTAAAATGTACTTAGATTTTTAGTCTAACCACATTTTTCTTTTTTGGCTATGCCCTACCGTATTTAAAAACCAAAATACTGTAGATCAAGAGCAAGGAGCAGGACCTGCAGTTAAAGAAGAACTCTTGCAATAACTGGGAGAAGTTAATTTATTTTTATAGCTTTATGTGAGAATTAACTATATGAATAAACATTTGTAAATTTAAATATTTTATAATGTGTAAACTATTCTTTCATATCAGTTGTAAATTCATATTATAAATAATGAATGTTTGAGTTAGAATAATTGAATGTCCTTCTTCTCCCCATAGATCCATATAGTATAAGATAGTATTAAATGTTGAGTTAGAATCTCCTAACTCAATATTAAACACTACCGTAACACTAATTGTTAGATTATTAAATTTTAATCTAATAGTGAGGCGTTACAATTTTGTCACCTTAGCTACTTATGTCACTAAGATATTTTCTGCCATAGCCTCTTATGACGCAAGGAAATTTTGTCACTTTAGCCACTTATGTCGCTAAGAATCCTTTTGATTTCAACAGGCTAGATTTAGCCCTTATATGTATGGTAGTTATTACACAATTTATATTATTTTACTTATATTTTATTTTTGATTTCAGTTTACTTTTACTTCAGTCAGCTATTTTACTTACATTACTTATATATTATAGGATACTAGACTTATTGTTGCTTACTTATATGTACCACAGTTAGTTTATTTTTTTTTAAATTTATATATGTCATATGATCATGAGCATGTTTAGGATGTAATCTTTTTTTTAGTATTTTATTTACTTTATCTATTGTGGCGCCCCACCCCTTAATCCACAAGAATTAAGTCAAGGGGTGGTGTGTCACTCTAGCTAACCCTTCACTTATAATTAGATTAGGATGAAATCCACAATCCACATAATAAGGGAAGGAGTAAGCATAGAATCAAACCTGCAATCACTATCTAAGTAAATATACAGAGTGCGGAAGTGATTTTTAATATATATATAACATCCAAGCATCACAACATGAGTATAAGGAAACGTATCTCAGAACATAAGTATAAAATCTAAATGCGCAGTCAACAGTACCTGTATTATTACATCATTTAATAGTTTTAATAGAAGAAAGTGCAAATACACTCATCCTCACATATAAAATAAAAGGGCTAAATAGCGACTTCTTCCACAAGCTCCTCCTCTGGGTATTGCTCCACTCCTAACTCCTGCTCATCTAACTGAAGAGGGTCTGCCATTGTCGGTTTCACAATGTAAGGCCCCAGTCAAAAAAAGAAAAATCTGGTTAGACAATTATCTAAGTACATTTTAGGCTGATAAATTTTTATACATGTTAAGTAATATCACCATTCTATAACATCTAGGCAACATATGTATAAAGGAGCAGCAAGCAATACAAGAGAAAAGGGGAAGCTATAAATTATCATTTATAACTTAAGCAAAATGAGAGGCTAAGACATGCCTCACATGCGAGCTAAACAAGGTAAGGCATATAAATATACATAATCAAATAAGTGCTGTGAGAAAATGTTACATCCTAAATATGCTGGTTATCAAAAGAAACATGCCAATTAAAATAAAACAACTCAGCAGTGGTAAGTATAAATAGCGGCAAGATTCTAACATCCTAAATATATATAAAAGCAGTACAAGTAAATAGCTGACTGAATAAGAATACTGAAAGGTAACCAAATATCAACTGCATATAAACATATGCGTACAATCTGCCATACAGAAAAGAGCTAATCTAGCCCACCAGAAAGGCTGAAGGTTCTTAGCACCAGTACGACTAGGGCGGATCCTAGCACCAGTACGGCTAAGGCATCAACAGCATAATCGAAGGATCATAGCACCAGTACGGCTAGGGCGGATCCTAGCACCAGTACGGCTAGGGCACCAACGGTGTGCCCCTAGTGTCAACAAGGAGACTAGGCAAATAGCACACAACAAACAAAGGCCTTCCCCTAGTGACATAAGTTGACTAGGCAGTCAGAAGGCAATACTGAGAGGCAGCTCAAACGCATCAAATTATTATCTTCCCGTTAATCACTTTAATATTTTTAAAAGGAATCTAAGGAGTCTTCATATTTTCCTAACATTTTATTCATGCATCAAAGAATCTTATGTGATATGCTCAAGGAAATATGGCACAAAAATCAAGAAATGCGTAAGCAACAAAGTATCAAAGTAAGCAAGGGACTCTACTAAACATGGTGATATCATTTGTTTTCTACTCAACCATTCTAACTATTCCAAGTTACACAAGTTCAGGATCACCATTTTCCTACTATCGAGTGTAACTTAGAAATTCGTCCTTATAAGTTAAAAAGGATTAGAACTGATTATGTTCTAATCTAATTCAATCAGATAGACGACTATGAGTTAAATCAATAAATCATATGTCCTAATTTTATGAATTTAGATGTTCTAGCTCAGATCTGATCAAGATCTTCTAAACATATAGATTATGGATTAAACACTACAAGATTTAGGTTTAATCATATAATCCAAAGAGGATAAGACCTAAGTTCTAAGTTTTATTCTATAAGTGATCTACTAGTAAGGCAAATCCTATTAAGTAATCAAGCTTAATAGGATGAATCTCCTATCTTAAATTTAAGGTTAAAAGACAAAATAATCAGAATAAGTTATAAAATAAAAGAAAAGTCTAGAAATTAATAAAAATAAGGTTTCACCCATTGGGTAACCCAATTTACCCAGTGAATGAACTCTAACCTATGATCTAGTCCTAGTCTCAGGAAAGGTCCTTATGGTGTAGTGTTAAAGACTTAGAAGAATCCTGAAATCTGATCTAAGGGTTTGATTTCACTCACTTAAATGTCATTAAGATGATTATAATATTAGTTTTAGTGTTTTGGAATGTTAATTAGAGGTTATGGGTGCTTAATCCAATCTTAGGGAAAAATGACCATTTTGCCATTACTATATGGGTCAAAAAGTCAACTTTTGACTTATGGGTCAGAATTGAATCCTCTGAGTTCCAACTAATTCCTTACAATCTAACTTGAAGATAGACAGTAAGTACGCCTAAATTGGACTCCAAACGGTCAAATTATGACCAAAATAAGGCCAGGGATAATTTGGTCATTTGCCTATATTTCTAGGGTTCAAATCCTAAACTTTATTTTATTTTATTGATGACATTAGAATTCTAAACTAGTTAGCACCTTGAATTTTCCAATTTGGAGTTGATTTGATTAAGTTATGACTATTTGAAGTCTAGGGGCATTTTGATCATTTTTCACTAAGAATTTTAGGGTTGACTTTTTGTCCTGATGTCCAAATAGGAAACTAATACTACTACAGTGATGAGGCCACTCTCCAAAGCATTTTAAGACCCATATTGACTATGTTCTGATAATTGGTTAAAAAGTTATGAGGCTCTAAAGAGGTCCTAAAATGTTACATCGTTATGCGTATCCAAAAATTAATTTTTACATTATGTTACTTGATTCCTTATATTTTTCTGAATATTTTGAGACTTATATTGGCTATATTTGAATTATCCTATAAAAAGTTATTGAACTTTTAAGATTTACTATTCAAAAATACAATTTGAATTAATTTACTATTCATTTATTCAAATTAAATTATTTTACTATTCATTCCTAAAGTTTAGATATATGGTTTTTGAATTTATTAATCCTTAATTAATCTGTGATTAATTAGATTTAATTATTAATTAACATTAATTAATTAATTAATTAAATTATATTTATTATTATTTTTAGTGTTGAAAAGTTATTAGTATTAATTACTATTTAATTAGTCTTAATTATCTGTTAATATCTAATTAAGAATAATTAATTATATTTTACTATTTAATAGTAATTAATTATTCTAATTACTGTTAAGGTTAAATTAATATTAAATTAACTCTAATTAATCTCTTAATTACTAATTACAGTTAATTAATTCTAATATTTACTGTTTAAAAGTAACTAACACTAATTCTAATTTAATTAACTATTAACTGCAATTAATTAATCACTAACAGCAATTAACTAATTTAATTAACAGACAGTGGGCCCACTAGACACGTGGCACTGTGGGCCCCACGGAAAGGCTGAGTCGGCTCAGGTGACTGGGCAGCGGGCCCCACATGATATGTGGCACTGCCAGAGGCTGCCACATGGCACTGTGGGCCCCACAGGGAGCCGAAACGCCATGGGTGACCGAGCAGTGGGTCCCACTTGACACGTGGCGGGCCCAGAGGCTTCCACGTGGCACTGTGGGCCCCACGGGGGAGCCGAAGAGCCGCGCGTGCTCGGCGCGTGGGCCCCACGGGACACGTGGCGGGCCCGGAGGCTGTCACGTGGCGCAGTGGGCCCCACGGCCGAAGCCGAAGAGCCGCGGGCTCGGGAAGTGGGCCCCCACATGACACGGGGCGTGTGCAGTGGCTGCCACTTGGCGCGGTGGGCCCCACGACCGAAACCGAAAGGTCGCAGGCTCAGCGTGTGGGCCCCCACGTGACACGTGGCGGGCCCGGAGGCTGCCACATGGCGTAGTGGGCCCCATCTGAGGCTTACGCGGACCCGACGCGGTCGGGTCGGGCTCAGGTCGACCAGGCCCGACCCGGACTTCGTCTCCCTCGCGGAGACGCCCGAGGGCGCCGGGCTAGGGCACGGCTTTTGCCGGCCTTCCCAGCGCTGGACCACCTCGGCCCGCACCGCCGACGGTAGCCCTCGACAATGCCTACACATCAGTGGGCGGACCTTCGCCGGAGGTGGCTGGGATCGGCGGCAAATCGAAACCCTAGTTTCTAGGGTTACGGCTGACGGTTTCTAATGTGGACCCTAGCTTAATTGCTGACGATCCGGTTGGGCTAGCCTAGATCGGATCCGATGGATCGTCAATCAGGATCGTGGAATAACACTTCGATGGTTAAATTGCAATAATTGAATGCAAGATGAGGGAGATCGGGGTACCTGAGTTTCGATGGCTGGACGACTTGATCGCTGCGGGGCTCGGGTTTCGCAAAACCCGAAGCCCCGAGCTCGCCTGAGGTCTTATAAGACGTCAAGCAACCTTGCCGAGGTCGGGGGAGGCACTGGGGTGGCCGCGCGGGGCGGCGGAGCGCCGCGTGGCGCGCGGGACGGAGCCGTCGAGGATGACGCCTCCATAGCTGTTGGATCCGGGCCCGATCCAACGGCTGCGATGGCGCCGTCTGGATAGACGGCCCCGTCAACTACAGTTGACGGTAAGTTAAATACTTAACGGCACGCCGTTAAGTATTAAAATAATATTATTATTATTTTATTTTTTTTTCCAAAAATTTTGAACATGTTTTTCCTAGCTAATTGAGGGGTGAGGAACGCAATGACGAGGTCAGATTTTCGATCCGATGAGTATTTTGATTCATCGATTTCCGGGGTATTTTTATTATTAAAATATTCGTCGAAATTTCGACGACTTCCGATTAACACGAAAACTTCACCCCAAGCTAATTTGGGATCAATGAACGTAATGGTGGTGTCTGTTTTTCGATCGAAGATCAATTTAGATAGGTCAAATTTTGGGTTTTCTGGATTTCCCAGAAATCAGGATTCGATCCATTGGACTGCTAATTCGGACTAGGTCTTAGAGGTTGACTCCAATTGACCTAATTAACACTTAAGACTATACTTAAGACTTAGGATTGGTCCTAATTAACTTTAGTAATAACTTGGATTGTTACATCTATACATGTATGTCTAGCCTTATTTTTAGCTCACTTTTGAGGTATGTCTTTTGCCTCATTCTTGTTTAATTATAAATGCTTAATTTATAACTTACCACTTTTCATGGTATGCTTGTTGCTCCTATGTTATTTTCTTTTACTTTTAAGTTTAGGAAAAATAGTGATATTAATAAATATATAACAAATTTCAACTTAAAATGTACTTGGACAATTTGTGAGAATGAGTGATATCTTTTTATATTCATTTTAAACTTTAAGTAAATTTTGTAATAATACAGGAACCCTTGAGATTGCGTTTACTTTTTTGTACTGTTATTCCTGAGCTATACTTCTCATTTTGTCTCTCATTTTAATTATGGTGATGTGAATGTATGTTCTACTATATACTTTTTATGCTTTCACACTCTGTACTTATATTGATTTAGTAACTGATATTATGTATTTATTCTGTGCACACCCTTCTCTTATCAGTGGATTGTGAATCTTACTGATAAGTGAGGGATTTTTTGTAGTGGCACACCACCCCTTAAGTCTAATATTGTGGATTAAGGGGTGGGGCACCACACCCCGTTCAAACCCAAGTCTTCCGCAAGCCGTCAATCAGGTACTCACATTGATCCCTCATCCTTTCATTCCAATGTTGGATTGCTATTTTGAACCCTTATTCTGCTCAATAGATCAAAGGATGATTGCGTCTGATCGGGTTTAACATAATCTAATCGATTGAATTTTGAACTTTATCCATAGTGATGTATAGTAATAACCCCTGAATCCCGTCATAGATGCAGTTAAGGTTTGTGTTTGACGGAGCTACCGATCGTCTCAGTCTCTGATCTGCCTACCATTGGGGAGCTCTCACCAAGACCTCTCTTTTGCCATGCGAGCCAGCGCTAACTGCTGCCAACAAAGTAAAAAAATGAAAGTAAGCAAGGTGAAGCTAAAAGCAAAAGTAACTACAACTACTGTAATAAATCTGATCCTAACATGATTATGATCACATTAAAATATGTTGATTATAAAAGAACACAAGTACTGAATATAACAAGAAATTCTAACATTCTAAACATGCCAATATATATAGCTAATCCATAAGAGTATACATACAACATGCAGATTGATATGAAAAAGAAAGACCACTGAGACATGTGGCAAAATGCAAAATAATCAATGCACTGTAAAGCCACTGAGATATATGGCAAAGCAAGCAAGTACTGTAAGAAAGACCACTGAAACATATGGCACAGCAAGCAAAACTAAAAACTAGACTAGAGTAGCAGTAAGCCTAAGATATAGTACTTCCATACCAAACAATAGGCCATATAGGGCCTCTGAACTGAGAGTTCAACTATAACCATCCTAGACATCCAATATGCTAGGCCTGAGTTGAACTCATAGAATAAGTCTATAACCATCCTATACATCTAATATGCTAGGCCTGAGATTATTCAATAATAATACAATAACTGAAGAGGCAGACTAAGCTAGGACATACGATATGCCTTAAAAACACTAACTTAGGATGTATCATCCATATCCTAGGTTCTTCTATTATGATCAAGAAATAAGGCTCAATATCCAAGGTATGCCAAGCTATCAAGTTAAAGTAAGCAAGAGATTCAATCTAGACTTATGTGATATCTATTGTTGTCTAATTTGTCCAATCTAACTATTCTAAGAAGATACAAGTTTAGGATCTCCAATATCCAGCAATCGAGTAGAATCACAGATTTACGATCTTAAAGTTAATATTAGAACTTAGCAAGTCCTAACTCAGAATTATATGATGACTATAAGGTTTAAACAAATGAATTACAGCCTAATTATTAATATTTTTCTCTCTTACCCAAATCTTGATTAAGTAAATCAAGATTTAAGGATTTTGGACTTAAACTCCACCTTGGTGTTCAAATCCTAAATCCAAGGTGATGTCTTAATAAGGATCTAGGGTTCATACTTAATACCCAAGTTATAGATAAAGAATCCTATAAGTTAAAAGATCCAAGAGCTAAGAACTTAGTGAAAGGCTACTCTATTGATTTTAAGATAAAATAATTAATTAAGAACTTGAGAATCTAAGACCTGTATCCAATCTTTTAGGATAATTTCATTATCCTATAGATTGAATCAATCCTATACCCACATGGAAGGCTTCAAAATATTCAAACAATAAATCATTTAAGGAACTTCAGTTAGAGATAGTTTAATACCCTGGGATCAATCGGGTTAGGTTCCTAGATGGATAAGGGAGCTAGATGACATCCAGAGGCATTAATTGCAAGCTTAAATGAGCAAAATGAGCTTACACAGCTCAGTGGGAAGAGGCAGTACCTGGGAGGGGAATGCAGGCATGGCCGAGGAGACTTAGGTGCAGCTCGAGCTTCCTGAAGAGTGCCACAAGCTAGCAGGGCGTCTGAACACGAGACACGCACCCTCTATCAGTTGTTCGCAGCTTCAGAAGTTCTAAAAATTGCCAAGCAGAAGGGGACTCCAATAGGCCTTCAGCCAAATAATTAAGGATTCACAATGATCAAAGGGGCTCACTGTGAAGTCTTAAGGGTATTTATAGGCTCTAGGGAGGTCCAGGGTGGCTGCCGAGGTCGGGAGCCATGCTTAGGCTTGGCCCAAGGGTGCTCCCTCAATTTCTTAAATTGCCATGGACTGGGCCTCAGCCTTGCCTGGGTGTGCTAGGGAGACGAGGGCAAGGTCACAATAGCTTCCCTAAAATGGCACATGAGTGGCAGACCTACTTGAGGACGTGGCTGTACGGGGAGGATTCGGCTGTTGGGCGCGAGCTGAGGAGGAAGACGATCCACAATCGCGGGGTCGCCAGGACTGTCTGATGGATCACCAGTTGATGTGGAATGGCTCTGATCTCCTGACATCTAACGTCTGCATGAGGAGGCTGGATCGACCGTCGAATCGGTCCCAAGGATTGAACGGGCGATCGGGGATTAAGACGATTACTTGAATGCCGTCGAATTAGAATATCGGAACCACGGAATGGTCGAGATGAGGAGGGCTTGATCGAAGGTGCGAGCTGTTGGATCGAATCTGCAGGATGGACCGCCCGGATGGCACCCGCAGTTTGGGGTCAGCCGACCGTTGGAGGGATAGTGGATTTGCAATTACAAATTATTTAGAACCCTAATTTGTAATTAACCCAAATTAAATTAAATCTAAAATGTGTCTAAATAATCTCCAAAAATTCCCAAAATTTTACCCTTAGTTATTTGGGGATGGGGAATTCAAAAATGAAATCAAATTTTAATTTGGAGATCAAATTAATTTAGATATTTTCTAGGGCTCAATAATTAGGCAAAAATACCAAAATTTATAATTTAGCTTCGATTGATTCCCAACTCCTAGGGTTAGGTTTAAATAACCCATTAAGTATAATGGAATAAAAGTCAAAGCTTCATTTAGCTTAATTAATCTAGTTTTAGCTAATGTAATAACTAGGGTTGTTACAAACTCTCCCACTTAAGAATGATGTCGTCCCCAATATCACTTAAGTGAAGAAAGTTCTACTGGAACAAAAATTTAAATGCAACAAAAGGGAAAGAAGAGAACCATACATGGGCTTGCAAAGCGCTGTGGATATTTATTGCGCATATCCACCTCTTTCTCCCAAGTTGATTCTTCTAAAGATCGATTCTTCCACTGAATTTTGACCATAGGAATTGAACGGTTCCTTAGCTGCTTCTAATCACGAGATAAGATTCTGATAGTTTCTTCAGCATAAGAAAGATCAGGTTGAATCTCTACTGCTGGAAGTTGAACGAGGTGAGAAGGGTCTCTGAGACATCTTCTTAATGACGATACATGAAATACATTATGGATAGCTACGAAGTCATTAGGAAGATTTAACCGGTAGGCAGATGATCCTACTTTGGCCAAGACCTTAAAAGGTCCAATATAGCGGGGACAGAGTTTCCCTGCTATGCCAAATCTGTAGACACCCTTCATTGGACTGACCTTTAAATAAGCAGACTCTCCCATATTGAATTCCAGGAGATGATGACGAGAATCATGATATTTGCTCTAACGATCTTGACTGAACGAATTCTCTGCTGAATTAATTGAATCTTGCTGTTGGTCTCTTCAACTAACTTTGATCCAAAAAGTTGAACGCTTCTTGTTTCCGACCAAGCTAGCAGAGTACTGCATCTTCTACCATACAATACTTCATAAGGAGCCATTTTAATACTGGCTTGAAAATTGTTATTGTTGGCAAATTCCACTAACAGGATGTGATCTTCCCAGGAACTGACAAAATTAAGAATACAGAGTCTAAGTAAATCTTCCAATACTTGATTCACTCTTTCAGCCTGACCATCAGTTTGAGGATGAAAAGCTGTACTCATGGCTAGAGTAGTACCTAGATCTTGATGCACAGCTTGCCAAAACTTAGAAGTAAATCTGCTATCTCTATTGGATACGATTGATTTCGGAATCCCATGCAATCTGATAATTTTCTTGATATAGAGTTTTGCTAACTTCTCTATAGAATCAGTTTGACGGATAGGAAGAAAATGCGGTGATTTTGTCAAACGGTATACTATCACCCAGATTGCATCGGCACCAGATTTAGCGCGAGGCAATCCTATAACGAAATCCATAGATATATCGAACCACTTCCATTCAGGAATTTCTAACGGATGCGGAAGACCACCTGGTCTTTGGTGCTCGGCCTTTACTAGATTACAGGCATGGCATTTAGCCACAAAGTTGGCTACATCTTTCTTCATACCGGGCCACCAAAATGATTGCTTTAGATCCTGGTACATCTTCGAGCTGCCTGGGTAAATATGATACCCATAATTATGGCCTTCAATTAACACTTCACGGTGCATGGACTTGATAAATTACACAATTTCGCAACTGCAGATCATGACGAAGACCACCTTCAATATCTGTCTTAAACTTCTGATAATTATCATCTTTGGTCTGTGAGGTAGAGACATCTCCATGGAAAGTGGGTTCCACGTTGATATTTACTAAAAGCGAACTTAGCATATCACCACTAACTGGAACAATTTCGAGCTTACAAAATTCTTGTTCTAAGGAACTGGAGGCAATTATAGATGAAAAGGTAGCACGACGAGCATCAACCACCATATTGGCTTTTCTCGAATGATACTGAATACTGAGATCATAATCACTGATGAGTTCTAACCATCTTCTTTGACAACAACTTAATTCTCTTTGAGTGAAGATGTACTTCAAGCTTTGATGATCGGTGAAAATCAAACACTGCACTCCATATAAATAGTGACGCTAAATCTTTAAAGCAAAGATCACAGCGGCAAGTTTGAGATCATGAACTGAATAATTTTTCTCATAGGGTTTTAACTGACGGGAGGCGTAAGCGAATCACCTTACCCTCTTGCATTAATACACAACCTAAACCAATTCCAGAGGCATCGGTGTATACCTGATAATTTAAACCTTCCTTGGGTAGAACAAGGACTGGAGCGGTGGAGAGTGCATCCTTCAGTGTTTGAAATGCATCATCTCATTCAGTACTCCATATGAATGGAACAGCTTTCTGGGTTAACTTAGTCAAAGGCGAAGCGATCTGGGAGAAGCCTTTAACAAATTTTCTATAATATCTAGCTAATCCCAAGAAACTTCTAATATCAGTAACAGACTTAGGTTGAACCTAGTCCTGAATAGCGCTCACTTTACTCTAATCTACACGAATACCTTGGGCATCGACTACATGTCCCAAGAACGCAATGGACTTAAGCCAAAATTCATACTTAGAGAATTTGGCATACAACTGATGTTCATGCAGAGTTTCTAGCACCAATCTCAAGTGTTCTTCATAATCTTCCAAGGTTTTAGAATAAATGAGCATATCATCGATAAAGACGATCACGAATTTGTCTAAGTATGGCTTAAGAATTCGCTGCATCAAATTCATGAAGATTGATGGCGCATTAGTGAGTCCAAAAGACATCACTAAGAATTCAAAGCCATAACGAGTACGGAAAACGGTCTTTCCTACATCGTCATCTTTTACTCGCAATTGATGATATCCAGACCTTAAGTCAATCTTGGAGAATATGACAGTTCTGGATAGCTGATCAAATAAATCATTAATTCTAAGCAATGGGTATTTATTTTTTATAGTGAATTTATTTAGTTCACAATAATTTATACACATACGCATAGATCCATCCTTCTTTTTCACAAATAAAACTGGTGTGCCCGAAGGAGACATACTTGGCCTAATAAAGCCCTTACTCAAAAGTTCTTGCAATTGCTCATTGAGCTCTTGAAGTTTCTTAGGTGCCATTCTATAAGGTGCTGTGGATATAGGCTAGGTACCAAGGATTAATTCAATAGAGAACTCCACTTCTTTTGAAGGAGGTACCCTAGGTAGATCTTCCGGGAATACGTCGGCGAATTCTTTAACTACTTTACAGTCAGAGAGAGGGATACTTTCTTTTGTTTCACCCATCACAGTGACTAAATAAGCATCACAACCCTTACCAATCAACTGTTCAGCTTTAATTGCATTTATTAACGATAACTGTGTACTGGTTCTTCCTACAAATGTTTCAGACTTGCCCTAGGAATGGAGAGTGACCTTCTTCTTAAGGCAGTTTATCACGGCGTTATTATCACCGAGCTAATTCATCCCAAGGATGATATCAAAGTTTGCTAATGACAGGATGATTAATTTAGAGTGAAAGTCATTACCATTTATTGGTATTTGGATATTACAAAACTTCTGAGCACTTAGTTGGGCTCCAAATGGAAGTCCAACACTCAAAAATTTGGCTAAGTTATATGAGTGTAGCTTAAGGATGTTGGCAAATCATTTAGAGATAAACGAATAACTAGCACCAGTATCAAATAATACGTTAAAAGGCTGGTCATTGAAATAGAGAGTGCCTAATTCATATGAATTACATTAACAACTTGCAAGAATTTAAAGTACATAAATGCAATTGTCGAAAGAGGAGTTTAGAGATGTGTACCTAAAACCATATTATTATTCTTTGCGGCTTCGATAGGTGTTAAGGCATAGACTCGCGCAGGACCAGCCGGACAATTATTGGTCTGCCTCTTGAGATAGTTCTGAGAGTTAGGAGCTGGTGACTGTGCTGGAGCAACTTCAGATGCAAGTGCTGGCATTATAGCCAGATTTGTTCTCTCCGGTTCAGCGAAGTTGCTCTGAACACTTGCTTCTTCTGATAGGGCTTCATTGGAACTCCATCCACTATTTTCGTGTGGTCACAATGGTAGAACCTGTGGCCTATGCACCCATAATTGTAGCACTTCTGGCCAAAGTGGTAACACTTGCCATACGGATGAGGCTTGGTACAGCTTTGAATTTGTTTGGCAGTCGGTGCAGCTTCTAGTTGATAGACCTTCACAGGATTAGATCCGTGTCTCTTGAAGTTTCCCTACGGGTTCAGAGTCATTTGCTCTTTTTGTTTGAGATCCCCTTCAGATTGGTGATGCTCAATCACTTTAGCCGTTTCTACTAGCTTGAAGAAGCTAGTCAGGCAGAGCGGCACGATCTGATTCTTCAGTGAATCTTGGAGTTCACAGAAAAAGCGGTGGCACTTAGCTTCGAACCAACCTACCAAATTCCCTTTTATATTCAGCAACCGAATGACTCCCTTGAGTTAACCTTATAATCGCGTCTGCAATAATGTTTTGTGTAGATGGGGGAATGAATTCAGTTTTGAAGGATTCGACGAACTCATCCCATGGGATGTCCTCCAATTCATAGTCAACAAACTTGGTGTTTCGGACCTCCTCCCGCCAATATTCTGCTTCCACATGAAACAGACGTGTAGCGAGACAGACAACTTCTGAGTTCAGGATCTGCAGACTAATGAGATCCCTTTCCACGGCCTTCAGCCAGTCGGCTGTATCCATTGGTGACAAATTCTCACCAAAGGTTGGAGGTCTTAACCTCAAGAACTTGTGATGGAGATTATCCATCGAGTGATGGAAAGAAGAAGCAGGTTGTGGGGCAGGGACAACAACAATGGCTGGAACAGAACGATCACTCAGCATCTTCTGCATGACGATCGCTTGTTGGGCTTGGTTCTCCAGCAAGGTTGGTACCATTGCCCGCAAATGAGCCACTTCGTCGGTAGAACTACTGGATGCGGCAGTGTTCTTGATAGGAGTAACGGTAGGTGGTGATCCATGATTCATTCTATTTAAGTAATAAAAACCATGTCTTAGAATTTTATTGAATGAAAACAGTCGATATATATCAAAAATTTTCATTACTTGCTGAAATAAAGGATTACATAAGATTTAGAAAATGTCAAGAAGCATATTCTACTAGAATCATGTAAGCCAAAAGATAACAATTGTCCTGACTAACAATCAAATATCCTTAATATACTCAGCCCTAAATGCCATACAAAAGTCCTCAAAAATCACTTCCTGCGCTTCCTCTTACGCTTCCTCTCGAGCCTCCTCATGGTGTCGTACTACCAGACTCCTGCGTAATCCATCATTAGATCCGTCACAATGTCCACATAGAGTGACTCGGGACACTCTATATGTATCAAGATTGACTCCACTCGGCTCAACCATTCCTTTGCATATATAGGAAAGTCTAGCCCTCGGTACACTGCTTGATGTAGAAGTTTGTCCAAGACCAAGGTCCCTCTTATCGAAACTCCTTCAATTTGCCAGTTAATCTCCTGTCTCCATTTGAAACTACAGTTCCAAGCTAACTTGAAGGCATGCAGATAGTAGTCCACATCAGACTCTCCAGAATCTATTTGACTATACGGAAAGAATTTTATTTGGTTTTTATTAGACTCAAGATGACTTGATTGTTAGGGTGTGAGTATTCTCCTTCTACATTTTTCATAGAGTTACTGATACTACTATGTTATGGATGCTACATATATTGATGTTTATAATTCAGAAGAACGGTCTATTAGGTAGAAAGGAATCATAGATCTCATTCTGACACCTTATGGTATTCTCTGATACCAACTGTGGGGCCCCCCGTACTAACACTAGGGAGTACAGCGCTCCAACTATGGCAAATCCCCAACTTAAGTAAAGTCAAGTGAAACCCAATCTGCCTTAAGCCAAGGACTTGTCACCTGAATACTATAAACATTCATCAATATATATTTATACGTATATCAAAGTGGCAGAAGCATAAGAAAATATAACGTAGCAGCCACAAGCACAATATAGTAGGAAGAAGAGAACAAAATAGTAACTCAGCTTGAGTGCAGAAAGTAAAGTACATCTAGAATTTAATTATTACAGTCTGTATTAAATAAAAAATATAAAAGTCTCTCAATCTCACTAAAAGAAAAAGTAAAGTCTATCTAAACTGCAGTAGAACGATCCTCCTCTTGCACTGGCTCCTCTCCTGCAGCACTGCCTATGAACAAGCCTGAATCTGGCATTTATCGGTATCACAAATGCTAGGGCCCAGCCAACAAAATAAAAAGGTTACAGTTAGACAATTGTCTAAGTACATTTTAGGCTATTTTAAATGAACTGATTAATTAAGGATATCACATATGATTAATCTAACATGCAAGTAATTATGGGGTGCAACAAGCTATACAAGAAATGGGTAACTATAAACTATCCATTTATAGCAATCAACAAGTAAAAAAAAAATGAAAGTAAGCAAGGTGAAGCTAAAAGCAAAAGTAACTGCAACTACTATAATAAATCTGATCCTAACAAGATTATGGTCACATTAAAATATGCTGATTATAAAAGAATACAAGTACTGAATATAACAAGAAATTCTAACATTCTAAACATGCCAATATATATAGCTAATCCATAAGAGTATACATACAACATACAGATTAATATGAAAAAGAAAGACCACTGAGACATGTGGCAAAAAGCAAAACAATCAATGCACCGTAAAGCCACTGAGACATGTGGCAAAGCAAGTAAGTACTGTAAGAAAGACCACTGAAACATGTGGCACAGCAAGCAAAACTAAAAACTAGACTAGAGTAGTAGTAAGCCTAAGATATAGTACTGCCATACTAGACAATAGGCCATACAGGGCCTCTGAACTGAGAGTTCAACTATAATCATCCTAGACATACAATATGCTAGGCCTGAGTTGAACTCATAGAATAAGTCTATAACCATCCTAGACATCTAATATGCTAGGCCTGAGACTATTCTATAATAATATAAGAACTGAAGAGAAAGACTAAGCTAGTACATACTCTACTAACTAAAAACACTACAAGAACTAGATGAATGATATGCTTTACAAATACTAACTTAGGATGTATCATCCATATCCTAAGTTCTCCTATTATGCTCAAGAAATAAGGCTCAATATCTAAGGTATGCTAAGGTATCAAGTCAAAGTAAGCAAGAGACTCAATCTAGACTTATGTGATATCTGTTGTTGTCTAATTTGTCTAATCTAACTATTCTGAGAAGATACAAGTTTAGGATCTCCAATATCCAGCTATCGAGTAAAATCTCAGATTTATGATCTTAAAGTTAATATTAGAACTTAGCAAGTCCTGATTCAGAATTATATGATGAGTGTAAGGTTTAAACAAATGAATTACGACCTAATTATTAATATTTTTCTCTCTTACCCAAATCTTGATTAAGTAAATCAAGATTTAAGGATTTTGGACTTAAACTCCACCTTGGTGTACAAATCCTAAATCCAAGGTGATATCCTAATAAGGATATAGGGTTCATAATTAATACCCAAGTTACAGATAAAGAATCCTATATGCTAAAAGATCCAAGAGCTAAGAACTTAGTGAAATGCTACTCTACTAATTATAAGATAAAATAATCAATTAAGAACTTGAGAATCTAAGACCTATATCCAATCTCTTAGGATAATTTCATTATCCTATAGATTGAATCAATCTTATACCCACATGGAAGGCTTCAAAAGATTCAGACATTAAATCATTTAAGGAATTTCAGTTGGAGATAGTTTAATTCAAGTAAAAGATCTAAAGTCTAAGATTTAAGATCTAAGATCTAAGGTTCGATCACTTTAGACTTAAATTAGGTTTTCAACTTAGACTTTCTAAATGTGTTTCTTTTAGAATTTAAGCTCATGAACTAACTTAATTGCACTTATTAAATTGAGATTTAACATCTAAAATTATTAGATTCAATTATTAAGGCAAAGTGACCCCTTTATGATCACTTAAGATCTAAGTATCTTAATTAAGGCTAAATGAAGATTTCTTAATTTAATATCCATATTATTAACATCATTAGTCTAAGAGTTCAGCAGAACATTAATAATCTAACTAATGGTAACTTACTGAATTTTCCAATGCTTAAGGGGCACTTAAGCATATTTTGGTCAAAATGACCAAAATACCCTTCAAGGCTAAAAATGGGATTTTATGGTTTAATTATCTAAATTGATTCTAATCTATGTTAATGAGTTCCAAAAGGGTTAATGAAGTGGAAAATATCCTTATCTTAGGTTTTGGCAACCTAATTATTCTAATTAGCACTAATCACCCTTTTAGGACAATTAAAGTGATTAATGAATTTAGAGCATTCTAGGGCAATCCAACCTTACCCATAGGTTCTAATATACTTAAGATAGCATTAGGAATTAACTTACCCAAAATTAGAGGCTTAATCATGACTTAGTTCACTAATCTCTAATTAGGATGATTAACAAAGTTAGAGTTCCTAAATTACTTTTAATGGTCTACATATGTTCCTTAGGATTAAATGAGCAATCGGAGCCCTTAATCAATTAATTTGGTTATTAATTGAATTTATTATGATTTAATTAAAAATAAAAAAGGATTAGAGAATTATTTTAAATCTAACCATTGGATCTGTGATTTTATTTTATATTTAGATTCCTTGCATTTTTCTAATTCAAATGGTTAATTAGATCATACCATTTGGATCAGTATAACTCAAGTTATTTCAATAATTTGTTTTGTATTTTTATTTAAATAGAAACCATCGGATTTAATTTCTAAATTAATTTCCTTAAGGAAATTAAATCCAGAATTTCTAATATTATCTGTCGGCCCAATTACAAAACACGCGGGTCACGGGTCGGCCCGACCCATGACTTCATCTCCCTCCTCTCGACAACATCCGACGCCCGAACCCTAGGGCTCACTTCCAGAGCCAAATTCTCCTTGTCTAGCCACGCCACACCCTAGTCTCGATGGCTACACCATCCCTGACTCCAGACGCGTCGATTGAACTATGAAGCCCTATATGGGAGGCACCGGATCGCTGTAGTGCTACTCGATCGAGGTGTACTAAGGGAAGGAGCTTCGGGTTCCCTGTAAGCGAGCAATTCTCCTCACAGGAGCCACCAAACTGACGGGGTTTGATTCCTACACCATCAGTGAGGTGAGGCGAGTTGAACCCCCAAAGTTTCACAGATTGGGGTGCAACCAACCAATGGGTCCTTACTCGGACTCAGCCTCGGCTCAGTTGCTAGCTCGATCGATCGATACAATCGACCAGATCTAGCACAAACCCTAGGATCAATCTGGTTAGGTTCCTAGAGGGCTAAGTGTGGAGCCCCACACCCTTAATCTGCCAAAGGATTAGGTTAAGGGTGGGGTGTCACTCTAGCTAATCCCTCACTTACCATTGGATTAGGATAACTCCACAATCCACCTGATTAGGGAAGGGTTAACACAGAATCAATCTAACAGTCACTATATAAGTAAACGTACAGAGTGCGGAAGCAATAAATGACATCCAAGCATCACAATGTAACATAAGTGCAAAATATAACTCAGAATATAAGCATGAAATCTAAATACGCAGTCACCAGTACCTGTATTATTACATCATTTTAAAGTTTCCAATAATAAAAATAAAAAGACACTCATCCTCACTTATAAATAAAGGCTAAACAGCAGCTTCTTCAACAGGCTCTTCCTCCAGGTATGGCTCCACTCCTAACTCCTGCTCATCTAACTGAAGAGGGTCTGCCATTGTCGGTTTCATAATGTAGGGCCCCAGCCAAAAAAGAGAAAAATCTGGTTACACAATTGTCTAAGTACATTGTAAGCTGATAAGTTTTATGTATTATGTAATATCACCATTCTACGACTTCTAAGCATCAATGTATATAAAGGAGCAGCAAGCAATACAAAAGAAAAGGAAAAGCTATAAACCATCATTTATAACTTAAGCAAAGAAAAGGAAAGAGGCTGAGACATGCCTCGCATACAAACTAAACAAGGAAGGGCATATAAATATACATAACTAAACAAGTGCTGTAAGAAAAGTTCTATACCCTAAACATGCTAGTGATCAACAGAAAATATGTGAATTAAAATAAACAACTCAGCAGTGGTACATATAAATAGCAGTATGGTTCTAACATCCTAAATATATATATGAAAGCAGTACAAGGAAATAGCTGACTGAATAAGAATACTAAAAAGTAAACAACAACAACTACATATAAAACCATACGTGTACAATCTGCCATACAGAAAAGAGCTACTTAGCTCACCAAAAGGGCTGAAGATCTTAGCACCAGTATGGCTATGGCAGTTCCTAGCACGATACGGCTAAGGCAACAACAGTCAACATAGAAGGCCCTAACACAGTACGGCTAGGGCGGTTCCTAACATGATACGGTTAGGTCACCAACAATCATACCCGAAAGATCCTAGCACCAGTACGGCTAGGGCAGTTCCTAGCACGATACGGCTAGGGCAACAATCGGTATGATCAAAAAAACACTGAGAGGCAGCTCAAACACATCAAATCATTATCTTCTAATTAATTACTTTAATATTTTCACAAGGAATCGAAGGAGTCTCCATATTTTCCTAACATTTTATTCATGCATCAAATGTCTTATATGATATGCTCAATAAAATATGGCATAAAAATACAAGGAATACGTAGCAACAAAGTATCAAACAGAAGCAAGAGACTCTACTAAACATGGTGATATTATTTGTTTTCTACTTAACTATTCTAACTATTCTAAGTTACACAAGTTCAGGATCACTATTTTCCTACTATCGAGTGTAACTCAGAAATTCATCCTTATAAGTTAAAAAGGATTAGAACTGATCATGTTCTAATCTAATTCAATCAAATAGACGACTACGAGTTAAATCAATAAATCATGCATCCTAGTTTTGTGAATTTAGATATTCTAACTAAGATCTGATCTAAAATGAATTCCCTTGCTACTAAGCTGAGCTCCTGTAATAATTCAAGTTGTTACCAAATCTAATTAGGGCTAATCTAAGTTCTAATCTCAATCTTAGTACTCTAATTAGGTCATTAGGAGTTTCCCACCAAGACCTAGTCCAAATCAGGAGTCAAATAGATCAAATCCAAATTTTAGGAAAAATCCAAAAACCTTAGAAATTGACCTATCTAAATTGGCTTCAAATCAAAAAATGGACTTCGCCATTGTGCTTATTGCCCCCAAATTAGCTAGGGGTGTTGTATTTGTGTCAATCGAAAGTCGTTAAAATTTCAACAAATATTTTAATAATATAAATACCCCAAAAATTGGGAAATTAAAATACTCATCAAATCATAAATTCGACCTCACCATTGCATTCATCACTCCTCAATTAGTTATGGGTGAATGTTTGGAGCTTTTCTAAATTCAATTTAATTATTTAATTTATATAAGAAATTAAATTAAATAATAAATAATATTTTAAAATCCATTTAACGGTCGCCGTCCATCCAGTTGGCGCCGTCTAGCCTCTACCGTTATATCGGACGGTCGAGAGACCGTCTCTCCTGTGATCTCGAGGGCATCCTGCCATGTGTCTCACGTCTGTCCACGCGGCAGCCCCACTGTTCTGCTGGCCAGCCCCACGGCCCCGGGCCTTGTGTACTCCGCCTCAGTGCCTTAATTTCCTGGCCCTCGAGAACGTCAGCCTGGGCACGCATCCGAGAGCTCAGAGATCGCTCGAACCCTTAAATCGTGTCTTACGCAAACCCTAGCCCAATTGACGCACATCAGGTACTTTCCTCCCTCCCAATCTTCTTTCGTATGCGTTATTCTATATTTCAATTATTGCCAATTCTGATCGAATCGAATGACCTGAAGCTTCGCACACCGGGCACAACCACCACCGTAAGAGTGTTCCTAGGGCCAGGGATTTTAGGTGCTGCCGGTCACCTCCGAAATCAAATCTGGTTCCATCGAGTAGGCCTCGCCGAGACCTACCCTCGGCCGTGCGAATTGGTCTCCGGCGGGGCCAGGAGGGCCGCAAATCGACTTGCCCTAGCTGCGGCCGTTCGGTGGAGGGTCGAACCTCATGGGTCGGGCTGGGTCGACCCGTATCACTGCAGGTTGACTCAGACCCGACCCGTATCACTGCGGGTCCGCGTCAGTGCTCTGGTGGGTCCCACGTGCCTCCTGCGCCCTCTCTATGCGCGCTGCGTGGCGGTGGGGCCCATGACATGTCAACGGGCAGACCCTGCATCAGCCGATCCCATCGGCTGGCAGGTGGGTCCCGGCCAATCCGGTCGTGCTGCGTGGCAAGGTGGGTCTCGCCGCCATCATTATTTCGTGCAGAAAATTAGTTATATATATATATATATATATATATATATATATAATATAGTTAGTATATATATGACTGCTGTTAGTTAGGATTAATTTTTATAATTATGATTAGTTTATAGTTAATGGATAATTAAGATTAGTTTAATCAGATGTTAACAATAGTTAAATGACTTAATAGATTAATATTAGTTAATTAAAAAGTTTGAATTAATAAATTAATTTAAATTAATTTAATTAGATGATTTAAATAAATTTAATTAATAGTAAGGTTAGTTGTTAATTAATTAAGAGATTATTTAATTAATTAGTTATAATTAAATAGTAGTTTAATGAATTAATTAAATACTAAATAATAAATAATCTAGATTAATTAATATTAGTTAATTAAGTTAAATAAAATAGTAATTAGTTTAATTTAAATAATTAAGATTATGTTAATTAAAAATAATGAATTTATTTAATTTAAATATTTAAATAGTAAATTAATTAAGATTCACTTTAAATTTAACTACACTTAAATGCCTCATAACTTTAAAAATATTAATCCAAACATATTAAATACAGATCTCATTTTATTTAGAAAAATAAAATGAATCAAATTGCGTGATTCAAAATTTTGATTCGGGGATTATTTAACCTAGTGACATTTTAATTCTTAAATACACCCTCATAACTTTTAACCTAGTTATCTAAATATAGGCAATATGGGTCTTAAAAAATTTAAGATAATAGCCCCATCACTGTATTAGTATTAGTTTTCCCATTTGGAGCTTAGTTTGTAAAGGGATATTTAGGACCCCTACTAGAAAATGACCAAAATGCTATTGGTCTTCAATTGACCATAACTTGGTCAATTCAATTCCAAATCCAGAAATTCAAATCCTAACTAGCTTAGAATTTTAATACTAACTATATTCTAAATTAATATTCAGGTTCTGAACTCTAAAAAAATAAAAAATGACCAAAATACTCCTAACCCTAGTTAGGCCATAACTTGACCAATTGAAGTCTAAATTGGGTCTACTCACTGTTAAGGTACTCAATGTATTATAGGGAAACTATAAAAATTAAGTTTGCTGAATTTGGATCTCAAACGGAAAAGTTCGATTTTTGCCCCCTTTGCCCTTAGAAATTACCGAATTGCCCCTGAATATTAGAACCTCCATAACATAGCCAATATACCTTAGAATTTAGTGTTCTTGAACTCATGAAATCCATGAACAGCAACCAGCAATAAACTGCATAAAAGTTTAGATTCCACTAAGTGTAAATTATTCAATTGCCCCTTAGGTCAAAATCCCTAATTGGACTTATAGGACCTGTTTCTTTTCCAAATTGAGTGTACTTACTATCTATCTTCATGTTAGATAGTAAGGAATCATTTACCGATAAGAAATTTTAATTTGAAACCTTAAATCAAGAAGTGACTTTTCGGACCCTTAAAGTAGGGGCAAAAGGGTCATTTTGCCTAAATTTTAGGTTAAGTGTTCTGAACCCCTAATTTACCTCTTAAATTAGTAAAATCAATAATAGAACTATAATAGAATTATTTAAGTGCTTAAAATCAGTTATTAGGTCAAATTAGTTAAATTCCCTAAAATATTCTTTAAGTCTTTTCTTTAGGATTATACACATCACATTAAAACTATTCCTAAGGCTATGACTAGATTATAGGTCAAATTTTATTCATTAGATAAATAGGTTATTCAATGAATAAATCCTTAGTTTTATTAGTTTCTAGATTTTACAACTTAATTATGATTATTTTATCTTTCAACCTTAGATTTAGGATAGGAGAATCATCCTATTAAATTTGACTTTGCTTAATAGGATTTGCCTAAATCAATAGATCACAATTAGATTGAAACATAGATCTTAAGTTTTACCCTTTGTGGTGTTTAATCTATAATCCCTAGTTTAGTAGATTTGAACGTCTAAATTTATCAAATTAGGACTTTGTGATTTATTTCTTAACTTATAGTCGATCTTGATTGAATTAGATTAGAACCTGATTAGATATAATCCCTATTACCTTATAAGACCGTACTTCTAAGTTACACTTAATAGTAGGAATTGGAGATCCAGAACTTGTATAACCTGGAATAGTTAGAATTATTTAAATTAGATAACAAATAATATCATCATATTTATTAGAGTCCCTTGCTTACTACTTAATTTTATGCTACGTATTCCTTGAACTTTGTGCTTATTTTTTCTTGGACATGTTATATAAGAAAATATTATTGCATGGAAATGAAAACTTAGAATATTAGGAAACTATTTGCATTGGGTTCAGTTACTGGTTGATATGGCGCATTTTACCCTACTGGACAGGGGTAAGGAGAAATAAGGGTGCTTAACATTACTCATTGAGGAGTGTGTGTTAAGCTTGGAACCCATATAGTATTGCAGACTTGCTTGACTCCTCAGCTATTTCTGGATATGTCCACATAAACAAAAGTAAAATAACTAAAAAACTTTGCATTTATATTTACTACCTCTTTAGTGCTACTGCTCTGTTTAGTCTGCCCTAGCCCAGAAAGGCTATAGGAATTTCTGTCTGCCCTAGCCCAGAAAGGCTTAGAGAATTACACTAGGCCAGATTGGCCAATTCTTTCTGATATGGTAGTTATACATACTTGTTTCAATTTTAGTTTAATATTTACTGCATTATTGATTCATGTTATATCAGTTAGCTGTATTTCCATACTTACCTGCTCACTTGTATATATATATTTATAGGATGTTAGATTTTACTGCTTACTATATGTACCACTTTCAGATTATTATTTTATATTAGCATATGTCATGTGATTATCAGCATGTTTAAGATTAGACTTTTCTTTCAGTACTTTCACTTACTGTATTATATATGTATGCCCTTTTTCCTTGCTTAGTTTGCTTGAGATGTTTCTGCCTCAATTCATATTTAGTTATATTTATATCTTATTTTGTTCCCTTGTAAGCTTACTGCTCCTATGCTAAATAGTTCATTTTTATTGAGTTTAAGTGTAAATGGTGATTTAATAATTCATGTAAAATATTCAACCTAAAATGTACCTAGACAATTGTCTATTAAGATTTTCTTTTATTGGTTGGGGCCATTTTTAATTGCTCGGGCCGGCTCCGACCCTAGCATTGTGAAATCGACAATATCAAATCTTGAGCAGCTTGAAG
Organism: Gastrodia elata; assembly: GCA_016760335.1. NCBI lineage: Eukaryota > Viridiplantae > Streptophyta > Magnoliopsida > Asparagales > Orchidaceae > Gastrodia > Gastrodia elata. Next base: position 7,551,737 of record CM028685.1, on the reverse strand, counting down.
ATCTAGTGCCTGAGGAGGAGCCTTATTTAGAGAAGGTGTAGCAAATTGGAGCTGAAGATCTTTAGTCCTTTTTTTTTATATCTTGTGAAATTGAGAGTTGCTTTATTTCTTTTTAAACTATAATTAAATATTGTAATAATACAGGTACTTGTGACTATACTTACTTTTCTGTACTATTATTTATGAGCTACTTTTCAGTATTATTTCTCATATATTGTATGGTGACTGGATGTAATATTTACTTTGTATACTTTCGCACTCTATACTTATTTTAATTTAGTGACTGAACCTTTATATTCATTTTGTGCACATCCTTACCTTATTAGTGGATTGTGAATCTCACATAATCTAATGATAAGTGAGGGATTTGTCAGAGTGGCACACCACCCCTTGGGTCTTATCTTGTGGATTAGGGGGTGGGGCACCAGAGTTGGTATTAGAGAATTCCATAAGGTGTTAGATTGGAATTTACATTCCACTCTACTTAATGGATGGTTCTTCTGCCTATCAGTCACTAACTGAATACTAGAGTTACATCCAAGGCACTATAATTATAAGCTCAGAATAATAGGAGTATAAAAATGAAAATGTATCTACAAGTAAGATAAAATACTCAACCTAACTAAAATAATCACTTAATTTGGATATCTAGGGATAATATTACTCAAACATGTCTATGTATGACTTCTTCAACCACTTTAAAGAAAGGTGGGAGTTCGATGTATATCTAGCAAAATGATACAGGAGAGAAGTCCAGGGTGTATCTCCTAAAGGAGCTAGAGTGTTGGAGACGGTGCTAGAGCACGGCATCTACCAGGGATTAGATTTCCACATCTTAGCTAGAGAATGGTTATGTCGGGTAACCAAGATGTTTGACGATCTGGGATACTCAGATTGTATCCGACTTAGCATTGTGGACATACTCCTTCAGGACTATGCTGAGGAGTGGTGGGCACATAAGGTGTGGGTGTTCGAGCATGGATGTGCTCGCCTATGCCGGGAGATTACTTACGTCGACTTCCACCAGGCCTTTACGGTGGAATACATAGGATAGGTTTTATGTTTTTCAGTTATTGTTTCTCATTACCTTATGTTTCATCCACTATTTTTTGATGATGTAACTCTCATTTTCACTTTGATTAATAAAAGAAATGAAGTATTGTGATCTCCTATTTATTTGGTTTTCTGAAAATATTTCATATTTAACTTAGAATCGTACAAGCAATAATAAATCCCGGACAAAGCTCTTCCCCAGCTGCATCTGACAGCTCATCCTCGGAAGTAAATGCATTATTAGAAGTAGTTAAATTGATGGTGGAATCCCACCAAAGCAAGTAGAATCCCACCAAGAGCTAGCCAAGCAAGTCGCAAACTCACATGCCAAGCAGGCTGAGAGGATGGAGCAACTGCTTATAGCACAGATAAACCAAAATTGTGCTACAATTGAGGTAGCCCTGGCACTGTATTAATCCTACCAGCATCATGTGCAGTCTGCAGATAGACTGTTGCACAGTTTCCTGTGCCTGAGACTCTCTACTTTCAATAGGAGTCTTTTCACAATAGACACTACTAGCTGGATCAAGATGGTGGAGAAAAATTGTACAAGTATTAAATGCCCAGACTCAGAAGTGATTCATCTTACCACTCACCTCCTCCAAGATGAAGCCGAGTATTGGTGGGATACCACCTGCAGTACATAGTTCACTGACATAGAACTTGAGAACATCACATGGGACTAATTCATTGAAGTGTTCCTATAGCGCCCCGCCCCATCACCGCGCGCAAGGAGGTAAAATCATAATTCGGTGGTGGAGCGGTGCGCCACTCGGGGAGGAATATCCCATCTCTTCGAATAGCTAAAAACCAAACTCATCTAAGGGCTGCTGATGCAACCTCAAGGAGAGTTGAAAGCTAATACTTAAGATAAGAGTAGTATCCTTATCCTAAGTATTAGACCAATATATACATTAGATATAAAACCCATGATGAATCCAATATATGTATAAGATATTAGTATTTTAAGTACACTGATTACATCATAATACTAAGTATAAGTAGTATATAACAGAGTGCAGAAGCTAAAAAAACATCCAGAAACATATATCACAAAAGCTGTATAAAAATATTCATCTCAGAAAAGAAAAAAAATACATCCAGAATTATTACAAACAGCTTACTAAAATACTAAGTATTGAACTGAAATAATTAAGCAGAGAAGTAATGCTGGGGAAGAGTGCACTAATGCTCCATGGGCTCCCCCTGAATCTCCTGGGTATCCTCCTGACCTAGCTCAACATACTGCTCAAGATCTAGCAAATTGTCGGATCCCAAAAGTAACATGTGTTAGACAATAAGTCTAACACATCGAAACTAATCTAACCAGTTCTAGTTATTCATTTAATATTTACATGATGTAATTAAATCTACAGAAATACTATAAAGATAACTAAAAGTATGAAACTGTATAAAACTGTACAAAACTGAAGTAAGGTTGTGACGACTCCAATATTGAGAATCACTTAACTCAATATTGATACGTCACCAAAATACCTAATACTAGATTAGAAGAAAGTTAATCCAAATCATTAGATATTGTATTTGGCCAAGGATTTAAAAGAGGGTCTTAAGTTAAGATGGAAGGGAAATTATGAATGGTATTTAGTAATTTATAAGTAAGATTGCAATATATGGATTTAAAAGATGAGAATGAAATATGACTAAGTATGTGATATAAGTAAGAAGACATGAGTTTGTAATTTAAAATAATTAAAATAAATACTTGTAATCTTAAACATTAATTTCTAGATATTTAGTGAGTAATTGACATGTGAGTTAAATGTCTACATTTTTGCCAAATTATTCTAAGTTTAAATTTTCTTAAAAATTTTAGCAGAGTCTCCTTTGTAAATGGTTAAGGAGACACCTGCAAGGTAGACATACAAGACTTCCATTCCAATGGAAGTTATATTCTTAAAGAAAAGACAGCCTAGACTAACATGCATTCAATCAATTTTAACTCCAATTTTATATAGAGTTCAATCCATTTTATAGGATTGCTCATTTCCAATTCTATAATAGAGTTCAATCCATAAGAATTGCTCATTTACAATTTTAAAAGTTTAAAGGGAGAAAAAATCACGTGTGTAACAATTGTCTACCCTAAGGTTTCCTTTATCACCACATTCAATACTAATATATATACATGAAAAGATTATTACTTAGATAAGAAACTGAATTCCAATTCTATAAACAAATGAATATACAACTAATTCCAATTTAATATTCTAAGTAAATATACAGCTAAAGACTTAATTAATATGCAAATTTTATACAATTATAACCATTTTATCTATTCAATACATTCATTTATTCATTCATCACAAGCATTTAAATATAACTAAGCTCCAATAAAGTTTAGTAAAAGTAAAGTAAATAATATTATTACAAACCAACAGTAAATTTAAAGGAAGGGAAGAAATTTGATAGCTCACTTGAAGTTTTTATTAAGCTATAATTTTAATATATAATAAGCGGAAGCAGTTTAATTTTTAGCACTTGGTCCAGCTCCACTAGCCTCCAAGTGCACCTGATCTATCATATTTTAGCATTTAAATGTGATAGGGCAAAGCCAAAAAATAAAAAATCTGGTTAGACTAAATAATCTAAGTACAATTTAAGATTGGCTAAACATGTTATTGTTATAATTGGATATCACATTTCCAGTTACAAAGTAAGCACAAGCATAGGTGCAATATGGTAAGCATACAAGTAAGGAAGAGTAAGTAAGAAGAACAAATGAGTTAGAATACTCATTTAAGTATACATCCTAGCTTGCAAATAATGCAAAGGGTAAAAGCATCCTAAATAGGCTAGAAATAAACTAATGTGCATATGAAAGTAAATGAAGTAAAGCATATATATGATCAAATGAACTTATGCTAAGGAAAATCAATAGTGAAGCATTTAAATGAAATTATACAATATTCACAGTAATCTAAATAAACTGTAAATAAGTAAAGTACAGTTCTAAATCATAGAAAATGCATAGTAAGGAAATTGATGGAAGATCTTAGACTATTAGCCTAAGATTCACATAGTCTAGAACTATTGAAAGTATTATAGCTAAAATCTATAGCGAGTCTTAACAATCTATAAGATTGAAGATCTCACATATTTATTGATTGAAGTTAATTTAATCTGTACTCATTCGATGGACATATTCAGAATGAAATGAGGAGTTAAACACGTCTATTTAACAACTAAAGAAAAGCGAGGTCTACCTAAAACACTCACATTCGCCCTGTAAGAATGTGAGGTCTCCTTATTACTCCATTTTCAGTCTGCCCTAGACTGATCCACCATATTGACCCCTAGTAATTTTAATGTGAAAGTTTTATTCATGCACAATGTCTTATATGAATGATTCAAATAAAAAAGGTTCAAAGCTAAGCAAGCATTCAAGAAAAATCAATAATTGCAACTAAGTGATTGTAATAACCCTAATTATTATCTTAGCTAAATCTAGATTAATTAAGCTAAACCAAGCCTTAATTTTGATTCTATTAGACTTAATGGGTCATTTAAACCTAACCCTAAAAGTTTGGGATCAATCGGAGCTAAATTGAGAATTTTGTTATTTTTGCCTATTTTTTAACCTTAGAAAATACCTAAATTAAATTGATCTCTAAATTAAAATCTGATTTCATTTTTGAATTCCTCATACCTTAATTAGCTAATAGTGAATTTTTGGGAATTTTCGGAGTTCATCTAGTCCTAGACTGGATTTGATAAATTAATAAAAGTTAAATAATTAATTAAAGGAATTATAATTAATTAAATTAATTTTCATATATTATTTAAATCCCCAGGATTTGCTGTTGGGACCATGACAAATCCGCTGCAGGGTCCCGACAGCGGGGCACCATACCTGTTGTATCGATGATAGAGCACACATCCTAACGCTCATGATCCAACGGCTCACATAACACGCGTTGTGATGTAATCTCATCCGCCCGATGGGCATCCCTCATCTAATGCATGGGATTTAATCCACGATTCGGTTAAGTAAAAGCCGCATTAGGCCATCCATCATCAATGGTTTGTAATCTGACGGCTGCTGGGATCTCCGCCCTGTTCACCTTCATCCCCGAGAGATCCTGGCCCAACAAAGGAAAATTCGTGCGTACTTGCCATGTAGCCTTATCTGCCACTCCCCCGCCAGGTCACCAAGGCTGTTAGGGATTTCCCATTTCGGGCCGAGCCACCTTAGCAGCCTGAGGGTCGAGGAAGAGCCCATGGAGGTTAAGTGGTGGAGACAACTCGAGCTGAACCTATGCGCTGGTGCCCGAGCCTCAGCTTCCACTCCTATATCTCCCTTGGCCTATAAATACCTCCCGAGAATCACAGTGAGTCCCTTTGCTCACTTTGATCCCCCCAATTCCTTGCTGCTTGCCCAGAAGTTCTTGGCGACCCCGGCGTCTGGACCTGCTGCGTACAGCTGATAGAGGGTGAGGTCTGGCGTTCATACCCCCTTGCTGAAGCTTCTGCGATCACATAGAGTACCCGAAGCTGCCTGTATTGCCTCAGTCTCTTCATTTATCCTCAGGTACAGCCATCAATCCTAATTCCTCTATCAAACTGGTTTCAGCTTGGCTCACTTCCAATCTAGCACTAGATGTTGTGTTAGGAGCTTACCTTAACTCCCTAACAGGCGCCTAACCCTCTGGTAAGGCCTGGCAATGGATTGGATGACAAATTTGTGGTCTAAGTGTGCACTGCCTGTCAGCCTCTGGCTCACCAAATCATGCACTTCCTTCTAGCGTTTAGCGAGTCAATTGGTGCTAGGAGCTCTCGGCAATGAATAGTCGAACCATGTCGAAGGTTGGGTTCGATCGATTTGACTAAGAATCAATCGACGCGACAGTGTCTCTTGTCCGTGTTTCGCTGGGAGTAACCCCCCAGTGATCTAGACCATCCTAAAACCTCATGACTCACCCTATCTCTTCCCCTTCGATCCCTGAATGTGGAGGGTGGAAACTTAGCTTGTGATGTCAAGGTAGTAAGGAGGATTTGATCTCCCCACTTTTTCCTTAGAAGACGCCTCGGCCGAGTAGCACCCCAGTGATCTGGCACCTCCCAAATGGGGCTTCTTAATCCATTCGAGGCGTCTCCAGTCCCTGAAGGTGTAGCCGTCGAGCTCTTGGCGTGGCATGGTCGGAGCGCAGACAATTTGGTGATGGAAGGTCATCCTAGGGTTCGGGCGTCGGGCATCCCTGCGAGGAAGACGACGAATATCAGGTAGGGCCGGACCCCAACCCGCACCTTTTTAAATTTGGGCCGATAGAAATTAAAGGGATTTCTGAATTAATTTCCTAATTCAGAAAATAAAACCTATGATTTTAATTTAAATAAAAATACATATTAAATTATTTAAATAACATTAGTTATACTTATCCAAATGGTAGGATCCAATATACCATTTTAATCAGAAAAATGCAAGGAACATTAATATAAAATAAAATCAATGATCCAATGATTTGATTTTAAAATATTGTCTAATCCTTTTCTATTTTTATTTAAATCATGACAAATTCAATTTATACTCAAAAATGTTGATTAAGGTCTCTGATTATTCCTAAGACAACAGAGAACATGTGTGGACTCTCAAAAATAATGTGTGGAATCTCTGATTATTCCTAATGCTTCATTTAGTATAGTAGAACCTATAAATGCAATTGGATCACCATAGGATGCCCTAATCTCATTAATCACCTTAATTGGCCTCTTAATATGGTTAAGGCTAATTAAACTAATTAGATTACCAAAACCTAAAATAAGTGTGTATCCTACTATAGTAATCAATATGAAACTCATTAAAGCAGATTTGAATCAATTTAGAGGATTAAATCCAAAAATCTAATTTTTTTTAGCCTTAAGAGGGGTATTTTAGTCATTTTGACCAAAATGTGTTTTAGCACCCCTTAAACTTATAGATTCAATAAAATATCATTAGTTAGACTATTAGTACCTTTCTAAACTCCTATGTTAATAATATTAATGCTAATTGAAGAGACCTTAAGTTAGTCCTATCAAGATCTTAAGACTTTTATCCATAAAATCCTCTTCCTTAAGAGCTAAGCCTACTACCTTTAAGTACTAGATCCTTAATTAATAACTTAATTGAGTTGGTCCATAAGCTTGAATTTTAAAAGAAATACCTTGGTAAAAAAAATTTTAAGTCTGAACCTAGCTGGAGTCTAAAGTGATCAAATATTAGATCTTAGATCTTAGACTTTAAATCTTTTAATTGAATTGAACTACCTCAATTTGGAATTTCTTAAGTGATTTATTGTTTAATTCATTGGAAACTTTCCATATGGGTATAGGATTGATTCAATCTTTAGGATGATATAATTATCCTAAAGATTGAATATAGATCTTAGATTCTTAGTTCTTAATAATTATTTTATCTTATAATATTAGCACAGCCTTTCATTAAGATCATAGCTTCTGAATCCTTCAGCTTATAAGATTCCTTATCTTTAATTTAGGTTTTAAAGTGTGAACCCTAGATTCTTACTAGGATACTACCTTAGATTCAGGATTTGAGCACCAAGTGGAGTTTGGATCCAAAATCTTAAAGTCTTGATTTATTTAATCAAGACTTGGGTTAAGAGAGAAAAATAATAATAATTAGGTCATTAATTTATTTACTTTAATATATTATAGTTGTCATATGATTATGAATTAGAACTTGTTAAGTTCTAATATTAACATTAGGGTCGTAAATCTGAGATCTTACTCGATAGCTGGATATTGGAGATCCTAAACTTGTATCTTCTCAGAATAGTTAGATTTGGATAAAGTAGACAACAATGGGTATTGCATGAGTCTAGATTGAGTCTCTTACTTACTTTAACTTTGATTTCTTTCCACACCTTTAATATTGATCCTTGTCCCTTGAGCATAATAGGTAAACTTGGGATATGGAAGATACATCCTAAGTTAGTATTTGAAAAGCATAATATTCATTCAGTTCTTTTAGTGCTTTTAGTTAGTAGAGTAGTGTCCTAGCTCAGTCTACCTCTTCAGTTCTAGTTTTGTTATAGAATAGACTTAGACCTAGATCTACGGATGCCTAGGATAGATACATGTCTTATTCTATAAGTTCAACTCGGACCTAGCTCTATGGATGTCTAGGATGCATACATGTTGAACTTTCAGCTCAGAGGTCCAGTAAGGCCTATTTCTGTTATGACAGTACTATGTCTTAGGCTTACTTCTACTTCAGTTCAGTTTCAGTACTTTGTTTTGCATTGTTTTGCTTTGCCACATGTCTTAGTGGATTTTCTTTAGCTCTTTTTATGCACTTAGTTACTTTTGCCATATATTTTAGTGGCCTTTTCCATAATAAATCTGCATGTTGTATGTATGTTCTTATTGGTTACTATTAATATTTTCATGTCTAGGATGCTAAAATTGTATGTTTATTTTAGTACTTGTGTTCTGTATATACTCAACATGTATCCATGTGATCATAAGCATGTTAGGATCATATTTACTTCAGTAGTCACAGTTACTTTTTACTTATAGCCTCACCTTGCTTGGCTTAATATTTTGTATGTCATTTTGCATACTTATTGATTAGCTATAAATGATTAGTTTATAGCTACCCCATTCTTGTAGCTTGTTGCACTTTATAAATGCTTGCATGTTAAAACCCTTAAGTGTGATATCTTAAACATTCAATTCATTTAAATAGCCTAAAATATACTTAGAAAATTGTTTAATTATAACCCATTTTCTTTTATTGGCTGGGGCCCTGATATTTATGATACTGACAAATGTCAGATTCAGAGTTGTTCGTTGGCAGTGCTGCAGGAGAGGAGTCGGTGCAGGAGGAGGATCTTCCTACTGTTGCTTAGATAGATTTTCATTTTCTTGCGGTGAGTTTGAGAGATCTTTTCTTTCATTTAACTCAGTTTGTAATAATTAAATTCTAGATGTATTTACTTTTCTACATTTGATCTGAGTTACTATTTCTTTTACTCTCTTATACTTTATTGTAATGTGAATATTATATTATACTGTTTCTTGCTTCCACCACTTTGATTTGTATTGATGTATGTTCACAGTTCCAGGTGACAAGTCCTTAGCTTAAGGCAGGTTGGGTCCTACCTGACTTTACTTAAGTTAGAGGTTTGCCACAGTTGGAGCATCGTACTCCCCCGATTATGCTAATATCAGTATAAGTGTCGCTGCGAGAAAGTACGGGGCCCCATAGCTTATATCAGAGAACACCATAAGGTGTCAGAATGGGATCCATGATTTCTTTCTACCTAATGGGCTATTCTTTTGAAATGCAAACTTCAAGACATAACATCTATAACATAGTAATACCAGTAACTCTTTGAGGAATGTAGACTGAAATACTCATATCTTAAATATCTAGTCATCTATAGCTGACAAAAACCAATACATTCTACCGTTATAATCAAATGGACCATGAAGAGTCTAACTTGGACTATTATTTGCATGCCTTTGAGTTAGCATAGAGCTATAGTTTCAAATAGAGATAGGAAAGCAAATGGCAAATCAAGGGGGTTTCAGCACAAGGAACCCTAGTCTTGGACAAACTTCTACATCGGACAGTGTACCGAGGGCTTGACTTTCCTATATACGCCAAGGAGTGGTTGAGCCGAGTGGAGTTAGTACTGAAGCACATAGGGTGTCCCGAGTCACTCTACATGGACATTATGATGGATCTGATGTTGGATTATGCAGAAGTCTGGTGGTACGACACCATCGGAAAGCTCGAAAGGAAGCGTAAGAGAAAGTGTCAGTAAGTGAGTTTTGAGGACTTTTGTGTGGCCTTTAGGGTTGAGTATATTAAAGATGTCTGAGAGTTAGATAGAAAAATTATCATCTTTTGACTTACATGATTCCAGTAGTGTTATGCTTTTTTTGGCATTTTCTAAATCTATGTAATCCCTCATTTCAGCAAGTAATGAAAATTTTTGATATCTATCACCACTTTAGATGACTGTCTTCCTTTAAGTAATTTTGAAATATGGTTTGCATTGTTTAATTAGAATGAATCTTGGATCACCACTTGCTGTCACTCTTATCAAGAATATTGTCACATCCAGTAGTTCTACCAATGAAGTGGCTCATCTACGGGCAATGGTAGCAACCATACTGGAAAACCAAGCCCAACAAGCGTTAGTCATGCAGAAGATGCTGAATGATTGTTCCGTTCTAGCCGCTATTGCTGTTCCTGTTGTCGCTGCCCCACAGCATACATTCCCTTCCCATCACTCGATGGATAGTCTTCTCCACAATTTCTTAAGACTGAGGCCTTCCACCTTCGGTGGAAACCTATCGCCAATGGACACAGTCGACTGGCTGAAAGCAGTGGAGAAGGATCTTATTAGTCTAAAGATCCCAAACTCTGAAGCTGTCCATCTCACTACACATTTGTTTCATGTGGAAATACAATATGGTGGGAGGAGGTCAGGAATACCAAGTTCATTGACTATGAGTTGGAGGATATACCTTGGGATGAGTTCGTTGAAGCATTTACAACTGAATTCATTCCCCCGTCTGCATAAAAAATCATTACAGACATGATTATAAGGTTAAATCAAGGGAGACATTCTGTTGCTGACTACAAAAGGGAATTTTGTAGGTTGATTCGCTTTGCTCCAGAAGTCACTCATTTTGAATTGGCCAAGTGCCACCGCTTTCTCAGTGGACTCAGAGATTCACTGAAGGATCAAATTTTTCCACTCCGCCTAACTAGCTTCTTTGAGCTAGTGGAGACAGCAAAGGTGATTGTGCATCATCAATTCGAGAAGGATCTCAAGCGGAAGGCACAATCAACGTCTAACAGCATGAAGCCTTCAAGAGGCACAGGCCTAATTTTGCAAAAGTCTATTAATTGGAAGCTGCACCGATTGCTGAGCCCATTCAAAGCTGTAATAGGCCTCATCCATATGGCAAGTGTTATCACTTCGACCATAAGTGCTACAATTATGGACGACCAAGCCTCAGGTTCTATCACTGTACCCATACAAAAATAGTGGATGGAGTTCCAATGAAACCATATCAGAAGAACCAGGTGTTCAGAGCTACTCCACTAAATAGGAGAGGGCCAAATTTGGCCATAATGCCAACCCCTGCACCTGAAGCTACTCCAGAGCCCCATCTGCTCCTAAGTCCCAGAATAACCCCAGGAGGCAGACAAACAACCATCCTGCCAGTCCTGCGCGAGTCTATGCCATAACCCCTCTCGAAGCCGCAAAGGACAACAATGTGGTTTCAGGTACACATTTATGAACTTCTCCTTTGTTAATTGCATTTTTGTACTTTAATTATTGCAATTTGTTAATGCAATTTGTATGAATAAATTAGGCACACTTTACTTTAATGACCAATAAGGTTCACTAGGGTTCACTAGCTAGATTGTAGTTTGAAGGACCTAATCAATCAAATGTTAATCTAGCTATGTTATTAGTAGTTATAAAGTTCAGGGTAAGAAATTAATAGGACTTAAGAACTACAAGTTCTAAGTATACTATTAGTTGATATTTAAGGAACTTAATAGGATTCCTAAACTAATCTAAGTAAATTATAAATTCCTATTAATACATCTTTAAATAATTAAGGAAAGACTTTGGGATTAGGATGAATAAACTAAGTCCTAATATAATCATTAAAGCTAGATCTAGTTGATTCACAAATCTACTATTATTAAGGCATTAAGACTATCTAATCTTAATGGGTATAACTAATAGATCTAGGGATTAACTATAGATTAATTACAAATTAATCCTAGGGTTTCTACCTTATGGTTGAAATGTGAATTGAGTACTTGGCAATTAATTCAGATAAATAAAAAGTTGAGAACTAAGCTCATAATAATATAATCAAATTGGTAAGGCAGATAATAAATATGACATATTAGCTATCCTAGGGTTTTATAAAACTTAAAACAAGCTAACTAAAAATATAAAATAATCACAATAATACTAAGTAGGAGTCAAAAACCTAAAATCCTAAATTGTTGTACAATGGAAATGATTTATATATCAATAAATCCTTATGTCATAAGGAGAAAAATGACACTAAGTATGTTAATTTTGGATAACTTTGGAAAAATTAGGGTTTTAATGAATCCTAATTAGGTTAAAAAGTGATTAAAAAAATTAGGATTCAAATGTTAAATTTTATTTCATATTATTGTTCCTCATATTTTTGTGAGTGAAATGGATTATTTGATCATTTAATTTGGATCTTAAATGATCAAATTAAGTCACATGAAATGATGAATATTAATTGAAATTAATTAATTAATCTTAATTATTGACTAATCAAAATATGTATCAAAACAAAAATTTAATTGAGTATTATTATTCTACACATTTTCATGATCGAAATAATATATAATATTGTATGATTTGGTTAAGTATGGAACAAGTTATGAACTTATAAAGTTTTCCTTAATTAATACTTTTATTTAATCATCACATTATTAAAATTATAACTAATTAATCATAAAATTATCTACTGATTTAGCACAGATAATTGTGTGCGATTCCCCACTTGACACGTCATCAAGCAAACAACACAGTTTAGAGAAATTGAAGTAGCCGGTCCAGCAACAAACAGGATCTCCCGTCATCTTCCTCGACTAAAGGCGCGCACAGAGGTATTTAGGGCATCCTAAATTTTGAGCTGGAGTCCTTTTCACGGCACAATGACAATCAAAAGCTTAAGAACTCTCTAATGGCTTTCGATTATACTTGTAATCCACGACTAGGGTTAGCTAGAAGGTATGGAAAAGCATGCCCTAAATTCATTTTTTAGAGAACTAGGAATGAGTAAACGATTCTATCTGAGATGCATTTAGATTGATATCTAATGGAAATTTCTTTTAAGGCAAAAGAGACTAATTGCATAATAAAATAAGAGAATGTAATTCACAATATAATACATAGCATCTCTTAATAATCGAGAAGGCTCAGAAAACATGTTATTAATATAAAAATTATTTGATTAGCTCAGAGAATTTGCATCTTAATCATGCTACCAATTTAAGTAGGGTGCAAGTCGATTTGCATACCTGAAGGTTTCTTTTTGAACAATGAGGATTGCAGAAGGCAAAGATAAATGGAGGAGTCCTGCTACGCTGATCACAGCTCCCAGCTTAAAGAGAATGTTGTTTCCCAAATGAAAAATGAGAAAGAAGAAGGCTGGGAGATTGATAAGGCTCTCGGCACAGCTGGATTGGGGCGTGCGCATGCGCTCCATCCATGACCACAGTGTGGTTATCAGGGCTTATCACGAAAATGAAGAAGACATACAGGGGATTGATCCAGGCCGTTGGATCGAAGCACAAATTTTTGATCGAAGGTCAATTTAATTATCTTAATTTTCTAGGTATTTAAATATTATTAAAATATTTGGGGAAAATTCGATGACTTCCAAACACTTTCAAAATACCATCCCTAGCTAATTTGGGTGTGGTGAGTCCAATGGTGGACTCCATTTTCAATTCTAAGATCTAAATGGATTAGGCATTCTCAGAATTATCAGAAAACTAAGAAATGTTGGAAATTACCAAACAATCTCCAAATTGTACGAAAATTGAATTAGAGACTCCTAATACACTTATAAAACTAAAGAAAATGAATTAGAGTCAATTAGGTCACTAATTGACAGGTAACAATACTAGGCTTATTACAAAGGTAAAGTAAAATTGTATTGAAAATTAAATACTGAAAATAAACCCAAATAGCAATGAATCTGCAATTGAGTAATAATCTGTAAAACTATACTGTATGTCACTAAAATTGTACATCTGAATATGCTGCAACACTGTATGCTACTGATATGTAACCCAAATATCACTAAACTACTATGAGTAGTACAGTTCAATGTATACATACATCCAGTTGAAAATATCGTTTACTATGATGTCGATATATCATAAAATTCCCCAGTCAATATATGCAATATTCTGTAACCCATAAATCATCATTGATACTCATTCATCATTCTAATACTCACACTTCATGCTTATGATCATGCTCATGCTTCTAAGCTACATGAGATAAATCAAAAAATCTAGAAAATGCTTTGAAATCCGTTAATGAACTCAATGTCTCCATTATACAGAATCCTGCTAAAAAGATTCTGACTCCTAAAATTCTAACTCTGATAATTGGTTAAAGTTGAGAGTTTACTTGAAAATCATTAGCTGGGATGATTTTATACACATATTTAGCATGTTTGCAAGAAAGGTGGATTTAACCCTTAGCTTATTTAAATTGCACTTATCGAAGCGCACTATGATAGGAGGCAGAACCCGATCACAGTTTACATCTCAAGCTAAGCCATTAAATATTCTAATTACAAGCATACTTAGTGTCCTATGCAAAGTGACTTCAGATACTTAGTTTGCATAAACTGCACTTATCAAAGCGCACTACGATTGGAGGCAGAACTCGGCATAGTTTATATCTCAAACTAAGGATCTTGTTCACTAATTGTAACACTCTTATCTTGGAAGATTTATGCTAATGAGACTGTATTCGTCTGATCCCTCGGGATAGCACCTGGTCATAAGTCCACATTGGAGTAAATTAACCAATCCTGAATACTACTGAAATAATTCAGCACTATGGTACTATACCCCACCAATAATTTGGGTTCAGAAGATTCTATTTAATAAACAAGAATTCATCGAAGCTATTAATCCTTATTCTAAATGGGTGAGTCCTACACAAGGCTCCAAGGATGTGATCATAAAGATCACTCAATAATGATTTCTACCATAAGGGGGAAGTTCTATTCTAGGTGCTTTAGGTAGTTCCTACCACAATGTATCAAGTTCAACTTCTAGAGTTATGAAGGATCATCTAAGTTTCTACCTCAATAAGTTACAAGTTCTTCCTACCTCAATATATCAATAATTAATATCTTTAACATTTCAAGAATAATCCTATAGCAAGACCCTTAAGATCTCACTTTTCTACTTCTTAAGTTAACATTCAATGATTACTTATTAGACTTGGATTAAAGTGATTAGATCAGATGATTAAAAATTTTGAGAGATCATTTTCTATTCTATAATCATGGGATGAAATCAAGGATATTATTAGAGTTAGATCAATTCATAAATCATTACAATTTTATTATACATCTTATGTTAATAGTCTTATATAAGAGAAAATCAAAGATCCAAAGTTTAGATTCAGATGATTTAATCACACAGATTTAATATTAACCTTAGCACTTTTAATTTAATAATTTAAGATCAATATTAAATCAGATGCATTATTAGAATAATGTCAATTGAATTATCTTACAATCAAGTTAATTGGTTCAGTGATTAAAATTTAGATCTTAATCAAGACAAGTTAGGGTTTAACCCCTAGCCTTATAAAAATTAAGACCAATGGTTAATTTAAAAATCAATAACAAATCAATGTATTATTGGTACATTATTATGTCAAATTTTATATTTAAATTAAGTATCATTTACTTAATCAAATTCTTAAAATTCTTATATTCAAATATAGTTAATGTCAATTTAAACATATTTAGGTGTCCAAATAATTATTAAAGTTCTCTAGCATACATCCTAAAATCATGAAAGCATAGGAATCTAAGATGACATAAAATAGAAGGTAATTAAGGCTGACCAAATTTTAAATTAAATCAAAAGGGCTAGCACTTGATTACAATTCTAAAAGACTGAAGTTTCATGCCATTTGGTTATTAAGATAAACCTAATCGATATAAGCATTCAAAGATTTTATTATTTAGCATTTGGCACAAAAATATTTAAGGCACATAAGAGGTCTTTGCACATGCCATAAAAGGGAAAATTTTCAAAGTTGAATTTTACACAAAATTTTATGCAATGCTTAATTTTAACTAAAATAAGTTAACATTTGATATAATTCAGTCCCACTAGGGTCCCAGAGACTTGAAAATACAAAAAGCAGTGAAGTTTTGGCCATTTCAGCCAATTCTGCGCACTTTCAAAACATTTTGGGCACTACGGCGTACTGCGACGCGCTACGGCGGAAAACGATGGTGTGGCGCGTTGTGGCACTTTTGATGCTGCGGCGTGCTACTGTGGGACCAATCCAAGAGCTGGATGCTACGATGCGCTGCATCTCTTTCAGGCGCTGCGGCGTGCTGTGGCGGATCAACTTGCGGAAATATTGTTCAATTAATTTTTCTTCTAGTTTCATATAGTTTTTTTAGAAATGATGCTACGGCTCGCTGTGGCACGTTATGGCATGTTGTAATGGTCTAACTTGCGAGTTACTGTTCAATTAAATTTTCTCTTGATTTCCTATAGTTTTTCTCGATATGACGCTACGGCCTGCTGCGGGCGCTGTGGCACACTGTAGGGCGCAGCAGCGGTTTACTTCCAGGCCATTATTTTAGCTCTAGAAGTGCTGCGGCGCATGGTAGCGTGCTATGGCACACTATGGCGGATTCAGATCGAACTCAGGCGCTACGGCGCGCTGTAGCGCCCGACGGTGATTTTGCCTGTGCGAAAAATGTGAAGGGACACATTTCAAGCTCAAATACTCTTAATCCAAAGTATTCCATGAGCAGCGTCATATATCAATGGAAAGGTCTTTCCGATACCTTTCCATTGATACCAAAATCAGCACAAATGGATACCAAAACATGCAGTTGAAGGCTCAGGTATACGAAATAGATGAAAAATAGAGCATGCAATTTTCAAAGTAATATGATGCTTAACTAAGTCTCAATGGTTTCCAAATATAATCATGGATTTCTAAGGATACAAACCAGCATGATAACAACATAAAATAGACAAGAAAGAGGAGCAAATTGGTACCTTAGCCTTTAGGAGAGGAAGAAGAGGACTCTATTTTCTTCAAGACCTTGGAGAGGAGCCTCTTCTTCATGGTGCAGCAATGAAGGAAAGAGGGAGAGCTTGGGAGGGAGAAGGACCTTCAACTTTTGTAGCAAAGGGGAGAAGGAGGGGCTGTGCTCCCTTAATAAAGGAGAAGGAGAATGATGGAGTAGGGGGATAGGCCATCATGAGCCTAGGGAGAAGGAGGGCATGGGAGGAGGAAGGCATCATGAATGAGCCTGAGGGGGCATGGGGGCGCCAGTCATGGAAGGGGGACTGACAGGAGAATTAATTAAGAAACTATTTTTTTAATAAAATAATTATTTATTTATTTTCTAAATTGCTAAAAATTTGAATTTTAGAAACGCGCTCAGAAAAATCTCAAAAATTCACCCCTGGCTAATTTGGGGGTGAGGAATTCAACGGTGAAGTTGAATTTCAAATCTGACAATTATTTAATTACTCCATTTTCCAGTGCATTTAATTATATTAAAATATTCACAAAAATATGATAACTTTCAAACGTGTCCAAAATATCACCCCTAGCTAATTTGGAGGTGACGATGCCAACGATAAAGTCAAATTTTGATTTTGAGGTCAAATTAAATACCTCAATTTTCTAATTACTTCAATATTAAAATAATCCAGAATAATTGATTGAGCTCCGAATTGCTCCAAATTTTTCAGGGTTTGGATCTAATGGCTAGATGAACTTAATAGAATTATAATTAAGATACGATCAAGCTAAAATTAAGTTGGGTAACAACCTTGGGTTATTACAATTCCAGGCCCGATACATTCCCCTGTTTGCCAAACACAACTTGGGGGACATGTTTCTAAAGCTGCAGCAGGGCGACCGTTCTGTATCTGCGTACAAAGCGGAGTTCCGATACCTTGTGGGGCTCTCCACCAATTTAGTTCCCACTGAGTCAGTCTACTGTCACTGATTCCAAACGGCTTGCAGCCTTCTATCAGGAGCCAAGTGATTCATTTTCATCTATCAGACTTTACCGAGCTCCTGGAGACCGCCAAGATAGTGGAGCAGGACCAAGCAAAAGAGGGACCCAAAAGAAGTATTGGGTCAACTTCTTTATAGCAGAATCCTCCTAAATGGGCTAGAGTGTATCAGCTCAAAGCTGAAGCCCCCTCCACCGATCCGTTCAATGGTTGCACAAGACCTCATCCATTTGGTCGATGCTACCATAGGAGTCACGCCTGCTTCACCTGTGAAAGGCCAGACCACATTTATTTTGATGTGCGGCCAAGGAGACTATTGATGGTGATCAGATTAATCACTCCAAGCACCGGTAAGTCTTTGACTTATTCCAGAAGCCTGCAACGACTCGTCCAGCGCTACCTCCTTCTACTGCTCCAAGGCATGAGACAGCCAATGTCCCTCGCCCAAATGCTCCAAGGCCACCTCAATGGTAGACCAACAACAACAGGCCTGCTGGCCCTGCTCATGTCTACACCCTCACACCGATTGAGGCTGTTGAGGATAACCACGCGGTGTCACGTAAACACTTTTGAACCCTTCTATTTTTACAAGTTATTACTTACTTAATATAGTTAGTAATTATTGCATCTACAAATAGGTTTGATTTGTGTAAATGACAAACCTTGCAACATACTATTTGACACTAGAGCTAGTCATTCATTCATGTCAGAAAACTGGGCTAAATCACTCAACCTACCCATGTATTGCCTATCCAATCCTTTAAACGTTGGGTTACCTTCTGGAGCCCAAATTCCAGCTCGCTAGTTTTGCAAAATACCAATTTCCATTGAGAATGAAGAATTTGAAGCCAAGCTAGTAGTCCTCCCTATAGCTAACTTCGATGTGATACTGGGTATGAATCGGTTGAGCCAACATAACACCACTATCAACTGCATGAAGAAGAAGATCACCTTAGGTAGTGGTAGTAAGGCCAAATCCTTCGTTGGTAATCTTAGTACCCAAGCTTCATTAATTAATGTTATAAAAGCAAAAAGGCTAGTCAAGAAGGGTTGCAACGCTTTCCTAGTGACAATACTAGGGAAATGAAGGATAGCATCCCCATAACTAAAAATCATGTCGTTTATGAGTTCTCTGATGTCTTCCCTGAAAACCTACCCGATCTTCCACCCACTCGAGAAGTGGAGTCCGCAATAGACATAATTCCTGGAACCCAACCCATATCTAAGGCCCCTTATCATATGGCACCCAAGGAATTACAGGAGTTGAATAAACAATTACAGGAACTGCTAGAGAAGGGTATCATTAGTCCAAGCTCGTCTCCTTGGGGAGCACCGGTACTATTCGTAAAGAAGAAAGACGGTTCTATGCATATGTATATTGACTACTGTGAATTGAATAAAGTCACGATCAAGAACAAGTATCCATTACCACGCATAGATGACTTATTCGATCAGCTATTAGGAGCCAAGGTATTCTCTAAAATTGATCTGCGATCTGGCTACCATCAACTGCAAGTCAAGGACTCAGATGTTGAGAAGACAGCCTTTAGGACTCATTATGGACACTACGAGTTCTTAGTAATATCATTTGGATTAACAAATGCACCATAAATATTCATGGACCTGATGCAACGCATCTTCAAGTCGTACCTTGATAAATTGGTTATCGTCTTCATCGATGACATTCTGATCTATTCCAAGAATAAGGCAGAGCATGAAAAGCACTTGAGAATAGTGCTAGAAGTACTGCGTGACCATGAACTTTATTCTAAGTATTCCAAATGCAAGTTTTGGCTCAATTCAGTAGCTTTTTTGGGGTATGTTGTAGATGCCCAAGGTATTAGAGTCGATCAGAACAAGGTTAGCACTATCCAAGAATGGGTTAAGCCCAAATTGGTATATGACATCAGAAGCTTCTTGGGCTTAGCCTATTATTACAAGAAATTTGTAAAGGGCTTCTCTCAGATAGTCTCTCCACTATCTAAGCTAACCTAGGAGGTAGTGCCATTCGAATGGTCTCCAGCATGTGAGAAGGCATTCCAAGCATTGAAGAATGTACTATCCACCACTCCAGTTCTAGTTCTTCCTAAAGAAGGTGTGAAGTACCAAGTCTTCACTGATGCCTCTGGCATACGTTTGGGAGCCGTGTTAATGCAAGAGGGTAAGGTTATAACCTACGTTTACAGACAACTTAAAACTCACAAGAGGAATTATGCAGTTCATAATCTCGAGCTAGTCTATGTAGTGTTCACTTTAAAGATCTAGCATCACTATTTTTATGAAATTCAGTGTTGATATTTACGGATCACCAAAGTCTCAAGTACATATTCACTCAGAGAGAATTGAATTATAGACAAAGGAGATGGTTGGAGTTGATTAGTGACTATGACCTTGATATTCAATACCATCCCGAAAAGGCAAATGTTATAGCTGATGCACTTAGTCGCCATGCTACTCTCAATGCCCTTATTTCTGAAAGTCCACTAAAGGAAGAATTTCATAAAATGGATATCAAATCAGCACGTAATGACCAACTGAGTACAATGATCTCAATAATTAATGTGGAGCCTACATTCCATAGGAACGTGTCTATTACTCAGACTAAGGATGATGAGTATCCGAGTTTCAAATAAGCTATCGAGAGTGGCTGTCGTACAGACTTTCATTTCCATAGGGGTGCTATTTATCAAGGAGATCGTCTATGGATTCCTAAGTCCATGTATCAGGAAGTTCAAATTGAAGGCCATAATTATGGATATTAAATACATCTAGGAAGCTCAAAGATGTATCAAGACCTGAAACACTCCTTCTGGTGGCCAGGGATGAAGAAAAGTGTAGCTGACTTTGTTGAGAAGTACCACGTTTACAGTTTAGTTAAGGTAGAACATTAAAAATCTGGTGGTCTACTTCATCCACTTGAGATTCCCGAATGGAAATGGCTAGATATATCCATGGACTTTGTTATGGGTTTGCCCCATAAAAGATCTGGGGCCGATGATATTTGGGTCATAGTTGACCAATTGACCAAGTCAGCTCATTTCATCCCTATCCTGTAAATAGACTCAGTTGAGAAACTCGCAAAGCTTTATATCAAGGAGATAATCAGATTACATAGAATTCCCAAATCAATTATATCTGATAGAGACAGTCGATTCACCTCCAAGTTCTGGCAAGCTGTGCATCAAGATTTAGGCACAACCTTAGCAATGAGTACAGCCTTTCATCCATAGATGGATGGTCAGACAGAATGAGTAAATCAGATTCTTGAAGATCTGTTTAGTTTATGTATCCTTGATTTTGCTATATCTTGGGAAGATCATCCCCCGTTGGTAGAATTTGCCTATAGCAACAATTTTCAAGCTAGCATAAAGATCGCTCCATATGAAGCCCTGTATGGCAGAAAATGCAGCACTCCATTGGCTTGGTTAGAAATAGGCAATGTTCAGTTATACAGATTTGAATTAGTAGAAGAAACTAACAGGAAGGTTCACTTGTATAGTTTATTGTTTACTACATTATTGATGCATGTTATATCAGTCGGCTATATTTCCTTACTTACCTGCTCACTTGTATATATATTTAGAGGATGCTAAATTTTACTTCTTACTATATGTACCACTTTTAGATTATTGTCTTAAATCAACATATGTCATGTGATCATCAGCATGTTTAGGATTAGACTTTTCTTTCAGTACTTCACTTACTGTATTATTTATGTATGCCCCTTTTTCTTGCTTAGTTTGTTTGAAGTGCTTCTACCTCAATTCCTATTTAGTTATAAATATTATATTTATAGCTTGTCCTGTTCCCTTGTATTCTTACTGCTCCTATGCTAGATAGTTCATTTTTGAAGAGTTTAAGTGTAAATGGTGATATTAATAATTCATGTAAAACATTCAGCCTAAAATATACTTAGACAATTATCTAATAAGATTTTTTTTTATTGGCTGGGGCCCTGTCATTATGAAAGTGACAATATCAGATCTTAAGCAGCTTAAAGATCCAGTGCCTAAGGAGGAGCCTTATTTAGAGGAGGTGCAGCAGATTGGAGCTGAAGATCTTAAGTCCTTTTTTTTATACCTTGTGCGGATGAGAATTGTTTATTTCTTTTTAAACTTTAATTAAATATTATAATAATACATGTACTTGTGACTGTGCTTACTTTTCTGTACTATTGTTTATGAGCTACTGTTAGTACTATTTTTCATATGTTATATGGTAAACTGAATGTAATAGTTACTTTGTATGCTTCCACACTCTCTACTTATTTTGATTTAGTGACTGAACCCTTATATTCATTTTGTGCACATCCTTACATTATTAGTGAATTGTGGATCTCACCTAATCAAATGATAAGTGAGGGATTTTCCAGAGTGGCACACCACCTCTTGGGTCTAATCTTGTGGATTAGAGGGTGAGATGCAACAGTTCCCCTCCTCTCCTCCTTCCTCCATTACTGTGCTGCTGAAGAAGCCCTCAAGCTCCCAAGTTCCTACAAAAAATAGAGCTCTCTTCCTCCATTTTATTCTATTTAAAAGCTAAGGTACCTCCTTTTCCCATATTGGATGGCTTCAATGGCTACTTTATTTTGCTCTTATGCATATTTTACATCCTTAGGAATCTATGATTGAGTATGAAAGCCATCAAAGTTTATTAAGGTATTAAATTTCATGTAAATGAAATGCTCTATTTTTCCTCATTTCTGCATACCTAAACCTATAACTCTATTGTTTGCATAGTTAGAATAATTATTTTGTGCCGATTATGGTATCGATGGAAAGGTCTCAGAAATACATTTCCATTGGTATATGGCACCGCACGTGAAGTGCTCTAGGTTGAGAGTATTTGAGCCGGAAAGATGACCCGTTACGGTTTTCGCACATGCGAAATCACCGTCGGGCGCCATAGCGCGCAGTAGCGCCTGAGATTTAAAATTGAATCTACGCTGCACATTGCAGTGTGCCACAGCGGCTTATAAATTTGATAAAAATAAATTAATTGTGCCACAACACTGAAATCCGCTGTAGCGCATCGTAGCGCGCTACGACGCGCCGTAGTACCTGGCTCTCGACCAGGGAGCGCTACCGCGCGCTGTAGCATCCAGCTCTCAGGAACTCTGGCACTGTAGTGGGCCGTAATGCTTAAAAGCACTGCCGCGCCATAGTGCTGAGATATGCTGTATTATATAAATCAGTATGTGATATTTGAATATCAAAAAATTAGGTTTTGAACCTCCTTTTTTAAGAAAATAGAACCCTAACATTGAAATGATCATAACTTAATCATTTGGACTCTAAGAAATTCAAGGTTCTAACTAGGTTAGAAATTCAGTACCAACAGTAAACTGAAATAAAATTTGGATTTTGATCACTAGAAACCCTAAGTTGACCAGAATACCCCTAGCCCTAATTAGGTCATAACTTGGCCAAATAAGGTTCAATTTGGGTCTACTCCCAGTTAAATTACTCAGTGTGATATAGAAAAGATATAGCCACTAAGTTTGCTGAATTTGAATATCAAATGGAAAAATTAGATTTTTGACTCCTCTTAACCCTAAAAATGACACATTTACCCTTAAGCTTAGAACACTCATAACTAATCTAGTAAACCTCAAAATTTAGTGTTCTTAGACTCTATGGAATTATTGAATAGCAAGCAACAATAAACTATACAAAATTTTAGATTCCATCAGGAGAAAATTACTAAATTGCCCTTTGGGTCAAATCCCTTAGTTTGGACCCATTTGACCCATTTCTTGTCCAAATTTAGTGTACTTACTATTTATCTTCATGCTAAATAGTAAGGAATCATTTGGAAATAAGAAAATCTAGTTTAGAGCACTAAATCAAAAAGTAACTTTTTGGACCCTTAAGTAGGGGCAAAATAGTCAATTTGCCCAAAATTTAAGTTAAGTATTCTTAACCCTTAAAATATCTTTTAAATTATTAAAAATAGTAATAAAACTAATTTAGGATCAATTCTAGTCTTAAATCCCATAATTTGAATAATTTGTCAAACATCCTAATTTAGGCTTTAAAAACTCTAAGAATAACATGCCTTAATTAGCTAAAATTCATTCTTAACTTCCCTAATTAAATAAAAATAACAAATTAAGTTAAATTGAAATAAATTAAATCAATTCTTAGAATCTCTCTAAGTCTTTTCATTAGGAGCTCATTAGGAATCTTCACTTCACTTTAGGACCTTTTCCTTAGAAATGGGAATATATCTTAGGTTAGAGTTCATTTATTAAATAAAGTGGGTTATTCAATGAATGAATCCTTGATTTTATTAGTTTCTAAATTTTCATACTTTGATGTTGATTTATCTCTTAACTCTAAATTAAAAATATGAGAATCATCCTATTAAGCTTGAATACACTTAATAGGATTTGCCTTAATCTTTAGTTCACTTTTAGACTTAAGAACCTTAAATCTTATGTTTGACCCTTGGATTATGTGATTAACTCCAATCTCATAGTGTTTAACTCATAATCCTTAGTTTAATATATTTTGATCAGATCTTAGCCTAGAATGTCTAAATTTATCAATTAAGGATGTGATGATTTATTATTTTATTTGTAGCTAATTCTGATTGAACTAAATTAGAACCTGATCAGTTTTAATTGCTTTTAATTTATAATGCCGCACTTCTAAGTTATCTCGATAGTAAGAATTAAATATCCTGAATTTGTGTAACTTGGAATTGTTATAATGGTTTAATAGATAATAACTGATGTCATATTGTGTATTAGAGTCCCTTGCTTATTATTATTTTACTTGTGCTTTCACATTCCTTATATTTTGTGCTTTATTCCTTGAACATGTCATACAATATAATATTATTGCATGAAATGAAAATATAGAATATCTAGAATAACATTGCATTGGGTTCTGTTAATTATTGATCTTGCACATTTTACCCTGATGGATAGGGGTAAGGAGAAATAAGGAGTACTTGGCATCACTCATTAAGGAGTGTTGTGCTAAGTTTAGAATTCGTATCATCTTACAGACGTGCTTAACTCCTCAGCTACTTCTAGATAAGTCTATAGAAGTAAAGTAAATAACTAAAATATTACTGCATTTGCAATTACTGCCTCTTCAGTTCAGTTTCTGTTATGTTATTCTGGCCTAGCCTCAGATGACGCTAAGAATACTTGTCACCTTAGCCTCCGCGTTGATGCTAAGAATCCTTTTGATATTGGTAGGTTAGATTAGCCCTCTTCTGATATGGCAGTACCTACATAATGTTTACTATTTATTGTTTATTATTTATCATTTACCATTTATTATTGTACTTTACTTCAGTCAGCTTTACTTTACCTACTTACTTACTTATATGATGCTACTTTTTGTTACTGCTTACTATACATATCATAGTCATATTATTTATTTTTAATTTGCATATGTCAAGTGATCATAAGCATGTTTAGGATGACTCTTTTCCTTCAATATTTTTTTTACTTTACTTATACTTATATGCCTAACCTTGTTACAGCTTTGGAGTTGAGGTATGTTCTTTTATCTCACATGTTCCTTAGTTATAAATGCCTTTATTTATAGCTTATTCATTCCTTTGTATGCTTGTTACACCCTTACACTTTGCTTATTTTTATAGTATAAGTAAAATGGTGATATCATAAGACTCATGAAATATTAACATCCTAAAATGTACTTAAATAATATGTCTAATAAGAATTTTCTTTTCTTTGGCTGGGGCCCTATCATTGTGAAACCAACAATGATAGATTTTGAGTTATTCGAGGTAGTTGAGCCTTCTGAAGATTAGATTTAGGAGGAGGAGTGTGCTGCCGCTGGAGATCCGTAGCTTAGCTTCCTTTTTATTTTGTGAGGATGAGAGCTTTATCTTTTTCATTAAAAATTATATAATATTTGTAATAATTCAAATATTTATGTATGTTCTTTTACTGTACTATTTTATCCTGAGCTGCATGTTTACTTTCTTACTTGTATTGTGGTGGATTAGATGTAGCATATTTCATTGTCTTTGCTTTCACACTCTAATGAATGTATGTACTTAGTGAATGATTTTGCTGCATTATTCAGGGCACATCCTTCCCTTATTAGTGGATTGAGGATTACACCTTACTCTAATGATAAGTGAGGGATTTTTCAAAGTGGCACACCTCTCATCAACCTTGATTATTGGCGGCTAAGGGGTGGGGCGCCACAATAACCCTAAACATGCTTCGGTGCGCAACAAGAAGAAGCCCTAATCCCTTAGGGTAATGCAGCAGGAGAAAAAAAATCTAGTTATATGCAGATAAAAAAAACAAATTAGATAGAATTCGATTAACACCTGAATGGATATGAACTTGCATAGCAATTGATTACGCAATTAAAATTACATTATCAAATGAAAGAGTTGAGTGTGAGCTTAGGAAAGAGCAGTACCCGAAGAGATCAGCGCAAACTAGGTTGCGAGCTCAAGAAGGCGAATTCCAAACCTTCTAGATTATATCCTTGGGATCTCGATGGTATGCCCGAGGAAGAATAAGGTAGTATGGTTAAAGGTTCTAGCGATGGAGGACAAAGCCACCTGGCACAAGGCGGCAATAGCGTGTCAATGGGGGAGATCAACATGTGCTTCATTGAGAGAGAAGAGGAGTCTACGAGTCGCATGGGCTGCTGAACGCAGGCCCAGACCAGTCCTAAGAGGAAACTTGGGCCCGTCCCAGCTGGTGACAGAGTCCAGCCCAATTGGATTTGAGTAGGTGGGCACAGAGCATTGTGAAGCTTCTGATCGAGCCCACCCCAATTAGCTGTAATGGCTCCGGCTCGAATAAAAATCATCCGGAACCATAATTTTAATTTTAATTAAATAAAATTTAACTTAAATTTTAACAAAATTCCTAATTATTTTCAAGCTATTAAATGGGTTCAAAAAATTTCTAATAATTTACCTCATGCTAATTGAAAACTGAGGTACACAGCGGCGAAGATGGATTTCAATTTTGACAAGTATTTAATTATTCGAATATTTGGGGTATTTTAAATATATTAAAATATTCAATGAAAATCCAATGACTTCCATAATGTATCCAAAATATTACCCCTAGTTAATTTGGGAGTGATGAGCATGATGGAGAAGTCAGATTTTTTATTTGGGTCAATTTAGATAGATCAAACTTTAGGGTTCCTGAAATTATTAAAATTAAAATTTTATCTATTTAACACCTGATTGGGACCAAAACATTAGGGTCATTGTTGTAGAAATGATGATGATGCACACAAAATCAAATCTGTCTATTGATGATTTTTGCACACTCTCTTTGCTTGCAGAAGCATTTTTACAAGAAAGCTCACACTTCCAATGGGATTCGAGGATCGGGGTTGCATTCATGGTTACCAAGAAAACTCAAAAATCACAAGCACATAAAATAAAAAAGCACACAACATACACAAATATCTAAACACCAAGATATACGTGAAAACTTAAGAATGGGAAAAACCACGGAGCCACACCACAAGAAAATTAACTATAAATAACTTGAAGGTTACATAGATACAAGAGCTATTCACCTCAGCACATATGCTTAAGCTCTTACTCTAGAATGGAGAGAGGAATAAGCAACTATCACTTGGAGTAATTCCTCCAACTTGCAAGCCTTGGCTTGGATTGTAGCTCCTTAGAGTTTAGCTTAGGGTTCTTCTCCTCACAGTAGCCTTTTGCCTCCAAACTAATGTGCCAACACCTAGGTTTTTTTCCAACACTTAGGCTTAAGTAATCAACTCAATTTCAGATACTAAAATGTCCAAATAACCCCATATTTGTTTAAAATGAAACCTAGAATGAAGCAAAACTCTATCAGGCGCTACAGTGCACCGTAGCGCCCCACTTTTAAATAATCGTCTGCTATGGTCGCTGCAGTGCACGACCTTTGAAATTAATTTTGCTGCGGTGCGCTGCGGCGTGCTATGGCACACGGTAGCACCTTGTCTCAAGTTTGGTACCTGTGCCTTGAAATGGATCTGCTGGGGTGCGCTATGGTGCCAGTTTCCACTACAGCGCGTTGCAGTGACAATTTTTATTGTGGCACGCTGTAGCTCCTACTTCTCAAATTTTGACAGTTGAGACGCACAACAGCGCCTCAGTTTTCAAAAAGAACCGCCTGGGCGCGCTTGCAGTGCTTTTGATTTTCCTAGACACTAAAGGCTCTCCATATATAATAAGGGTGAGTTCCTAATGACTTATTTAGAGTGTTAGAACTAAGATTAAGATCTAGTTAAGCCCTGATTGACTAGGATAACAACTTAGGGTCGTTATAGAGGGAGAGCCAAGGCGCAGTACGGCATGCCACAGCGTGCTGCAGCACCTATGTTGTTGCTGGACTTCACACCTTGTTCCAAATCACCTCGAAACCCCCCACTCACCGGAGCACCATTAGCATCTCTATTATGGATTAATGGTCTCCACAACACAACATGCTAGGTCAGCATAGATAATCTAGTGTTATGTGCTCAATTTTTAAGATCATATTGGGGTTTTATATAATAGTGTATTTAGAGGTAAATAATTATATATTTCTGTATTCATTACAATATTTAGAAATATCAAAATAATAAAGGAAATATATTCATAACTTAGATAATAATTATTTTATAAAATCTATTATATACTAAGCAAAAAATTTAAAATTTAAGAAAACTAGGATCTAAGTTGCTCCATTATGCATCAGCTCTTCCTCAAAGACTTGATCTAGAGATTGATCATGATCTTCCATATATATATATATATATATATATATATATATATATATATATATATATATATATATATATATATATATATATATATATTTGATTGGGGTGAACCAAATAAAATAGAAAGAAAATATTTAATTAGTATTACAAAGGTCTAAGTAAAGTTTGTAGGATATCAAATTTATATAAAATATTAAGCGATATGATTATGTATGAGAAATATATACAATTAAAATAATATGTAATATTTAAGTAGGGTATACTTACAAAATTATCAGTATTATAAATACAATATACATATTTAAGATAAATATTTATTTGAAAAAAAATACAACAAGATATAATATTTATTTTGTTAGACAAGGTATAGAATAATCGATGAATTAGATACATTTATCTTACTAATTGAGATGTGGGTTCCTGACTAACTAGTTATTTCTCCAGATATTAGCATGTCCCAACTTTAACATATTGTCAGTACAGACCTTAGAATAACCTGAATAAATATATGATACTGATTTTTGATTATTTATTTTAAATTTTGAGCACAAATCTTATATAATATATCAAAGTGGATCAAAGCTTAATAGAGATGCAAATACTACAAATAAAATAATTAAATGAAAATAATGATATCTTTCATTTTATTTTAATAAAATATCAATAAAAATATTATTAATAATATTATTTATTTATTTGTATATATTAAAAATAATTATTATTATTATTATAAATAGTAATATATATATATATATGTAATATATATTATATATTTAAATGAAAGAAAATGATTAAATTAAAAGAATAGAAATAAAAATTTATAGAAAATAGTAATATTATATATATATATATATATATACATATATATAATGATTGAATAAATTATAAAAATTAAGAAATATAAAAGTGGCAATAAAACATGATGTTGTGCTCATTGCAAGACTTAACCTAACATCTTACAACACAAGCTGACGATAGCCATGCATCACATGTGTCCGTATTTCTAAGAGCACTCATCTCTTTCTAGAGGATTCACGTCATGTCAAGCACTGGTAAGGTTCTTCGCTTTGCATCGAATTAAATCACATGCTCCACCGCTTATGTGGGCCCCCATCAATTCCCTTGACTTTTATTCTTGCGAACGTACTCCCCAGACGGAATATTTAATATGTTAATTATAGCACTGTACGGGTCAATATGCATAATGTAGGCATGATGACAAAAATATTTCTTATGGGAAGGATCGAGCCATAATTGAGATACCACTGGTTGCTTAGGTTCTCCCCCACGATCCTTTTTACAATTTAGGCTACGTTGATTTCGCTCACCAGTACTTAGGAAATCACTTATTGCTTTATTTTCCTCCAGCTACTGAGATATTTCAATTCGCTAAGTTATTTTTTTAATGCCTATTAATTTAACATATAATTCAAAATGTTTCCTTATTTGAGAATCTACGGATCAATGCCTATTTTCAACTCCACAAGCATTTTCTATATATATATATATATATAAAGAAATAAAATGATTAAAATGAAAATTTGGATAAATAGAAATAATGCTAGTAATAATAATAATATTAATAAAAATAATATAACTTTATTATTAATAATAAAAATGAAGAAGAAAAGAAAAGAATAGAAAAATTTTCATCTCTTTCTCATTTCTTAGTCTATCTTATTATTGATGAAGCTTGTACTGGAGATTGACGAAAGAATCTGATGGTGGCTGAGGAAGGAGAGTGGGAAGTGGAGGGGAGAGAGGAGATGAGAGGGGAGTGGGGAGGGGAGAGGATATGAGAGGAGAAGAGGATGGAAAGTATGAGGGAGAGGGGGAAGGATATTTATAAAAAAAATTATTTTATCTATCATATTTCTCTCTTTCATTAATTTTCTAATGTGAATAATTTAGCTTTCTCTTACTCCTCTTAAAATCTTTTTGTCATTTTCTTCCTCTCTCCTCTTTCTCTCTCCATTTTCTCTATATTCTTTCTCTCTCCTCTTACTTCACTCTTAAACTTACTTAGCTAATAAATAACTTAATATGACATAATTTGGATGAATAATGCATTAATATGATGAATAATAAAATAATTTATTTTAAATAAATGACTCGTAATTCTAATTAATACCTGATTTTTGTGCATATTTCCATTATTTTCAAAAATAATGAAACTTGATGCGAAGATGTATCTTGATGAGACGAACACACTCGCACCAAATTTTTTTGATTTGGAGCAATATTTTATTTTAAATAATTTTCTAAAGATACTCCAAAAATTAATTATGATAAATCTAGAGCTCCAATTCGAATAAACTTGTTGTGTAGCATTTTTATAATATTCTTAATCCATCGATACTAAAATTGCTGAATTTGGACTTGTATATAATTTTCTTAATTTTCTAAATTTAAATAATTCAAAAATTAATTCAGGAGTATTAATTATCTTGATTGCTCCCAAATTTGCGCATTATGATCTTAAGAATATACTCTATCCAATGATATTTTGGTTAGCTCAAATTTTGAAGTCGTTGAGGATCCTAATTTTTCAGTCAGGTTTAGTCTTAATTATCCCAGTAACGACTTGGGTTATTACAGACTCCCTTACTTTAAAATGATGACATACTTAGCATCACATTATATATTAAAGTTCAAAAGAAAAAAATAAGGAGATCAAATTTACCTGAGCTCTTAATAGTTTATGATACTGTTTCTGCATAGTATCTTCTCTTTCCCAATGGCTTTTTTGGCACTATGATTTTGCCAATGAATCTTTATTATGGGTATGCTTTAATTTCTTAGTTGATGATTATCCCAAACTATATTCTAATAGGTT
Organism: Gastrodia elata; assembly: GCA_016760335.1. Lineage (NCBI taxonomy): Eukaryota > Viridiplantae > Streptophyta > Magnoliopsida > Asparagales > Orchidaceae > Gastrodia > Gastrodia elata. The sequence continues at coordinate 7,520,311 of CM028685.1, read as the reverse complement.
CTTCTATGAATGTTAAGTCTGGCTAAATTTCAATGGAATGTATGGACAGTTGTTGGGATGGATTTTATAAACATCTATAGAGTAAAGATACATAAAATATGTTATGTACTAACACTAAATCTTTTGGAAGTCTTAACTTGTATGCATAATTTCTAACTCGGTCTAATACTTCAAAAGGACCAACATATCTCGGGCTTAACTTACTAGCCACGCTAAAATGATATATGCCTTTCATTAGGCTCACTTTTAAATATGTCATATCTTCAATTTGAAATTCTAGCATTTCATGTTTAACATCATGATATTTCTTTTGCTGATCTTGAGCTGTAGCGATCCCGCTCTTTATCAGATGAATTTTATTATTAATCTCTTCAACTTAGTCAGATCTCTATAACTGAACATCTCGTACTTCAGCCTAGGCCAACGGTGTGCTACACTTTCTATCATATAGAGATTCATATGGGGCCTTCCAATATATGATTGATAACTATTATTAATGGAAAATCCACTAATGGAAGGTGATCTTCCCAACTACCACTGAAGTCTAATATGCTTAAATGAAGAAGATCTACAAGTACTTGATTTACTCTTTCAATCTGACCATCTGTTTGAAGGTGAAAGCCTGTACTCATAGCCAATACTATTCCCAAATTATGATGTATTGTCCTCCAAAAATGGGAGGTAAATCTATTATTATGATCTGACATAATAGCTTTAGAGATTCTATGAAGCTTAATTATTTTATAATATATAACTTGGCTAGCTTTTCTACTAAATCTGTTTGCTTAATCAATAGTAAGTGTAATAATTTTGTTAGACGATCTATAATTATCCAAATTGCATCTACTCCATTATAGCTTCTAGATAATCCCATCACAAAATCCATTGAAATGTCAAACCATTTCCACTTTGGGATATCTATGGATATAATAACCCATCTAGTCATTGATGTTCTACTTTTACTAAACTACATATATGACATTTAGTGACATACTCAGCTATGTCTTTCTTTAGTCCAGGCCACCCAAATTACTCTTTCAAATCTCTATATATTTTATTATTTCCAGGATGACTTGTGTACCATTAGTTGTCAGCTTCAATTAGAATTTAATTCCAAATGTATGAATCATTTGGAATCTAAATCATTTTCCATGATAAATATAAACTTCTTTATATATATATATATATATATATATATATATATATATATAAGTTAGTTATGTGACTATCTTCGATGTTTACTTTTAGCTTGGAATAGCTAACTAAGTCTTAATCTAATGTAATTAAAATAAAATCATATCAAAATTTTAACAAAAAATAAATATATCTAAAATGTACCCAAATGATGAGGAGATAAAATCCTAAAGGAAGAAAGATCTAAAATTTCTAGAGCTTATAAAAGAGAATGAAATTTTGAGAATTTTTGTATGTAAGTAAATAGGTTTATTTTAGTAAATTAATGTAGGGCTCAAACTCCAAAATATAAATATGTTTGAATTCCTCGCACCCAAACTTGCTGTTGAGGTTCCAACATCTAAGATTGCCCTCTTTCTCAATTACCCAACCACCCGCCTCCATGCTACCTTAGGTTACCTTAAGTTTGCATAAGAGAGTACTAGGTGAGCTCAAGGATTGGATCCAACCTTTTTGGAAGCTTGACCCAATCCTCCTTGTAATGTTTAGTGATATTGGGTAAGCTATTCACTCCTTAATCTTAATGATGATGTGTGATTTCACTTGATCTCCTCAATGGAATGGAGTTTGCTATGAGATCCCCTTAAATATAATTAAGCTAAACTCTTAAATATTAATACTCCTTTACAAATAACATGAGTTATTGATAAGAACTCAAAAGTTAAGAATGCTCAGGTGGGAGCAATTCTAAGATTAGGTGACTTATTTGAAAGTTATCTTTTGAGGACAAAACTATGAGACTATTAATATTAAAGTGGAGAATACCTTGATGCTTAAGAGTTTGGGCTGTTACTGTGACAACCCCAATATTCAGTAGGATCTAAACCCAACATTGGAGCGTCACTGATAGACCTATAATACGTCTGCGCTTTCACGCAAGTGTACGTGGTCTGAAGTAATAAGTGGAAAGTTTGAATTTTCAGGATTTATCGAACCACAGAGAATTGGATATTTTATTACTAAGGTATATCTATGATCACTAATGTTTAAGCTATACGTGTATTGATTTGTGTTGGTTCCTGAACAAGCACGACAACTCTTAGTAGAAAATACTTTTGATAAAAGGAAGAGGAGAGTTGGGTTTCTCCCACATGATATGATAGATAACTTATATATGATGATTTCTCAAGCATTCATTAGTTCTTTAGTCAAGTGCACATTGTTCTTCTTAGAGTTTTAATTCAAAGAATTACAAGTTCAAATCTTGTGCATGAAATGAACACATAGTTAGTTATATTTCAGTATATAGACCCTTATAAGATTTTAGATTTGTAGTTTTTATCTCATCTCTTGATCATGGAGATGAGGGTTATAAAGTTTAAGATCTTATAAGTATTGATTCCACTAAAAGCTTCACACGCCTCAAGCATAGTTTAAATGAGGGAGTGATTTCATTGGGCTCAATGACTATGTCACCTCGTTCATGAGCACTCAATGAATCCATTCCCTCTCTCAAGTATGCTAAGCAACGGAGCTCGATTAGTAGGTCTTAGCATCACACGCATCAACTCATTAGTTGAGCCTAGATTAAGGTGCACTGAGCGCAAAAACTTTCTCACATAGTTCTAAGCTCTCATGCACTCATAAATCTAGCCTCAAAACTAAGGTGAGCTATGGAGACCAAGACATTTTAGTCCTTGAGTTCAATTAGTCCTTTGTCCTTTGGTCCACATTCAAGTCCACAATAGTCCTTTAATTTCTTTAACAAGGCATTGAGTTCATGATTTTTTTATTAAAACTTGAGGAAAACTTCATATAATTATAGTATCTATCAATACACGTGGGATTTCCCAACCCTCCCCAAGGGAGATTTAGCTCTCCATTGCAAAAGAGATGAAAAAGAATATATACATAGATAAAGACCCTTTTATGATCAACTAAGAAAAACACAAAGCAAGAGTTTAGAAAATACTAGGAATATTTGTTTGGGAAGTTCTCCAAACTCCTCTTCTTCTTGCTTGAAGTTGCTTCTCTTAGGTCCCTAGTGCTTCCTTTCTTCTCCTTCTCCTTAGCAAAATAAGATCTTCCACCCTTGGAGAGTTCTCCTTCTCCTCTATGCAGCTCTCTCTTTGCTTAGGTTGTAGTGAGCCAAGTTGGGAACCTCTCTTAAGTCAAGAGAAGTGGTATTTATAGAGGTGGGCTGCTTCTTTATCTTCTCATTTCAAAATCTATTTTTTCTTTTTAAAAATTATGGTGCAATGATGGCTAAATCCACTTGAGGGATGAAAAGATTATTACTTTTCCATTGATAATTCTCCACATCACCTCAAGAAGACCATTTTCCCCTTATAAAAATGTAGCTGTTGCAAAAGGAATGATGGCTAGAGACAAGGTGCTGGTTGGGGGTCTTGTTCCAACCGCTGCAGCGCGCTATGGTGGAAAATTTTCGAAAAGTGGACTGCCGTGGCACGCTGGGGCATTTTGGTTCATACAATGAAAGGCCGCTGCATCACGCTATAGTGCTAGCAATTTCGCAAAAGGCTCCGCTACAGTGCGCTATGGCGCCAGCGCATCACAAAGTGCTCCACTGCAGTGTGCTGTGGCACCAGCGATTCACAAGTTGGACTACTACAGCGTGCTGTGGCATCAGTGCTTCGCAATGTGCTCCGCTGCAGCGCGCTATGGTGCCTGATTTCGCAAATTGGCTTGCTGCAGCGCGCTGTGGCGCCAGCGCTTCGCAAAGTGCTCCGCTACAGTACGCTATGGCCCTCAATTTTGCAAATTGGCTTGCTGCAGCACGCTGTGGCATTAACGCTTCATAAAGTGCTCCGCTGCAGCACGCTATGGTGCCCGATTTTGCAATTTGGCTCGCTGCAGCGCGCGGCAGCGATTTTCCTTTATGAAATTTGGAAAATTGTCCATATTGCTTAGAATTCGTTGGATATGCATTTTTTTTAAAAGATAAGCAAATTGAATTAAGGAAGCAGTTTTAATATGAGAAATAAATAAAATTTTCCTTTAATTAAGATATAAATTATAGATTCATCTGTCACCTTAGCATCTAATATCTAAATAGAAAGAAACTAACTAAATATTAGATGCTAAGTTTGGCGCTCCAATGTTGGGTTTAGATCCTACTCGATATTGGGGTCATCACAGTTGGTATCAGAGCCAAGTTGAGAACTTTCAATTAAGATAAAGTCATTCATTTATCCAATAGAAAGCAACACAGAATAGTAAAGACATTTAAAAATGACATCATAGAATAGTAAATGCCTTACTAATCCAATAATTGTTTTAAATTTCTAACTTAAACTTTAATCAAATTTCCAGATGCCAAACTATAAAAGTGAACTAAGCTACTTTACTAGGACATTCTTCCTTTATTGGAAGGATGATCATTGGTTTGGTATGACTTATGGTCGTGAGTACTTTGGAGAATCTGAAGTTGGAGGAGAAATGTTGAACAAAATTTTGAATTATTGTGTGTTTCGAGGCGACTGCATCTTGCAGTTGACTAAGGAATGTCTTTCTCGAGTCTCTACAACATTTGAAGCCATATTTTTCCCTGATCACGCACGCTTCCAAATTTTGGACGAACTCTTTGACAAGTATGCCATGGATTGGTAGTATCGTGCGCATGATGTGCTAGTTCGAGCAAGTAGATGCCTCCACCGTGCTCCTACCTATGAGAATTTTGAATTCATGTTTTATGCAAAGTTTTGTAGCTTGTAGTGCTAGTTTCTTTATGCACTAGTCTCTCTTTCATTAATATCTTCTTGTAAATAGCTCCTATCTTACTTATATTTTCTTTTCTTTCTTCCAAGATTTGTATTTCTTAAATATTTTAAGTTTAATGAGAATACTTTTTCCCATTTCTTTAGCTTCTGAATTGTGTTTTTTTTTTTTTAGAATGAATACTGATTCAAACAATCATGTTCCACCTATCGTGAAAGAACCCACTTCCACTACAACTTCTCATACCGATCAAATGCAAAATCTCTTGGAGATGATGTGGGTTATGATTGAAGCACAAACCTGTGCTGCAGAAAGGATGGCCTCATCTTGTGCCCCTTCTCAACCTTCTCCTACCCCAACTTAATAGTCCCCAACTTCTCCCCCAAGCTTCTTTTCCAATTTCTTTCGAAGCTCCTGTGGCTCCACAGCCAACTGCTAGCCCAGTAGTGGATGCCTCTCTCCTCACTTTTCTTCATCTGAATCCCCCGACATTCAATGGCTCCATTTCTCACTTTGACATTATTAACTGGTTCAAGGCAATAAAGAAAACTTTGGCCAGTATTAAATGTTCTGAAGGTGAATGCCTTCGTCTTGTTACTTATGTATTTCATGGTGAGGCTGAATATTGTTGGGATAGTGAATTGAAGTCCCGTTTCTCAAGCGTTCAGTTGAAGGATATTCCATGGGATGAGTTTGAATAAGTTTTCTGCAAATAATTCATTCCTTTATCTGCCCAAACCATAATCAAGAATAACTTCATGCAGCTTACTCAAGGAAGTCGTTCTGTGCATGATTATGAGATAGAATTCCTTAAGCTTTCTCATTTCTCTCTCAATCTAGTCCACACTGATGTGGGGATGTGTACTAGATTCTTATCATGTTCGAAGGATTCCATCAAAAATCATATGATGTCCCAACATCACGATAAATTTCCAAAGCTTTTAGAAGGTGCACGTATGATTGAGTACCATCAAGCGCAGATGGATCTGAAGAAGCATTTCCATCCCCATTCCTCAAGATCTGAACTGTTTAAGAGGAATCATCCTAAAAGTCCTATGTTCTTCCAGCTTACCCCAAGTCAAAATTTAAATTAGAATCAAAAGCAGATTCAGTAAGGAAGACCTAATGCTAGATGTAACAGACTGTATCCATATGGAAAGTGTTATCACACGGGTGGCCGATGCTACATCTGCGACAGAACCAATCATCGTCATTGGAACTGTTGAACAAACTGGACAGCGAATAAAATGTAGATCAATCACCAATCTTCCATGCAAAACCCTACTCCTATTAATTCCCAAGCACCAGCACTTTCCTTAATGCCTCTTTCTGCTAGTGGAAATGCACAACGTCCAAAAGGTGTACCTCCATTTTCTCCAAAGCAAGATCAACCTAGTAGAAATGTCAAAGGCAAGTCTGTTTCTCAACCTCCTGTTGTACTGCGTGTCTATGCTCTTTCTCATTCTGTTGCCCAAGATGACAACAACGTTGTTACCGGTACGTTATACTTTTAATTTTTTATTTTCTATTTTTCATTTATTTTGCATTTTTATTTTCAATACTTTTGGCTTTAATTTTCATTAGCTGTAATTAGAATTTAATTTTCCTTATTATATGAACTCTAATTATTAAGAATCAGTTATGTGACACACTCTTTGACATGGGTACTAGCCACTCCTTTATGTCTGAGAGTTGTGCTTCTTCTCTTAATCTCCAACATTTTAGCCTGGGCAATGCCTTGAGAGATGCTATCAGGTGCTGAAATATGTGCTAATGAGTTCTATTTGGTAGACATCCCAATCAGTAACCAATTCTTTCAATCCAAACTTATTATTATGTCAATTACAAACTTCGTCATAATTTTAAGAATGGATTGGATAAGTAAGTTGTATGTCATTATAAATTATTTTAGAAAGAGAGTTTCGCTTAAGATTGGAAGGAAACATGAAGTTTTCATAGGAAAGATTGGCTTAACTGCATCCTTCATAAATACAATTGAAGCCAATCGCCTCATTAGTAAGGGCTGCTATGCAATCTTAGTAACCTTGATCGGCGAGGAAAAGCAAGTTAGAAGTTCTGAAGAGACTATCGTTGTTAGAGAGTTCCTGGATGTGTTCTCTAAAGAATTTCTTGGACTACCTCCTTTGCGTGAGGTAGGGTTTTATAAGACTCAAACTAAATCTAAGGCTCCGTATAGAATGGCACCAAAGGAATTGCAAGAGCTTAAAGAGTAGTTGCTAGAGAAAAGATTTATTCACCCTAGTATGTCACCTTAGGGAGCTCTCATCCTATTTGCCAAAAAGAAAGATGGATCAATACGGATGTGCACAGACTACCGTGAGCTTAACAAAGTGATAGTGAAGAATAAGTATCATCTTCCTAAGATCGATAATTTATTCAACCAGCTCTTTGGAGTGAAAGTCTTCTCCAAGATTGACTTAAGGTCAGGATATTACCAGATTCGAGTCAAGGATGAAGATATTCCTAAAATTGCATTCAAGACCAGTTATGGGCATTTTGAGTTTCTAGTCATGTCTTTCAGATTGACGAATGCTCCTTCCATTTTCATAGACCTGCTGCAGCGCATCTTTAAGCCATATCTCGATGAGTTTGTCATCATTTTTATCGATGACGTCCTAATATATTCTAAGTCAGCTGCTGAGCATGAAGAGCATCTGCATACCATTCTTGAGTTACTAAGAGAGTATAAGATGTTCGCTAAGTTTTTAAAATGCATGTGTTGGCTCAAATCTGTGGCATTTCTGGGTCACGTGATTGATGATGAAGGCATTAGAGTTGACCAAAAAAAAATCCAAGATGTTCAACAGTTGGTCCAACCTAAATCTATAATAGAGGTTTGCAATTTCTTAGGTCGCGCTGGTTATTACAGAAGGTTTGTTTCTGAATTTTCTCAAATTGCTTCATCGTTAACTCAGTTAAATAGAAAAGAAGTTTCATTTATCTGGAGCATAGCCTGTGAAGATTCTTTTCAAAAGTTGAAGATGTTATTAACTTCTACTCCTGTTCTAGTACTAACTTGAGAGGGTAAAGATTTGCAGGCTTATACTGATGCCTGTAGGGCTTGGTTGTGCTCTGATGCAAGATCATCGTGTAATAGCCTATGCCTCTAAATAACTTAAACCTAATGAAAAAAATTATCATGTGCATGATCTTGAGCTTGCATTGGTAGTTTTTTCTCTTAAGATCTAGAGACACTACTTGTACGGAGTTAAGTATGAGATGTTTACTGATCATCAAAGTTTGAAGTACATCTTTACTCAAAAAGAACTTAACTGCCGTCAATGTAGCTGGCTTGAGTTACTTTGCGACAACGACTTGGAAATCCAGTACCATCCAGGTAAAGCTAATATTTTAGTTAATAGCTTGAGTCATAAAGCGACTTTATCTTCCCTTTGTTGTTATGAATATTTGATCGAAAATTTTGTCAAATTGAATCTTGAGCCGATCAGATCTACTGATTTGGGTACTACTTTATTTGCTATTTTGTTAGATGATCCTCTAAGGTCTAAGATTATCAAAGCAGAAGGAAGATGCGAGTTATTCTGTTCTAGTTTATGATATTATTAGTGGAAAGAAGTCCAAATTACATCTTAATACTGAAGGTGTGAACTTTTATAAGACTAAGTTATGGATTCCTAAAATCCTACAGTTGCAAATACTGTCAGAAGTCGATAACGCTAGTTATATTGTTCATCCCAGAAATAGTAAGATGTATCAGGATGTAAGGAAATCATTCTGGTGGTCTAGCATGAAGAGAGATATTGTCATTTTCATTTCTAAGTGCCATTCTTGTTTTTTATTTAAAGTGGAACATCAGAAGCTTGGTGGATTTCTCAAACCCTTAGACATTCCTGAATGGAAATGGTCTGATATTTCTGTAGACTTTATTGAGGGACTACCTAAGTGTAAATCTGATTCTAACTCAATTTGGGTGCTTGTAGACAGACTCACCAAGTCAGCTCACTTCCTTCCAATTCGTCAAACAGATACTGTGGAGAAGTTAGCTAAGCTTTATCTTAAAAAAATTATTCGTTTGCACGGTACGCCGAATTGCATAATTTATGACAGAGATAGTAGGTTTACTTCTAGATTCTGGTTTGCTGTTCAGCAAAACTTGGGGACAAACTTAGCTTTGAGTACTGATTTTCATCCCCATACTGATGGTTAAATTAAGATGATTAATTAAATTTTAGAAGATCTTCTTCATCTTTGTGTTCTTGATTTTGGCAGATTATGGTAAGATCATCTTGCCTTAGTTGAGTTCGCCTACAATAGCAGTTTCTAGTCCAGTATCGGTATGGCTCCTTACAATGCTCTATATGGAAGGAGGTATACAACTCATGTTGCTTGGACTGAAGTAGGAGATTCTCAGCTTTATGGCTCTGATCTGATCAAGGAGACTACTAGAAAAGTTCTTCTGATTAAGCGCAATATGATGATAGCTCAGGATCGATAGAAAAGTATCACGATGCTCGTTATCGTCTATTATAATTTCACATTGGTGATCGTGCGTATTTAAAAGTAAGTCCGATGCGAGGTGTGCAGAGATTCAGTGTTTCTGGAAAGCTGAGTCCAAGGTATCTAGGACCCTTTGAAGTGATTAAAAAAGTTAAAACCTTTGCATATATGTTGGAGTTACCTAATGACTTCTCAACCGTGAACAGTGTTTCATGTCTCGTCATTAAGATGGTGTTTGCTAGATCCTAGTCAGCAAGTTCATATTCCAGCAATCGAGCTATAGCCTAATCTGACTTTTGTCATTAAACTAGTTGTAATTCTGGGAAGGAATCTTAAGCAGTTAAGAAATTGCAGCATTCCTATGATCAAGATCTACTGGCAGAACCATTCAGCTAGAGAAGCTACATTGGAAAAAGAAGAGGATATGCGAAATAAATTCCCATAATTATTTTCTTAATGAGGTAGTTTTAGTTCTTTCATTTTCATTATTATTTCTTTAGACTTTCTTCGTGCATTTTCAATTTCCTGTTTTTATTTGTTGTGTGTCGTGGGCGACACTCTTTTTAAGGAGGGGAGTCTGTAACAACCATGGTGCTGTTACCCGTCAATTAGTGATCTAATTGACTCTAATCTTCTTCCACTACTCTTATAATAGTATTAAGAACCTACATTTCAATTTTCATGCAATTTGGAAATTGTTTGGTAATTTCTAGCATTTTTTGGTTTTTTAATAATTCTAAGAATATCTATTTTATTTAGATCTCAGAATAAAAAACGTAGTCCACCATTGGACTCACCACCCTCAAATTAGCTAGGGGTGATATTTTGGAAGTGTTTAGAAGTCGTCAAATTTCCCCCAACTAATTTAATAATATTTAAATACTCAGAAAATTAAGATAATTAAATTGTCCTTCGATCAAAAATCCGATTGCATTTTTGAGTTCCACACTTCTCAATTAGATAAGAGTGAATTTTTAAGATTTTCAGAGTGCGTTTAACTATTTAAAATTTATTAAATAAATTGATTTGATTTAATATTTAAATATATATATTTAAATAACTAATATATAAATATTTAAAAAGAAATTCAAAGGCTTAATTTATTTTTCCACAGAGATCTGCTATTCTGAACGGAACAACGGACAACCGGATCCGCGAATCTTGGCCGTTGCGTTTAATCTAAGCGGATAGGGCGACTGTGATCTATTCCGCTCCGAGGACCGTTCAATCAGAAGTTTGATCGGACGGCTCCTGTAGGTTCCTGTATGCCATCATCTTCCCAGCACGATCGCTGGTCAGGTAGGGACCATCCTTTCCTCAGTGACCTGCCGCCGTCATTTCCTCTTCGTTTAGGCTCTAAGGCATTTCCTATCCGCATACCCCTTTCTTTTCTCGATTGGATATTCTTTTCTCCATTGAAGGGCTGCTGAAGATATCCTAAAAGGAGCTGCTGCTGGAGCTGAGCCATGCCTGGAGTAAACCCAAGCTGAAGGGACCTTCGATCATCCACAGACTATCAAGTACCTTTAAAATGATTAATACTTTATACATATAATTTCGTCTGCATAATGTTTTCTGGATCAATCGATCATAATGTTGAATATTAAGCTATTAATCTGATTCGATCTAATTATATGAACTTAAAAATTTATAAAACGAACCAGTTTAATTTGCAAATATTCATATAATTTCCTCTGCCGGAGCTGGTATTTTTTTTTTTCTTGTTTATCCTTCATTTATATTTCTAAAATTCTCCATTTCGCTTCGCCTCGCTTAGAGAGGATCTTCATTATATATATACTCCTAATTTAATATTACTCTTTCCATTTTTATATTTTGGCTAATGCTTTTTAACGGCTCGTTTATTTAATGAAGGCCTGCTAAAAAAATGGAAAAAAAAAAAAAGTAATATTAAATGGGCTTTTAAATTAAGAAATATAAACAGAATAATGTAAATTTCAATTAAATATTTATCTTAGATTCTCTTTTTATTATTTTTATTTTTTTTAACAAAATATATAATTATATGTATTATTTCATTTAGAAAATTATGATGAATATTATTATGATGTTAGAATTTTAATTAGACAATTAATTTGATTTATCATTATTTCAAATGTTTAATTACATTAAATATTTGTTCAATTTTTGTATATATCACAATTTGATTAATTGATGTCTAAATTAAATATTTAAATAGTTCATTTCAATCATAAAAATATGTATAACATTAATAAGAAATCAAATTTAAGTTTCAAACCCTATATCTCAAAAATTACTTTTTAACCTTAATTAGGAGTTCCGAAAATCCTAAGATCCCAACGTTGTCCGATTTTGACCTACTTAGTATTATTTTTCTCCTTATTCTATAAAGATTTCATATTAATGAATATTATTTCATTTAGACAATGTTTGGTGATTCTATATTTTTAGCTTCTCAATTAGCGTTATTTTAGTAATTTTCTAATTTTTTAAATTGCTTGTTTTAGATGTTTGAACCTTAGGACATCTAACATGTCACATTGTTTACTTCTCATGACAATTTTAATTGCATGATTTTGAGCTTAGTTTTCTTAATTTAGATCCTTGATTTCTTAGCAAATTAATCGATTCATCTTTCAACCTTAGGAGAGAAGTTATAGAATTGATTTGTATGTTAAATCCATTAAATATTATTAACATTAATGCTTGTGTATTCATATGTTGTGAATCTATTAGTACTAGTCCTAAGTATCTAGATTGGATTCTAGCTCATTTGCCCTTTAGTTCTTAAACCCTCATTTAAGTTCTTTAAAGATTTGGATTAAGAGTCCTTAACTCATTAGTATGATGTAGGAATTCTTTAGATTTCCTTTAACCTTCAATCTATAGAAAGCATGAAACTTGTAGTTTATAATCCATTCTCTCCTTTACTTTTAAACATTTCTTTTTTTTATAAATTAGCTAGATTAGTACATTATTGGATAGATCTTTTCAACTACAACCTAACTAGAGAAGTTTAGTGATTAGAACCTTAACTACCATCTTATTCTAATATGATAATTTCATAATTAATCCTTTTCTAACTAGTTTCCTAAGCCATGATTTAGTTAACCAATTTAAATTAAATGGTTTAGGATAAGAGTAGGATTAATTTTATTTAGTATCATTATACTTATAAATTATTTTTCCATCTTATAGAATAAAATGAAACTATTATTTTCAAAACCCCAAATACTTCTGTTATTTATAATTGACTTGAGATTAATATCTCTAAGTCAATTTAAGAGTTCAATTAGTTCTAATCATTAAGTAAGTCATTAAAATTAGATAATTTTGGATATCACATAGTTTGCAATTAATGAATTTTTCCTTGAATGCTTGCTGAGTTTTGAATCTAATTCATTTGACACATTCATATAAGATATTATGCATAAATAAAACTTTCACATTAAAACCATAAGGGTTTACATTGTTGGTTAAGCTATGGGTAGGCTAATTAGAAGTAATAAGGAGATTTCATATTCTCAGAGGGTAAATATAAGTTTTTATTGTTTTGCACCCGGCTTTCCTTTACCTGTTAGGCAAATGTGCTTAACTCTTCGCTTCATTCTGTATTTACCCATAGAATGAATACTTTCATAAAATAACTTCAATTTAATAAAGTATGAACTCTTTACAATCTTATAGATTGTGAGATCTCATTATAGCTTTGAAGCTATATTTACTTTTTATAGTACTAGGTTATGTACCTCTTAGACTTATAGTCTAATACTTTCTTTCATTTACTATGCTTTGCATTTTCCATATTTTTAGTACTGTACTTTGCTTATTTATAATCCTTTTAGATTGCAGTGAATATTATTATAATTTCATTTAAATACTTCAATGTCTTCTTTAATTTACTTAGCATAAGTTCATTGAATATATACATGCTTCATTTCATTTATTTTTATGTGCACTTTAGTATTTTCTAACCTATCTAGGATGCTTTTATTCTTATTTTATTTGCAGGCTAGAATGTCTAAACTTGTGAGTATTCTTACTCACTTTGCTTTTCATTAATCTTTCTTACTATTTTCTTTATTTTCTCTTCCTTATTTAAATGCTTTCATTTTGTTCTGCTATTTTCTTTCTTATTGATAACTATATGTGATATCCAAAATGAATATTAAAATATGCTTAGAGTGCTTAGTATAATTATGCATTTTTTATTGGCTTTGCCTTATTATATTTAAATATCAAAAATATGATAGAATAGGTGCATTTGGATGCAAGTTGAGCTAGACCAAGTGCTTAAAATCTCTTAATTATTTCCGCTAAAAATGTTATTTACTTGCTTTTACTTTTGAGAGAGGGAGTCTTTTATTTACTCTTTAAATTAATTGGCATGTAATAACATAATTTAATTGTTTTGTCTTTACTTATTTTATGTTGGAATTATATTTTTTCTTACTTAAGTTATTTAGTTTGGATAAATGGATAATTGAATGGATTGCCTAATTATTTCATGTTCATAAAACTAATTATTGCATGTAATTAATTGCATCTACCCTTATTGTAGCATATTTGTACACGCATCTCATGAATTGTAAACCTATATTACTAAAATGTGAATGTCTACTTTTACTACTACTTGCAATTATTACTTGTATATGCGTAATTATAATCATGATGAATTCCTATCATTGATTTTAATTCCAACTATTAATCCTTCTTGTAAATTGCAAGTACCCTCATTCACATATCTCATTTCTTTCATTTTTAAGTAATTGCAATTGCTTCCTTATTACATGATTACTTGCCTTCTACATACATATAATTATCATTTTTATACATGCATTTGAAATTATATTTATCATGTGCATTTCCTTTCTTCTATTTTCTCATCTTAAGTTAAGACTATCATCATGATCCTTGGCCAAACTTAGCATCTAATATTTGGTTAGTTTCCTTCTATTTAAATATTAGATGCTAAGGTGATGCTCCAATATTGGGTTTAGATCCTACTCGATATTGGGGTCACCACAGTTACAAAATATGATCATATTGTTTTAGTTTTGGATTTCAGCTTGTATTGGTGAGTCATCATTAATAAATATGAATTTCTTACGAGTTACATGTTTTGGTGTTGGTTGAGAAGTTGCGTAAAAGAATTCTCTCTCATAAGAAATGACTTCTTGTGAGACAAAGAGTTTATGATTTTCGAGATCAAAAACCTTAGCACCTTTCTGATTATGGGGCTAGCCCGAAAACACACAATGTATATATAGCCCTTGATTTAAATTTGTCTTTCGATTTATTATTATTTAGAGCGTATTATAAGGACTCAAACACACGTAAATATAAATAAGATGGTAGCCTTTTGAATAAGATTTCATATGGATATTTTCCTTAAAGTTTGGGTGTATGTGTGAAGTTTAATAGATATGCGGTAGTCTAAACACACTCTCCCCAAAACTTCAAGGGAAAGGAAGCTTGAAAATGAATGGCGAGCAACCTCAAGAATGGGTTTGTGTTTATATTCAGCCCTTTCATTTTGTCATGGAGTTCCTATATAAGATGTTTGTAATAAAATGCTATATTTGTCATAATAATCTTACATTGCATTAGAAGTGAATTTAGACCCATTGTCTCTTTGCCACATTTGTGATAATAATCTTTCATTGCATTAGAAGTGAATTCAGACCCATTATCTCTTTTAACAACTTGAACGCTACACTCAATTGAGTGTTCACAATGCTGCAAAAGGAAGTTAATTAAGCATTGGTTTCTGATTTGTATTTCATAAAAAAAACCCAAGTCCCTCGAGAAAAATCATAAATAATAGTTAAAAAATAATTATCACCATTTAAAGAGGGTTTGAGGCTTCTATTGATCCTAATTTTATTATATATATTTTGAGATTTCAAACATTTTATGTAACAATCCAATATTAGATCAGGAACCCAATCTAATATTAGGTATTACTGTAGTACCTAATACTGGATTAATGAGTTTTAATCCACTATTAGGCACTACGAGGATCCAAGAGTCCTTAAAGATGGAAACTAGAAGCATAGACATTAAGTAAATATAGAAAATTCCAGCAATTACAGAAAAGAAAGAGAAAACACAGCACAAAACAGTAAAGTAAAACATATAGAGTTAATAAAATTATACAAATATTTAATCGTAATGACACTCATCCTCACGGCATGCATAGAACAAAAATAAACAGTGGAATGTAAAAAAAAATCATCTAAGCTGCAACAAGAAGATTTGATCTACCTCAAGTACAAGAACCACTCCAAGCATCACTATCCAGAAGATGCTCCTAATCTACCGTATTTTAGTTTTTAAATACTGTAGGGCACGACCAAAAAAAGAGAAAACATGTGGTTAGACTTAAAAAGTCTACGTACATTTTTAGATTTGACTAAGCTTTAATTAAAGTTTAATTGGATATCACATATGCTCATTTACAATTAAATTATATAATGGATTATGTAAAGCATCAAAGTAAAGGAAGAAATGTAACTGTAAAGAAGACAGTAGTAAGGAAAGGTGTAAAAACTCACAAGTATATTTGCTAAGTAGATTTGCTCTAGCTTGCAACAATAAGGGAAAGAGCATCCTAATAAGGCTAGAAACTAGTAATGTGCATATGAAAATATGAAATGGAAGCATGTATATGCCTAATGAATAATATGATAAATAAAGGAAATTGAAGCAGTGAAGCATAAAAATGGAATTAAAGCAACACACACTACATGAATAAGAAACTGTACATAAAGCATAGTACATCAAATAAAAGTGAAAAGTAAATAAAGTTAGAAAACCTTAGCCTATTGGGCTAAGAAGACATAGTCAAAGACTATGTAAATTAAGCATAGATTGAAAGCTTTGACGAGTTCTCACAATCAATAAGATTGTCATGACTCAAATATTTAATTTTTGAGGTTATTTTATATTTTTTCATTCTGCGGGTAAATTTATAGAATGAGCAAGGAGTTAAGAATGTCTGTCTAACTAGTAAGGAAAGCGGGGTCTCAAAGAAAATAAACACTCACATTCCTCCTCTAAGATATGTGAGGTCTCTTTATATCCACCCTAAGCCTTCCCATGGCTATTACCAAGAAACTCCTAATAATTTAATATGAATATTTTATTTATGCACAATATCTTATATGAATATTTAAAAATGTAGTCTCAAAGAAAAGCTTGCATTCAAGAAATTCAAGTAATTGTAAACTTTGTGATATCCAAAGTTGTCTAAATTTAATGATCTAACTTAATGATTGGAGCTAATTAAGCTCCCAATTAATTTATAGATATAGATCTCTAAGTCAATTGTAAGTTATATTATGAGTGAATTAAGATTTGGAAAATAGTAGTTTGATTTAGTTTATGAAATGATAAAATAATTTATATGTATAATTATGCATCATGAAGTTAATCCTACACTAATCCTAAGCCACATAATCTTTCATAATTTTTAGACTTAAGGCTTAAGGTATTAATACAAATGGATTTAGATGTAGGTTCTCTACACTTATACTAGCCAAACACTTAAGTTAATACTCTCTTCTAAGCATTCTATTTAATTTACATCTTAATGACTTTATGCCTAAGAAGGTTCAATTAGCTAATTACTTAGATTACTTTAGTATTTTATATGATAATAGTGGGATAATACTAGTCTACTCTTAGACTTATGATCTTAATAGAAGTTCTAGTCTGATAAGGCAATACTAAAGAGATTAATATTACTTAAATTATTAATGTCTATTTTCACCTCATATTTAGGTTACTTATTTTAGCATTATGATTATTTTCTTAAACCTAAGGTTCCAAACCTTAGTATTACAATTATTAGAATCTTAAGGTTAGCTCCAACACTAAGCACTTAAAGGATTGCAATCATTTTGACACTCAAGACATCATCTAATCTTAGCTCATTTCATTAAACTATTCTAAGGGAGTCTAAGTTTAGGTGATAAGGACACTAAGTCCTAATTCTTATACTGATGGTTTCACTTTAAAGGGTTCTAGTCTCTTAGCTCTGACTTAGAAAATAGTCAACTTAAGGTTCTATCATCCTTATTATTTGAGATCTATTTTAATCTTAGCGTATTGATTTAGTCTTTCCAAATAATTTTAGGCATCTTACTTAGGATGAGATGAGCAACTACATCATACTAAGAAGGTTATAATTAACTACTTAGATAAATCTCTAAGTTATATTTAACATGCTAAGACTATTCATATAATCCTAAATAAGTTTCATTTAACCACTTAGACTATTCTATATAATATAATGAAAGGCACTAGTCTTCCTATAATGTCATCATTCTAACTATCTTACAAATCTTCTCTTAAATACAGCAGTTAATTAAGGATTACTTAATGTTATTCTAAATATTTCACATGATTTTAAATGTGATCTATATTTTCACTATCTTACCCTTATGGATTAACTTGAATTAATTTATATGACTCCTAATGGGAAAATATAAGTCTATAAGTGGTTCTAGCTCATAGGTTCACTAAACTAGCTAAATACTGACTTGGGAGATACTACATGCAAGGTTAATTAAAAGGCTATAATCTAGAAGTTCTAATTTTACTTATGCAAATATGTGTGCTAAAACTTAATAAGGAATCTAGAGAGGTTAAGGAAGGTTTTAGTTTGGAAGTGGAATATTTACTAAGTCAAATTCAAGTACTAACTAAGTCATATAGACTTATATCTTACCCTTATGGATTAACTTGAATTAATTCAAGTACTAACTAAGTCAAATTAGAGGCAAATAAATAGCCAAGTGCAACTTAAGAATATATTTGTTATACTTAGAATGAAAGTTGAATAAAGATAGAGATTCTCAACCTACACTATCTCTCCTATTAATGATACTTGCTTCACAAATTTACTAAACTACTCTAAGTATCTAACTAAGAAAATCAAGGGTTAATCTCACGCTCTAAAGTGACATGAAAATTTAAATATAAAAAAAATGCTTGCTCTCCTAAGGCATTAAAGCTTATGCATACAAATAGCCAAAGTTAAGAAAATCACATCTATGAAAATTTGAGGAGGCAAATACTCAATTTAATCAATTGTTGTCCAATCACAATAATAATAACATATATGCAATTCTTACATTATAAGAAGAAAAATGATACTAAATAAGTCATATTTAAATAACATTGCAAAATTAGGGTTTTATGAATTTCCTATTGTAATTAAAAAATGATTAAGAAAATTAAGTATTTAATCTTAAATATGATTTTATTTTATTGTCATACATTTTTTTTGTGATTGAAAATGACTATTGGATCGCCAAGTTCGGACGAGAATTAGCTTAAGTTACGCCACTAGAAGGATTTGGTTACATCAAAATCATTACACCATTATAAGCATGATCATTTAATTTCTTATATTTTGAAAACTTAATAGCATGAAAATTTGAGAATAATTTCTTATACTTTTTTTTATTAAAATTATTAGAAAGAATATTACACGAAAATGAAGACAAATATTAGGTTAATTCTAAATGCAAAAATCAATGACGTTATTAAAGTTGCCTTTCAAATGCATCCATAAACTACTTTTAAAAGATTTTGGAATAACAAATAATTGTATTATTTTATTTATCTAAGTTTCTTAACTTATTTCACAGCATCAATCTGAAATTCATGTAGAAATATTCAGTTTGTTAAAAAAGATCAAAATAATGACAAAGCAAACCTTAGGCTAAGTAAGGCTAACTCAGATCGACATCATACATGTATTTAATTCAAATTATAAGGCATCGAAGATCAGCGAGGGAGAAATGACTGCAGGCTAACTAGAGGGATGCAGTTGTTGTCGGCTTCCAGAGAGAAAGCCAACGAGCTGCTCTCGGCCTCTTGCTGAGAGCAAGGAGACGAGCAGATGGCCGTGAGCTAGAACCTCTCGGCCAGACAAATGCATGGAATTTAGATAAATATTTTATTTTATATTAATTTTTAAATGAAAAATTTTAAAAATTAATTATGCTAAATCGAGAGTTCGAAAATTAACAAAACTTAAAACACAACAACCTTAATCGATGCTTAATTTAAATATACAAAAATTTCTCTTATTATTAGCCATTGAAGTTTAAATTTCAAAAATTTATTTAGGACTAATCGGAATTCCAAACTCGCTCAAATTTTAGCAATAGGATCTTTTAAATATGATTTATTTGAGTATATTTTTATTTGAACTGAATACTTAATTTTCAAAACACTCAAAATATAATAAAATATTATTGTAAATTATTATTCTAGATATTTTTCTAATGAAAATAATATATAAGATTATTAAAATAAAATGAATATTGATTGAAAATAAAAACCTAATTTCCTTTAAATTCTATATAGTTAGAACTTTTGATTTCTTAAAATTTATTCACATTATTTTCTATTTGGCTTTCGGGTCCTCTCGGGTATACCGGGATCCGACAAGCTCGCCTATTGCGAGATAGCGCGGGTCGGCCGGGACCCGACGGTCCGCTATTGTCGAGCAGCGTGGGTCGGGGCGGCCCGACGCGCACTGCTCTTATTCATTTCAAAGAAATGAAGAACCGGGATTTAGGGATTCGGAAAAACCTTAAATTCAATGGCTTAAATTTGAACTTCCACCAAATCATTAATTCAATGGATTAAATCAAACCTATAATGGAGCTGTACACGTTGGAACACTATAATTATTTTATTAGTGAATATTCTTCAAGAATAAAATTAATATAAAATATAAAGGAAAAGCCTTGCACATTAACCAAATCTAGTATTTTGGTATGCCTATTGGACATAGTATAGGATCCAAAATCTTATCTATAAATTTCACAATTTTAAAATATTTCAATTTACAATTAAATAAAGTCACATTATGAAAAAATCAATTTAATGAACCAAGTTAAATTAAATTTTATGTTCATGTAAATCTCTGAAGAAAAAGCAAAAATTGTTAAAAAACAATGTTTGGTTGAACGAGAAAACAAGAATGAAAAAACTCAAATATATAAACAAAATATTTCTAAACAAAATGATGTGTAGGATATTCATGTTCATGCCCGTTGTAATCATAATACAATCTCTCCCCTTCCGAAATATCTCTATTGGCAACAAGAAGTACTCTACACTCTCCATCAACATCATACCTTACGCACTTCAAATTTTGCTTCTTCTTCCCATCCCTGCTTCAAAGAAAAAACACATTGGTTTCATCATTCACAGCTAAATGCATAAACAATAGAAAATATTACCGTGTGTGGTTGTTGATGCCATTAATGAATCTAGCAATGTTGCTGTTCTTATCGGGGCAAATTACAAGACTCCTTGAAGGATTCTTAGCTGATAGCAGAGTCATCATGCTGTCTCCATCATCGTGCTCTCTGTTCTTCAAGAGATCAACATCGCCAACATACTCTGTTATTATTGTTAGATCCTTGATGAATCTATCAGCTTCTACTGTGAACCTGAAGCAATCAAATACAAATTCCATTGCTCACTTCAGATCATTATAACAAAGTGAACTTTGAGTGACTTGCATTTTGTTATGTTATAAATGCATTGAGAAAAATGTCATTTTGAAGATAAATCATCCAACCAAACAGCCACAATTTATCAATCTATTAAATGTATACATGGCATGAAATGCTGAAATCTATCTACCAAAATTGTAGAATTCCTGTTTGCCGTATGTCATGATAATGAGTATACTGAGAGCTACACCAAATCAATTCAAAAAATGATTAAAGGAAAGGAGCCTTACCCTTCGCGGGAATCGAAAACAACCAAAAGCGGAGGACATGCTCCTCTTTCCATCATTCGCTTGCAAAAATTCAATGCCTCAGCATCCTCCTTCGATAGAACCTGAGAGAGAATTGCAGTTAACAAAACCATTGAAAACTTTCATCAAACACCTACCGGTCAAGTTATGCACCAACGTTTACCTGCATCCCTCCTTGCTCAAGTTCAGCGCGATTGGCCGATCTCGGGGCCATTCCAGAACAGTAAGTTAGATCGTCGCTGAAAACGGCTCCAGTTGCGGTCAATGCCGTGGCAAGAGAAGCCATCTGCTTCATTCTCCTTTCTGGATCCTCGCTTGGGCAGTAGGGAAGCAGCTTCCGCTTCTTCTTCGAGATTACCAAACTTCCGTGACGCTTCTTGCGCTTCCTGCTCCCCGGATCCTCGAAGTCCGTCGATCTTTTGATACGGAAGAAATCAACAATCTTGGTCTGAATCAGGGGAAATGCTGCGATTGAATTCAGAATGCTCACGGATCAATCGGCGAGAAGAGAAGCATAGAGCGGTAGTAAAGCTGAAAACGGCAGTGAGAGACTTACGCTTGGGATTCCTGTTAGATGTGCAAGAGGGGCAGAACCAGGATCCGTACGGAACGCAGGCCAGAATGGGGCGAAGGCAGAAAAGATGAAACCCTAGATTGCATCCGTCGCAGAGGAGGAGCTCGTCGGCGCTGTCTCCGGAACGGCATTTGCGGCACTCGATAGCGTCGATGCGAAGATCGTCTTCAATCTCCGAAGCTCGAGCTTGGGTTCTTCGCCGAAATGGGGTTTTGGGAGAGCTGCCAGCCATGGGGGATGGGGAGAGTGAGAGGGAAGGCAGATGGTGCGATGGCGAGCCTTATAGGCAGGCGAAAGCATTAAGCGCGAATTTTGGCGTTTGGCGGGAAGATGAATTTGACCGGAAGAGCCTCGCCGCGTTGTATAATAAAAAGCACATTTTATATATTAATAGTTTAAATTAAAAAAATACAACAATAAACGCTTAAGCAAGAGGTGGGCCAAAATTTTCTTTTAATTTTTTTTTCTTATGAATAGTGTTATATTTATAGTAATTAAACATTAGAATTTATTATTCTTTTAATAGTTTCTAAATTTATGTAAAACTATTCTTTTCTAAGAAAATTTATATATTTATTTATTTATTAAAAATATAACAAATATCAAAAAATGAATTTCATCAATATATGATGATGAAGCTATTTATTTTGTGCTATGAAACAAAATATTATGTAGATTTATTGCTTATATTATGTTGATGTCTTACACTCAATAATGCTTAACCGTTTAAAGAGAAAACATGTTGATTTTGATGGTTTATTCCATTTAAGTGCTTATGTCTATTTTGAAGAAAAGTTTGTTGGGTGTGTTATACTATAAGTTACATTGTAAAAATGAAGAAATAAGCTCTTTGCTACAAAGAATTGATGTCGAGTTAGTGAAACTAAATCGATATTAGTTGTTAACCTGGCAGGCCTCAATTGACGGGCAATTTGAACCGAAACTCAAAACTCTCTCACAGATCGTTCGAATTTCAAATTGAATCAAACTTGACTCGAAATTTTTGAGTCGAGTCGGCGGACTTGAATTAACCGGTCACGCGATATATAAATTTAGAAATCGTTATTGTCAATCTGGAAAAACACGCAGTTCAATCGAGTGAACCCGATTTTGCGTTCAGTCGAACTTCTATCGTTTCCGAACTCATCGCAGACTCGATACATCAAGTTGTCGAAATTTTATTTTTTAAAATCACCACAGCAACGGATATTAAATCCTTTAATTTGCGGATCTCAAATATCGCTACAACTGAGCCGCTAATATTCTTTCGCGCAACACTCTTATTCATATTCTTCCATCCTTTGGACTTTTTGCTCTAAGTCTCTCATTTCTTATGGTTCATTCACATTTGATTTAGAGGTATTTTTGGCTTCTTATTTGTGATCCATTTCTGTTAAATTCACGAGCTTCTTAAGTCTGTAGAGGTTTTGTAAGCTGTTTAATTAACTTTTTTTAGGGTTTTTATAAATATAGTAAGTTGAGAACCTGCTTTTAGGGTTAGCCTTGAGTATTGATTCTTAAATCATAATCTGTTATTTTTTTGATAAAATATTTCAAGATTTTTTTTTTCATTATTTGGCGTAGATATAATAATTGTGACTTGTGAAACTGTTTTTAGGGCTTATGTCGTGAGTTAATATTATGATTTTCTTTCTGGTTAGTTAAATTTTTTGAAAATTAAAATTAGGATTTATTTTCTTAAGGGATTTATGTAATAAGTTATGCAACCTACTTTTAGGGTTATTCTTGATTCTTGACTTGAATCACGATATGCTTATTTTTTTTTTAAAACAAAGTTTAGGATTTATTTTTATTTCTTAGACATGTAATTTGTGACTAGTGAAACTATTTTAAAAATTAAACCATAAGTTAATATTGTGATCTTCTTTGTGAACTATTAAATTTTTTGAGAAACAAAATTAAGGCTTGTTTTCTTATGTCTTCTCGACATGCAGTAAATTCTGAACATTTTTCAGTGTTTAATTGATCACATGAAATTGTGATATTTTTTGTTTTATCTAATTTTTTGAAAATAAATTTTAGGATTTTGATACATGCAATAACTTATAGTTTGTTTGTAGGGCTTAATTGCTTAAGTTGTTTGTTAAACATGTGATCTTCTTTATATTCTGTACTTTTATTTAAATTTTTGAAAAAATAATTAGGGTTCTTTTTAAGATATTTCAGACACACAATTTAAGGCTCCAAGCAAAATATTTTATTTGTTTAGGCATTTTAGACATGCAACCAAAGTAAATCAAAATACTTTTGTTAATTTTTCTACTTTGATGAGTAAAATATTCTTAGGTTTTTTAGACATGCAGCCCAATTGCCCAAGTAAAAATATTTCTTTTAATTTTTTTAGGGTTTTAAAATATGCAGCAACTCAAGCAAAATATTTTTAGACAAGCAGCAGTAGAGGTAAGAACAACCCAAATGATGGACAATTGGACTACTTGATTATAATAACTTTTATTTTTATTTTATTATTTTGCTTATAATGGAAATTACAAATGACAAATATGATTAATAAATTGATAAATCTGAACCTCAACAAATTATTACCGTTGGGTCAATAAGTGTCACGAGACAAGAAAGTATAGATCTTATAATTATTATAACCTAAACAGATAAAATAAGGCAAAGCATTACAAAGATATGGGTAGTTAAAAAAAGAAGTGCAAATTAGGATTACTTTAACTTAATACATCAAAGATAATAAAGCTAAAGCCTATAAACAATTAGTTTGTAGGCATTATTGTAAGATTTATATGTCTCAGAAATCTGAATATGCCTTGAATTTTATTAGGCATATTAAGATTTGTTCAGTGTTATGTCAATCAAACAAACAAAAAAAGGTTATAAACCAAGAAATATTAGATAAAGAGAAAATTATTAGACATATAAAGCAATAGTATCTATATTAAATTTGCATATGATAATGATAATGTTAGAAATTTATTGGCAAAATTAATTATTATATTTAAGTAACTTTTTAAATTTGTAGAACAACTATATTTAAATGTATTTACATGTACTTTGAATACTAATTATATGAGAACATCTAAAAATATTATACGAAATAAATGCTTAAAATTTATGAAACTAAAAGAGAAGATTAAGAATGTTATAGAACCTATAAATAATATTTTCTTGGAATCAGATTGTTAGACATCAAATTAATCAAAAAGGTACATGTGTTAAAGAACACATTATATTGACTCAGATTGGGTGTTGTAACATTCAATTTTAAATTTTATTGGCCTTATATGGCGCCCCACCCCTTAATCCACAAGAATTAAATTAAGGGTGGTGTGTCACTCTAGATAACCATTCACTTATAATTGGATTATGATGAAATCCACAATCCACCTAATAAGGGAAGGAGTGAGCATAGAATCAAACGTTCAGTCACTATCTAAGTAACATACAGAGTGCGGAAGCTATTTTTAATATAAAACATCCAAGCATCACAACATAAGTATAAAGAAAAATATCTCAGAATATAAGTATAAAATCCAAATACGCAGTCATCAGTACCTGTATTATTACATCATTTAAAAGTTTCAAATAATAGAAATAAAAATAGCACTCATCCTCACTTAGAATAAATGGATAAACAGCAGCTTCTTCCACGGGCTCCTCCTCAGAATATGGCTCCACTCCTAACTCTTGCTCATCTAACTGAAGAGGGTCTGTTATTGTCGATTTCACAATGTAGGGCCCCAGCCAAAAAAAAAAAATCTGGTTAGATAATTGTCTAAGTACATTTTAAGCTGATAATTTTTTTTTATACGTGTTAGGTAATATCACTATTCTATAACATCTAGGCAACAAATGTATAAGGGAGCAGCAAGCAATATAAAGGAAAAGGAAAAGCTATAATCATCATTTATAATTTTAAGCAAAAATGGGAGGCTAAGGCATGCCTCAAACGCAAGCTAAACAAGGTAAGGCATAAATATAGATAATCAAACAAGTACTGTAAAAAAAATACTACATCATAAATATGCTGGTGATCAAAATAAATATGCTAATTAAAATAAAACAACTCAGCAGTGGTACATATAAATAGTAGCAAGGTTCTAACATCTTAAAATATATAAGCAGTATAAAGAAATAGCTGACTGAATAAAAATGCTATAAAGTAACCAAAACATCAAACTGCATATAAATATCCGTGTACAATCTGTCATACAGAAAAGAGCTAATCTAGCCCACCAGAAAGGCTGAAGGATCTTAATACCAGTATGGCTAAGGCACCAACAGTATAATCGAAGGATCATAGCACCAGTACGGCTAGGGCACCAACGATGTACCCCTAGTATCAACAAGGAGACTAGGCAAACAGTACACAAAAAATAGAGGCCTTCCCCTAGTGTCAACAAGGAGACTAGGCAATCAGAAGGCAATACTGAGAGGCAGCTCAAACACATTCAATTATTTATCTTCTCATTAATCACTTTAATATTTTACGGGAAATCTAAGGAGTCTCCATATTTTTCTAACATTTTATTCATGCATCAAAAATCTTATGTGATGTGCTCAAGAAAATATGGCACAAAAATACAAGGAATGCATAGCATAAAATATCAAAGTAAGCAAGGGACTCAACTAAATATGGTGATATCATTTGTTTTCTACTTAACCATTCTAACTATTCTAAGTTACACAAGTTCAGGATCACTGTTTTCCTATTATCGAGTGTAATTCAGAAATTCATCCTTACAAGTTAAAAAGGATTAGAACTGATTAGGTTCTAATTTAGCTCAATCAGATAGACGACTACAAGTTAAATCAATAAATCATACGTCCTAATTTTGTGAATTTAGACGGTCTAACTAAGATTTGATCAAGATCTTCTAAACTTATATATTATGGATTAAACACTACGAGATTTAAGTTTAATCACATAATCCAAAGAGATTAAGACCTAAATTCTAGGTTTTATTCTATAAGTGATCTACTAGTTGAGGCAAATCCTATTAGTAATCAAACTTAATATGATGAATCTCCTATCTTAAATCTAAGATTAAAAGACAAAATAATCAAAACAAGTTGTAAAATTCTAAAAGCTAACAAAACCAAGGTTTTACCTATTGGGTAACCTAATTTACCCAATGAATGAACTCTAACCTATGATCTAGTCCTAGTCTCAGGAAAGGTCCTTAAGGTGGAGTGTTAAGACTTAGAGAGATTACTAGAATCTAACCTAATAGTTGATTTCACTCACTTAAATGTCACTAACATGATTATAATACTAGTTTTAGTGTTTTGGAATGTTAACTAACAGTTAGGGGTACTTAATCCAATCTTAGGGCAAAATGACCATTTTGCCCCTACTTTAAGGGTCAAAACATCAACTTTTATCTTAAGGGTCAAAAATGAATTCTCTTAGTTCCAACTGATTCCTTATTGTCTAACTTGAAGATAGACAGTAAGTACGCTTAAATTGGATGAGAAACGGTCAAGCTATGACCAAAATAAGGCCAGGGGTAATTTGGTCATTTGCCTAAATTTCTAGAGTTCAGATCCTAAATTTTATTTTATTTTATTGATGACATTGAAATTTTAAACTAGTTAGCATCTTGAATTTTTAAATTTGGAGTTGATTTGACTAAGTTATGGCTGTTTGAAGTCTAGGGGTATTTTGGTCATTTTTCACTGAGAATTCTAGGGTTGACTTTTTGTCCGAATGTCTAAATGAGAAAACTAATACTACTACAGTGATGGGGCCGCTCTCCTGAGTATTTTAAGACCCAAATCAACTATGTTCTGGTAATTGGGTAAAAAGTTATGAGGCTCTAAAGAGGTCCTAAAATATTATATTGTTATGCGCACCCAAAATTAATTTTTACATTACGTTATTTGATTCTTTATATTTTTTTGAGTATTTTGAGACCTATATTAGCTATGTTTGGATCATCCTATAAAAAGTTATTAAACTTTTAAGATTTACTATTCAAATATACAATTTGTATTATTTTACCGTTCATTTATTCAAATTGAATGAATTTACTGTTCATTCATAAAGTTTATATATATATTTTCTGAATTTATTAATCTTTAATTAATCTGTGATTAATTAGGTTTAATTATTAATTAATAATAATTAATCCATTAATTAATTAATTAAATTATATTTATTATTATTGCTATTGTAGCAAAGTAATTAAGTTTAATTACAGGTTAATTAATCTTAATTACTTATTAATTTTCAGTTATTAATAATTAATTATAGATTTACTGTTTAATTATAATTACTTATTCTAATTACTGTTAATAGATAATTATTATTAAAATAATCTTAATTAGCCTCTTAATTATTAATTACAGTTAATTAATTATCAAATTACTGTTCCAAAGTCATTAATACTAATCCTAGTTTAATTAACTACTAATTGTAATTAATTAATTACTAACAGTAGTTAACTTGATTTAATTAACAGGCAGTGGGCCCCACCAGACATGTGGCACTGCTAGAGGCTTCCACGTGGCACTGTGGGCCCCACGGGAAAGCTGAGTCGGCTCGGGTGACTGGGCAGTGGGCCCCCACCTGACACGTGGCACTGCCAGAGGCTGCCACGTGGCACTGTGGGCCCCACAGGGAGCCGAAACACAGCGGGTGACTGGGCAGTGGGCCCCACTTGACACGTGGCGGGTCCAGAGGCAGCCACGTGGCACTGTGGGCCCTACGGGGAAGCCGAAGAGCCGCGGGGCTCGAGCTATGGTCCCCACGGGACACGTGGCGCCAGATGGCTGCCACGTGGCGCTGTGGGCCCCACAGCCGAAGCTGAAACGCCGCGGGCTCGGTTGGTGGGTCCCACTTGACACGTAGCAGGCCCGGAAGGCGCCACGTGGCTCGGTGGTCCTGGCTTACGCGGACCCGACCGCAGCGGGGTCTGGCTCGGGTCAACCCGGCCCGACCCGGACGTCACCCGCTTCGCGAGGCGTCCCGAGGGCATCGGGCTAGGGCACCGCATTTGCCGGCCTTCCCGGCGCCGGACCACCTCGGCCCGCACGGCCGACGGTAGCCCTCGACGAGGCCTACACGTTGGCGGGCGGACCTTCGCCGGAGGTGGCCGGAGGCGGCGGCTAGAGGCAATCCTAGGTTCTAGGGTTCGGCAGACACGAACGGGGTTCGGCTCGAGGCTTCACGCCTCGGTTTGAGTCAACCAGACCTGATCGAGGTCGAATGGGTCCGGTTGATCGTCGATCTACATCCTAACCTACAATTCTAAATTAACGCGACGGTGAAAGATGAACGGAAGAGGGAGATCGGGGGGTACCTGGATCGACGGCTGCGGAGGCTTCGGGGGTCGGCTCGGGTCGGGGATCAATTCGGGCTCTGGTTTCGCTAACCCGGAGCCCATCGAGCTGCCGGGGCTTTATAGAGGTGATCGGCGACCACGCCGAGGCCGGGGAGGGCCGGATTGGGAGAGTGAGACGGCGGGGCGCCGCGTGGCGTTCGGACTCGACGGATCCGGAGCTGTTGGATCCGGACCCGATCCAACGGCTGCGAGGGCGCCGTCTGGATAGACGGCGCTTTCAGCTACAGTTGACGACAAGTTTAAATACTTAACGGCGTCGTTAAGTATTTAAATATATATATATATATATATATATATATATTTTAAATTTTGAACATGTTTTTCCTAGTTATTTGAGGGGTGAGGAACGCAATGGCGAGGTCGGATTTTTGATCCGACGAGTCTTTTGATTCCTCGATTTCTGGGGTATTTTTATTATTAAAATATTCGTCGAAATTTCGACGACTTCCGATTGACACGAAAACTTCACCCCAAACTAATTTGGGGTCAATGAGCGCAATGGCGAAGTCCATTTTTTGTTCAGAGGTCAATTCAAATTGATCAAATTTTAGGGTTTTTGGATTTTCCCAGAAATCAGGATTCGATCCATTTGACTCCTGATTTGGACTAGGTCTAAGGGGTTGACTCCAATTGACCTAATTAGCATGTATAATTATATTTAAGATTAGGATTAGTCCTAATTAACTATGGTAACAACTTAGGTTGTTACACCTTAAGTCTTCACATATTGCACATGTCATTCCTAATGCAATTGGTGAGTGCATAATGCAGTGGGGTATTATGGAGCCCTATCCCTGATGTGGTTAGGTTAACAATTAACATGATTATATTGGAGTGGTCACTGAGACACATCCTCTATTTAAAGTTAGATTATGTTTCAGCCTAATCCATTAATAACTAAAGGATATGACCCATTTGAACTGAGTATCACTAAATGATCATATAAAAGACATAGTGTAGAAGCAAGAAATGAGACATCCATTAAATCATAAATGCAGTAAGAAAATTAAACATTCAGCCATCTCAGGATATGAGTGCCAGAAAGAAAAAGTATATTCATAATTATTACAACTTAAATGAAAATTTAGCATAAAGAGGAAATAAACACTCATTCTCTCTAAAGCAAAGAAAAAGATTAACTAATCAACAACAAAAGGAAGATCTTCCTCATGTCCAAGCTCCTCATCAGAAAAAAGTTCAACGAACAACTCTGAATCAAACATTGTCAGGGCCCTAGAAAAAAAAAACAAAATTTTTATGTTAGACAACTGTCTAAGTACATTTTGTTGGTGTATAAATGATGATGATGCGCACAAAATCAAATATGCCTCTTGAAGATTCCTGCATGCTCTCTTCGCTTGCGGAAGCATTTTCACAAGAAAGTGCACACTTCAAAATGGATTCGAGGATCAGGATTACGCTGACGGTTACCAAGCAAACTCAGAAATCACAAGCACATAAAAGGGGAAAGCGCACAACATACACAAAATATCCAAACACCATGATATGCGTGGAAAACTCAAGAGAGTCTCTTGCTCACTTTGAAAATTGATGCTTTGCTTATCTTATTTTGAGCCTTATACCTTGTTCACATATATTGTACATAGGATATTTGATAAGTATCTCATGTCATCCTTGAATTTGCATAAATAACATTTGTATTTTATCGACGTTTTCAGTTGTGTAGAGTGTGATCTAATTTGTCTACCTCTTGGTTCCACTTATATGATCTTATACTTCTTGTGTGGCTGTTGGCACAGTTCCGATATGGTAGTACTAGTTTTAAGTGCACTTCTACTCAGTCTTTCTGCCTCTCAGTTCTACTTATCTCATCTTATACTTTTTATGTGGCTGTTGGCCCGGTTCTAATATGGTAGTAAGTGAGTTCTTATATGTGCCTTTCAGATGGCAAGTTTGGCTAGTAAAGTCTATCAGCTTATATTTTATGTTTCAGTTTACTTTACTATACTTTTGGCACTTTCTTATTTACTGTTTTATTGTATTACTAGCTTTATTTATTTATAGGTTATTAGTCTTGTTCATTTCTTATATCTTTATAGGATGTTAGTCTTTTTATTCAATTATTTAAATATTTCACATTTTCATTTTACTTTATGTCAATTAGCATATACTTGTATTGATCTATGCATATTTAGGTTGAGTTGTCTTTCAGTTATATTAGTACATGGGCTTTATTTTATAACTAACCTAGATGCATCTATACTTGAAGGTATGTGCTTACTTCCTATTTTGTTAAGTTATAGACTTATAGTTTATAACTATCTTTTTCTTTTATATGCATTCTGCTCCTTTACTGCTTATTTTTAATTTTAAAGTGTATGGTGATATCTAAAGTTAACATAATAAAATTTGCAGCCTAAAATGTACTTACATTTTGTCTAATTAGATTTTTTTTTTGTTGGATAGGGGCCTATCATTGTGAAACTGACAATGGCAGACTCTGAGCTATTTGAGGTTGTGGAGCTGTTGAAGACCCTTAGCTTTTCTTTCCTACATCATGAGGATGAGTGAATTATGTTTTTATTTTTTGCTTGACTTTTGAAATCATGTTGTAATAATATAGGGTTAACTTTATTCATTTTGCTATTTTATTTATTTTAAGTTGGATGTTTAATTCCTTATATTATAATGAATGGATATTTATTATTTTTGCTTCTGCACTCTGTCTTTTAGTACTTATCATTTAGTGAATTATACTTGGAAATGGAAAAGTCTTTAATTATAATAGATTATGATATGTACCTAATCTAATTATAAGTAGAAACCTTATCATTTAGGTGACCCTTCCATCGTAATCATGTTAACTTAAGAGTTAACAGGGCCACGATGGGGCAGGGCCGCCACATTTGTATAGACAATACCTTAGGTTAGGATAATTGATATTTGAAGAAATAAGAAGACTGCACATAGCCTTTGAGGGGCAATGTGTAGTTAGTCAAGAACTCATATTTCAAATAGTTAGATAAATATATCTAACTCCTTGATTATTCTGTAACATTATTCAATTGTATAATATATTGCTATATTTTCTTTCAGAATGAGCACATATCTTAAATAAATAAATTTTATTTATAATCCTAACAATTTTGCAAGTGTATCATACTTAAATATTATACAGTATTTTATTTGTATATGCTTCTTATGCATAATCATGTCATTTAATATTATGTGCAAATTTTGATATTTTACAAACCTTATTAAGATATCTATGTCTAATTAAATACTTTCTTTTTTTTTTCTTTTCATGTCTTTTCTTTTTGTTTGTTTGCCCTATCATATATATATATATATATATATGGAAAATCAAGAGAAATCTCTAAATCAAGTCTTCGAGAAGGAGCTGA
The DNA here is from genome assembly GCA_016760335.1 of Gastrodia elata. Taxonomy (NCBI): domain Eukaryota; kingdom Viridiplantae; phylum Streptophyta; class Magnoliopsida; order Asparagales; family Orchidaceae; genus Gastrodia; species Gastrodia elata. The sequence continues at coordinate 7,487,914 of CM028685.1, read as the reverse complement.
TGTAAGATGAAATAATTTAATGCAAACTTAGATGCTTATTTTTCTTAAGTTTTGAGTATGTAATAGATTTTGTAAAATAATTATTATCTATATTATGAATATATTTTCTTTAATATTCTAGTATTTTTGAATATTGTAATAAATATGAAAATGTGTATTTTATATGCTTCTAAATACATTATTATACTAAACCCAATATGATCATAAGAAGTGGGCACATAATGCTATATTAGCTATGCTGACCCAGCTGCAGGTCGTCATAATGTGTGTGTGTGTGTGTGTGTGTCAAGAAAGATATATGGCCTTACATCGTCATGGGTTAAGGCTTCTGCGCTCATTCACCTTCTTCATTTGACAGAGTCGCTCGACATGCAGATCTTAAATTGGTTAGGAGCCCTACTTTTCGGCTGCTTTCATATAGGCAGAGGAGAGGTACTGAATGGAGGTACTTCTTAATCTCTACTCCAAGTATTGCTCAATACATTCTGTCCCATCTTATTTCTTGAAGCTTTAACGAATGTCTATTCTAAAAGACACCTGGTAGTATCCAAACCTATTTTTACAATACGAGGTAAAGCTGTCCTTCTTTTAACTAAAGTTAAAGTTAAAATACTGGCATATCTATTTGACCATATGTTAATTTGGAAAATTTGCTAATAGTAAACGATCGTTGGTTGCTATCCGAGAATTCCTCAACAACCTTGATCTTCGGGATCTTTTTCTACTGGGCTGATTGATTCTTAGCACATTTTATTCAACTTTCCAATGAAAATGGTTATACAAGAATGTTTATCAGGATCTTATGTTAGTGAAAATTACCATATGAAAGTTCTATATTCCTTGGGATCTTATTATGAAAAGCCTTTCAAAGAAGACTTTGTTATCTCTAATATTACCTTCCCATCTATCGCATGAGTGTTTATAGAAATTGATCTAACTAAATCTTTTGAGAACAAAATTTGGATATGTCATGAAAATATTGGCTACTTTCAGTAGCTTAAATCTACATTCACACACTAAAGCTAGTTCCACATTCAATATTGGTGCCCATATTCCCATAAGTCCCTCTAGGAAATGTATGGATTATGTCCCTAAATAGTCACCTATTTTGGCTCCTATGGGAGACCACATTTCCTTAGCGGAGGAACCTTAGCTGACTTCCCTAGCTAATGAAAATTTGGATTTTTGGACTATTGATTTGATGGTGGCCATTATTGATAAGGATGGATGTGATTGTAATTAGCTTGCAAGGGACGGAGAGTTAGAGATCCCTCCCCCTCAGTTCCAGAGCTTAGTAGCCCTTTGGTGGAATCTATTGCTCCACCTTTGGAGAAGGTTGATGATGGCTATGAATTGAAAATTGAGGCTATTGTTGAGGTTGTTCATATTTATCTGATTTCTACCTCTCCTCAAGTTGATGCTTCTTGCCATATATTGGGAGGGGAGATTGAGGGTCCAATAAATCCTTTTAGAAATAGAAGGGAGCTTGCGAAGTACACAAAATACTACTTACTAATTCTCCAGTACATTCTATTGGAAACAACTAAAATTTCAAGAACGATGATGGTATATTTAATGAGGAATATAAGAACATCCCCTCAGAAGAGCTCCATATTGATGAAGTTCTAATCATTTTGCGTAAAGAGCCCTTAACCCTTTAATCATGTAGCTTTTTCCCCCCTGGGTATATGTTTGAACCTAAATCCCTACTCATTGGATTTCCATTGACCCACTCTTAGAAGATCTCAAGCTACTTCAACACCGGAAGATGTAACAAATTTTGATAAGAGCGCTAAGATGGACTCAAATGAGGAATTAAAGAATAGCTTATCGGATTCAGAGCTATTATACGTTTTCAATGTAAATTAAAAGAGAAAAAAATAACAAAAAAATAAAAAATTTCATATCGAATTATAACCAAAGGCAAAAATGCAACCGCTAGTCGAGATTTTCTAGCGTAGATCTCTTCAACTTTTATTGGGATCTTGGATCTTGTATAGTTTTGTGTCCATCTTTTTTTTTTCTTTTTTGATTTTTTAGTTTGAGGTCATTAACTTTTTTTTTTCAATTTTACTCATTTATTATTAGGTTTATAAAATGCAATGTGCTAATATATATAATTTGTATCTGCGAATTTTTTGTTAAAAGGCCTAGGAAGCGGCATCATTTTGGAGGAAAATGTTGGCCTTAATTACCTTTCAAGGCTTATTGTAGTTGAAGTCTATCAGCTGATTTCACATTGTAAGCATCTAATCGTATCTCAACATACCCAAAAAGCTTGCTTGATGGCGACTATGTGAACCTTCTTGGGAAAGTGTTGAACATTTTTTCTCATCACTCGGTTTGATGCAAACAGGCATACTATTATTATGTTCTTAACAGCAAATTCAATTTAAGTAGATAAAATAAATTAGCTAATCACTGGGTGAAATGGTAATGATGCTATGCACCCTTGCAAAAAGTAAGTAGTTTAAAAAATAAAAATATATTGTTGCTTTCAATTATTCAGCCCAACATTAATTTGTACAAGGAGTGATCAAGTGAAAATAAGTGCTGGACTTTTCCGTGGAGCAGTGTTGTGATGATGATGTTGCACCCCTATATTGCCTTGCTTTGGAAACAAATGTTTTACCTCTAGCAGACTTATCCATAACATAAACAATTAGCGAGTTCAGTGAAGTCCTCTAGACCCCAATTAGAGAGTTTAGTGAAATATGCTTGTGATTTTGTGTGCTTTAAAACTAGTTGATTTATTAAATTATCTTTTTTATTCACATACAAACTAAATACATATGATATTATTATTGTTCTTACAAATGCATAGAAATGAGAACATGTGGGAGAGGACCATGTGGGTGTGCTTGTTTTTGGGCAGAAGATTGAATGGTGAACTATGGAGATGATGACATCCATAACTATAACAACCATAGGTTGTTACTCTACTAACAGTATAGCCTAAGTAGTCATTATTTTGATCCTATTGCTTTTAGAATATCAAATAAAACTTATTCTGAAAATTTGAAGTTCATTGGACTTCTTTAAGTCCAAAATGATAATTTGATCATTTTAGATGCCCTAGTCTAAACCCAAAATATTTTGATCTCAAAACTAAAATCTAATAGCATTTTTGAATTCATCACCCTCAAATTAGCTAAGGGTGAAAGTTTGGTGCAATTTGGAAATCATTTGGACTATAATTCACTTTAAATTAAAATGGTCCAATTGCACTTAAGGATTTCTAACATTTCATAATTGCATAAATACCCATTAAACTGAATTAACATCCGGGATCCGCTGTGTGGACCGCGGGTGACCCATTGCGGAGCCAGAGTCGTGCGACAGCGGTATCCCGCAAATCTAACCATCGCGTCTTTTAATCAACGGTCGAGATGTGATCCCGAGGAACCACAGATCAACCATTGGATCTACCCGACAGATCCTATAGCCTGGATCGCTCTCGCGATCGGCCGTTAGGATCCGAGCGATCTGAGCTGTTTCGCCATCTGATCGATAGATCAGACAGCATCCGAAGGTCTCGCGACTGTGGACCTTCATCTTCCTCTCGCTCGCGCCCGATAGAAGGAATCTGGCTGATTCCAGACAGCCAGGTCATGTCCCCCACTCCCGCGTCCACCTCAGCATGCCGTTAGGACCCCTCCAGTAATGGATTGGAGCCCCGATCGGGCCTCGTGACCCAGCCGAGCTCGAATTGAAATTCGAGAGCTTGGCAATGGCCCAACCTCTCGGGTCTCCCCAGCCCAAGCCAATGGCTCTGAAAGCTTCCCCATTCAATGTTGAGGTTATAATTAGCCTCAGTATTTCATCCTATCATCCTTTGCTGATTAATTAGAATATAGTTACCTTCCACCATTCCCAAGCTGCCATTGCTGTCGGACCGAGCTTCACAGGCATTCCCAGCATGCGTACCGTTGATAGGAGAGTCTCCTGGTGTTCAGGAACTCTCAAAGGAAGCTCAGCAAGCCCGGCATTGCCCCTGCGACGTCTGGAACCCCTCGGTAAAACCAGGTACCTCAGTTGATGGTTTTGAGCCACTAAGGCTCGAACATCTTTCCATTTGATTTGTATGCATGTATTTTGTCAATTCAAACCCAATGTGATCATAGCTAGGACTTAAACCAGCCCCGATCGATCGATACGATGGATCGGGCTAAGTCGCTTAAGGATCATCTCGGCCGAGTAAGGACCCGACGATCCAGACCATCCCAGACCCCCAAACCAGAGGGCTTCGATCTGTCTCACCTCCCTGATGATGTAGGGATCGAGCCCGGGGTCTAGCGTGGCCTCTGTGGAGAGAATTTCCTCCCCACAGTAGCTCCATAAGAGGAGATCACGGGTGAGTAAGGTCCGGTCGATCCAGACCATCTCACAGGGGGCTTCGGGTCCCATTCGATGCGTCTAACCACGGTGAATGTGTAATGATCAATCACCAGTCGTGCCGTGGTCCGGATGCGCCATAATTGACTGATTATGTTTTCCCTAATCGGGCAACTCCGTCGGGACGAAGGGCAGGGACGAAGACCCTGTGCGGGTCGGGTCAGCCTGTGACCCACGGGTGCGACAGTCCCGGGTTTTCGGGACCCAGTCGACCCGCGTGGTCCAGCTATTGGGCCGAGCCCATTTATATTAAATCCGATTAATTGGAATTATTTTCCTTAAGGAAAATAATCCCATTAATCCAACCATAGGAAAAGTAAATCCAAAAAAATACAGAATGTATTATTTGAATAACTTTTAATCCAGTGGTCCAAATCTTTGATATTATATATGAAAATGATCAGAAAATTATCAGAGATCTGAATATAAAAAAATATTACACATCTGACAGTTAGATTTTTTATTTTTGCCTAATTATTGCATATTTTAATTAAGGTGGATTAGCAATTATACTTAACTAAATTATATGTTTAGGGTGCCATTAGTTTGTTTATAATGAGTAGAATACATGTGCTAAGTAAATTATTTTTATGATCTCTGTGTTTTTAAATTATGCCCTAATTTTGTTAAACCATGATTAGTGAATATTAGGATTTGTAATCACTGGATCTTAGCAAACTTACCCTCTAATTGATTATATGGTAATATAAAACTTATATGCCAAGTTATATGGAATTCTGATGGTTGGATTCAGACTTATGTGCTAATCCCTTTGATTGAATTAGGGTTTGATTAACACTAAGTGTCCTCTATTTTCTGAAAAAAATTCTTATTAATTGGATGCATAACAGTAAGCTAGATATATTAAAATCAATTATTCAAACTTATGATGTGTAAATTGAACAAATCAAAAAAAATGAGAACTTAACCCTCATAATTAATCTTAAGAAATCTTAAAACTTTGATCAAGCTTTTAATACTTGATCTAGATCTGAGATTGCCACCAATAACACACTCTTAACTCACTAATCTGACATTGATCATTAAACAAATACATGATCTTAATTGAATAAGAATAGGGGTCAAACCCTAATCTACATATACTTTGAGGTAGAAGAACTTGTATGACTCATTGAGGTAGAAGCTTAGATGATCCCTTAACCTTAGAATTGATCTTAAACCCTCGTGGTAGAAACAACTTAAGACCATAGATTGATACTTCTCATTGTGGTATAATCCGTGTTGAGCGATCCTTGATCACATTTGTGTGAAACCTTGTATAGGACTGACCTCTTTAGTATAGGCCTTTATAGTCTTGATCATTCCTTGATTCATTAAGTAGACTTGTTTGAACCATGATTATTGGACGGTGTAATATAGTATACCCATATTATCGATTCTCCAATAGTATTCAGGTTTGGTTGATTCACTCTAATGAGGACTTCTGAGCAGGTGCTATCCTGCGGGATTAGACGAATACAGTCCCATTAGAATAAATCATTCAAACCTAAGAGTGTATTGAACAGGTATCCATTCCTTAGTTTTATTGAAATACAAGTTGCCAACGGTGCAATGTCTCCTAGCGAAGACCACTTCAATAGGTGTGGCTCAAATAAACTAAGTAATGAGATCCACCTTCTTTAAGACACTAAGTATGGTGGTGTAACAACCCAGGTTGTTACTTGGCTCAATTAATACTAATCTAGGTCTTAATTAAGGTTCTAAGCTACTAATTAAGTAATTTAGAACTTATATCTAAAACCTAGGTCAAATCAGAAGTCGACTAAGTCAAATCAGAAATTTTGGAAAATCCCAAACCCTAGAAATTGACGTTTTATCTAGACCTCGAATTGAAAATCTGACTTCGCCATTGCGTTCACCACCCCCAAATTAGCTAGGGGTGAAGTTTTGAATGCATTTGGAAGTCGTTGGATTTTCATCAAATATTTTAATAATATTTAAATACCTGAAAATTCAAATAATTAAATACTCATCGAAATTAAAATCCAATTGCGCGGTTGCGTTCCTCACCCTTCATTTAGCTAGGGGTGATTTATTGGAATTTTTTGGAAGTATAAAATTATTAGGTTAAAATTTTAATTAAGAAATCAATATAAATAATTTATTAAAATTAATTAAATTGATTTGACGGATTCCGTTAAATTTTTAGACCGCCGTTTCCTTCATCTGATGGCGTCACCATTTCCGTCTGGCTGGATCAGTGTCTTTTGGATCGTCCGATTGAAATCAATCGGACGATCGGCGAGTCTTCTTCTTCGCGCGAGGCGCGTGTTCGCAGACCAACACGCGGCGAATGCAGGCGATCGCGCATGTCTTCCGCCGCTTCCAGACCTCCTTTTTGATCCTAATCGATCGTTTGCAACTCATCTTTTCAATCCGAAGGAGTGGCGATCCCTCGAGAGCGGAGTCCTGAAGAACCCTAATGTACTTCACTTCTGTACCTTCTTATCCATTTATACTTCCTTTGCGAATGTTTGAATACTCAATTCCATGATTTCATGAAATGAAGTTCGATTCCAAATGCTAATTTTCATTATTGTTTAAACTTTTAAGAAATTTTATGGAAGAATTGTATCTCTTTTCTAATACCCTTTTTATTCATGCCATTACTCAATTTCTTACGTTAGTGTGTTTGACAACAATTGTGTGCTTCAATTCAATCAAAAGAATTATAATCAACTGGGAATTTGGATCGATATTAGGGATTCAAATAGCTGCAAGTGTCGAACCCTAGAACCTTAGGGCATGATCTTTAGGGCGGTGGAGGAAGATTTGAAGCTGGATCTTTAGCTTAATCCAAAGGTACTCCAATGAGCGTTCGATCTGCATGCGAATAGAGTCTTGAGACGTTTTGTGTGTCGATCCATGGGTTGCCCTAATTCTACCCTCTGCGTCCTGATGAAGGAGAAGGCGCAATTGGGTCGGACCGAGTTCGTTCCACGGGTCCAACCCGAGTATTGAACTGTCCACGTGTCGATCAATTGGCCTGCTAGGTGGGGCCCGCTATGCAGCGCTGTCCCTTCTCTGTCGCACGAAAAGCCGCCTGCTGTCATAGGTGGGGCCCACCGCATGTTGACCTGCAAAAGAAAATGAGTTTATATATAAAATATATATATATATATAGTTTTAGTTATATAATTATATGTATAATGAATTAGGATAGTTAAGAGTATACATATACATTGATATTTAAACACTTAGATATATTTATACAAATATATAATCCTATATATATGTATAAAATAAGAACATAAAGAATTAATTAATACACAGTATATCAAATCAAATGTATTAAATTAAGATAAATAATAATATTATCACATGTGTTGCTATTAAATATTAAACTTTAAAATACTTGTATTTCACAAAATATTTAACCAAATTTAGCAAACAAATATACTAAATTCATCAGAAAAATACAAAGAATTTATTGGAACTATCAAATTTCCATTTGGAATAATATATCACATAGTGACATTTAGGGTGTTTAATTAATTCCAAAAATATCACAAAACTTCACTTAGCCATAACTCTTTGTATACTAATCCAAATATACCCAATATGGGTCTCAAAATACTCAGAAAATCATAAGGATCATTCTAGTAGTATTTGCTTTGCTGTTTGGATTAGTATTTGACTAATCACATTTAGGACCTAACCCTAATTACCTTAATTAGACCTAGAACTTCAATTGACCATAACTTGGTCAATTGAGCTTCAAATTGGATGATCTAAATATCTATTTAGATCATAAAAACCTAATTAACAGTAATCTATAAAAATATTTAAGATCCAATAGTTAGATTTGCTAATCACCCCTAATTACTCTAAATCTTGAGTAGTGAATATTAGCAAATCTAATAATCCAAATTGAGTGATTTAAGTTTTAGAGAACTCATAGAGTCATTTAGAACCTAGTTGTAAGATTGGATTAGTGCTTGAGTGATTAATTTCTCTAATCACTTACTAATCACCCTAAACCCTAATGAGGTCATAACTTAGTCAAATTAGATCCAAATTGAGCCTACCACTTGCCATTGTGATTAGTGGACTAATTTTAAACCATAGCCACTAATTTTACTCAATTAAAACACTAATTGATAAAGTTAGGATTTTGACCCTTAATTAAAGAACCCTTAATTACTATTTAAACCATAAAACTTGTATTGGCCATAACCTGGCCAATACTTATCAGAATTCAATAATTCTAGGTTTTATAGAAACCTTAGAACATAACCTACAGTAAACTAACAGAAAATTTAGGTGTCCTTAAGGTAAAATTACTAATATGGCCTTATAGGTTAAATTCCTAAATTTGACCTTATAAGGCTTAATACTTAACCAAAATTAATGATTTTACTGTTTAAACTCATATTAGACAGTAAGTAATCATTCCACTTTGTTAAAATTTAGAATTTAACCCCAATTCATAAAGATGAGATTTTGAACCTTAAGTAGGGGCAAAATGGTAATTTTGCCCAAAGTTAGGGTTTAACAATTTAAAGCCCTAAAATCACATTCTAAACATTTCAAACAATAAATAAAGTAATTTAGGACAGAAATTAGATAAATTCAAACCTTAATTTGATTTTGATAAAAATCTCATTTTTAAAGTCCTTAAGGAAATTTCCTAAGTAAAATTGTGAGTGTTTCTCCTTCCTTAAACCTTTCTTAGATCCTTCCTTAAGTCTTTATAACATTTGTTAGGATGTGTGTCATGAGAGATACTCTTAGAAATTAAGAACCTTAATTCTTAGGATTAGGAATAGATCTTAAGTTAAAATTCATCTGTTGAGTAAATTGGGTTACTCAATAGATGAAACCTTGAGTTTATTAGTTTATAGATTTTTCTTAGTTTATTAAATGATTATTTGATCTTTAAAATTTAGAACTAAGAATAGAGATCTATCCTAATGAATTGATTTATCATTAGGATTTGCCCTAACCTAATCAGTGAGATTGGGGTTCTAAACCTTAGACCTTTAGATACACCATTTGGATTAAGTGATTAAATCCCATATTTGGAATTTAATTCTTAATCCTTTCATCTTGATTTGATCAATCAATATGAGGTTGGGACTCTTAAAATCATTAAAATAGGATGTTTGGCTTATTATTTACCTTGAATAGTCGATATTGATTTGATAAGATTAGAAACTGATCAGTTTTAATTATTTTCCAACTTGTAAGGTCATAAATCTGAGTTACACTCGATAGTAGGACTTGGAGATCCTAAACTTGTGTAACTTAGAATAGATAGAATGATTAAATTAGATAACAAATGGATATCACTTGTGTCCTAGAAGAGTCTCTTGTTCACCTTGAATTGATGCTTTGCATACCTTATTTTGAGCCTCTTACCTTGTGCACATATATTGGACATAGGATATTTGATAAATATCTCATGTTAATTTTGAATTGTATTCATATCATTCATGATTGATCGATGTTTTCAGTTTTTCTGTAAGTTGTGGCCTAACTAGTATGCCTCTCCAATCCTTGAGTCCGGCATAGCACGCTGGTTTGCTACTGTCGGTAAGTCTATCCATGCCTGGTTGAAATAATTCCCAGGATGGCGAGAAATAGATTTTGCTCTCATATGACCTTATTAGTCAGGATTGGACATGGTAAGTACTAGTTGAGGGTGGTTTTCTATTCAGTGATTATTCAGTGCAGTACTTTATGCCTTAGCCCATCAGGCTAAGAAGTTTCAGTGATATTCAGTTCAGAGCTTCTGCCTTAGCCCATCAGGCTAAGTGTTACTTTCTTTACTTACAGTTTGAGTGGCTTGAATAGCCAAGTCAGTTTTTAATATTGATTTACTGTTTTATTTATATATTCTACATTTCAGCATTTCTTTTACTTATAGTTTTCCTGCACACTTTCCTAGCCTTGTTTCCATATAGGATGCTAGTCTTATTTATGGTTTTCATATACATATATAGGATGTTAGTCATGTTTTCAGTTTTATAATGTTTTACATGTTCAATTACTGTTATGTCACTTAGCATAATTCTGTTTTGATCATAAGCATGTATATGATGTATTTTCTTTACAGTATTTGTTTAGTCTTTCTTTTGCTTACCTGACCTTGTTGCAATTGCTTGGAGGAGGTATGTGCTTACTTCCTAGTTGATTAAGTTATAAACTATTTGTTTATAACTTTATACTGTTCTTTTCTTATGCTTTCTGCACCTACTTGCTTGTTGTACTGGTTTATGGTGACATTCAGTTAACCTAATAAAACTTTTACCATAAAATGTACTTAGATATATTGTCTAACTAAGATTTTTTTCTTTTGTTGGCTGGGGCCCTATCATTATGAAACCAATAATGATAGGTTCTGAGTTTGTTGGAGCAGTTATTCCAGTGGAGAGCTTGCCTTTGAAGGAAGAGCATGTGCCTGAAGACTCTTAGTCTTAGTTTCTTTTCTGCTTTGTGAGGATTGAGAGTTTTCTTTTCAGTTCTTTAAACTTATTAAATGTTTTAATAATTCAGGTTAATCTTTTCTTTTCGGCTCTTTTCTTATTCTGGATTATTGTATTGAATGAATGGATGTTGTATTTTTATGCTTTCGCGCTTTCTACATTTTCTTGTATGATTCATTTAGTGAGATATGTACTTTATGAATGGCAAAGTCCTTAATTAAGTTGGATTAGAATGTATGTCTAATCTAATTCTAAGTGAGGACCTTGTCATTTGGTAACCCCTCCACCGTAATCATGTTAACTTAAGAGTTAACAAGACCACGGCGGGGCAGGGTCGCCACAAGTGGTGAGTAAGTGATGAGAATCACTTTTCTTACAAACATACTAAATATGTGTATATGATCATCCCATCTAGTGATCTTTAATTAAATCTATAACTTTAATCAATTATCATTCTAAAAGTTAGGAGACAGAATTTTTTTAGTAGGATTCTACACAGTGGAGACTTAGAATTCATTATCTGTATTTCAAATTTCATGAATTTCTGGATTTTACTCATTAGAATAGAAGCATGGGCATAAGCATGAGCATAAACTTAAAGCATCATTTCAGCAGTGACGCATGAGTATCAGTGATAAAGTATAGGTTACGAAATGTTGCATACACAGACGGGAGACTTCATGGTGCATCTCGTCACCGTACTGTCTTCCCAACTAAGTGTATGTATACATTGGACCGTACTACTCATAGTCTTTTAGTGATGATTCTGTAACATATCTGTGGCATACCATACTGTGGCATACTTGAGTACATCATTCCAGTGACATACAGCACCGCATTTGACTTTCCTTTCACATAGCTTTCTTAGCATTTGATAGTTTCTTTTACTTTCAATATGTAGTTTTGATGCCATTTTACTTTGCTTAGTCTTTACAATTTTAGTTACTTAGTGTTTCTCTCAGCTTTCCTTCAGCTCTCTTTACTTTACTATTTACTGCATTTACTTTAGTATTGCATAGTTAGTTGTGATGTGTTAGACTTCTTGTCTAGCACGGGGTATTTTTGGGATCCGGCAATTTGCTAGATCCCGAGCAGCTTGTGAAGATAGGACAGTAGGACTCACAGGAGATCTAGGAGGAGTACGTGAAGCCCTAAAGGATCTGTCTGCTTCCCTTCTTACTTTTTGCCTTATTCCAGTAGACTTTACTTTTCATATGTTAAATCAATTTGTAATAACTCTGAATATACTTTTCTTTTCATATCTGAAATGAATGTTTACATATTGCTTTGTGATGAATGTATTTTGGATGATATGGTTTTAGCTTCTGCACTCTATTATACTATTATACTTAGTATTATGATGAGATCAGCATACTAGAAATGCTGATATATTAATAATGTATATTGGATCCTTACTTGTTTCCTTAAAATCCAATATACGTATTAGCCTAATACTTAAGATAAGTATTCTACTCTTATCTTAAGTAATGTCTCTCAATACTACTCTTAGGTTCGAGTCAGCAGCCTTCAGCATGGCTCAGTCTCTTAGATTAGCCTATTCGGGAAGATGGGTTCTGCTTGTATACCCACCCTCCCGAGTAGCGCACTGCTCCACCGCTGAATATGTATATATTACTTAGCCTTTTGCGAACGGCAACAGGGCAGGGCGCTACAATAATAAATTTTGGCAAGATTCTGGGAGGTTCTGAGGCGATGTGAATATCATTTAGTTCATTATGGAGATGCTAATAGTGCTCCGGTGAGCTTCCGGGAGGTTCCGAGGCGATTCGAAACAATGTGCGAAGTCCAGCAACAGCACAGGCGCTGCATTCATAGCATGCCTTGGCGCTCCCACACCCGAGAAGGAGGTGCTAACATGCGCCTCAGTGACTAGTAGGCGCTACAATGCGCCGCAGCAGAATCAGTCGATGCAGTCGCAGCGGAATTCGGCATTGTCGTGCGCCCCACCGGCAGTCATCCCGAGAAGCAGGCACTACAGTGTGTCATAGTGACAGAAAAATAGAGATCAGGGCACTACAGTGCACCATGGCGGCTGGCTACTGGAAGCCCAGGTACTATGGGGTGCCATAGCACCTGGCGAATTTTTGTTCTGGTTCATATTTTGCTCTATGTATTTGGAAGCCCTTTTAGACTATTTGGGGTTCAAAATTGTAACAACCCTAGTTGTTATCTTAGCTAAACCTAGATTAATTAAGATAATCCAAGCTTTGATTTTGATTCCATTAGATTCAATGGGTCATTTAAATCTAACCCTAGAAGTTTGGAATCAATTAGAGCTAAAATGGGAAATTTGGTATTTTGGGCAATTTGAACCCTGAAAAATACCTAAATTAAATTGATCTCCAAACCCAAATCTGATTTCATTTTTGAATTCCCCACCTCCAAATTAGCTAAAGGTGAAATTTTGGGAATTTTTGGACGTCATTTAAGCACATTTTGGATTTAATTTAAATTGGTTCAATTGTAATTTAGGGTTTTAAACAATTCCTAATTGCAAATATACCTTTTCCAAACAGTCGGGTGATTTCTAAACCACGGGCGCCATCCTGGCCGTCCGTTCCGTGGATTTGATCCAACGGTCGCACCTTAAATCCAGTCCCGTCTCATCTCGACCGTTCTGAAATCTTGATCCAACGGCATCTAGATCTCCATCTTAAGTAGGCCCGATCGCCCGTTCGATCCTCAGATCTGATCCGACGGTTGATCCAGCTTCCTCCTTTGGCCGTTAGATGTCGGGAAATCGGAGCCGTTCCGCATCAACTGGCGATCCATTAGACAGCCTTGGATACCCCCGTGACTATGGATCGTCTTCCTCCTCATCCCGCGCCCGACAGCCGAATACTTTTGTACAACAACGTCCTCCAGTTGGTCTGTCACTCGCGTGCCACGTCAGGGAGGCCATTGCGACCTTGCTCTAGCCTTCCTAGCACTCCCAACCAAGCTTGAGGCTCTGTCCACCTAAATTTTGGAAATTGAGGGAGCACCCTCGAACCGAGCCTATGCCAAGGCTCCTGACCTCGGCAGCCACCCTGGACCTCCCTTAGGCCTATAAATACTCCCCGGGAAATCACAGTGAGTCCCTTTGTTCACTGTGATTCCCGCAATCCCTTGCGACTTACCCTGAAGCTCTCGACGATCCCGGCGTCTGAACCTGCTGAGCACAGCTAATATAGGGTAAAGTCTGGCATTCAAACCCCCTGCGTAGCCGCCGAGATTGCTTGGAGAGTTCCTGAGCTAGCTATTCCCTCTCGGCCACTGCAATTCATCTAATCATGGTACAACCTATGTCCTAACTCCTCTGTTGAGCTGGTTTCATCTCGACTCGCTTCCTATCTAATCCTAGATGCTACGTTAGGACCTCTCCTTAGCTTTCTAGTAGACGTTCGAGTCTTCTGGCGAGGCCTGGCAGTGGGCCAGATGGTGAATCTGCCGTCTGAGTGTGCACTGCCAGTCGAGCCAATTCACCCAAATGCTGCATTCCCTCGAGGCAATTGGCTGTCTAGTAGGTAGTAGAAGCTATCGGTGATAATTGTCGAGCCATAATGAAGACTGGGTTCGACCAGATCGATCGATTCAACTAGACTCGATCGATCCAGTCTTAGCTATCATCAGCAAAATACCATGAGTATCACCCCATCGATCTAGACCACCCCAGGACTCCTTGACTCATCCTATCACTTCCTCTTTGGTCCCTGAACGTGTAGGGATCGAGACGGCCGCAATCCGTGGCCTCTGTGAGGAGAATTCTCTCCTCACAGGTGCGCCTTCAAAGACGCCTCGGCCGAGTAGCCCCCGACGATCCGGCGCCTCCCGGATGGGGCCCCCGTACTAATAATAGGGAGTACGGTGCTCCAACTATGGAAAATTCCCAGCTTAAGTAAAATTAGGTGAAAACTCAACTTGCCTTAAGCCAAGAACTTGTCACTATAATAACTATAAACATTCATCAATATACATACAGATATCAGAGTAGCGAAACCAATAAGTATATAGTAACATCCATAAGCACAACATAGTAGAGAAAAAAAAAATAATGTGGTAACTCATCATAATGCAGAAATGAAATACAACCAAAATCAATTATTACAAACTGAATTTAAAAGAAAATGCAAATATCTCTCAATCTCATTGAAAAAAATAGAAATGCAAATCTATCTAAGCAGCAACAACACGATCCTCCTCCTGAACCTGCTCTTCTTCTGCAACACTGCCCACGAACAAGTCTGAATCTGACATTTGTCGATATCACAAATGCCAGCGCCCCAACCAACAAAACAAAAAGGTTACTGTTAGACAATTGTCTAAGTACATTTTAGGCTATTTTAATGAACTGATTATTTTATAGATATCACATTTAAATTATTTAAACATGCGAGCAATAATGGGTGCGACAAGCTATGAAAGAAATGGGTAACTATAAACTATCCATTTATAGCCAACAACTGGTATGAAAAGTAACATACAATACCAAATAAATAAAGTGATGCTAAAGCTAAAAGAAACATCAACTATAATACAAATTCTGAACCTAATATGCTTATGATCATTTTAACACATGCTGAGTATATAAAGGACACAAATACTGAAATAAACATACAATTCTAGCATCCTAAATATGCCAATGTACATAAGCAAGCCATATGAGTATACATACAACATGCTAATTAATACAAAAGAAACGAAAAAGGCCACTGAGACATGTGGCAAAAGTAGAGCAAGCTGTGTAACATAAAGCCACTGAGACATGTGGCAAAAGCAAGCAAGTACTGTAAGAAAGGCCACTGAAGCATGTCGCAAGGCAAAAAGAAAACAAGACTGAAAAACTAGAGTAGCGAATTATAGGAATGTATTTTCTATGGTTATCAAATAAATAAATCAAATCCTATAGTTTCTATTTAAATAAAAATGCATATTAAATTAATTGAATAACATTAGCTATACTGATCCAAATGGTATAATTCAATATACCATTTGAATCAGAAAAATTCAAGGAATCTAAATATAAAATAAAATCACATATCCAATAATTGGATTTAAAATAATTGCCCAATCCTTTTCTATTTGTAATTAAATTATAATAAATTAAATAAATGTTCAAATTAGTTGATTAAGGGCTATGATTACTCTTGTGACCCTAGGGAATAATTGTAGACCCTTAAAACTAATTTTGGATATTTAATTTCCTTAATCACTCCTTAATCACCCTAATTAAGGATTTGTGAATTAAACCCTAAATTAGTCTCTGATTTTGGGTAGGTTAGTTCCTAATGCCATCTTAAGCCTATTAGAACCTAAGTATAAGGTCAGATTGCCCTAGAATGCCCTAAATTCACTAATCACTCTAATTGGCCTAAAAATATGATTAGTGTTAATTAGCTTAATTAGCTTGTCAAAACTTAAGCTAAGGGTGTTTCCCACTTTATTAATCAATATGAAACACATTAAAATAGATTAGGAGTAAATTGGATAATTAAATACTAAAATCCCAATTTTGGCCTTATGAGGGGTATTTTGGTCATTTTGGCCAAGATGTGTTTAAGTACCCTTAAACCTTGGGAAATTCAATAAATTTACCCCTATTTAGATTGTTAATGTTCTCTGAACTCTTAAGCTAATAATGTTTATAATATTCATCTTAAATTAAAGAATCTTCATTTAGTCTTAATTAAAATACTTAGATCTTGAGTGATCTTAAAAAGGTTACTATGCCTTAGTAATTGAACCCAATAATTGTAGATGCTAAATGTCACATTAATAAGTTCAATTAAAGTTAACTTATGAGCTAAATTCAAAAGAAATGTAATTGGTAAAGTTTAAGTTATAAACCTAGCAAAAATCTAAAGTGATCAAACAATCAGATCTTAGATCTTAGATCTTAGACTTTAGATTTTCTACTTGAATCAAACTATCTCTAATTGAAATTCTTTAAGTGATTCATTATTTAATCCTTTGAAACCTTTCATGTGGGTATAGGATGATTCAATCTATAAGATAATAAAATTATCTTAAGAGTTGAATACAGATCTTAGATTCTCAAGTTCTTAATTGATTATTTTATCTTATGATCAGTAGAACAACCCTTCACTAAGTTCGTAGTTCTTGAATCTTTCAGCTTATAGGATTCCTTACCTTTAATGTGGATATTAAGTGTGAATCCTAGATCCTAGTCAGGATACCATCTTGGAGTTAGGATTTGAACACCAATGTGGGGTTTAAGTCCAAAATCCTTGAATCTTGATTTACCTAATCAAGATTTGGGTAAGAGAGTAAAATATTAACAAATTAAGCCGATAATTTATTTACTTAAGCCTTATAGTCGTTACATGATTTTGGATTAGAACTTATTAAGTTCTAATATTAACTTTAAGGACGTAAATCTGAGATTCTACTCGATAGCTGGATATTGGAGATCCTTAATTTGTACCTTCTCAGAGTAGTTAGATTGGGTAAATAGAAAACAACAGATATTACATAAGTCTAGATTGAGTCTCTTGCTTACTCTGGCTAGATTTGCTGGGCATACCTTGGATATTGAGCCTTATCCCTTGAGCATAATAGGAGAACTTAGGATAAGGATGATACATCCTAAGATAGTATTTGTAAAGTATATCATTCATTGGGTTCTTGCAGTGCTTTTAGTTAGTAGAATATGTCATAGCTTAGTCTGCCTCTTCAGTATTAGTATTGTATAGGATGGACCTAGGCCTAACATATTTGGATGTCTAGGCTGGGGATTGATTGATCTTAGAGGCCTTGTATGGCCTATTGGCTGGTATGATAGTACTATATCTTAAGCTTATTGCTACTCTAGTTTTTCAGTCTTATTTTTTTCTTGCCTTACCACATGCTTCAGTGGCCTTTCTTACAGTACTTGATTGCTTTTGCCACATGTCTCAGTGGCTTTATGTTACATAGCTTGCTCTACTTTTGCCACATGTCTCAGTGGCCTTTTTCCCTTCTTTTGTATTAATTAGCATATTGTATATATACTCATATGGCTTACTTATGTACATTGGCATGTTTAGGATGCTAGAATTATAGGTTTATTTCAGTATTTATGTCCTTTATATACTCAGCATGTGTTAATACGATCATAAGCATGTTAGGTTCAAAATTTGTATTATAGTTGCTGTGTTTTTTAGCTTTAGCATCACCATGTTTATTTGGTATTGTATATTACTTTTCATACCAGTTGTTGGCTATACATGGATAGTTTATAGTTACCATTTCTTTCATAGCTTGTTACACCCATTATTGCTCGCATGTTTAAATAATTTAAATGTGATATTTCTTAAATAATCAGTTCATTAAAATAGCCTAAAATATACTTAGACAATTGTCTAACTGTAACATTTTTGTTTTGTTGGCTGGGGCCCTGGCATTTGTGATACCGACAAATGTCAGATTCAGACTTGTTCGTGGGTAGTGTTGCACAAGAGGAGCAGGTTCAGGAGGAGGATCGTGTTACTGCTGCTTAAATAGATTTGCATTTCTATTTTTTTCAGTGAGATTGAGAGACATTTGCATTTTCTTTTAAATTCAGTTTGTAATAATTAATTTTGAATGTATTTCATTTCTGTATTGTGATGAGTTACTACATTATTTTCCTTTTTCTCTACTATGTTGTGCTTGTGAATGTTACTATACACTTATTGCTTCCGTCACTCTGATATCTATATGTATTTTGATGAATGTTTATAGTATTCTGGTGACAAGTTCTTGGCTTAAGGCAAGTTGAGTTTTTACCTAATTTTACTTAAGCTGGGAATTTGCCATAGTTGGAGCACCGTACTTCCTATTGTCAGTATGGGGGCCCCACAAAAATAAAGCTGGATACTTAAGGAAACATGTGGAGGAATTTCTAATGTGTGTTGAAATCTCTGTTGGAGGCTTTGGCTAATGTGAGCAGGAGATCCCCAAGGTAAAATCCTAAGGAAGCTGCAGTGCAAGGAAGCTCTTGCATGTTGGAGAAGATATTCCAGGTGGTGACTGCTTCTTCTCCTCTACATCTTAGAGTAAGAGCTTGTGTTTTCTATCAAAGGTGAAGCTCTTTGTAATTCTGTACATTCCAAGATTCATAGTTAAATTTTTATACGGTCTGACTCCGTGGTTTTCCCATTTTTGGGTTTTTCACATAAATTTCTGTGTTTGGATGTTTGCATGTTTGTGATTGTCTTGCATGTGTACATGTTATGATTTGTTACTTGTACATTTGTGATTTTGTTATTTACTCAATAACCGTCAACACAACCATGGTCATCGATCGAGTGCGTAACCAAACTATTTCTGCTATATTGTGCTCTTGGCCAAAAGTATTACCAACAAGTGATATCAGAGAGAGGTTAATTTGTTAGTTATAGGGTTTGCTATTTGAGTGGGAGCAATGGCTGCGAGGTGAGACAAGGTAGATAAATTCAACGCTGCAAACTTTACATTCTAGAAAATGCAAATGGAGGATTTTCTTTACCAGAAGAAGTTGTATCTTCCATTGAAAGTAGCCGACATAAAACCTGCAACTGTGATTGACAAAGAATTGGAAGTTCTCGATGGAACTACACTAGGTTTGATTTGTTTATCATTGTCTTCTTCTATTACTTTTAACATCGTTAATGAGAAAATTACTATATATGTGGGGACCCTGCCCCGCCGTGGTCCTATTAACTCTTAAGTTAACATGATTACGGTGGAGGGGTCACCTAAATGACAAGGTCCCTACTTATAATTAGATTAGGCACACATCTTAATCCATCATAATTAAGGACTTTGCTATTCTCAAAGTAAAATTTCACTAAATGAAAGATACATGAAAGCAGAGTACAGAAGCATAAAATATAACATCTATTTATCACAATATAAGAAGAACTAAATATCCAACTCAGAATAAGTAAAGCAGTAAAAAGTAAAGTTAACCCTGTATTATTACAACATGACTTAAAAGTTAAAGCAAAAATAGAATAAATCACTCATCCTCACAATGTAGAAAGAAAACTAAGGATCTTCAGTAATGCGCTCCTCTTCCAAAGGCAGATCTCTTGAAGGCTCTACAACCTCAAATAGCTCAGAGTCTACCATTGTTGATTTCACAATGGTAGGGCCCCAACAAACAAAAGAAAAATATAATTAGACAATATATCTAAGTACATTTTAGGCTGCAAATTTATTATGCTATTTAGATATCACCATTAAAATGTAACATACAAGCAAGTGTAGGAGCAGAATGCATATGAAAGAGAAAAGCAGTTATAAACAATCAATCTATAACTTAACAAAATTGGAAGTAAGCACATACCTCCAAGTATAACTGTAATAAGGTTAATTATAAAAGAAACACTAAATATTAATATAATAGAAAGGAAACTCAACCTAAACATGCTTATGATCAACATAAATTCATGCTAATTAACATAAAGTAAAAATACATATAAAATAATTAAGTAACTGAAAGTGAGACTAACATCTTATGAATGTAAACAATAAGTAAAACTAGTATCCTATAAGTAGAAGTAAAGCTAGTAAATGCAGAAGAACAAAAATTAAGAAAGTGCTGAAATGTAGACTAAAATAGAAAGTACTATGACTTAAATAAGATAATCAACTTAAATTAGAAGTGCACCTAAATTAGTATTGCCAACAAAGGGAGAAAAGGGATATGAAGTCTAACGAATACCATCCTAGTCGGTCTTAGGTCTAGGCCTGGTTAGACTTGCTTTAGACAGATGAATACCATCCTAGCCAGTCATACGTCTAGGCTTGGTCTGTGCTAACGTATAGGTACGAAAAAATGCATACTAATTAGGCTACATTCTAATAACCATATGTTCAACTCAATAATGATAATGACATATGCAAATGCTACTTTGCAAAACAACTTTGACATGAAACACTTTTCAAATGTCTTATGCTTAATACATGTGACCAAGGTATAAAGCTCAAAAATAAGAAAGGCAAAGCATCAAATGTTAAAGTGAGCAAGAAACTCTACTAGGACACAAGTGATATTTATTTATTATCTAATTTAATCATTATATATACTCTAAGTTACACAAGCTCAGGATCTCCAATTCCTACTATCAAGTGTAACTCAGATTCACGACCTTATAAGTTAAAAATAATTAGAACTGGCCAAGTTCTAATTGATTAAATCACAGATGACTATAAGTTAAATAAGTAAGTCAATTGACCTATTTTAATAATTTTAAGAATCCCAAATCATCATAATTAACCAAATCAAGATGAAAGGATTAAGAATTAAACTCCAAATAATGGGGTTCAATTACTCAATCCAAAGGTATATCTAAGAGTCTAAGGTTTAGAACCCAAGTCTCACATATTAGGTTAAGGCAAATCCTAATTAGTAATCAACTCATTGGGATAGACCTCTCTACTTAGTTCTAAGATTTAAAGATCAAATAATCATTAATAAACTAAGAAAAATCTATAAACGAGTAAACTCAAGGCTTCACCTATTGAGTAACCCAATTTACTTAATAAATAAATTCGAACTTAAAAGCTAATCCTAGTTCCTAAGAGATGAGCTCTTAATCACTAAGATGAACACTCAAACTCCCATCCTAACTAATGTTATAAGGACTTATGGAAAGATCTAAGAAGCTAAGGAAGAAGGACTCACAAATTTTACATAAATTTTTCTTAAGGATATAAGATGAGATTTCGATCAAGGGTCTAATTAAGGCTTGGACTAACATAATTTATGTTTTAAATTACTATTCTTATTGTTTATAACATCTAGAATATGATTTTAGGGCTTTAAAATGTTAAACCCTAAATTTGGGCAAAATGACTATTTTGCCCCTATTTAAGGGTCTAAGAGATCAAATTTTGATCTAGGGTTCTAAATCTGAAATTTTTAGTGCCAAAGTGTTTCTTACTATCTAATATAAGATTAGACAGCAATTACATTAATTTTGGGTAATAATTAACCTTCATGAGATCAAATTATTGAATTTGACTCATAAGGGCATTTTGGTAATTTGACCTAATGGATTCTACATTTTCTATCATTTTATTGTTACTTACTGTCTAAGGTTTCTATAAAACCAAAAATTATTGAATTTTGATAAGTATTGGCTAAGTTATAGCCAATATAAGCTAATGGGTAAAAAGGTAATTTAGGATTTCTTAATTAAAATTTAAAAATCCTAACTTTTCCAATTGGTGTCCAAATTGAGCAAAATTAGTGTCTGTAGGTCACAAATGATCTACTTATCATAATGACTAGTGGTAGGCTCAATTTGGACACTAATTGGTTAAGTTATGGCCTAATTAAGCTTTATGGTGATTAGTGAGTGATTAGAAAAATTAATTACCAAATCACAAAACTAATTACACCACTAGGTTCTAATATACTCTAGAAGCTCTTTAAAATTTAAATCACTTAATTTGGATCACTAATTATGCTAATTTTTACTAATCAATAATTAAGGTAATTAGAGTTGATTAAGAAATCTAACCGTTGGATCTTAAATATTTTTATAGTTTACTGTTAATTACATTTTTTTAATCAAAATAGATATATAGATGACCTAATTTGGAGTTCAATTGACCTACTCATGGTCAATTGAAGTTCTAGGGTTAATTGACCTAATTAGGGTTAGGTCCTAAATGTGATTAAGCTCAAATTAATCTAAACAAAAAATTAAACACTACTAGGTTATTCTAGAGGTTCTACTAATCACTTTAAGATCCATTATGCCTATATTTGGACTATAGATTACAAAGTTATAAGCTCAGGAAGATTAGGGTTTGGGTCAAAAAGTGATTAGTCAAATTATCACCCAAACAGAAATTTTGACACTATAGAATTATTCCTAATGATGCGCTGATTACTTTGAGACCCATATTGAGTAAGTTTGGATTAATCGTTACAAAGTTATGGTTAAATGAAATTTTGTGGCATTTAGGGCAAAGATGGGAGATCCTAAATATCACTATGTTAAATATTGATCTAAATGGAAATTTGATAGTTCCACATTAATCCTCTAATTTTACTGATCAAATTGATATATAATTTTAATACCTTTGGAGTTTATGATTAAAATTTATTGATGAATGAAGCTTAATAATTAATTTAGTTAATTAATAATTAATTAACTACTGATTTAAGTTAAATTATATTTAATTTTACTTTGATTACAATAGTGGGACCCGCGACCGATCCAACGACAGCAACAGCGCCAACGGGTAAGACACGTGCTGGCTTGAAATACACTAGACTGAACTGAGCGGGGCCTACTGATTTCAGTGGCTTGATAAGAAGGGCCCGAGACTCAGCCTTCGACACGCAAGCAAAGGGTTGGGTCGAGTGAGCCAGCCCGTCCCAAGGGTTCGTTCTCTTCACGAACGGTGACAAAGAGCGAACTAGGGCATGGAAGGAGGCGACCTTTTCACCGGTGCCGGGGGCCGGCCCACACTGCCTCGTGTAGTACATAACGGGGGCTTTCTAATTGCAGTCGAATCTCGACTTGAGATGGCTTAAACGATCGATAAAAGGTAGCCCTAGATGGAGGTATACGAATGATGAGAGAAATGAATCTGTTCGATTCTTGCACTTAGTGTTTGAAAATTGATTATTTTGATCGAGTTTAGTCACACTCAACGATTCACAGAAAATGATATTTATCATTTGTGCAATTAAATTAACAATTGAAATCAAGAAAAAGGATTGAAGGTACCGTATAGAGATGGCTGGCAATCAAAATTCTTCGGGACGAAGCTCTCGAAGGATTACCACTCCTTCAGATCGAAAAGGATGAGCAGCAAGCAATCAATTAAGCTTAAAAAGGCATGCAATGGTGATCTGAATGCGGTGGAAGACACACGCGATTGCATGCGTTTGCCGCGTGCAGGTTCACTCGACACGCGCCTTGCGCAGTCGAGCCGATGGGGGAGACGACTCAATGACTGTGCGATCGGATCTACTAATCCGATCGGACGATCCTCCACAATTGGACGCCCACTTGACGGCGTCAATGAATCAGAGGATGGCGCTAAGTAGAGCCGTTAAGTACTTAATATTAAATTACTATTTAAATATTTTTTTTTAATTTGATTTTATTAATTAAAATTTTATATTCAGAAAATTTCCAAAATATCACTGCTAGCTAATTGAGGGGTGAGGAACGTAACGGCGCAATCAGATTTTTGATTTGGTGAGTATTTAATTTTTTGATTTTTCGAGGTATTTAAATAATATTAAAATATTCGACGAAAATCCAACGACTTCCAAATGCCTCCAAAACTTCACCCCTAACTAATTTGAGGGTGGTGAATGCAATGGCAGAGTCAGATTTTTGATTTGAGATCAATTTAGATAGGTCAATTTCTAGGGTTTATGGATTTTCTAGAAATCAGGATTTGATCCATTTGATTTCTGATTTAGATTGGATCTTAGAAGTGAGTTTCAAATGACTTAATTAAGATACTAAAATTATAGTTAGGACTTGGATTAGTCCTAATTCACCTAAGTAACAACCTGGGTTGTTACAATATATCTTAAAGATTTTCTGACTATAATGTATGAAAAGCCCTCGGTTTTAAATAAAATTTTCTTGATGAAGATACTATTCAACATGAAGATGATGGATGGCAATTCTGTGAATGAACACCTCAATGGGCTCAATGTGGTGACGAGCCAGTTAAGTTCGATGGGCATCAATTTTGATGATGAGGTTTGAGCTTTATTATTCCTCTCTTCATTGCCAGACAGTTGGGATGGGCTAGTTTCAACCATCAGTAACTCATCATGAAATGTGTCATTGAGATTCGATGATATTATCAGGATTGTGCTAAATGAGTAGGTGCAGAAGAAATCCCATGGGGTGGCATCCACCTTAACGTTGAATGCTGAAAGTAAGGGAAGACATACTGAAATGAGACATAACAAAAATAGGCAATGTCTCTATAAGGAAAATTAAGGCCCAAAAAAGCAAAGCCAGATTGTTGAAACTATGAGAAGGCATGTCACTTTAAGAAGGACTGCCCTACCCTAAAAAAGCTAAGTGGTAGAGGTAAGATGATGAACCCCACTGTAAATGTTTTAGCAGAAGATGATAAGGATGCATTAATCATCTCACTTATCAAAATAGAGTCCTGTGTGATGGACTCAAGCACATCCTTTCACGTGACTCCATCAAGGAGTGCCTTCAAGAACTACACTAAGGGTGACTTGGGGAAAGTATACCTTGAGATGACAAGGCATGCAACATTATTGATAGAGGTGATGTAGATGTTTAGCTACCAAGCGATGTAGTTTGGATGCTCAAAGATGTTAGACATTTCTAAAGAAGAATCTGATTTTTATGAGCCAATTAGCCAGAGAGGGCTACAACACTTATTTTACTGGAGACTCATGGAAGGTCACCGAGGGCGCACTCGTTGTTGCACATGGCAATATAGAAGGTACACTTTACCTGATCAATAAAGTGTCTAATTCTATTATAGTTGCAGAATAGATAGATGTAGATCTATGGCACCAAAGACTTGGTCATATGAGCAAGAGGGGGTTGAAATCCCTATAGTTAAAGGGGAAGCTCCAAGTATTAAAGTTAATAGACTTAGATTTTTGTGAAGACTGTGTGTTGGGAAAACTGAAGAAAATTTTCATTCTCCAAAGTTGGAAGAGATCTAAAAGGCATGAGACTTGAGTTGGTGTATATGGATGTATGGGGCCAGCTCCCACTTCTTCCATAGGTGGATCCACATATTTCATCACCTTCATTAATGAAAAGATGAGGAGGGTATGTCTTTAATTTTTGAAGCATAAATCTGACATATTTGATGTGTTTGAAAAGTGGCTAACTTTGATGGACAATGAGACGGGATTGAAGCTTAAAAGTTGAGGTCCGATAATGGGGGCGAGTACTGTGATAGGGAGTTTAAGGAGTTCTATGCCTTGATAGGTATCAAGAGGGAATTTATAGTTCCAAGAACACCACAACAAAATTATGCAGCATAATATATAAATAGAATAATCATAGAAAGAGCTAGGAGCATGAGATTGCATGCGAGCCTCCTAAAGTAGTTCTGGGATGATGCTGTTAACACAGTTATTTATCTAATAAATAAGGGACCTTCGGTACCCTTAAATGATGGCATTCTCAAGGAAGCTTGGAGTAGAAAGGACGTGAAGCTGAACCAGCTCAAGGTATTTGGATACTCATCATATATGCACACTGATGCAGGATTCAGGAGCAAGATTGATGCTAAGGCAATCAAGTGCACATTCGTTGGATATGATGCAGGAGAGTTTGATTACAAATTATGGGACAATTAGAACTAGAAGGTCATTAGAAGTAGGGATGTCACTTTTAATGAAAGTAAAATGTACAAGGATTATATTTGAGTCAAGACTGACTCCAAGGATGCTTCAGATGGTGAGCCCCAACACTTAGAAATTGATGATAGTGTTGAGCCAGATGTAGGCGTACATGAAGAACCTTAGGAGGGTGTCAATGTTGAACCACAAACATCCATATTACGAAGATCCACAAGAGTCACCAAATCACCACAGAGGTACTCTCCTTCCTTATATTATTTGTTACTAACGAATGGAGGCGAACCAAAATACTTGGAAGATGCACTTCAGGTTGAAAAATCAATCAAGTGGGAGGCTGCCATGAATGATGAAATGGAATCACTCATGTCAAATTAGACATGGGAGTTGGTAGCTCTGCTAGTTGGGAAGAAGGCCCTTCAAAACAAGTGGGTTTACCGGGTGAAGGAAGAACCGGATGGGAACAAGCACCACAAGGCGAGGCTTGTAGTTAAGGGCTTCTAGCAGTTGTATGGAGTTGACTATAGTGAAATCTTTACTATAGTTAAGAAGTGATAATCATCAAGGTTGTGCTGAATATCATTGCAATTAAGAATTTACATATGGAGCAAATGGATATCAAAATTGCATTCCTTCATGGAGAGCTGGAGGAGCTATACATGTAATATCCTGAAGAGTACAAGGCTCGAGGAAAAGAAAAGCGGAGCTAGTGCACAAGCTCAAAAAGAGCCTCTATGGCTTGAAGCAAGCACCAAGGCAATGGTACAAGAGATTCAACATGCTCATGTCTGAATCTAGGTATAAAAAATGATAGGCAGATCACTATTATTATAGAAAATATTGTAAGTCCTCCTATATCATTATGTTACTGTATGTGGATGATATATTGATTGCAAGATCAGACATGGAGGAGATAAGGATACTGAAAGAGCTGATATCAAAGGAATTTGACATGAAAGACTTGGGGCCGACCAAGCAGATTCTTAGAATAAGAATCAACAAGGAAAGAAGTGCAGGAATTTTAAAGTTATCACAGAAAGACTATGTTGAAAAGGTGCTAAAAAGATTCAATATGAGTGAGGCAAAGCTCGTGAACATTCCCCTAGCAAGTCATTTCAGTTTATAAAATGAGCAAATGCCGAAGTCTGAAGAAGAAAAGGAGTATATGCTGAAAGTTCCTTATGCTTCAGCAGTTGGGATC
The DNA here is from genome assembly GCA_016760335.1 of Gastrodia elata. Classification (NCBI taxonomy): domain Eukaryota; kingdom Viridiplantae; phylum Streptophyta; class Magnoliopsida; order Asparagales; family Orchidaceae; genus Gastrodia; species Gastrodia elata. Next base: position 7,460,556 of record CM028685.1, on the reverse strand, counting down.
TTAATGTACGCGATGTTCTACACAAGACCAGTATTTACCATATAGTATGATTAGTTAGCAAATTCATGGGAAACCTAAGGAAGCACTATTGTGATGAGGTCAAGTGGTTATTAAGGTATCTGAAAGGTACAGTGGACAAAGCTTTATACTTTAGAAGATCTGATATTGTTTTACAGTGCTATGTAGACTCAAATCTTGCAAGAGATGTTGATAGCTGAAGAAGCATTATGGGATATGTGTATACATTAGGAAGTGCAGTGATGAGCTAGATCTCCATGCTATAAAATATCATGGCGCTATCTACCATGGAGGTGGAGTATGTTGCCATTACAGAGGCAAGTAAAGAGATAATCTGATTAAAGAGTTTTATGGCAAATTGGGCAAAGAGCAGGAGAATGTGAAGCTTTATAGTGATAGTATGAGCACTATTCACCTAGCAAAGAATGCAATATTTTATGCCAGGACAAAGCACATTTCATCCAGACACTATTAAAAGAAGGGCAGTTCGGATTAGATAAGATTCACACTTCTAAGAATCCAGGTGATATGCTTACAAAAGCAGTAATAGTTGAGAAATTGAAGTAATGTGCAGCTTCAGTTGGCCTCGGTACATGACGAGAGAGCAAGCGTGAGCCACACCACGTTCTTGACAGAAATTGAAAAAGATAATGAAGAATCAAGGATTAGAGGGGGTGATGCCAAAAGGTCTTCAAGTGTGAGATTGTTGTGTTGTCGAAATCATTTAGTTTATTATGGAGATGCTAATGGTGCTCTAGTGAGCTTCCAGAAGGTTTTGAGGCCATTCGGAACAAGGTGTAAAGTTCCGCAATAGCACAGGCATTACAGCGCACCATGGCAAGCTGCAACACGCCTTAGTGCTCTCACACCAGAAAAGGAGGCGCTATCATGCGCTTCAGCGACTAGCAGATAGAGAAGCAGACACTGCAATGCGTCACAGCGAAATTAGACCCTGCGGTACGCCGCAGCAGAATCTGACGTTGCTGCACTCCCAGCGGTAGTCATCCTAAGAGGCGGGCGCTACAACGTGCCGCAATGGCAGGCAAACAGAAATCGGGGTGCTACAATGCACCCTAGAGGCTGGCTACCCGAAGCTCAGACGCTACTATGCGCCGTAGCGCCTGACAAATTTCTGATATGGTTTAAGCTTCGCTTTAAGTAATTTGGAGGGAATTTTGAACCATTTGGGGTCCAAAATAAAGATGGATATTTAAGAGAACATGTGGAGGAGTTTCTAATATGTGTTGACATCTCAGTTGGAGGCTTTGGCTACTGTGAGGAGGAGATCACAAGGTGAAACTCTTTGGAAACTGCAATGCAAGAGAGCTCTTACATGTTCGAGAATATATTCCATGTGGTGGCTGCTTGTTCTCCTCTGCATCTTAGAGTAAGAGCTCGTGTTTCCAGTCAAAAGTGAAGCTCTTTATAACTCTGTGAATTCTAAGATTCATAGTGAAATTTTTGTCTGGTGTGGATTCGTAGTTTTTCCCATTCTTGGGTTTTCCACGTTAATTTTTGTATTTAGATGTATGCATGTTTGTGATTGTCTTGCATGTGCATGTGCTTTGATCTGTTGTTTGTGGATTTGTGATTTTGTTGTTTGCTCGATAACCATCAATGCAACCCTGGTCCTTGATCGAGTGCACAATCAAACCGCTTCCGCAGCGGTGTGCGCTCGGCCAAAAGCATTACCAATAGTTGCACCCTTATATCGCCTTGCTTTGGAAACAAATGTTTTATCTCTAGCAGACTTATCCATAAGATAAACAATAAGCAAGTTTAGTGAAGTTCTCTAGAACAATTCTTAATAAACAGTTAGAGAGAGTTTAGTGAAGTATGCTTGTGATCGTGCGTGCTATTAAAACTAGCTGATTTATTAAATTATCTTTATATTCGCATACAAACTAAATGCATATGATATTATTATTGTTCTTACAAATGCAAAAAAATGGAAAACATGTGGGAAAGGACCAGGTGGGTGTGCTTGTTTTTATGCAGAAGATTGAATGGTGAATCTATGGAGATGGTGGTTTCCATAATGTCTAGTTACCTGAACTCTCAATGTGATTTTACAAAAAAAGATAATCTCATTAAAATTATACTTAGTGATTCCCAATCTGTTGTTGCTAAAGCTTGCATTTCTCAATCTATATTGTATAAAGAGCATTTTGGTAGAGCTGAATATTATGGGGAGTAATAGTTCAAGGAATTTTTTGACCAATTAAAAAAAGGTGAAGTCCATGCTCAATTCTATTCACAGGTTAGTGTTGAAAGCTGTAGATGAAGAAGGCTCCACTATTGAGAGGCAGCCGATCATTCTCATTTTTGATGTAGATGTGCAGGTAATCAATCGATGTTTTTATCCTATTTTCATATGATTAATTCGATGTTTGCAAAAGGTATTATGGGAGAGTAATCCAATGTAATGAAATCAAAAGGTTTAGCGCATGCCTTCATTGGGAAACATTGTTGGATTTTTAAAAAATAGAGAGAATCACGAGCTCATGTATAGTTGGATTTTTAAAAAGAGCGATGCTAAAATGGCTAAAGTTGAGCTCAAAACATATTAAAAAATAATTGTGGGTTATTAGACGGGGAGTGATGGGATGACCATACTTGTTTGTTTAACGTCTTCGTGCACTTTGGGCTGTGAGTGGGGCATAAAAGTATTTTCTTTGGGTACAGTAATAGCCCAAACTATTTGCACCAAAATATTGTCTGTTTTGGCCTATAAAGCCTCACGATTTTTCCCTCAAAAAATAACTTTCTAGCAGGTCACACATCCTGAGAGTGTTCCTTCATAAGCATGCTTAACTTTAAATTTCTTATCAAAAACTTCACCGTTAGCTAAAAAAGTGCTTTGATATTTTTGAGTTTTGCCTAATACTATTTAAGTGGGTCATTATAATCTCTCCAACTTAAGTAATAGATGTCCTCATTAGTATTCACACACAGATTCAAGAATCAATCATTTGGTAAATAGGACTAGAGGTGGCCCTCACAGGCTCAACCACAATCATGTAGCACCTTCACCATTATATAGTTCAAGAGGATGCTCACATGAAGTGATATTTTTCCTTGTATGACACTTAGGTCTTATCTGATATCCTACGACTTGCTCTGATGTCATTTGTAACAGCCCAAACTCTTAAGCACTAACGTATTGTCCGCTTTGGCCTAAGAGACCTTATGAGTTTTTGTCCTCAGAATATAAATTCTCAGCAGCTCACCCTCCTAGGAGTATTATCACCTGAGCATACTTAATTTTGGAGTTCTTATCAGAAACTTCACAATTATCTGAAAATGTACCTCAATGTTTAAAAGTTTCGCTTAATACTACTTATGGGGTCCTTCAATCTCCCCAACTTAAGTAACAAACGCCCTCATCAGTATCCACACACAGATTCAAGAACCATTAATTTAGAAGATAGGACTAGAGGTGGCCCTACAAGCTCAGTCACAAAATCTCATGTGTTTCAAGAGGCTGCTCACATGAAGTAGTACTTTTTTCGGTATGATACTTAGCTCTTATCTGACACCCTATTGTCTGCTCTGATACCATTTGTAACAACCCAAACATTTAAGTGTCATGGTATTGCCACTTTAGCCTAAAAAGCATCATGATTTTGCCCTCATAAGATAACTTCTCAACAGATTATCCATCTCGGGGTGCTCCCACAAGAGCATGTTTAACTTTGAAATTCTTATCAAGAACTCCACCGTTATTTGAAAAGATATATCAATATTTAAGAGTTTCATTTAGTACTACTTAAATGGGAATTTACAAATACTGTAACAATGATATTAATTAGGAGATACGTGGGCAGGGATGCAGCACGTGCAGGCAGAGTGTGCTTGGTAAAGCTGAAGCGGTGCGCGATAGCAGTATTAATGAGGTGCAACAGTGAGTCGCTGATGCAGAGAGGGTGCTACGTCCCACAGGGCTCACCCTTTGACTATCTCTATGCGGGCTTCCACGTAGTTACAGGCAACAGAGCAGGGGATTCACTATGTCAATCATCGTTCCAAGCCCAACAATATTCTGCTCTTTTGGAGGCCGCTTAACTATCATCAGCAACAGGATAATCAATGATCCTCTGCAGCAACATCAGTGCTTCCTAACTGTTCTCTCCTGCGTCTTTGTCTAACTTTCTGAACCTTCTTTTTCTTCTTTTTCTTCTGCTAGCATGCATGTTGTTTATGCAATCATGCTCTAATTTTAGGTAAGCTACCGCCCATTCTGTGTTTCTCAGGTGTTTGATAAAAAAAGGCATCAATATGGCCAAATCTCTGTGATGTCTCATTGCTTGTTTCGTACAACCATTGGAACTATTTATAATTCGCGCTTGCATTGTTATTTTATGCTATCTTTGTATTTTTCTGAATAAACTGAATTAGATAGTTTTCACATAAGATGGAGAATTTTCATAGTTTATGCATTTCATATATGATTATCAAGTCATATATATATATATATATATATATATATATATATATATAGTGGGCAAAGGGGATGGAGCTTCACATAAATTTAATTATTAAGAATTGCTTTCCAAAATAAACTAGGGAGAAAACAATCATAAAGAAAATGGCTTTGTAAATTAAAAGCTTTCATATTTCATATTTATAATTTAAAATATTATTTATGACATTGATAAAATATGTGTTGCATTTTAGCAAAATTAGAGGAAGATGACTATTTTTTTTCTTACAAAACTATGTACCACAACTTAATTCAACTATTGGAGAAATGCGCTTTAGGGTGTTAGTAAATAGGAAGTTGTTACAATACTTTTATTGATGCCCCAACATCATTAAAACCTCTATTTTTGATATTTAACTCATAATAATTGAGATTTGCTATTAAAAATTAAGATAATAAATCAATTAAAAATTAAAATCCGCTGAATTGGTACCTAAGAAAACTCATCTAATGAAATTTGGAGATCATTTCATTAATATTTATTTATTTATATTAAAATAATATAAATATATATTTTAACTTTATCAGCTTTTCTAGCCTTGTTGCACACCTTTGTTGCTTTAAAATTAATTGCATAATTAATTTCTAATTTGATACTAATCCCAATTAAAATTCATCATCTTTAGTATGAAGTACTAAGCAAATAGTTATTTAAATTATTATCACTATTAATGACTTGGATGAAGAACAAACGAATACATCAAAAGCTTCTAAGGTTAGTTAATAGTGATGATGGTATAAATATTTGAATATTGTTGCTATAATTCATACAAGATAATGGGAGACGGCAGCATTTTGTTGTTGAGGACATGTTATTTTAATAATTTATTTATTTCTTATTATATATAAACAATGTGTGTTTCAATAAATACGGCTAATTAGATTTAAGGGAAAATGATAAAACTCTAAAACGTTAGCTAAGAAAAGAATTAATAACCAAAAGATTTTGTTTTTTCTTTCTGTTTATATTTTGCATATGGGCCCACGCAATAAGTGTATTCCACCAATTATGTACTTGCACATATGGTTGTCAATTCATCCATATTTATTTTGGCTATTTCTTTGTGATGCCCCGGGCAAATCGCTAATGGATAACCCGGAACATCAGCGAGGGAGAGAACCCATCGTGACATTTCATCAACTCAACACTCATACTGAATCGATTGAGATCGAATGAATTATCTATAAAAATACTTCATTTAGGGACTACCCTTGAGATAATTGTGATTTTTATCTCAAGTATTTATTACCTTACCCCTATGCATTGGCAGTGTGTTTAACTTATAAGAGTTGTCAATGAATATGAGATAAGATTAATAATAGAATATCACATCATAATATTGAGTATAAGACAATATATAATAAAAGTGCATAAGCTAAACATTCATCCATAACATTCACCACAAAAACATAAATAAGCATTCATCTCAGAAAACAAAGTGAATATACATTTAGAATTATCTAATTATTACAGAACAACTTTAAGAGATTTAATAATATAAACTTTCTCATCTCACCAATAGAAAATAGTAAAACTAAGTTCTAAAATCAGCAATCTAACGGCTACAACTCCTCTATCTTCTCCTAAAGTTCCTGGACCCTCTTCAAAAGTAGGCTCCTTAAGTTGCTCCAAACTTGACATATCAATTTCACATGCTGGGGCATCAACCAAAAAAAAAAATCCTGTGTTAGACAATAAGTTTAAGTACATTTTAGGCTAATTACATAATTTCTTATCATTTAAGGGATATTACTTAATCACAGAAACATAAATAAAATACATAATACAACTAAAATAAAACTACATAAAAGCTGAAACTAAAGTGATAACTGTAAACCAAGACTATAAAAAATAAACTATAACTAAAACTATATAATACTGAAAACAGAGTAAAGGTACTTTAAACAAAATAACTCGGAGTAAAGTGCCATCTATTTAAAAATATGAAGTGATTTGTAATATATGCCAAATAGAATATGCCACTGAGTATGCCAATGAATATGCCACATGTATGCATAACCATTGTGCCATAATTGCATCCCACAGAACCTAGGTGTGCTTTGAATCACACTTCTAACAGATTCTAGGTGTGCTACGCATCGCACATCTAATGAACTGTTATGCTCATGTGATTCATATTATGCTAAAACTGAAGGAATTAAATAACTACAATTCAAAAAATAGAAAAAGATATCCCTTTTGTTATCTAACTATTTTATCGTGACATTTCCTAGTGTACATGTTTATTCCAATGCCACATTATTTAGGAGTTACTCATAAAACTGTCTAATCCTTACACATTTCAGATTGATTTCCTTTATTATTATTTAACTGATTTAATTATCATATCGCGAGTCTAATCTAATTCATCATAAGTTAAGAGTGCATATGTACAACTATTATGTCTCAAGAAATGTGAAATTGGACACTTAAATTGCTTAACTGCACTTATCTCTATGTACAGGGGATATGAGACATACATCCTTTTAGAATTTAACTTCCCAAACTAAGGCATCCACAAATCCTAACTCATAACACACATTGGGATTGGGATGTTTATCCTAAAATAAACTGTACTTATTTAATTATCTAAGATAAGACAAAGTCTTTATAGTTCCTTACATGTCAAATCAACTAATCCCTAAGTCAAATGAGAAATCAAATTTAAGTTATATATATGTGCTTCATCTTCATTGATAATCAAAATATCATCATTGATTTAGTTCTTAACAAACATGGTTTAGTTTCAACTCATTTCCATTCCAGGATGCCTCATAAATCCCTTCAATTAAGGGTACAGAAGGTCCCTAATTTATCAAATATATTGTTGTATTAACAATCTCAGCCCATAACTGCTTTGGGGAACCTGTATGCACTCTCATTCTCTTAGCTCATTCTTTGATCATTTTGTTCATCTATTCTACAGTACAATTTTGTTGTGTGTTTGCAGATCTGTAAACACCCTCTTGATTCCTCTCAAGGCATAAAACTTCTTGAGCTCTTTCTCATAGTATTCACCTTCATTATCGAATCTTAATCACTTAAGCTTTAACACTATCTCATTCCCAACCAAAGCTAACAACTTCCTCAACACATCAAATATATTAGATTTATATTTTAGGAAATAAACCCATACCTTCATTGTATGGTCATCGATGAATGTGTCAAAGTGCATGGATCCACCTATAGAAGAAATAGGAGCTTGCCACCATACATCTGTATGCACCAACTCAAGTTTCCTTCCTTTCAACTTTCTTCCAATTTTAGAGAATATAATCTTTTTCTGCTTGCTCAGTACACAGTCTTCATAGAAATTCACTTCCACTGACTTCAATCCTAGAAGTCTTCTCTTTTACTGTAGAGATCTCAAACCCCTCTCGCTCATATGGTCAAGCCTCTAGTGCTATGACTTGTGTTTATCTATTCTACAGCTACAATTAAATTAGATACTTTATTGATCATGTAAGGTATACCTTCCATGTTGCCCAGTGTAACAATGAGTGCACCCTTGGTGACCTTCCATAAGTCCCCTATAAAGGTTATACTGTAGCCCTCCCTAGCTAGCTGGCAAACTAAAATTAGGTTCCTCCTTAGACACAACACATGTCTAACTTCTCTAAGCTTTCAAACTGCACCACTTGGTAGCTAGACATCCACACCACCTTTACCTATAATGTCGCATGCCTCGTCATCTCCTAGATATATCTTTGTCAAGTCACCCTTTGTGAAATTATTAAAAATACCCCTTGTAAGAGTTGCATGAAAGGATATGCCTGAGTCCACTACCCAAGACTCCGTATTGACAAGTGATAGGATCAATGCATCATAATCTTCTTCTATTGAAACATTCACTATGGGGCACATATCCTTGCTCCCATCACTTATCTTCTTCAGGATAGAGTAGTCCTTCTTGAAGTGACTTGCCTTTCCACAGTTCTAGCAATTAGGCTTTGCTTTTTTGGGTCATAATTTTACTTATCTTAACATAAACCTATTTTGTTATATCTTTGGTCAACACCTCTTCCTCAGTTTTCATCATTTAACACTAAAATAGATGCCTCCCCATGGAATATTTTTTGCACCTCTTCATTCAGCATCAACCCTACAATGTCATTAAATTTTGATGACACATTTTTTGATGAGTTGTCGATGGTTGTAGCTAGCTTATCCCAACTGTTCAATAATGAAGAAAGGAACAACATAGCTTGAACCTTGTCATCAAACTTGATGCTCACCAAACTCAACTAACTTGTCACAATGTTGTACCCATTCAGTTGTTTAGTCACTGAGTGCCATCCATCATCTTCTTATTAAGTAGTCCTTTCATCAAAAAAAATTATTTGAAGCTGAAGGCTTCTCATACATCCTTGTCAAATCATCCATAAGATCTACAATAATTTTTTCATTAACAATATTAAATGGAATAGAGGAAGACAATAAAAGACGAATCAAACCCAATGCAATTTTATCAAGAGCCACCCAATCTTCATCTAACATAGTGGTCGATCTCATGTCAGCTCCACTAAGTGGTAAGTACAACTTCTTCTGGTAGAGAAAATCATATATTTGTATTTTGCAAAAGACAAAATTAGTACCATTGAACCTCTTTATTTTGTGTCTCATTTCGTTGGCCATTACTTTCACTCAAACTATAAACTCCAGAACAATGACGATCTCTCTCATTCCACTTATTGTGAGCATGTAGTAGAATTAGTCTTTCTAGTTGATTTTTATCTCAAAGATCAGTGTTTCATTTATGGTTACCAAGAAATAGACAAAATTATCCAAGCACAAACAAAATAGAATATATCATAATCATACACATAAAACCACAAATATCCAACAAGGATTTTTATGTAGAAAACCCAATGATGGGAAAAACCACAGAGCCACACCACACAAAAATTTCTACTATGATTCGAGAATATTATAGAGTTATAGAGAGCTTCACCTTTACAAAAATATAAAAGATCTACCACTTACATAGTCTTCTAATTGATTTCTTCTTCTACAAGAACATCCAACTCTCACTCTAGGTTGAGGGAGATGTAGTAGCCACCATCTGATTATATAACAACCTAAGTTATTACTCAAGTCATTTAGGACTAATCCAGGTCATAACCTCAGTCTTAATACTCTAATTAGGTCATTAGGAGTTCACCACCAAGACCTAGTCCAAATCAGGAGTCAATGGACCAAATTATAATTTTTGGGAAATCCAGAAACCCTAGAAATTGACATATATAAATTGACCTCAGATCAAAAATTGGACTTTGTCATTGCGCTCATTGCCCCCAAATTAGCTAAGAGTGATGTTTTAGTGGCAATCGGAGGTCGTCAAAATTTAGTCAAATATTTTAATAATATTTCAATACCCCAACAGTTGGGAAAATTAAATACTCGTCGGAATTAAAATCCGACTTCACCGTTGCGATCCTCACCCTCGAATTAGATAAGGGTGAAATTTTGGAATTTTTCAGAGCACATTTATAAAATCTGAATTTTTCCTTTATTTTAAGGAATTAATTATTTAAATTAAAAATAATAAAAAATTCCATTTTCCCTCTTTCTTTTCCTAGCTGATCCCTATGTTGTCCCTTCCCTCCTTTCCAGCAACTTCCTCCCCATCCTTGCACTTGAGTGAAATTCTGCTGCCATTTTCTTCCCATCCTTGCTGATGGGAAGGCTCATTAATAGAGCCTTGTCCCCTCCTCTCCCTTAAGAGAACCTTCAGCTCCTCTTCTTCCCCATTTGCCCAGCTGAAGTTCTCCTCCCATTTCCCATTTTCTTTACCGTGCTAGCTGTTAAAGAGAAGTTCTCCAGCCCCTCAAGCTCTCAAGCTCCCAAGGATCTTTGGATAAATCTGTCATTTGCAAGTCCAAGGTACCTCCTTTCCTCCATTGAATGGATTCAATGACTACTTTATTTCACACTTATGCTTAGTTTGCATCCTTAGAAATCTGTATTTATGGTATGGAGTTCATTAGAGCTCATTAGGTTGTGATTCTAGGAAGATGAAGCTGCTCTATTTTTCTTCCTTTTTGCATATCTAGTCCTTTAACTCCACCATTTGCATTGATAACATGACCATTTGGTGTCGATTTGGGTATCAATGGAAGGGTCTCAGAAAGACCCTTTCATCGGTATATGGCACCGCACGTGAAGTGCTCTAGGTTGAGAGTATTTGAGTTTGAAATGTGACTCATTGTAGTTTTCGCACAGGCAAAATCATCGTCGAGCGCTGCAGCGCGCCGCAGCGCCCGAAGTTCAAAATCGGGCCTGCCGTAGCACGCTATAGCCCACCATGGCGCTCCGCAGTGTGCCACAGTGCACTGCAGCGTGCCCCAGCGAGCCGCAGCACCCAAAGTTTGAGTTCGAATTTGCCATAATCCGCTGCAGTGCGTCACAGCGCCAAAATCCTCTGCTGCACACCGTAGCCCATGGCTTTCGGCCAAAAGGCGCTGCAATGCGCCGTAGCCCCAGAACTGTCCCCTAGCATTGAAATGACCATAATTTGGTCATTTAGATTCCAAATTAAAAGATTTCAAGATGCTAACTAGCTTAGAATTTCAATTCCAATAGTAAACTAAAATAACGTTCAGGTTCTGAACTCTAGAAAAATTAAAATTAACCAAAATACTCCTAACCCTAGTTAGGCCATAAATTAATCAATTGAGTCCAAATTAGGTCTACTCCCAGTTAAAGTACTCAGTGAGATAGGAAAGCTATAGTCACTGAGTTTACTGAATTTAGACACCAAATGAAAATATTGGCTTTTTGAAATGACTATAACTAATTTATTAGACCTTAGAATTTAGTATTCTTGGACTCTATGGAATTCTTATACAGCTAAACAAGATAAAAATTTAGATTTCATTAGATGCAATTTACTAAAATGCCCCTTGGTCAAAAACCCTAGTTTGGACCTATAAAACTAATTTCTTATCTAAATTTGGTGTACTTACTATCTATCTTCATGTTAGATAGTAAGGAATTATTTAGTAGTAATAAAATCCAATTTGGTGCCCTAAATTAAAAAATAGCTTTTTGGACCCTTAAGTAAGGGCAAAATGGTCATTTTGCCCAAAATTTAGGTTAAGTACCCTTAACCCTTAAAATACTCTTTTTCATCTATAAAATCAGTAATTGAACTGAATTAAGATCAATTTAAGTCATAAAATCTCTTAATTAATTAACTATCTAAAATCCCCCAACTTAAGCTTGAAAATCTCTAAGGAAAAAAGATCCTTACTTAGCTAAAATCCATACATAACCTCCCTAATTAAATTGAATCAGCAAGTGTAAAGAAATTCATTCAATTCTTAAAAATTCTCTAAGTCTTTCTCACTTCACCTTAGGATCCATTCCTTAATAAGGTTAGATTTCATTCATTAAATAACAAGTTATTCAGTGAATGAATCCTTGATTTTTATTAGTTTTTAGATTTTCATAATTTCATTTTTTATTAATATATCTTTCAATCTTAGATTAAGAATAGGAGAATTATCCTATTAAGCTTGACTTTGCTTAATAGAATTTACCTCAATTATTAGTTCACTTAGAACTAAAACCTTAAACCCTTAGGTTTTACCTTTAGATTATGTGCTTAACTCTAATCTTGTGGTGTTAAAATCATAATCCCTAAATTAGCAGATCTTGATCAGATCTTAGTATAGAACGTCTAAATTTATTAATTAGATCGAAATGATTTATTGTTTAACTCATAATCGATATTGATTTAATCATATTATGACCTAGCTAGTTGTAATATTTTGTAATATATAGACCGTACACCTAAGTTACACTCGATAATAGGAAATGAAGATCCTGAACTTGTGTAACTTAGAATAGTTAGAATAGTTTAATTAGATAATAATAGTGTCACCATGTATAGAAGAGTCCCTTTCTTACTACTTGATTATTGTGCTACGTATTCATTGTATTTTGTGCTTAATCCCTTGGACATGTCATGTAAGAAAACCTTGTGCATAAAATGAAAATTTAGAATAATTAGGATAACAGTTACCCTATTATATTATGGTAGGTTCTGGTGCATATTTACCCTAATGGATAAGGATAAGGAGTAATAAGGATGCTTGATATTACTCATTGAGGAGTGTGTATTAAGCTTGGAACCCGTATAGTGTTGCAGATGTGCTTGACTCCTCAGCTGTTTCTGAATATGTCAACAGAAATAAAAGTAAAATAACTAAGAGATCTTACATTTGTATTTACTATCTCTTCAGTCATGCTATACTATTCTGTCTGCCCTAGCCCAGAAAAGCTTTGGGAATTTCTATCTGCCCTAGCCCTGAAAAGCTTTGGGAATTATGCTGGGCTCGATTGGCCAACTTTCTGATATGGCAGTTATACATACCTATTTTAGTTCGATTTAATGTTTACTCTGTTATTGATGCATATTATTTTCAGTCAACTGTACTTTACTTACCGGCTTACTTGTACATATTTATAGGATGCTAAATTTTTGCTGCTTACTATATGTACCACTATTAGACTTATTATTTTTAATCAGTATATATCATATGATCATTAGTATATTTAGGATTAGACTTTTCTTTCAAGTACTTTTACTTACTATATTATATATGTATGCCTATTTCTTGCTTAGTTTTTTGAGGTGTGCTTTCTGCCTCAATTTTTGCTTAGTTATAAATATTGTATTTATAATTTACCCTGCTCCTTGTATGCTTACTGCTCCTATGCTAGATAGTTGTTTTGGTTTTATACATGTAAATGGTGATATTAATAATTCATGTAAATTATCTACTCACTTCAGTTATCATACTCTTAAGTATGTTACTAATGGGACATATCTAGTCTATACTTAGACTTAGGGGTTTGATAAGACTATAGATCTAATATGGTGAGATTTAAGGTTTAATAATACTTAAGTTATTATTGTCTAATTTAAACTTCCATTAAGTTACTAATCTAACATTGAGATTCTACTCTAAAATCTTAAGATTCCAAGTATCAGTATTACAATCACTAAGATTCTAGAATAACTTCAAGGAAAACACATAAAGAATTTCTAAGCCTTTTTAATACTTAAGGTGATATTTAGCTTTAACTTTAATATTTAATAATTCTAAATGATTCTAGATCTAATAATATCTCATCTTAGGTAATTCTAAGATTTCAAGTCTAATTGATATGAACACTAAGTTCTAAATCTTACTATGATAGTTAACACTTAGAGAGGATTCTAAGTTTAGTTCTTACTTAGTCAATCAAACCTTAAGGATCTAATCCTCTTTATTATCTAAGATCACTGCTAGTCTTAGTTTAATCATTTAGTCTTTTAGTTGCAAGAGCTATACAAATGACTAATTAACATTAATCTAAGTAGTTTATATTATCTAAACATGATATATATATATATATATATATATATATATATATATATAATTCACTAGATCTATAACTTAGGTTTCATTCTAAATAATCTAAATGGCAATGAGACTGTATGTATTAACCTAAGTTGGATTAAGAGTTTAATTTATCACTGTATTCCTAATTCATTAAGTTACTATATTTATACTAGTACTATTATTCTTAGCTAGAAGATTAACATAAAAGTTTTGTAGCCTTAAGTTCACTAAGGAATCTTAGGGTAGGATGATCTTAATCAATAACAAAACCAAATAGCTAGCTACAATCTAATACAATCTTAAGTATTAAGGTGCCTGATTGAAGATTCTCTAACCACTTTCTTTTTCGTCTCATATCAAGGCACTAAGAATCCTAAAGGTTAGTTATGTGATTAGGCTTATTATTATAGTACTAAGCTACTTAAAATGGTAGCTAAGGTCAAGTTTATACTTAAGGGAGGTAGTGTACAAGTTTAGCTCAATCTAACCATTTTAGGGTTTCACTAATGAATCTTACTAACATAAGGAGCTAACTAGTCCAATCGACCTAAGAGCTTAGAACTACTACAAATCTTAAGTACTAAATCAAGAATTTGGTTCTTTGAAGATCAATTTAATTCAATGTTGAGGCTCTAGATTAATTTATTAGCACTAAGCTAGGAGTAGATTATTTTAAGTATTATCCTACTCAAAACACCATCTGATGCTGTTATATCACATAAGATATGTTTTTTAAGGTGTTCTAGCCTTTAGGAGGCCTAAATATGCAAAACTCATATTTTGAGAATTTAATATTTTCTTATTCGAGGTCAAAAACTCACATTTCCTATTTCATGTCCAAATCAAGTAAGCATAGTGGCTATGGCTTCCTTATAATATAATAAGTAAAATGACACTAAGTAAGGTCAAATCGAGCATCAAGTGGCTAATTAGGGTTTTAATGACACTTAAAAGGTCATTAGCAAAATTAGATGTCGAATTGGAAATTGATATCACATTATTGTTCTGCACATTTTTGAGATCTAAATGGACTATTGGATCATTGATTTGGATGAGAATTGGCTAAGTTCAGTCGCTTGCAAAATTAGGTTAGAAATAGTGATTAGAAAACTTAATCATCTAATTAAAAATCTAATGTCATATTATTAATCTTCATATTTTTTTGATCAAAATGGAATATAATTTTTCTATATTTGGATTTGTATATTTAAAGTTATTAAATTAATTAAATGGAATTAAAAATAATTAAACGGCATTACTATTCTGATCCCCAAACAGCTACATGCAGTAGTGCGCACACAGAACCCGCTAAATGTACCCGGGTCAGGGCTGGGTGAGTCAGGCCTGCACAGGCCGTGCCAACCTGGGTTGGGCCCAAAACACAAATCTCGTGCATCAAAGGCTAGGGCATCAAAATGTCCCTAGCTCCAGTGGTCTCCAACAGTGGCCCCGTATGTCCTTCAAAAGTTCTCGGAGAGACCATTTGACTGTCACCTGAGTCACCACCATAGGCCTCCCCTATCGTTGGCAATTAGGTAATGGAAAA
Organism: Gastrodia elata; assembly: GCA_016760335.1. Taxonomy (NCBI): domain Eukaryota; kingdom Viridiplantae; phylum Streptophyta; class Magnoliopsida; order Asparagales; family Orchidaceae; genus Gastrodia; species Gastrodia elata. The sequence continues at coordinate 7,445,116 of CM028685.1, read as the reverse complement.
ATTGAGCTCCATCTAAGCTTGATTAAGCTCGATTAGAGTTTGATAGACATCCAAGGTGGGTGAAAATGATTAGAGTAGAAATTAGGTATTGGAGTAGTAAGGATTACAGTGGGATTGGAAGTGTATTTCATGCCTTTTACTAAGTTAAGTTTAGGGCTCATTCGATATACAAGTGCTCTAGCTCCTTCCCTGAACTTCGCTGAAGCTAGCCAATGCCGATATAAAGGGAATGGGGTGCTCAGTGGCCTTAAATGGCATCAAGAGGGCTCTGGCATATGATGCTTATGTTTCTTCCACACATGATCGTGCACGGCAGGGAAATATATGGCGTAAGCGGAAACAGTTCGATCGAGCGATCGAACGGCGGATGGGTTATATTGAATCGCAGTTGTCCAAGCCACAATACATGCACAATCGAACAGTGGAGATCTGAATGCTCATTTAGGGTTTGGAAATTAGCCAATTTTTTTATTTTTAAATATTTAATAAATTATACTATTTTTATTAATTAAAATTTGGAAACTAAACGAACTCTGAAAAATCCTAAAAATTAACAATTAGCTAAATCGAGGGTGAGGAACTCAAAAATAAAGTCAAATTTCAAATCAGAGATCAATTTAATTATATTAATTTTCTAAGAAAATATTAAAATAATATTAAAATATTTGGGGATGAGGAATTTAAAATAATATTAAAATATTCGAGAAAATTCGACGACTTTCAAAAATTCCCAGAATATTACCCCTATCTAATTTGGGGGTGATGATATCAATAGAAAATTCTGATTTTAATTTGGAGGTCAAAATAAATTAATTAATTTCCATGATATTCAAATTATCTCGAAAAAGATGTTGAAAATGAACAATCTCAAAATCGCACCAAATTTCAAGTACATGCTCCTAATGTTATGGTTTTAACCTAATCTAGATGTCCAAAACTAAGTAACAACAACGGGTTATTATAGACTTCCCATCTTAAAAGAGGTGTCATCTTTGACACCCTATTAATTAAATAGATATAAAGATCATATCTGAGATAAATATCTCAAATCTCAAAAATCAAGTCGATTAAACTACTGAATTTTAAACTCTAAGGTTTGATGGCTAGCATCACAATGTTCCTTTATCTATCATGTGCTTCCACCAAAACTACGCTTGATCAGAAGGACTTTCTATCAGTAACTTCTACCAACTCAGAATCTATCTAGTTGAGTGTCACCCACTTTTGTCCAGGCTACAAGAGATTGCATCTCTTACCATAAATAGCTATATAAGGATCCATACCGATATTGTACTGAAAACTATAATTGTAGGTGAACTCGACTAAGGTGAGGTGATCTTCTCAAGTCCATAAAAATCTAAAACACAAAAATGCGAGAGATCTTCTAGAATTTGATTTACCATTCAATTTGACCATCATTCTGGGGATAGAAAGTAGTACTCATATCTATGTTGGTCCCCAAGTCTTGTTGAACAATTGACCAAAATCTAGATATAAATCTATCATCTCTGTCTAAAATATTGAAATTCGGTGTTCCGAGCAGACGAGCGATCGCTTAAAAATAGAGCTTTTTCTACAAATTCAGATTAGAGAATTTAAAAGAAATGGGATTATTTGGTGAGTCTATTGACAATCACCCAAATCGCATTGACTTTGTAATTACCCTTCAGTAAACCAAAAATAACCACCATGGATAAGTAAAACCATTTCCATTCGGGGTTATGTAATAGTTTAAGATGTCTACCAGGCTTCTAGTATTCAACCTTTACCAAGGATCATGATTGGTACTTATAGATAAAATCAGTAATGTCTCTTTTAATGCTCGGCCACCAGACGGACTTCTTCAAAAACTAATACAACTTACTGCCACCCAATAATATTAAAGGAATTAACACAAATGCAATTTCTGTAAGCTCGTTTGTAGTCGAATTTATAGATTCTATATTTGTTGTTCACTTTTCTATTATTGATGAAACTATCATTCTAAACTATACTAATAATACACAAGCACAGGACCCATAAGATCCTACTATCCAGTGTAACTCAGTAGTACGGTCCTATAAAAGTTAAAATTTTAGAACTCATCAAGTTCTAGCTTAAATCAATTAGTGTCACTTAATGAAGTTAAATGGTTTAAATCAATCACCTTATTTTACACTACAACCCAACATTGATATAATCTATCAAAATTAGGAGTCAAGGAATCAAACTCCAAATATGGTATTCAGGTCCCTTAACTTAGGATTCTAAACACCTAAGGACTAAAGTTCTAGCTACTATACTAAACTAAGGATAAGTTATTTATCTTAATTTATATCCAAATCTACCTAAATACTAAGCCATCTTCTTACTGATCTACTTTGGATAGAAAATAATAAAGCATCTATCTATTTTCTAATTAAGGAACTAACATAATTCCTCATGCTCCAAAATAAGGAATAAGATTGCAGTAAGCTAAGGTAGGAACAAATAGAAACTTAAGAGATTTAAAATTGCAAAAATACTTGATGACTCCTCATTGTCTTCATTGATAACAACGGAAGTTAGAACATACACCCTTGGTAGTGCGACAAGTGGATTGACTAATTTTCCTTTCTATTTACTCCTTAGAGTAGGAATTGATTCTACCACTTGAAGAGGCACAATTGCAAAGGCTAGAGCTTGAGATCTAATAGGAATTGGATTTTGGGATGCTGGATGACGGTTGATCTTCACCTTGTTCACAGTCAAACGAGCACGACATTTCCAATACCTATGACCTGGCCTGCCATAGGTGCAGCACATATTTCCTTGATGATAACACTTACCTTAACTATGAGGTTTTGAGCACTTGAGTGCTTGCTTCACCTATTGCTGTGGTGGCTAAGCTATTTGGTAAGCTTAAGGTGGTTGAGTTATATCCTCTTGGGCTTCTTCAGAATTCTCTAAGGAAGATAAGTATCTCTTCCTCAACTTTTTTTGTATTTGGTGGTGTTCTACCAATCTTGCACCTTCCAATAGTTTTGAGAAACCGCATGGTGACGGGTTACAAGACGATCCTAAATTAATTCTTCAGGTCCTTTAAGGAAATAACTGCACCTTGCTTCATCAGTCCGTACCAAATCAGGGGAAAATCTTGATAGCTCCATAAATTCCATTTTGTAGGCTCGGACAGTCTTATCGCCTTTAGTCAATTGGATCAACTTATCTCCTATAATCAACTGAGTAGAAGGAGGAGTAAGCTCTTCCTTAAAAATTGATTCAAATTTATCACAAGAAATCTCCTCAACTTTTACTTTGGCAAAATGGAATCTTAGCTCGTTATCCCACCAATATTCGTCTTCCTCGATGAACAAGTGAGTGGTCTGGCGGATAACTTCGCTGCTAGGGAACTAGATGTCCGATAGGTTCTTCTCGACTATCTATAACCAATTGGCTGCTTCAATGGGGAAAGCAAATCTATTGAAGGTTGAAGGATTGAGTCGAAGAAATGTTTAGAGGAATCCATCCACAATTTAACTTGATACTACTTGAGGATTGACACAGACTATTTGGGTAATAGGTGGATCAATTACTCTCGGAGTTGCTCGATTATGCAATTCCACCAGAATCTTCATCATCTCCTTCAAATTCTTGATCTCATCGGAGTTGGAGTATGCCATCTTCTTGATAGAAGAGACGAGAGTGCTAGATTTACGATTCAACTTACTAGAAAGAATTGGCAAAAGTTGAATGAGAATAGATAAGCAAAATGGATAGAATGATCTAAAGCAATTGATATATCTATAAGATATTATTTGATGTCGCTTAAGTTATTAACAGATCACTAGAGTGAGTTTGCTATCCTCAGTTATTAATGCACATACTTTACCTTTCTGTGTTTGTCTGTATATTGGAATTTCTTCAAACATGCTCTACTACCAACTGTAATGGCCTCAGTATTGGTTCAGGAACTCAATCTAGCATTAGGTTTTATTATAGAACTTAATACTAGTTAATGAGACTTAACCCATTATTAAGCACTACGGGGAGCCAAGGGTCTCTAAAAAGGAAATCATATGCATAATACATTAAATAAATATAAACCATTCTAGCCATCTAGAAAGAAAGTAAAAACACATCATAGAACAATTAAAGTAAAACATCCAAAGTTAATTAAGTTATACAAACATTTAGATGTAATGACACTCATCCTCATGGGATGTAAAAATAAAGGAAAATAGCATAAAGTAAAAGTCTTCAATGTTGCAACTATTGGATCTAATTTATCTCATGTAAAGATCCACTCTAAGCTCCTGATCTACCATATTTGGTCTTTAATACGGTTGGGTACATCTAATAAAAGTAAAATAAGTGATTAAACTTAAAAAGTTTAAGTATATTTTATGGCAATTAATTTAAGTTTTAAGTGAATATCACATTAGTCAAATACAATTGTTATTTAAGCATAGCTCAATATAGTAAAAAATGAAGTGAACTATGTAAATCATTGTACAGTAAAGCAAATGATTGTACGCAACAAAAAGGCAATAAAATAGTAAAAGAGGAAAGCTAGTACAACCTGCATTAACTATATAAGTAAGAAAAATATGTACAACTATGCTAACAAGTGTGCAATAAAAGCAGTAAGGAAATATGTACAAATGAACATATGTTAAGTAACATAAGTGAAAGAAATATAAGCATAAATGTAAGTGATACAACATATAGCACAAGTAAGTAAGAAAGAAAAGCAGCTATAAATACAGGTGAGCCTGCAATATATAAAAGTATGGAAAATTCTCAATCTCAAGGACCGAGTATAAAGTAAAAATAGTTATAAATGATTGAGTATACATAGTCAAAAGACCATGATAAAATATCCACAAACACAAAGAATGTGGGAAATATAAGAACAGACATAAATGACTATAATATGTAAATTATTTATCTTGATTTAAGTGTTTTGTTCTGTGGGCACAATTTACAGAACAAATGAGGATTCAAGCACATCTACCCAATAAAATAAGTGGGGTCTTCCATAACACACATTCCCCCTCATAGGATCTATGTGGTCTCCTGATCTTTCCATAGCCTGCCCTAGCTCAATATTAGTTGTATAGCATTATCCAATAAAACCCCAAAGTAAATGTTATAAGTTTATTTTATGCACAATATTTTTATAAATGTATTTAAGGATTTAGTCTCATTATATTGCAACAGTTAAGGATGTTTCAAGCTAATTGTAAATCGTGTGATGTCCGTTGTTAACTACTTTGGTTATCTATCTTATGATTGGAGCTAATCAGACTCCTCAACTAACTTAGACATTCATTGAATATCTTCATCAATTGATACATAATACTATACTACTTAAAATGAGGTTTAAAAATATTTATTTGATGAAGGTCTTATTCATTTGACAAAATAATTTATATATATAATTGAGATATTGCAATCATCATCTATCCTATTACTAACACTACACTTGTCTAAACCATCAAATAACCACTTCTACTCTAATGGGACATTCTAAGCCCAAATTAAGGTTTTATAAAGTACACTACTTAAGTTAATAGATTCATATGACTTAGATTACATGCAGGTTTATCTAACGAACTCTTTAGCTACTAAGCTTAATGTCTCACTCTACTAAAGGTATAGCGTTCTCTTAACTTATTCTATCTAAACATGTAAGTTAACATAAGTTATTATTGTCTAATTTAGACTTCCATTAAGTTACTAATCTAACATTGATATTCTACTCTAAGATATTAAGATTTCAAACCTTAGTATTACAACCACTAAGATCCTAAGAATAACTTTGAGGCTAGCACTTAAAAATTTTTTAAGTCTTTTTAATACTTAAGGCGATATTTAGCTTTTAATACTTAATAATTCTAAGGGAATCTAGATTTAATAATATCTCATCTTAGGTAATTTTAAGATTTGAAGTCTAATGGATATGGACACTAAGTCCTACATCTTACTTTAGTGGTTAACACTTAAAGGATTCTAAGTCTAGTTCTTACTTAGCTGATCAAAACCTTATGGATCTAATCATCTTTATTATCTAAGATTACTTCTAGTCTTAGTTTAGTCATTTAGTCTTTCTAATGGATTCTATGCATCTTACTTAGAAAGAAATGACTAACTACACTACACTAAGAAAGCTGCACTTGACTACTTAGGTCAAGCTCTAAGCATGATACGACTACTCAAACATTCCTAAGTATGTTGAACTTAGCTACTTTGATCACTCTTTAAGTCTAAGTTGAAGGCACTAAACTTCTTAAAAAATCTCCATTTTAGTCATCTCCTAAGTTTTCTTTTAGTTGCAAGAGCTATCCTAAGGGCTACTTAATATTAATCTAAGTAATTCACATGATGTACGCATGATATATATATATATATATATATATATATATATATATATATATATATATATATATATATATATATATATATATATATTTCACTAGATCTACAATTTAGGTTTCATTCTAAATTATCTAAATGGCAATGAGGGTGTAATTATTTACCTAATTTGGATTAAGAGTTTAACTTATCACTGTCTTCCTAAATTTAATTAGTTATTAGAAGATTAACATAGAAGTTTCCTAGTCTTAAGTCCACTAAGGAATCTAAGGATAGGATGATCTTAATCAACAACCAAACCAAATGTCCATCTACAATCCAATACAATCTTAAGTAGTAAGGTGCCTAAGTGAAGATTCTCTAATCACTAGCTTTTTAGTCTCATATCAAGGCACTAAGAGTCCTAAAGGTTGGTTAAGTGATTAGGCTCATTACTATGGTACTAAGCTACTTAATATGATAATCAGGGTCAAGTTTATACTTAAGGGAGGTAGGGTACTTTGTTTAGCTCAATCTAACCATTTAAGGGTTTCACTAATGAATCTAACTAACATTAGAAACTAACTAGTCCATAAAGTTCAGGATTACTATAAACCTTAAGTACTAAATCAAACATTATGATCTTTGAAGATCAATTCAATTCTATGTTGAGGCTCTAGCTTAGTTTACTAGAACTAAATTAGGAGTTGGTTATTTTAGGTATTATCCTACTTAAAACACCATCTGATGTTGTTATATTGCATAAGATATATTTTTTAAGGTGTCCTAGCCTTTAAGAGGCCTAAACATGCAAAAAAACCCATATTTTGAGGATTTAATATTATTTATTCTATGGTAAAAACTCATATTTCTCATTTGATGTCCAAATCATGTAAATATAGTGGCCATAGCTTCCTTATAGCTTAACGAGTAAAATGACACTAAGGTTAAATCGAACATTAAATGGCTAATCGAAATTTTAATGGCTTAATGACACTTAAAATATCATTAGCAAAATTAGATGTCAAATCAAAAATTTGACATCACATTATTGTTCTACACATTTTTGTGATCGAAATGGACTATTGGATCGTCAAATTTTTACAGGAATTGGCTAAGTTATGTCGCTTGCAAAATAAGGTTAATTAATTAATTAATTGAAAAAATGATTAGCAAAATTAATCATTCAATTAAAAATATAGTATCATATTATTGATCATCACATTTTTCGGATCAAGATGGACTATAATTTTAATATATATGGATTCGTAATTAAATGGAATTAAAATAATTAAATGGCATTAATGTTATGATCCCCAAATAGTCGCAAACGCGCACACAGAACCCGCAGGACGTACGCTGGCCAGGGTTGTGCGGGTCGGTCCTGCATGGGTCGGGCTGACACGGGACGGGCCCAAAACACAAATCCCGTGCACCGGAGGCTAGGGCATCAAAATTGCCCTAGCTCAGGTGATCGCTAACGACCGACCTACATCCCGTTTGAAAGGTCTCGAAGAGACCTTTTGACTTGCACTTGAGCCACTGCCAGAGGCCGCCCTATCGCCAGCAATCTCAAACCCTATGTGTTAGATCACGGACGCAGGCGGAAGAGATGGTGGGCTACTGTGCATCATTGTTGCATATTTGGCAAAATTGAGCTCCATCCGAGCTCGGTTGGGGTTTGATAGACATCCTAAGTGGGTGAAATATCTAGTGTAGTAATTAGGTATTTGATTAGCAAGGATTACAGTGGGATTGGAAGTACCTTACACGTCTTTCACCAAGTTAAGGTTAGAGCTCATTCGATCTACAGGTGCTCCAGCTCCTTCCCAGATCTTTGCTGAAGCCATTTGTTGTCTATAAAGAAGGAATGGGGTGCTCGGCGGCCTTAATTGACATCGGGAGGGCTCTGCCGTATGACCCTTGTATCTCTGCCGCGCACGATTGGGCACGGTAGGGACGACAGGGTGTAAGCGAGAACCGTTTGATCGAGCGATAGAATGGCGAACGAATCAGATTGGATCGTAGCCATCTCAAACACAACACATTTAGGGTTTGGAAATTAGCTAATTAATTTATTTTAAATATTTTATAAATTATATCATTTTAATTAATTAAAATTGGGATAAACAATCTCCGAAAAATCCCAAAAATTCACCCTTAGTTAAATCGAGGGTGATGTACTAAAAAATGAAGTCATATTTTGAATTGAAGATCAATTTAATTATCTTAATTTTTTAGTCACTTAAAATAATATTAAAATATTCAAGAAATTTTGATAACTTACAAAAATTCCCAAAATTTCACTTTGTAGCTAAATTGGGGGTAACGAGTTCAATGACAAATTCTGATTTTGATTTGGAGTTCAAAATAAATTAGGTAAGTTTCAAGATATTCAAATTTCTTTGAAAAATGTGTTAAAAACAAACGATCTCCAAATCGCACCAAATTTCAAGTGCAGGCTCCTAATGCTATTAGGCGTTACTAGCGATGGTTTAAACTTAATTTAGATGTCCAAAACTAAGTAACAAATACAGGTTGTTATAAGGTGTCTCGAGCTCAAGCCAAGTTGCATCAAAAAGAGGTAATATCGTGCAAATAAATTATCAAAGTTATACAATGTTGCTTTAATTATGTCTTATTCTACCACTGGTCTTTCCATGTCATATTGGTCACTTCATATAAGAAGAGAATATTTTTAAACAAGCATGTTTGCCTATGGCAATTCCTAAATATATCACATCAATAGTATTAACTTTTCTAATAGCCTTAGTATATGTCTCCTTATGCTTCCATGTGGACAATGCCTTGTCTGATAGTTTATACACTAATGTATATAAAATGCATGTGTAGAATCATAAACAAATTTTGTATAAGACAACATGATTTTTTAAAATAATATATGTGATGGAAAGAAATAACAAATGACAATTAAAGCATAAAAACAAACTTTTCATGGTCAAATCTAAATAAAATTATAATATTCATATACCAAGATTCAGCAACTAAAAATAATAAAATTCAAGAATCCAAGCTTTCCTCAAACTTTCTAATTAATATTCTTGGAATTTTATTAGATTTCATTTACTAATATGCTAAAGTGCAGGGTTTATATATTTATATCCATTTTTATAATTTAAAATTATCTATCCCAAAATAACTTTAGTACTTATATATAATGCATCTTTATAGATAAATATATATGTTCATACATTGATTCGTAATATACACAAATATTTGTCCTATATTCATGTTTACTATCATATTGACATGTATGTCTTTATTTTATTTATGAATGTGTATGCTCTTATATTCATGATAGGGTCATCTTCTTACTACAATTTTACAATTTATATCTAATGGATTGAATGGGTTATTAGAGGCTTAAATTACTATTAATATTTTAGATTTTAGGTTCATAAGAGCTTTAGTCTTACTTCAAATTAGCAAGTTATGATTAACTCCTCAAAGCAACTAGACAGGGTTGTATACCACCCAAGGTTAGTCTTATGGGTCAAAGTACATGCATAAGCTATGATAAGTTAAGATTGGCTAATGCCTATATTAATGTGATTTAACAGTAGGTTTCAATTGCTTATTGAATTTAAATGATCATGAAATTAAAGATATCACGAGATTAGTTTAGTTATCCTTCAAGTAAGATGTGCTTATCAAATTTTAGGCTCAAGTGGATTTGAGTCCTCATGACTCTACAATCAGATCATAGGTACTTATTAAAGTAATTAATTAGTAAATATTTTATATTAGCTATGCTTGGAATATTAAATAGATAAGTAAGTCACAAGATGAATAACAATTAAAAAGACTAGTTGATTATGCATCATTTGAATCATAAACATTATACTAATTGGAATGTTCAAATATACCATGCACAAATATTCTATTATATGAGATATAATATGTATAATACATTATTGACTATATAATATAGAACATGGATCTAAGATCTAATCAATTGGATTCTAAGCTAGCACAGATTAGTCATAATTAGACCTAAATTTTTCTAATATAAGATTTATGTAAGCTAATCCTAATGAAGGTTGTATCTAAGCTATAGACATATGAATTAACATATTACACATCATCTAAATAATATTTTTGATTCATATGATACATGGGCATAACTTGATTAATCATGAGCACAAGTACTTAATATATGAAATTATCTTAAGCAAATGATGAGATAATTAACTATATAACGATTGAATCTAGATGAGATATAAAAATGTCACATATATGAGATATTCTAGAATCATATAATAGGTTTAGATTTAATTATATTTGGATTTTTGTGGAAGTATAATATATCAAGTATCAACTAGAATAACATATGCTCAGTCTTAAATTCTAAGTGGAAGGAAGTTCATACCTTTAAGGATTATGTGAAGTCTCAGAGACAATCCAAGCTTTGGAATATCAATGCCAAGCTTAGAAATAGTAGCTACAGTGGGTTTAACTAAAATAGCATGTAACTTAGGTTACTTTTAAATTTTAGATTAAATCTTCATTTATTTGTCTTAGAAACTTTGGCGAATGATCAAAGATCTTACGATAAGGCTAGGGATAATTTTAGTGACCTGGGGAGAATACTGGAGGGCTTAGATGGCTCAGGAAGATCACTAGAAGAGTGGGTGGCCGAGAGAAAAGAGAGGGATGGTTCTCATGTATGGAGGTTTTTTGAGCTTTATGATAGCATTTTTCATCATCCAAGGATAGAGAAGAGTCATTTTAACAATTTCATACATTATGGAATGATTCTAAGCAATAGTTTGATCAGGGTCAAAATCATCAGTAGGGGCATTCAATAGTGGTGATGGAATAGTGACTAAATGATTCAATTAGCTAGGATCATACAAATAAGTTTAAAGCCTAAAGTAACCCACTAGGCCACTTGGGTGATCAACTTGAACTCAATCAAAAATGGTTTTCACCTTTTTGAAAAAAGGTTTAAACCAAGTTTGAGCTCGATTTGAAAGTGTTGCTAGCTCACTGTGATGGCAATATTTAATAACTAGCCAAAGATTGGTCAAGTTCACTGAAGTTTTCAAAAAAGTCTCACAAGAATAAATTTCTAGATTTTCTTAATTAATATAAATTAGATCCTCGATAAGATCCTAAAATATTTTGAATGGGCTAGCAAATGATTTCAAATCAAATTGGGTTCAATTCATTGCATCTTTGTGAAGTTCCTAATTTTGGTTCTTAAAGCATGTGTGACTTGCGTCTGTCAATGATGATAAGATTGTAGCACTGGCCATTGGTCAGGTTAGTAGGTTATAACTGTTAGATATGAATTGATTCTGGATCATCTGATCATGATAATATTTATTATAACTACTTAAATCTACTCCACATCTCCAAAACTGTATTAGCAACTATATAGATTCAATGGATTCTGCAACTGAAATATATTCCACCAATTTAAATTTTGACAAATAATATTTTAAATAAATCATATATATATATATATATATATATATATATATATATATATATATATATAATAGCTTTATTTTAAATCATATAAATATAAATATTTCCTTAACAATTCTCTAAAAATATCTTTCATTTATTGGTATATTAACTTTAATAAAATCTCAAATGTTAAGAAAATATTTCAAATATATGATTAAGTAATAATTAGGGTTGATTAAGTATGATTAAGTTTAATGAGAGCCTAAATACATTACACTTATAAATAAAAATAATTTACAATTAATATAACATTGAACAAAACACACACATGCACACACACACACACAACACACTCATATGTATTTATATGTACATGTATGTATATATATAAGAAATTTGTAAAGACTAAATAGAATCAAAAATAAATTATAGCATTAAATTGTACATGACCAATAAAAAATAAGCTGAGTGACTCCAAAATAATTTTTCTATCAACATCTCGACTATCAGTACGCTTCCTCAAGTTAGATATACTATTTTCATACCGTTAGGGCCTGGTTTGGCCACTCTTGAAGTAGCTCTGACTTTAGAGTAGGTTCATTCCTCAGTGTGCTCAGAAAACTCCATCAAAGCCACAAAAAGAGCAACCAAAGGTACAATAACAAAAGTATGAATAATAAGAGAGACATTTAGCATTAGAGCTTGGTGAAAAGAACCATCATTGCAATTACCAAAATCGTGCATCTTTGAGATGAATTTACTCGATTAAAATCTTAATGGAATGAATGGCATTTGTTCTCTTTCCTTCACTATGTGGAAGCGATGTCCTACTCATTTACAAGAGTCCTCTCCACCAAATAAGTAAAATCATTCATTTGTTGCATGAGGAAATGAATTCTCAAATCATATAGTTGTCCATCACAATTTGTCAACAATTCATCTAAATCACCACAATAACCTTGAGAGAAAATGCAATATTTGATTGAATGCATCTGCATATTACATCATAGTATATGAACCATGAATCAAATGCACAAATGTTAACTTTGTCTCATGCTAAATAGACAATGGATAATATCGTATAGTAAATTTGACACGAACTCGGCCAATGTATTCATCTTAAGATGTTTTGTGAAGGGGTTGGCTCTCTGGCACAATTTATCGACTTCCTGTATCACCTTATAGAATGAATGTAGATTGAAATTCTCCTTGGTCAATAAGGAATTCCATGCCCTTAAAAATGCACTCCAATTTTAAAATACACTCTGCATCATGAGGTATCTTGGAATAATAGAATGTAGCAGGATTTATCTTCAAAGATCCCACATATGACATATTACTCACTACGAGATTCAACAATGGCAGAATTGAGCCATGCACCTAAAGTAATGACTAGGAACTTCATAAGGAATCTTATAAAGGTTTATCAACAAAGGCATCTTTGTTGCAATAAGTGTTGAATGCTGAACAATTTCACTTAGCACATATCTAGACTCATTTTGCACCATGAGCATCAAAATAATGTTGCTTCCTTGAATAGGTAGAAAAGGAGGCTTTGCGAAAAAATACAACATTTACATTATTAGTGGTGCGAATAGTGAAGTTAGTAATAAAGCTGGAGTTAAAAACTGCTTTGAACGAAAGTGAAGATATACCTAATGTGCATAAGATCATTTACATTTGTTTTCTATATTGCCCTTTGTGGATTTCATTATTCCTCTATAGCACCGTTAGGGCCTGGTTTCAAGCCTTGTTTGAAAAAGCACAAAGAATAGGCAGTCAAGTTTCAATCTAAAAATTGCCCACATTCATGAATCTGCACAAAGAATTTTTTATAAAATATTTACTCAAAACCATAAAACTTCATGCATTAAGCTTAGCAGCACCGACCAGCACAAAAAACCATTCATAAAATGAACACAGCTACAATACCCAGCTCGATCACCCCTCCGGTGCCGCATCACAATTATAAATCTAATCTTAAAATTAAGTTGATAATAATTAAGATCACAATTATAAATCTAAACTTAGAATTAAATTGATAATAGTAAAATTTCACTAGTCAAAATCATAGTTATATGCATTAAAAATATTTCATTGTCTAGAAAAAAAATTGTGCACCAGATAAGTTATCAAAACATTTTTCTTATAAATTACACTAACTAAATTTCAGAAAGAAAAAAGATTCATTATATATATATATATACATATATATATATATATATATATTTTTTATTATATTATTTTTTTCAGACTAAATAATTTAAAAAATCATGTTTAAACTTGCACCCCAAAGAAATATAAAAAAAAAACATAAAACTCACTCATTGAAGGCTACAAGTGGTATTTTCTGACCGTTGTTTGATAAATCTCCCATTATTTCTTTTTTGAAATCAAAATCTACAGATGGCTGCTTTAGATGTAGTATCTGATTGAAACCTCTCAAACTTGTAAAATTACATTGTTGGATTTCCTCATTTCCATCACAATGCAAAGGCCAATATCAAAGCAATAGTTCGAAGCGAAGTAATACGCTTTGTCAAGAGAAAGGCTAAGGTGCCGATACAATTCTGAAGTAGATGAGCCCGACTGAAAGCTCAATACAATATGCCATGTTGATAGAAGCAGCAGAAAAGCTACTTAATGGTTATTGAAATTGCATCTAAATGATAGAATTTTAAGCTAAGACAACCAACCATATATCATCCCTCCACAAAAGGATGTTGCAGTGAGTAAATTTGTAAGGGTAGAATCAGATAACAACATAGCCTTAAATAGTAAATTAATGATAAGGGAACGATCCAATCTATATTCAAAATTAAAAATCACCCAACAATATATGTATCTGCTATCATACCAAAAAGAAGAATAAATCTTGCAATTTATGAAGGTAAGACTATTATGAAATAAACATATAGAGATTATCCAAAAATAAAATACCACCCAGCTACAAAGAACCATTTTTGCCAGACATCATAAATATGTAAGCAGATAGACAAATTCCATGATAACAAGATCATTCAGCCATGGGGACCGAGAAAGTAAAATACTAAGCTTGCGATATACTAAGCTACACCCTATTATGAAGCAGAAGAGAAGATTCCCAACTTTTAAAACAAGTGATATCATCGGTGAGATTCAAGTCATGTTTTCCAAATCCTCTTCACTCTTATAATTAATTCCTTCATTTAATCTCCATTTTGGAGCATTAAAACTGATTAGAAAAGATTCTATGATTTTTCTCTTCCAAAATACAATAATAAGCCAAGATAGCCAATGCAATGAAATACCCCTTTGCATCCATTTACGAAGACCATTTTCAACTTTTTGCAATATTTGAAATAAATTTGAGAAATAGAAAGCAGCTACTATTAGCATAATAGCTTGAACTAGATTGAAAATATAACAAGAAAAATAAGCGAGAATGTGTTTCTTTCTCCTGGTGATAAACGATAAACATTATCTTGCAGATAAGACTTCTAGATTCTAATATATCTGTTGTTTATAATCCATTACACACCACATACTATAAGAAGCAAGAATATTTCAATTTGTATTTTTTATGCAATGAGTTTTTCCCAAGAGATTAAGGGTACTTTAGAGAGAATCAACTTATGAGTATCCTTAAATAAAAATTTATTTATACCTTTGAGCCATACATTACCT
Organism: Gastrodia elata; assembly: GCA_016760335.1. Classification (NCBI taxonomy): domain Eukaryota; kingdom Viridiplantae; phylum Streptophyta; class Magnoliopsida; order Asparagales; family Orchidaceae; genus Gastrodia; species Gastrodia elata. Next base: position 7,429,699 of record CM028685.1, on the reverse strand, counting down.
TTCTCTTAAGAGATTGTGTTTAAGGATGTTTATAGCTTCTAAGAATTTCTTTATGAAATGGGTGAAATGCTTCAATGATGATTATTTTCTGTCAAATTATCATGTTTCCACAATTCGGCTAGCTTAGACAAATTACATCCTTTTCTTTCAATGTGGCTATAGATGCCCATGGGAGAATATACTTATTTTAAACTTTGGAGTCATGATCCAAAAAGCGAGAGCATAAACTATTAATTCTTTTGATTACACCCGTTGGGATATGAAGGGATTTGAACTAGTGAATTCATAAAAAAGTCAAACAAAAAACTTGAGAAGTTGTAACCTATCGATTAGAGTGAGGAACTTGCTTGCCCAATCATCCATTCACCTGTTTAATTTACCAATGAAGGCCACACAAATAATTCTTTTGTAATTTGATGATATATAGGCAATCCCAAATATTTAGAAGGAAAAATAATCATATTGAATCCCAATTATGGATGATAATTCCTCAATATTGGCAATGTTGAGATAAATAATAAAAAATTTGTCCATATCAGAATAGCACAGAGGCATAAGTAAATTTGCTAAGGCAATCTTTCAAACTAAGAGTATTCTCCTTTCAAACTAAGAATATTCTTTAGGTAAAGATTAACACAGAAAAGCTCAAGCAAGAATTACATTGTGTAAGGATTGTTTCCCTTTGATGTAGTCGGCTTGTGCTAAATTGATAATTCTAGGTAACAAAGGTGTTAGCCAGGAAGCCAATATCTTAGTAATAACTTTATAAATAGTGTTGCATAAAGAAATAGATCGAAGGTCCCCAAGAGAATTTAGATTTTTGTTCTTGGGAATCATTGTGAGGATGGAATGGTTTAGCCATCTTGGCATTAATTTCAAATTGAAAAAATGAGTGACATCTTTGCAAACATGTAATCTGTTAATGTTCAAAATAACTTGTAGATATAGGTAGTAAAACCATCCGGCCCAAGTGAGGCTTCATATTAATACGAAAGATAGCATATTTTATTTCTTTGGAAGTGGAAATAGAGCAAAGCCCAGCATGGCAAGATGTGAGACGCTTAGCCCGATAGTGAGTGTTGTTAAAGTACCCACTAGATGAAGTGTTTAAAATATCTAAAAAATACTAAATTGCATCTTCCTCCAAAGTGTTCAACGAATTGCCATGGGAAAAATGCATCCCATTTTTATTATGCCTTCTAATCATATGACAATATGGAAATTTAAGATCAGCCTCACCTTGTCTAAACCAATGTACTATTGAATATTGCTTGGCCCAAGAAACTTCATTGCTGATGGAAAGATAGAGAAAAAAATCATTTTGTTCTAACTGGATTCATAGGATTTAGATCAATCTGCTGAGGTAGGTATGCTTGTCGATTTCTATAGATGTCAGAAGCCATCATATCTTTTTGACGTCAGCTTTTAGATAAAAGTTTTAATAACTTTTTTGTGAGAGAGCATTTTAAAAAAAAATTAAAGAGATGACAACCCCCATAATGAGTATTCCAGATGCAACGAATTAAGTCTTAAAAAGTTGGATGCTTGGACCAAAATTTTAAAGCAAAATTAATTAATGAGATAGCACAGGAACAAAAAGATCGACAATACTAGCAGAGAGAACTTTACAGTTACTAGAATTGTATCATGTCATCCTCTCCTGATTACATATAATTCATTCAAGTTTGGCAATAAGTCAAGAGTGCAGCAATAAAAATAAATCATTGAAAGTGCAGAGCTTGCTAGCTTTAATGAAATTGCCGCCAAAATTTTCATAGTTATACTATAAAGTCACCTAATACAGCCCAAGGACTATTAGCATTCTTAGCAACGTTAGTGAGCTGTTGCCAAAGAAGATTTCTATGCCGATTTCTACCAGCATTATGGCTCTAACTATTTTCTACAATTTAGCATCAAAAATCTTTTAGTTTGCTTTAGCCCTTAGCCACACCACCAAAGCATACCAACTTACCAACCTTTTGCTAACCTTATAATTATTCAACCACTGCAGTCCGATGTTGATGTCATGCACAACAATGTAGCAATAGAACATTCAAAAAGGAACAACTTTATAGCAATTTTGAAGCAATTCCTTTATATAGCTATAACTACCTCAAACTGAGCACAAAATTCCTTCTAACATGAATAAAAAAAACAGCAATAGAAACTTCTTTTTGGGAAACTGCTGATTCTCAAGGCTATATATATTATGTGGTACTCCCAGCCTTTTATCACTACCACGGGAACAAGCATCCTAGTTACCACAATAGAAAGAAAGCCACGAGATATATATATAATAAACTACTTATACAATAATGACAGTATGCATATCTTTTCAAAAAAAATTACCGTAAAGTAGGAAAACAAATGTCATCCTAATCAACAGAGGCCGGAGGTCCGCCATTGCTGGAGCGCTGATCGCGCCTCCACTGAAGGTGAGAGCTCGTGTGTTGTTTCTTCTGCATGGGAGGAGGACCCTTCCCATAAGCCTGCGCATAAAATGGCTGCAGCTGCTTCACAGCCTGCTGCTGCTGCAGCTGCGATGGAACCAAGAAATCTGAAGGGACTTCCACTTTCCTGATAACCTTCAAGAAATCCATAATAATAATAATAATAATAATAATAATAATAATAATAATAATAATAATAATAAAATAATAATAACACAATGAAACTTTTTGCATAATAATAATAATAAAGGCCAGTGGGCTGTAGACAGATTACAGTTGCATTTAGTTTAGAAACTGTTTAATTCGCTGCTTACTTGATGTAATGTTATCTCCTAATAATTCGGAGTTATCAGTTGTTTGGTTCGTTGCACTGCTGAATTTTCTTAAAACATTATCATTGTCTGATGCTATCTGAATAGCATACAAAATTGGCTGATATCAGATAACAAGGAGCATGCAGCATAGCATCCCTCACTCTTTGCGATTTTTGAGAGAGAAATTAGCACCTTCATGCCTTGTTAATGGTCCTGCTGTGTCTCTGCTCACTTCATGTTTTTCTTAGTCTTCTAATTTTGTTGAGAGCATTGAAAAAGTTGTCATATATTAATGGAAAAATATAAACAAAATAAAAGTAGGTACTATTTTAGGAGGAAAATATTAAGAATATCTTAACAAAGCATAGCATACTAATGAAATAACATGCTCTTAAAATAACACATTATAATAACATTGCACCACACAAGAGACCAAACGGGCCATTAGTCTTATTTGTATATTACGTGTTCTGTTATAAAATTTTTGAATAAAATTACAAATTCCCTTTTTTTGTCATCAGTAACTTTACCGACAGCAGAAGAAATTAAAAAAACAGACGTACTAAGACGCAGCGATTCAATGAAAACAGTTTCAAAATATTATTCAAATAAAATTAGGGAATGGCAAAGTTGTAAATAAATCTAACTTCAACAATCACAACATTGAACCACCTACTGTCTCCCTGTTAAAAAGAGGTAACATAACACATTACAGGAGATAACAGCGAACCGAACAGCCCCTAAAGATCTGCTTTCTGGGCATAATAAGTATCTTCGTCATAATGAAAACATAAGGATGAGTTTGGGTGTCAGATATAACAATTAACTATCTGCATCTTTGGCAAGATGATTTAAGTTTGTTCAAGCCATACCTTAAGAATCCTTGAAAAGAAGGACGTGCCGCTAAGAGAAATTGCCTTTTCAGCAGAGTCCTTGCTCGCAAAAACAATATATGTCGCCCTGTCAAAACCAAACAAACACCAGAAATCTCAATCAAAATAAATGTAATTAACGGGCATCAATTTTCTTAAGAACAAGGTGTATATACCCTTTAGGTAAACCGGTTACAGCATCAGTTAACATTATGACTTTAGAAATTTGGCCACATATTCCAAAATGTGAAACCAAAGATTCTCTGGTTGCCGCAAAGTGTACCTGCAGTTGAAATAAAAGCCAAACATAAGAAAAAAATCAATAAGTAGACTAAAAATACTCTAAGACTAGTGCAAATTTGTACATTTGTCACCAGAACCGTCCTTGACTCGATACCTTCCTCGGATACATTCTGCAAAACTATGATAAGAAAAAACAGAGTATGAAAAAAAGAAAATTAAACGTTTCATAAATTGAAAAATTAAATGAGATACATCAAGTTCGTTAGAACGATGCAAAACAAATGAACAGATAAAGTTATGTTAAAATGTAAGAATAATCAACACACGTCTCAAAGAATTTTCAAAAGGAACAGAAACAAGCAAAAAATTAGTTAATCCAAGCTAATGCTGCAGTAATTAAAGCATTGCTCTATGTTTCACCTCAATGCTTTATCTTGTATTGCGTTCAGTTTGCTAATTGGAGGATACCAGAGCTTATAATTAAGATGTTGGGGCTACGGGATTTAAATTACAGCGCAAAATTTTAGGGGATTTGAAATCCCTAAAGTATACCAAAGTGCAAAATTTAGAATCCGGCAAAAACACCACCAAAACCACAAAAAATATTTATGCAGGAATCATAGGTTGACCTAACACAGCCATGCTAGGCCCTTGTGGGTGGCCTTGTGAGCCCTCATGAGAGCCTTGCACCACTTGCTGGCCCTTGTCAGCTAGAGTTTTTTAATTTGCTATTATTAAATAATAATTTACCAAGAAATTCAATTACACTCCAAATATTTCAAACACCCAAAAAAAATTACACTATATTAATTTAAAATATGATTGATTTACATTGTATTTATTTTACCATTACATTTCTTTTACCTCAAACCAAACAATTCAAATAAAAATTCTAAGCGTTCTTACAAATTTTAGATTAGCTTGATCTCCTTCCATAATAGTAAAACAAACATCATTTTATTAAAAATATATTGTTAAGGCATAGCCTTGTTATGACATCTTTAACTTATCAATGATGAGTTCTTTGGATATTTCAACAACATCAAGAATTGGTCCCACAAAGTGCGGTCAACAGCATGAATCCTTCGTTTCCATTGGGCACAAATAAATAGAAGCCCCTCTCTAAGTTTCAAATAGAGAAGATCCTATCTAATAGTTTCTTCACATGCATTTTTGGCCTTTTTATTTAACCTCATAGTGGTAACGAATGATCTGTGCTAAATATGTACTAAACATTTAAGATGTTATTCTCTAATCTTATTCACTATTGGATCCACCCTAAGCTTGCCATAAACAAATTATATTCTCATCTTTTCTTTTTGAGTATACCCGCTCATCCACCTTAGCATTGTCAAATTTGTAACACTTTTTATTATATCAATTACTCTTTTATTGGCAAACATTCGATACCATAAAACATTACTATCCATATATCTGCTCTATAAAATGTTCAAGGTAAATGAACCTCTCGCTCTTCTTAATTACACGGTCCTCAGCAGTTATGTCCTCGATACCAAGGCCTCATAATGATTAATTTTTTAAAATTTTAAAGCTAGAAAATTATTTTAGGTTGCCGAACCTTCTATTTTAACTTTATTGTGCAATAGATCATTAAAAATTGCTTATGAGAGCATTAGAGTTTTAAGAGATGATATCAACATTTAGAAGAAGAATAACAATTTTTCTCGCTATCATTATAAATGAAAAGAGAGTAATCTGACACTACCCATTGAAAACTAAGCTTTTCTATGCCTCCAAAAAGCTAAAAAATCAAGAGGGTGATTTTTTTAATCTGCAAATAGGTATCTTCTATTTGCAGAAAACTCTTTAGATCAGCTTCATAAACCTCAGCAAATTGCTCTATAAAAGCAATTCTTCCTTTAGTTCTCCGTATACAAAAGCATTCTTACATCAAGTTGATATAGAAGCCAAATTAAAGAAATAACTATAAACCGAACTAATAGTTTCCAGTCAAGACTGAGACTGCATGTACCCTTTTGTGGCAAGCTTGGCTTTGAAGCTCTTGATGGCTCCATCATATTTTCTCTTGATTTGGTAGGTACATTTGCATTAAGAATATATTTTGATTCTTAAGTTTCTCAAACATCTCCCAAACTTAATTTTCTTCAGGGCTTGAACCTTTTATTTTAAAAAACTTCTTCACGAACAATGTGCTCCTTTGTCATTATTGATATTGAAATTGAAACTTTCATGACCAAAATCTTTAGCAATAAACTCTATTCTAGAACTCCCAAGTGCAGCTTACTGCAGTACTATGATGTTTATGTGCTCGTTGGTTTAAAATTGTGCATTTTTTGACAGTATGTAAAGTTGGAGTACTCTTAAAAGCATCTTCAAAGAAGCTATGTCAATGGAGTCGAGTTTAGCAATAGGTTTTTTGCTTTCCTCCATAGTAAAGCTAGTCCTATTGCTTAGTTTATATATATATATATATATATATATATATATATATATATATATTAATGTGTGGCAAATGAAATTTGAATTCATGATCTGAGATAACAAATCCTGAGCCTCAATCATTGGAGTACAACACCATTCACAGCACATTATATATATAATTATTATTTTTTTCATTATATATATATATATTATATGTTTATATAAATAGATTTTTCTAAAAACATGAGTCCATGTTGTCCACTAGTTTATGGAGGTATGATTATGACTGTTCCTTTTTGGAGAAATTAATCTTCCAGCGGGAAGATAGATCGATTCAATTTATCAAAAACATCCCATCATACATGACATGCCAGGATGTCAATACTTTTTTTCTTTGTCAAAACGGTTCTCAAAACCAATAAATATACATTTTAAAATTCAGATTCAAGTTTGCTTCATATTTTCAGGAATTAGGATGCAAGCACCATCATTGAACATTGAATTACAAAATAATTAGATATAAAAAAAAAACTGCAATTGGTGATGGTACGTTGAGAGCTTGTGACGGTGATTTATCAAGCATTATCAGATATAAAGTAATGAATATGAACCTACAATCGTAATCATGAATGAGTTGTTGATGCACTTGGGATCCTTGATGTTAATGTGATATATGGGTAGAGATTATCAATGAGTAGGAGGATATTTTTTTTACACAAAACTCCTGTTTTGAAAGACATATTTGCTGATTAAGGAAAAACAACAAAGATGTGGCTGTTGTTTAGAAATGTTCAAGGTTACATGTAACGATGTAAAGCAGGAGGGCTGCAGAGAGGTTGCTAGAAAGAAAACTCCAGCAAAAAAAGCCTATATTAATTTGCTGCGGTTGGGAAGAGAAAAGCGGCGGAGGTTGATTTAGGATTATTTTATATCACAGATAGTTGATAGTGGAAGAAGAAATGCACAGAAGAATTAGACATGCTGTTAAACGGATGAGAGATAAAAGAGGATACGGGCTCAGGCGTTGAGAAGATAGAAAGGTGGAGAGACTGTACCGTGGCATATGGAAGAAAATAAAAGAAGAAAATAGGTATAGTGCAAGAAGAAGGTTGTCGCATTGTTGGTCCCAGGGAATGGATGAGGACCGGAGAGATAAGAACACCAAATAAAATAAATCTTATTCCAAAACAAATATACATCCTCAATATGATATCAGCAATTATAAAATGCATCCGTTCAATTCAACATACAAATTCAAATACTTAAAGGGAGAAAAATTAAACAAGGAATCTAGCTAATAGCAGCAAATCAATTAGAGAAACTAAGGGGGGATCAATAAGAGGCCAGTCATCCCTATATTAAAGTAAGAAGAGTTTCAGGTTTTAAAAGCATTTATTAACTGATTTTATTTATGAATAAATTTTGCAAATAATACCCCCTCCAAAGTTGAATATCAAACATTTTTTAGCATTCCATTAAAATTTGGACTCAGTAAAACATTTACTTCTAAAATTCAAATTTCAAATTAATTCATTTACATAAATTTAAATTTATTTTTTTGGCAAGAAAATCACATTTAAAAATTTTAAACATTTAATTCCAAGAAAATCATTTAATCCATTTTATTATTATTATTTTGTTAAAAATAATATGTAATGTTGTGCTACAATAGTTACCCCAAAACACAAAGAAGCTTTGCTTTATTCTACAAATTTTGTTGGTAATAGCAAAGGCAAGCCATTAATAAGAATGATGGTATGATCTTGATTTCTTTGTCAACTCAGAGTATATCACTGGCAAGTCTAGAGCTGTGATAGCCTTGGGAAGAATTCATGATAAGTAAATTTGTTCATTGTGAAGAAAGATATAATAAATTTGTCTAATTTGAAAGAGCAGAAGAAAAAGTTTTGTCAATAGCAAGACTGTAATTTTGCAAGGTCTAGAGGGTTGAATATAATGATAAAGGGGCCAGTAATTATGTGGTTAGGATTATAAATTGGTGTCGATGTGGAAGAGGCATAGGAAGACTTTTTAATAATTGAGTTAAGAAAGTAAGCGGCAATAGAGGCTGGTGGGTGCTATTTTTTCATTTAAAATAACTATGGAAAATAAATTTAGGGGAGAATGCAAGGGCAGGGCGATGGTGTGGGGATCAGTCTCAAAAAAGGTAATGGGAGTTGTAGTTGGCTTACTACAAACTTAGAATTTACAAAAAAATATTAGTAATGGTTTCTTTAATGGAAAGATATGTATTGGCTGAAGAGGATATCTTATTAGAAAGTAAAATCTTAGAGGAGGATCATATCTTGGGGAAGGTGGGTGATGCCTTAATGGGGACGGATAGTGTGATGAAAGTAAATGTGTCAATTGAGGATATTGGGTACCATAAATGAATATGGCTCCTTAGAGTAGAATTGTGCCATGCATCAAAAATGATGCATTGACAGAGCCATAAATTTATGAAAGAGCCGCATTTGAAGTCTGTTTTCCAAGATGCTTTCACTTCGTCCAAACTCTCATGTAGCTAGCTATCTTGTTTTTTTTCCGCTACATCAATACCATTGCAGAGATTTGTAATATGATGACCCATGTTCAAGATGAAAATGATGACAAAGCTCAAGGATCTACAGGCGGTTTTGATCGAATCAACGTTCAAATAATTCGATATCAATTGGTATCTCTAGCGTTATGCAATAAAGGGATTACTGATTATCAAGGACAGTGAGGGTACGCTCAGCCAACTAATGAGGTATGGTATAAAAACATCTACAATTTCTTAATGAAAAAATTATCAAAATGGTCACTTGATACTTGCAAATTGTTCATAATAGTCCGTAACTCTTATAAATTTTTGTCCCTTAACTTTTGTTTAAGTGTCTTTTTAGTCTTTGTCGTTGACTCCCCTTCCATTAAATTTGTATTTTTCAGCCGGAATTGGCCGCTAGATTCCAACGGCTAATTCCGGCCGCATGCGGCTAATCCCGGTAGTTAAAATTGGTCGTTGCAGCTGGAAACAGCCATTGGATTCTAGCAGCCGATTCTGGCTGCAATCGCCTATTCCTACTGGTGGAATCGACCGCTGGAGTCCAGCAGCCGATTCCTGCTGCAAGAAGCTGCTGATTACGGCTGAAAAACACAATTTAACGGATTACGGCTGAAAAACACAATTTAACGGAAAGGGAGGGGGAAGTTAATGGCAAGGAACAAAAAAGCACTTAAACAAAAATAAGGGGTCAAAAAACATATTTACAAGAATTTAGGACTAATTTGAACATTTTGCATGAGTTATAAGAGCGTTTGAACAATTTTATTATTTCTTAAAGATGTTGACACTCTGCACAAGCAGCCCTACCAAAGGATGAATCTCAAGTGTATCACACTAGAAGAGGCAAAGTGTATCCTCAATGAATTACACTTCTCCAAATGTATAAAATCACTCAATTGAAAAAAAGTAGCCCAAAAAGTGATTATATAGGGTGCTTGTGACCATATATATCAAAAGAGACGCAAAAAAAGTTGTTCGACGTTGTAAGAGCTATCAAAAGTACACTAATAAGACTCAGCAAATAGCATATCCAACCCAGCCAATACTGTGTCCTCTTGACCCTTAGTGGTATGAGGGATAGTGTTTATTGGTCCTAACAAACATAAATTACATCGTCTGCACTTGCACGCAAGTGTACGTAGTCTGAAATAATATATAGGATGAAGAGATCCCGAGATTTATCGTCCTCTGAGAATGGTGTGTGTTTGTTAATAAAATATACTTCTTTTCAATAATATTTAAACTAACAAAAGTTGATCTTTTTGTCCTAAAATTATGCTAGATTATCCTAAATTGGTTTTTTTAATCAATCTGGTAAAGCTGGGGAGAGTTAGGTTTTAAATATGTAATTTGTAATAAATATGTACATAAGATCTCTTTTCCTAATGTCATAACACATTTTTGGTGTTCAAATATTTCTCCAATCATGAGGTCAAATTTTGTCATTTGAATATTTAATTCACTAGGACCTTATCTAGTGCTTATGATGAACACTCTAAGGTTCACTTCAACACATATATATCTTTGTGATCTTTTTATAAATGAAAGTTATCCTTATGTCTAAGTGACAAAATCCATAATTTATATAATGATCAAAAGATCTTGATTCCATCTATGACTCACACGCTTCTACTCTTGATTTAGCTAAGATAATGAGTAGTAAAGCTAAATGAGTTTGTCACCTCGCTCATAGCTTAACGCGCTCTTTTATCTCGCATAAATCACGAGTGAGAAATAGATCTCAATAAATGGGTCTCGGCTCACATGCATCAAATCCATATATTAATATAGAGTTAGCAATGTCCTATGTGAACTATGTCACCTGGTCCACTACCTAACATGCCTTTTCTAGGTGATATAGATTGAGCTATGGAGCTCAGAGATTTTACTAGAATTTTACTTATTGCTCAAATGATCAAGTCCTTAGGTTATAGCTTGTGCACGAGCAGTTACGCTTAGCGAATTATGTCATAATCATTCGCGGCGAGGACGCTTTGCATACACAAGTTCTAAATCAAGATGTTCATTGAGCACTATAAGTTTTCGTTAAAAATATACTTTAATGATATTCAAAATAATTTTTCATTCAACAATAAATTTTCATTCAATAAAAGGTGAAGGAATTTTTAGCTCAAATATAATGACCCAATTAGTAATAAGTGAAACTCTTAAATATCAAGGCTCCTTTTCCAATAACGGTGGAGTTCCTGATAAGAACTCCAAAGTTAAGCGTGCTTATGTGGGAGCACTCCTGGGATGGGTGACCTGCTGGGAAATTATCTTCTGAGAGCAAAATCGTGAGGCCTGAACCTTAGTGCTTAAGAGTTTGGGCTGTTACAAATGGTATCAGAGCATACTATAGGTGTCAGATAAGAGCTAAGTTCCATTAAGGGCAAAGTACTACTTCATGTGAGTAGCCTCTTGAACTCATGATGGTTAAGGTGCTACATGATTGTGGGTACCTCTTGTGCCTGTAGGGGTCACCTCTAGTCCTATCTACCCAATGGATGGTTCTTAGATTTATGTGTGGATACTGACGAAGATATCAATTACTTAAGTTGGGAAGATTGTAAAGACCCACTTAAGTAGTAATAAATGAAACTCTTAAACATCAAGACGTCTTTTCAGATAACGGTGGAGTTCTTGATAAGAACTCCAAAGTTAAGAGTGCTTATGTGGGAGCACTCCCAGGATGGGTGACCAGCTGGGAAATTATCTTCTGAGGGAAAAACGGTGAGGCCTTTCAAGCCAAAGCAGACAATACCTTGGTGCTTAAGAGTTTGGGCTGTTACATCAAATAATGACATTTCTTTTATGATTGAATCTTTTACATGCACAACATCTAAGACTTCTTATATATTTTCCACCAAACCCTCCCCAAAGGGAAGATTAGGCTGTCATCACAATGAATACAACAAGAAAGCTATAGGAATTTGCAAATGCATACATTCTGTTCTCACAAGAAGTAAAAATACAAAAGTGAAGTTAAGATGATATGCAAGAACTGCTTTTGACGTTCTCTCCATCTTCTTTTGTTTCGGTGTCTTGCTCCTTTTCCTTGTTGTTGTGCTTCCTCTTTCCTTCGCTGGAGCTTTCTTCCTTATGAACCTTCTTTGTTAGTATGCGGAAATTAGGCCCCTTACGTTAAGTTTTTCTAAAACTGATTAAAGAACCCCTTCTTAATCTTTTCTCTTTCCCCTTAAATAACTATATTCCCTCCATCCATCTTCTTTTCCAACTCTGCTTTTAATTCTTTCTTGAGTAAAGTCCTTGAAAATTGAATTCATTAAGTCATTATGCTTTGAATATTCCCACATTCCTTATTGAAAATTGAGGAATTAACTTATTAATTTAATTTTGGTGTTGGGAGCTGGAGGAATATAATGTTTTGGTCCTTTTAAATTCCCTATTGATTTAGTTTTCAAGGCAGAGTTTCCAGCGCGCACTACAGTGCGCCGTGGCTCTAAGGTTTCAAGCCATCTGGTGCTACGACACAATGTAGCGCAATACTCTCGAGCCATTTAGCGCTGCGGCGCGTTGTAACGCAATAGTCTTGAGTAGTTTGGCGCTACGGCGTCGATCCTAATTTTCTTCCCTTGCGATGTGGCCTGTTGCGGCGGGTTCCTTGTGAGCTGTCAAGCGCTGCAATGCGTTGTGGCGGGTTCCTTGCAATTCTGCCCCGCGCTGCAGCTAACAGTGGCGCCCTTCTTCATTACAATTACATTTTTGGTGATTTGATCATTTTTTGCTGAAATAACATAAAAACAAACTAAAATAGTAGCTAAACTTGTAAAAATTAATATCCTAAATAAGAAAATAATTATAATTATGGGGTTCATCAGGTCCCTTCCCATCTTCCCATCTGTATTAGGGTGAGACAATTTGTATTGGTTGACTACTTCACCAAATTGATAGAAGCAATAGTGTTAGCTAAATAATTCTTTAGTAAAAAAGTTTATTCAAAGTTATTCCTAGGTTCAGCACGCCCCTATAAATTATCACTAATAATGATAAGCAGTTCCCTCCAAGAAACTCCAAAATTTATTTAAAGATAACTCAGTTAAACCCAGGTTCAGGTCAGCTCATCACACGAATCAAGTAAGCAAGCTAAGGTGGTTAATAAGACAATTATTCAGCTCCACAAAAAGCAAGTCTAGGGGGAGTACAACTTACCTTGAGTTCTTTAGGCTATAGGTCAGCCATCGGTGATATCATATTCAAACTAGCAGAAGTCATGACTCGTGTCAAGCTCACAACTCCCTCACCAAGGACCAAAGTTATAGTCGAGAACCCAAATCTAGACCACTTAAAGCATATTGTTCAAAACAATCACTCAACAACAAAAAGGTAAAACATCAATAGTTTAATTGACAAACTAAACATTAGAACTTTAAATGAGATGATTTATTTAGTCCCTCCCAAAATAATTTTTAATCCAATTGAGAAGCCTTTCATCATAAAAACACTCCGTCCATTCACACACATATTGACTTAAAACTTATGAAGGGGACAAACTCCACCAATTATTTAATGCATCAAGCCTAAAATAGTTTTACACCTATTTCATGGAGAGGTGAGGCAATGTACAGATAGCGCTAAGCGGCCCCAATGAAGAGCACACTCAAGATAGTATTGTCTATGCCAAGCCAAACCCTGCCGAAGAGATCATCGTTCCTCCATCACCTTAGGTCAATTGTGAAGTTTGTCGACTCTACCACTCACCAAAGAGGTCTTTTACTTATTATAATTTAGATCGCCTATGTGTATTGCTTTCTCCTCGAGTGAACAATTCATAAATGATGCTTGGGGAACCATTTTGTAACTATCTTCGTGACTGAAATGAACTATTAGCCAAGTAATCCCCAAAATTGTGGCCAACTGCAAAATCAAGACCACTGGCCTACTTTTGATGCAACACAAAAGCATACATGAGAGAGTGTAATGACACGAGCATATGCTAGAAGCCTAAAAACTTGAGAATATGCTAATTTTCTACTTATTTACATTTTATTATATTTTTATTTTTATCATGCATGAGATTTTGGTCAACTGATATGTGTTAAGAATGAGGGTGGTAAGAGTTGAATTGGTCTCTTACGGGCAAAGACATTTTAGTCCTTACGATGGAGTAGATTTGTAGCAATTTTATAATTTATATTGTAATTTGACATGCCTTATTTTATTATAAATAAGGCTCTCATCCTCAAAAGGCCAAATCCCGTAATCCAAAAGCAAAGCCCACCATACACCACAAAATTTTGGTATAAGAGCCATGATTATGCCCAAAACTCATTCCTAATTATTCATAATTTTTTGGATTTTTTTTGGATTTTTTAAGCAGTGGAAATTCCAAAATCTTCACTACCCATCTATCGGACAAACCAACCCGACCCACCAACCGACCAACTACCAACCCCATTCACGTTTCCAAGTAGCCCGTCGGGCCCCGCTTGATCCGCCTTAGCATGTTATCCCAGCAGCTCCTCAACTTGTTACTCGGGGTGCTCGAATTGCCTACCCCACACTTTAGAAAAAAAAAAACATAAGGGAAAAAACAAAAAAGAGAAAAAAAAACCAATTTTTTCTATTATTAATGTTTTATTTGTTTTATTGTCTTTTATTGTTAAAAAAAGAGTGTGTTATTATTATTATTATTATTATTATTATTATTGTTACAAAAAAGAGGCAACAAAAAGTGCAGCTAAAATGGTTTTACGGTGCCCGCACACGAGTGCACGATTTCATCACACTGACTTCAGACGCTCCGCTCTCCACCACTCAAACTCTGATTTTAGTACCGTTTACAACGTTGGAAAGCTAAGATCCTGAACTACACTCCATTAGTAACCAAACAGAAATTTGAGCACTCAATTAAGAAGAGGGAAGGCAAGAAGTATTGACACTTAAGCAATGATCCGCTAGACCTCATGCGAGTAAGTCTTGCAATTTTCTTACATTTAAAGCTTTGTAGTGTAAAATTTACTATTAATATTGCTTTTAAGGAAATTTTTATATCAATTGTAAGTCTTGTACAAGTTTGTGTTATTATCTGATCATACTAAGCTCCGCCATAAATAACCAACTAATTGACCTCAAAACTATCCAAACTCTTGAGAAACCCTTGAGAGCTGGTGCACCACTAAAATAACCATCCTAGAGTGTGAATGAGATACATTTGAACTATACTTGAAATACCTTCTAATCATTAGCTTGTCTATTGATTGCATTAATTCATTACTTTCAAGGCATTTAGCATTCCAATTTTGTGCTGTATGTTTATTAAATTTTTAACAAATTTAAAGGCGGATGGCTAATATCCAGGATTCGAATGTGAACGGGATGAATCATCGAGTGGAGTGTTTGGAGGCTTCCATAGCTATGGTGCAAGATTAACGTAGGTAACTATTAGAAACAATCAACAGCCACCACAATCTGATCCTCCCTCACATCATAATACACCTAGACCACAACATGACTTTTTGCCACATGCTAGAAATGAGTATCCCTATGAGATTAGGCACAACCTAAATTATAGGAGAGGTAGGGTTCCTATGGAAGATGACTTTACTAATGAATTAAATGATTTGCATCTGAGGAGAGGACTAAAAGGTTTAGAAAGACTGAGAACAAATTCACCTACAAGTTAGGTACATATGAAAGAGAATAAGGTGAGAAAGATCTTTTAGGTATAATTAAAATAAAGGCTCCTACATATGAGGGCGCGCATGATCTTTATAAGTTCTTAGACTGGATGAGCTAACTTGGAAAATGTTTTGAGTGATATAATCTTGACTTCTACCAATGAGTCACGCATGAATTGATTAGCCATGCAAAAAAGTTTTGGGACAATTATCTCCAAAAAGTGAGGAATGAACGCAAGAGTCATGTGAGTAGAAAATGGGTGAGATATTGTGTGATAAGTATTGTTCACAATATCATTACAAATAATTACACACAAAGTTTCTCACTTTAAGACAAAGTACGATATTTGTCACTGACTACTTGAACATATTTGATGATCTAGTTGTCACATGAACTGCCACTCAAAATGGCAACTAGCAAACAAGTTTGTAAAAGGCTTGAGGATGGAAATTCACCACCAAGTAGAGAGGAATTACCCATAGACCGTATAAAATGCTATACACACCTTATTAAGGCTCAACAATTCACATGTGGTACGAAAAGTGCTCCTAAATTTAATCCTTCTTAGTACACCAATTAGGACACCTAGGGCCCAGATAAGCAAACCCATGAGAAATGTTGTTTGCTATAGGTGCAAGGAGAAGGGACACCTAAAGCATAAATGTAAAGCTATTTCAGCTATTGAGGTGGATGAAGAGGAGAATAGAAAGATGATCTAGAGGAAATTCAAGGAAATGATGATGATGAGACTTACTTAAAAGTGGTTCGTTGCCTGAGTACGACTTGGTAAAGGAGAATTGGAGACATAGAAATACGACCGTACCGTACCAGCAATTTTAACTCCAAAAAAAGATGGCACATGGCGGATGTATATTTATAGTCACACAATTAACAATATTACCATAAAATATAGATTTCCCATCCCTAGGCTAGATGACATAATAGATCTATTAGCCAACTCTCGTGTGTTCTAAAAGATTGATCCTATAAGAGTGGTTGCCATTAGATAAAAATACGACCAAGAGATGAATAAAAAACTGCATTCAAGACATCTAAAGAATTATATGAGTGGTTGGTAATGCCTTTTGGCTTGTCCAATGCACCTAGCACCTTTATGTGCTTAATGAATACCGTGTTAGGCCATTCTTAGAAAAATTTTGTGGTATACTTTGATGATAATTTGATCTTTAACATAGAAGAGAAACATCATTTGAGTCACCTGCAATTAGTTTTAGAAAAGCGTAGGGAGAAAAAACTTTTTTGTGACCAAGAAGTGTCTATTTATGCAAACTGAGATGATATTTTAAGGATTTGTTATTTCTGCTATGAGGATAAAGCCAAATCCTTTCAAGATTCAGGCTATCATTGATTGGCCAACCCCAAAGAACTTCCATGATGATAGGAATTTTCATAGCTTAGCCACATTTTAAAGGAGATTTATTAAAAAATTTAGTACTATAATAGCTCCTATCACTGACGTACTTAAGAAAGAAAAGTTTGGGTGGTCCCCAAGTGCAAAAAGAGCTTTTTGTCAAATGAAGAAGGTGATGGCCACCACTCCGGTGCTTAGATTACATGTCTTTTCTAAGGTGTTTGAAGTAACGTGTGATGCTTCTGGTATTGGGATTGAATGATTATATCCCAGGATAACCATACTGTTGCGTACTTTAGTGAGAAGTTGAATGAAGTAAAACAACGCTATTTCACTTATGATCGTGAGTTTTATGCGATTGTCCAATCGCTTAAGCATTGGGGCATTTACTTCCACACGGACCACCATGCTTTTTATAAATATGCAAAAGAAGTTCAACCATAGATATGCTAAGTGGGTAAAGTTCTTATAAGATTATACTTCTGTTCTAAAGAATAACTTGGTGCTGAAAACAAACCAACTGATGCATAGTCTAGAGTAGCTTTAGTGGTTACGTTACACACGGGTCATATTCTTGGCGTCAATCGCTTAAGTGATGAGTATGGCAGCTGCCATGACTTTCATAGTAATTACACAAAGTCTGTAGAGAATGTGTTGTCATCCCACTTTGCATATCACATTGTCAATGAATATCTTTTTCGTGGGCTACTATTTTGTATTCCCCGCTCCTTCCTTATAATTTTTTTGATTCAAGAGTTACATTCTGATGGTATAGCAGGTCAACTAGAGAGGATTAAGCAAATCATCTAGTAGAGACTAAATTTTATTGAATTTTCTTGAAAAGAGATGTGAGCAAGTTTGTTTCCCAATGTTTAGTTTGTAAGAAGGCCAAAGCACAAAACAAAGGTCTAGAAGATATATTATTGCTTTGTCTGTACTGTACTGACCATGGGAAGATTTATCAATGGATTTTGTATTAGGACTTCCCAAGGCCCCGCAACAACATGAGTATTTATGTGGTGGTCGAATTATTCTCTAAAATGACTCACTTCATACCCTGGTCAAAAACAAATGATTCATCTCATATATCAAAACTCCTTTTTAGAGAAATAGCTAAAGCTTGATGGATTACCAAGCACCATATTTTTTTAAAATATTATGATGATTATTAGGCACAACACTTATGTTTGCTTCAACCTTCCACCCTCATACTGAAAGTCAAACCAAAATGGTGAATAATGTCCTTAGGAGCCTTACTAAGAAGTCTAGTGAGAAAAACTTAGGCAAATGAGATCTACATCTTCCTACTATAGTGTTTGCCTATAATAGTACTGTTTCCAAGGGTGCCAAGAGAACACTGTTTGAAATTATATGCGAGTATAATCCTAGAAAACTAATTGCCATAATTAGCTTGCCTAGCCATGCATATTTGGATGATTCCTTAACTTTTGCTAGAGATTATCATAAATTTTATCACGGTGTTAACCCAAATTTAAAAATCTAATGAAAATCATGCATCAAAAGCTAACATGACTAGGTCTAGTATGAGTTTCAATGAAAGTGATTTTGTGCTCACTCGCATTCGCTCTACGAGGTATTTTATAACAAAATATAAGAAATTACATGCTTGAGTGGTAGGACCTTTCAAGGTTCTTAGGAAAATTGGGCAAACTACTTGATTGACTTGCCTTCTGATATTTTTATAAGTCCTATTTTCAATATTGAAGATTTAATTCCATATTCAATAAGCTTTCATAAGAAAGTGCGGGTACTTCTCCAGAAAGGCAGCATGGTGAACTGTTTATTGAAACTCATCAGCCATCCTTTTTTGTGATCGGTGCTACTATTTCTAAAAAGGTTGTTACAGGCATATTGAGCATCGGTTTCTAATTCAATGGAAGGATAGACCACCATCAAAAGATACTTGGTTGACACACAAGGGTTACAGAAGCTCAATCTCGACCTACTTGATGACTCGTCAACTTCAACTCTGCGGAGCAGAGTTCTTGTGGTAGAGGAGAGTTTGATGCAGCACGAAGGCATACATGAGAGCATGTGATAACACAAGCATATGCTAGGAGCCTGAAAACTTGATAATATGCTAATTTTCTATTTAATTATATTTTCTTTATTTTTATTTTTTTCATACATGAGAGCTTTGTCAGATAACATGTGATAAGCATGAGGGAGATAACTAAGAGTTGAATAGGTTTCTTATGGGCAAAGACATTTTAGTCCTTATAAGGGGGTAGATTTGGGGTAGGTTTTTGATTTTTATAGTAATTTGGCATATCTTATTTGACTATAAAAAGACTCCCATACTCATGTATCATCACACAAAAATAATAAGTCTTTGAATGCTTGATAAGCTATTCTCTACGAATTTGGCTCCCATTGGTGGCAAATCTTCTCGCCGATGCATATAATCAACGAGGAATGGGGTGTGCATAATCTTGTTGAACTAATGTGTGCATAACTTTAGCATTTATCTTTATTTTTTTATATTTGAGTTCTTTCATACTTCTTTTAAACTCTCCTAAAAGTTCATATCAATCCGATCTCAAATACCAATTCAAATAGTACCTGCAAGTTCAGCCGCTAAACTCGAAAGGCCAATCCCGTAATCCTAAACAAAGCCCACCATATGCCACCAACTTGATAGGCTAGACATCCGACACTTGAAGAGGGAACTTGTCCTGGTCAGCTCACCAACTACCTAAAAACTACCTCAATTCTGGTACCAACTTCCCAGGCTTCCTTCATGATTATTAGGTCTCAAGAAATGCGCTCAAAAACCCTAAGGAGATTCTTTGTATGACCTTCAGTGGGAATATGTTATAAGCATTTTCCATATTAAATCACAGCCTTCCATGTGTCACCTCAAGGTCAATAAACTAATTCTAATCATACTAAACTGCCCTAATATTTTTATTTATTTTAAATCAGTCTATTATAGGGCCCATGGATCTCCCCAAGGCCAAGTTATCCACGTCAAATTCACCAACTGAACACTTGGCAACAAGTGATTCATTCCCGAGTCAAACTCGAGCTCTTTAGACATGGAATCTTCTAATGTTACCTCTGTATTATTGCATCTATCAGTTTCAGTAGTGTTAAAATCTGATACAAACATCCAATCAAAGCTACCGACATTCCTCTGACATACTCTATGCGGCCAACAAACTAAGAAGCACCACATCATCGCCCAGATTCATCAACCAGTCGAAAATACCCCATTGTTCCACAGTAGTTGGATTAGAACCTCTACAGCAGTTGATAAACTCTGTCCAAGTGAGCTTCCACTACTATGCAACAAACTCTGTCTCTCTACCAGTCTGTACTAAGCGCAGGAAGCCCAAAGAGAGAAACAAATTTTTTTTGTTCGCTTTCACTTGCTTTTGCTCAATTCTTTCGCATTCCCAACAAAAGTATAATAAAAAGGTCAATCCTATACAAGAGCTCTATTCAAGCATTGCCTTTCAATTAAATACACATGCATATAATGCAAAAAGAGGACTAATACATTCAAGTGGAAGTTGCCCAACCGAACCACTAAAAATTGTTCTCCTTTTCTTTACATCCCTATTTTCTTTAAATTACTTATTTGTCTAGCCATTGAGAAAACATGACTTTTGTTAATCTACTGAATGCTCATCTAATCAGTTCTACTCATTCAATTCTCTTTGAAATCATTTAACAAAGACATCTCGACCAACTTTGGATAAAACACTCATTCCAACCAATTTTTATACAAGCTTTTTATATTATTTTGTACAAGTTGGCTTACATTGTTTTTAAAATAGCACAATCACCGTATGCAACCACTAGAGTTTAATTTCACACTTATTCCTCCACAAAACAAAGCACTATATACATTACAACTATAAAGTAGTTCACAGTAAGCACTGCTTTTCTATCACTAGCATCATTTATAATCTATTACCTCCAAAATAATATGCACATGATTTGTATGACAGAAAAACAAAAAAGGGAAAGTTTAAACTGCTAAAAATAATAAAAAGGTTGTCAATCCATTTTATACGATAGGTGTGGTGATATCCCCGGAAACAATGGTTATAAAAATGTTACCTACAAAATCAATCCCCAATTGTTTGCCCATAAATTCTTCCAAAACTATAAGCTACCCTCTTTACAACACAAGGAAACCAGTTTTTATCAGTTCCAGATGATCCAATTCAAATTATTTCATTCCCAAGGAATCACCTTGCAGCACCTATCATAGTGCCCATTAAATAAACTAGGATAACACAACCCATTACGTTAATAAAGACCACATGATCTGATTAAAGTGTTAAATAAACCATGAAATGCTGTAAAACCTGGAACAAATATGACATTGATTGGTTGGCCTTTTACAACAAGAATATAACCCCCAACATTTTTAAAAGAAGAAATGCACAAAATATTTTCTTTAAACCATACTTAATAACTAGTAGAAAAAAACTATTCAGACTCTAGATGACCAAGGACAGCAAAAAACATTTTCTGAAAGTTTTAGTGTCAAAACCTGAAGATGTGTTTTGTTTACCATCAAAGCTCTGCCCCAGCTTCTTTGAACGAAGCTTCAATAAATCCATTTCAATCTGACGAAGCTTTAATTTAACAGCAAGCACATCCTACAATAAGAAAATGCAATAAAAATAAAATTATGGAAAAAGGGAATGGGGAAGCTTTTGGTAAGAAAGCCATACATATTGCTCAGGCTTCTGGTCGACATTCCCATTGTTTGCTACACTCTGAGATTTAGAATTAGCAGGTATGGCTGTACTTATGGGAACTGGAATCTCTATAGGTAAAGACACTGAATTCTTTTTCACTTGAGATTGAGAAACCACAGTAGAGCTTGAGTTTGGCCCTGTAGATGCAAGATTTACTAAGCTAATTTTTGCAGCATATGCAACTAATCAATCAGCTATTCTAGTAAAATGGTTCATACTTTGTTGATTGTTCTGCAAGGCAAGTATTGATAGTTCTTGATGCTGAGAATGTCCTTTATCTTGAAGATAATTCTCCTTATAAAATGAACCACTGTTTGAGGTATGCTCACTTATCTCTCTCTTCCTTTTCAATGCATTTGCATTAACCACTTTATCTGGAGTTCTATTATCTCCATAATGTTCAACTGGTATGCCTTCATCTGCATCACCTCTGTCAAATGCAAGAGACTGTCTATTCAAATTTCTAGTTGTGCTAGTTACTGATGAAATCCTTGTCAATCTGGGATTTTGAGGTTCTTGACTGTCTACTTTTACAATATCAAATATATTAAGACGATCTGAATTCTCTTCTTTAAATAGCGTTTGATCATCTAAATGAGGCCTTCCTAATCTATCCCAAACATTGCCACGTACGCGAGCTGCTTGATGCGGCAGTTCATCAATAGCAGTTGGAGGCAGCCTTGCTTCAGTAGAATTTTTACAAGATGAAGGTCTTAATGAATGCTCTTCTGCTCAAGAAATGTGTAGAGCATTCAAATTTAGCCATCACCATGCATAGGCCCAAGCAGAAAAAAAAAAAAAAAAAAAACAGAAAACTTTTAACCAAAAAGAAACAGAAATGTAAACAAGGAGTACGGTTCTATAGTTTAGAGAACTTAATTGTGATATTGATATATTGAAATTATTGTATTATTATAAATGGATAGGTGCTTGCCTGCAATAACAGATCGTAAACACATTGCTGTTTGTTCTGTCTTTGGTTCCTGAATGCATTGGGGAACTACAGAACTGGAACTATTTTTTGATATCTGTACTATCATACGGAATGCTACAGTTAGACTTACTGTTTCTACATAGTTCGATAAACTAAGACAAAAGGCTTAGTCTATCAACCTTCTGATTTTGAAGTTCGTATTGCAAAGGATGCAGCTTGCTAATTGATGAAACTTCGTGAAAGCTTGCAATTGAAGATGATATATTATTCACAACTGTAGTGTAATTATTGCTCTTTGAACTGGAACTTCGATGAAGGGCTTTCTGTTCTACCTTTATCTCCACCATATCTAATACAGTTGAATGTTCAGCTAAATTAGAGGGGCAAAGTTGGAGTCTTTCTGATGTTTGGGCATGTTTTAAATGATCTGGATTTGTGCGGCAGTGTGGCAGTTCCAAAGATTCATTCTTAGTCTGCAATATCATCAATTAGACAATACAAACAAAAATGCTAAATAAGTGGGTGATGCATAGTTGAATCTAAAACCTAATGGATTACATTTGGTTTTCCAGCTGAATGAGCATCATGATCTGTAAGCATGGTACTTTTATACTCCCTGTCCAAGCTGTTACCAAGATTAGTCATTACTTTGGATACTGGATCAGATAAATCAGAAGTCTCCTTTGGAATGATTTTGTTGGAGATATAATCCCAAAGCCTACACAAAAAATAATTAAGTTATTTAAATCGATGCGCATAGTATTATGCAAAGAAAAAGGACAACAACAGCTTCTTTTAAAGAGAAATATAATCGCATGACTAAAGAGCATCGATGGCCTGAAATTAAATATACCAAGTTACAAATGTCCTGCTCTCATCCCCTAAAAATGCCTGTAGGTCACTGCATACTTGATTTTGTTGCTTGCCATTACAAACAAGAACCACAATGTACTCCTTCATAATGAAAACAAAAATGTCAGCCGCAATTCCTTAAAATGAAAATTTAGTCCAACAGAAAAAAATTGTCAAAATGGTTGAAAATCATAATAAATACCAAGAGAAAAAACTTTGACGTATCAAATGAATGATGTAAAGCTTTTCGATGAGTAATGGTTCTCTAGGAATGGAAGAAAAGGTTTAAACGGGGACTTAAAGTGCTGTTTTAAAGAACAGCAAACTGTTGTTAAGGAAAAAAGAACAAGCTGTTATAGGACAACAGGGCTGTTTTGAAATAGCAGGAGCGAGAGTTATTGCTGCTTGGCAGAAAAAACAGCAAGCTAAAGGTGAAGGGAGAGGAGGAAAGTTGTTACTTTAAGAGAATTAATTGATTCCAATGGCAGTTAAGAAGATCAGAAGAGCCTTCAGTTAAAAGCTATGCCTGCGGCTGAAATGTTGGAGAAAATAGGGTTGCTACTGAGAGAGGCAGTAGGTAAATAATAGGGCAGAGGGCTAGAAATAATCATCCAGGGTTGACAGAGGTGTTTTAAAAGAACATAGGGGAGGACTTGAATAACCTGAATATAGGGGAGAACCAGAAAAATCTTCTAGGGGAATATGATGCCCCTATCACTAGGACCATAAAGAGGTGGCAACTTTATCACTGGAGGGAGATGAATACATAAATTATCTCAGATTTCAACTCATTCAAAATACAAGTTACACAGATTTTAAGATCTTAACTAAGCTTCAAACATCCCATTAAGTAGCTAATAATTAAGTAACAAGACCAAAAAAGAATTATTAAGAAACTTCAGATGCTTGCATTGGAAAGTAAAGGCATAAAATTAGTCACCAGAACTTGATTTTGTTCAAACATATATTTCTTTCCTTTATTGATTTTAATAGCTAAAACAGTTATTTAATAAGGAGCCAACTAAGAAACCATTCAATGATCAAAGTTATGGCAGACTGCAATAAATCAGTCAAGGAATAGTAAACAAAGAATTCCTGAATTTAAAGTTTTATTATTAAATAATTAAAATGATTAATTCGGCTTTTAAACTTGAAAAATTTTCATATTTTGATGATTTTCTAGATGAAAATGATTTTCGTTATATAAATTCCTACTAATATTGTGATGATAATAATTCTCCAAAAAGTTCATCATCGAACACATGATAGCACATCCTCTTCCACCTTCTAAATAAGATAGTTTCCATTTATAAAATTTTACAAAATAATAATTTTCAAAATTAACTTTGCATCTTCTTGGTATTTATGACAATGGCTATCCACACAACCCATGAGCCATAACAACTCTTTCTTTTGAGTATAAATATTTAAAAAACCTTAGTACCGATAGTCCAATGCATAAACAACTAATTTGTGATATAGCAAGGGTAACTAGATAAGGATATGATGGTAAATGTTGATTTAAGAAAGTAAGAGTTTGTGTAGTGGTATGTCTATAAAGTTTGATGAAAATGGTAAAGCATTTTTTGGTAATATGATGGTTGGAACCTTACAAGAAGTAAGCAAATCTAGTAATGTAGGTACTACAATATATTTTTACATTAGCTTATGGTTTTAGAATTGTCAATACATTGTTAAGAAAAATAATACGTTAACAATTATAAGAACAAGTTTCAAGAGCTTAGAATATTTTCCTGTACCAAAAAGAAATCAATTATTTTAAAAAATCATAAAATATTCAACAAAAAGTTTGACAACTCATCAATATTATTTATTTTAGATTTGAAAATAACAAGTTAAGAAAATAAACCCAAATTATATTCTCAGACTAGCCGATGGATTTAGCAAAAATAAAATAAATTTTTTTCATAAGTAATGTTCTAAAGTTTGAATGTCGAGACATTGAGGAAATACCTAATTTAATGTGGAATGGGATTACTAGTTGCATTTGTATGATGGTCAAAGATATTCTTGAAAAAACTTAAATGAAATCCCCCTAAAAGTAAAAAATGCTTGATGGTGTAAGCAAGATGTTCAAGTTCAATAATGAGAAAAAGATTTATGATAATTAGCGACTTAAGTGTAATATAATAAGACGCATAAAAGATAAATAAGTTTATTGTAAGCCTGAAAATGTTGTAAGAAATACAAAGATTATGATGCGCTTAAGTTTATAAATTATAGGAGTTAAGATGCTAAATCATTTGCAAGTAACTTTTGATTTTTGATTTTTGTTGTTTTATTTAACTTTAAGCTGAATAAGCTAATAAGCTAAACAATGCCACTAAAGTTATTTAGAAGTAAGATGCTAAACAACTAAACTAATTGTGAGCCAAATGGCCAGTTAGTAAGTTTATATGGGAAATTAAAAAAACAAAAGAGGAAAGACACAAATAAGCTATTCAAATTAAGAAATAAGACAACTAATTATTTGACTTATGTAAAAATGTATTAAGAATGTTGATTAGACATATTGTTTAGAGAGGACATTTAAAATGGATGAGTTATTTTATAATATTTTTAATGAAGAATACAAAAATTTGATTAACAAAATTGAGCTTAGTAGCTCTAAAGATAATATTACTTGTTCCTTCATTCATCTAGTGAGTAAGATTAAGGCGTAAATTCTATAAAGAATATATATGTAAAGGAAGAAGTTCTTAGCATATCATATTATTGCACACAGCATTGTAAATAAGAAAAACATTAGACGAGTGAAAAAAAGTAGCTTTTCAACAACTCTTTTAAGCAGCTGCAACTATCCAAACAAAGCTTAAAGGTTGTCAAGCTTTCTTATAGAACTACAGTAAGCAAATTTTGAGAAAAAAAATAGTTTGAATTCAAGATGACATCGTGATTTACAGGACAATCTCTTTCCTTGAACAGTTGTTAACGATCATACAATTATAATCTAAAATAGATCCTAAGCTCGATATTTCCTCTTCATTAATCTTTCCAAAATCAAAAATATCATGAACATTATTAAGTATATTTGCTATTCTTCCAAAATAGTTCCTTATATTTCTTCAAATAAATAAAATTTTCTCCAAGGGTTTCATTGAATTAACTCTTCCTAATCATCCTAATTTTTACTAAATTCATTTTTTGATGGAAAGCTGCATAGAATACGGTATAATCTGTACTATAAGAAAAGCAAAAGTACCAAACAATGTCATATCATGATGGAATGCCACAACATAAATGGATGCAATTCTTTATGTGAAAAGCCTCATATTCTTTGGTAAGGAAAAGAACAGTAACTATACTCTTTAGAAATCTAATCCTCATGAAGGTGGCTGCCAAGTTTCCTTCTGATGTGTATTTTGGGGCTGGCTAGTTGCAATTCAAATGTCATCAAAGTTTGCTATCCTCTCATATTCTTACAAGAATTATGTTATACAACGCCACTCACTAATCGTGTAAAAATAAACCGCCCTGTGAGTGTGTGTATAGGTCTCTTACAATTAGTTCCCCTCTCTAGCATAGACATCATTCTCTCTTCCCCCACTCTCAACATGCAATTCAATGTGAAAATAATTAGATTCAAGCAAAATGAAAATGAGGACCTATTCGATCAACAATCAAAAATATATATCAGCTCCTCCTGTAAACAATTAAAGTGTGCCTCTCGCATTCAAACTCTAGCTCCCATGACGTGTGCTAAGTGTGCGCATCATCTAATACAAAATAAATGTTATTAATTCGATCAAAAGACACCGATTGAAAAGCATTATCCGTTAAACCTAAGCATTTCCTCCCCATGAAAGTTCATCTCTATCTGCCGCTGTATCCAAAGCTTATGCCAATGAGCTACACCCATGCACGCGATCACGACATTTTTGATTTACTATATTGCATAGCACCGATTAATAGATATAGAAAGAACCATGAAAGAAAACTAAAAAAGAAAAAGATATTAGACAATTGTGCTCAAGCTACTGCTATCCACAATCATAAATGCAAGCTCAAAAGCGACCTCAGCGGACAGTATTTACCCACTAAACATAAATGCAAGCGCGTTCATCAACAACGAGTAAAACTAAATCGAGAGGTTCAGGATTTCGCAAATAAAAAGAGATAAATTTCAATTCTTAAGAGTTGCAATTCAATTAGATAAGCATAGAGTTCCAATTAGAGGAATTCACACCGCCAGAACGTCGTCGGAGAAATCCCCGAGGAAGTCCGAGAGTTTCTTGGAGACCACTTCTCGCAACCTCGCGGCCTCCGGAGAGAGCCTATCCATCTTCAACGACATCGACTCTGATGCATATAAGCTCTCCCCCATACCGCCACCGCCTCCGCTGCATACGTAGCCGGAATCTTAAAAGAGAGGAAGGATGGGAGAGAGGCGAGGGAGAGTACAGATGGAGTGATTCATCTAGCCCAAGGGCAATTGTGTGGCCGTTCATGTGTAGGTATGCCCGCGCGTCCGCTGAACTGAATCGAACGGCTGTAGATCGTTTGGGTTGAGAGGTGGTAAGCATCTTAAGAGTAGCGAAAATAATATATAATTATAAATATATTATCGATATAATTTGAACTCTTTAGATCTGATTAAGCTCAGTTGTTGAGCCACAATATAAGTCATTTATAATCCTATTTTCTAACCCAATAAAACTGTTATTATTAATTTAATTTATAAATTTATAAATTATGTTCTATACCTATAGCTCTTACACTACAGTCCAAAATATTTTGAAAGAGAATTTGCTCAAAATTGAAATAAGAAAATATCAGTCATATACATATATATATATATATACTATTTCTAATTTTTGTAAGATTTTTAATTGATTAGTTGGGTCTCTTGATACTTTCTTAAATAAATAATTATTCATGCTCCATATATTTGAATGTAATATTGTCTCCCAATCTTTATATATTTATGTAGAAAATGATCAAAAATATCACTTATACTATAAAAAATAATTAAATTATATATATATATATATATATATATATGTTAATACCTCGACACATCCCAGGTGCTATATTTTTGGTTGATTTTTCTAAGTCGGTTTCTTTAAGATGTTTAGCCGACATTAATATGGGCCATGCTTCATTGTAAGTAATAAAGATTATGGGTTGTAGTCACTCGGGTGTAACTCGAGGGATTATAGTAACACGGTATATAAATATTCGATGCATACAATATAAATACTCTAGTTTGAGGGGGGTTAATAAAATAATTTTGACAAGAAGAAAATAACAAAGTTATTGGATAATGTCCATTTTACAATATAATGTAGTATGTAAGAGACTAATAAACTTATCTAATACAATAGGTATCACTTGGGCATTAATCCTGTAAAACTAACACTAGTGATTCAACCAAATGTCAATACAATAGTATGGCAATTCCATGATCAAGTTGTGGAAAGGTTAAGAGATTCTAAGTTATAAATTCTACAAAAAATTCCCTCCACTCTTGCATTGATATAAAATGTATTTATACAAAGATGGCATATTACTATCATACATACTTCAATAATATATATATATATATATATATATATATATTTATATTTATATAAGCAAACTAGCAAAATTTATAGATGCAAAAAATGCGGATACAGAGGAGGTTGGGTGGTTACAAATACCCTAATAATAAAAAGTCAAAATCCAACCTCAAAAAGAGAGAGGGTCTCAGTGTATATTATCCTAAAAGGTTGTCACAAAAAAAAAAATCTAAAAAATAAAATTAAAACAATACACCCACAAAAACAAAAACTAGCAAAAATAAAAGATGTAGATAGTCTAAAGGCACCTTTTAAGGTAGATCTAGAAATACAGCTTCTACTACGTGAACGAGAAAAATCCTTCAACAAACAAAAAGGTAGATATGAAGAAACTAGCACATCAATCGAAGACAAAATCCTAGTTTGCATGAGTAACATACGTCGTGAGCACACTGGCATACGCCGCATTATACCAACAAGTATCTAAATGCCAATTTGCTAATACGCTGTCCAATAAGTCTTCTAATCTGAATTCAGTAAATGCCACATAAGGAAATAACACATAACCATCCAAGTCCTACTATCGATCTTAATACTACGCTCGTATAAACAATCGAATCAAATGTAATAATACAGTCATAGCACACCACAATATATTTCTAGAAGTTCAACTTCGCAAATCCTCCACCCAATATGATTTTGTAAGCAATAATATTTTCACAATGTTCATGTTCTTAAGAATGTATGCATCAAGAAAATAACTAGCAATTTAATGTGTAAAACGCTAGCTAGTGCATATGTCTAATGCCTGACTAATTGAATGAACTTTGATATACATGTAAGTTAATAAGAAAATCGATGCAACTGTAATGGTAAAATTGTGTGAGGATAGAATCTTTCTCAATCATGTGAAGATAAATTGAGAGAAAGTAATATCTGACATTGAATAAAATGTCATCACAAACATCATAACATTGCTCTTATCATGCTAGAATGGGGCTTCTCTCCACCTTAACACTCTGAGTGTTAAGGAGTAAATAATTAGCCGTGGGATAGGCTCTATGGGGAGAATTAACTCCCCACAGTAAACCTTAGATTAAGGCTCGAGTTGAATGAGGTCCCATTGATCTCGATGCAATTGCGAAGGACTTTTGGGTACGTTCGATGCGTCTAGTGATGGTGAATGAATGGTGACCAAAATAAAGGCGTGAGAGTGCCTCTGTGGCTCGAAATGTGTAATCTTCCCTAACCCAATTAATTGCATTTATTCCTCTTATATAAAATCATTTGGAAAAGTTAAAATCATATGATTCCTTTAATTAAAAACATTCCAATTAAATTAGTTGAGTAAATCACTCCATATAAATCTAAATAATATTATTAATATATCATTTTGATCAAAAAAATTGTAAGGAATAATAAACTGCAATAATATTTTAGTTTCTGTGATTAATTTTTCTAATTTTACCTAATTACCTTAAAAATTTGATTAGTGAATATTAATTTCATTTCTTAGCCAAATTGCATGATTAAGGTCCTTAAATCTTTCTTAGACTGAGAAAAGCTTAATTATGAGATTAGAAATATTTTTTCTTTGATTAATTTCACTAATCATTGCTTAATTACCCTAAACCTTAAATAATAAATAATTAGCTTAAATAAACTTTTATTTCATTGAACTTAGTACTTATGGACTCCTTGAGCAGTATAGAGTTTTATGGTAAGTTCAAAATCTATTTTAATAATCAAATTTGGTTAATCACCTTTTAATGAGCTAAGAACTTGATTAGTGCTTATTAAGGTTAATTCTAGTCCAAATTAGATGTTTAAGGTGTCAATCTTTAGTTTAGACAATAAGAAACCAATTGGAATTGAGTATATTCAATTTGAAATCATGGAACTCAAAATCTCATTTTTGACACTTAAGAAAGGGTATTTTGGTCATTTTGACCAATAGTTGTTTTAAGTGCCATTTATATCTAATAATCTATATGCTTCCCTTAACATCAGTTAATTGAATGTTAGAATCATTCTAAAATCATTTATACTTGCAAGATTAGATTTATATAACAATTATTTTCATAATGCTGAAATAAATGAACAGTAGCTCAAGTCAATATAAAAGTGCAGAAAAGTAAAGGCATCCAAAATTTGAATTATTATAATACCAAATTTAAAGATCAAAAGAAAGGAACATTCATCATTACAAACAAAAAGCAGAAGACTATATAATCCTTAGTAACAACAGGAACGTTCTCCATCTGGCTAAGCTTCTCACCTGAAGCTACCTCCACGAACAACTCAGAATCTGATATTGTAGGTTTCACAATGCTAGTAGGGCCCCAACCAAAAACGAAAAAAAAAATTGCTCTAGACAATTGTCTAAGTACATTTTAGATTAGTTTAATGAAATGTACATTTATAAGATATCACAATTAATTGAACATTTAAGAAATTATAAATATGTGACAAGCAACATAAAAAAATGGATAGTTATAAAAAAACATTTATAACTTAACAAGATGAAGTATGAGAGAAAATATACCTAAACCCAAAAGCTGCAACAAGGTTAGGCTATATATATAACTAAAAATAATTGAATGAAAGTCCTAAACATGCATATGATCATCTGAAGTATACTAATTCAACAAAAATAGATAATGAACTGATGTAAAACAGAAATTGAGCATAATATGTTGTCAAATCTAGCATCCTACAACCAGTAGTAGATTGAAGCAATAGTAAAAACATGCATAATAGAAGAATAATAAGAAAGCATGCCACACAAAAGATTGGCTAATAAAGCCATTGAAATTGTACTGAAACTGAAATAAATATTGAAGTTAGATGTGTGCCTAGATTAGTACTGTCATAATAAAAATGAGCCTACATAGCCACTAAATAGAAAGTTCAACATGTATCATTTAGACTACCCATGGTTAGATCTGAGTCGGACTATAGAATTAGACATGTATCATTCAAACTCTCTCATGATTAGATCTGAGACAATTTTATTATAAAAGAACTAAACTGCAGAGGTAGACTAACTAACAAACACTCTACTGAAGTGATAACTAAAGGTACTGAATGTACTGATTTTGACTGATAGTGTTTATGCATTTTAAAATTGACATAGAATACTCATTGAGTATTCTATGTTTAACTAAATATGCTCAAGATACAAGGCTCAAATACAAGGTGTGCAAAGCAATAAAGTCAAAGTAAGAAAGACTCTACTAAAATACATATAATATTTATTATTGTCTAATTTACTTTGTTCTATCTATTTTGAGAGAATACAAATTCAGGATTTCCAATATCTTAATATCGAGTAAAATCTCAGATTCACGACCTTAAGAGTTAAACATTATAACTTAATAAGTTCTAATTCAAAATCAAAAATGGCATATACAAAGGTTAAACAATAATCAATGACTTAATTGATGTAATTTAATAACCCATAATCAATCTTGATAAAGCTAATCAAGATGCAGGGATTTAGAGTTAAACTTCAAAATTGGGATATAAGCTCTACACCCAAGGTGTTAACATCTAAAGATTTATGGTTTCTCATATTTCTCACCATAAAGATAAAGAATATAAGAACTAAAGAATTCACATCTTAGAAAGACTGAAAGTATAAGGTCAGAAGATAAAGTAATTAGACTTAACTTCTAAATCTAGAACTAGATTCAATCTATTAAGTAATTTCATTACTCAATAGGATTAAATTCAGAAAGGGCTAGAAAAAAAAAACTTTTGGAATTTAGCACTTAAGAGTTCTTAAGGATTTTAAGAATATAATTTGACTCTTAATTAGAATAAGATTACAAGTATTAAAGAAGGTTTGAAGTATTAAGCAATTTAATAACTCAATAGAAATAAACTACTAAAATCTATGATTCAAAAATTAAGATTAAACACTTATGATATTAATTAATATGAGCTTAAGGACTTGCTCAAATGTTTACTTAGGATAGAATTCAAGAGTAGTCTATTAACTAGATAAATTAACTATTACTAATTTTATAAGCATTACATTACATCTAAGGAGGTAATAAGGTGGATCTTAAATTCATATTAAGAGGCTTAAAAAAAACTACTTGATTAAATCTTAGTAAGAGTTAAGATTTAGCCTTTAGACTTTATTCTTCAAGTCTAAAGATTGTTAAAATAATTCTAATCTATTAATATATTGATTTTAAGCATTTGGACAGGTTCTTAAGGTTTAGGAGCACTAAAAATTAATATTTGGGCAAAACGAGCAAAATGCCCCTCCATAAGGGTCAAAATTGAGATTTGGGGTTCCAGTGTTCCAAATTGAATCTACTCACTTCTAATATGCTCCTTATTATTTAATGAGAGGATAAACACCTTAAACTTCAATTTTGGACTTAAGATAGGCCTAATGAGCACTAATGCATTTTTAGGGTCATTAAGAGTGGTTAACAAAATTAAGTTATGAAAGTGAGATCTGAGCTTTCTATTGAGTTCTATATATAGAGTTCATGGGCACTAAGCTCACTAAAAATAGAGCTTAACTAAGCTAATTATATATTAATTAGGTTTTATTGTAGTTAAAAGGTGATTAGTGAAATAAAACTTCAGAAAATATTTTTAATTGCATAATTAAGTTCTTCTTTGTCTAATGAAGATTTAGACGCCTTAATCATGCAATTTGGCCAATGAATGGGTTCATTATTCACTAATTAAGATTTAGGATAATTATGGCCTAATTAAAAAATCCAGCCACATAAATTAGAATTTCATTACAGTTTATTATTCCTTTTATTTTTCTAATCAAAATGGAATATATGATCATACCATTTGAATTTAAATTGAGTAAATTATATTATTAATTCATTTGAAATATTTTTAATTAAGAAATCATAGGTTTTTAATTAATCCATTGAATTCCCTTAAGGATTTTTAATCCAAATAATTGGCTGATTATTTGAACCCAAAACCCAAAAGGAGCGGGTCAGGGATGAACCGACCATTATTATTTACCTTCTCAGTGTTCTCCCATTGACAAAATTATCGCTAGGGTTTGCTTCTAAGGCTCGATTCGTGACCACTAGTCCACAATGTCGCCTCAAATTGATCGCAGCTCCTTCACCAAAATGATATGCACCGATTGCACACAAAATTCTTAATTGGGGAGGTCGATTTGGGAGAGAAGAAAGCTACTGACAGACTATAAATCTATGTTTGCACACAAGTGTACGTGTTCGAAGTAATAAGTGGAACAGTAAGTTCCATGAATTTATATCATCCTCAGGGAACAGTAGTTTTGATACTAAGTCTTATCAATTTTTACTAATATTTAGAATAATTAATTTTTGGGTTTTTGTTAGTTCCTAAATTAACAATACAATTTACTTAAGGTAAGATACTATTTGTTCAAGAGGAGAGAGTTAGTGATTGGTTATGGGACTTGTCAGGGCTTGGTGCTATCATTTAGTCATTAAAACTCATAAAGTGTTTTCCTATGCCTAAATAATCAAGTGAACCTTGCTTAAACTAGAGCAATCCTTTAATTCAAGAACTTCAAGTCTACTGCAGCAAGGAGAACACCCTTAGGATTCTACCTCGGCACATAGACCCTTATGAGATCTTCATTTACTTCAATTCTGATTTCCTATGTTTAGGTCACCAAAATGTTATTTTTAGTTAATTTATCTCACAATCATAATTTCCATCAATCTGCATCATGCACATACACACACAATTTAGCTAAATGAGAGAATACATTGGACTTATTGGATTATGTCACATCATCCAATAGGTATCCAATGTTCTCTCATTCCTTTTGCTTTGCTGAGCCACGAAGCAAGATTGATGGGGACTTAGCTCACAAGCATCAATCTCTCGGATGAGCTTTAAGGAATGGTGCTAACGAGCTTGAGAAATTGTCACATAGTTCTCAGCTCTAATTTGCACTCATTTCTTGTTCTAATTCAATTGACGAGCTTTGGAGCATAAGTTATTTTTAATGATAATTCATTTCTAGTTTGATTTAATAAATATTTTTATAAGATACATCCAGGCATTATTTAAACAAGGATAAGAAACAATTCATCAAATAATTTTTATTAATTTCATATAGCATACAACACCATAGACCCTTATATTGTCCCACAACTATAACCCAACTCTCTCCAAGGAGGGTTTAGCCTTCTATTTCAAAATTAATATAAAAAGACAGGCAAAATATAATGAACCTTAACATTGGTTCACAACAAGGAAAATAAGACTTAGTTTAGAAGGGGTACTTATAAATAGCCTAGAGGTTTTTTGAGGTTCTCTTGGTATTCCTCCTTTTCTTCCCTTTCTTTCTCTTGAGATCTTCTACTATCTTTTCTTCTTAATCCTTTACAGTTCTCTTCACTTTCTCATTGGAGAGTTCTTTCCTTTTTTTCTCACAGCAGCCTCCCATTTAGATGTTAAAATATGGAAATTTGGAACCCTTGCTTGGTCTAAAATTTCCTCTTAAATAGGAGAGTTTTTAGCCCCCATGCATTAATCACATGTGACCTTTTATCTTTCTTTATTCAATACAAGCAATTCAAATTTTATTCTATTATTCACTTGGGATTCATCAGATTTAATGTTACTTCAAGTTTCAAGAGGCTGAGGAAGGCCAAAGGTATGAAATTATGGCCTTCCCTATACTGTATTAAATACAATTTCTAGAGCTTTTTCTATATTGTGCGCTATGGTGCACCGCGGTGCGCTGGGTGCACTGTTGCAATTGCATTTGATTCTATTTAATTTAGCTCTATATGGGCTGTTCTGCTGAGGATCCACCGTAGTGCGCTGTGGCACCTTTAATCCAAACACTATTCCGCTGCAGCGCACTATAGCAGGTCGAATTAATTAGGTTTATCGCTACGGTGCGCTATGGTGCAGTATGGCAGTTTGAGTTTCGAAAATGCGGAATTGCCATTGTTCAATTAATTCATATAAAGTTTTCATGAATAATTTGAAATACAGTCAGGGCGTGCTGTGGCGCGCCACGACAGGCTACAACGATTTGTTCCAAGTCTGCATAAATCTTCATAAGGCATAGCGTGCCGTGGCACGCTTGGAGAGTGCTGCAGCGGTCAAAAGTTTGAAATCACGGATTTGGCACTGTTCAATTAGTTCATATAAAGTTTATATAAAAAATCTAAAATGCCACCGCAGCCCGCTGTGACGCGCTGCAGCGATTTGCTTCCAGTTTAATAGATCAGGTTCCAGGTCTTTATTTAGTGCACTTGTCCGCCATGGCCCACTGTAGTGTGCTGTGGCGCATTGCAGCGGTTTTCATCTAGATTTCTCCAATTTAGCTCTGGCTTGCTATTTTCTCCATTTTTCCTGAAAATGCACAAATTCCGCTCAAAGTATGCTGGTTAATATGATGTTTTAAATATTTTTACCACTTATTTTGTTATAAATTTTAGATATATCACACCCCCACCCTTAAATTATTGCTCATTCTCGAGTAAGCTCACAAATAATTTTTTGAATTTTAGTTAATGAATTCAATGTGGGATGTCATTGTGAAATATTTTAGTCACTGAATATCGCTCTAGGTTAATGTGATTTCAGAATTCCAACCTCTACTACCCTCCTTAATCAAGCTCCCAAGTTCTAGTTATAATCTAACTCCAGTCTCAAATGTTCATGCTTATGTCTTCATTATGGGGGTGGGGGGGGGTAATTACCTTAGGACTTTCAAACCTTAGCTAGGCATTTGGTGAGTGACAAGAGTGTTGTGCCATGTGTGCTCCTTCTCATGAATCACAAGGAATATTTATATTTTTATGAGAGACACTTTTCTTCATCCTAATTTCTCAATTTTGCACTTTGGGAGAGATATTTTTTATCATCCCTATTTTTCTTTTTTTTTCTTTTTTTTTTGAAATTCAACTTAGGGGAAGATCTTTTTCTTCATCCCTGAATTAGTTCTTTATGGTCATTAAGTCTTATAAGAGCCTAGCACACTCAATTGTTCACTCACACCTTACCATTTGTTGGTTTTAATTCCCTAAGTTTCCCAACCCCCACACTTAAACCTAACCACATATTCATTTCAATTTGTTAAAAACTGAATCTCACTAGAGCTCTTTACTTTATTAGGAGGTACAGGATTGTAATGTTGATTTATCACCTTGAGTTTAAGCATACTAGTGTCCTTAATATTATACATTTGAATTTATTATTGAATTCATGAATTAATAGTGTTTAGAAAATTTAACTTGTTAAAATAATCATAATAATGATGATGGTGCCAAAGATCCAAATTTTAATTATTTAAAAATAGGACAAAGATGATAGAATAACAGAAAACAAAAAATAAAAACTAAAAGACTAAAATAGAAAAAAAAACAAAAAAAAAAATAAAAAACAAAAAAAATAGAAAAAACAAAAACAACCTATCAATCATTCTGACCTTGGTCTTCTCCTTCCTCTTCATCAATTTCCCAATATGTGTAGTCCGCTGCCAGTTATTGTCTGGGATGGGGTCACCGACAGGGGGCTGACAGACAACGATTACATGTCTGTGCTTACACGCAAGTGTACGTGGTCTGAAGTAATACTTGGAAGGTAAGTTCCAAGATTTATCATCCTCGGGGAATGATGTGTTTAGATACTAAGGCATATCTATGTTTAATAATGTTTAAACTATATGATTTCAGTTTTTAAATTGGCTCCATTAACATGCAAAATTCTAAGTTAAGAAACTATTTGATTTAGAGTGGAGAGTTGAGGTTCCTCCATGTGAATTGAAAGGGACTCATGTTGAAACACTTCTCAAGTAACTTTTCGTTCTTTCGTTATCATGCCAATTAATCAAGTGATCATTATATTCCTTAGATTGGTTTTCCAATTCCTACAAGTTTAAATATTGTGCATGAGAAGAACACACTAGGGTTCTATCTCAGCACAAAGATTCTCATGAGACTAAAATTAGGGCATCTTAGTTTTCCTACGTCTAGGTTATCAAGACATTCATTTTTTAATTAGGCAATCTCATGAGCATTGATTCCACTAATGAGCATCACACACGTCACACGCAGTTCAGATAAGGAAGTGACTTCAATGGGCTTCATGGACTATGTTGCATCATATTGAGATTTGTTATTACTCAATATTGGGGTCATCACAGTTGGAGTACGGGTTGTTCATGGCATTGTTGTTCCTCAAGTAGTTAACTTGCTTGGTGGTTGATTGTGCAAAAGGATTATTTAGATTGCAGTTTTCACTAGTGTGCTTACCCCCGCACAACTCACAGTAGGTTTCTTGAACAAAATTAACATTCATATTTTCAATTCTTTGATTTAAAGAGAGGATTTTATTTTGTGGAGCTGTTATTTAGTTTATTTCTATTATATGAATTGCTTTCTCTTTTCCTTGATTAAGCATTCAGAAGGCTATTAATAAGCATTATTAGCCATTTCTTCCAAGATGCCATAAGCCTCCTCTTGGGTTTTGCTACTAATAGAGCCTTCGGTGGTTGCATCAATGAGTGTTCTTGTTGGAGCGTTCGAACTATTATAGAAGGTTTGAACTTGCATCCACAAAGGGGAACCCATGATGCGGGCATCGTCTTAAGCATTCTTTAAAGCGATCCCAACCATCATACAAAGACTCACCCTCCATCTGGTTAAAGTTGGTTATCTCAATTCTCAACCGAGCAGTTTTTGCCGGAGGGAAATATTTGGCTAGGAACTTCCTAGCCAAATCGTCCCAAGTACGGATTGAGTCGCTCGGGAGAGAGCTGAGCCAACTATTGGCTATATCTCTAAGGGAAAATGGGAAAAGCCAGAGTTTAATGGCGTCTTCAAAAACACCATTAAATCTGAAGGTATTACAAATCTCAAGAAAGTTTGAAATGTATAAGTTAGGGTCCTCCGTGGCTAATCCACTAAATTAGTTATTTTGAACCATGCTAAGTATTGAGGGTTTGATCTCAAAGTTATTGGTTATATATTTGGTCTAACAATTGTATGAGGGATGCCCCTAATCATTGGTAACACATAATCTCTTAGTGCTCTACCACGTGTTTCTCCTAACGGCTCTCTAGGGTTTACTTCAAAATTATCCATAACAACTTTTTGTTGACTTAAAATGACTTATTCTCTTCTAGCTTGCAAATAAGTTCTTTTGATTTCAGGGTCAAAAAGATATTCAGTACCATTTTTTCTACTCATACAAATAAGAAATTATGCTATCAAGAACAATTTTAGCAATGTTCAACAGTTCAGCAAATTAAAGAGAAGTAAAATAACCAGTCTAAGCTACAATTAGTGCAGAAATAAATACAAGAAGAAATAAAACTATATGCAAAGAGAGATTTGTTTAAATCACTATTTACTAATAGATTGTCCTTAATACAAAACAATTTACCATTCCCCGGCAACAGTGCCAAAAACTTGACAGACGGTGATTATACGTCTGCGCTTACACGCAAGTGTACGTGGTCTGAAGTAATAATTGGAAGATAAGTTCCAAGATTTCTCATCCTCAGGGAACTGTGTATTTTGATACTAAGGTATATCTATGTTTAATAATATTTAAACTATATGATTTCAGTTTTTAAATTGGTTCTGCTAATAAGCAAAATTTTGAGTTAAGAAACTATTTGATTTAAAGAGGAGAGTTGGGGTTCCTCCATGTGAATTGAAAGGGACTCATGTTGAAATACTTCTCAAGCAACTTTTCATTCTTTCATTATCATGCTAATTAATCAAATGAGCATTATATTTCTTAGATTGTTCTTCCAATTCATACAAGTTCAAATCTTGTGCATGAGATGAACACACTAGGATTTTATCTCAGCACAAAGATTCTCATGAGACCGCAATTAGAGCATCTTAGTTTTCCTACATCTAGGTTGTCAAGACATTCATTTTTTAATTAGGCAATCTCATGAGCATTGATTCCACTAATAAGTATCACACGCGTCATGCGCAGATTAGATAAGGAAGTGACTTCAACATACTTCATGGACTATGTCACATCATCCATGAGCTCTCGATGAATCCTCTTCCTTCTTTCATGTATGCTGAGCAATAGAGCTCAGTTAGTGGGTCTTAGCTCACATGTGTCGACCTCTTGATTGAGCTTAGAGCATAGTGCAGTTAGGCTTAAGAACTTCTCACATAGCTCTAAGCACTGATGCACACATGTTCAGCTCTAAACTAAGCTGTGAGCTACGGAGCACAAGACATTATTTAAAGGTTTATTTTATTATACTTATATATTCTTAATAGATTTTCCATTCAGTTCACACTTTGATTCACAAATAAATTTATAGAGTCATTTGAAAACAAATTTTTATTCACTACTTTAGGAAGTTCTCCAATATTCATTTTGTCCCTTACATTTTACATGAATTCAGCCAAACCCTCCCCAAGGAGGATGTGGCGGCCGCCCCTTCTAATCACAAGGCTTAAGGAGTGGTCGTCACTAAGCACATCTCATACTTAACATTAGGTTGAAATTTAAGACTCCAATCCAATCTTAATAAAAAGAAGTGCTTTTCTAAATAAAGTAAAGGTTAACAATCACTTAATGAGTATCAGAGTGCAGAAGAAAAATATCAATTGAAGTAAACATCCATACTATATAATAAAGACATCCAGCTCAGAATATATACGATACAGGAAAGTAAAGTATAAATAGTTCTGTATTATTACAAACATTTAAAGTTTAAAGAAAATTGAAATGAAAAGAGTCACTCATCCTCACAAAGTAAAAGTAAAGTAAGCTAGTAAGTAGACTAAGGTCCCTCAGTAGTCTGGACCTCCTCCTGGATCTGCTCCTCAGTAGGCTCAATCTCCTCAAAAAGCTCAGAATCTACCATTATCGGTTTCATAATGGTAGGGCCCCAACCAACAAAAGAAAAATCTTGTTAGACAAAATATTTAAGTACATTTTAAGGTAATGAATTTTAATGTATTTTAATGACATCACAACTGAAATTAAGCAAAACATAGCGGTAAAGCACAAAGAAAGGTAAGAACAAGTCATGAGGTGGAAACATACCTCAACTCAGGCTGCAATACAAAGTAAGTAAGGTACAAAGGTAAATCTACTAAGTATAAAGAAAAGTCATAAAGAATATGATCAAATTAACATGCCAGTTATAGTATAAGTAAAAGTACTGTACTGAAAGTATAAGACTAGCATCCTAACATGCTTTCAAGTAAATAAAATGGCTGACATACAGAAAGTTCTGAAATGTAAAGGAACTGCAGAAAATAAAAAAATATGAAAGAAAGAAAAGTGTACTGAAACAGTAAGGTAAAGTAAGTCTGAAGTGTAAAGAAAGTATGTAAAGTAACTGTAAAAGAGTTTGAAAAGTAAATGTAAGTAATGTAGTTTAAAGTCTTGCACATGTGAGATACTCTTACTTAGTCTGCCAAAAAGTAAAGTCCATCTGGTAATCTAGGAGAAACATCCCAGATTAAAGTAAAGTTCATTAAGAGAGGCATCTAGGAGAAACATCCCAGATCCTAAAGTAAAATCCACAAAGTATCTAAAGGGCATATAGGAGAAACATCCCAATGCCAAAGTAAGGTACCATAGGGGAAATTCCCTAGGCAAAAGCAGTCCTAAAGTAAAGTCATACTCAGTGGCAAGCTAAGTAAGACATAAACCACAAGTATAATGTTGATTATTAATGATTATTTTAAAATTATGCATATGATATGTGAATGAAACTCAAAGTATGTTATAAAATATGTATCAAGTATTTAAGTATGTCCAAAGGTGTAAAAAGGCTTAAATAACACAGAAAGAATAGCATATTTCAAATCAAGGAAATAAATAGCACTATACAAATTTTATGATATCACCTATTTTTTAATTTAAACGTTCTAACTACTCTAAGTTACATAAGATTCAGAATCCACAATTCCTACACTGTCGGTAACTTAGAATCACGAACCTATAAATTAAACATAATTAGGATTGGCCACATCCTAATTATAAATAAATCCAAGTCGCCTACAATATTGAATAAGCAAATTAATCATCCTAAGTTATTATTTTATAAATCCCAAATAAACCTTGATTGTCCAAATCAAGATTTAAAAGATTAAGAATCAAACTTAAAGAATGAAGTTGAATTCTTAATCATAAGGCTATCCTAAAGGACTAGGGCTTAATCCTATATTACTGATTAAATGTTAAGGCAAATCCTATTGAATTAAGTCAAATTCAATAAGATAGATTTCTAATCCTAATTCTAATGTTAAAAGATCAATAATCAATTAATAACCTATGAAAAATCTAATAAACTAGTAAAATCAAGGTTTCACCTTAATGAGTAACCCATTTTTCTAACCTAAGCTCTAATCCTAATCTAAGGAATTAAGGCTCTTAGATACTAAGAGTATCACTCAGATACATATCCTAACTAAAGTTATAAGACCTAAAGGATGATCTAAGAAGTTCAAAGGAAATGAAATTTCTTTCATAATTTACTTAGGTTTTATTTAAGACTTAACTTAGGGTTTTCTTCAATTTTCTAATTTAAGACTTAGAATTATCTAATTCAAGGTCTAAATCACTTTAATTACTATTTGTTATGATTTAATGATAAAATTAGGACTTAGAAATATTAAACCCTAAATTTGGGCAAAATGACCATTTTGCCCTTACTTAAAGGTCTAAATTTTATCTTTGTGAATTAGGGCTTAATTCTAAATTTTAATAATGCGAAATGATTACTTACTATCTAATATGAGTTTAGACAGTAAGTTCATTAATTTTGGTTAAGTATTAAGTCTTAGAAGGTCAAATTAAAGAATTTGACTTATAAGGGTATTTTGGTAATTTTACCCTAATAATATATAATTTTTCTGTTAGTTTATTAAAGGTTAAGTCCTAGGCTTTCCATAGAACTTAAAATCATTGAATTCTGATGTGTATTGGCTAAGTTATAGTCAATACAAGTTTTAGGGTTAAAGTGTAATTAAGGGTCAAAACCCTAACTTTGTCATTTGGTGTCCAAATTGAATAATTTTAGTGGCTGTATGTCACAATTGACCCACTAATTCTAATGACTAGTGGTAGGTTCATTTTGGACTCAATTTGGCTAAGTTATGGCTTAATTAGGGTTTAGGGTGATTATTGAGTGATTAGTGAAATTAATCACCCAATCACTAATCCAACACTACAGTTAGGTTTTAATAGGTTCTAAGAGTTTTCTGAAACTTAGATTGTCCAGTTTGGATTATTAAATTTGCTAATATTCACTAATCAAGTTTTAGGGTAATTAGAGGTGATTATCAAATCTAACCGTTAAATCTTAAATATTTTTGTAGATCTCTGTAGATTAGGTTTTGCTAATTTAAATTGGTGTTTGGATCACCTAATTTGGAGCTAAGATGATCAACTTATGGTCATTTGAAGTTTTAGGTCAAATTAGGCTAATGAGGGTTAGGTCCTAAATGTCATTAGTCAAATGCGAATCCAAATAGAAAAGTTAATACTTTCAGATTAATCCTTAGGGTTTTGTGAGTATCTTAAGACCCATATTGGGTATGTTTGGATTAGTATGTGCAAAGTTATGATTAAATGAAAATTTGAGCCATTCGTGTTACAACAGTTGAACCATAAATGTCACTAGGTGAATTAATGGTCCTACATCAAAATAATTGGTATCATTAAATTCCTTATATTTTTCTGATTAATTTAGTATATTTATTCATATCATTTGGACTTATATTTATTAAGTTATGCATATTTAAAGTTAGGGTATTAATTAAATT
Source organism: Gastrodia elata (assembly GCA_016760335.1). Lineage (NCBI taxonomy): Eukaryota > Viridiplantae > Streptophyta > Magnoliopsida > Asparagales > Orchidaceae > Gastrodia > Gastrodia elata. The sequence goes on along the minus strand of CM028685.1, from coordinate 7,386,046 downwards.
AAATGTAATTATTTATTTATTCAACAATGTCATTTAAGATTAATCCACTGTTAATTATATTTATCTAAATTAACTAATTATATTTATTAATTACTTATTTATTTTTTTCTATTTTTTTATATATGTATGTATATATACATATATATATTCATAAGTCTTTAATTAATTTAATAACTACATATGTATATATTACATAAACATAATAACTAAATGCATATTAATAATATAAATTTTATTTAAAATTGCTTTGCAGGCGGTACACGTGGAGGCTACCCGCCCTGCCACTGAATCGGGTCGAGAAGGACCCGAAAGGAGATCAGCTTCTCCTTCTTCCCCAAAGGTGCGAATAATAAGAATTAGGGCATCAAGAAATGTAACCTTTTTGCCGGCGCTGAATGCCGGCTCGCACGTCCACGAGTAGGTGTGGACAAGGGCTTTCTAACCTTAGTTGAACCTCACCTTGAGGTAGCCTGAACAGCCAATAAACGACTGCCCTAGATGAGGGTATACGAAAGTTTTATTTAAAGAAATTGGTTCGATTTTACCTTGTTTGCGAATTTGACGATCCATAGATAGTCAATTAGGCTCATAGATAATCACATATCATATTAGAATCAATCGAAATAGCAATTGAAGATAAGAGCAAGAGAAATGGAGGTACCTAATATCAACGATTGGTGATAGTTGGAAGGAGACGAATAGCTCGAGACTTCTCTGATTCGATCGATCCAAAGAAGAGAATGGATTATCAAATCAAAGGTATACTGACTTAAATTCGAGTATAGGAAGACTTTAGAAGCAGCGAGAGGCAGGTGGCGAGCTCAGCTTGTTGCGCGCACGAGCGATCGCCACACGCACTATCGTGGCGTCAATCGGGGAAGAAGGCTTCCTCACCGTTCGATCAAATCTAGATCGAACGGTCCTAACTGCTGGATGGACATCCAAATGGAGTTAAAGGGAAGTGACGGCGCGATTTTTTAAGAAATTAACTGTCATTAAGGAATATATTACTTAATTAATATATTAATTATCACATAGTTTTCTAATTAAAATTGGTCTACTAAATGACTCCAGAAAAATCCCGATAAATCACCCCTGGCTAATTAAGGGGTGAGGAACGCAATGGCGTGATCGGATTTTTGTTTCGATGAGTATTTATTATTTGAATTTTCAGGTATTTAATTAATATTAAAATATTTGATGAAAATTTAACGATTTCCAAATGCATCCAAAACTTCACCCCTAGCTAATTTGGGGATGGTGAATGCAATGGCAAAGTCAGATTTTCAATCTGAGGTCTAGATAAAAAGTCAATTCTAGGGTTTTGGGATTTTCAAGAATTTCAGATTTTGACCCAGTTGACTCTTAGTTTGACCTAGGTTTTAGAGATAAGTTCTAAATGACTTCTTTAGTGTACTAGAATCCTAATTAAGACTTAGATTAGTCTTAATTGACCTAAGTAATAACTTGGGTTATTACAGACTCCCCCACTTAAGAACGATGTCGTCCTCGACATCACTCAAGTGGAAAGAATAATATGAAATGACATTTTGAAATGTAATGAATATAAGGAAGTTTGATTATAAAATTTTCAATGAGTATATATATTAATCCAATTGGAATGAAAGAATCATCAAACAATGATTTGATCTTTATTCAAGATTTTGGCAAGTCCTAGATTTGGTTGAAATCTTACTTGGAGACAAAAAGGTGAATATTATGAATGTATTAAGTTACTCTCATTTGAAATATAGGGTATTTATAGATATAAGATCCTATGAAAATCAAACTATAGTTAAAGCACATCACTACTAATACAGTAATGCATGCCTTAGTAGAATAAGTTACTTCTAGAAATGAAAATTTGATTGGTGATTACACACCATAATTGACATGAGTTTAAGAATATATCTTTGTTCAAATGAGAAAGCTTTAAAGGTATTTGAAGGTTTAAATATTCCACCTTTAGGATTTAATCCTCATAATCTTGTTTTGTTACTAATGATGGAAAGATTATATTCCAAATGTTTTATGTTTTAAGGAACCAATTGACTAAGTGATAAGTATCCCTTAATAAAAATAGCAAGTTAGGGTTCATTTAAGCAAGGATATATCTATAAGAATCTATAATTACTTCCTAAGTCATAACGTATGACTTAGCAACACAAGATGATTATAATTAGCAGGTGATGTCACTTTCTGAACATAAGATGAAGTTAGGAGTCAAGATCTTAAAAGTGCTATACTTAAATTATATTCACGACCTAAAAGGCTTAAGCAACTGGTTAAGCCATTATAGGACTCAATCAAGATTTAAAGATAATGAATGATTTTAATTTAAACGACTTAGGATTCAAAGATTTGTCATCAAAGAGCTATTATTCTTTGACTACCAACATTTCTTAAGACTTCAAAAGTTAATTGAAGGGTCATTATTAGACTTAGTCTAATAAGGAAGTCAAAGGTTTGTTTTAATCCCTCATTGGTTAAGGAATAAGGTGAGAATGAACTAATTATATGAATATGCTTATCTTAGGTTTAAGCTAGTGAAAAGACATTCATCTTTTACTCAGGGTTTTAATATGACATGAAGGTTTAATACTCATATTAGGATACTCAATTCTGAAGGTCGAGAGATAAATTAAAACATTAAGTTCCACATGAAGACTTAATATCAAATGGTTTAAAGACTACAAAAAGGCCATTAACATAAGTTATAAAGTCTACTATGAATATGGCAAGGAATTTACTTATTTATATGAATAAGTACCAGGAATATTAATTAGAAATTTAAGGCTACAGCTATAAGTCATATCTTACAACTTACACCAAGATTTCTGGATCCATACTGTTAATATTTGAGCCACATGATGTGGCTTAGATCACTTGAAATATAATGGTTATATTTAATTTATCTTGAATGAGAATTCATTTCAAGAGAAGAATCAATAAATGCTTAAGGCATATCACGACTTAGGCACATAGTCAAAGATTGAACTCAAACTAATTGAGAAGTATAATTTTCTAATTAAAAAAAGGGATTTGGATTTTCTACATTTAGACTATTTACTTTAGTGACATTCATCACTTAATAAAGATTATAGTAAAGGAATAGATTTTCAATCCAATTAAGATAGACAAGGGAAAGTACAAGATCAATAATTTAAGTTAGCACAAGTGACTTAGCTAAAAAGGGTATCCAAAGGATAATTATAAATTTTAATCCAAAGATTAGAATTCAAAAATGCTTTGTAACTTATAGAAGGATTTAATTTTCAAAGAATAAAGGTTCTTTGACTATGGGTTTTACATTTAAATCTAAATAGAATCATCATCATTAGGCTAAGACTAAGGAAGAAGCAAAATTCACTATAGTTGAATTGATGAGTGAACACATATAAGTTAAAATAATCTGATCATTATGAAGTCTCACAATAAGGAATACAGGATGAGCTAATCATAAAAATTAATTCACTATAAGCTTATATTATTAACCAAGTAATCATCCTTGGTTAAGGAATGATATTCTAAATAAAGAGGAAGATAATCCAACTTGGATACTTAATTTCACGAGAATGAGAAGTCTATTGCATCCATTCATATAAGATGACTTGATATATTAGAATTATAAGGGTTAACAGGTTAAATTAGAATAATGGAATTGTATTTCATTTATGATAAAATACAATCATAGGTTACTACTAGGAGTCATAATTGTGACTTAGTTAACTAAGGCCTTACGGTTATAACTATCCATTTTACAGGATATGGATACACTCATCCTTAAAGGAACGAGATGCTTAGAATCTAAAGGTTAAGCTAGGCTAATATTTCAAGTCACAATTGTGACTTATTGATTCATAGATTCCAGGATCTGAGTCAATCCAACCTAAGGAATGAGAAGTTACTCACCTAATTGGGTAAGTCATTTCTTAGAAAAGAATTAATTCTATAAGATACAAAGGTATGAAATTGATTATATTAAGGAATCAGGTATTTATTTAATTACTAGATCAAGATTATTAATAGCATATTCAGTGTATTCCAAGTTAGGGACTTATCCTACTAAGATAGGGTAGAATTATTTAAACTATTTAAGTTAAGTTAAATTGACCTAACATCAAAGCTTGTAAATGGTTAGGGATCAAAGACTAAACTATAGGAACTAGTTTTATTTTAGTCTAAGGAGTGAAATTATTTATAAAACTTATGTTTGAATCACATGGTTCTAAATTTTAAAAGTTACTTCCTAATTATAGTTTAAGAATATTATCGTATTTTTGAGATTCTGTGAGTTATTCTGAGATTACTGAGCTTAATATTTAAAGCCAAACTTCAACTAAATCCATAAGAGAATTGATATCTTCAATTTATTATAAGAATAATTTGTGTTCTAAATTGGAATCCCTACAGTTGTGCAGAATTTATCAATGAACTAGTAATAAGATTTGGAGGAAGTAAGTAGAGTATGAAGTTACAGATATTTGTGAATGATAAATTTTGGTTTCAAATATATCAAAGATGTAGTCGGGATATCCAATTTTATCTAAGATAGATTTTATATGCTCAAAGTCACTTATTAGATCAAATAATAAGATCTAGTCTTTTGATGGTGAGATAGTATACTAAAGAGTTTGTCTTCCATAAAATTTTGAATTTTTATATTTTTAATCTATTGATATTAGAATTCCTAACATTTGTTTAAATTTCTAAGTATAAAGGCCAAGGTTTAACCATTTAGTTTTCTCTAATCCTAGAGATCTTATAATCATCTTTCTAAGTTATTAAGCTATATGACATTCTCCAATTTGGTCCTTAACTTCTATTAACTATGAAAGTACTTTTCTATTCCATGCCTTTCATTCTGAGTAGATGGTAATATGGATGTTACTGTAGTATTCATTTAGTGATTGTATGGCAGAAGAACTATCCATTAGGTAGATAGGAATACAAATTCCAATCTGACACCTTATGGAGTTCTCTGATACCAACTGTGGTGGCCGCCCCTTCTAATCACAAGGCTTAAGGAGTGGTCGACACTAAGCACATCTCATACTTAACATTAGGTTGGAATTTAAGACTCCAATCCAATCTTAATAAAAAGAGGTGCTTTTCTAAATAAAGTAAAGGTTAACAATCATTTAATGAGTATCAGAGTGCGGAAGAAAAATAGCAACTGAAGTAAACATCCATACTATATAATAAAGACATCCAGCTCAGAATATATACAATGCAGGAAAGTAAAGTACAAATAGTTCTGTATTATTACAAACATTTAAAGTTTAAAGAAAACTGAAATGAAAAGAGTCACTCATCCTCACAAAGTAAAAGTAAAGTAAGCTATTAAGTAGACTAAGGTCCCTCAGTAGTCTGGACCTCTTCTTGGATCTGCTCCTCAGTAGGCTCAATCTCCTCAAAAGCTCAGAATCTACCATTATCAGTTTCATAATGGTAGGGCCCCAACCAACAAAAGAAAAATCTTGTTAGACAAAATGTCTAAGTACATTTTAAGGTAATGAATTTTAATGTATTTTAATGACATCACAACTGAAATTAAGCAAAATATAGCGGTAAAGCACAAAGAAAGGCAAGAACAAGTCATGAGGTAGAAACATACCTCAACTCAGGCTGCAATACTAAGTAAGTAAGGTACAAAGGTAAATCTACTAAGTACAAAGAAAAGTCCTAAAGAATATGATCAAATTAACATGCCAGTTATAGTATAAGTAAAAGTACTGTACTGAAATGGAGGTACCTAATATCAGCGATTGGTGATAGTTGGAAGGAGACGAACAGCTCGAGACTTCTTTGATTCGATCGATCCAAAGAAGAGAATGGATTATCAAATCAAAGGTATACTGACTTAAATTCGAGTATAGGAAGACTTTAGAAGCGGTGAGAGGCAGGTGGTGAGCTCAGCTTGTTGTGCGCACGAGCGATTGCCACGCACACTATGCGTGGCGTCAATCGGGGAAGAAGGCTTCCTCACCGTTCGATCAAATCTGGATCGAACGGTCCTAACTGCTGGATGGACATCCAAATGGCGTTAAAGGGAAGTGATGGCGTGATTTTTTAAGAAATTAACTGTCATTAAGGAATATATTACTTAATTAATATATTAATTATCACATAGTTTTCTAATTAAAATTGGTCTACTAAATGACTCCAGAAAAATCCCGTTAAATCATTCCTGGCTAATTGAGGGGTGAGGAACGCAATGGCATGATCAGATTTTTGTTTTGATGAGTATTTATTTATTCGAATTTTCAGGTATTTAATTAATATTAAAATATTTGATGAAAATTTAATGACTTCCAAATGCATCCAAAACTTCACCCCTAGCTAATTTGGGGATGATGAATGCAATGGCAAAGTCACATTTTCAATCTGAGGTCTAGATAAAAAGTCAATTTCTAGGGTTTTGGGATTTTCAAAAATTTCAGATTTTGACCCAGTTGACTCTTAGTTTGACCTAGGTTTTAGAGATAAGTTCTAAATGACTTCTTTAGTGTACTAGAATCCTAATTAAGACTTAGATTAGTATTAATTGACCTAAGTAACAACCTGGGTTGTTACATAGGGTCTAGCCTTTCATTACAGATGAGATATAAAGAAAAGTAAACAAAGATGAGAACCCTTTCATGATCCACTAAAAAGAAATCAAAATAAAGATTAGGAATGTACTTGGAATAGCCCTTATTGGGGTTCTTTGGATATTGTTCTTTTTCTATTCTTTCCTTCTATCTGCCTAATGTAGCCTTCCCTTCCTCTTCTAGTAATGACCTCTTCAACCTCCCTTGGAGAGGTCTCCTTCTTCTTCTTCTTCTTATGCAGCTCCTAAAATTCGAGATTTTGGAATGAAAATGGGAACCTTTCTTTTGTCAAGAGAGGTTGCATTTATAGAGGAGTCTTCCTCATTTTAAATTCTACTATTCCCTCCACCAATTTGCTATAATGAGTGCATATTCCACTTGATTCCTGCACTCTTGCATGAAATAATTTCATCTTTTGCATTTTTTTAATTCTTGTAATCATTTCAAATCCCATCTTTTCTCTTAAAGAGTTTCTTTGGCAGAGGATATGTTAGCTGGGAGATAGGCTGCTGGCTGGGGGTCATGTCCCAGCTGTAATTAATGCCCTGAAAAGACAAAAAATTTGGCGCACTGTAGCGGGTTACATTTCGAAAACTTATCAGCGGTAGTGCGCTGCAATGCCCTGTGGCGCACCGTAGCGATTTTAGTTTCAATATTTTATCCATGATAGCGTGCTATAGAGATTGAAATTTCAAACTTTCATTTGCGATAGCGTGCTGCAGCGTGCTGTAGCGATTGAAATTGTGAACTTTCATTTGCGGTAACACGTTGTAGCGTGCTGTGGCACGCTGTAGCAGTTTGAGTTTTGAGCTTGACTTCGCTATAGCGTGCTATAGCAGAATAATTCTAGGCTCTAGAAATCCCCTTTTGTTTGTGCTGTCTACTTGCCAGTAACTGCATCCCGCTGTAGCGCGCTGTAGCAGTTTTCTCCCAGAATTTGCAGAATAGCTCCAGATTTTGCTTAGCTCTCATTTTTCCTGAAAATAAGCAGAATTTAATCAAAGTAGGTTGTTTCTTACAGTACCTGCATGTGGTAGAACAACCCACTCTCATCCATGTTGTAGATGTCACGCCATTCGTATGCGTCAAGAACTTGATGAATTCCCGGAAGGGCAGCTGCAACAGTAGTCATGTTGACTGAACCATTTTCCCCGAACCTGCGATGCTTCTTGATCCTGTGACGGACCTTGAAAGCTTCAAGCCAGCCATTTGAAAACTCAAACGGCGGGTGATCTGGGTACAGGCGGTCAATGATCTTCATTGCGCTCTCACGTATGAGGTCCCCGCTCAGGTTGACGTGTTCCTGGTTGGCAAGGAACCATACAGCTAAGGCAGCCTCCATGACAGGGAATTTCACCGTCTTCTGACGCTTGGAGCTGAGGTTGGAGGTGGTGGCATTGGCGAGCAGTTCTGCCGACCGTTTGAGTGTGCCCGACACCGTTGCTTGGCTGACCTTGAGCTGATGAGTGTCCTCCAGCCACTTGATCAGCTCTTTCTGTGTGGCACTAGGATGATCTTTCTTGTATCATACGAGGGCGAGGCGGGCCTCATCCATCATCGTGGTGTATTGCTGACCTTTCTTCGGCATGGAGAAAACTTTGCGCACGAGGATGTGACGGGGTGGTACTTGCAACGCGGTTCCTGAGGTGGACAGCGGGTTCCATTTGCTGAGGGCAAACAACGACGTGCTCCTTCGCTCCACTCCGATACACCCACATGCAAACAGGGGTTTTTTTCTGTGGAACTTCCCCTGGCACGCGGGTACGAGCAACCACGAACTAATGCCCTATCGGTACAAATGACAACGGTAAAAAAAGGAAAACATGTGTGTATGATACTGTATGTACTGTACTTGCATAAAGTGATAACCTGTATAAAGTGATATCATACCTCTGGTCCCAGCAATATCACTTTAGACAGGTTTTACTGTAGTAATAATGCAATTTAAACTTATTGAATAACTACTTAATTACTCATCCAAATATAGCAAACTTATATACCAAAATGGTCAAAAAAATGTGTATAATAATAATATATAATCTAATTTTCATTTTGAAAGCTAGTTTTTCTATTCACCTCCTAATTGTCATTAAGTGCAAATAAAACTTTGATTATCCATTTGAAGTCCAAATTAACCATACTTACTATCACTGAGCTCCTTATGCTATAGGGAACCTATAGCCATTTATTTCATTTCAATTGGACACCAAATGGTAAATATGAGTTTTTGACACTTCGTTATTAACATTTTAATTAACTAATTGGGGATTTTCATATTTGAGCTTCCTAAACCCTATGACAACAAGGAATAGCCTAAATGTAACTTAACTGAATATTAGACCATGTTTTCTATAGGGAAACACTTAAATTAGCCTAGCATTGATCTAGCATTTGAAATACCTATAATTGAGCTTCAACCTTAAGAATGAGAAAAGAATGTGAGAACATAAAATTTGATTTTACAAGTTTGTATTGTGATAGTTCTAACCCATATAAATAGATTGGTTAGTGTCCTAAGTTCAAATTCTCTTAGATCTAATCATAAAAGTCTTTACTGAGCTGATTAAACATAGTATAACCTCCTCCCTTCCCTAGATTTAGGAGTGATCTAACCTATTCTAGCATTATAGATGATAATTATTTAATATAGTGAAATTATTAGAAACAAAACCATATAGCTAACTTTAAAGTTCCAATTGGAAAGATTAGGACTTCGAAGGTAATGTTAGTAAGACCTACATCTTAGAAATCTTAGTGAATTGATAATAAGTAGTTAATATTTTGTGTAGCTATAGAGTCGGATAGGTCTTAACCCTAGTAATCATAATAGACTCAATGTATAGTAAATTCTTTAATAAACCTATAGCAAAAACCTTAGCACTAGCCTAGACCTAGTACCTTAGGAAGGAAGGTCTAGTAGCTTGTAGTCTTTAGATGTAGGATAGGGGTAGTGAATCTTTATTATTTTTCTTATTCAAAATTTTCTTTCTAAAACATTTTTTTTATATATAATATATATATATATATATATATATTAAATTGACTTAGAGATTGATAATGTCTAAGTCATTTGGGGGCTTGATTACCCCCACTCCTTAGGATAGATAATTAAGTTAGATAACAATGGATATCACATGGTTTACAATTAATCTTGAAATCCTTGAATGCTGCATCGCAATGAGATTACAAAGTTGAACATTCATTATGATATTATGCATAAATAAAACCTTAAAATATTATTCATAAGGGTTTCATGTGGTGCATATTTGAGCCAGGGTAGGCTATAGAGTAATCTGGAGACCACACATATCCTAGAGGGGGAGTATGTGTGTTATGAGAGATCCCTCTACCTTTGGTTGAGCAGGCATGCTTAAATCCTCATTTGTTCTATAATTTGCTTGTCGAACATAACATTAAAAAGACAAATAACTTAAACATGCATTTCTCATAATATTATTGATTGTGAACAACTTATCATAGTATTATGACTATGTTTACTCAGTCCTTGAGACTTTACTTTACTGTAATTCTTCTTGTTTATATCTTTCATTCTACAATTTTAACTTTTAGTTTATTTGCAATGTTTGTTTACTCAGTATTTACTCTTATTTATCCTTACACTACTTTATTTTACTATTACTTAACATATTTTCCTATTAGACATATACATAATTTCCTTCTTATTACATATGCATGCTAGTATTTTAGATGTCAGTTATTTTTTCTTTCTTACATATCTTGTGCATATAAGAGAATCCCTCTATGAGTACTTTCACTTCTTTTTACTTACTTATTCTATATTTACATATTTTGTACCTATACCTTACATTGCTTAGTGCATCATTTTACTTAAAATTATAAATGGCTAATGTGATATTTGCTTAACTCAAATAATTAAAACTTAGTGAAACCATAAAATGTACTTAGAATTTTATGTCTAATCACTTATATTTTTGTTGCTGGTTATGCCCTACCATATTAAAATTCAAATATGGTAGATTAGGAGATTATTGAGGAGCTTGAAGTTGGAGTAGATCCAAACATTCAAGATCACACATGAAGACTTGATTTTTTCCTACTTATTATGAGGATGAGAGAGTTCTATGACATTTAAAAACTATTTATAATAACTATAATTCTAGATACTTTTGATTTTCTTTTCTATGATGAATGAATTTTCCTTTTCTTACTCTAACTAGTTTGGAGGATATATGTAGATATATATTCATTGCTCTTTTATTTGCTTAATATTCTTATCTCAAAATGATTCTTGGCCACATAGTGCTTAATAGTGAGTTAGTTTCCTACTGATTCAAAATTAAGTATTATGGTAACCCCAAGTGTTGGGTAAGTATTTACCAATATTTTACTGAGTAAGTTTGCTGTAATTTGGTAAATATAGTATTCTCAAAGTCATACTATATTAATAAATTAACATGTCATATTATACTGGTAAATACTATAGTATGACTTTTACTGAGTAAGTTAATTTCTAAGTGTTGGGTAAGTTTATTGTAATTTGGAAATCATTTACGATTGACGAACATTCCTGATTCTTTTGATAATGATAAAAATACCTATTTAATTTTGACCTCATAATCAAAATTGGAGTTCACCATTGGACTCATCACTCCAAAATTTGCTAGGCTGATACTTTGAGAATGTTTGGAAATCATCAAAAATTCACCAAATATTTTAATAATAATTTATTACTCAAAAAATTAGGATGTTTTAATTAATCTCCGATTAAAAATCTGATTACAACTTTGAGTTCCTCACCCTTAATTCGGGTGAATTTTTTGGATTTTTCGAAGTATGTTTGGTTTTTTTTCAAAGTAATTAAATAAGTTAAATTGAAAATTTAATTATTATATTTAAAATAAATAAAATATATATTAAATATTTTTAATCATAGCGATTATTTCAGATCCACGGGGATCTGGTGTGGGCGCTTGTACGCCCATTTGTGGGCCGTCGCATGTTAAGAAAGGTAAATCAGACAATTGCGGGTCAATCAACCCAGTATAACCATGGCGATCTTGATCTAAATTTGACCGCTATGACCTAGGCACTGTACGTCCCCTTTACACTCGATCATGCTAGCATGTGTGCAAGTGAAATGTGGCCGTACCCTCCCAGCCAAGCCTCCTTCTACCTCCCTTAGCACTTATAACTCATATAAACCTTCATTTCTTCCTCTCCCTCCTGCTGTTAGCTCATCTAGGCCAATTAGAAAGCTGCAGTCAACTACCTGCAAAACCTTAATCTTAAACCTAGCTACCGAACAGATATCTAGGTACACCAATCCTTACTTACATATTACCACAATTTTCTTCCTGATGTATTGATTTTTCTTCTTGCTCTCTACCAAGAGCTTGTGGAGGGTTGATCGAGCTCTCCTCAGCTCTATTCGACCCTAGCTCATCCAAACCTAAGCTCTATTAAATTTCTTTTTGAAACCCTAGCCGACTAATAGGGAGCTTGTTGTATTGTGGAGACCATTTAGTCCATCATGAAGATGCTAATGTGCTCTGGTAGAGCTTCCAAGAGGTTCCAAGGTGATTCGAAACAAAGTGTTAAGTCCAGGAATAGCATAAGCACTACACGTGCCATAGCACACTGCACGTGCCATGGCACACTGCAACATGCCTTGGCGCTCCCTCACCCAAGATGAAGGCACTATCATGCGCCACAGAGGTTAGCAGATAGAGAAACCGGCACTACCACGTGCCGTAGCAGAAATTGCCACTGCGGCGTGCCCCAACGGTAGTCATCCCTAAAGGGGGGCACTACTGTGTACCCCACCAGCAAGCTAATAGAGACCAAGGCACTACAATGTGCCCTGGCACTTAGCTATTCAAAGCCCAGGCGCTACCGTGCACCGTAGCACCTGGCAGAATTCTGCTCTAATTCAGGTTTTACCCAAAGTAATTTGGAGGGCATTTTGAACCTTTCAAGGTCCAAAGAGCTAGGTACTTAAGGGAACATGTTGAGAAGTTTTCTAATTAAGCTAAGAGAGTTGGAATTTTAGTTGGAGGCTTTGGCTGCTGTGAGGAGGAGATCCAGAGGTGAAGCCCTAAGGAAGTTGTTATGCAAGAGAGTTCTTGCATATTGGAGAAGATACTTAGAGTGGTGGATGCTTCCTCTCCTCTTCATATTCGAGTTAGAGCTTGTATGTTTCCTATTAAAGGAGAAGCTCTTTATAACTCTGTACTCTTCAAGATTCTTAGTGGATAATTTATGAGGTGTGGCTTCGTGGTTTTTCCCATTATTGGGTTTTCCACGTAATTTTTTATGTTTGAATGTTTGTGTGTTAGAGTTTTGCTTTGGATGCATGTGCTGTGATTTCTTATCTGAGGTTCTGTGATTTTAGAGTTTCTTGGTAACCGTCAACACGACCCCAGTTCTCAATCGAGTGCGCTAACCAAACTGCTTCTGCTGCAAAGTGTTCTCGGTGCTGGAAGTTAATTTACAACAACTAGGGCACCACATCCTTTGGTGCGGGAGACATCGATTGGTGTTGGAGTTGGCCCCAGCATGTCGGCCGTGGCGTGGTTTATGTGTTGACATGCAAGCTATGGTGTGGCAATCACTGGTTCACCTGGTACAGGGTGCCCTAATTTGGCCTCTATGTTCCCAATAGGAACAAAGAGGTAGGTTGGGTCAGGGCGAACCTGAATCTCTGCAATGGGGCAAGGCCTTCCTATGCAGAGGTGACACTGGCTAAGCATGTGGGCTAACCTGCGTACGGCCCATCTTCGTCATGCGTGTCTTTGACGTTAACTGACCCGAGGGCAGTGCCTCACCGTCAGCGCAGGTCGGCTCCTTCAGTTTATGCGCCTGCCTCGATTTCAATGTCAGGTGGTGGAATGCAGTGATATGATTAATTAATGATTAGTAGTTAATTAATTAATGTTAAATTATGTAAATTTTCATTTATCCATATCTTGTAAAATATTTAGTCAGCTCATTTGAAATTATATGTAATTTTATTTAGAAAAATGAGACAAACACATTGGTATAATTCAATTTAGGATTTGTACCCTCATTTTCTTAATAACTTCTTAATCATAATTAGGAGTCCTAAACATCTTAATTTTCCAATGTTATCTGATTTTGACCTACTTAGTATATTTTTTCTCCTCATGCTGTGAGGATTTCATATTTGCTGTTATATCTAGGTTTAGACTTCATTTGTATAACTTGGGTTTTTCAGTCCCTTATTCCTTCATAAATGTGATTTTATTTATGTAATAACTTGTATGTTTTGGCATTTCATTCCTTGGATAGCAAGCTTTTTCAATCTATTCAACAGTCATGTTACTTTATTATGCGAGCATTGGATTAGATTAGAGCAATTAAGTGTCTTGCTTAGATTATTAAACTTGTGATTCAAGCCTCAACATTAGGAGAGATAATGTAGGAGTGTATCCCTAGCCTTAATTTATTTGCCATCCTAAATGGTAGCTAATCTTTCTAATAGAAGTATTTAACCTCTACCATACTTCTCCTTGTAGGATGTGAACATATTTGGATAAATCGCTAACACTTAGAAGTAAACCTAGTGATCCTTTCCCTTAATTTCTAACCTCTATTTTAAGCTCTCTAATCCTTGATTTAGCTTTCCTTAACTCTTTAGTGTGATTTAGATTTCCTCCAAGTTTTAGTAACCTACAACTTTAAGTTTATTTACAACTTGTAGCTTGTAAGATTTCGCTCTCCCATACACTTAGAACCCTCCTAAAAATATTTTTAATTAGTCTAGTGGTTGATTAAACTAGAATACTTCAATTATAAGTTGCAATAGATAAACTATAGTAGTGAACTTGCAACTTTCACCTTTTCAAGTGTAATAGATCCTTAACCCTTGCCCTTCCCCATTAGCTCCTTAAGCCTTTAATCTAATAGCAATTAATAATTTTTTGGCTTAAGATTAGTGTAGGATTTGCTTCATGTTGCATTATTATACATATAAAATAGTTTATCACTTACATAAACCTAAATTTACTATTTTCCAAACTGATATCACTTATAGTATTACTCTCAGTTGACTTAAAGATTTATATCTCTAAGAAATTTTGGAGCTTAATTAGCTCCAATCATTAAGTTAGATAATCTAAATTTTAGATAATATTGGATATCACATAATTTACAATTACTTAAACTCATCGAAATGTTGCTTACTTTAAGACTACAACCTTGAACATTCATAAAAATATTGTGCATGAATAAAATAATCATAATTAAAGCTGGGGTTTCATATGTCGCTGCCAGGACAGGCTTACGGAGTAATAAAGAAACCTCACATATTCTAGAGGGGGAATGTGACTGTTTATTTTTTTAGAGACCCCGCTTCTTTACTTAGTTAGGAAGACATGCTTAACTCCTCACTTGTTCTATAACTTTGCCCGCATAACAAAAAACTTAAAATAACTTAAGTAATTATATATTAAGTTATTATAATCTTTTTGATTGTGAGAGCTTGTCATAGCCCTTGAGCTATGCTTACTTATCATAGTCTTTGACTATGTCTACTTAGCCCATTAGTTTAAGCATTACCTTCATTTACTATATTATTCAGTTTTTACTTATTGTACTGTAGTTTAATTTACTTACAGTCTTTACTTTATGCAGTGTATGTTGTTTCACATTCATTTCATGGTTCACTACTTAGTTTACGTTACTTAGCATAATATTTGTTGAACACATTCATGTATTAATTATATGCTTTCATATGCATATTAGTAGTTTCTAGTCTTATTAGGATACCTATTTTTCCCTTACTTGTTGTTGCAGGCTAGAGAAAACCTACTTTTGAGTCATACTCTTACTTGTTTACTATATTTTATATAGTTCTTTTATCCATACTTTGATGCTTAGTACTCCACTTTTAATCCTTAATTGTAAAATTGCATATGTGGTATCCAACTAAAACTTAATTAAATCTTAGCTTGATCTTAAAATATACTTAGACTTTTTAGTTTAATCACTTGCTTTTATTTTATTTTTTGATGTGCCCTATCGTATTTAAAAGCCAGAATACGATAAATTAGGTGTACCTTCTGGATAGTGGAGCTGGACCCAGTACTGAACAGTAGCAAACTTGAAGATTTTTGCTTTTGCACTCTCTTTCATTGCATTAGTGAGAATAAGAGAATTTACTTTCATTACATTTAAATTTAGTTCATAATAACTTAATTTCTGTGATTTTTTTACTTTACTTCTGTGACGGATTTACTTTTATTTTATATGCTTAGTTTGGATAGTGGATTGAATGCATTTACTTATTATATTATTCTCTGCTTGTATATTTTTACTGCTTAACTTACTCCCTCACAAAGATTCTTGGCCACATAGTATTTAATATTGGATTAGTTTCCTTCTAATCTAGTGTTAAGTGCTATGGTAACACTCTAGTATTGTATTAGATTTCAAATTTGATATTAGGGGTGTTATACCCTACTCTAGTTTGGGAGAATGAATCCTTAATTAGGGTTAGCTTTTGGATTAGAGTCTAATTGCACCATTAGTAAGCCTAGTTGAGTGTTCAAGGGTACCCTTGCACTCCTTGGACATCCACATATCCTTTTGATTTTTTATTCTTAATCTTAGAATACTATGAGTGTTAAGCCACATTGTGTGACTTGAAGTAGTAACCCTTTTCATTGCTTCATGGGGAAGTATCCAAATTGGATATTTACCTTAATGCTTAGCTTGACCTTTAGTAAGAGATGAATATCTCTTAAGTGGTAGAAGCCTTAGAGTAGATGTAATAACCTATGGTTATTACTTGAATCTTATTCATCAAATTAGCTTAAGGACCTCACCATTAGTCTTTAAATATTTTAAAGATTAGTCCTTGAAGTTTTAGTATAAATCAAAAGTTGTTTGAGTGAGATTAATATTTTGATCAATTTTATTAATTGGAAAATTGAGAAAATTATTTTGACCTTAAATTAAAAATTTGACTTCATTTTTGAGTTCCTCACATAAAATTAGCTAAGGATAAAATTTTAGGAATTTTTGGAGTCCATTTGGTCTAAAAGTAGAGCTTAATGTGATTATATTAATTTATAGTAATTAATAATATTTATTTAAATTATTTATCATTTTAACAATATTAATCATTTATAGTGGGAATTCACTTCTCAGTCTCGAACACTGAGCAACGAGTCCCACATCTTCCAGTCCGTCCATTCAATCCGCAAGGTCGGATCAAACACCGGCTATTAGCCAGCCGCTAGAGTCAAATCTCAACCATCAGATCCAAACCGGTATTTGACAACAGTGATAAGATTGCATGATTGTGACTATGATAGATTGAATCAAGGCCACTCTATGGAGTGGATTGCTAACATTCAATCTAGAGATCTGTCCTTATGCTCGATAGCTCAAAACAGCATGGCACCTGGGACGAGTTATTAAAGCCACCACTCCACCTGCTCAAGGCTGAGCTAAACCATACCATAGAATATGTTTGGTGAAATGCGTGCGGCTGCTGGTATTATCAAAGCTCAAGGCCATTCAAAATGCACAGATTGACTCATCGAACTCAAGGAATGATAGACGTAATGTACTACCTTTCCATAGATATTATTACATCAATAGAATGTTATCATTGTTTGAAACCTATAGCATCACCCCTACTATCGATGGCTGCGGTCAATTAGGCTCAAGTGAGCATGTACAGTTTGGTACAGTTCTCGAGCCGATCAACTCGACTGTGAATCATTGGCAGCAGCGCCAAAGCCTAGGGTTCATCTGGTTGGCTGTGATCTGGTGAACATCACTAGCCCAATTATGAGCTATGGGGTGGCCTATGGAGGGTGCACTCTCCCTCCCCAGTAAACCATAATCTTTAGTAGCTTCCAACCCACATTTGGAAGATAAGGTTGGTACTAGGATATAATGCTAGAGGCATTTGGAAGAGTTCTTTGAGTGTTTTGGTTTGAGATCAAACAGACAGGCTAGGAAGCACAGAGTTGAAGGTATTTGGATGCCCTAGCGGGAGAGTTTGCTTGGTCTTGGTATGGATAGTGAACAGTGCTGGGCGGGTCGGCCCCAACCCACGCGGCACTGCTCATGGGCCCGCACACACGAGCCATTCATGTGTGGGCTACGATCGGGAGGTGTGTGCCATGTAAGTCACACGTGTGTATCATGGAATCTGGATAAATAATATTTAATTTATTTCACTGCAATTTTATTTCACTTATAACTTTGAAACCAAAAATCCAAATATATTAATGTTATATCTTAAAATGCTCACAAAATTGTATAGAATATTATGGTGACATTTATTTGCAATTTAAATTATATTTTTTAAAATGATATTTTGGTACTTTAGTCAATTAGGTCAAAACCCTAATTTGCTCAAATCAACTCCAAATTGAACTTACTCACCGTCTATCTTTATATTATGCTATAGGGAGTATAATCATACTGATTTTACTCAAATTTGATATTGAATTTAGGGTTTGACTTCTATAAGTCAAATCACTTAATTATTTTTTGAATAAATATGAGATTGCTATTAGTGTGGTCTCTAAACTTTAGAGAAGAGTAGCTTGTGTCTCTTTCAATTTATTTAATCATTTATGAGGAGTAATGGTGATAAACCCTCAGGTTAATTTTGGAGAATTTGTGTAGTGAGATGCTTGGGAAGTTAGGCCATGAGGGATGTGTGATTGAGATTGAGAAGTTCATTTGAAATGAATGATGAATCTATAATGAATTGATTGGTTTATAAGTAACTAAAACATTTAAAAAATACATGGATTCTTATGTTAGTGGAATTATGTTCTTTAGCTTAACATTTGGGAACATTTTGATAGATTCTAGACTTTGAGAATATCATTATAGTGAGAAGTTTTTAGTCTGTACATACATTTGAGCCAGAGCTGACTATGGAGTCATCATGATGATCTGAATGTATCCACATCCTAACATTAAATACTATAGTGGCACTCTATGTTGGGTCAGGATATCTAATCTGATACTAGGTCATCACGGTTAGTATCAGAGAAGTTTAGGATAAGAGGAAGATAGATGCATAGAAAATTTCCACTACAATCACATCAGCAAAATATTAGAAAAATGGATTCTATAATTATTAGGATAAGTTAGTCATGATTAATTAGAGTAAATACTAAGAGTAGTACTAAAGTTCTTAATGGTTTTGGATAGATGGTTGATGTTGAGACTAACTTAAGTTATTAAACTAGGCTATTCTAATTATACTGGAATAGTGCACACGGATAGTAGACTCAATTTTGGAAGACCAAACTCTGAAGTATTCTCAACTGGATTGCAAGTCCTCAAGAAGATACTCAAGTCTCTTACCTATAGAGGCAGTGATTTCATTCCATTAGTAAAAGAGTGGTTACATAGAGTGCTAGACACCTTCTATGCTATAATAGGTTCGGACTCTGTCCAACTTTAAATATTTGATCAACTGGTAGAAGAAGCCGCGAGGACTGGTGACATTATACTTACATAAAGATGGTCAGGGAAGGAAGAAGACGACATTGCCCACATACTTTCATTAACTTTTATCTTCATTTTTATGATAAACTGTGCAAGTGAATGTAGCATTTCTAATGTTTAAGCCAACTCTAGTATTTCCCAATTTTTCCAAACTATTCAGTATTGTACTCAAAATGATTTGATTGATAGAAATATCATTTCCATTTCCTTAAATTAATTTATTGTTTCATTTTCTAGAAGGTATCTCGATTCGAATCCTTCTTCTACTCCTATTAAGACACAAAATTATCATCCACTACTGATGAGAATAGGACACTGGTGGAGTTAGTAAAGGTTCTAGTGGAGGCAAAAACTCAAGATGTACAAAGGTCACTATACCCACCCAACCCACAAGTCATTCAAGTTAACTCTACTGCAACTCAAGGAACAGATGTAGATGAATTCCTTAACATATTCCTTCTCTTAAATACTTCAATATTTAATAGATCTACCACTCCAATTGAGGCATTCAATTGGTTGAGAGTTATAGAATCTAAGTATCAAGTGTCTAGAAAGAGAAGAAGTCAGATTGACCACTCATATACTAGCTGAAGAAGCTGACTTTTGGTGGGAGAGTGAGCTAAACTCTTATTTTGCTGGACAAGGCATTCAAGATATTTTGTGGGATGAATTTAAAGAGGCTTTTAGAGAGTATTTTGCTCCACCTTCTACTTAGACGATCATAAAAGATCAACTGATTCAACTTACCTAAGGGGATAAGTCTGTGCTAGCATAAGAGATAGAGTTTAGAAGGTTATCTAGATTTGCTCCCAATTTGGTGAGGACAGAGGCTTCAAGATGTAATTATTTCTTAAGGGGACTTTGAGATTCAATCAAGGATCATTTGATCACTCAACAACATGATAATTTTCCAAAGCTATTTAAAGGAGCATGATTGATAGAGCATTATATACAATAGAAAGAACAAAGGAAGAGGCCATCTCTAACACCAACTAGAGACAAAGAAAGCAAGATGAGTAGGTCAACACTATCGAAGGTCTATCGAATGACCCAATAACAACATACATATTAGACACCAAGATGTTTGAGACCTCACCCCTATGCAAATGCTACAACTAGAGGAACAAGTGCTACACATGTAGAAGTTCTAGATACAGATTTTAGAAATGTCAATCTCGTTGGACCATAAACAGGCTAAATATTAACCACCCCTTTGCTTCAAACAATCTTGTACTTGTCAAAGCTCAAGCACCGGTGCTAGCCATTATGCCTCCACCTATAGTTGGAGAAAATGAAAATCAAAGAAGTGCACCCCAGTTTCCTCAAAGGAACCCGAACACAACTGCCAAGAATTATCAGAATGGTAGAGCTAATAGCCAATATGCTTACATGCCAAGGGTGTATGCTTTGGCACCAATAGTTGCATCTGAAGATAGTGAAGTGGTATCATGTATGCATAATTTAAGCTATCTATTTGTCTTATATACATTCCTTACTTAACTGCTTTAAGAAGTAAGAACATTTAAATTGTTCAAATTAAGCACACTCTATATTAATAGTCAACCATATGACACCTTATTTAACACTAGCATAAGGCATTCTTTCATATCTGAGAAGTACATCAATCTATTGAATCTTTAATACAATAAACTAGCAAAACCTATGCATGTTATAATGCCATCAAAAGTTTAGATGACTGCTAACACTTTTGCAAATTAAACAACCCAATTGGCATACAAATATTTGAGGCAAAACTCATAGTTATGTCGATTACAAATTTTGACGTGATCTTAGGAATTAATTGGTTAAGTCAGTATAACGTCACCATAGATTGTAATAAGAAGAAAGTCACGGTCAAGATGGGGAAAAAGGTTGACGTTTTGATTAGAAGGATAGGCATAACATCATCAATGATTTGTATGATAGAGGCTAGAAGACTACTCAATAGAGGCTATGATGCTTATTTGGTAACGATGATCAGGGACAATAAGAAAGAAAAGCTAATGGAAGAAACAAGGATTGTAAGAGAATTCAAGAATATGTTTCCTGACGAATTACCAGGCATAGCTTCTGAAAGAGAAGTTGAATTCTCAATTGAATTGATCCTTGGGGCTCAACACAATTAAAGTCACCATACAAAATGATGTCCAAGGAACTACAAGAATTATGGAAATAGCTATAAGAGTGATTAGATAAATGTTTTATAAGACCAAGCTTGTCACCGTGGGGAGCCCCTATGTTATTTGTAATGAAAAATGATGGATCTATGTGTATGTGCATAGATTATCAAGAGTTGAATAAGGTGACAATTGAGAATAGGTATCCACTATCGAGATTAGATGATTTATTTGATCAGCCAGGAGGAGCCAAGGTATTTTCAAATATTAATTTAAGATTAGGGTACTATCAAATCAAAGCCAAAGATGAGGACATACCTAAGTCTACATTTAGAAATAGGTATGGACATTATAAGTTCATGGTTATATCTTTTGTACTAACCAATGATCCATCCATATTCATGGATTTGATGCAACGATTCCTTAAACTATACTTATATAAGTTTGTTATAGTGTTCATATACGACATCTTGATTAACTCCAAGAGCAAAGAAGATCATGAGAAGCATCTCAAAGCAGCTCTAGTGTTGTTAAGAGAGCAAACTATATGCAAAATACTCCAAGTACGAGTTCAGACTGAGGTCTGTAGCATTATTAGGTCACATTATTGATGCTAAAGGAGTAAGAGTGAACCAGAAGAATATTAGTGTGATTCAAGATTGGTCACAACACAAAACCTTGACTGAAATCAAGAGTTTCTTAGGGTTGGTTGGATACTGTAGAAGATTTGTTGAAGGATTTTCTCAACTTGCATCACGACTAACCAAATTAACTCGTAAGGAAGTGTCATTTGTATCGAGTCATGAATGTGAAGAAGCTTTCAAATCACTGAAGCAAAAGTTAACTGTTGCACTAGTTTTTGTTTTACCTAAGGAAGAAAAAGGTTTCCAAGTTTATATGGATGCTTTGAAGATAAGACTAGGATGTGTATTAATGCAAAAAGAAAGGGTCATAGAACATGCCTCCAGACAAATAAAACCCAACTAGGTGAACTACGTGTGCATGACTTAGAGTTAGTAGGAGTAGTTCCTGCTTTAAAAATATGGAGACATTTTCTTTATGTAATTTAGTGTGAAATCCATACGAATCACCAGAGTCTTAAAATACATTTTCACCCAAAAAGAACTAAATTGCAAGCAAATCCGATGATTAGAATTTATTTGCGAGTATGATTTGGAAATCTAGTATCACCTAGGTAGAGCTAACGTGGTTGTTGATGGCTTGAGTAGAGAGACAATCTTGAAATCTTATATATCAGTAAGTAAGATGTTAGAAGATTTTGAAAGATAGATGATTGAACCTATTATGAGAATTGATCTACTCAATTGTTTAGCAGCTTGCTCAACCCACTTTAAAGGAGAAAATTGTAATAGCTCAAAAGGAAGATGCTAATTACTTCAAATTCAAGGCAAGTATTTTAACAATAAAAGGATCAACCTACAGTTAAAATATGGTGAAGTGATATATCAAGACGAAAGAGTATGGGTACCAAAGAGGAATCAAGTTGAAGTGCTCGCTGAAGCACACAATTCAAGTTATACTATTCAACATAGGAATAGTAAGATGTTGCAAGATCTCAAGTAAATATTTTGGTGGCTAGGAATGAAGAGAGACATAACAAAGTTTGTAGTTAAATGCCATTCTTGTTCTTTAGAGAAGGCTGAACACTAGAAGCCTGGTGGACTTCTCAAGTCATTAAAAATGCCAGAATAGAAATAGACTAATATATTGATGGATTTTGTGATGAGTCTACCCCATGGTAAGATATATGTATATGTAATATGAGTGATAGTTGATAGATTGGCTAAGTTATCACACTTCATACCTATCAAGAAAACTGACTCAGTCGAGAGATTGGGTAAGATTTAAATCAAGGATATTATTTGACTCCATGGCATTCCTAAGATAATAGTTTCGGATCATGATGGAAGATTTACTTCAGAATTTTGGCAAGCTGTGCAACAAGATATGAGACCTAATCTAGTTATAAGTACATCATTCCATTTGCATACAGACGGATATACAGAGCGAGTAAATCATATTTTAGAATATTTATTGCATTTGTGTATTCTAAACTTTGGTGAAAACTGGGAAGAGCATTTAGACTTAGTGGAATTTTCATATAATAGCAATTTCAAGGCTAGCATAGGGATGGAGTCCTATGAGGTGTTGTATGACAGAAAATGTAGTGCACCTTTAGCTTATTTTAAAGTGGGTGACACATAATTGTATGGATCTAAATTGATAGAAG
Organism: Gastrodia elata; assembly: GCA_016760335.1. Taxonomy (NCBI): domain Eukaryota; kingdom Viridiplantae; phylum Streptophyta; class Magnoliopsida; order Asparagales; family Orchidaceae; genus Gastrodia; species Gastrodia elata. The sequence goes on along the minus strand of CM028685.1, from coordinate 7,362,599 downwards.
AAATGAATAAGAAGATATAGCTGATTAAAATAAGAATATAAGCAGCTCATGATAGGCAAAATAAGTATCATGATTCTAGACACCAACAAGTAAAATTTTAGGAAAATAACAGGGTTTACCTTAAAAGTCAGTCCTATGAAAGGAATGCAGAGATTTGGAATTTTTGGGAAGCTAGGTCCTAAATTTATAGGACCATTCTGTATATCATTTAAAATAGGCACATCAGCTTACAGGCTAGATCTACCAGAAGAATTTTCAACTGTACATAATGTGTTTCATGAATACTCTCTAAGAAAGTGCTTATTAGATCCAATCCAGTAGATTCAAACTTCCATAATTAAGCTACAACCAGATCTTACATATGTAGCAAAGCCAGTGAAAATTTTAAAAAGAGATTTAGTATTCCTATGGTCAAGATTCAATGGCAGAATCACACAGTAGAAGAGGCAATATGGGAGAAAAAGGATCAAGTGCAGGAGAAGTTGGAACAACCCTAAAATTAAATTAGAAAGTCAATCCAACACTAGGCATTGCCAAAGTACTTAACATTAAATTAGTAGAAATCTAACTCATCATTAAGTACTCTATGACCAATAATCTTTTTGAGGTAAGGAAATTGAAGTAAATATGAAGAAGCAAGAAATACATATAAAGTAACATCCATATACATCATCCAAACCAAGCATGTATATAAGAATGAAAAATGCATCCATCACAGAAAAAGAAAGTAAGAATATTCATAGTTAAAGTTATTACAAACAGATTAAATGTTATAAAATGCACTTATCCTCACAAAAAGCAGTAAAAGGAGCAAGTATTTAAGCTAATGATAGTCGATGCTTGTCCCAACTCCAAGATCCACAAGATTGCTCCTGATCTATCGTATTTGGTTTTTAATATGGTAGGGCACAGCTAATAGAATAAAAATAAGTAATTAGACTTAAAAAATTCTAAGTATATTTTAGAGTTACACTAAGTTTTATTTAGATTTATGCAAATATCACATTATCCATTTATAATTATTTCAGTAAGCAAAGCACTAAGCATCAAAAGAAGGGATTGTATATGTCCTAAGTATACTTCCTATAAAGGCTAAAAACTACTAATGTGCATATAAAAATATGAAGGGATACATGTATAGGTCCATTGGAATTTTGCAAAGTAACATTTAAAATAGAGCAGTGTAAGCATAAATATAAGTGAAAAGCAACATACACTACAAGTAAGTAAAGTAAAGAGTATAATGTAAAAATGATAAAATGTATTATACTGTAAGTAAAAAGAAGTTCAGTCACAAGGACTAAGTAAGCATAGTCAAAGACTATGATAAGTAAGTGGCAGACTGTAAATACACATCTGCACTCACATGTAAGTGTACATAGTCTAGAGTAATAAGGGATTGTGAAATCCTAAGAATTTATCATCCACTGAAAATGGAGTGTTTAGTTATTGAAGTATATTTATTTTCATTGAAGTTTGGACCAAGGATATGTTGAGATTTTGGTTCCAAATTAACAATCAAGTTTTTGGCACGTAGACCCTTACGTGACTGATATTAGTTAAATTTGATTCTTACGTCTAAGTTCTCAAATATATTATTTTAAGTATTGCAATCATGTAGACTTGACTCCACCAAATAGAATCACATGTGTCTATTGTAGTTTAGCTAAGGAAGGGAATTATTGGGCTATGCAGATTATGTCACATTCACATACAAGCACTCAACTCTTCATCTTCTTCCTTTAACAAGAAAGAACTATGGACCATATTTGGTGGCTCTTGGCTCACACACATCAACTCATCAGTTTAGCCAAAGGAATAATGTTACAATGCTCAAGAGATTATCACTGGGCTCTCAGCACTTATGCAAATGATCCTTGCTTCAGCTAATAGTGAGCAGTGAAGCTCTAAGAGTGTTTAATTTTTCTATCACTTTGCACATCATTTCAATTCCAAAGGACTTGCATCGATCATTCTCGCTCAGCGAATATAGTCACATATATTTGTGACAAGGATGCTCTATGTGCATGTCCTTCATTTTAAAATGATAAGTGAGTTTGATAGTTTTTCTATTATAAGAATTAATTTAAAAATATTATTCATCACACAGTATTCATCCAAGCAAGTTTTCATATCCATAATCATAAATGACTAAGAATTTTATTCATTAAAAAAGTTGACTACAAACACCTTTAAGTCCCTTAATTTATTACTTAATTGTGCCCAATCCTCCCCAAGGAGGGTTTAGCCTTGTATCATAAGAGAAATACAAGAAAGATAAAATAGGATCTTGAACCCTTGCATGGTTCATGTAGAAAAGAACTAAAGTAAAGATAGAGAAAAAGTACTATAAACAGCTATTGCATTCACCAGATTTTCTCTCGCTCTCCTACCTTATTCTCCTCTATGATTCCTGAGTTTGCTTCCTGCTTCCCTTGATGTCAACCTCTACCTTCCTTGGACAGGGTTTCTCCTTCCTTCTATGGAAGTAGCTTCAAATTTTCTAGACCTTTGAGTGTCAAAGAGTGGAGCCCTTCCTTAGTATTTCTCCTTAGCTTTTATAAATGCTGAGTAATGTACCCTGCATAATGGCAGCCAACCTTTCATCTCCTCAAAAATAAAAAAAATTAAAATGAATATTCTTTTGTTCTCTTGAAAAGGAAGAGAATTGATGTCATTATGAATTAATGGCTGTTGTGGGAAGACAAAGGATTTAAGGTTTTTGGCATTCCCTATTATGCATTTAATGCTTATTCCTGGCTGAAATAGTGACGGGCGCTACGGTGCGTTGTAGCGCATTTGGGCATGCTGCAGCGGATTTGCTTAAAATATTTGCTAAGCAATTGTCCATTGTCGTGCACACTATCTCCGAGCTCTTGGGTTTGTGTCCGCTACGGTGCGCAGTAGCATCGAGCTCTCGGGTTTACGTCCGTTGCGGCGTGCAGTAGTGTCGAGCTCTCAGGTTTATGTCTGCTACGCTGCGTGATAGAGCTAAGCTCTCAAGTTTGTATCCGTTGCGATGCGCAGTAGCACCAAGCTCTCTGTTTGTCCCTGCTGCGGCATGTGATTGCGCCGAGCTCTTGGGTTTGTGTTTGATGCAACATGGGTAGTGCTGAGCTCTCGGGTTTATGTCCGCTGCGGCGTGCAGTAGCACCGAGCTCCCTGTTTGTCACCGCTGCAGTGCGCGATAGCACTATGCTCTCAGGTTGGTGTCCGCTGTAGTGCGCGGTAGTGCCGAGCTCTCTATTTGTCCCTGCTGCAATGCGTGATAGCACTGACCTCTCGGGTTTGGGCCACTTAGATGCGTTGTGGCACGCTGCAGCAGTTTTCTTCCAGAATTCTAAATTTGGCCTAGATTTTGCTTTACATAACTTAATCCTGAAAAAGCAACGAAAGCACAATCAAAGTATACATTTCTAGCACAAAAGTGTTTTTTTATATTTATTTATTTTTCTATAAATCTTAGATTTATCAGTAAGTATAGTCAAAGACTATGATAAGTAGTTCACAATTAATAAGATTGTGATAAAAATAATGTTAAGTTATTTATCTTATGAAAGGTTTAGTTGTGTGAGCAAGGTTACAGAACAAATGAGAAGTCAAGAACATCTACCTAACTAAGTAAAGTAAGATTTCCCATAACACACACACTCCCCCTCTAAGATATATGTGATCTCCTTAATACTCCTTAGCCTTCCCTGGCATATAGTCCCCCATAGGAAAGCCCTATATTTAATATTTTAAAGTTTATTCATGCACAATGTATTTATGTATATTCAAGGTTGTACTCTTAAAGCATAGCAACATATAAGAAATTCAAGTTAATTATAAACCATGTGATATTCATTGTTGTCTAATTTAATTATCTATCTTAATGATTGGAGCTAATCAAGCTCCCAATTGACTTAGACATTAGTAATCTCTAAGTCAGTTGAAAGATAACACTATAAGTAGTTAAGATTTAAAAAAGGGTATTTTTATTAGGATTTACTTGTGTGACAAAATAATTTATAAGTATATAAATGTAAGATGATTTCAATCATATCTTATTTCTAAACTTATCGTACTCCTCTGGCAACTAAGCCTAGACAAAGGATAAGGTATAATAACTAGAGGATGAGTTGTAGGTTTCCTAACTTTATAGTTCATTATGGCTAATAAGGATTTGAAGTGATACTAGCTTATAGGTTCATTAAGTTGGCTAATTACTTACTAGTGAAGCCTTATGTGTAAGGTATAAGGGAAGATTTACTATCTAGAAACTTCTAGGTTTATTCAAGTGAATTAGGGATTCTAATGTTTACTAAGAGGCTAGGATATTATAAAGATACTAAATCTAGCTCAAGTTAACACTGAAAAGTTATAATGGTGTTTCTTCCTAGCATTAGAATTTAGGTTTCCAATCTCATACTAAGGCTTGGGTTTAATGAATTCCTATGATTTCCTTATTGAAGAGTTGATTTTAAATTTATTAAACTACTCCTCAAGTATCTACCAACAACCTTAATGGCTAAAATTCACTTCCTAAGGTGTAACAAAGATCCAAATCAAGACTTACATTTGTCATCCTATGGTTATTGGCCTATAACATGCAAGTTCTAAAATCATGAAAAATACATTTAATGATAATTTAAGGTGCAAAAATTACAATTTCTCTAAATGATGTACAATTAAAAGAAAAATAGTAAATATATAATCCTAATAGCATAAAGAGTAAAATGACATTAAGTAGCTCCAATTTAATAGCATTTTGGCCAAATTAGGGTTTTAGGACTTCTAATTATAATTAAAAAGTGATTAGTAAAAATAGCCATCCAATCTTAAATTAAATTACATATTATTGTTCCTCTCATTTTTCTAATCAAAATAGTATTTAATTTTGCTATATTTGGATAAGTATTTAAGAAGTTATTAAATAAATTAAATTTAAATTAAAATAATTAATTATTTCCCTAATGACTATATTGTTCATGCACGCATGCGACAGACGATGCACAAATTGGCTTAGTGGGTCGCACACAAGTCGGATCACGTGCATGGCCTGATAATAATGCAAATGGGTCAGACTGGCGCAGAAGTTAGGGCACCACACATCCAGCGATCTCGGGCTCCATTTGGCTCGGTCCACACGTCAGCGTGAATCCCACATCACAGCCAACGTGCTGGAACCAAGAGTCGCACCCGACATTAATAGTAAGCATGATGGAGTGATGCCCTAGATCCCAATGATCGGGCTAGAGCTCACTGTTGAACTTTGATATCCATAGAAAGGCTCTCTTGATAATAGAATCAACAAACAAAAGTCAATCACGATAAAATTAAAGCTAAAATAATGTAACAACCCAAGGTTGTTATTTTGCTAAATTTAAGCCAAACTAAGTGTTAATTTCTCTTCCATTAGGCTCAAATGACCAATTAAATCTAACCCTGAAAATTTGGGATCAATCAAAGCTCACATGAGCAATTTTGCTACTTTGCCAATTTTAGGATCCAGGAAATTAGATAAATTAATTTGATCTCCAAATTAAAATCTGACAGTATTTTTGAAATTCTCACCCCCAAATTAGCTAAGCATTAAATTTTGGGAATTTTTGAAGATCATTTAGGCCGATTTTAGATTTAATTTAATTATGTGAAATTGCAAGATAGGATTTGCAACTTTCCATAATTGCATTTCTATCCTATCCAACGGTCGAATAATCCAAACCACAAAAGTCATCTATGTCATCTTCTCTCTCCCCATGCCCTAGATCTAATAGTGCTTCTTTTGTTTGACTGGGTCCCCGATCAACCGTCGGATCAAATCCATGATCCAAAGGCTGATCTCACACCTGCGGTTAGTCATTAGGATGAATCATATCCGTAGCACCATCCCTTCGATCCATTAGACAGTCCTGAGGTGTGGGGCCCCGTACCAATTGTGGTCATGCTGATACTAAGATTAACATGATTAAGGTGAATACAGCCTCTAATTATAACAAATCTCCTAATTATAGTCGAGTCAGGTATAAACTCAACTGATCTAAATCGAAAGACTTGTCACGTGAGACTGAAACTATCAAAATATCAAAGTAGTAGAAGCAAAAAGTAAAGTAACATAACATCCATAGCACTGTAAAGAAAGTAAAGCAATAACTCAGCTCAATATATATAAGTGCAGAAAAGTAAATACATCCAGAAAAATAAAATTATTATTACAGGCTGAATATTCAAAGAAAAATAAACATTCGTCCACACAATAGAAATAAACTATAACTAAGCTGCAGCAACAGGAAGATTCTCCTCCTAACCAAGCTCCGCACCGAAAGAATCTCCAATGAACAGCTCCAAATCTGACATTTGTCAGTATTACAAAAGCTAGGGCCCTAGTCAAAAAGGAAAAGGTTATAATTGGACAATTGTCTAAGCATATTTTAGGATAATTTTTAATGAACTGAATAATTTAAGATATCACATTATTATCTTAAGCATACAAGTAATTTAGGTGCAACAAGCTACACGAATAGGATAATTATAAACAAACATTTATAACTAACAAAGTAGAGTATGTAAAACAACATACCATAAGTAGAAGCTATAGTAAGGTTAGGTTATAAAATATAAATAACTAAAAGATACTGAAAGTAAACTCATTCTAACATGCTTATGATCACATGAATACATGCTAGTTATATAGAAAATTTGTCCTAAAATTATAACAACCCTAGTTATTACCATAGCTAAATTCAAATTAATTAAGCCAAACTAAGTTCTAATTTTGATTCCATTAGACTCATTGAGTCATTAAAACCTAACCATAGAAGTTTGAAATTAATCGGAGCTAAATTGAGAATTTTGGTATTTATGGCTATTCTTGAGCCCTGGAAAATACTTAAATTAAATTGATCTCTAAATTAAAACCTTAGTTCATTTTTGAATTTCTCATACCATAATTAGCTAAGGGTGAAATTTTAGGAATTTTTGGAACTCATTTGATCATACATTGGATTTTAAATTAATTAGAATTAAAGATAATTATTAAAATGAATTAATATTAATAAAATTATATATATATATATATATATATATTATATATTCAAGATTCGCTGTCGGGACCGCGGTAGATCTGCTGCGGGGTCCCGACAGTGAGGAAGCATAAGCATCGAACGGATGCGTTAGCACGCATCTCCGCGCCTCCATCTAACAACTTGTATCATCTGCGCTGAGATTAAATCCTAAGCGTTAGATCGATCGAGTGCATCTGACGGCTAATATCTTATCCATGGTTAATCGTTTAAGTAATCCATCTCAGCCTTCTAATCCCAACGGCTTGGCGATCAGACGGCTCCCAGCACCTCGAGCACTATGGATCTTTATCCACCTCTCCCCCGTCGCTCGCTGGTCCCCCCCGACAGCCCAATCCTTCCAGCCCTGGTGGTGGTATGGAATTGTCCCGATCTTCCGCTTCTACCCTTGGCGCGATCGTCTGCCGATGGTAATCTCCTCAATGAGCCCCTAACCATTGGGCCAAGCCTCTCCTTTGGCCCAAGCCATGCCATGATTCTTGAGCTCTGGAATCCACCCCCAGTGCTCCATTAGACCTATAAATACCCCTAGGACCTCCCAGTGAGTCCCTTTGCTCACTGTGAATCCCCAATTCCCAACCGAAGTCCTCTGAAGCTTCCATCATCTCAACAATTTCTCGGCATTCCCAAAGATTAGAACTACTGATAGAGGGTCTGTCTGGTGTTCAGACCCCATACAAACTTGCATCTGCTACTTGGGGAACTCCACCTCACCTCAATTTCTCTCGGCCGTGCCTGCAACCTTAGTCTTCAGGTACAGCCTTCTCCCATTGAATTTATTAACTTCAATTCTTTATTCTGCCTCTAGATTGAGCCTCTGGATGCCATCTAACTAGCCTTAGCCACTTAGGAAACCAGTTGTGATTGTCACCAGTGTTTGAGCTAGCTCTGGTCGATCGTATCGATCGATCGAGCTAGCGGCCGAGCCATGGCTGAGTTCGAGTAAGGACCCAACGATCGGCTGCACCCCAGGTTATGAAACCTTGCAGTCCAAGGTTCCCTCCTTGCGACTATCTGTGGAAGAGGGGTATTGGGGACGAAGCACTGGTGCTTCAGGTCGGGTACACCCCGAGCCATGCGATTCTGATTTCGGGACGTGGCTATATTTAATTAAATTAGGAATTATTTTCCTTTTAATAATTCATTTGCAAATAGGTTTAATTAATTCCCTATGGTTCTGATTTAAATAAAATTACAGATTAAATTATTTAAATAACTTTAGTTATAATTAACCAAATGGTATGATCCAATATAACATTTTAATCAGAAAAATACAAGGAACAATAATATAAAATAAAATCAATAATCCAATGTTTAGATTTTAAATAATTGCTTATTCATTCTCTATTTGTATTTAAATCATATTAAATTCATTAATTATCCAAAAATGATAATTAAGGTCTCTGATTGCTCATGAGACTACATAGAACTTATATAGACCATTAAAAGTAATTTAAGATCTTTAATTTTGCTAATCACCTCTTAATTGCCCTATAAAGAGATTAGTGAATTAAGCCTTGGATTAATATCTGATTTTGAATCTAATTCCTAATGCCTTATTAAGGATAGTAGAGCTATAAATACAATTGGATCACTCTAGGATGTCATAATTTCTTTCATCACCTTAATTGGCCTTAAATTATGATTAGTGCTAATTGGATTAACTAGATTATCAAACCTTAAGATGAGTGTTTGACCTACTTTATTAATCAATATGAAGCTCATTAAAATAGATTTGAATCAATTTGGATGATTAAATCATAAAATCCTATTTTTAGCCTTAAGAGGGGCATTTTGGTCATTTTGACCAAAATGTGCTTAAATACCCCTAAGCCATACGAATCTCAAGTAAAATGATTATGATCAGTAATAAAATGTATTAACATTAATTGTTAAGTGGTATCATCTCATGATTGAATCTTAGTGTTTAAATCTTAAAATCCTTAAGTAAACTCTTAAGACCTTAAGTGATCTTAAGACCCTTCATGAAAGCCTTAGCTTAATCAATATTAAAAGTTGAAGCTTCTAACCCTAAATATCTTACCAAAGTTATTCATGAATTACAGTCTTAAGGAAAGTAAAAGCAAAAGCCTTAAAGAACCCTAAACATAAACATATTAGTTTAGATCTAAGTGATCAAACTCAAACCTTAGATTTTAGACCTTAGATCTTAGATCTTAGATCTTAAATCTTAAACTTTAGATCTTCAAATTGAATTGAATTCCCTTCTTTGGGATTCCTTAGGTGGTTTATTGTTAGATCCTTTTGAAACCTCCATGTGGGTGTAGGATTGTTTCAATCTACAGGATAATATAACTATCCTAAGGGTTGAATATAGATCTTAGATTCTTAGTTCTTAATTAATTATTTTATCTTATAACCAGTAGATTGACCTTTCAATTAAGATCTTAGTTTCTGAATTCTTCAGCTTATAAGATTCCTTATCTATAATTTGGGTTTTAAGTGTGAACCCTAGGTCCTTATTAGGATATCCCCTTAGATTCAGGATCTGAACACCGAAGTGGAGTTTGGATCCAAAATCCTTAATCTTGATTTACTTAATCAAGATTTGGGTTAAGAGAAAAAAATAATAACGATTAAGTTGTTGATTCATCTACTTTAATCTTATAATCATCCAATGATTATGAATTAGAACTTGTTAAGTTCTAATGTTAACTTTAGGGTCATGAATCTGGGATTATACTCGATAGCTGGATATTGGAGATCATAAACTTGTATCTTCTCAGAATAGTTAATTGGATAAATTAAACAACAACAGATTTCAAATAAGTTTAGATTGAGTCTCTTGCTTACTTAACTTTGATTGCTTTGCACACCTTGAATACTGAGCCTAGTTCTTTGAGCATAATAGGTAAACTTAGGATATGGAAGATACATCCTAAGTTAGTATTTGAAAAGTGACATACTGTAAATACACATTTGCGCTTACACGCAAGTGTACGTGGTCTGAAGTAATAAGTGGAAAGTGTTAGTTTTTGAGATTTATCGAATCACAGAGAATTAGATGTTTTGTTACTAAGGTGTATCTAATCTTACTAATATTTAAGCTATGATGAATTGGTTTTAGTTGGTTCTAAATCAAGCACAACAATCACTAAGTAGAAATGAAGTCAAATATAAGGAAGAGAAGAGTTGGGTTCATCCCACATGTCATGATGGTTACTTATGCATGATGATTCATCAAGTGTTTATCTTTCATTTACTCTAATTTAAATCAAGTGCACATTATTCCTCCTTAAGTTTTATCTCAAGGATTTACAAGTTCAAATCCTGTGCACAAAATGAACACACAGTCAGTTCTATCTCAGCACGAAGATTCTTATAAGATTTTAGGCTTGAAATTTTCATCTTTGCTCTCGATCAAGGAGATGAGGATTATAAAATTTTAAGATCTTACAAGCATTGATTCCACTAAGAGCATCACTCACATTGCACATAATCGAAATGAGGGATTTGATATATTTGGCTCAATGACTATGTCACCTCATTCATGAGCATAACTATCTCTTTCCCTCCCTTAATTATGTTAAGATAAGGAGCTAAATTAGTGGGTTTTAGCATCACATACATCAATACTTTAGTTGAGCTTAGATTACGGTGCACTAAGCTCAAGAACTTTCTCACATAGTTCTAAGCTCTCATGCACTCATAGATCTAGCATCGAACTAAAGGTGAGCTATCGAGCATAAGATACATTAGTTCTTGAGTTCATAAGTTCATTTTCCTTTAATTCACAATCAAGACTATAGTAATAATAAGCATTTCTTGAGCAAGACATTGAGTTCATACATTTTATTAATACTTAAGGAAAACTTCATACAATTAAAATGTAACTATCAAACATATGGGATTACCCCAATCCTCCCCAAGGGAGATTTAGCTATCCATTACAAAAGAGATGAAAAAGAACACATACATGGATAAAGACCCTTTCATGATCAACTAAGAAAAGAAATTATGAAAGAAGAATTTAGAAGATACTAGAAATGTTCCTTAGAAGTTCTCTGGATCCTTCTTCTCCTTCTTGAAGTTCCTCTCTTAGGTTGCTAGTGCTGCCTTCCATCTTCTTCTCCTTGGTAAATTGGCTCTTCCACCCTTGGGGAGTTCCTCTCTTCCACTATGCAACCCTCCTCCTTACTTAAGTGATTTGAGCAAAAATTGGAACCCTCCTCTAGTTAAGAGGAGTGATATTTATAGGAGAGGGGCTGCATTCATCACACTTAAGATCCAAACCAGCAATTCCTGTTGAAAATTCTGAGCAATGATGGCAAAAATCCGAATTGATGGTGAGGTGACCAATATCTTCATTTGTTTAGCCAATACATCACCTCATATGCCTCCTTTTCATTTAAAAATGTAGCAACTGCAGAGGGAATGATGGTTGGGGACCAGATGCTGGTTAGGGGTCTTGTCCCAGCCGCATTAAATGCTTCTGCCAGAGGAAATTGCGGGGGGCCGCGGCAGCGCGCTACGGCACGCTGCGGCGTGCAATGGCGCAAGCTAAATTCGCTAAGTGTCCCACTGTTGCATGCTATCACATCCATTTTTCATAAAGTGACCCGCTGTAGCGCGCTGCGGTGCTAGCATTTTGCAAATCGCACCGCTGCAGCGCGCGACAGCGGTCTCTTTTGAAAATAATGGAAATTGCACCAATGGCTCAGAATTCTTTGGATAGGCATTTTTCCTGAAAAGATAGGCAAAATTTAATTAAGGGAGTAGTTTAAGATTATAAATGAATTAAATTTCCTTTTAATTTAGATATAATTTATGGATTCATCAAAAAGTATAACATTCATTCAGTTCTTTCAGTGCTTTTAGTTATTAGAGTATGTCTTAGCTTAGTCTGCCTCTTCAGTTCTAGTTTCATTATAGAACAGACTCAAACCTAGCTCTACAGATATCTAGGATAGATACATATCTTATTCTATAAGTTTAACTCAGACCTAACTCTACAGATGCCTAGGATGGATATATGTTGAACTTTTAGTTCAGAGGTCCTATATGGCCTGTTTCTGTTATGGCAGTACTATATCTTAGGCTTACTTCTACTTCAGTTCAGTTTTCAGTATTTATTTTACTTTGCCACATGTTTCAGTGGTCTTATTTTAGTGCTTGGCTTGCTTTGCCACACGTCTTAGTGGTTTTACTTTTGTTCATTCATGTACTTAGCTTACTTTTGCCACATGCCTCAGTGGCCTTTTATATATTAATCTGCATGCTTGTATAAATACTCTTATTGATTAGTATTAAATATTGGCATGTTTAGGATGCTAGAATTATATGTATATTTTAGCACTTGTGTTCTATATATACTCAGCATTTATCCATGTGATCATAAGCATGTTAGGATTAGATTTAATTTAGTAGTTGTAGTTATTTTTGTTGTTAACCTCATCTTATTTAGTTGCTATTTTATATGTTTTTTTTTCATACTTATTGATTAGCTATCAATGATTAAGTTATGGCTATCCCATTCTTTATAGCTTGTAGCACCTTATAATTCTTGCATGTTTAAAACCTTTAAATGTGATATCTTAAATATTCAGCTCACTTTAATAGCCTGAAATATACTTAGACAATTGTCTAACTGTAACCTTTTTCTTTTGTTGGTCGAAGCCCTGGCATTTGTGATACCAAAAAATGTCAGATTCGGAGCTATTCGTAGGTAGTGCTATAGGAGAGGAGCCGGTGCAGAGGAGAATCTTCCTACTGCTGTTTAGTTAAATTTTCTTTCTTGCTGTGAGATTTTGAGAGATTTTTACTTTCATTTGATTCAGTTTGTAATAATTAAATTCTAGATGTATTTACTTTTCTGCATTTGATCTGAGTTACTATTTCTCTTACTCTCTTATACTATATTGTGATGTGGATGTTATATTATACTATTTCTTGCTTCCGCTACTTTGATCCATATTGATGTATATTCACAGTTCCAGGTGACAAGTCCTTGGCTTAAGGCAGGTTGGGTCCTACCCGACTTTAATAAAGTTAGGGATTTACCATGGTGTGGAGCACCACACTCCTCGCAATTATGCTAATATCAGTATTAGCATTGCCACGGGAAAGTGCGGGGCCCCACAGTTGGTATTAGAGAACACCATAAGGTGTCAGAATAGGATATGTGATTCCTTTCTACCTAATGGACCGTTCTTCTGAAGTACAAACATTAAGACATAACAACCATAACATAGTACTATCAGTAACTCTATGAAAAAATGTGGAATGAAAATACTCACACCCAAAATATCTAGTCATCTATAGTTAACAAAAACCAATACATTCTACTATTATGATCAAATGGATCATGAAGAGTCCAATTTGGAATATTATCTGCATGCCTTCTAGTTGGCTTGGAGTTATAGTTTCAAATGGAGACAGGAGAGCAAATGGAAAATCAAAGGTATTTCAACAAAAGGAACCCTAGTCTTGGACAAACTGCTACATCAAACGGCGTACCGAGGGCTTGACTTTCCCATCTATGCACATGAGTGGTTGAAGCAAGTAGAGTCAGTCCTGAGGCACATAAAGTGTCTTAAGTCCCTCTGGGTTGATTTAGTGATAGATCTGATGCTAGACTATGCGGGAGTCTGGTGGTACGATACCATTAAGAAGCTCGAACGAAAATGCAAGAGAATGTGTCAGAAAGTTACCTTTGAAGATTTTTGTGTTGCATTTAGGACTGAGTACATCCAGGACATCTTAGTGCTAGCTAGATTAATTATCATTTCTTGATTTTGGTAGTGCTGTGGTTTTTTGTATTTTCTAAATCTTATGTAATTCTTCATTTCAAAAGTAATGAGAATTTTTAGCATTTATTAGAAATTATAATTTCTGTCTTCCTTAGAATGATTATGAAATCTAGATTTGTACTGCTTAATTAGAATGAATTCTAGATGACCTCCTACTGCTACCCCAATCAAGAATACTATCACTTCGAGTAGTTCTTCTGATGAAGTAGCTCATCTATGAGCAATGGTGGTAACCTTGTTGGAGAATCAGGCTCAACAAGCACTAGTAATGCAAAAGATGATGTCTGATCATCTAGTACCAGCTGTTGCTACTACTCCTACTATCCCTATTCTGCAACATACTTTACCTTCCCATCAATTTATGGATAGTCTTCTCCATAAATTCTTAAGACTAAGGCCTTCCACTTTTGGTGGAAATTTATCACCAAAGGATACAGCAAACTGGCTGAAAGCAGTAGAGAAGGATCTTATTAGTCTGAAGATCCCAAACTCAGAAGCCATCCATCTCACTACACACTTGTTTCATGCTGAAGTAGAATACTGGTGGGAGGAGGCCCGGAATACAAAGTTAATTGACTATGAATTGGAAGACATCCTTAGGGATGAATTCGTTGAAGCATTCAAAGCTGAATTCATTCCCCCGTCTTCATAGAACATCATTGCAGACATGATTCTAAGGTTGCCTCAAGGAAGTCGCTCTGTCGCTGACTATGAAAGGGAATTTTGTAGGTTGATTCATTTTGCTCTAGAAATTACCCACTCCGAGTCGGCTAAGTGCCATCGCTTTCTCAGTGGACTCCGAGATTCACTAAAAGATCAGATTGTTCCACTTCGCCTAACTAGCTTCTTTGAACTAGTAGAGACAGCTAAGGTGATTGAGCATCATCACTCAGAAAAAGATCTCAAGCGAAAGGCGCAATCAACTCCTAACCAGCTTGAAGCCTTTAAGAGGCATAGACCTAATTATGCAAAGGTATATCAACTTGAAGCTGCACCTCCTGCTGAACTAATTCAAGGCTGTAATAGACCTCACCCACAAGGCAAGTGTTACCACTTTGGCCATAAGTGCTACAATTGTGAGCAACCAGACCACAGGTTCTATCACTGTACACATACAGAAACAGTTGATGGAGTTCCAATAAAGCCATCTCAAAAGAACCAAGTGTTTTGAGCAACTCTGCTGAACAGGAGAGAACCAAATCTGGAAATAATGCTAGCACCTGCACCTGAAGTTGCTCCAGAACAGCCCTCGGCTTCTAAATCCCAGAACTATCCCAGGAAGTAGGTTAACAACTGTCCTGCTGGTCCTGCGTGAGTGTATGCTTTAAGGCTTTTGGAAGTAATAGAAGACAATAATGTGGTTTCAGGTACACATTTCTGAACTTCTCCTTTTTTATTGCATTTATGTACCTTAATTATTGCAATTTGTTAATGCAATTGTGTAAGTAAATTAGGCACGCTTTATTTTAATGACCATCCCTGTAATGTGTTATTTGACATTGGTGCTAGTTATTCGTTTATTTCTGAATGTTTTGCCAACATCCTTAAACCACACTCGGACAACTTAGCAAAATCTTTGAGTGTTGGACTTCCATCTGGAGCCCAACTAAGTGCTCATAAGTTTTGTAACGTCAAAATTCCATTAAATGGTTAGGAATTTAACTCCGAATTAATTATCCTGCCATTAGCAAACTTTGAAAATATCCTTGGGATGAATTGGCTCAGTGACAATAATGCCATGATAAATTGCCTGAAAAAGAAGGTCACTCTCCATTTCCAGGGTAAGTCTGAAACCTTTATAGGAAAAACCAGTACATAGTTATCATTGAAAAATGGTATTAAAGTTGAATATATGATCAGTAAGGGTTGTGATGCTTTTCTAGTCACTATGATGGGTGAAGCAAGGAAAAGTGTCCCTCTCTCTAATTGTGTAGTAGTTAAGGAATTCGCCAACATGTTCCCAGAAGATCTGCCTGGTGTACCTCCTTCCAGAGAGGTCAAGTTCTCTATTGAATTAGCTATGGGTACCCAACCTATATCTAAAGCTCCATACAGAATGGCGCCTAAGGAACTTCAAGAACTCAATGAATAATTGCAAGAGCTCTTTAATAAAGGTTTTATTAGGTCAAGTATATCCCCTTGGGGAGCACCCATTCTATTTGTAAAGAAGAAGGATGGATCTATGCGAATGTGCATAGATTATCGCAAACTAAATAAAGTCACCATAAAGAATAAATACCTATTGCCTAGAATTGATGATTTGTTCGACTAATTGTCTGGAGATGTCATATTCTCTAAAATTGACTTAAGGTTTGGATATCATCAATTGCGAGTAAAAGAAGATGGTGTAGGAAAGACCACTTTCCGTACTTGCTATGGTCATTTTGAATTCTTAGTGATGTCTTTCGGACTCACCAATGCGCCGTCAATCTTCATGGATTTGATGGAGTGAGTTTTAAAGCCATATTTAGACAAATTTGTAATCTCTTTATCGACGATATCCTCATTTATTCTCGAACCTTAAAAGATCATGAAGAACATCTGAGGTTAGTATTAGAAGCTCTGCGTGAACATCAGCTATATGCCAAGTTCTCCAAATGTGAGTTTTGGCTTAAGTCCATTGCATTCTTGGGGCATGTAGTCGATGCCTAGGGTATTCGTGTAGATCAAAACAAAGTAAGCACTATTCAGGACTGGGTTTAGCCTAAGTCAGTCACTAATATTAGAAGTTTCTCGGGATTAGCTGGATATTATAGAAAGTTTGTTAAAGGGCTTTTCCTAGATCGATTCACCTTTGACTAAATTAACTCAAAAAGCTATTCCGTTCATTTGGAGCCCGGAATGCAAGGAAGCGTTTCAAACCCTGAAGGACGCACTCTCTACTGCTTCAGTACTTGTTCTGCCCAAGGAAGGCTTAAACTATCAGGTGTACACCGATAACTCTGGAATTGGTCTAGGTTGTGTGTTAATGCAAGAGGGTAAGTAAGGTAATCGCTTACACCTCTCGACAGTTAAAACCCCATGAGAAGAATTATCCAGTTCATGATCTTGAACTTGCCATTGTAATCTTTGCTCTAAAAATTTGGTGACACTACTTATATGGAGTTCAGTGTTCAATTTTCACTGATCATCAAAGCTTGAAGTATATCTTCACTCAAAGAGAACTAAAATGTCGCCAGAGAAGATGGTTAGAACTTATTAGTGATTATGATCTGAGCATTCAGTATCATCCAGGAAAAACAAATGTAGTGGCCGATGCTCTTAGCCATCGTGCTACTTTATCTTCCATGATTGCCTCCAGTTCTTTAGAATAAGAATTTCGCAAGCTAGGAATTTCTCCAGTCAATGGCGATATGCTAAGTTCACTTCTAGTAAATATGCTAAGTTTGCTTCTAGTAAATATCAGTGTAGAACCTACCTTCCACAGAGATGTCTCTATCTCGTAGACTAAAGATGATGATTATTTGAAATTCAAAGTAGATATTGAAGGTGGTCGTCGTCACGAATTGTAAATGCGCAATGGCATAATTTATCAAGGTAATCATTTATGGATTCCTAATTCCATGCACCGTGAAGCATTAATTGAAGGTCACAATCTGGGGTATCACATTCACCCAGGTAGTACCAAGATGTACCAGGATTTAAAGTAATTGTTTTGGTGGCTTCGTATGAGAAGGATGTAGCCGATTTTGTGGCTAAGTGTCATGCCAGCAATTTGGTAAAGGCCGAGCACCAAAGACCTGGTGGTCTTCTGCATCTATTAGAAATTCCTGAATGGAAACGGTTCGATATATCTATGGATTTCATCATGGGATTGCCTCACGCAAGATCTGGCACCCATGCAATCTGGGTTATAGTAGACCATTTAACTAAATCAGTGCACTTTCTTTCTATCCGTCAGACTGACTCTGTGGAGAAGCAAATAAAGCTCTATACTAAAGAAATTGTCAGACTGCATGGTATTCTGAAATCAATCGTATCCGACAGAGATAGCAGATTTACTTTTAAGTTTTGGCAAGCTATGCATCAGGATCTAGATACTACTCTAGCTATGAGTATAGCTTTTCATCCTCAAACAGATGGTCAGACTAAACGAGTGAATCAAGTTATAGAGAATTTTTTTAGGCTGTGTGTTCTTGATTTTGCTGGTTCCTAGGAAGATCATATTCCACTGGTGGAGTTTGCCTACAATAACAGTTTCCAAGCTAGTATTAAAATGGCTCCTTATGAGGCATTGTATGGTCGAAAATGTAGTACTTCATTAGCTTGGTCAGAAACAGGAAGCGTTCAACTTTTTGGTTCAGAGTTAGTTGAAGAAACTAACAAGATCCAATTATTCAGTAGAGAATCCATTCTGCTCAAGATCATCAGAGCAAGCATCATGATGCTCATCATCATCTCCTAGAATTTAATGTTGGAGATTCTGCTTATTTAAAAGTTAGTCCAATGAAGGGCGTCTACAGATTTGGTGTAGCGGGGAAACTCAGTTCCTAATATGTTAGGCCTTTTGAAATTTTGGCCAAAGTAGGATCATCTGCCTACAGGTTAAATCTTCCTAATGACTTTGTAGCTGTTCACAATGTGTTTCCCATATTATAGTTAAGAACATGTCTCAGAGACCCTTCTCATCTCCTTCAACTTCCAGTAGTAGAAATCCAACCTGATCTTTCTTATGATGAAGAATCAATCAAACTCTTAGCTCGTGTCCAGAAGCAACTAAGAAATCGATCAATTCCTATGGTCAAGGTCCAGTGGAAGAATCGATCTTTGGAAGAATCTACTTGGGAAAAAGAAGTGGATATGCGCAATAATTATCCACGTCTCTTTTTAAGCACAGGTACTGTTCTTTTCTTTCCTATCTGTTTCATTTAAACTTTCAGTTATACTAGTACTTTCTATACTTAAGTGATATTGGGGACGACATCGTTCTTAAGAAGGAGAGTCTGTAACAACCCTAGTTGTTACCATAGCTAAATTTAGATTAATTAAGCCAAACCAAGTTCTGATTTTGATTCCATTAGACTCATTGAGTCATTTAAACCTAACCTTAGAAGTTTGAAATCAATCGGAGCTAAACTGAGAATTATGGTATTTCTGGCTATTCTTGAGCTCTAAAAAATACCTAAATTAAATTGATCTTCAAATTAAAATCTGAGTTCATTTTTGAATTCCTCGTACCTTAATTAGCTAAGGGTAAAATTTTGGGAATTTTTGGAACTCATTTGATCCTACATTGGATTTTAAATTAATTAGAATTAAAGATAATTATTAAAATGAATTAATATTAATAAAATTAAATATATATATATATATATATATATATATATATATATATATTATATTCAAGATTCGCTGTCGGGATCGCGGCAGATCCGCTGCGGGGTCCCGATAGCGAGGCAGCATAAGCATCGAACGGATGCTTTAGCTGCGCCGAGATTAACAACTTGTATCACCCGCGCCGAGATTAAATCCTAAGCATTAGATCGATCAAGTGCATCCGACGACCAATATCTTATCCATGGTTAATTGTTTAAGTAATCCATCTCAACCTTCTAATCCCAACGGCTCGGTGATCAGACGGCTCCCAGCACCTCGAGCACTGTGGATCTTCGTCCACCTCTCGCCCGTCGCTCGCTTGCCCCCCCCCTTGACAGCTCGATCCTTCTAGCCCTCGTGGCGGTATAAGAATTGTCCTGATCTTCCGCTTCTACCCTTGGCGCGATCATCTACTGGTGGTAATCTCCCAAATGAGCCCCTAACCGTTGGGCCAAGCCGCTCCTTCGGCCCAAGCCATGCCATGATTCCCGAGCTCTGGAATCCACCCCCAGTGCTCCATTAGACCTATAAGTACCCCCCAGGACCTTCCAGTGAGTCCCTTTGCTCAGTATGAATCCCCAATTGCCCAGTCGAAGTCCTCTGAAGCTTCCATCAATTTGGTAATTTCTTGGCATTCTCGTAGCTTAGAATCGTTGATAGAGGCTTTGTCTGGTGTTCAGACCCCATGTAAACTTGTGTCTGCTACTTGGGGAGCTCCAGCTCACCTCAATTCTTCTCGACCATGCCTGCAACCTCAGTCTTCAGGTACAGCCTTATCCCACTGAATTTCTTAAGTTCAGTTCTTTATTTTGCATCTGGATTGAGCCTCTAGATGTCGTCTAACTAGCCTTAGCCACTTAGGAAACCAGTTGTGGTTGTCGCCAGGGTTTGAGCTAGCTCTGATCGATTGTATTGATCGATCAAGCTAGCGACCTATCCATGGGTGAGTCTGAGTAAGGACCCAGCGATCGGCTGCACCCCAGGGTATGAAACCTTGGGTGTTTGACTCACCTCACCTCACTGATGGTGTAGGGATTGAGCCTCGTCTGTTTAGTGGCTTCTGTGAGGAGAATTAATCCCTCACAGCAAACCCTAATCATCTGTAAAGGGATGCTTCGGTGGAGTAGCCATCCGGCATTCTGGCCCATCCCATTTAGGGCTTCCAGGTTCAATCGACACGCCTTGATCTCTTGAAGGTGTGGCAATTGAATGTTGGTCGTGGCATGGCCTATCGGCGGCAAATTTTGCAGTCCAAGGTGCCCTCCCCGCGGCTGTCTGCATAAGAGGGGTATCGGGGACGAAGCACTGGTGCTTCAGGCCGGGTCAGACCCCGACCTGTGTGGTTCTGATTTCAGGTTGCAGCTATATTTAATTAAATTAGGAATTTTTTTCCTTCTAATAATTCATTTATAAATAGGTTTAATTACTTTCCTATGGTTCTGATTTAAATAAAAATATAGATTAAATTATTTAAATAACTTTAGTTGTACTTAACCAAATGGTATGATCCAATATACCATTTTAATCAGAAAAATGCAAGGAACAATAATATAAAATAAAATTAAGGATCTAATGGTTAGATTTTAAATAATTGCTTAATCATTCTCTGTTTGTATTTAAATCATATTAAATTCATTAATTATCCAAAAATGATAATTAAGGTCTCTGATTACTCATGAGACTATAGAGAACTTATGTAGACTATTAAAAGTAATTTAAGATCTTTAATTTTTCTATTCACCTTTTAATTGCCCTAAAAAAAGATTAGTGAATTAAGCCTTGGATTAATCTCTGATTTTGATGAATCTAATTCTTAATACCTTATTAAGGATAGTAGAGCCTATAAATATAATTGGATCACTCTAGGATGCCTTAATTTCTTTCATCACCTTAATTGGCCTTAAATTATGATTAGTGCTAATTAATTTAATTAGATTATCAAACCTTAAGATGAGTGTTTATCCTACTTCATTAATCAATATGAACCTCATTAAAATAGATTTGAATCAATTTGGATGATTAAATCCTAAAATCCCATTTTTAGCCTTAAAAGGGGCATTTTGGTCATTTTGACCAAAATGTGCTTTAGTACCCCTAAACCCTAAGAATCTCAAGTAAAATGATTATGATCAGTAATGAAATGTATTAACATCGACTATTAAGTGGTATCACCTCATGATTGAATCTTAGAGTTCAAATCTTAAAAATTCTTAAGTAAACTCTTGAGACCTTAAGTGATCTTGTAATAACCCAGGTTATTACCGTAGTTAATTAGGACTAATCCTAAGTCTTAAGCATAATTATAAGTGCTAATTAGGTCAATTGGAGTTAACCTCTAAGACCTAGTCCAAATCAGGAGTTAAAGGGATCGAATCCTGATTTCTGGAAAAATCCAAAAACCCTAAAATTTGACCAATTAGAATTGACCTCCAATCGAAAAACGGACACTGTCATTGCGTTCATTGACCCCAAATTAGCTTGGGGTGAAGTTTTCATGTCAATCGGAAATCGTCGAAATTTTGACGAATATTTTAATAATAAAAATACCCCGGAAATCGAGGAAGCAAAATACTCGTCGGATCAAAAATCCGACCTCGCCATTGCATTTCTCACCCCTCAATTAGCTAGGAAATACATGTTCAAAATTTTTTTTGAAAAAAAAAATATTATTTTAATACTTAACAGCGTGCCGTTCAAGTATTTAAAGTTACCGTCAACTGTAGCTGACGGCGTCGTCTATCCAGATGGCGCCATCACAGCCGTTGGATCGGGCCCGGATCCAACGGCTAAGGAGCCGCCATCCTCGACGGCTCCATCCCGTGCGACACGCGGTGCCCCGCCGCCCCGCCTGGCCAGCCGACGCCCTCCCTGGCCTCTGCGAGGTCGCCTGAGGTCTTATAAGACCTCAGGCAGGCTCCGGGCTCCGGGTTTCCGAAAACCCGAGCCCGGAGCGACCGCACCCAATCGAGCTGTTCGAAGCCCCCGCAGCTGTCAATCAAGGTACCCTCCGATGCCCCCTCTTCCGTTCTTCTTTCACCGTACGGATACATTAGGATTGTAGAGTAGGTTGTAGATCGACGATCAACCGGACCCGATCGACCTCGATCCAGTCCGGTTCACTCAGACCGAGGCTTGAAGCCTCGGGCCGAATCCCGTTATGTCCGTCGAAACCCTAGAACCTAAGGTTACCCCTAGCCGCCGCCTCCGGCCACCTCCGGCGAAGTTCCGCCCGCCGACGTGTAGGCCTCGCCAAGGGCGACCGTCGGCCATGCGGGCCCAGGTGGTCCGGCGCTGGGAAGGCCGGCAAATTCCGTGCCCTAGCCCGGTGCCCTCGGGACGCCCCACGAAGCTGGTGAAGTCCGGGTCCGGCCGGGTCGACCCGAGCCCGACCCAGCTGCGGTCGGGTCCGCGTAGGCAGCTGGGGCCCACGGAGCCACGTGGAGCCTTCAGGGCCTGCCACGTGTCCAGTGGGGCCCACCAGCCGAGCCCGCGATGATTCGGCTTCGGCTATGGGGCCCACAGCGCCACGTGGCAGCCATCCGGCGCGCCACGTGTCACGTGGGGCCCACAGCCCGAGCCCGCGCGGTGCTTCGGCTCCCCCGTGGTGCCCACAGTGTCACGTGGCAGCCTCTGGGCCCGCCACGTGTCAAGTGGGACCCACTGCCCGGTCACCTGCGGTGTTTCAGCTCCCTATGGGGCCCACTGTGCCACGTGGTAGCCTATGGTAGTGCCACGTGTCTGGTGGGGGCCCACTGCCCAGTCACCCGACCTGACTTAGCCTTCCCGTGGGGCCCGCAGTGCCACGTGGCAGCCTCTGGCAGTGCCACGTGTCCAATGGGGCCCACTGTCTGTTAATTAAAATTAGTTAACTAATGTTAATGATTAATTAAATGCAGTTAGTAGTTAATTAAATTAGGATTAGTGTTAATTACTTTTGAACAGTAATTTTATAATTAAGTAACTTTAATTAGTAATTAAGAGATTAATTAGGATTAATTTAATATTAATTAAACCTTAACAGTAATTAGAATAATTAATTATTATTAAATAGTAAATATATAATTAATTATTCTTAATTAGCTATTAACAGGTAATTAAGATTAACTAAACAGTAATTAGTGCTAATTACTTTGTAATAGTAAAATAATAATAAATATAATTTAATTAATTAATTAATGGATTAATTAATGTTAATTAATAATTAAGCCTAATTAATCACAGATTAATTAAAGATTAATAAATTCAGAAAATATATATAAACTTTAGGAATGAACAGTAAAATCATTTAATTTGAATAAATGAATAGTATATTAATTCAAATTGTATTTTTGAATAGTAAATCTTAAAAGTTTAATAATTTTCTGTATGATGATCCAAACATAGCCAATATAGGTCTCAAAATACTCAAAAAAATATAAGGAATCAAATAACGTAATGTAAAAATTAATTTCGGGGTACGTATAACGAGGTAGCATTTTAGGACATTTTTAGAGCCTCATAACTTTTTACCTAATTATCAGAACATAGTCAATATGGGTCTTAAAATACTCAGGAGAGTGGCTCCATCACTGTAGTAGTATTAGTTTTCGCATTTGGACATCAGGACAAAAAGTCAATCCTAGAATTCTCAGAGAAAAATGACCAAAATGCCTCTAGACTTCAAACAGCCATAACTTAGTCAAATCAACTATAAATTGGAAAATTCAAGATGCCAACTAGTTTAGAATTCCAATGTCATCAATAAAATAAAATAAGATTTAGAGTTTGAACCCTAGAAATTTAGGTAAATGACTAAATTACCCCTGGCCTCGTTTTAGTCATAACTTGAGCGTTTTTCGTCCAATTTAGGCGTACTTACTGTCTATCTCAAGTTAGACAGTAAGGAATCAGTTGGAATTAAGAGAATTCAATTCTAACCCCTAAGAGAAAAGTTGACTTTTTGACCCTTAAGGTAGGGGCAAAATGGTCATTTTGCCCTAAGATTGGGTTAAGTACTCCTACCCTTTAATAACATTCCAAGACACTAAAACTAATGTTATAATGATCTTAGTGACATTTAAGTGGGTGAAATCAACATTAAGTCAGATCTCACAAATCTCTCTAAGTCTTAACACTACACCTTAAGGACCTTTCTTGAGACTAGGACTAAATCATAGGTTAGAATTCATCCATTGGGTAAATGGGTTACTCAATGGGTGGAACCTTGGTTTTACTAGTTTCTAGACTTTTCTTTTATTTTACAACTTGTTTTGATTATTTTGTCTTTAAACTTTAAATTTAAGATAGGAGATTCATCCTATTAAGCTTGATTACTTAATAGGATTTGCCTTAACTAGTAGATCACTTATAGAATAAAACTTAGAACTTAGGTCTTATCCTTTTTGGATTATGTGATTAAACCTAAATCTCGTAGTGTTTAATCCATAATCTATAAGTTTAGAAGGTCTTGATCAGATCTTAGTTAGAACGTATAAATTCACAAAACTAGGACGTATGATTTATTAATTTAACTCGTAGTCGTCTATCTGATTGAACAAGATTAGAACCTGATCAGTTCTAATCCTTTTTAACTTATAGGGATGAGTTTCTGAGTTACACTCGATAGTAGGAAAATGGTGATCCTGAACTTGTGTAACTCGGAATAGTTAGAATAATTAAGTAGAAAATAAATGATATCACCATGTTTAGTAGAGTCCCTTACTTACTTTGATGATTGTCGCTTACGCATTCCTTGATTTTTGTGCCATATTTTTCTTAAGCATATCATATAAGATTTTTGATGCATGAATAAATGTTAGGAAAATATGGAGACTCCTTAGATTCCTTGTAAAAATATTAAAGTGATTAATGAGAAGATAATAATTGGATGTATTTGATCTGCCTCTCAGTATTGCCTTCTGATTGCCTAGTCAACTTATGTTACTAGGGAAAGGCCTATGTTTTGTTATGTGTTGTTTGCCTAGTCTCCTTGTTGATACTAGGGGTACATCATTGGTGCCCTAATCGTACTGGTGCTAGGAACCGCCATAGCCGTACTGGTACTAGGATCCTTCGATTATGCTGTTGATGCCTTAGCCGTACTAGTGCTAGGATCCGCCCTAGCCGTACTGGTGTTAAGAACCTTCAGCCTTTTGGGTGGGCTAGATTTGCTCTTTTCTGTATGGCAGATTGTATGCGTATGTTTATATGCAGTTGATGTTTGTTTACCTTTCAGTATTCTTATTCAGTCAGCTATTTCCTTGTACTACTTTTATAAATATTTAGGATGTTAGATACTTGCTGCTATTTATATTTACCACTACTGAGTTAGTTTATTTAATTGGCATGTTCTCTTTTGATCACCAGCATGTTTAGGATGTAGCATTTTTCTCACTGCACTTATTTGATTATGTATATTTATATGCCTTACCTTGTTTAGCTCGCATGTGAGGCATGTCTTAGCCTCTCCTTTTGCTTAAGTTATAAATGATGATTTATAGCTTTCCCTTTTCTTTTGTATTGCTTTCTGCTCTCTTATACACATTATTTCTTAGAAGTTATAGGATGGTGATATTACATAACATACGTAAAACTTATCAGCTTAAAATGTACTTAGATAATTGTCTAACCAGATTTTTCTTTTTTGACTGGGGCCTTACATTGTGAAACCGATAATGGCAGACCCTCTTTAGTTAGATGAACAGGAGTTAGGAGTGGAGCCATACCTAGAGGAGGAGCCCATGGAAGAAGCCGCTGTTTAGCCCTTTTATTTTATGTGTGAGGATGAGTGTATTTGCACTTTCTTTTATTAAAACTGTTAAATGATGTAATAATATAGGTACTGTTGATTGTGTATTTAGATTTTATACTTATGTTCTGAGATACATTTCCTGATACTCATTTTGTGATGCTTAGATGTTATATATATTGAAAATCGCTTCCGCACTTTGTATGTTTACTTAGATAGTGACTGCAGGTTTGATTCTATGCTTACTCCTTCCCTTATTAGGTGGATTATGGATTTCATCCTAATCCAATTATAAGTGAAGGGTTAGCTAGAGTGACACGCCATTCCCCTAACTCAATTCTTGTGGATTAAGGGATGGGGCGCCATAGATCTTAAGACTCTTCATGAAAGCCTTAGCTTAATCAATATTAAACCTTGAAGTTTCTAACCCTAAATATCTTACCAAAGTTATTCATGAATTACAGTCTTAAGGAAAGTAAAAGCAAAAGCTTTAAAGAACCCTAAACCTAAACTTATTAGTTTAGATATAAGTGATCAAACTCAGACCTTAGATCTTAGACCTTAGATCTTAGATCATAGATCTTAGACTTTAAATCTTCAAATTGAATTGAATTACCTTCTTTGGGATTCCTTAGGTGGTTTATTATTAAATCCTTTTGAAACCTCCATGTGGGTGTAGGATTGATTCAATCTACAGGATAATATAACTATCCCAAGGGTTGAATATAGATTTTAGATTCTTAGTTCTTAATTGATTATTTTAGTTTATAACCAGTAGAGTGACCTTTCAATTAAGATATTCGTTTTTGAATTCTTCACCTTATAAGATTTCGTATCTTTAATTTGGGTTTTAAGTGTGAACCCTAGATCTTTATTAGGATACCCCCTTGGATTCAAGATCTAAACACCAAAGTGGAGTTTGGATCCAGAATCCTTAATCTTAATTTACTTAATCAAGATTTGGGTTAAGAGAGGAAAATAATAACAATTAAGTCATTGGTTTATCTACTTTAATCTTTATAGTCATCAAATGATTATAAATTAGAACTTGTTATGTTCTAATGTTAACGTTAAGATCATGAATCTGGGATTATACTCGAAAGCTAGATATTGGAGATCCTAAACTTGTATATTCTCAGAATAGTTAGTTGGATAAATTAAACAACAACATATATCACATAAGTTTAGATTGAGTCTCTTGCTTACTTGACTTTGATTGCTTTGCACACCTTGATATTGAGCCTAGTTCCTTGAGCATAATAGGTAAACTTAGGATATGGAAGATATATCCTAAGTTAGTATTTGAAAAGTATAGCATTCATTCAGTCCTTTCAGTACTTTCAGTTAGTAGAGTATGTCCTAGCTTAGTCTGCCTCTTCAGTTCTAGTTTTGTTATAGAATAGCCTTGGACCTAGCTCTGCAAATTTCTAGGATGGATACATGTCTTATTCTATAAGTTCAACTCGGACCTATCTTTGCGGATGCCTAGGATAGATACATGTTGAACTTTCAGTTCAGAGGTACCGTATGTCCTGTTTTTGTTATGGTAGTACTATGTCTTAGGCTTACTTCTACTTTAATTCAATTTTTCTTATTTATTTTTGTTTTTCCACACATTTTAGTGGCCTTACTTTAGTGCTTGGCTTGCTTTGCCACACATCTCAGTGGTTTTACTTTTATTCATTCATATACTTAGCTTGCTTTTGCCACATGCCTCAGTGGCCTTTTACATATTAATCTATATGCTTGTATAAATACTTTTATTAACTAGTATTAAATATTGGCATATTTAGGATGCTAGAATTGTATATTTATTTCAGCATTTGTGTTCTTTATATATCCAGCATGTATCCATGTGATCATAAGCATGTTAGGATCAAATTTAATTTAATAGTTGCAGTTATTTTTGCTTTTAGCCTCACCTTTTTTAGTTGCTATTTTGTATATTATTTTTTCATACTTGTTGATTAGCTATTAATGATTAGGTTATGGTTATCCCATTCTTTGTAGCTTATAGTACCTTATAATGCTTGCATATTTAAAACCTTTAAATGTGATATCTTAAATATTCATCTCACTTAAATAGCCTAAAATATACTTAGACACTTGTCTAACTATAACCTTTTTCTTTTGTTGGATGGGGACATGGCATTTGTGCTACCAACAAATGCCAAATTTGGAGCTGTCCGTAAGCAGTGCTACAGGAGAGGAGCCGATGCAGGAGGAGAATCTTCCTACTGTTGTTTAGTTAAATTTTCTTTCTTGCAGTGAGATTTTGAAAGATCTTTACTTTCATTTAATATCAGTTTGTAATAATTAAATTTTGGATGTATTTACTTTTCTGCATTTGATCTGAGTTACTGTTTCTTTTACCCTCTTATACTATGTTGTGATGTGGATGTTATATTATACTGTTTCTTGCTTCTGCTACATTGATCCGTATTGATGTATGTTCACAATTTCAGGTGATAAGTTCTTGGCTTAAGGCAAGTTGGGTCCTACCTGACTTTACTCAAGTTGGGGATTTACCATGGTGTGGAGCACTCCACTCCTCGTGATTATGCTAATATCAGTATTAGCATCGTCGCAGGAAAGTGTGGGGCCCCACAAAAACATATAGAATTGAGTATAGGACTAGCATCCTAACATGCAGGTATTGAATAAATACTGAACTGAAAATAATGAACATAAATAAATATAAAAGCATTCAGAAATAGTAAGATAAAAGCCACTAAAGCATGTGAAAAAGCAAGACAATGCACTAGAACTGAACTGAAAAGGGGAAGTATGCCTAAAATAGTATTGCCATAACATAAAAGAGATAAACAGGGCCACTGAATAGAAAGTTCAACATGTATCCCCCTAGGCATCTGCAGAGCTAGATCCGAGTTGAACTTATAGACTTATACATGTATCCCCCTAGCTAACCACAGAGCTAGGTACGAGTCAAATATATAAATAAAGAACTGAATTGAAGAGACAGACTAAGTTAGAACACACTCTATTGAACTAAATTAATGAATGAACTGAATGAACTGTTATAAATCATCTTTATGTAAATTCAAACCTAACATAGGGTACATATAAAAAATCCTATGTTCAATTATTATGCCCAGGAAAAAGGCTCAAAAGTAAGGTCTGTGAAGCAACAATAGTCAAAGTAAGCAAGAGACTCAACTAGACATATGTGATATCTGTTATTATCTAAATTTAATTCATTCTATCTATTCTGAGCTAGTACAGGCTTAGGATCTCCAATATCCAACTATCTGATACAACTCAAACTTATGACCTTAAAGTTAATATTAGAACTTAAATAGTTCTAATTTATAATTTGAGGTGATGGCTATAAAGGTTAATTAATTAAATCAACATCTTACTTAATGCATTTTATTAACTCAAACCCAAATCTTGATTATGCCAATCAAGATTAAGGATTATGTACTTAAACTCCATTTGGGGTTCAAATCCTGAATCAAAGGTACTAATCCTCTAAGGATCTAAAGGTTCATACCCACACTTATTCTAAAGGTATAGAATCTTAGAAGCTAAAGGATTAAGAAATTATGATCTTAGAGAAAGGTTAAATCTAGGATTATAAGACAAAATAATTGAATAAGAATATAAAAATCTAAGATCTAAGTTCAATCTATAAAATAATCACATTATTCTATCGGTTGAACCAACCTACACCCACAAGGAAGCTTCAAAAGGATTATTTAGTAGAATTTCCAAGGATAGGATAATATAATTTCTAAAGGATGATTTAGGATCTAAGATCTAAGTCTTAGGTTCAATCACTTAATATTTCAACTAGATTTAACTTTAGGGATTCCATTAAGACATTTATTAAGAATAATTATTATGATTAATTGATGATAAAACACTTAAGACTAGACTCAAAGATTAAGATTCCATAAGTTAAGATTTAAAGAAGGTCTAAGACCAACTCAAGATCTTACTACTTACTTAAGAGAGTGTTTTAAGAAAATTTTAGGTCAAACCATCTAAGTCAATTAACTCGATCTAAAGGCCAAGCAAAGAAACATAGCTCATTACAATACTGATTAGAAGCATTCTTAATGACATTTTTATGGTTTTAAGGCTCTTAAACAACATTTTGGTCAAAATGACCAAAATGCCCTTCTTAAGGCTAAAATTGAGACATTGGGATTTAAGCATCCAATTTGATTCTAATTAGTTCTAGTAGGCTTAGAATTGGTTAATGAGGAAAATGAGACACTCAAGCTCCAAATTGAACTTAGGGTTAACTTAATTAGCACTAATCATACTTTAAGACTTATTAAAAGTGATTAAGGAAATTAGAGTTCCATATGATGATCTAATCACATAGGTGAGTTCTAATACTCTTAAGGAAGCAAAAGGAATTTGGTTTACTAAGATTAGAGAATTAATTAAGGCTTAATTTATTAATCCTTACTTAGGGTAATTAAGGAGTGATTAACAATTTTATAATCCTTACATTATTTTTAGAGACCTAATTAAGTTCTCCTCTATTTTATGAATAATCAAAAACCTTAATCATAATTTTTGGACATTAAATGAATTAATTATGCATTAATTAAGTTCAAAGAAAGATTAGACTAAATTAGGAAATCTAACCATTGGATCTTAAATTTTATTTCATGTTATTGTTTCTTATATTTTTTTAATTAAAATGATATTAGATTATACCATTCGGATAAGAATTGATTAAGTTATTTTATTAATTTAATCTGAATATTTTCAATTAATCAAACCATAAGATAATTAATATTATCCATTTATCAATTATTTAATAGAAGTAATTTAATTCCTAAATAAATTAATTAACCAGCCCAAAATCAAAAACACGCGGGTCAGATCGGGGCCCAACTGGGTCGGCACTGTTGCACCGAGCGGGTCTGGGCTGGCCCGGCTTGATGCGCTAGTATCTTCATCCCCGCTACAGCCCCTTTGCAGACAGTCATGAAAGGGTACCTTGGATCGCCAAATTCACCGTCGATACTCCACGTTACTGCCAGCATTCAACTGCCACACCTTCAGGAAGTCATGGTGCATCGATCGAACATAGAAGCCCTAACTAGGATGGACTAGAATGCCTGATTACTACTCCTCCAAAATGCCCTAAATGCAGATGATTAGGATTCACTATGAGGGGATAATTCTCTTCACAGATACCACCAAATGGATGGGGTTTGATCCCTACACCAACAATGTGGTAAGGCGAGTTGAACCCCCAAAGTTACGTGACTGGGGTGCAATCGATCACTGGGTCCTTACTCAGACTCAACCATGGCTCGGTCGCTAGCTCGATCGATCGATACGATCGATCAGAGCTAGCTCAAACCTTGGCGATAATCAAGATTGGTTCCTTAGGAGGCTAAGGCAAATTAGACAACATCTAGAGGCTCTCATATAAGCTTAATTGACGTCGAGCCCACATAACTCGATGAGGGTTAAGACAGTACCTGGAATTGGAGATGAAGGAAGTGATAAAGGCAAAATAAGGAGCTCAAAAATTTCCAGATGATTGCAAAAGCTCGGTAAGGGGGTTTGAACACAAGACCACACTCTCTATTAGCTGTTTGCAGCTGTTGGGATCATCGAGATTGATGGGAGCTCCATAAGTTTTAGCTGGGAAATTAGGGGATCTCAGTGAGCAAAAGGGCTCACTGATAATCTAGAGGTATCTATAGGCAATAGGAGGCCCTAGGGATGGATTCCAGAGCTTGGGAACCATGGCATGGCTCAGGACGAAGGAGAGGCTTGGTTCTAACGGCCTAGGGTAATTCAGGGAGAAGAGAGCAGGCAAGACATCGTGCCTGAGGATAGAAGGGGAAGTTTGGCACAATTCTAGTACTACCATAGGGGATGAAGAGGTCATGCTGTCAGGGGGGGGGGGGCAGACATGCAAACGATCGAGAGGTAGATGAAGGTCAATAGGACTTGGGGTGCTCTGGGCCGTCTGATGGATTGATCGTTGGTTCCAAATGATTCTAATGCACCCTGGGATGATTACTTAGGCAAATTAAAGCTAGGCCGTTGGATACGCGGGGTGGATCTGTCAGCTATGATTAGATCTAGGCGCAGGTTATCATATCATGTTAGATGGAATGCGCTAGGTTGCGTGCTAACGCATCCAATGGTGGGGACTGATGCGCTGCTATCGGGACCCCGTAGTGGATTTGTCGCAGTCCCGACAGCAAATCCCATATAATTAAAATTAATTTATATTTAATTTAAATAATATAAATCATTTAATTAATTACATAATAATCCTAATACATTTTAAATCTAATTTAGGATATAATGAGCTCCAAAAATTCTCAAAAATTAACACTTAGCTAAATAAGGCATGATGAATTCAAAAATGAAATCAGATTTCAATTTAACAATCAAATTAATTTAGCTAATTTTCTGGATCCTAAAAATAAGCAAAATAGCTAAAATGCTCAAATGAGCTCCTATTGATTTTAAACTTCTGGGGTTAGGTTTAAATATCCCATTGAGTCTAATAGAATCAAAATCAAAGCTTTGTTTGGCTTAATTTAACTTGGATTCACTATGGTAATAACTAGGACTATTACATGAGGGCTCCCGCAACTATGGATCATCTCCTTCTTTAGCTCGCACTAGACCATGAGAGATTCGTCATACAACTACTATTAGAGCATGTTGCCTCTCCTCCAGCCATGTTTGCTAGGCCATTATGATTCTTGCTTTCATCCGTTGAGTGCTCCCAACTGGCTGTGAGGTTTGTGCCACCCCAATTGAGGTAAGTGGGATTTTACATCAACCCAAACTCCAACTATGAATTCGAACCTTGGTAGCCACCCTCTCCCCTTCTCTTGGCTATAAATAGCTTAGTATCTTCACTGTGAGTCCCTTTGCTCACTATGATCAGGCTCTATTGCTCCTCAACTCCCCTATTGATTTCCCTGCATTCCTGGTGCTAATAGTCCCAAATTCCAGGTAGTATGTGGGTGAGGTCTGGTGTTCAGATACTCAGCAAGGTGCTGTCGAGCTCAATAGTGCTTAAGAGTTTCCTAATCGTGCCTACCTTCAGCTCATCTAGGTACTTCCTTCTTCCCGTCAAGTCGTGTGGGCTCAGCGTCAAATTAAGCTCATTAGGTAGCCCTGTGATGCTTTTATCCCTTTCCAATCTATCTAGGTAGTATGTGCAAAGCTTTTCAAAGTTTTTTTGGATTGAATCATTAGACTCTTAAGATGATTCTAGATTTTTAATATAGATTCATTAAATGAATATATTTCTTAAAAAAGTAAAGTTAACTAATTTATCTGTTATCCAAATCAATACTAGTGTCCTTCCTATATCTATTAAATAGGAGAACCTTAAGTATAACTTTAGCTAAGACTTTAAGAAATTAATTTAAACCCTTAGATCTAACATTCTAATAGATTAGACCTATTGAGTGATTGAGCTATTCAATAGATGAAGTCTTCTTATAAGTTGTAGCCTTCATTGCTAAAATTCTTCAAAACAATTTCCTAAGTGCTTAACTCCTTAAATCCCTCTTCTTAGTGGTAGGTGGTTCAACTCTATTGAATAAGGAAGTTATTCAATATATTGAATCAAAGCTCTAGATTCCTATATTCTTACGTAATTATTTTGTCTTATGATTTTAGATTTCAGCCTTTTTAAATTAGGATCATATTTTCCTTAGTCCTTTAGTCCTTAAAATTCTCTACCCTTAGAGTAAGGTTTTATGCGAAACCATAGATCCTTAGATATTAGCACTTTGGATTTAGAGCTTAAACCCCAATTAGAGTTTAACTTTGAATCCCTAAATCTTGATTTTCTTGATCTAGATTGGCTATGGGTTA
This sequence comes from Gastrodia elata, assembly GCA_016760335.1. Taxonomy (NCBI): domain Eukaryota; kingdom Viridiplantae; phylum Streptophyta; class Magnoliopsida; order Asparagales; family Orchidaceae; genus Gastrodia; species Gastrodia elata. The sequence continues at coordinate 7,328,874 of CM028685.1, read as the reverse complement.
TTGAAAATACATTAATTAGGTCTTTGAGCTATTATTAAACTTTGATAAATAACACTTCTGATTATGAATTAGAAATTGTTCAAATTAGCTTAAGGACTTCACCATTAGTATTAAAATAGCCTTAAGATCAATTCTTGACATTTTAGTGGAAATCAGAATATATTTGAGTGATATCAATATTTTGATCCATTTAATTAATTGGAAAATGGAGAAAATTATTTAGACCTCAAATAAAAAATTCAACTTCATTTTTTAGTTCTTCACACCCATGCTAAGGGTAAAATTTTGGAAATTTTTGGAGTCCATTTGGTAGTTAGATTATATTAATTTATTGTAATTAATAATATTTATTTAAATAATTTAATCATTTTAGAGGTATTAACCTTTTACAATAAGGATTCTCGGCTCAGTTCCAACACCATTTAGTGAGTCCCACAACATCTAATCCATCCATTTGATCCGCAGGATTGAATTAGATGGTGGCTGTTAACTAGCCGCCATAGTCAGATCTTAACTGTCAAATACAAACTTGGATCTGATGGTAGTGATAAGATCGCAAGATTGTGACTTTGACAGATTGAATCAAAGCCGCCTGTTGGAGCGGATGGCCAAGATTCAAGCTGGAGAATTGTCCTTACGCTCAATAGCTCGAGACGACATGACGCTTGGGACAAGTGTCGAAGCCACCACTCCACTTGATCAAAGCTAAGCCAAACCATACCTTAGGATTTGTTTGGAGCATGTAGTGCGACTGCTGGTGCTGTCGAAGCTGGAGGTCATTTGTAATGCATGGATTGACTCATCGAACTCGGCAAACGACGGACGCAAGGTACTACATTTCCCTAGCTATTACTACATCGATTAAATGTTATCATTGCTCAAAACTTATTGCATGACCCCTGATAGTGATGGATGCGGTCAATTAGGCTCAAGTGAGCCCAATTAATGGTCGATCAACTCGAGCATGTACATTATGGTATAGTGCTCGAGCCGATCAACTTGACTGTGAATCATTGGCACCTGAGCCATGGCTTAGGGTTCATTGGGTTGGCCATGAACTGGTGAACATCCCTGGCCAAACTATGGGTTATGAGGTGGCCTATAGAGGGAGCACTCTCCCTCCATAGTAAACCATAATCTTCAGTTGCTTCCAAACTGCATTAGGGAGATAGGGTTGGTATTATGATACAATGCTAGTGGCATTTGGAAGAGCTCTTCAAGTGCTTTATTCTAAGATCAAGCAGGCAAGCTAGGGTGCACAAAGTCAAAGGTATTTGGATGCCCTAGCTGAGGTGTTTGTTCAGTCCCAACATAGATAGCGAACAGTGCCAGGAGGACCAGCTCCAACCCACGCAGCACTGCTTACGGGCCCGCACTCATGAGTCATTCACATACGAGCTGTAGTCGGGAGGTGTGCTCTAAGTAAGTCATGCGTGCATATCAGGGAATAAGGATAAATAATATTTAATTTAATTCACTTCAATTTTAAGTCATATTCTGTGATGTGATAAGTTAACCTTTGCATCTCTTTATCCATCTCAGTTGGATGGTAATCTTCTTCCATTAGGGTAGACCTCATTAAGTGATGAATGTAACTTAATTTGCATAACTCTTAGGAAACTTTTATCTTGGGCATATCCTAAGCTTAGTATGCAATGTTAAATGCTAAGTATTAATTACCTACCTTTGGTATAGTTGAACTTAGCCATAGAAGCTTTAAGTGCCAAGTCACAATTTATTTAGTGTAATAACCCTAATTGTTACCATAGCTAATCCAAGTTAATTTAAGCTAAACTAAGCTTTGGTTTTCATTCCATTATACTCAATGGGTCATTTTAATCTAATCCTAGAACTTTGAAATCAATCAGAGCTCATTCGAGCATTTTGGCTATTTTGCCTATTTTGTATCCTGAATACTAGCAAAAATAATTTGATCTCTAAATTAAAATCTAATTACATTTTTGAATTCCTCACCCCCAAATTAGCTAAGAGTGAAATTTTGAAAATTATTGGAGGTCATTTAGGCTTATTTTAGATTTAATTTAAAATGGTTCAATTGCAATTTAAGGCTTATAACAATTCATAATTGCAAATCTACGCTCCCTCCTACTGACGACTGCCTCCAAACCACGGGCGTCATCCAAACCGTTAATCCCGCTGATCTGATATAATGGCCCGTGCTTTCAATCAGAGCCATCTCATCTCGACCGTTCCGCAGTTCTGAGATGGGATTTGACGGCATCTAGCTATCCGCCTTAAGTAACCTTAATCACCCATTGGATCTCTTGATCTAATCTGATGGCTGATTTAGGGTCCACGCTCAGCCATTAGATGTCTGAAGATCAGGATCATCCCGCTTCAACCAAAACTCAATCAGATGGCCCTGGAGAATCCCGCAACTATGGATCATCTTCTTCCTCAGCTCGTGCCCGACAGCGAGATCCTCTCGTGCAGCCACATCCCTAGGCTGGTCTGCCACTCCCATGCCATGTCAAGGATGATGTTGCGACCCTTTCCTTTGCCACACTAGCACACCCAGCTGAGGTCTAAGCCTGGCCCACACTAATTAATGAAATGGATGGAGCACCCTCGGGTTGAGCCTAAGCCATGGCTCCCAACCTATGTGACCACCCCGGGACCTGCTGTGCCTATAAATACCCATCTATGAATCACAGTGAGACCCCTTTTCTCACTGTGATCCTTCAATTAAAGTTTCTTCCCATCTTGAGCTCTTGGCAAATTCCGGTGTTCCAGCTGATGTGTACCACTGATAGAGGGCTAGGTCTGATGTTCAGACTCCCTGGAATCTTCCTCAAGTCACCTTGAAAGCTTTAGCTTGCTTAACTGCCTCTGCCTTTTCAATTTTCTAAGTACTAGACTAAACCCGTTGAGTCGTGTGGGTTTGAAGCTTAATTAAGCAATGTAGATATCCTCTATATGTCATCTAGCTATCTCTAGCACTCTCTAAGTTATCTCTGCACATGATATGGATTGATTGAGCTCGGTCCATAAAGTAATTGTTCACTGTCTGGATAGCATTAGTGTCGAGTGAGGTTGGGACTACCCCACTGAAAACTAACCCTCAATTCAACTCAAATCCTATACAAACCTTCTTCTCTTAGCTAATCGAACTCATTGTGATTGTCTCCAGTGTCTGAGCTAGCTCTGATCAATCATATCAATCGATCAAGTTAGTGGTCGAGCCAAGAGTTGAGTCCGAGTATGGACCCAAATATTGGCTGTACCCCAGGTTGTGTACCTTAGGGGTTTGACTTGCCTCACCCCACTAATGGTATATGAATTGAACCCCATTCATTTGGTGGTCTCTATGAGGAGAATTAGCCCCTTATAATAAACCTTACTCATCCTCCCTTAGACTATTTCTGTGGAGTAGCCATCCGGCATTCCACCGCACCTCAGTAGGGCTTCTAGGTTCAATTGACGCGCCATGACTCCCTGAAGGTATGGCGATTGAATGCTAGCCATAGCGTGGTGTGTCGGTGATGTAGCATATCCTAAGAATATTATCAAATGCCCAATAACAAGAGCTATGGCTAAAGTTCAAGGGAAGAACTTGAAGGTGGGCCCAATTACAAGAGCCCAATTAAAGGCCCAATAAAGTGCCCAAATATTGGGCTTATTATTTGTATTTAATTTTTATTAATATTGCATTTTTTATTTATTTATTAAGGCACACGTTTGGCCAGCCATGTCATGAGAAAATATTTAATGTAAGTAGTTGGAGTTACTTTCTTACTAATTGCCAACTACCCATATTTCCCTCCAAAATTTCCCTTTATCTTTTCCCTCCATAGCTCATAAGGAAAGAGACTTATAGTGCCTATAAATATGAGCTAAAATGAAATGCAATGAAGTTATTTGAATGAAAGATTTTTGTGGTGAATAGCTCTCATATTTCTTGGTGCTTGGTAGTGTCAAGTTTATTACCTATCTTTGGTGAATTATGTTATTATCTTATTTATATTTTATTTTCTAACTATACTCTTATTCTCATAACTTCAAACTATCCTCACATCTTCTCCAGTGTTTTAAGTATCATTTAAAAATATTAAATCATTGACTAATCTTCCAAACACTCTCTAAACTCCACCATAATCTCTACAGCCAAATCTAAAAGTAGCTCGACCTAATCTTCTTCCTTACCCCTTGACACCCATCTAAATACCATCAAACCTAGCCATCTACTCCAAATCCAAACTATACATCTTAGGCTACCGATATTAATTTATTTCCAGCCCATTAACTCACTAAAATCTCACCTACAAAAGGGATATTTTGAATTAGCCCAAATTAGGTTCGATCTGAACTAGTCTTGGCTTTCCTTTGATAGTCCACTCTAAACCCATAACCAACTCACCACAAACTCTAGAAATCATCCTTAGATATTATCCTACCAATCCAATTAATATTTAAATATCTAATTTACCAAAAAAAGGCAGCCCATTAGCATCATATTTTGGTATCAGAGCGAGGTTGGGAAAGTCGAAAAAATAAAAAATAAAAAAAATAAGTATTTCGACATGAAAAATAATTTTTGGTGAAATCTTCTCCACAAGATTTTGAGTCATGCCAACAACTGCAAGGTAAGTTAATCCTTTTTATGACCTAATATTTTTCATATTAATTACTTGGAAATTTATCATATTATTTGCAAGTCGATAGTGTGTGCATGAACTCCAATTAGTGAGCACCATTATATAGCCTAGCCAATATTATTGTGTGGATATACTTTAAGCATTTACTTGAGTGAATACATAGAAAGTGAGTGTTCCAATTAATATTGAAGCCTTTACGTTGATGCGAGCAAAAAAATTTATATGAACTTCTTTACTTTCTATGTTTGGTATTTGTGGTAATATTAGTTGCTTATTTTCATCAATTAAATTAATTTATAATTCTTAAGAAAATAAGGCTTTTTAAATCTAGAAAAAAATAAAAATAAGAAAAAACATTTATTTGCATTAAACTTATATACATAAGAATATACTTGTAAAAAACCTAGCGTATTGCGAAGTTAAAAAGAACTTTGTCAAAAGGGCGTAAATAGCCTAAGGAGAGCTTGGGACGTAAGTGGCCAAGTGCCCCCCTTCTCTACTGGAAGTTCTCTTAACTTACAATTTACATTGTTTTTATATTAATATTTTATACTTCACCTTCTAAAATTTATCATTTATTTTCCTTTATATTTTTTTATAAAAAAAAAAGGCACCAAAGTCAATTTCCCAAGACCAAATCAAGAACTTGACCAAGATAGTAAATTCCTTAGATCTTAGGATTCATGAACATGAAACAAAGTCTATGGAATTATTTGAGGAAAATAAAACTCAAATACAAGAAATTAAAGATCAAATGCAAATAATCTTAAACCTCTTGCAAAATAATAAAAATTTGCTCCACATTCTATCCATAACCATAACGCACCTATGGAAGATGATGGCTCATACATAGATGCAAGTGATTACCAACCCCATGCTCCACCACCTACCCAACCTCATCGAAGACAACTAAATCTTAAGAATGGAAAAAGGAGAGACCACCAATGAGTTATTAATAATTTTAATGATACCTCTATGAGAGTTGAAGTTGAAGCTCCTACTTATATTGGCACACATGATCTAAATAAATTCTTAGATTGGTTAACTCAAATAGATGACTTCTTTGATTGGTATAGGATGGATGATTATCAATGAGTTTCTTTTGCTAAGATGAAATTGAGTGGTCATGCTAAGATTTATTGAACAAACACTTTAGCAAAAGAACAAAGGTTAGGAAGGACAAATCTTACTTGGATAGAGATGAAAGAAATGCTTAGGTCAAAATATTGTCCTCGACATCTTGACAAGAAGTTACATGGACAATTGTAGACTCTAAGGCAAGGCTCTCTTTATGTAACAAAATACTTAAATACTTTTGAGGATCTAATTTATAGGACCAATTGTGGGAATAATGATTGGTAACTTGCTAATAAATTTTTTATTGGGCTTAGAATGGAAATTTGAAATGAGGTTGAACTTTTTGATCCCCAAATCTTAGAAGAAGCTTTCCATTATGCTCTACTTGTTGAACAACAAAATAAGTCAGCTACTATAATACAAATTAGAGCTTAAGTGACTTCTAATTCAAATCATAAGTCAACTACCAGACCCATTCCACCCTCTAGCTTAAATTATCCACCCAAAGAGGGAAGCTCTAATAACATCAAAGACATTATTTATTTCAAATATTACAAGAGAGGTCACATGCAGAACCAATGTAAAGTACAAATCTTATTATTATATGAAGTTCATGACCCTATAAATGAAACCTTAGAAGAAGGTTATGATGATACCCCATTATCAGATGAAGAATTTGTGGCGATCCTCAAATTAATGTGATGAGATGCCTTATAATATCTAAGAATGAAGAAGAAGGAATATTTTTAGCATGTATGTTGTGTGCAATGAGCGAAGGTATAGGTTAGTTATTGATGGGGGTAGTGCAATGAATATTATCTCTACTAATGCTATAGCAAGAGCTAATTTAAAAACTGAACCTCATCCCCAATCCTTTCATGTTAGTTGGGTTAACCATACTTTGCTTCCCATCACTAGTCAATGTTTAATTCCTATCAAGATTGGTAGTTATGAGGATAAAATTTAGTGTGAGGGCTCCCTATGGATATTGCTCATATTCTACTTGGGCAACCATGGCTTTATTACTTGAGTGCAATTCATTATATAGAGAGAACACATATATTTTTAAACATAACAATAAAACCATCAAACTTTTGTCAGTCAAACCACATGAGAAGATACTGTCTATAACACCACATAAACCAACACCTGATCTTCAACCAAAACCCACTATCAAGAAAAGAACAAAGCTTCAACTGATTGTGATAAGGGATCCTATGCATAATCCTAGTTCTAGCTTATTTACTCATTCTTCTTCAATGTTTGATGTAAGCTCAATGGGATTTGGAACCTTAAAAAAAGAATTTTCTAATCCAACCAATGTTCACCTTTTACATATAAAAGAAGTTAACTTAAATATTAATGAGATTCTCATTCCTAAAGAGGTTTTACCTTTCCATTTTGAATTTAGAAAAATTGCTCCGAAGGAACTCCCAAATAAATTACTACCATTTCGATCCATCCAACATGCTATTGACTTAGTTCCTAGTTCACAGCTTCCAAACCTTCCTCATTATAGAATGAATCCCACTGAACATGCAGAAATTAAGAGATAATTCACTGAGTTACTTGAGAAAGGATTTATACAAGAAAGTCTTAGTCCTTGTGCGGTCCCTGACCTAATAACTCCTAAGGAAGATGGAACATGGAGAATGTGCATCGATAGTCAGGCTATCAATAAAATCACAATCAAATATCGGTTCCCCATTCCCCGATTTGATGATATATAAGACTTAATCTCAGGAGCAAACTTCTTTTCTAAGAATTTGAAAAGTGGGTATCATCAAATTAGAATTAGATCTAGAGCTGAATGGAAAATAACTTTTAAGACCCCTGATGGACTCTATGAATGGTTGGTCATGCCATTTGGACTTTTGAATGCACCTAATACATTAAAGAGAATGATGATTATTGTTCTTAAGCCATTTATAAAAAACTTTTTGGTGTTTTATTTTGATGATATATTAATTTTAGCCCAAATAAAGTATACCACCTTAATCATCTTAGACAAATCTTTGAGACCCTTAAAACTGAGAAGTTATACATTAATTTTAAAAATGTTTCTTCTTGCAAACTGAGGTGATATTCTTAGGTTTCATCATTTCATCTGAAAGAATAAAACTTGACCCGACCAAAGTTAAGGCAATTATAAAGTGGCCAACCCCAAAAAATTTTTACTGAAGTAAGGAGTTTTCATGGCCTCGCAACATTCTATGGGCGATTCATTAGAAAATTTAGTGATGTTGTAGCTCCAATCAATGATATACTAAAGTTAGACAAGTTTTGTAGGACCCCAACTGCTTAAAAGGCTTTAGATCAAATTAAAGTTTTAATGACAACAGCCCCAATCCTTCGACTCCCTGATTTTTCTAAAACCCTTGAAGTGACTTGTGATGCATCTGGAATTGAAATTGGAGGAGTTTTAAGTAAAAAAAAAAACATCCTATTGTATTCTTTAGTGATATTTGTGTTACTCACAATCGTACTAATCTCTATGTGTGTGTGTTTGTATGTGTGTGCTGCGTATACATAGTCACAACCATATATAAATATATAGACACACACGTATGTGTTATATATGAGTAGGTATATACCGAATACATATATATATATATAGACTAATCTCTATGTGTGTATGTGTGTATATACTAATATCTATGTGTGTGTGTTTGTGTGAAGGTCTGTGTGCGTGTGTGTTCGGTAAACATACTTATCTCTATGTGTATGTGTGAGTACAAACACACACACACACACACTCATATATACTAATCTCTATGTGTGTGTGTGTTATCCAACACTATAAATATAACACACACACAAATATATATATATATATGGATGTGTGTGGGTTCTCTATGTGTGCGTGTATGCCTATATGACACATATGCGTGTGTGGGTATACATACTCATGACCATATATAAATACATAGGCACCCATACCCACACATATAGGGAAAAGTACATATATGTGTGTGTATAGACACACTCATATAAACTAATCTCCATATATATGAGTGTATGTGTGTGTGTTGGGTATACACAGATAGACACACACACACACACACACACACACATACGCACACACACACACTCATATATACTAATCTCTATGTTTGTGTGTGTGTTACCCAACACTACAATATATCAAACACACATACACACACACACACACACACACACACACACATATATATATATATATATAAATTTGTGTGGGTTCTCTATGTCTGTGTGTTTATCTAAGTGTGAACCTATTTTAGCCACGCGCTGGAGCGTGAAAAGGGATACCGCGCGTTGCTGCGCGAAAAATGCCACCGAGAAGTGCAACACGAAAAGCGCTCCCGTGCGAAAAGCGCTACCGTGCGAAAAGCGCTGTAGCACCTGAAATTGTAGAATGCCTAAAATTTTTTAAAAATTGCCCAGTTTTGACTGAAATTGCCAAAACATCACGGCTTTGTATTTTAAAGTCCCTAGGACCTTAGTGGGACTGAATTATATCAAATATTAACTTATTTTAGCCACACACTACCACACGAAAAGCACTCCCGCGCACTGCAGCGCGAAAAGCGCTCTAGCGCGATTCAGCGTGCTGCAACGCCTGAAATTGCAGAATGCCTACAATTTTTTAAGAACTGCCCAGTTTTATCTAAATAGCCAAAATTTGACGGTTTTAGAATTTTAGGGTCCCTAGGACCCTAATGGGACAATTTATATCAAATGTGAACCTATTTTAGCTGCGCGCTGCTGCGTGAAAAGCGCTACCCCGCTCTGCAGTGTGAAAAGCGTTACCGCGCGCTGCCGCGAGAAAAGTGCTACCGCGCGCTGCCGGGCTAAAAGTTCTCCAGCGTGATTTAGCGCGCTGCAACGCCTGAAATTGCAAAATGCCTAGAATTTCTTAAAAACTGCCCAGGTTTGACTGAAATGGCCAAATTTCACGGTTTTGATATTTTAAGGTCCCTGGGACCCTAGCGGGACATAATTATATCAAATGTGAACCTATTTTAAACGCGTGGTGCCGCACGAAAAGCACTCCAGCGCGATTAGGCGCGCTGCAGCACCTGAAATTGTAAAATGCCTAGAATTTCTTAAAAACTGCCCAATTTTGTCTAAAATAGCCAAAACTTTACAGTTTTCGTATTCTAAGGTCCCTACGACCCCAGCGGGACTGAATTATATCAAATGTGAACCTATTTTGGCCGCATCCTGCAGCACGAAAAGTGCTACCACGTGTTGCCACTCGAAAAGCGCTCCAGAGCGATTCAGTGCGTTGCAGCTCCTAAAATTGTAAAATGCCTAAAATTTCTTAAAAAGTGCCCAATTTTGACTGAAATGGCCAAAACTTCACGATTTTGGTATTTTAAGGTCCCTATGATCCTAGCGGGACTGAATTATATCAAATGTTGACCTATTTTGGCCGCGCCCTACAGCGCGAAAAGCGCTGCTGAACGCTACCGCGCGCTGCCGCGCGAAAAGCGCTCCAGCGCGATTCAGTAAGCTGGAGCGCCTGAAATTCCAGAATGCCTCGAATTTCCTTAAAACTATCCAGTTTTGGCTTAAATTGCTAAAATTTCACGATTTTTGTATTTTAAGGTCCCTTGGACCCTAGTGGGACTGAATTATATCAAATGTGTACCTATTTTAGTCGCGCGCCACCATGCGAAAAGTGCTCCAGCACAATTCAGCGCGCTGTAATGCCTGAATTTGCAAAATGCCTAGAATTTCTTAAAAACTGCCCAGCTTTGACTAAAATGGCAAAAACTTCACTATTTTGGTATTTAAAGGTCCCCACGACCCTAGCGGGACAGAATTATATCAAATGTGAACCTATTTTAACCGCGCCCTGCAGCGCGAAAAGCACTCCCGCCTGCCGCCGCACGAAAAGCGGTACCACGCGCTGCCGCTCAAAAATACGCTCCAGCGTGATTCATCGCGCTGCAGCGCCTGAAATTGCAAAATACCTAGAATTTCTTAAAAACTGCCCAGTTTTGGCTTAGATGGAAAAAATTTCACGGTTTTGGGATTTTAAGGTCCCTTGGACCCTAGTGGGACTGAATTATAACAAATGTGAACCAATTTTAGCTGCGCGCCGCCGCTCAAAAAGCGCTACCGCGCGCTACAGTGCGAAAAGTGCTCCCACGCTCTGCCACTCGAAAATTGCTCGAGCACGATTCAGCGTGCTTTAGCGCTTGAAATTACAAAATACCTAGATTTTCTTAAAAATTGCCCATTTTGGCTGAAATGGCCAAAATTTCACGATTTTTGTATTTTAAGGTCCCTTGGACCCTAATGGGACTGAATTATATCAAATGTGAACCTGTTTTAGCCGCGAGCCGTCGCGCGAAAAGCGCTATCGCGCGCTAAAGCACGAAAAGTGCTCTCGTGCGCTGCCGCGCGAAAAGCGCTCCAACGCGATTCAGCGCGCTGCAGCGCCTGAAATTGAAAAATGCGAATAATTTATTAAAATTACTTCATTTTAGTTGAAATGTCTAAAATTTCACGGTGTTGGTATTTTAAGGTCCCTAGGACCCTAGTGGGCAGAATTAGATCAAATGTGAACTTATTTTAGACGCGGGCTGTCACGCGAAAAGCGCTACTGTGCTCTCCAGCCTGAAAAGCGCTCCCGTGCGCTGCCATGCGAAAAAAGGTGAAGTGCGATTCAGCGCGCTTCAGCTCCTAAAATTGCAAAATGCATATAATTTCTTAAAAACTGCCCAGTTCTGGCTAAAATGGCCAAAATTTCACGGTTTTGGTATTTGGAGGTCCCTAGGTCCCTAGTAGGACAGAATTATATCAAATGTGAACTTATTTTAACCGCGCGAAAAGCGCTACCGCGCTTTGCAGTGCGAAATGTGCTCCCGCGTGAAAAGTGCTCCAGCGCGCTATAGCGCCTGAAATTATAAAATGCCTAGAATTTCTTAAAAACTACCTAGTTTTGACTGAAATGGCCAAAACATCACGACTTTGGTATTTTAAGGTCCGCAGGACCCTAGTGTGACTGAATTATATCAAATGTGAACCTATTTTAGCCGTGCCCTGCAACGCAAAAAGCGCTAACGCCCGCCACCGCGCGAAAAGCGCTACCGCGCTGCCGCTCGAAAATGCACTCCAGCGCGATTCATCGCGTTGCAGCGCCTGAAATTGCAAAATGCCTAGAATTTCTTAAAAACTGCCAAGTTTTGGGTTAAATGGCAAAAATTTCACGATTTTTGATTTTGAGGTCCCTTAGACCCTAGTGGGACTGAATTATAACAAATGTGAACTAATTTTAGCCGCGCGCCGCCGCACAAAAAGTGCTACCGCGCTCTGCCGCTTGAAAAGTGCTCCCACGCACTAACGCTCGAAAAGCGCTCCAGCGCGATTCAGCGCGCTGCAGCGCATGAAATTGCAAAATGCCTAGAATTTCTTAAAAATTGCCCAGTTTTGATTGAAATGGCCAAAATTTCACGGTTTTGGTATTTTAAGGTCCCTAGGACCATAGTGGGACATAATTATATCAAATGTGAACCTATTTTAGCCGCGCGCTGCTGCGCGAAAAGCGCTACCCCGCTCTGCAGCGCGAAAAAACGCTGCCACGCAAAAAGCGCTACCGCGCGTTGCCGGGCTAAAAGTTCTTTAGCGCAATTCAGCGCGTTGCAACGCCTGAAATTGCAAATGCCTAGAATTTCTTAAAAGCTGCCCAATTTTGGCAGAAATGGCCAAAATTTCACGGTTTTGATATTTTAAGGTCCCTAGGACCCTAGTGGGACAGAATTATATCAAATGTGAACCCATTTTAACCCCGCGCTGCCACCTGAAAAGGGTTACCGCGCGAAAAAGGTTACCGCGCCCTACAGCGCGAAAAGCGCTCCAGCGCGATTCAGTGCGCTGCAGCTCCTGAAATTATAAAATGCCTAAAATTTCTTAAAAATTGCCTAATTTTTACTGAATTGGCAAAAACTTCACGGTTTTGGGATTTTAAGATCCCTAAGACCCTAGCGGGACTGAATTATATTAAATGTGAACCTATTTTAGCCGCGCGCTGCCATACAAAAAGCGCTCCCGCGCCCTGCAGCGCGAACAGCACTACCACACGAAAAGCGCTCCAGCGCGCTGCAGCGCATCAAATTGCAAAATGCATAGAATTTTTAAAAACTGCCTAGTTTTGGTTGAAATAGCTAAAACTTCCCAGTTTTGGTATTTTGAGGTTCCTAGGACCCTAGTGAGACTCAATTATATCAAATGTGAACCTATTTTAGCCGCGCGCTACCGTACAAAAAGCGCTCCCACGCGGTGAAGAGCGAAAAGTGCTACCGCGTGAAAAGCGCTCTAGCGCGATTCAGTGCGTTGCATCGCCTGAAATTGCAAAATATTAAGGATTTCTTAAAAAGTACTTAGTTTTGGTAGAAATGACCAAAACTTCACGGTTTTGGTATTTTAAGGTCCCTTGGACCCTAGTGGGACAGAATTATATCAAATGTGAACCTATTTTAGCCGCGCGATGCCGTGCCAAAAGCACTATCGCGTGCTACCGCGCGAAAAGCCATACCGTGTGCTACCGAGCGAAAAGCGCTCCAGCGCGATTCAGCACGCTGCAGCGCATGAAATTGGAAAATACCTAGAATTTCTTAAAAACTGCCCAGTTTTGCTGAAATGGCCAAAATTTTATGGTTTTGGTATTTTAAGGTCCCCTGAACCCTAGTAGAACTGAATTATAATAAATGTGAACCAATTTTAGCCGCGCGCCGCCGCGCAAAAAGCGCTATCGCGCGCTGCAGCGCGAAAAGTGCTCCCACGTGCTGCCGCTCGAAAAGCGCTCCAGCACGATTCAGCGCGCTTCAGCGCCTGAAATTACAAAATGCCTAGAATTTCTTAAAAACTGCCCAGTTTTGGTTGAAATAGGCAAAATTTCACAATTTTTGTATTGTAAGGTCGCTTAGACCCTAATGGGACTGAATTATATCAAATGTGTACCTGTTTTAGCCGCGAGCTGCCGCGTGAAAAGCGCTATCACGCGCTGCAGCATGAAAAGTGCTATCGCGCGCTGTTGCGCGAAAAGCGCTCCAGCGTGATTCAACGCGTTGCAGCAATTGAAATTGCAAAATGCCAATAATTTCTTAAAAACTGCTTAGTTTCGGCTGAAATAGTGAAAACTTTAAGGTTTTGGTTATTTAAGGTCCCTAGGACCCTAGTGGGATATAATAATATCAAATGTAAACTTATTTTAGCCGCGCGATGCTGCACGAAAAATGCTGCCGCGCGAAAAGCGCTCCGCGTGCTGCTGCGCGAAAAGTGCTCCAACGCACTGCCGCGTGAAAAGCGCTGCAGCGCCTGAAATTATAAAATGCCTAGAATTTCTTAAAAGCGCTCCCTCGCGCTGCCGCGCGAACAGTGCTACCGCGCGCTGCTGCGTATCAAACTGCAAATGTCTAGAATTTCTTAAAAACTGATCAATTCTGGCTGAAATGGCTAAAACTTCACAGTTTTGGTATTTTAAGGTTCCTAGGACCCTAGTGGAACTCAATTATATCAAATATGAACCTATTTTAGCCGCGCGCTACCGCGCGAAAAGCGCTCCCGCGCGCTGTAGCGCGAATTGGGCTGCAGCGTGCTGCCGCGCGAAAAGCTCTCCAGCACGATTCAGCGCGTTTTAGTGCCTGAAATTACTAAATGTTAAGAATTTCTTAAAAACTGCTTAGTTTTTGCTGAAATGACCAAAACTTCACGGTTTTTGTATTTTATGGTCTCTTGGACCCTTGTGGGACTGAATTATATGAAATGTGAACCTATTTTAGCGGTGCAAAAAGTGCTACCGCGCACTGCCCGCGCGAAAAATGCTACACTGCGAAAAGCGCTCCAGCGCTATTCAATGCGCTGCAGCGCCTGAAATTGCATAATGCATAGAATTTCTTAAAAACTGTCTAGTTTTGGCTGAAATGTCAAAAAATCACGGTTTTGGTATTTTAAGGTCCCTTGGACCCTTGTGGGACTCAATTATATCAAATGTGAACTTATTTTACTCGCGCGGTACCGCGCAAAAAGCGCGCGCACTGCAGCATGAAAAGCGCTGCCGGGAGAAAAGCGCTCCAGGCGATTCAGCGCGTTGCAGCGCCTAAAATTGTAAAATGCCCATAATTTCTTAAATACTGCCAAGTTTTGGCTGAAATGGCCAAAATTTCACGGTTTTGGAATTTTAATGTCCCTAGGACCCTAGTGGGACAGAATTATATCAAATGTGAACCTATTTTAATCGTGCGGTGCTGTGCAAAAAGCCCTACCGCGCTCTGCAGCGCGAAAAGCGCTACCGCGCGAAAAGTGCTCTAGCGCGATTCAGTGCGCTGCAGCGCCTAAAATTACAAAATGCCTAGAATTCTTAAAACCTTCCCAGTTTTGACTGAAATGGTCAAAATTTTAATGTTTGGGTATTTTAAGGTCCCTAGAACCCTAGTGGTACAGAATTATATCAAATGTGAAGCTATTTTAGTTACGTGCTGGAGCGCAAAAAGTGAAACTGCGCGCTGCCGCGCGAAAAGTGCTACCGAGAAGTGCAGCGTGAAAAGTGCTACCGTGCGAAAAGCGCTCCAGCGCGATTCAGCGCGCTGCAAGCGCCTGAAATTGCAAAATGCCTAGAATTTCTTGAAAACTGCCCAGTTTTGGCTAAATGGCCAAAACATCAAGGTTTTGGTATTTTATAGTCCCTTGGACCCTAGTGGGACTCAATTATATCAAATGTGAACTTATTTTAGTCGCGCGGTACAGCGCAAAAAGCGCTCCCACGCATTGCAGCGCGAAAAGCGCTACCGCGCAAAAAGCGCACCAGCACAATTCAGCTCGCTGCAATGCCTGAAATTGCAAAATGCCTAGAATTTCTTAAAAACTGCACAATTTTTTTAGAAATGGCCAAATCTTCACTGGTTTGGTATTTTAAGATCCGTAGGACCCTAGTGGGACTGAATTATATCAAATGTGAACCTATTGTAGCCGCGCGCTAGAGTGCGAAAAGCGCTACCGCGCGATGCCGTCTGAAAAGCGGTACCGAGCACTGCAGCGCGAAAAGCGCTACCGCGCGAAAAATGCTCCAGCACGATTCAGCGCGCTGCAGCGCCTGAAATTGTAAAAACTAGGACCTGTGGATTTGGAGGACTGTTCTTGTGGCATGCCACACCTTCAGTTAGTCTGTAGGAAGGACCTTCTCTGGGTGAGAACCATGGAAGCCCGCTACCGCCACCGTGGTGAGGATTTCACAGTCAGACGTGCAGATTCGGTAGTCTGGAGGATACTCGGTTATGGCTGGACCGTGGTACAGCACCATACTATTATTGAGGAGGGGGCTCGCCAGTAGCAGATTGCAGATTTCTCTTAGAGCAGGACCAGCCAGTTGTACAGACTGGAGCAGGTGGGACAGCCTTGGCAATTTGCAGCTTTGTTGGATATGGCTTTGGGGACCTGCGAGGCCTGTTTTCAGTGGAGACTCTTCAGGGACGCCATCCCGACTCGGTGCTAGCTTGTTAGGCGTGGACTTACTTAGTCTTCTACCTGTGTCTGGGGCTGCGAGGCTCATGAGGATAGGGAGCACTTTGTACTCCACTGCAGTTATACTTCAGCGATTATGGAGACCTTCGTCACTTGGGGCTTGCTTCCTGCTACATTGGCTTCTTGGGATCAGTTCGCAACGCTTTTTTCATCTTTTACTGTGTCTTGCAGCCACCGATTCAGCTGCCAGCTGGTTGCCTATACTCTGTACCAGTCCTAGCGGAGCAGGATGGAGTTCTCCCATGGCCATCAGTTTCCCACACCTGTGGGCAGTGCTAGCGTGATTATGCCAGCCTTGGTCAGTGCCGGTCTTCACGACGGGAGCGACTTCCGGGGTTCCGCGGCCCACCATGGACCCTCCACCTCCTCGAGATGGTGCCCCCCTCGCCCCGTTGGCTGAAGGCCAACATTGACGCATCGTACTTCCTTGGTGAGCCCAGAGCTTTTGGAGCAGCTGTTGTTCAGAATGCAGAGGGACAATTTTTGTCGGCTGCTGGTGATGTTGTTCAGGCCAGATCCCTGCTCTAAGCTGAGGTCCAGGCAGTGACTATTCTCCAGCAGGCTTTGTTGACCATTGGGACCGACTCCGAGGGGCTCATTATTGAGGGCGATTGCTTAGGCACTGTTCAGAGACTCCGGCAACTCTAGGAGAAGACCATGCGATCCCAAGGTGCTGACAGACATTCGGACCCCCTCTCCTTCTTGCTTGAGATCCCACGTGTTATCTTTTTGTACCAATCGTGTAGTGCGAATCGGGTAGCCGACTTTTGTGCTTTTTTGTCCTGACAGGGTGCTTTCACTTTTCATAGGAGCGCTGTGCTCCCTAGGAGGCTTTTGGACCTCCTGGTTGATGATACCGTGGAGTTTGATCCCGATTGAGTTTTTGTACTGTGTTTGATTTGATATATATATATATATATATATATATATGTATGTATATATATATATGCATGGGCTACGGCCGCACTTCATGAAATTGTAAAATATCTAGAATTTTTTAAAAATTGCCAAGTTCTTACAGAAATGGCTAAAACTTCATGGTCTTCGTATTTTAAGGTCCGTAGAACCCTAGTGGGACTGAATTATATCAAATGTGAACCTATTGTAGCCGCGCGCTAGAGCGCAAAAAGTGCTACCACGCGCTGCCGCCCGAAAAGCACTATCGAGCACTGCAGCGCGAAAAGCGATCCCGCGCGAAAAGCGCTCCAGCGCGATTCAGCACGCTGCAACGCCTAAACTTGCAAAATGCCTAAAATTTCTTAAAAACTACCAAGTTTCTCCAGAAATGGCCAAAACTTCACGGTTTTGGTATTTTAAGGTCCGTAGGACCTTAACGGGACTGAATTATATCAAATGTCAACCTATTTTAGCCGCGCCTTGCAGCGCAAAAAGCGCTACCTGCGCGCCACCGCTCGAAAAGCACTACAGCTCGATTCAGCGTGCTGCAGCGCCTGAAATTGCAAAATACTTAGAATTTCTTAAAAACTGCCCAGTTTTGGCTTGAATGGCTACAATTTCATGATTTTGGTATTTTAAGGTCCATTGGACCCTAGTGGGACTGAACTATATCAAATGTGTACCTATTTTAGCCGCGCGCCGCCGCGCGAAAAGCGTTACCGCGCGCTGCCGAGCGAAAAGCGCTCCAGCACGATTCAACGAGCTGCAACTCCTGAAATTGCAAAATGCCTAGAATTTCTTAAAAACTGCCCAGTTTATGCTGAAATAGCCAAAATTTTACAGTTTTTGTATTTTAAGCTCCCTTGGACCGTAGCCGGACTGAATTATATCAAATGTGAACATATTTTAACCGCGCCCTGCTGCGCGACAAGCGCTATCACGCGCCGCTGCGCGAAAAGCACTACCACGCGCCGCCGGTCGAAAACGCTCCAACGCGATTTAGAGTACAACAGCGCCTGAAATTGTAAAATGCCTAGAATTTCTTAAAAACTGTCTAGTTTTGGTTTGAATGGCCAAGATTTCATGGTTTTGGTATTTTAAGATCCCTTAGACCCTAGTGGGACTGAATTATATCAAATGCGAACTTGTTTTAGCCGTGAGCTGCCGTGCGAAAAGCGCTATCGCGCGCTGCAGCATGGAAAGTGCTACCGCGGACTGCCGCGCGAAAAGCGCTCCAGCGCGATTCAGCGCGCTACAAACGCCTGAAATTGCAAAATGCCAATAATTTCTTAAAAACTGCTTAGTTTTTGCTGAAATAGCTAAAACTTCACGGTTTTAGTATTTTAAGGTCACTGGGACCATAGTGGGACAGAATTATATTAAATGTGAACTTATTTTAACCGCGCACTGCCGCGCGAAAAGCGCTCCCAAGCACTGCAGCCCGAAAAGTGCTACCAAGCACTATAGCGCGAAAAGCGCTACCAAGCACTGCCCCACGAAAAGCGCTACCAAGCCCTACTCTACAACTTGAAAAGCACCCTACAGCGCAAAAATCGCTCCCCGCGCGCCGCCGCTCGAAAAGTGCAGCGCGCTGCAGCGCCTGAAATTGAAAAATGCCTAGAATTTCTTAAAAACTGTCCAGTTTTGGCTTGAATGGCTAAAATTTCACGGTTTTGGTATATTAAGTTCCCTTGGACCCGAGTGGGACTGAATTATATCAAATGCATACCTATTTTAGCTGCTCACTACCGCGCAAAACTTTTCGGTTTCGGTATTTTAAAGTCCCTTGGACCACAGTGAGACTAGAAATGTTAACTTATTTTAGCCGCGCGTTACCGCGCAAAAAGCCCTACTGAGCACTGCAGCATGAAAAGCACTATTGCGCACTGCAGCGCTAAAAGCGCTCTCGTGCGAATCAGAGCATTGCAGCGCCTGAAATTGCAAAATGCTTAGAATTTCTTAAAAACTGCCCAGTTTATGCTGAGATAGCCAAAATTTTACAGTTTTTGTATTTTAAGGTCCCTTGGACCCTAGCGGGACTGAATTAGTGCACTGCAGCGCCTGAAATTGCAAAATGCTAATAATTTCTTAAAAAGTGCTTAGTTTTTGCTGAAATGGCGAAAACTTCACGGTTTTGGTATTTTAAGGTTCATAGGGCCCTAGTGGGACAGAATTATGTCAAATGTGAACTTATTTTAACCGCCCGCTGCCATGCGAAAAGCGCTACCGCGCGCTGCAGGGTAAAAAGCGCTCTCGCGCGCTGCTGCGTGAAAAGCGCTCTGTCAAGAAAAGCGATACCGAGCACTGCAGCACGAAAAGCGATACCGCGCGAAAAGCGCTGCAGCGCCTGAAATTGCAAAATGCATAGAATTTCTTAAAAACTGCCCAGGTTTGGATGACATGGCCAAAATTTCACGGTTTTGGAATTTTAAGGTCCTTAGGACCATAGTGGGACAGAATTATATCAAATGTGAATCTATTGTAGCCACGCGCTAAAGCGCCAAAAGCGCTACCGCGTGCTGCCGCCCCAAAAAGTGCTACCGAGCACTGCAGCGTGAAAAGCGCTACAGCACGAAAAGCGCTATGGCACGAAAAGCGCTACAGCGAGAAAAGCGCTACGTCACGAAAAGCTACCGAGCGAAGAGGGCTACCGCGCGGAAAGCGCTCCAACGCGATTCAGCGAGCTGCAGCGCCTGAAATTGCAAAATACGTAGAATTTCTTAAAAACTGCCCAGTTTTTACTGAAATGGCCAAAACTTCATGCTTTTGGGATTTTAAGGTCCATAGGACCCTAACTGGACTGAATTATATCAAATATGAACCTATTTTAGCCGCGCCCTGCAGCGGGAAAAGCGCTACCGCACGCCGCCGCTCGAAAAGCGTTGCCGCGCGAAAAGCGCTCCAGCGCGCTCCGGCATTTTGCAGCGCACAGTAACGCCTGAAATTGTAAAATGCCCAAAATTCCTTAAAAAGTGCGCAGTTTTGGCTGAAATGGCCAAAACTTTTCGATTTCGGTATTTTAAAGTCCCTTGAACCCTAGTGAGACTAAAATATATCAAATGTTAACTTATTTTAGCCGCACGTTGCCGCGCAAAAAGCGCTACTGAGCACTGCAGCGTGAAAAGCACTACTGCGCGCTGCAGTGCAAAAAGCGCTCTCGTGCGAATCAAAGCGTTGTAGCGCCTGAAATTGCAAAATGCCTAGAATTTCTTAAAAACTGCCCAGTTTATGCTGAAATAGCCAAAATTTTATGGTTTTTGTATTTTAAGGTTCCTTGGACCCTAGCGGGACTGAATTATATCAAATGTGAACCTATTTTAACCGCGCCTTGCAATGCGAAAAGCGCTACCATGCAGCGCTGCGTGAAAAGCGCTACCGCGCACCGCCGGTCGAAAAGCGCTCCAATGAGATTCAGCGCACTACAGCGCCTGAAATTACAAAATGTCTAGAATTTCTTAAAAACTGCCCAGTTTTGGCTTGAATGGCCAAGATTTCATGGTTTTGGTATTTTAAAATCCCTTAGACCCTAGTGGGACTGAATTATATCAAATGTGAACTTGTTTTAGCCGTGAGTTGTCGTACAAAAAGCACTATCGCGCGCTGCAGCATGGAAAGTGCTACCGCGGACTGCCGCGCGAAAAGTGCTCCAAGGCGATTCAGCGCGCTGCAGCGCCTGAAATTGCAAAATGCCAATAATTTCTTAAAAACTGTTTAGTTTTTGCTGAAATGGCTTAAACTTCATGGTTGTGGTATTTTAAGGTCACTAGGACCCTAATGGGACAGAATTATATCAAATGTGAACTTATTTTAACCGCGCACTGTCGCGCAAAAAGCGCTGTCGCACGAAAAGCACTCCAGCGCGAAAAGCGTTACCAAGCACTGCCCCGTGAAAAGTGCTACCAAGCACTGCCCTACAGCGTGAAAAGCGCCCTACAGCGCGAAAAGTATTACCGCGTGCTGCCGCTCGAAAAGCGCTCCAGCGCGATTCAGCGCGCTGCAGCGCCTGAATTGTAAAATGCCTAGAATTTTTTAAAAACTGCCCAATTTTAGTTTGAATGGCTAAAAGTTCACGATTTTGGTATATTAAGGTCCCTTAGACCCGAGTGGGATTGAATTATATCAAATGCGTACTTATTTTAGCCGCTCGTTGCCGCGCAAAAAGCGCTACCGCGCGCTGCCATGCGAAAAGCGCTCCAACTAGATTCAGCGCGCTGCAGTGCCTGAAATTGCAAAATGCCTAGAATTTCTTAATAGCTGCCCAGTTTTGACTGAAATGGCAAAAATTTCACGATTTTTGTATTTTAAGGTCCCTTGGACCCTAGCAGGACTGAATTATATCAAATGTGAATCAATTTTAGCTGCGCACTGCAGCCTGAAAAGCGCTGCCATGCGAAAAGCGCTACCGCATGCCACCGCGCGAAAAGCGCTACAGCGCAAAAAATGCTACCGCGTGAATAGTGCTCCAGCGTGATTTAGCGCGTTGCAGCACCTGAAATTGCAATATGCCAAGAATTTCTTAAAACTGCTTAGTTTTGGCTGAAATTGCCAAAACTTCATAGTTTTGGTATTTTAAAGTCCCTAGGACCCTAGTGGGACTCAATTATATCAAATGTGAACCTATTTTAAACGTGCACTACCGCGTGAAAAGTGCTCCAAGGCACTGCAGCGTGAAAAGCGCTGCCGCACGAAAAATGCTCCAGCGCGCTCCAGCATTTTGCAGCGCGCTGCAAAGCCTGAAATTGTAAAATGCCCAGAATTCTTTAAGAACTGCGCAGTTTTGGCTTAAATGGCCAAAACTTCACGGTTTTGATATTTTAAAGTCCCTTGGACCCTAGTGGGACTGAATTATACCAAATGTTAACTTATTTTAGCCGCGCGTTATCGCTCGATAAGCGCTACCGCGCGTTGGATTGTGCTAGAATGCGTGCTAACGAATCCATTGGTTGGATTGTACGCGCCGCTGTCGGGACCCCACAGCGGATCTATCGCGGTCCCGACAGTAAATCCCACATATTAAAATCATATATATATATATATATAATTAATATTAAATTATTAAATAATTAACTTAAATCCTAATTAATTATATAAATCCAATTTAGAATTAAATGATCTCCAAAAATTCTCAAAAATTCACCCTTAGCTAATTAGGGCATGAGAAATTCAAAAATAAAATCAAATTTTAATTTGGAAATCAAATTAATTTAGATATTTTCTAGGGCTCAAAAATAGGCAAAAATATCAAAATTTTCAATTTAGCTCTAATTGATCCTAAACTTCTATGGTTAGATTTAAATGATCCATTGAGTCTAATAGAATCTAAATTAGGACTTGATTTAGCTTAATTAGTCTGAATTTAGCTAGGATAATAACTAGAGTTGTTAAGTGTGTGTGTGTGTGTATGATTTAAATATAGTAATTTTATAATATTATTACCTATGTATAAGAAGTAGTGAACTAACTTTAAAGGTAAACTTTCATAATATAGAATTTTGTTACTAGTATTATTTGAAGTTCCTAATTCAAACTTAAGCTATTATTAGTTACTAAGTCTTACCATGTATAAGCTATTAGGTTCACTAAATTTCTAGTCAAAAGATGCTTCTATTAAGCTAGGCTTGATTCTTCTTCTATCAAGTTCAATTTTATTTGCCTATTAATTCCATTACTAATGTTTAAATGGTAATGTATCTTAAACTTAGTCTATTTAAGGCTTATCTAATTTTTAGATCTTAAGACTAGGAGTAATCCTTACCAATTTCCTATTATAATAAGACTCTTAAGTTCTCTAAATTCTCAATTTATAAATATTATTATTAAGTTAGTTATTTTCCTATCCTACCAGATTAAATTACTTTGCATCTTCTAATGCCTGAGTTAAGGTATAGGGTATCAAAGTTCCTATACTAATTTAGCTTGAAGGTCAATTCTACTTGAACCTTAGGATCTAGCATAATTTATAATTTCCCTAATCTAATAATCTAGTAAGGGTCCCTTATGTGTTAACTAAATCCTATCATCCAATGAGTTGAAGGAATCTACTTGAATTTATGCCTGATTTAGCTAGATTAATACTAATTTTTATGGATTAATAATTAATATTCTTAAATTGGTGTCAAAAAGAATACAATGACAATAAATTGTTAATCTACAAGTCATAAAAAATTCAAGGATATATAGTTTGTTAAAATTTGAGCTCTCTAGGCTCAAAATGCACTAATTACTTTTAATGATAATTAATAAAGTCATTAGTGAAGGCAATTATCAAAAGTAAAATTTAATGTCATATTAATGTTCTACATATTTTTTTCTTATCATTTTGATATATAAATTCAATATATTTAAATTTATATTTCTCATTTTATTTTATTAATTTATTTGAAATTAAATCTTCCTAAAGTTCTAATTTATTTAAAAGAGAAAATTTTTCTGAAATCTTCCCTTAAATAAAATGGTGGGGTTTTGGGTTAGTCATGTCATGGGATTCAATGGGCCAGGGGATATTCCACGAATATCCACTGAACAGTGTCACGCGGGTCAAGGTTGGCCCGCCTGACACTATGCGTCCCCATCGTGCCCGTTAGAATCAGACTCGAGGATTTAGGGTTTTGAATAAACCATAAATGCTTAAGCTATATACCATTACATAGTACAAATAATATATCAAAATGATCCTGACGCCGAGATCTATTGAATGGATGTAAAAGCCATAATTGATTTTGGCTAAATCACTTAATTCCATGTCTATTTTACCAGTCGTCTAGGGTTTACTGCTCGATAATCACTACATTGTCTATGGAAATTGAAAACAAACGGAGAATCAAAGTGAAGAATGTATTAGATTAACGAGAAAATGGGGTACCTGGTTTTGAGTTTTGCTAAGTCCAACATCAAACAGGGAGTAGAAAGAGTGAATGTGAAGCCCTTTGAGCGAATTAATTAGATGAAGAATGAGGATGGGGTCTCAACTGGGAATAAGGGGAACAGTGGTTGCTGAGGGAGAGGACATTCGTCATATAGGGCCTCTGCGTGTAATGGTGGGCAAGCTAGAGAAGGTGACACAGCACAGTGCTCCAGTCGATCGTGACCATTGGATAAATCGGACGGTCCCCATTTCATATGATGGGTTAACTAAGCCCATATTTGATGCCAGCCATTAGATTTGGGTCTGAATCCAATTGCTGGGATCAGATCAAACGACAGAATTAATTTCTGCCATTTGATTCGCTTGGCAAAATGGCGGAATGACTCAGATTAAGTGGAACGATTTTCCGTGCTTCATAGCTTGCAGCGGATCGACTGTTAAATTGCTGGAAGAAATACAAATATTTATATTAATTAATTAAAATTATTATAAATTAATATAATTTATATTAAAAATTTTCAAAATTTCACTTCTAGCTAATTTGGGTGTGAGGAACTCAAAATGCAATCAAATTTTTTATTAGAGGTCAAAAATTTTCTTTTTTTCTAATTAGCATAATTAGTATAAGAACATCACACAATTAGATATAAATAACATTAAGATCATATCTTAAAAATTTGGGTCAAATTGGAAGTTCATAGAATAAAATAATTATTTTATTCTATGAACTTCCAATTTGACCCAATTTTAAAGATTTTGTCTTAATATTATTTATATCTAATTATGATATTTTTATACTAATTATACTAATTAAACTAGGTAACAACTTTAGGTTATTACACTGGATCACTTTGTTATACTAGCTTCTATTTCTAGTAAATTTTTACAAGCAAAGTTAGCCATAGAAGAAGACTTATCCAGAATCGGGATATAGTGCGATGAATATAAAGATATGTAATGTTTTTGTGCTAATGCATTATGATTTTTGTATTTTAAATATAATTAATAAATAAAAAATAATTAGTAAATAAAATATTGGAATTATGATAAGCTGGTCATGGTATTAAAGTTCATGTATCCATATTACTGAATTAATAAATGAGAGATCAGATGATCATTCCTTCAAATAACAAATGAATGAATTAAAAAAATTTATCATTTTCAAGTTATGCTAATGAACATTTACATTCTCATTCTCACAAGCATCATTGATAAATCCACACAATAGTCTAAATGTTGTGGGCAGGATGAGCTTTCCATGTAATTTTATAAGGCACATAGGAGGAAAGATTATCAATAATGTAAATTCAAAATTTTCATTAAGCATGAAAATGGATGGCAGATAAAGTATGGGTCTCTAGATTATTTATTAATTTTTATATACTAAATTATTTTCATTTAAGAATTAATAGAGATCATATATACAAGAATAATGGATGTTCAAGGTTCACAAAGAACAAGTCATTAAAGACCCAATAAAGCTTATCATAACTAAAGTCTTAAGTTAGATTTGACATGGGTTAAATTAAAGTTATAGTTCTTAATTTCATAATACTAATTGCATAATAAACAATATATGCAAAAATTAATAAATCTTAGGTTTAGTATCACAAGATTAATCATCTGATTAATTAAAGCTAAGATGTTAGAAAAAGTTATAGCATCCTTCATAAAATACCCATACTTTATCTATATAATGATGTTAATTAATCTTAAAGACAAAATACCTTAGCTTAGCTTAAGTCAATTTGATCCTCAAGCAACTTTTGATTTTAAACTTAGCACATATTAGCTTAACCTTAAGATTAAATAAAATAGCTCTAACATAAAAATTTTTAGCTTAAAATTCCATGTTTACTTATTATAAATTAAAAGAAAGTGTAGCTTATAAAAAAAATATTAATTATAAAATATAAAAAATATAAAATACAAATAATAACTACTAAATAATAATTTTAATTAAACATAACTACTATTTTATAATTAATCAATTATTGTTTATTAATACTATCATTAAATAAATAATAATTTTTAAATTAATTATTATTATTATGATTATTAGTAAAGTATATTTAAATATAATTATTAATCAATTAATAATAAATATATATTAATTATTATTAAATATTATATTTTATTAATAACTTTAAATATTATTAAATCATAATTAGCTATAATAATTAAATAGAAATTATTGCTATAAATATATGTGATTTTTATTATTAATTGAAATTATTTAAGATTATTTTAAATTATTATCTAACACTATTAATGTTTATAATTAATACGACTCAATTGACAAAAAAATTATTATTTTGATTCATTAAACAAACGAAGAAATGAATGTTATGCGTATGCAAATCCTTTTATCCTCTTATGCATACAAAGCAAAGTTTACTATTCGCAAATCCCCAAACCTAATCTTAATTTTCCACTTACATAGGCAAATGAGATGGGAGAATTTAGTAATTATCAAATTTTAGATGTTAAATATGCAAATATGCAGGACATCTTTATTTAAATTATGCAAATATACACAAAATCAGGCATTAGAAATACTTGGCGCATGCCTATTCTTGTCAAATGCAAAATCATACCTTGTGCTTGTCATGCATGAAGAGCTTGAGAGCAATCAATTTTTCCTCTACCATGCTTTATTCTTCTTCCATCAAATAACAGAACAGCAGCAAGAGTACAACAAAATATGACAGTCATATATATAAATTTATATATAATTCGGTTTAGCATATAATTAATTAGGGGGCATTCAAGGTTGTCAAGCCTAGGAGAAGGAGAGCAATAAAGGAAAGGAAGAAATCAGGTCTTGAACTCAAGGAAGTGAGGGCCATCTGACTTGGAGAATACCTGACTGCCTTCAAACAAAGGGCTCTCGAATGGGCCTTTGTTGAGATGGAACTCCTGGAACTGACTCCCACTGCTGCTATTACTGCAGTGAAAATTGAACGCCAGCGCTTGATCGGTCAGCGAGTGCTCGTCGTGCCAACAACATTCCGGCAAGGAGTTCGGCGCCTGGACGGACAGATTCGCCCTTGCAAATTGGATCAAGTTGCCCTGCCCCGTGTTGCACGGACCGCACGAATTGTTTGACAGAAGAGAGAGAGCACGTCGAAGGTCCGGTGCTCCATTCAAGTTGGAAACAGACTCAGAAGCTTCTAGACCTTTGAAAAATAAAAAAAAATTGAACTGCAAATCCGCAAATATAATATTTTGAGAGCAAAAAATATAAATATCTAATAGTTAAAAGTTGTTGCCATAATTATACGACATCCAATAATAACAATAATTATGAAAGAGAGCTGATGGAGGAGTGGAGCTAGGGAAAATCATCATTCCAACCCAATACGTTATAGGCCCTAATATTTGTACACAAGTGTGATTAGGTGGCTAGATAGCTAGTAGATTATGTAGTTATTCTGTTATTACTTTCAGTTAGCACTTCTCATAAGCTGACTGCCGATTGGAGAGCTTAGTATTTATCGGTGGTGCAAAAATCTTGTTGCGGCAAGATGCTTTGTTAAGGCGTCAATAAGTTGATCCTAATAGTTAAAATATGGTTGATAGTGAGCACTCCATTTATATGACAGCTTCTAATATAGTGGCAATCTACACTAATATGCTTCCTACAGGAGTAAAAGATAGAATTGCTGGCTAGCGCTATGGTTGAGATGTTGTCGTAGTGAATTAGTGTAGGTTGAGTAGTGACAACATCAAATTCCATAATGAAATGATGTAGCCAAATAACTTCGGTAGCTGTTACAGTAAAAGCTCTGTATTTAGCTTCTGTAGAAAATTTGACGATCATTGTTTGTTTCTTGGCAACTCCATGGTATAAGACGATGCAGCATTTCGTAGTGGACTTTCTGTCAACGCCGTCACTTGCCTAGCCTGAGTCAATGTATGCATGAAGGGTGAGAATGTTTGGGTATGTTGGAAGTTCTATATTTGGTTATAATGCATGCAGGACATGGGGAGATTTTTTTATACAAGTAATACATGTGTGGCTCTTCGCTAATTAAAGTATGATGCTGATGTTGGGATGTCCAGGATGATAATGCCAAGTGTTGTGAACTCTACTTGTGGTGTGTAGCACAAGAGAGGTGATTGATCAAGGAGCATGAAAGTTGATTGGGCAGAGACCGTTACAGCTAGGTCGTTGAAGAAGAATTCTATTAGAATTGACATCTTTAATGTAGAAGCTATGCGTATAAAATAAAATCGAGTAGAAAACTATTAGTAGTCAGTTGATGAACATAACAGTTTGCATTTTATTTGTTGAATGTAAAGACGTTTTGTGAGGAAAGATTACGATATGGTGTGAAAAGGATGTTGCTGGCAACATTTGAGTTGAAAGAGTCCGCCTGTTGTCTACTATAATGGTTACAATGTGATTGCCCTTGTATTATTGGATATGTGCAGATTATCAAGATCACTTGTGATGTATGTCTTAGATGTGTAGATTACACAGTTCAAGAACCAATTCTAGTGCTCGAATGAGCTCGGGTCGGAAAAAAAAAGTCAAATAGTCAAGGATATGTTGCAGGTCAAATCGGTGCGATGACAGTAGTTGATGGCAGCATTGTTGGGATTGGTTGAGCCTAGAGTGCAGCCCAATGAGAAGAGCCCAAACGAATCACACCTAGACACACAAGGTGATGCATCAATGCAAGCAATAACCAGAAGGATGGTGGAGCTTCAAGTGAGTTTTGAAGACATTTTGGACAATCACAGGTCATTTGAAGGCTTTGAAGTAGCTTTGGGTAAGTCGCGGATCAACTTGAAGCAAAACAGATGCAACGGGACCTGAACAACCTCTGGAAGCTGAGCTGATTTTGGCTGGGCTATCCATTCTCAGCCTTGAAAATGTAGGTTAGGGTTCTTAAGCACACCCAAGAGCCCGTCAGGGTTACCAAATAAAAAGCAAGGCATCTGGGTGCGCCAAAGCGCCTGTTTTGGCTGCCTAAGTCGAGGGAGCGCCAGGCAGAGCGTGAAATGCTCTATGAACATGCCCAGGCATTAAATAAAGCCTAAAATATGATTTAAGGGCTTATTTGGGGGCTAAGTGTGCGTGGCTATACATACCCTTATATGTTTAGGGTTTTATGTGAAATATGAGTGTTGTGGTGGCTGCGGAGGCTTGAGAAGTTAAGGGCTACTGTGTAAGAGCTATGAGGATCTCAAGAGAAGAAAAAAACTGTTAGAACTTCAAGACATAAAGAGAGTGAAATCTCTCATGCAATATTCTTCTTATTAATAATAAAACTTTTTATGATGTGACTTAGTGGTTGTTCATGTAAAATATATGTGCTTGGATGCTCTGTTTTTTCTTTGATTTTGTTGTTTGTTTGTTTTGCTTCCAAATGTGATAAAGCCAGCCATCCCTCGATGTTTCCATTGCTACATCCTTGCTGATACTTATAAATAAGAAGGACAAAATGGTGGTCATAATCCCTAACAACTAGTATCAGAGCGGATAGAGCTTTGTTCAAGTGGGAGCATAGCAGAGGAGCCAAGGTTATGCATGGAGAAGTTTAACAGAACGAACTTCTTGTTCTAAGAAATGTAGATGGAAAATCTGCTGCATCAAAGGAAGTTGTAACTTTTGTTAGAAGGCATCAAGAAAAAACCACAAGGAATGAACGACAGAGAATGAAAAATCATTGAACAAACCCTAGGGATGATTCGGCTATTCCTAACTTTATTTGTGGCGTTTCATGTTGTGAATGAGAAAATTATCAGAGATCTTATGGTTATCTTGACAAGGATGTATGAAAAGCCCTTGACATCAAAGTGTTCCTGATGAAGAGCTTATTCAACATGCAAATGATGGATTGTGGCTCGATAACGGAGCATGTGAAAAACTTCAGCATCATCATGAGTCAATGAGCTCGGCGAATGTCAGCTCCGATGACAAAGTCTGCGGACAATTGTTATTGTCTTCCTTGTCGTGGAGCTGAGTCGGCTTGGCAACAACAATGAGCAACTCAACAGAAGCTAAACTTTGAAGGTTGAAGGTGTGATCGGTCTAATCCTGAACAAGGAAGTGAGAAGATCCGATGGTGAGACATCAATAAAGAGAGAAGCTGAGAGCGAAATACGAAGCCAAGTTAGAATAGATTCAGAAGATGGAAGTTAGTGAGCTGAGCCAAGTTCTGTAACTACGACGAAGAAGACCATCCCAAGTGGGGTTGCGTAGAGCGGATAAAAGCTGTAGGCGTAAATCGGGAGAAAAGCGGTGCAGTCAGCATAACAGCGACAGATCTTGAAAAAGCTTTGATCCTTTCCCTAGACGAGATGATGTTTTGGGTGGTGGATTCAAAATCATCATGCCATATGATACATAGCAAGGCGATGTTCAAAAATTATATTGCATGAGCACGGTCGAGCATCTGAGGACAAGGAGATGTGGACATTAGAAGCGACATGGCAGTTGAATAACATCCAATATGTTCCGAGCCTAAAGAGAAACCCAATCTTTGTCGGTTAGCTAGCACGTGCTTATTTTACAGCCAAGTTCATAGAGGGCTCTTGAAAGGTGACCAAAGGTGCGTTGGTGGCTGCACTTGAGAGAGCAAAATTAGGCCACTATATGTGGTAGATTTGTCTCCAGTAGCAAGGTACCGGCCAAAGGGCACAATGCATGAGAGTCAAAATATCCCATCTTGAAAAATGACGTGAACATGCGACAAAGGCGTGTTAAGTTCTCTCTTGATGAGTACGACAATTGAAAAAGAGATTAAAAATGAGGCTCAAGTGAGGCAGGTCAAGCCTCAGGCAACAAAAGTTGAGCCAAAAAAGTCTTCGAGATTGAGAAGTGCCCAAGGTGAGTGGGAGCGAGCCAAGGGTGGCAAGGTACACCCACAGATGTCAAGCATAACAGAAGACTTAAAGGAGCTACCTACCCGTAGAAGGAGGACTACACTTCAGAGGAGGTAAGAGAAAAGGAGATCCACCGACAATAGGCACCACAAAGCAAGGCGTTCGAGAAGAGCCAAGAATAGACTACCCAAAGTTATTCGCTTTGGCAGGAGAGCTTGGGACGTGACAAAGGCAGTGTTGAGCCACACCATGCCTTCAAAAGATTGAAAAAAATGCTTCCAAGAAGAAGAGAAGATGAAAAAGAAAACATGCACTCAATCTCTAAGTGGGAGATTGATGGGTTTAGCGGAGCCTCGAGTGCAGCCCAAGAAAGTGAGCCCAGATAGAATACACCTAGGCACACAAGATAACACGTCAATGCAAGTGATAACCGGAATGATGGTGGAGCTTCAAGTGAGTTTTGGAGTGATTTTGGACAAGTCACAAGTCATTTAAAGGTTTTGGAGTGGTATTGTGCAAGTATCAAATCAACTTGAGAAAAAATAAACATGAAACAGGACCAGAACGGCATTCCAAAGTTGAGCTGAGTTTGGCTGGGTGGCTCGTCTCAGCCTTGAAAATCAAGGGTAAGGCGCATGGGCGCGCCCAAGTGCCTGTTGGAGGCTTACTTGGAGGGCTAGGGTGTGGCTATATATGTCCTTGTATGTTTAGGGTTTTATGTGGGACATGAGCTGTTTTGGTGGTTGTGAAGAATAGAGAAGTTAAATGGATGTTGTGTTAGAGGATCTCAAGAGGAGAAAGCTGTAAGAATTTCAAGAGAAGAAAATAATTATGAGAGCTCCAAGGCATAAAAAAAGTAAAATCTTTGTTGTAATAATTTTCTTATTTATAGTGAAGTTTTTCATGGTGTAGTTCTATAATTTTTTCTTAGTTTTGAGATATTCCATGCAAAATTTGTGTTTAAATGCTCTATTTTTTCTTTATTTTTGTTGCTTGCATGCTTGTGTTTCCAAAAGTGATAAAGATGGTGATCCCTCGATGTTCCCACAGCTACATCCTCGTCGGTGCTAGACGAGAACTAAAGGGGAGGTCATAATCATTAACATGTGTAACGACTTGTTATAAATTTGGGATTCGACATAAGATTTATTGTTACATGATCTTCCTCCACACTGAAGGTCATTGAGTACGTTTACCAGTACGTTTAACTCTGCCTATCCAAGATGACGACTGAGATATTGGATGGTTGGCTATGGCTGAAGATGAGAACTGCTACAATTCTTCATTGACATCGTTCTGAAGATTCAATTCTTCACTTCATAGAAGTGAGAATGATCATCAAGACTAATGGGGTGAAGCTTGGTGTAATCACAATCTTGAATGCTTGATATTGCAGAGACAACTTGCTAAGGTTGCAGAGAATCACGCCCTCGGTGAGAAATTGAGCCAACTGTAGCTATGTTGTCGATGATTGTCTTTAGCTCTATCAGGTACTGCGGCATCGGTCTATCCTTAATTGTAACGTTGTGCAGCTAGTTCTTGACTTGTATAACACATGATCAGTTATAGGACTACAGACATCGCTCCAAATGAGCCAGAAATCTCTTCGGTGTTAGCTTCAAAAACATTAAGGAGAACTGTCGGCCAAATGGTGGAGATCACAACAATGAGGTTTTTGTTCAACTTAGTTCAGTCATTGTACTTAGGATCAAGTGATAACAATTTGTGTGAGAATTTAAACTGACTGCTGAGACCGTTCACCCAGAAAAATCAGCTGACCTGAGCAGACCAGGTTTAGTAATTTTCTTGCAGCAGCTAGACGGCGACAACATTTTTCATGTTGCCAACGATGAACTTGAGGTTGGGCAAGATAGGAGTGGGTCATGTGTCGAATAAGGACCCAACAGAGCAGGCACAATAAACCATTCCGTGTGTAGGGGTAGACACTCATGTGCTTGCAGTCAGCTCAGAGGTAGGAGCCTCAAAGATTTTTACAGTCTGCAAAATCTTAGATAATTGCATACATAACACCTTGTAGGATTCTCGCTTATAGAACAACCACAAAACAATGCCTAATTAATAACCCAAAGTGTTTTCATTTAAATTAAATTTCAATAAGAAAAAAAAGAGAGTTATCCCTCATAGCTCCGTAGTTTTTACTAACTAGTTCAAGGGATAAATAACCAAAAAACGAAGTTCAAGAATGTAAATTATCCATGAATGTTTCAGCATACACATTTACATGAACAACAATATAGAAAGGGTATGCTGTCTGAACATTCAATAATAGAAGAGATCAAGGAAAAAAGTTCATTTCAATCATGAAAATTTTTGCTGCATCAGAGTTTTCATCATGTAGCATTTGAAATCATTTTTTCGATCAAGTCATTAAAACAATTATAAAAAGGAGTATTTACATAACACTGAAATCTGTAAAATATACATATTCAACATGCAAAAATTAATTTTTACAAAAAAAAAATTATTATTTCACCAGTTTTAGAGTTCCATTAATTATAAATAAGCATGAGGTATCAAGCACTCTAGAAATAAGAAGATGTAGTGTTTTTTGTAACTAATAAAATTTAGGTACAGGATGTGTATTTTAGGTGCATGCAATAGTGATTGACAGTTGACAGCAATCATAGTTATGCATAATTTGAAAAAAAAAGGAATGTACAACTCTTGTGTGGAAACTATAATAAGAAAATTACTTTGATTAAGGACCTCAGCTGTGGTGCCCTTGAATGACATGGTCCTATTAAAGCCATGATGTGATGCAGGAAAGGCATCAGAGAAATCCACAATAGGTAAATGCAATGCTCCTCCATCAACGCCTGATTTGGTTGGTCTTTGCCAAGATCCTTCTGTTGGTGAAAGGCTAAAGCCAGATGATTTTTCCCACATTGTGCTT
This sequence comes from Gastrodia elata, assembly GCA_016760335.1. Lineage (NCBI taxonomy): Eukaryota > Viridiplantae > Streptophyta > Magnoliopsida > Asparagales > Orchidaceae > Gastrodia > Gastrodia elata. The sequence goes on along the minus strand of CM028685.1, from coordinate 7,295,159 downwards.
GAAGAAAGACTTGCATCACTAACTGGTGCTCGACTCAAAAAAAAGTTCATCTGCTGTCCGTTAGCTGCACCCACAAATTTGGTTTAATTGCCAAAAAAAATAAGTAGAGCATTTATCATAAACATATAACAGCTTGTTTTCTTGCAAGGACTAAAGCATATAGCTTAATCTATAACTAAGTAGAAAAATTCTAGAATATCAACAATACAAAGCCATGGTCCCAAAAAGTTGGGCAGTAGGGGTGAAGCTAACGAGAAGAAAGGGAGTGCAATTGCACCCTTTGAAAATTAAAATTGTATATACATGTCTAATACATATTTTAAAAAAAGTTTTGAAGCACAAAATAGCCTATTTGAAGCCTCTGAATAAAAAGTACTCCCAAAGCATGATCAACGACTTATTTGCACACTCTAAATTAAATTTGCACCCCTGTAATAGAAGTCTTAGCTCCATCACTGTTAAACAAATCATCACTCAGTAGTGTGCTCTATCAAACCAAACTCCAAGAATGTGGCGTATTTCCTCGTAGTTCTTTGCTATGCTCTTTTAGTCTTCCTCTTTGTCTTACAATACCTGACCAAATTCATCAAGTCAATTCTCTAGTATCTAAGAATCTATGTTTAAAATATTTAAATTATCAAAGACAGTTTTTTCAAAGCTTATCTGTATTGGAGTTGTTCCATCTTTGATAAAGATGCACTCATTTCTGATCAAATCCTTTTATGGATGCCTACTCATCCACTGCAACATCCTTATCTCCACAACACTTATTTTATTAGCAAGTTTTGCCATCATTCACCCCATAAAAATTGTTGGCCTTGCAATGCTCTACAAAACTTTAGATCACCCGCAGCATCTAACTTGGTTGAAACCTATAATCACATTGTGGTGTACTTTGCCATTATTTTGCATGATAAGGCTAAGATATATGCACCACTCATTCTTCTTGTAGCAACATCTTCAATCTCTAATTCTGAATACTACAATCTTGTTTGACATTTGACTTTTGATGTACACTAAGAAAAACCCTCTAGATTCTAAGATAATTCTCCATAGTTCTAGTCTCGTTCTAACCATATTCTCCAAAGTTCTAGTCTCGTTCTAACCATATTCTCCATAGTTCTAGTCTCGTTCTAACCATATTCTCCATAGTTCTAGTCTTGTTCTAACCATATTCTCCATAGTTCTAGTTTCTCTTTAACAATACATTAATCATTTTAAAAAGAAAAACACCATCTACATGCTACATGCATTGACTCACCTCCTCATAAATATGTATAACAAATGTGCTAATTGTTGAACCCAGCCCTCCCAAGCACCCTGATTCCGCCCGAGCATAGGCTTGACCGATGCCAACCCAAGAGACAGGCACCAGGGCACCGAGCCCAGGTCTAGGCATTGGAGCCTAAGAGTGCCCAAGTACTCAGCAGATGTTTTTATGATGTGTCCATATGTTAGGGCTGATTTTGGGATCTGTTTAGCCCATGACTTGGACTCTTGGGCTTGCCCAAATGCTAGTCGCACTTTTAAAAACGTGTGAATTGGATTTAAGACAAGTTATTGCCAAATCTGAGTTATATTTGTGAGAGTGGGTGGCTGCCAAAGGTAGGAGCGGAAAACCTAAAGGAAGAAGAAGATTGGTCATTGTTTAAAGATTTGTTTGTCTTTGGTAAGTGCAAGTCAAGATCTTGACTCAAGGTTCATGGAGATTTTTCCGCTGCGTGTGTTTGGCTTGTGGTGCTATTTAAGATTTCTCTTCATCCTGGGTAGTATTTGTTTAGGAGTTTAAATGCTATGAGTTTTGCCCACAAAGAAGGTTTATCATGGAGCTTGTTTCGTTCATGGAAAAGATTTAAGGGATTTAAGGGCGTCAAAATCCTACTGAATGATTGTGTATATAGATTCAATAGTGAATATATTTGTGAATGTTTGTTAAAATTTCTTGCTATGTTTGATTGAACTTGGCATACCATGAGTTGTCGTGTGATTTGGTGATCCAAGTAGTACTAGGATTTGTCTGTTGTGCTTGTGTTTGACCCCTAGCCCATTTCGTTTTATTAAAGTAGTATTTGAGAGAGATTCCATTAAAATAAAATCAATGGAGAGTAACCCTAATTGAATGATTACTCTAAATGAATCCAACTATCACATGTATAAAACAATAAGATGGAGAATCTGTCCTATGTGAGGGATTACTACTTACCTGTATTTGCAAACACAAAGTTAGACACGCCGAAGAATGGTTGCTGTCTCACCATTAAGTATGTGGATATATCATGCATTGGGTAGATAATAACATCCTGAATCATATTAGTGAAGAAAATGGTGACAAGAAATTATAAAGGAAGCTTGAAGAATTGTAGGCCAAGAAGACCGAGAACAATTAGTTGTGCCTGATTAAGTAGACGATGGGGCCCAAATATTTAGAGGGAAAGCTCAGATCTACTGACTTGAACATGTTTCAAGGGATCATCAACCAATTAGCGGAAATGAAAATTAAAATTGAGGATAAAGCCTAGGCATATAGTTGTTGGGTACTTTGCCGTATTTTTGGGAGACATTCTGACATTACTATTGAATTCTGCGCCAATAGAAAGATCTCCATGCAGGTCATAAAGAGAAATGTCTTGAATGATAGGAAAAGAAAGAAGTCTTAGGGTGCCTCCACATCACAACAAAAACAGCTCGTCTCAAAGATTAAAATAGAGATTCTTCAGGTCATGATATGAGTAAGAATAGAGGTTAAAGATACACAAATCCAGAGTGTTTTATTGTGGCAAGAAGATTCACATTAAGAAGCATTATTTGAAGCTGCAGAATGACAAAAGAAAGAATAAGTCAAAAGAACTACTTCATTATATATGTTGCAACCAAAAGTAATCGAGTCACTAATGAATGCAGCACATACTAAAGACCATTTGCAGTGGTGACACAATAGGTTTTGTCACATAAACGAAAAAATTCTGCACTTGCTGGCTAAGGAGAAGCTACTACCCAATATCGAGAAGGGAGCTTTGAAGGAGTTTCAACATTATTTTGTAGAAAAGCAGATGAGATTGATTTTCAAGGGCTCCAATCATTCAAGGAAACTGAAAAAGTTAAGCTAATATATTCGAATGTATGTGTTCCAGTGAAGATTCATCAGATACCTGCGGCTATTTATATTTTGTTACTTTTATTAATGATTTTTCCAGGAAGGTATGGGTCTACACGCTGGATCAAAAACAAAGTGTGCAAGGTTTTCAAACAGTTCCATGCTATTATAGAAAGCGCGAAAGCAGCTTAAAGTTAAAGGGTAATGGCCCAAATAAAGGTGGGGAATTCTATGGGTACTCTGATAATTATTGCACTGAGGGATTCACCATTAGGGGACGCCATCGGTGAACATGGCATTAGTGGAAAGAGTGAAGTGATTATTATCTCAATCCATGCTACCCAAATCATTCTGGGATGAGGCATTGATTACAGTAGGGTATGTGTCGAACCCTTCATCATGTGTGCCCCTAAAGTTTCATATTAATGTTCAGAGGTGGTCAAGAAAAAGTATGTCTACTATGAGAATGTGCATATAACCAATTATGAAAGGATAGCCTAATGAAAAGACGAGATACAGATGAGAAGATGCTTGCCAAGGAAGCCGCTGATGCTGAAGGTAGACCTATGCTTAGAAGATTCACAAGGCAACAACTACCATCTACCGTATATCCACCTGAGTAATGTGGGATGATTGCTAAATCCATGCTAGGAAGATGCTTTTGTTGCAGAACAATTGGACGCCACACCAATAGGCAAGTTTGGAAATACCTGTTGGACTGTGCGGAGAAAAAATGCTAGATCCAGTGCGAATAGACACTCAGGCTCGGCTAATGCCAACTCGAGAGAAAGGTCCTCAAGAGCCCAAGCGCCAAGCTTGCCTTTCTTGGTGCCCGTTTGGTCAAAGCACGAGAGCCTAGAAGCAGTCTGGGCGCTGTGAATGTTCTTACGTTGCACCCAGGCGTTGTTATGTTTGTGAGGACCAACACATTGTGGCGCGCTGCAGCGGCAGGCACTCGAGAGGCGAGCGCCGCAGAGAAGAGGGCGCTCCAAGGCAAACAAAGAACAGGGCGCTACAACGCGCCCTGGCACCTAGCTACCCAAAGCCTAAGCGCTACGGTGCGCCGTAGCGCCTGGCAAAATTCTGCTCCGGTTTAGGTTTCGCCACAAGTAAATTGGGGGGTATTTTGAACCATTTGGGGTTCAAAAATGAGCTGGATACTTAAGGGAATATGTTGGAGGAGTTTCCAATGTTGGCATTTCAGTTTGAGAAGGCTTTGGTTGTTGTGGGAGGAGATTCCAAGGAGGAACCCTAAGCTAGAGCTGCTGTGCAAGGGAGCTCTTGTATATTGGAGAAGACACTCCAGGTGGTGGCTGCTACTTCTCCCCTTCATTCAAGGGTAAAAGCTAGTGTTCTTTGAGAAGGTTAAGCTCTTTGTAACTCTGTACTCTTTATTTTACATAGTGAAAATTTCTGCATATTGTGGCTCCGTGGTTTTTCCCATTCTTGAGTTTTCCACGTAAAATCTATTTGTTTGGATGTGCTTGTGGTTGTGTTGCATATATATATTGTGATTCATTTTCTTGTTGTTTTGTGATTTTGTTATGTGCTTGGTAACCGTCAACGCAACACCGGTCCTCATTTTAGTGCGCGCTAAACAGCTTCTGCTGCGGTGTGCTCGGTGAAAGTTTTCTACAACAAGTGATATCAAAGAGATATGTTTCTTGTTGATTCTAGGGTTTGCTGTTTTAGTGGGAGCAATAGCTGACAAGATGAGACACAAGATTGAAAAGTTAAACACACGAACTTTGCGTTTTGGAAAATGCAAATGAAATATTTGCTTTATCAGAAGAAGTTGTATCAACCATTGAGTGGAGCCAACAGATACCAGCGACTATGCCAAATAAAGAATGTGAGGTTCTTGATAGAACCGCTTTGGGTTTGATTCATTTATCATTCTTCTTCTATTAAATTTAATATTGTCAATGAGAAAACTACTGTAGATCTCATGAATATCTTGACAATGATGTATGAGAAGCCCTCAGCTTCTAACAAAGTATTATTGATGAAGAGACTGTTCAATATGAAGATGATGGACGGATATTCAATGATAGAACATCTCAATGGATTCAACACTGTGACAAGCCAATTGAGTTCAGTGGGCATCAAGTTTGATGATGAGGTCCGAGCTCTGTTATTCCTCTCATCATTGTTAGACAATTGTTAGACAATTGGGATGGGCTGGCTACAGCCATCAGTAATTCATCAGGGAATGTGTCGTTAAAATTCGACGACATTGTCGGGCTAGTGCTGAATGAAGAGGTGCGGAAGAGATCTCATGGAGAGGCATCTACTTCAGCGTTGAATGCTGAAATCAGAGGAAGACATGTAGGTTTAAAACAAAATAGAAGCAGGTCTATGTCAAGACGAGGTAAATCAAGATTCAAAAAAGCAAAGCCGGATTGCTGGAACTGTGGCAAGGCATGTCACTTCAAGAAGGACTGGCCAACCCTAAAGAAGCCAAGGGGTGGAGGCAAGGTAATGTGCCCCAATGTGAATGTTTTAGCTGAAAGGATCAGGATGCATTGATCCTCTCACTTGTCAACACGGAGTCCTGGGTGGTAGACTCGGGCGCAACCTTTCATGCCACTCCTACTAAAGGTGCTTTCAAGACTTGCACCAAGAGTGACTTAGATAAGGTATATCTTGGTGATGATAAGACGTGCTCATTGGAAAACATGATATGGATGTTCAGCTACCAAGCGGCGCAGTTTGGAAGCTCAAAGACGTTAGACATGTGCCATGTCTAAAGAGGAATCTTATTTCAGTGAGCCAGTTAGCTAGAGAGGGCTACAACACATGTTTTACAAGAGACTCGTGGAAGGTCACCAAGGGTGCACTCGTTGTTGCATGAGGCAATATGAAAGATACACTTTACAGGATCAATAAAGTGCCTGATTCTATTGTAGTTGCATAACAGATAGATATTAGTCTATGGCACCGGAGGCCTGGCCATATGAGCAAGAGGGGTTTGAAATCCTACAGTCAAAGGAGAAGCTCCAAGGACTGAAGTCAGTAGACTTGACTTTCTGTGAAGATTGTGTGCTAGGCAAACAGAAGAAGGTTTTGTTCTCCAAAGTTTGAAGAGAGCTAAAAGGCAAGAAACTTCTTGAGAGGTGGAGCCACATATTTTGTCACCTTCATTGATGACTATACGAGGAAGGTATGGGTTTACTTTCTAAAACATAAATCTGACGTATTTGATGTGTTTGGAAAGTGGTTAGCTTTGGTAGAGAATGAGACAGAATTGAAGCTTAAGTGTCTGATATCCGATAATAACGGCGAGTACTGTGATAGAGAGTTCAATGAATTCTGTGCCTTGAGAAGTATCAAGAGGGAATTCACAGTTCCAAGAACACCACAACAAAATGGTGTTGCAGAACAGATGAACAGATCATAGAAAGAGCCATGAGCATGAGATTGCATGCGAGTCTCCCAAAGCAGTTATGGGCTGTTAATACAGCTGTTTATCTGATAAATCGGGAACGTTCCATACACCTAAACGAAGGGATTTCCGAGGAGGCTTGGAGCAGAAATAAGGTGAAACTAAACCACCTCAAAGTATTTGGCTGCTCATCATATGTGCACATTGATGCAAGATCCAAGAACAAGCTTGACGTTAAGGAGATCAAGTGCACATTCGTTGGATATGGCGCAGGCGAGTTCTGTTATAGATTTTGGGGCAATCAGAACTAAAGGTCATCAGAAGCATGGATATCACTTTCGATGAAAATGAAATGTACAAGAATTGTATTGGAGTCAAGACTAATGATGCTTCAGATGGTGAGCCTCGACACATAGAGATTGATGACAGCATTGAGCCAAATATGCGAGTACAGAAAGATACTCAGGAGGGTGTCAATGTTGAACCACAAACACCCATTTTATGAAGATCTACAAGAATCACTAGACCGCCACAAAGGTACTCTCCATATTTTATTTGTTACTAATGGATGGTGGTGAACCAGAAAGCTTAGAAGAGGCACTTTAAGTTAAAGATTCAATTAAGTGGAAGACTGTCATGAATGATGAAATGACATCACTCATGTTAAATGGGACATGGGAGTTGGCACCTCTACCAGCCAGGAAGAATGCCCTTAAAAACAAATGAGTTTACCAGGCGAAGGAATAACTGGATGGGAGTAAGCGCTACAAGGCTAGGCTTGTAGTAAAGGGCTTTTAGCAGCGGCACAGGGTTGACTATAGTGAGATCTTCGCCCAAGTTGTGAAGATGACAACCATCAGGGTTGTGCTAAATATCATTGCAGTTGAGGATTTGCATCTGGAACAAATGAATGCCAAAATTGCATTCCTTCACGGAGAGATGGAGGAGCTGTACATGCAACAACCTGAAGGATACAAGACTCAAGAGAAGGAAAAAATTGAGCTAGTGTGCAAGCTCAAGAAGAGTCTCTATGGCTTGAAGCAAGCGTCAAGGCAGTGGTACAAAAGATTCGACAAGTTCATGCCTGAATCCGAGTACAAAAGATGCCAGGCAGATCACTGTTGTTACATAAAACAGTACAAGTCCTATTATATCATTTTGTTGTTGTATGTGGATGATATATTGATCGCAGGATCGGACATGGAGGAGATAAGAATGCTGAAGGAGCTGATGTCAAGGGAGTTTGACATGAAAGACTTGGGGCCGGATTAGCAGATTCTTAAGGTAAGAATCAATAGGGAAAGAAGTGCAGGAATTCTAAAACTGTCTTAAAAAGGCTATGTTGAAAATGTGCTGAAAAGATTCAACATGAGTGAGGCAAAGCCAGTGAGCACTCCCCTAGCAAGTCACTTCAGCTTATCAAAGGAACAGTTGTCGAAGTCTGAACAAGAGAAGTAACACATGCTAAAAGTTCTTTATGCTTCAGCAGTTGGGAGCTTGATGTACGTGATGATATGCACACGATTGGATATTACCCAAACAGTGGGAGTGGTCAGCAGATTCATAGGAAACTCAGGAAAGCACCATTGGGATGCGGTCAAGTGAATATTAAGGTATCTGAAAGGTACAGCAGGCAAAGCTCTATGCTTTGGAAGATCTGACATTATTTTACAGGGCTATGTAGACTTAGATCTTGCAAAAGATGTTGATAGCCAGAGAAGCACAACTAGATATGTGTATACATTAGGAAGTGCAGCGGTGAGCTGGATCTCCAGGCTACAGAATATCGTAGCTTAATCTACCACGAAGGCGGAGTATGTCGTCGTTACTGAAGCGAGTAAAGAGATGATTTGGCTGAAGAATTTTATGGCGAAATTGGGCGAGGAGCATGAGAATGTGAAGTTCTACAGTGATAGTATGAGCGTTATTCACCTAACAAAGAATGCAGCATTCCATGCCAGGACGAAACATATACAGCTTCGGTACAATTTCATCCGGACACTGTTAGAAGAAGGACAGCTTGAATTGGAGAAGATTCACACTTTTAAGAATCCAGCTGACATGCTTACAAAAATGGTGACGGTGGAGAACTGAAGCTATATGCTGCTTCAGTTGGCCTTGGTACGTGACAAGAGAGCGGGGGTGAGCCACACCACTTTCCTAATAGAGATTGAAGACAACGAAGGATCAACGAGAAAATGGGACGATTCCAAAAGGTCTCCAAGTGGGAGATTGTTATGTTTGTGGAGACCAGCGCGCTGTGGCGCGCCACAGTGGCAGGCACCAGAGAGGCGCGCTACAGTGCGCCGTAGCGGCAGGCACCCGAGAGGCGCGCGCTACAGCGCGCCGTAGCTGCAGGCACCTGAGAAACTGATGCTACAGCGCGTCGCGGCGGAATTATACTCAGGTTCAGGTTTTGCCTTAAGTAAATTGGGAGATTTTGGACTAGTTAGGGTCCAAAAATGTGCTGGATATTTAAGGGAACATGTTGAAGGAGTTTATGATGTTGGCATTTCAGTTTGAGAAGGCTTTGGCTGCTGTGGGAAAAGATTCCAAGGAGGAACCCTAAGCTAGAGTTGCTGTGCAAGGGAGCTCTTTCGTATTAGAGAAGACACTCCATATGGTGGCTGCTACTTCTCCCCTTCATTCAAGAGTAAGAGCTAGTGTTCCTAGATGAGGTTAAGCTCTTTGTAACTATGTACTCTTTGTTTTACATAGCGAAAATTTATGCATGGTATGGCTCCATGATTTTTCCCATTCTTGAGTTTTCCACGTAAAATTTGTGATTGTTTGGTGTTGCATACATGTGCTGTGATTCCTTTTCTTGATATTTTGTAATTTTATTATTTGTTTGGTAACCATCAACGCAACCCCGGTCCTCATTTGAGTGCGTGCTAAATCGCTTCCGCTGCAGTGTGCTAGGTGAAAATTTTCAACAACAGGCGTACCCAAAAGTCAGAGCTAAATCATACAACTATTTAACCCGTGGCTAGAACGCTTGAGCACACCCAAGCGCCAGTCGTGCTTATAGATCTCGCGAATCGAATTTAAAGCAAATTTTTGCCAAATTTGGGTTATTTTTGTGAGTGTGAGTGATTGCCAAAAATTGGAGAGAAAACCTAAGAGTGAGAGTATTTGTCAACATTTTAAGATCTTCTTGGCTTCGGTGAAGTGCAAGGTGAAATTTTGATTCAAGTTTCGTGAAATATCATTCCTCTACACTGTGTTTGGCTTGTGGTGCTGTGTAAGCTTCCTCTCCTTGAATAAGGTTTGTCTAGGAGTTTGGATGTTGTGAGTTTTTCTCTCAAAGAAAGTTTTATTATGGTGTTTGCTTGAATCATGAAAAAAATTTGAAGGTGTCAAAGTTCTATTGAACAATGGTGCATATATAATCCAAGCTGACTATATTTGTGAATTTTTGTTAAATATGTTTGATAGATCTTGATGTACCACGAGATTGTGGGGTACATTTGCGATTTGCATAGTGCTAAAGCTTGTTATTCGCTATTTGTGATTGAGCCTTAAGCCATCTTGTTTTGTCATTAATGCAGACTCAAGGAGAACCAAGGTTCAATTGAAATAGAAAAATTGTTCGATAAACCACATTGAACTAAAACACATGTAAAAATTTCATTGTGCATGTCTTTAAAAGTATTTATCTAGGCAAAACAATCCTTTCTTCATTCCAATCCTTTCCAAGCCACTTCTTTTGGTACATTTCGTGCCTTTCCTAATTCGATAAAAAAATGAAAAATGCTATTTTTTATAGTCAATCTATTTGGCATAAAACCACAAATTTTCACTCTTTATTCTCTTTGTAACATGTCAAACCTACAAAAATAAATAATATTTTAGGGTTACAAAACTAAATAAATACACAAATTACTACACTTTTATTAAAATGCTTATTAAAAAATTATGCTAAAAATAAGACAAAAATTAATATTCTCTGCCTAGTAAATTGACCAAATTGAAGGAGATGTTCTTGGAGCTTGCATTTCATAAGTGAAAAAAATAGAAAGATTTTCAAGCCTGGAATACTAAAGAATGAATGCAAGCAGATAATATAAAACATAAATAAATCCATTTGCGAGAAGGGCCCTATCATCTGTGCATTGGAAAGAAAGGAAGCAATTGTCGTTTCAAGCCTAAATTCCACCCTCTTCCACATGGATCCTCCCTTCAGTGCAATTCAAAAAAAGGGAAGGATATGAGGTACCATAGTGTAGAGAAAGTGAGTACTGATGCTCTCCTGGAATTAAGGTTTCCCACGATTCCTCTTGCCCTAAATGCAACATTACCACTAATGCTTCGTAAGAGACCACCTTGCCACACAGTGAGGAAATCACTGTGCACGCAATATTCAACAGAAATATACTGCAATATTCAACAGAAGTAACAGTCATTTTTCCCTTTAGAAATAAAATTTTCAATAAAAAAGGATCACCCCTAAAAAAAAAGGATCATAAAACCGCAATAAATCTATTCACATGTGATATTTCCCTTTTTACAATGCATTCCTACAAAAATGAACAACATGAACAATTTCTCCCCTATTATCATAATTAACCGAAAGTTACCTGTTTAAGAAAATATGAAGAAACTTAAATAAGAAATTGCAAGAAAATGTTTCCCAATCTAAGCAAAAAAATTCAAATTGCAGATATTAATTTTAATTGTTTACAATTAGATAATGGCTATATTTCCTTTGAACAAATGCCCTACAACATTTCGTTTAGCTGAATGCCGTTGCATATAAATTCAGAAATTTAAGAAGATTTCTTCCCTACTATCATAGTTAACCAAAAGTTCCCTAGTTAAGAAATAATTATTAACAAAATAATATCAAAATTTGTAAGAAAAACCCTCCTATTCTTCACAAATAGAATTAAATAACAAAAATTGGTTTACAAATTTTATAGTTGTATAATGACAATGAATCCTTTAAGCAAATGCCCTTCAACGTTCCATTTAGATAAGTATCTTTATATTTCTGAACAAGAAAATATTACAGAAACGTTAATAGCAGTACCAATAATAGCCGCTCAGTATTTAAAATTGAATAAGTTCATTAAAAAGTATGAGTATATTGCATAAATCTAAGTATATTTTTAAAATGACTGCCAACAATTGCATTACAACTCTCAGCTGCCTATGCATTAAGCGTGAAAAAAAAAACAAATATACTAATCTGAAACAACAATTGACAAACATTGCCGGAGTCTTGATGAATCTACCAAAGAACAAAGGATAAAAGATAACAATTTGCATCTAAATTTCCAAAATCCTTATGCAGTTTCTGCAAACAGTTAAGCAAAAGTAAATCTTTCTCTAAGAATCGCCTTCAATTCCAAAAGCTATGAGGTTATCAGATAATAAAGTTTATTCATTTTTGTGAAACATACAGCAAAAAACGTAAACTTAATGTTCTTTCTCAGTGAGTGACAATTCCAAATGACTTGTATTTAAAAATAGGTAGAATTGCAGCACAAATGCAACAAAGAGAGTCAATATGATTGAGAAGTTAACTAGATAAAAAGCATGGCTCAGTACTCCCATTTTGAATCACTTGAGAGAACTTTATCAAAAGAAAAACAAATAATGGATAGTTCCACACCAAGTTATAATATTGGCGGTTCATTTAAATGTTTCCAAGGGCATTTTAGTAACACAATTCCAAATAGAATTTTTGGCTACCTTAAAACGAATAACTACTTAAAAGAACCATTTGCTCTAAATCACAAAAATAGGGTTGAAATCCAGATTTTGTAAATTGAACAGATTCTAGGATTTACATGATTTGAGATGTCAAAGGGGAAAGAAGGCGATCGCAGAATCTCAAGAAATTAAAAGAAATTTCTAACCATTAGCCATCAGAGAACTTATTTTGATCAAGAAAATTAAAGAAAAAAAAATTAATCACATACCATAAAATGATGATGAAAGCCCTGGAGAGTTGAATGAAATAGCTTCAGGCTGTGGTTTGCGACGGCGTGAGTTATGTTCAGATAATCTCTTACGACAACTCCTTTTCTTCTGGTCAAACTCAGATAGTTCATGGAACCTTAAACAGACATACCAAAACAGAAATCAATAGAATCAATAGCCAAAATCAAGCATCACAAAGAAAGAATTGAAGGGAAACATGGGCAAAGGAAACTCAGAAACATGCTGCAAACTCAGGCAGATTTGAAAAGTTCACCAGGGTTCATATTCCATATAACTGACAGAAATATCCCAATCACAATTGCAGTAAACATTGCTTATCTATTAATTAATATAGGGATAGGTCGAATCTAAATGTAGTGAACCAAGAAAGCCAATGCACAAGAACTACATCCACTGCCTCTTCAATAGTTTTATATCAAACTGAATTAAAACAACAAAATAATGTAACCTGATTTCAGCAACAAGAGCAAGAAACTTTACCTGCTACACTGTTGGCAAAAACGCCGCTCTTGACCAGCAATAGTGACCTTAGAGCTTTTAGAATGGATTTCACATACCCTGTGCTTGCGATGGTAGTCTTTTGATCCGATCAGATCAGTGTTGCACCCCTCAACCTGACAGTACGTATTCTGAGTTGCCTGTTGAGAAACCCGAGACTTCTTAACCAAGGTATTATCTTGTGAGACAGAAACCGATGAAGCAGATGCCTTGGTGTTTGTGGTGCCAAAATCTTCAAAATAAGTTCTCTTGCCAAGTTTTAGACCTATCGGCGGCTCCCCAGCATGGCTTCTTCCAACGATAATGGGAGATGTCCCAGAATCGTCACCCCTGGCAGGTTCACTATTCTTGTTCAGATTCTGTTGTAAACCTTCTACTGCTTCAAAGTTCAACTCCGATATAACAGCTCCAACTTTTGATGAAGAGCCAACAGAAGCTGAGATTGAGCTTCTGGATGACCCATTACCAAGTTCTGAACCGGAGCAAGTCCCACTGCCAGATGAATATACAGATCCATTACTGATTACTCCTCCATCTTCTGCCCTCCATGCAACATGCGTTGTAAACTTGGTAATTTCACTTTCTTTCCCAGAAAACAAGGCCAGATTCTCCCACTCCCACTGCATGGGAGTCTTCAAATTCCAGTCCATCTTAGCAGAAAGGCTCTGAAAAAATGAGCCTGTGAACCGTTTCTCCCTGCAAAAGCGGTATGTTTTGTTGTTAAAATAGTCATTCTTGCTCCATGCAAACTAAACCAAAACCACTCAAATGAAACCTCCAAACTCCCAAACAGCAAGGGAAGCACATAAACCGTCAAAATCATGGGCACAAATCATATTACATATCTAAAGATAACTCCCAAAATCAGCCACAATTGACTATCGATGCAGAAAAAAGTATAAATAATTCTAACCTTAAAAATCATGACAAAAGAAGCATCACTTCAACACCAGCAAACACAGTTTTCCAACAAACATAGCTAATGCTCTGAAGTAAAATACCAGCTCTAAAGATCTAAACAGCACTCCCAACTAAAACAGCGCCCCCAAAATAAAATAAAGCTGCTGAAAGAAAGTGAATCAAATAAAATTAAGAAAAGAGTAGCGCTAAATTGCTATCCGGATTTGCAATTCAAGAATCCCAACCCGTAAACCCTAAAACCAAAAAGGGATCTCGATTATTTTCTTACCGCGTCAACTTAGACAACAAAACGATGCTAACAAAAGTTAAGAATCGCACCACCAAACCCCATTATTGACTCATTCCGCACTTGGATCTCAAGTTGCCCAAGCAACACAGTCAATACGTCAGTCCTAGAAGGCTAGGGGAGCTATAGCAACCATAACTAAAAGCAATAATACCTTTCAATAAAGTAAACTTTCCCCCTTTTCCGTGTCCTCTTCCTCCATGTGCCTTTCGATCGCCTCTCGCCTCTCGCCTCAGAACCACAAGCACGACATACTCAAATTTTACTGTATGTCTAGCCAGTATAAAGACTTATTAACTACACCTCATCACATGGCATCCCATGGATCATGAAAAACATCGAAAAATCTGCTACTTATAGCCTAAGGTGAGCACAGTACGTACGGACGAGAAAATTGTATAGAGTGCAAGGAGGGACGAAGTAAAATAAAGTAGCAGTAGATAATGGAGATAAAATCGATGCGATATCATAATTGCTATCTCTTTCAAGACAGAAACGAAAAATGAGTGCAGAAACAGTTAGCCCTACCGATTTAGCCGGCGTTTAGCGTTAGAATGGAGGAGATATCAGTGTTCCACGGAATTAGTAAGACTTTGTACAGAAACTACCAACAAAGACGGAGATCAGTAGAGAGAATACTCGGAATTAGAACTGTTTAGTTGGAGGGACAAATTATTCCAGGCGTAGGAAGGAGCACATTTCCTTAAAAAATAGAACGAAATTTGTCGACCACGTGATTATTTTCTTTTTATTTGTTTCTTAATAATTTTTTAACAAAATATTTTAACAAAGTATACATTTAGAATAGCAATGCCAAATTAGAAGCCTCACAATTTTAGCACGAGGTTTTATATAGAATAAAATATTTTCTTTTAATGAAGCTTGCATACGTTAATGATAGGGAAAATTTTAGTATAAAAAATAAATTAGATGAAATAGCCCTATTTTGTTCTAATTTATTTATTATTAATTATTTTTGGGATTTTTTTATGATATAATCATATTCATATCCTATTTATTTTAGTTATTTAAAATATGATATATAAACTTTATCATTAGAATTTTGTTATATCACAAATTAGTGCAATTATTTCAACTCTTAGAAAATGACTTCTAAATAAAAAAAAAAATCAATTTGAATAAGAGTTTATCCATTGCCATAAAAATCATCCCAAGCAACCTCAAAAAGCTACTAAAATAGCATGAAATTTTAGGGGGATAATGGACATAATGATATAAAACTAAAACTATTTTATTGTAATTTTTATATGATTTTATGTGGTGGAGAAACAAATGAACAAAACTATGTTATGATGCACCATTTAAATTCGGCTTTGCATAAAGTTGGGGGGATGGATGGAAATATAAGGATATAATGGGGAATAATGGGCCACAGTAAGAAGACATAAATGAAGAAAAACATACATCAATCATAAGAATTCCAAGAGTATGCACCTTGGAGTTTTGAAGGATATGCTCATTTTTAATGCCTTTGATTATGCACGTCAAAAAGAATTTTCCTTTGATTGTACATACCCAACAAGCTCTCAAGCCTTCTCTTTGAATTAACATTCAAAATTACCATAACTATAAGGATTACATAAAGTATTTATAGCCTCCAATTCTAATTCTAACTTAATGACAATAATAATGGCAATAAGGTTTTGTTATAATTTCTATTGGGATGTGTAGACTGACTAGATCAACACAGGATGTGCAGGCGAAGTTCTGGTGGCTTTCCAAAAGGTTTCGAGGAAAGGCGTGTAGCTTCAGTGGGTTTCTAAGATGGTGTGGAGCCTGATTGGATCAATATGAAAAGTACCAATGGAGTTCTGGTGTTGTTCTAGAATATTCCAAGGCAAGGCACAGAGTTTTGGTGGGTTTCGGGAGGTCCCGGGGTGTTCTGAGACAAGTCGGGGACAATGCAGGTGCGCCAATGTGCCCTGTAGCCCCTAGATCCAAGGGCCAAGCGCCACAACGCGCACCAGCGCATGAGAGATGAGAGCTGAGAGCTGGGCCCCGCGGCATGCCGTGGTGCCCGCCATTCGATCCTAAGGTGCCAGGGTGCACCCTAGGCGCTCGTGACGTGTGAAATGCGAAAACATGCATCCCGTGGTTATTTGTGGGCTGATTCAGATGATATTGGGCTCGTTTTAAAGCCTATTTAAAGTCCTAAATTGTTGTGTTAATTATAAATTTTAGATGGTGAAATCTTGTGGTGACTAGGGTTTGAGTTTGAGAGCCTATAGAAAGGCATAAGAAAAGGAGAGGTGCAAGTGTTGTGTTTCCTTAGCAAGTGAGCACTTCTTCATTTTCCAAGGATTAGAGCGTCTGAGTACTCTATAAACCATGTCATATCTTCATAGTGGAATTATTTTCTTAGTTGTGTGGCCGTGATGTTTCTCAGGATTTGAGTTTTCCACAAAATTTATGTATGTTTGTTTGCTTGCATTTTACTGGTTTTGTTTTTCCTTTATATTTTCTCATAATCGCTCGGCGCTGCTGTAATGACCCAAATCTTAAATGACCAAATTGTCAACCCAATTATGACAAAATCAGGATCCCAAATAACTTCCAAATTAAACCCAACAAAATATATCGGTGGAAAGAGTTTATTTTTGTGATCGTAATGCTCAAATTTGAAGGCAATCCGACCAACTAATATTCATATATTTATTTTTAAAGTTTTTAAACATAAAAATTTAGAAAAATAAAGTACAAATCTAAATTCCAAAATTTTGGTGTCGTTGAATTTGAAATAATAAAATATGGCTACACAAAATTTTTCGTCGAATTTTAAGCGTTAGATTGTCCGTAATTAATTTTTGAAATTTTTACTTTCAAAAATTAATTAAAGATAAATATAGCTCTAAACTGAGAAATTTTTTATCGAGGATGTTCGTTTCGTCAAAACGGACATCCTGGTCAAATTTCATCAAATTTGAAAATTGGACGCCAGAAAAATGCAATTAATTTAAATCAAAATTTTATTTAAAATTTTCAAATGAGTTTTTTCTCTCCTCCCCGTGCCATATGGCCGTCGCATGCCCTAGGTACACAACATAGAGGGCCGTCTGTAATAACTCAAGGTTGTGATCCTGGCCAATTAGGACTAAACCAAGTCCTAATTTTGATTCTAACACTCTTAAATAGTCATTAGGACTTTATCCTGAAGTTTTGATCCAAATCAGAGGTCAAATGAATCAAACCCTGATTTTTGGAATTTTAGGAACCCTGGAAATTGACCTAATTAAATTAACCTCAAATTTAAAGTCGAACTTTATCACTGCTCTCATTACCTCCAAATTAACTAGGGGTGATATTTTGGAGACAATTGGAACTCGTTGGAGTTTCGTCAAATATTTTAATATATTTAAAATGCCCCAAAAAATAGGAAAATTAAATACTCGTTGGAGTCGAAATTCAACTTTATCGTTGCATTCCTCATTCCTTAATTAGCTAGGAGTGAACTTTATAGAAATTTTTGGAAGTCAATTAATTAATTAATTTTAATTGAGAAATTATATATTTAACTATTTAATTTATTATATTATTTATTTAATTAAATCGGCGGGTGGGACCTGCCTTATTAGCGGGTCGTATCCGCTGACCCTTAGTGGGCTGGATCCCCGCCTCTGCTTATCGGATCCACATCCGATAGGCTCTGATCGGCTCGATCTGAGCCTATCATCCGAGCCGTCCGATCTGATGGCTCGTGATCCACCTCCCTCATTGTGGTCACCCGAGTGAATCTGTTGGAGCCACGCAGTGCTTCTATTACTGCTATTGGCCACTCCCCACTCACGACCACCTCGCATGCTCCATCATCGCTCTATTATCTCTCCATTAGCAACCTAGGGTTTCGCCTTTTCGCATCGATGAATCCTGACCGAAGAAGGAGACACTAAGCCCGCGAGCCGTCCATTTTGGTCTTAATTTTGTTGATCTATGTTCCTATTTCATGACTTGGATTATCATATGTATGGGTTTGATCAAACTCGATTGAGTTTGATTGTTCGTATTTCGCAGTGGATCCACAATATATATTGTTATCTTCTTCGTCCCAAACTCTAGTTCCTTGGGTTGACCTTATCTCGCAGTTCTGGTCACCTCAAGGAGTGGTTCAAATCTTGTTAGGCACATCTCGTCGAGATCTACCCTTGGTCGTGCGGGTCAGAAGGGTGCCTCTTTCCGTGACCTAGGTTCAAATCCTCGGGGTCTTGACAGAGATGGAAGGAATTCGGGTCGGCCCGGGTCGACCCGGGCCCGATGCACAAAGGAGGGTAGCATCAGTGCTATCCCACTGCATTTGGAGTGTGCCCCGCAAACATCGGATCAGCCATGCGTGGGTACCGTCTACGAGCTCTGCATCCGCTACCATCGTGCCACGTGTGCTCCTGGGCCCCTCCTTGTCGGCTCAGCTGCGTTGCTGGGTCCCGCTGTCGACAGAAATTAATTGATTTATTTAATTTAAATAAAACAGGATAGTTAAATTAAATATGTTTGAATAATTATGATTAATATATTATAAAAACTTTAAACCTTAATATCCTTTAATCCATAAGTTCAGATATATTAAATATATATCTCATTTTACTCAAAAAAATGAGAGAAATAATATGGTGTATTAGATATCTAGTAGGGTGCATATTTAACATAGTGATATTTTGGGATCTACCAACTAGTTCAAAACCTTAGAAAACTTCAAACCTTCATAACTTTGTACCCATTGATCCAAATATAATTAATATGGGTCTCATTTTAATTAGGAGAATATTAGGAGTATAGTGATATTATTAGTTTTGCTGTTGGACTTGAAATTTGACTAATGACTTTTGAGTACTCTCACTAATTACCCTATTTGACTTAGAAATTTAATTAGCCATAACTTAGTCAATTTAGTTACAAATTAGGTCATCTAATATACCATTTTGATCAAGAGAACCTAATTAACAGTAAACTGTAAGAAAATTTAGATTTTGATAATTAGATTTTCTAATTTGCCCTAAGTATCCTAGAACTTAATTTGCTCATAACCTAATTAAATTAAGTCTAAATTGGATTTACTCCCAGTCATTGCACTCAGTATGTTATAGGAAAGTTATAGCATCTAAGTTTGCTGAATTTGGATATCATTTGAGATATTTAGGTTTTTGGACTTTTCCTAAAACCCATTAATTATCATTTTTGAACCCTAAACTTATTTTGGCAACTTGACCAATATACCTCAAAATCTAGTATTCTTAGACTCTATGGAATCCTTATACAGTAAACAATAATAAACTGACTAAACATTTTAAAATTCACTAGGGAAAATTACCATATTACCCTTATAAGCTAAAATATTTAAATTGAGCTCATAAGGCTTAATCATTATCCAAATTGAGTGTACTTACTTCCTATCTTTATATTAGATTATAAATAATTATATGATATTAATAAATTTCAATTTGGAACTCTAAATAAAAAAGTAGCATTTTAGACTTTTAAGTAGAGACAAAATAGTTATTTTGCCCAAATTCAGGTTTAAGTGTTCTTAGACCTCAGAATCATAGTCTAATCACTAAAATTAGTAAATAAAGTGATTTAGATTCAATTTTATATCATTTAAGTATATTAATTAAATTCTTAAATGAAACCTTAAGTTCCATCATAAAATATTTCTAAGTAAGTAATAAGTTTCATAATGTGAGATTTATCTTATATTATGTTTATTCTAAGTTCCCTAAATCAGTAATAAGATAAGTTAAGATTAATTAACACAAGTACTTAAATCTTTACATTTTATCATAACTTAATTATTTAGGAAATTCCTAAACCTTTTGGATCTCTTCTTTAGGAATTAGAGCTAGAAATTAGGTTAGAATTTATTCATTGGGTAAATGGGTTACTCAATGGATGAAACATTGGTTTTTAATTATTTCTAAATTTTATCATTTATTTATGATTATTTTATATTTAAACTTTAGTCTAAGTTTAGAGATCCATATTATTAAGCTTGACTTTGCCTAATAAGATAGCCTAACTTGTAGTATTAGGAAGGCTTGGGATTTAAACCTTAGCCCTTAGAATCATCTTTAGATTAAGTGATTAAATCCCAATATTTGGAGTTTAATTCTTAATCCCTCAATCTTGGTTTATCTTAATTAAGATTTGGTTTGGATCACCTAAATTCATTAATTAGGACATGTTAATTAATTATTTAACTTATAAGCATCTTTGATTGAATTATATTAGGACCTGATCAGTTCTAATTATTCTTAACCTTATAAGGTCGTGGATTTGAGTTTATACTTGATAGTAGGGTGTTGGAGATCTTGAGCTTGTATAAACTTAGAATAGTTAGAATGGATAGATTAGATAATAATAGATATCACATGTATTTGATAGAGTCTCTTGCTTACTATTGAACTTTATGCTTTGTATTCCTTGTATTTTGAGCCTTTTTATATTGAACATGTCATATAAGATAGACTGATGCATGAAATAAAATATAGAAAATTAGGATAACACTTGCATTGGGTCCATATTCTGGATATGAGACTGTGTATGCACATTATTGCCAATGGACAGGCGATAAGGAGAAATAATGATACCTGACACATACTCATTAGGGAGAGTTGTGTCTTGGTTCAGAAACTCACCTCAGTCTTGCAGACATGCTTGAATTCTCAGCTACTTCTAGACATGTCCATAAGAGTAAAGTAAAATAACTAAAAATTATTGCATATATATTTTCTACCTTTTCAGTATAGTACAGTTTTCTGCCTTAGCTTTGAGAAGTCAAGTCATATAATATGATACAGTTCAGTTCAGTGGCTTGTTTAGCTAATTTTTCTAATATGGTAGCTGTTACAAGTTTCATTCTATTTTATATTATTTTTACTGCAGTTCAGCTTTACTATAGTACTTACTTGCTTACATATATGCTAAGATGTTAGTTGTTGATTCAGTTTACTTATATGTATCACACTTTAGTTTACTTTACGTTAATATGCATAATTTCATATGATCATCAACATGTTAGGATGAGTATTTCTTTTTAGTACTTATAGTTTATTTTACATATATATATTGCCTAACCTTGATGCAGCTTTGGGTTGAGGTATATCTTCTTACCTCACTATTTGTTAAGTTATAAATGCATTATATATAGCTTTCCCTATTCTTTCTTAGCTTGTCGCACCCATTTATTTGCTTTAGGTATTTTAAGTAAATAGTGATATCATTTAATATATAAAACTAATTAGACTAAAATGTACTTAGATAATATGTCTAATTAGATTTTCTTTTCTTTTGGATGGGGCTCTATCATTATGAAACTGACAATGACAAATTATGAGTTATTTGAGGTGGTTGAGCCAGGAGTGGAGCTAGATCAAGAGGAAGAGTGCCCTTCTGTTGAAGATCTTTAGCTTTTTATTTGCTTGTGAGGCTGAGAGCTTACTTTTCTTTCATTTTTAAACTTATTAAAATGCCATGTGTATTTTGTTTTCACTGCATTACTTTATTTTGAGTTGCTTGTTTCTTATTTTTTGCATTATGATATAATGGATGAAATCTCATTCTTCACTTGTTTCCACACTCTGATTAAAATTTATGTATTTAGTGAATGATTTTGCTGCTTTTCATAAGGGCTTATCCCTTCCATATTAGTGGATTAAGGATCATACCCTAATCTAATGATAAGTGAGGGGTTTGCAAGTGACGACCTCCCCGTTTTATGGGCTGGCTACCATAGTTGGTATCAGAGAATAACATAAGGTGTCATATTAGAATTTGCATTCCTATCTACATAATAGGTTATTCTTCTACCCAAAAGTCATTAAATTAATACTTAGAATACATCCATAGTACCATAATCATGTGTTTAGAATAGTAGGCATAGAATGAAATTACTTATATAAGTAAGTTAAAATGCTCGAATACGAAACTCATATATTAAGAATCTTAAGGACTATAAACTACTCAACTAAACTAACAGAACTTGATTGAACTTATAGGATCATTAGACACCAGAGAATGTCAGTCTGGGAATACTTCAAGAGATTTGAAACCGTATGGAAGTTTGACTTCCAAATTGGACAATAGTATGGAAGGCATGTCAAAGGGATATCTGAATAAGAAGTATGAGTGCTGGATTAGATGCTTCAGCACACCATAATTAGAGAATTTGACTTTCCTACTTTAGCCAAGGAGTGGCTAAAGAGTGTGGGTTCCATTCTTGAAGCGATGGAGTGCCCCAATGACATCCGAGCCACACTAGTAACCCTCCACCTCCAAGACCATGCCAAAGACTGGTGGGTCAGCACTTTTTGGCAACTCGCCCATATGCAAGGAAGAGAGCAGCATGAAGTTCCTTTCAAAGACTTCCATCTTGCATTTACTGTAGAGTACATCAGATAGATGTTTTAAATAGATGTCTTAGTGATTCCTCTTATGCTCTCTATTGTATCTTCCCTATTTATGTGTTCTAATTGAAATGAGAAATGAGATAAACTAATATTTCTTAGTTTTATTAAATTCTAAAATAGAATTATATTCTTAAACTCAGATAAACCATGAATCCCAGGCAATCATCCTATGCTCCTACTGCATCTGGCAGCTTATCTTTTGATATTATAACACTTCAAAAAACTATGCAGATCTTGTTATACACACATGTGAAACAAGCTGATAGAATAGAAAGACTGATTGCTGCCCAAGGCAATCAAAATCCATCTCCAACGTCTATAGCTCCCACACCGTACTACCCCTCTCAACAACATTATCCATCCGCTGATGGACTTCTGCATAGTTTGATCTAGCTAAGAACCTCAACCCTTATCCATTGCTTGAAACTCTAGAGGATGACAATGGGAGTCATGATATTTACTCTATCAATTCTGTGCTATTTGAAACCTCTGTTGAATAAGTGTGACCTTTTTCTTTATTTCTTCAACTAATTCAAGCTCATACAACTGAACATCCCTAGTTTCTAATAAGGATAATAGAGTACTACACTTCCTACCATACAAAGCTTCATAGTTAGCCATCTTGATGCTAGCTGTATAACTATTATTATACGTAAATTTTATTAGCGGTAGATGTTTCTCCCAACTTCCATTGAAATCAAGAATGCATAGCCTCAACAATTCTCTTAGCACCTAATTTACTCTTTCAGTTTGGCCATCAGTTTGAGGATGAAAGGCCATGCTCATTGCTAAAACTTGGAAGTAAACCTGCTACCACGATCGGATGCTATAGAGTTAGGAATTCAATGTGGCCTAAGAATTTTCTTAATGTAAAGCATTGCAAGCTTTTCCATAAAATTGGTCTGACGGAAAAGAATGAAGTGAGTGGATCTGGTTAAGCGATCAACAATGACCCATATTGCGTTGGCACTAGATTTTGCACAAGGCAATCTCATTATGAAGTTCATTGAAATGCTGAACCATTTTCACTCAGAAAATTCTAATGGATGCAATAGTTCGCCAGACCTTTAATGCTTAGCCTTGACCATATTGCAAGCATGACACTTTACAATGAATTCAACAACACTCTTCTTCATGCTTTGCCACCAAAATGATAGCTTCAGATCTTGGTACATCTTGGCATTTCCTTGATGAATTTTATAACCATAATTGTATCCCTCAATAAGAATTTTTTGATGCATAGATTTAAGAATCCAAATTCTATTACCTTGATAGATTGAAGTTCAATAAAGATGAAGTTCTATTTTATGACCACTCTCTATATCTACCTTGAGTTTCATATAGTCTTCATATTTAGTTTGCGATATAGAGACATCTCTGATAGACGTCAGCTCTATGAAACTTAATTCGATTAATTCATTTAGCATCTCTTCTCTTACTGGCATTATGCATAACTTACAAAATTTGTCTACTATGGATATTTAGCGATCACTGCACATAGAGTAGCACGATGACTAAGAGCACGTGCTACGCTATTTTCCTTACCAATATGATACAGAATACTCAAATCATAATCACTAATTAATTCTAACCATATCCTCTGACGACAATTTAATTCACATTAGGTGAATATTTATTTTAAGCTCTAATAATCGATGAAAATTATGCATTTAACACTATATATATAATGTCACTAGATCTTTAGGGCAGGACAATAGCAACAAGCTCGAGGTCATGAACATGATAATTCTTCTCGTGTAATTTTAGTTGACAAGAGGCATAAAGTGATGACATTTGATTCTTGCATTAGCACACATCCTAAACTGATTCCAAATTCATTGGTGTATACTTGGTAATCTAGAACTTCTTTTAGTAGTACTAGCATTCGAGTAGTTAAGAGTGCATCCTTAGGATTCTGAAATGCCTCATCCCATCCAAAACTATAGATAAATGGCACTGCCTTCTGAGTCAACTTAGTTAGTGGAGATGCAATCTGAGAGAAACTTTTGAAAAATTTTCTATAATATTTAACTATTCTCAAAAAGCTGTGAATATCCATTATTGGCTTTATTTGTAACCAATTCTGAATCACACAAACATTTTTGGATCCACCTTAATTCATTGGGCACCAACAACATGACCTAAGAATGTTACAGAGTTTAGCTAGAATTCTCACATAAAGTATTTAATATACAGACGATGGGCTCGCAATGTTTCCAAAAATTCTCTTAAATAAATTTAATGCTCTTTAAGGTTTCTTGAATAGATGAGGATATCGTTGATACATACTATGACAAACTTATATAGAAAAGGCTTCAAGACTCATTGCATTAAGTCCATGAATAAATATAGCGCATTGGTGAGTCCATATAACATCACCATAAACTCATATGACCATAGTGGGTTCTGAAGGCCACTTCTCGACATCTAAATATTTTACTCGCAATTGATAATAACCCGATCTTAGATCAATTTTGAAAAATATCACTGCTCTAGATAATTGATCGAACATGTCATCAATCATAGGGAGGGGATATTTATTCTTAATGGTGACTTTATGTAGCTCAATAATCTATACATATCCGCATAAATCCATCTTTCTTCTTAATAAAAAGAACTAATGCTCCCCAAGAGGACATGTTAGGTTTAATAAACCCTTTACTCAGCAACTCTTGCAGTTTCTCATTCATTTCTTGAAGTTCATTAGGTGCCATTCTAAACGAGGCTTTATAAATAAGCTGGGTTCCAGGAATTAACTCAATAGGAATTTCACCTCTCTAATATACGGCATACCGGGTAAGTCTTCTGGGGAAACATATGCAAACTCCTTAACTACCTTGCTCTTGGATAGTGGAATACTTTCTTATGCTTCACCTATCATGGTGATAAGATAAACATTGCATCCCTTGTTGATCAATATTTATGCTTTAGTTTCATTGATTAAAGATGTCTGGGTACTCATCCTTCATATAAAAGTTTTTTGCTTGCTATGGGAGTGAAGGATAACTTTTTTCTTTTGATAATTAATTATCGCACTATGCTTACTAAGCTAATTCATGCCCAAAATAATGTCAAAGCAGGCTATCAGTTGAATAATTAACTTAGATTCTTATACTTGATTATTTAACAAAATATTAATGTCGCATAACTTATGAGCACTTAGTTTGGTCATTTAAGGAAGTCCAACGCTCAATGATTTTGCTTGTTTATAGGATGGTAGATTAAGTGATCTAGCAAAATGCTCTGAGATAAAAGAATGACTAGCTCCAGTATTGAATAGTATGTTGCAAGGTTTGCCATTTATGCTCAGTGTTCATACATTGAGTGTTTAAAGGTAAATAAACTACTTTCAAAAATGAAGCTTGCAGAAACAAAAATAACTTTATAAAAAAAGATAGGCTCAAAAATGTGTACATGAAACCACGTTGTTATATTCAACAAGAGTCAGAGTGTAAATATGAGCGGGACTAGCAGAATGATTATTCTTAACCTACTTCCTGGGATGATTTTGGGCTTGCACTGTAGGGCAGCAGAATTCTCCTTAACTAGATCTGTGTCCTCAACTTGTGATGGTAGAATGATTGCCATCCTTGGATCTCTTTTGTTCAAAGTTATTGCTCAGAAGACTTGGTTTTGATGGGAATGATCAATGCGAAGTCCATCCACCGACTCCAGTTACGTGCATTAATAGTACATATGAATTAGCCTACCGCACATAAAATGACAATTCCATAAATGATATCATTTACCATAGGGATGATGTTTGTTAAAACCCTTGATCGGATTGTATGATGAAGCTGCTTCCATCTGGTTGACTTTAACATACTGCGATCTATGATTTTTGAAAGCATCTTGTTGGTTGGGCACGACATGCATTTTCATTTATAGGTCCTTCTATGCCTGATTGTGCTCCACTACTCTGGCAATTTCCACTAATTGGGAGAAGTTAGTGAGACACGGGGGAACAACATGATCCTTAATAGGATCTCTTAGGCCACTATGGAATATGTGGCAGTGGGTGGCTTTTGTTCTTATTATGCCCTGCCCTGCCGCTTAGCGTAAATAATGTTTGAATTAGCGATGAGATGAGTCATCACTTGAATTTAAACATGGATTGGTATTAACAAAGTAAGTGTATACTGAGAGACCACTCGCCTTGCTAACACTAGTTCTACTGAGATGCCTAAGTAACCAACTACTTAGATATACAATTGTACCTCAAATTATTGTATAATGATAATCATAATTCAAAATACAAGTAAATAGGTACAATAAATAAATAAAGTGCAGAAGCTGTAAGAAATAAACTGCATTCATTCATCACATTCAAGAAACAAAACAGTACATAGTATAAATGATACATACCAG
Source organism: Gastrodia elata (assembly GCA_016760335.1). NCBI lineage: Eukaryota > Viridiplantae > Streptophyta > Magnoliopsida > Asparagales > Orchidaceae > Gastrodia > Gastrodia elata. The sequence continues at coordinate 7,268,244 of CM028685.1, read as the reverse complement.
ATAATATAGTACTAAAATAAAAACATAGAGAGAATAATTAAGTTATTACAGACCATAATTTAATAGAAGTTAAGAGAATAAAAAGTTGAAATAAAATCACTCTCTCTCCAAAAATAAATAATCACTAAAGACTAAGTAATTGCGCAAGGGTCCTCTTCATGCTCCTGCTACTCACTTGAAGCTAGATCTTGGAAATGCTCTAAATCTGACATGTTGGTTTTTATATGCCAGGACCCCAGCCAAGAAAATAAAATGATCTTGTGTTAGACAAATTGTCTAAGTACATCTTAAGCTAATAAAATATTATTAAATTTTAGGATATTATAAATCATCCTAAGTAGTAAAGGTGATACAAAGAAACAATTGAAATAGTAAATGCTATAAATAATATATACATAGATTAAGCAAATTATGAGGTAAGTGAACATACCTCATTATCCTAATGAAAACACTAAGTCTAAATCTAAGCTGAATTCTTATGTGATTAAACCTAAGACTTAGATCTTAGATCCTTAGTGAAAATCTATAGGAATCCATTTGAATCCCATCCTTGAAATTTCTATATGATTGAATCCTTTGAAATCCTTCTTGTGGGTTTAGGTTGATTCAATCTATCCAATTATGCGATTATTTTATAGATTGAATTTAGATCTTAGATTTATAAGTTCTTATTTGATTATTTTGTCTTATAATTATATATATAGCCTTTATTTAAGATCATAGTTTCTTAATCTTTCAGCTTCTAAGACTCTCTACCCTTAGATGAAGTGTGGGTGTGAATCCTATATCCTTAGATATTAGTACCTTTGATTCATGTTTGAACCCTAATTTGGAGTTTAAACTTAGAATCCTTAATCTTGATTGATGTAATCAAGATTTGAGTTTAAGTTATTAAAAAACATTAATTAAGTCATTGATTTATTTACTTAACTTTTGTAGTTGTCATTCCTTATTATGAATAGAACTTATTAAGTTCTAATATCAACTTTAAAATTGTAAATCTAGGATTTTATAGGATTGTTGGATATTGGAGATCCTAAGCCTATACTAGTGACAGACTGTAAATCTACGCTTGCATGCAAGTATACGTGTCCGAAGTAATGAGTGGAATGGTAAGTCTCAAGAATTGATATTATCCTCAGGGAACGATAGTTTTGATACTAAGTCTTATCTTCTTTGACTAATGTTTAAAATAATTGATTTTTGGGTTTTTGTTGGTTCCTAAATTAATAATACAATTTACTTAAGGTAAGATACTATTTGTTCAAGAGGAGAGAGTTGAGGATTGTTTATGGGTCTCGTAAGGGCTTGGTGATGTCATTTAGTCATTAAAACTCATAAAGTGTTTTCCTATGCTTAAACAATAAAGTGAACATTGCTTAAACTAGAGAAATCCTCTAATTCAATAAGTTCAAATCTAGTGCAGCAAGGAGAACACCCTTAGGGTTCTACCTCAGCACATAGACCCTTATGAGATCTCTATTTACTTCAATTTTGATTTCCTACATCTAGGTCACCAAAATGTTACTTTTAGTTAATTGATCTCACAAGTATGATTTCCATCAATCTGCATCATGCACATACACACGTAGTTTAGCTAAATGGGAGAATGCATTGGGCTTATTGGACTATGTCACATCATTAATGGGTGTCCAATGTTCTCTCATTCCTTTTAGTTTGCTGAGCCACAAAGCAAGATTGATGGGGACTTAGCTCACAGGCATGAATCTCTCGGATAAGCCTTAAAGAATGGTGCTAATGAGCTTGAGAACTTGTCACATAATTCTCAGCTCTAATTTGCACTCATTCCTTGCTCTAATGCAATTGATGAGCTTTGGAGCATAAGTTTTTTTAAATAATTCATTTCAAGTTTGATTTAATAAATATTTTTATAAGATACATCCAAGCATTTTTATTAAACAAGGATAAGAAATAATTCAGTAAATCGATTTCATTCATTTCAAAATAGCATACAATACCATAGACCCTTACATTGTCCCACAACTACAACCCAACCCTCTCCAAGGAGGGCTTAGCCTTCCATTTTAGAATTAATACAAAAGACAAGCAAAATAAAATGAACCTTGACATCGATTCATAATAAGGAAAATAAGACAGTGTTTAGAAGGGATACTAGGAAATAGCCCAGAGGTTTTATGGGGTTCTCTTGGTATTCCTCATTTTCTTCCCTTTACTTCTCTTGAGATCTTCTGCTGTCTTTTCTTCTTAATCCCTTACAGTTCTCTTCACTTTCTCCTTAGAGAGTTCTTTCCTCTTTTTCTCACAGTAGCCTCCCCTTAAGATGTTAAAATATGGTAATTTGGAATCCTTCTTTGGTCTGAAATTGCCCTTTAAATAAGAGAGTTTTCAGCCCCCATGTAGTAATCACATGTGACCTTTCATCTTCCTTGATTCAATGCAAGCAATATTCTGTTATTCACCTGGCATCCATCAAATTTAATGTTACTTCATGTTTCAAGAGGCTGGGGAAGGCTAAAGGTCTGAAATTATGGCCTTCCCTATGCTATATTAAATACAATTTATAGAGCTTTTTTTGTATCGGGCGCTGGGGCGCGCTGCAGCGACTGTATTTGATTATATTGAATTTTGCTCTAGATGGGCTGTTCTGCTGAGGATCCACTGTAGCACACAGTGGCACCTTCAATCCAAACAATATTCCACTGCAGCACGCTATAGCAGGTCGAATTAATTCAGTTTATCGCTATGGCACGCTATGGCGGTTTGAGTTTTGAATATGCGGAATTGTCACTATTCAATTAATTTATATAAGGTTTTCATGAATAATCTGAAATGCCGTCGTGGTGCACTATGGAGCACTGCGGTGGGCTACAACAATTTTGTTCCAGGTCTGCATAAATCTTCATAAGGCATAGCACGCTGTGGTGCGCTATAGTGGTCAAAAGTTTGTAATCGGGGATTTGACACTGTTCAATTAGTTCATATAAAGTTTATATTAAAAATCTGAAATGCCGCCGCAACCCGCTGTGACGTGCTGTGGCACGCTGCAGTGATTTGCTTCCAGTTTGATAGATCAGGTTCCATGTCTTATTTAGTGCACTTGTCCGCCATGGCCTGCTGGAGCGTCCTGTGGTGCACTGTAATGATTTTCATCCATATTTCTTCAATTTAGCTCTGGCTTACCCTTTTCTCCAATTTTCTAAAAATGCACAAATTCCACTCAAAGTATGCTGGTTTGTATGATGTTTTAAATGTTCTTACCACTTTATTTTTCTATAAATTTTGGATATATCAACTAGCTCAGATTAAATAGAATGAATTAAATTAGATAACAACATATAATATATATGTCTAGTTGAGTCTCTTGCTTACTTTGACTATTATTACTTTGTGTATCGTGTGTTTGAGCATTTTTCCTTAGACATATTAGTTGGACATAGGATAGTTGATAAGTATCCTATATTAGGTTTGAAATTGCATAAATATGATTTAACTTCATTCAGTTCTTAGTTCAGTAGAGTGTGTCCCGACTTAGTCTGTCTCTTTAGTTCAGTTCTTTTGATATATAATAGACTCGAACCTTGCTTAGTGGTTGGCTAGGGGATACATGTCTAATTATATAGATTCAACTCGAACCTTGCTCTATGGTTGCCTAGGGGGATACATGTTGAACTTTTAGTGTAGTGACCCTATTTTGGCCCATTTCTGTTATGATAGTACTAACTTAGGCATACTTCTACTATTTAGTTTAATTTCAATTCAATGGTTTGTTTAGCTTTATGTCTCAGTTACATTTTTATTATTTTTTGCACGCTTTTACAGTTCACTACAGTTCAGTGTTCTTAGCTCAGCTTTGCTTAGTTCTTGCATACTCTAAGTTGCTGGTCTTATTTTTAGTTCTTTTATATTTCAGTATAGATTTCATTTATATAAATCAGCACATATTCTTATGATCATAAATATGTTAGGATGAGATTACTTTTAGTACTTTTTAGTTATTTATATATTTATTGCCTAATTTTGTTGCTGCTTATAGATGAGGTATGTTAGTTTATATACTTTGCTTTGTTTATTTATAAATGCTTAATTTATAACTATCCTATTTCTTGTGGCTTGTTGCACCTTAATTACTTGAATGCTTAGTGAAAAATATGATATCTTAAATACTTACTTTCATTTAAATTAGCTTAAAATGTGCTTAGATAATTATTTAATTGTAAGTTTGTTTTCTTTTTAATTAGGGCCTTGGTATTGTGATACAGACAATGTCAGATTCAGAGCTGTTCATTGAGGATGCTTCTATAGAGGAACTTGGCCAGGAGGAGGACCTTTATGCTACTATAGCTTAGTTAGATTTATTTTCAGCTGTGAGGACGAGTGTTCCTTTTTATTTTAAAATTTAGTTTGTAATAATTTCATATTCTGGATGTATTTACCTTTTGCATTTTTTATATTGAGTTGACTTACTATTTATACTTTCTTTGCTATGCTATGATGTGGATGTTATACACTTGCTTCCACTACTTTGATATTTTGATATATGACTCTCAGTTTCAGGTGGCAACTCTTTCAAATAAAGCGGGTTGGGTTTATACCTGACTTGGATATAGTTGGGAGGGTTGTCACACGGTAACCGTACTCACTGTAATCATGTTAATTTTAATATTAGCATGACCATGGAGGGTATACGGTGCCACAGTGTCCACGGGGGATAGGTTCCCATTGAAGGTAGAAGGCCTTAGCCTTAGAAAAATTTGCAAAAATTTATCCATGGACTGAAGAGGAGTGTGAGGAGTTTAATAAGTCGAAATTGTTGGTGCAACATTATTAGTAGTTGTAGAAGGATGATTTGCAATCAACATTTAAATTGCCAATTCCTATTGAGTTTGATTCCTTGACATAGCATCTACCATGCTTTTTAAGGAGTTAACTGACAGACTGTAAATTATACGTCTATACTTGCATGCAAGTGTACATGGTCTGAAGTAATAATTTGGAATGTGAGTTCTGAGATTTATCATCCTCAGGGAATTGGGTGTTTTGTTGCTATGATTTATTTATATTCAATAATGTTTAAATTATGCATGTTTTGTTGAATTGGTTCCTAAACAAGCACAACAAATCTTAGTAGAAAGTAACTATGATAAAAAGGAGAGGGGAGTTGAGTCTCTCCCACATAAAATGTTAGGTGACTCATTTATGATGATTTCTCAAGCATTGTTTTTTCTTACTTAATTTTATGTAACTTAATCAAGTGCACATTGTCCTCCTAAGAGTTTAACTGCAAGATTTATAAGTTCAAATCTCGTGCTTGAAATGAACACACAGTCAATTCTATTTTAGCACAAAGACCCTTATAAGATTTTAGATTATTAATTTTCCTCTCATTCCTAGTTTCTAGACATGAGAGTTATTTCTTTATTTAAGATCTTACAAGCATTGATTCCACAAAGATCATCATGCGCGTCATGCACAGTTTAGATAAAGGAGTGATTTCATTTGAGCTCAATAACTACGTCACCTCGTTCATGAGCTCTCAAAGAATCCATTCCCTCCCTTCATGTATACTAAGCAACAGAGCTCATTTAGTGGGCTTTAGCTCACATGCTTCAATACTTTAGTTGAACATAGATCAAGGTGCACTAAACTCAATAACGTTCTCACATAGTTCTAAGCTTTTGTGCACTCATGATTCCAGCTCCAAACTAAGGGTGAGCTATGGAGCACAAGACTTTTTAGTCCTTGGAATCAGTTAGTCCTTCATCATTTGGTCCACATTCAAGTCCATAATAGTCATTTTCATTTCTTTAACAAGTCATTTAATTCACAAATTTTTATTAATGCTTGAGGAAATTTTTCATACATAATAATCTCTTTCAGATCATGTAGGATTGCCCCAACCCTCCCCAAAGGGGAGTTTAGCTTTCTATTACACTAGAGATAAAACAAAAACACATACATGGATAAAAACCCTTTTATGATCAACTAAGAAAAACATAAGACAAAAGATAGAGAGTCCTAGGAACATTCCTTTGGTGAAGTTCTTCGGATTTCTCCTCTTCTTGCTCTTGGTTGTTTCTCCTAGGTCCGTAGTGCTGCCTTTCTTTCTTTTTCTCATTAGCAATAGGAGTTCTTCCACCCATGGAGAGTTCTCCTTCTCTTCTATGCAGCCCTCTCCTTACTTAGGATTTTTCTTGAGCAAAGTTGGGAACCATTCTTAAGTGAAGAAGAGCTATATTTATAAAGGGGCTGCATTCATCTTCTTCCCTTTCAAAATCTGCTTTTCCCTCTTCCAAAGTTCTATTATGATAATTACAAATCCAACTTGAGGGGTGAAGTGACCTCTACTTTTCCATTCTTTAATCTGCACATCACTTCATAATGTCATTTTTCCTTCTATTATGATAATTATAAATCCAACTTGAGGGGTGAAGTGACCTCTACTTTTCCATTCTTTAATCTGCACATCACTTCATAATGTCATTTTTCCATTTAAAAATAATTATGTTGCAGAAGGAATGATGGCTAGGAGACAAGGAGCTGGGTGGGGGTCTGGTCCAGCCGCAATAAATGCCCTATTCAGATAGAAATTCGGCGCGCCGCTGCAGCATGCTGGGGCATGCTACAGTGGTCGAATTTCGTAAAGTGGTTTGCGGTGATGCATTGTAGCGTTCTGGGCTCCGCTATAGCGCATTGTAGCGCGTTGCAGCGGTCAAAGTTTGTGGAGGCATACTGCAGCGCACTGTCACGAACAGGTTCCGAATGGTTGTCTGCTATAGCACTCTATAGCGCTTGAGCCTCGCAAATTCTCCTGCTGTGGCGCGCTATAGCGCCTGAGTCCCACAAGTTCTCCCGCTGTGGCGCGCTAGAGCACCTAAATCCCGCAAGTTTCCTGCTGTGGCGCGCTGCAGCACGCTGTCGCGCGCTTCAGTGCGCCGCAGCGAATATCTTCCAAAATTTTTAGAAACCTTCCAGAATTGTCCAAAAATTTCTGGGCTTGCATTTTTCCTGAAAAATAGGCAGAATTTGATCAAGGAAGCTGTTTCAATATGAAAAATGAATGAGAATTTTCTTTTATTTAGGATATAAATTATGGATTTATCATTAACCTCATCAGAGGTACTGCTATAGGAAATATTTGTCTGGATGGGGGTGGTCATTGATGACGATCCTAGATTTATACTGTTTATTGAAGAATAAACCATTATTTTAGATTGAGAAGAGAAATATGATATTGTTTGACATTTAAGAGCAATCACTTAAGTTTCTTTTCTCATTAAGATTTTAAAAGTTATATGAGAAATAGAAATGCAAAAATATGAAACATAGAACTACTATGGTATGATAAAGAAGATATAATCACTCATGCTAAGACTACTAAAATGATTATTAAGTCATCCAATAAACTTTGCGATGAAAGCAAGACTATAATCAACATAGGTAAAAAATACTACTCTCTTCTGCATTTCCTTTTGAGCTTCCAACTTATGGCATCCCACTAGTTCTCGACTACATATTGCTGGAGAAAGACTACATGCTGAAGACTAATATGATCTGGGCATTCTATGAAATCTAATGCAAAGTTTACTCAGTTTGACCACTCCTTAGCAAGGATTAAAAAGTAAAATCTTCTAAAGGTTGGATATTTGAGAAGCTTGTCGAGCGCTAACACACCATTGGCTGGTACTCCTTCCACCACAACTTTACCACATCTTTGACTGAGCTGGAAATCTACTTCTCGAATGGATTTGATTATTGCAGTATAGTAACCTAGTTTTGACATTCTGAATTCCATTACCCTATGAATGATTTTAAGAATTCTTAAGTTACTTAGGCTACATACTAGAGTATTCTAAGCATTTTATGTGATTATTTCTAATTTATATTTTTATTCTAAGTTGTTGAGAATATAACAACTATGGATGTTATATTTAATGACTGCATTACAAAAGAATAACTCATTAGATAGATAGGAATGTAAACTTCAATCTAACATCTTATGATAATCTCTGATACCTACTATGAAGTCATGAACTCATTGTGGTCATATTAATACTAATATTAACATAATTATGGTAGAGTAGTCACCGTATGATAGATTCCCAATTCTATTCAAATTAGGTTTTCTTCCTAATCCACTGATAACAGTAAAATTTGCCACTTGTATCTGAAATTTATTTATCAAACATGCATACTTATTGAAGAGGCAAACCAACTAGAACACACTCTACTGTATTGTTTACTGAATTCATTAATTATTAATAATAATATCTTATGCATTTTAAAACTAACATAGAATACTCATTGAATATTCTATGTTCAACTAAATATGCCAAAAATACAAGGCTCAAGTAGCAAGGTGTGCAGAGCAACAAAATCAAAGAAAGCGAGACTCTACTAAGACATATGTGATAGCTATTGTTATTTAATTTTATTTGTTCTATCTATTCAGAGAAAATATAAGTTCAGGATATTCAGTATCCACCTACTATCAAGTAAGATCTAAGATTCACGGGATTAAAGTTAAACTTAGAAATTAACAACTTTTAATTCAAAATCATATAATATTGCCTATTGAAGTTAAATAATTAATCAATCAACTTAATTGATGTAGTTCATTAAACCATAACGAATCTTGATCAAGATAATCAAAATTTAGGGTTTTAGAGTTAAACTTCAAAATTGGGGTTTTAGCTCTAAGCACAAAGTGCTAACACTTATGGATCTAGGGTTTCGCATATTTCTTACCCTAAAGATGAAAAATCCTAAGAACTAAAATTTTCATTAATATGACATTACTAATATTAGAAAGGATGCAAATATTTAAAGTCAGAAGACAAAATAATCATACTTAACTTCTAAATCTACGAACATCATTCCATTAATTGAGTAATTCCATTGCTTAGTTGAATTGAAGTTATTAAAACTAGGGGTGAATATTTAAGGCTCCAACACTTAATAATTTCTAAGGATTTAAGAATATTTTAAGGAATGAAAATATAATTCTTATTAATATGAAATTACAAATCTTAAGAAAGACCTAATCTATTGAGTAGTTCCTTACTCAATGGAACTGAAGTACTAGAATCTAGAACTGAAAGGCCAATACTAAGAACTTAATTTTTTTTTCTAAGATTTGCTTAAGGGATTACTTATAATAAAATACAATAAATGTTTAATAACTATCCAAATTGATTGATACTGATTTTAAAAGCATAAATTAGCATTTAAGGAGAGGGCAAACATGGATTCTAAAGCCACATTAAGATCATGATAATTTACTTAATTAGGTATAGGGAAAAACTAAGGTTTAGCCTTTAGACTAAAGGGTATTAACTTAGTTCAAAACATTCAACTTACTAATTTAAAGGATTTAAATAGATTTCCAAGGGTTAATGGCACCTAAACCAACAGTTAGTCAAAATTACCAAAATACCCCTTCTTAAGGGTCAAAATTGAGATTATGAGTTCTAGGGTTCCAAATTGAATCTATTAAATTCTAATAGGTTTCTTTCAATCTAATGAGAAGATATAAACTTCAAACATCTGATTTGGACTTAAATTAAGTCTAATGAGCACTAATCAATATTTAGGTTATTAAGAAGTGCTTAACCAAACTAGCTTATAAAATTGATTTCTAAGCTTACCAATGAGTTCTTTATAATTTATGAAATTCATAGATACTAAGATTATTGAATCTTGCATTAGACAATTATCTTAAGTACAATTTAGGATGAATTAATGAAATATACATTTTTAAGATATCATAATTAAACAAAATAACATGTAATTATTAAAGGTGCAATAAGTTACAAAAGAAATGGAATGCTATAAATAATACATTTATAACTTAATAAAAGGAAGTATGCTAGAAAACATACATCACCTAGAAGCTGCAATAAGGATATGCAATATATGTATATATGACTATAAAGTAAATATAAGTATTGAAAGAAAATCCTACGTGCATATGATCATTTGAAAGTATACTAATTTAAAAGAAAACATAATTGAATTGATACATATTAGTGAACCAAGTCCAACTTGAAATGGAGGCTAACATATTATAAATATAAGCAACATTAAAAAGTTGCATAAGAAACTGAAACAAAAGTAAAAGCATGTAGAAAAAAAAGATAAGAAGTAAAAAACACGCCACCATGAAAAATTGGCTAATAAAGCCACTGCAACTATACTGAACTACAATTGAACAAAAAGTAACTGCACTAAATTACATTTTAATTAGATGTGTACCTATATTAGTTATGCCATAATAAAAACTTGCTAAACATAGCCACTAAACAGAAAGTTCCACATGTATTATTTTGACCACTAATGGTAGATCTGAGCTGGGCTATAGAATCAGACATGTATCATCCAAACTCTCTTATGGTTGGATTCAAGTAGATTCTATTGCAACAAATTAAGCTACAGAGGCAGACTAACCAGAACACACTATACTGAACAATTTGCTAAATTTATAGATTTTTAATGACAATATTTTATGCATTTCAAAAATGGCATAGAATACTCATCGAATATTCTATGTTCAACTAATTATGCCAAAAATACAAGGCTTAAGTAGCAAGGTGTGCAGAGCAATAAAATCAAAGAGATTGAGACCTTACTAAAATACATGTGCTATTTATTGTTGTCTAATTTTATCTGCTCTATCTATGTGATGGCCCTAATATTAGATTAGGAACCCAATCCAATACTAAGGTGTTATCATAGCACTTGACACTAGATTTGAGGGAAACCCATCCAACATTAAGTGCCTTGGTATTTAAATTAGTAGACTAATAAGAGATAAATCTAATGAACTTTAAGATAATTCCTTAAATCTTACCAAATAATATTAGTAGACATGCTAAACCATTAAACATAAGGTTAGTTTAGTATTAACCTATTAGTGTTATATCCAGGAATAAGACAGCCTAAGATATTTGATGAAATGATATTTTAAGTATAGGACAATAAGATGTTACAGAGATTGAAAGATTAGAGGAAGCTTTGAGATAAAACCTTAAGTAACTTAAATCACAATAATCATATAACCTAGGAAGTGCAGTAGTCAAACCTACTATTTGTATGCTAGAATGTTTTAGTAGAGTAGAAGTATTATTATAAAACTTAGATGATTGTATTATTAGCATCAGGATAAGATTTTTTTATTTTGTAATCTTGCAACTATATTTATAAATTATTTTGTCACCTAAATAAGACCTTAATCAAATTATTATTTTCAAAACCTCATTAATTTATATATATTATGTATCATTTGACTGAAGCATTTGATGAATGTCTAAGTCAATTGAGGGGATTGATTAGTCCCAATCATAGGATGGATCGCTAAACTAGATAATAATGGATATCACATAGTTTACAATTAGCTTTGAAATTCTTAAATACTGCAGTACATTGATATTAAACCCTTGAAAACATTCATTAAAGATATTGTGTATGAATTTAATATATAACATCTTACATAGAGGTTTCATGTGGTGAATTATTAAGCCATAGCAGGCTATGGAGTGATCTGAAGAGCACACATATACTAGAGGAGGAGTGTGTGTGTTTTTGAGAAATCTTACTTTACTTGGTTAAGCGAACGTGCTTGACTCCTCATTTATTCTATAATTTTTCTTGCAAAACAAAACACATATTTAAATTTAGATAAATAAATATGTAGTTTTTAGTCTTTATGACTGTATTTGCAGTTTATTCAATTTTTTAGATTGAGATCTCATTACTTTCATATATTGTAGCTTACTTATATTTATAGTTCTCTAACTTACATTTGTGCAGTATATTTCATTTTAAATTTATATTTATTTACACTGCTCTTCTTAGCATATATTTTGTTGTACATATTTGTACTATTTTAATGCATACTAGTATGTATAGCTATACTTACCTTTTTGCTTATATATTTAATATAGGTTGTGATCAACTTTTCTCATTTACTGTATTTACTCTTTTATTTGTTATTTTACAATCATTTATTTTCTTTTCCCTTTTTACAATATTGTGCACAACTTTTACAATTGTAAATGAATAATGTGATATCCACAAAATTTAAAATAACTTAGGTGCCCTAAAATATGCTTAGAGTTTTTAAGTCTAATCACTTATTTTTCTTTTGTTGGTTGCACCTTATCGTATTAAGAACCAAATATGGTAGATCAAAAGCTTGGAGCGGATCTTAAACTTGAGATAGATTGGGTCTAATATATATAGCTTGAAGACTCTTTCTTTGTGACATTCCCCATTTCTCGAGCCAGCAAGGGCACATGATTTGGGGTTTATCTAACTCGCTGAGTATTGTAGTTAGGATTTAGAATAATAATATAAGTTATCACAGACATTCGTTCACCCAAATTTGAAATACGATAAAAGAAATTTTATTTTAATATTTTATAATATTATTACATCAGCACATCTATCTTTATTTGAATAGATATATAGCTAAAAAGTGAAAAATAGCACAAGAGTGCAGCAGTTGAATATCTCAGAGTTGATCGAGTTCTTCTTCAAAATCTTGATCTGACATTTATAACAAAAATACTCTAGTTGAGCACTGTTAGAAAATACTCTAAGTACTTTGGATATTATTAATTAAATCACCTATAAGTGGCAAGAAATGAAGTAAATATTAGTAGGATGGAACAAGGTTAAAAATTTTGAAATATAAATTCTACAAAATAAAGATCTGTGTGCGATAATATAGAACAAGTAAAGATATGCAATTTCCAAATAAATAATTCATTTACTATTTTAATAGATAAATGTCACTATTTTAAGATATTAAAAATACGTCTTACATATTGCTAGCAAATTTTATGCTCTATTTAGGCAGCATTGTATAAAATAGGTGGAATCAATGTACGTCTACTTGATCTAGTAATTTGTTCTTTATATTTTTCTTTAACCAATGCTAGCTCCATCTAGGGAAATGGTATGGTCTCCTTATAACCCAATGGGTCTGCCTAACCCAGTGCCTATACAGGTCTTGTAACAAAGAATCTACTTTTTGGAACATTTATTTGACGATATAGCTTCATATAAGACATCATAATCTTTCTCAAAATATGTGACAAATATTATTAAAGTGATAATAAATTCAACAGTACTTTCCAAAAATGATTATCAACTTGCCAAAAATTAAAATTTTGAGGCTCAAAGTGAAGTAGTAGTAGGTAATAAAATCAGCATATAATGTACTTCAAAGGTAATAAAATTAAGTCTGTGGCCATTCTCACCGTTCAAAGGGGGCTTGCCGAGGGGAGGCAACAACCTGCCAAGGAGGTAATGGATGACTCGAGAGAAGTTTGGCAGGGTGTTAGTGAGGCGTCGAAATGGCGAGGTGGCGAGGCGAGGGGTGGTCGTTGGTTGGGGAGGAAGAGGAAAAGGGGGAGGTGGGGAGTGTAACAACCATAGTGTTGTTACTCATCAATTAGTGACCTAATTGACTATAATCTTTTTTCATTAGTCTTATAATAGTATTAGGAACCTTCATTTTAATTTTCGTGTGATTTGGAGATCATTTGATAATTTTCAACATTCATGGTTTTCTGATAACTCAGAGAATGCCTAATTTATTTAGACCTTAGAATTTAAAATGGAGTCTGCCATTGGACTCACCACACCCAAATTAGCTAGGGGTGGTATTTTTGGAAGTGTTTGGAAGTCGTCTAATTTTCCTCGAATATTTTAATAATAATTAAATACCCAATAAATTAAGATAACTAAATTGACCTCAAATCAAAATTCGATTGCATTTTTGAGTTCACCACACTTCAATTAGGTAAGGGTAAATTTTTAGAATTTTTTGGAGTGCGTTTGGTTATTTAAAATTGATTATTAAATAGAGTATAATTAATTATTTAATTAAAGTAAATAATATAAATTAATACACATATTTTTAATTTATTCTTGCGGCTCATTTTCATCGTAAGCACGAATCTGCTGCGGGAGGTCGAGCATGGGACATCGGTTCCGTGCAATCTCAACTGTCACGTGTCTATAAGTTATATCAAACGGTTGATAGGATGGATCCAACCTAACCGTAGGATTGCGCTGATGATCCAACAGCCCATATGCGTCCCTGTCCTTCTCTTGCACGATCTCTATGAGTTGCAGGCAAAGGACGTCCAGCTCACCCATCTAGCCTCCTTCTTCCGAATTAAGGTCCCTATTCTCTTCTTCTTCTCATTTCACCTCTTAGAAGCATCTGCGGGAGATAAAGGCTAGAATCAAGGGAGCTGAGGGCACTCCAGTGAAACCTAAATTCCTCTCTATCTTTCTCTGCTTGCATAAGGTGCACTCTCCGATTTTCCTCCTTTTATAAATCTTAATTAATAATATTGAACTATGCTATTTCCATTTATGCTTTAATTGAACCCTATTAGATTCGATTGCATCCAGGCCTCTTGATTTATCCTTAATGGACTTCGGCATTTCGTCGAGTCCGAAAGGAGAGACCTAGGGTTTGATCTTTCATCTCAGGTGGTTGTCATCAAGGCTCGTCCTATAGTTCAATAAGTCAGCCTTGATGAGGACTTTGCAATGTTTGTATGCGAGTTTCCTCGTGAGACCACCGGATTCGATCTTTAAGCATAACCCTAAGAGTATCCCTTTGGGATATTTTGGGGAAGACAACGGTTCAAACCCAGCATTCGCGATTCATTATTAACTGCTGGACCGGGCGATTTATTTTGTCTAAGCTGCACGATTTGCTAAGTCAACATGGAGGGCCCACCTGGACACGCGGACCTATATCAGGCTGTCGCGTGTCTGGCCATCTGAAACCTCATAATTGCGCCATCTTTTAATTATGAATGCATTAAACTTTGAACCATTGTATTCTGTGCCACCATAATTTCTGTGCCTTTTCTATTATTGATTAATGCAAAGTAAAGTAATGTTTGCTAAGGGATCTAAATAATATTAAATAAATGTAAATTTTTATTTCATTAATAATTTAATTATACTCATTCAAAATATATAATATTATATATCATTTTGATCACAAAAATGAGTAGATTAATAATAAGTAATTTAATTTCTATTTTGATGAATATTATAATTAGTCAATATTTAAGATTAATTAATTAATTATAATTTAATTTCATCATTTCATGTGATCTAATTTGATCATTTAATATCCAAATTAAATGATCAAATAGTCCATTTCACTCACAAAAATGTGAGGAACAATAACATGAAATCAAATTTATTTTCATAATCACTTTTTAACCCTAATTATGAGTCATCAAAACCCTAATTTTCAAATGTTATCTGAATTTAACATACTTAGTGTCATTTTTCTTCTTATGTTATAAGGATTTCAATTATATGTATATTAATTCCATTGGATAACAATTAGTGATATTAGGTTATTGACTCTTAATTAAGTGTTATTATGATGAATTCTAATTTCCTATTGTATGTTTTATGTATTATAAAACCCTAGGATAGCTAACATGTCACATTTTTATTCCCCATATCAAAATTATATTACTTATGTTTGAACTTAGCTCTCATTTTCTAGACATGCAAATCAATTGCAAATTACTTGATTCACCTTTTAATCCTAAGGTAGAAACCTTAGGATTGATTTAAACATGAATCATAGTTGATCTCTAGATCTATTAGTTACATCAATTAAGAGTAGTTAGCCTTAATGCCTTTGTGATTGTAGATTATTGAATCAACTTGAACTAACCTTTAGTAAATAGACTAGATCCTAGTTTATTTATCCTAACCCTTAATGTCTTCATTTGATTTCTTAAAGAGCTAGTAATAGGAATCCTAATTCACTTAGGGTAATTTAGGAATCCTACTGATTTTCCTTAAAATTTTAGTTATTAGGACACTTAGAACTTGTAGTTCTTAAATCCCATCTCTTATTTACTTTAAATCTTTCATTTTATTATAATCTAACTAAATCTGGAATCTTCAAAACGATAACCTAGCTAATGAACTTTAGTAGATTAAACTCTAACTTCCAATTTCTTAAGTTTGATGATTTTTTAATCTCAATCTTTTCTACTAGTCACCTAACCCTTGATTTAATTATCATGATTGAATCTTATAAATTAGGACTAGTTTATAACTAATTTCTATTTGTATTTATTATACGTATAAATTATTTTGTCATAACATAATAAATGAAATGAAACTACTTATTTCAAAACTCCAATTATTACTATTAATTGCAATTAACTTGAGATCAATATCTCAAGGTTAATTGGGAGCTCAATTAGCTCTAATCATTAAGTAGATAATTAAAATTAGATAACTTTGGATATCACTTAGTTACAATTGTTGAATTTTCCTTGAATGCTTGCTTAACTTTGAGCCTTATTCATTTGAATCATTCATATAAGATATTGTGCATGAATAAAACTTTCACATTAAAAACTATATGATTTATATTATTGGATAAGCTAAAGGCAGGCTAATAAGGAGTAATAAGAAGGCCTCACATTCTCAGAGGGTGAATATGAGTGTTACTTATTTTGACCCCCACTTTCCTTTACTTGTTAAACCGACATGTTTAACTCCTCGATTCATTCTGTATTTGCCCGCAGAATGAGTACTTTCTTAAAATAACTTTAATCAATTAAAATATGAGATCTTCTTCAATCTTATAAATTGTTAAGTCCTCATCATAGCTTTTAGCTATGCTATCTTCCATAGTTCTAGACTATGTGAATCTTAAACTAATAGTCTAAGATCTTCCTTCAATTTTTATATTATGCATTTTCTATATTTTTGTACTCTACTTTAATTATTACAGTTTACCTTAGATTATAGTGAATATTGTTAAAATTATATTTAAATACTTCACTGTCTATTTTCCTTACTTAGCATAAATTCATTTGAACATATACATGCTTTACTTTATTCACTTTCATATGCACTTTAGTTTTTTCTACCCTATTTAGGTCGTTTTTACTCTTGTTTTAATTACAAGCTAGGATGATTATTATTATGAGTATTTTTACTCGCTTTGCCTTTTATTTATTTTTATTTTCCACACTTATATGCTTACCTTCTTGCACTCTTGCTTGTGCTTTTGTTGTAATTAGTAGTGATATCCAATTTAATTAATAAATGCTTAGCCCAATTTTAAAATGAACTTAGACTGTTTAGTCTAACTATATTTCTATTTCTTTGGCTTTGCCCTATCACATTTAAATGCTAAAATATGATAGATCAGGTGCATTTGGAGGCTCGTGGAGCTGGACCAAGTGCAAAAAGCTAGCTACTTTTGCTTAAAAAGTATTATAAAAATATAACTTATTAAATTTGCAAGTGAGCTCTTAATTTCCTTACTTTTATTTAAATTACTATTGGTTTTATAATAATTAAGTCATTTACTTTACATTTACTATATTTGTGTTGGAGCTTAGCTTTATACTTAAATACTTAAGATTGATGAATAGATGAATGTGTGTAATGGAATATTAACTAAACTATTAATTGTATATTTACTCTATGTGTTAATTGGAATTAGTAGTATACTAGATTTTATATAGTATTGGAAAATAGTTGCATATCTAAGTTGAGAATCTCTTCTTATCTTCTTGTATGTATTAAATACTGTGAATTATGCATATTTTAGGTAGATAATTATTACATATATATTTTCTTACCTTAAGCTATTAGAATTGAAAATGAGCAATCTCATGTAATAGGTTGACTTTATTTTAGAATTGGAAATAAACAATCCCATATAACGGATTGACTTTATATTAGAATTGTAAATGAGCGAATCCCATATAACGGATTGGCTTTATATTAGAAATGGAACTAAACAGTCCTATGTAATGGATTGATTTCATGTTAGTTTTAGATTGCTTTCTTTTAATTTAATCTTCCATTAGAATGGAAGCCTTGTATATTTAAATTTGTAGGTGTACCCTTAGCCAAATACAGTAGAAGTTATGCCAAAATTTTTAAGAATTTAATGACTTAGAATTATATTGCATGTTGTAGACTCATATAACACATGTTAAATATTTTGAATTTTTACATCTAAATATGCAAGTATTCATATCACATACTTTTAAATTTACATTATCATATGTATTCACATATCATATGTTCATAGAAATCCCTTCCATCTTAACTTAAGACCCTCTTTTAAATCCTTCACCAGACACAATATTTAATGATTTGGATTAATTTCCTTCTAATATAGTATTAGGTATTGTGGTGATGTATTAATATTGAGTTTAGTGAATATCAATATTGGGGGTCGTCACAGGGGGGAGACCTTGGTGTTGCCGAGAGGGGAGGGAGAGGGAGGTTAGAGGCTATTAGAGAGGTAGGGAGGGGGAGGTGGTGGTCAGTGGCTTGCTGGAGGTGGAAGAACAGGTGGAATCTTGAGGGAGAAGAACAACCCCATGTGAGGAGGGCCGACCCCTGCCACCGCGCGCAGAGGCACGCGGCATGCCCTAGGGGGACCAGATGCGTGAAAGAGAAGGGGGAGAAGACAGGAGAGAGGAAAAAAATCACAAAAGAAAATTATAAAATATAATTGAAAAAACTTGACCGAGGGATCCGTTTTGACGAGATGAACGTTCTCGATCAAAATTTTCTAAATTTAGAGCAATATTTTATTTTTAATTAATTTTTGAAGGTAAAATTTTTAAAAAATTAATTACAGACAATCTGACTCTAAAAATTCTATGAAAAATTTTGTGTAGCCTTATTTCTTTATTATGATTCCAATGATACCAAAATTTGTGAATTTGAACTTAAATTTTATTTTCTTAATTTTTATTATTTAAAAATATTCAAAAATTAATATAAGAATATTCAATCAGTTTGATTGCTTCCAAACTTGGGCATTACGACACAAAAGTATACTATTTGTAATGGTATATCTAGTTTGGCCTAATTTTGAAGTTGCTCGAAATCGTGATTTTGTCTTAGTTAAATTAATTTTTGGTCTTAATTATCTTTCTAAAAATTTGTGTTATCATATTCCTTTTCTATTATTTTTATTTTATTATCACATGAGAATGAAGTGTCATTATATCATAAATATTTGTCAAACTTTAATTAAACTCTGAATATTTTATTTTATTATTTTATAATGTATTTTTCCTTTTTTTAATATGTGTGGAATCATATATATTTATATAGTATTATGCATCTGATTTTCCACATTTAAGATTCTTGGCTTCCCGTAGTGCTTGATAGTAGGTTAAGTCTCACTATCCAGTATTAAATACTATAGTAACAACTAATATGATTAGACTACCTAACCTAGCATTGAGCTATTACAGCTACCGGGGAATGATAAATTGGTATTAGCGAAATCTTGAAATTAGTGATTAAGACATTTTTTTTCTTATTCATAACACTTATTTTTCTATATTTATTTCTTTGTTTATTTTCTTATCTTGAAAATTTGTTGTGCTGAATAAACTGTGAACTTTGATGAACACAATAAATATAGGAAATTTTGTGTTATAGATTATGATTTTCTTAGGATTAGTAGTACTTTGAGTGTATTTTTGTGGCAGTTCAAGAAAGAAGAGCTCAGTTTAAAATAAAAAGAAAATTTGAATGAAGATGGCGATGTATCGTGCTATAATGCGCTCCAGCAAACCATAACTCCCAATTACCAAGAGCCAAGCGCTATTGCGCACCACAGCGCCTAATTCCCTGATAGCCAGGCGCTATTACGTGACATAGCGACCAAATTTCTGAGAGCTAAGCACTTCAATGCGCCATAGTGCCAACTTTCTTGAGAGCCAGGCACTACAGCGCGTCATAGTGACCAAAATCTCGAGAACTAGGCACTACAGCGCACCATATCACCCAAGTTTTCAAGATTTAGGAGCTATAGCGCACAGTAACAGCCAAATTCCAAAGAGTCAGACGCTATGTCGTGCCATAATGCCCAACTTTCCTAGAGCCAAGTGCTACAATGCACCATAGTGGACAAAATCCTTTGATTCAGGCGCTTCAATGCCCAACTTTTGAGACCTAGATGCTACAATGCATCGTAGTAGCCAAATTTCTGAGAGTTAGGCATTTTGGTGCATCATGGCCCACCAAAAATAGAGATTTAGGCGCTATAGTGCGTCGTAGTGCCCGTCAAGTAGAAACTTAGGTGCTATAGTGAGCTGTAGCGACTACCAAACATAAACTTAGGCACTACGTGTGCCATAGCACCCATCAAATATAAAGCAAGGCTCTACTGCGCACTGTAGTGCCCGTTGAACAGAAAGTAAGGCACTATAGTACGCCGTAACGCTGATCGTTAAAATG
The DNA here is from genome assembly GCA_016760335.1 of Gastrodia elata. Lineage (NCBI taxonomy): Eukaryota > Viridiplantae > Streptophyta > Magnoliopsida > Asparagales > Orchidaceae > Gastrodia > Gastrodia elata. Next base: position 7,247,970 of record CM028685.1, on the reverse strand, counting down.
TCTTGGAAATCTACTCTAAGACAGCATTGGGACAACAGTACTAATTAAAATCCCTCATTTTCCCATAGCCTGATTTAATGCAAGACATTAAATCCACTAATTTCTAAGAGATTAAAGGGAATATTATTAAATACAAATCCAAGTTTCAAAGGGGGATAATGATGGAAGCTTAGGAGAAGAAAGGTTGGATGGAGGATTATAAAAGCAAAGATTAAAGACTCAAGAAGGGTTTTGATTTTTATTTTGGGAGAAGAAAATATTGAAGAGAACTTCCCAACCCAAGGAGGAGAGAAGGCTGCAGCCATTAAGAAGAAGAACTAGCACAAGAAGCAAGGAGTATCGAAGGAGATTTAGTCGAGAAGAAAAGCATAGAGAACGTCGACAGATGTTCCTAAGTATTATATTATTAACTTAATTTTTCTTGATATTTCTTTGTTAGAGCAATGAAAATGCTTATCATCTCTTGTAGCTTTCCTTATTTATTTATTTTAATGGCAGATTAAAATTCTTTTTGGGGAAGGTTGGGCAAGAGCATGTAAGACTCACGATGTAATGTTTGTAACTCTTCTAATCAATAAAATATCTTTTAGATTTACAAATCATTGAATATTTTTTTATATGAACAAGTTGGAAAATGATAAATTTTATTAAATACAAATCTTTACTACATATATAAATGAAATCCTCATTGAGCTTGATGATCGCTTTTGCCCAAAAACTTGAGCATTTGAGCGTTAAAGTCACAAACGGTCGTGATAACATTCGTTGTGCAAAAATAACTTGTGCACAACTTAGGATAAGAATCTTGATTATTTGAGCCATGAGAAAATAAAACCTAATATTCTCTAAGAACCATAGCTTGGTTCATACCATTTGTCATATGAACTTGACACATGTGAGCCGAGAACCACCTATATAGCTCCACAGCTCACTCTTAATTTATTCGATTCGATCACGTTAAGTTATGAGTGATGTGACATAAACTGATTTAGCTTTGCAATTCATCTCCTTAGCTTAACTAAGAGTAGATGCATATGAGACAAAGGTGGAATCAAGATTATGTGATACTTAACTAAAATTGTGTAATTTATCACTTAGACGTAAGAGATGATTTCCTAACCTTAAAGATCACATGATTATTTATGTGCCGAGATTAAACCTCATTAAGTTCATCTTTGAGTACTAAATAAGATTAAGTACATTTAATAAATATATTTGAGAATACTAAATCTCTTGATAATGAAATTGAGATAAACTCCACTTGACATAGTATTGAGAAGAAGAGCAACTTGCATGAACCATGAAAATTGCATATTCAACCTCAATTCTCTTCAATTTTCCAAAACTATTTTAAAAAACAATTTAATCTAAGATTGGAAAATTAAGAACTCAAAACCATCAATCTAATTCTTAAACATTAATAAAACTAGATACACTTTAGTAATAAATCTTAATATTATTCCCAGAGGGCGATAAATCTCAAGATCTCACCATCCCATATTACTTTGAACCACGTACAATTGTGTGCAAACATAGACATATGTAATTTAGGTATATCTAGCTACTTTTGAATTAATCTAGTGCTGGCTAATAAAACTTTGGACAGTGCAAGCAAGTGAGAGAAGTGAAAACTTACTTTTTAATCATGAAGTTGAGTGCACTCTCTACAGACTTAGATAACAACTTTGAATAAACATGAGCAATAGCATAATGGATGACCATAACTTAGGAAAAGTTGACCAAAATAATCAAGGGAGAGCTTTTAAAGAGTATACATTACTTACTATAGGAAGAATCCCTAATTAAATTGTAAGGACAAATATATAAGCAAATAACTTTGATATCAAACTAACCACACTACAAATGATTCAAAGCTCTCCATTTTGCCATTGTCGGGTGAGAATCCGAATGTACATATCCCCAAAATATATGATACTCTTAGATATATTGACATTACTGACAATGTGATAAAACTAAGGCTATTCACACTTTCATTGATAGGTTGGGCTAAAAGTTGGCTAACATCCCTTCATAGTTCTTTAATCATAATGTGAAATCAGCGGTATAGACACTTTTGGCTAAATATGTCCCACTTGCTAAAATAACAAAGCTTTGTAATGAAATATCTAATTACTTACAACAAGGTGGTGAGACATTGTATGGTAATTGGGGATGTTTTAGAGAACTTCTTCATCATTGTCCATGATAGACTGTGAATACATGTCTGTGCTTGCACGCAAGTGTGCATGGTCCGAAGTAATAATTGGAAGGTGAGTTTTGAGATTTATCGTCCACATGGATGGAGTGTTTTGTTACTAAGGTATATTTGTTTTCAATAATGTTTAGACTTTTGATATTTTGAAGTTTTTGGTCCACTCCTAAATAATAATTCAAAGATCTTGGTCTAAATTTACTATTTGAGAAAAATGGAGAGTTGGGCTTTCATCATGCAAATTGTTATGGATTGGAGTAGGTACTTGATATAGCCAGAATTTATAGCAAAAATATAGTGCTTAAATATTCATATCACTGTATATTTCTCTGTACTTTGAGTAGAAATTGATATTTTTTTAGGAAAATGAAGAAAACAGACTTTAAGGGATGATTTATCAAATTATGGAAAAAAACTGTCGTAGCGCGCCACAACGCGCCGCAGCGCGCTATGGCATCCCCTTAAAAATGCCTTAGAAGAAAAACTACAGACCTGGAACAAGACTGCTGCAGCAGCGCACCACGGCCCGCCACAGCGCGTCACAACGTCATATTTATAAGGATAAATTAAAACCATATAAATAAGTAATTGAATAGTAATACGCAAGCTTGCATGCCGTAGCATGCCACGGGACACTGGAGCACGTCGTAGCATCATTTCTTATGGATTTATTAAAATCTTATAAATAAGTAATTGAATAGTGTCACGCAAATTTCTCCACTGCAGCGGGTGAATTTTTATTTTATCAAACTATATTTGATCTAATTGAACATTGATCTTGCAAAATTTATTCGATGCAGCGCGCCTCAGTGCGCCACAGTGGGTGAATTTTTATTTTATCATACTATAGTTGAATTAATTAAATAATGATCCTGCAAAATTTATCCGCTGTGGCGCACCGCAGTGCGCCGTAGCGGCTAAATTATCATTTTATAAAATTATAGTTAAACTAATTGAAACAGTGATCCTGAAACTTATTCGCTATAGCGTGCCACTGCGTACCCTGCAGCGATCGAACAAAAAAGGACTAACATATATGTAGGAAAAGTGTTTGGAGCATTGCTGCTACAGCGCGCCACAGTGGAACAGGATTTGAAACATGGTTGCCGCAGCGCACCACAACAGAACAATATTTGAATTACTGTAGCCACAACTCACCATAGCGTGCCGCAGTGGACGGCCCAGAATTTTTAGAAATAGTAATTAAGAAGCATGGGGAAGGCCACAAAAATGTAACCTTTGTCCTCCCCCAGCCTCTTGAAAATTGATAAATTAATTCCCTACAGAATCCCAATAGGTTTAAATAGATGAAAAATTAAAAGAGATTAGAATTAAGCCAAGGAAGTGGAAAGGTTACACATTAAAGGCTTTGAGGCTGAGTGCATCCTTATTTAAGGGGTAATCTCAGACCTTGAAAGGGTTCCAACCTTTGCTACTCAAAAGACCAAGAGAAAGGCTGTAGGAAGAGAAAGAAGGAGAGCTCTCCAAGGGAAGAGAGGACCAAGAACAGGAAGGAAGAAAAGACAACAAAGAATAAAAGGTGGAGCTTCAAGAGGACAACGCAGGAAAAGTAAAGAGAACCCAATAAACCTCTGGCTAATTCCTTGTATTTCTCATAAAGTTCCTTGATTAGTTTCTTGCCGTGAACTGAGGGTGATATTCACTTTCTTTGCTTGTATGTTCTTTCTTGCTTAGTAATGGAAGACTAAAAACCCCTTGAAGAGGGTTGAGATGTAGTTGTAAATTTATGTAAGGAAAATATTGGTGTATGATGATATTGTTTAATTGTAATGAAAACCTATTTGTTGTATTGTTGATTTTAATATTGAATGAATGCTTGGATGAATTGAATTTTTATTTATTGAATTAAAAGAGCTTGTATTCCAATGCTCATCAATTGGGTAAGAGCAAGGAAGGTAGTGCGAGTAGAGCTGAGAAATACGTGACAGAATTCTCAAGCTCACTTGCACCGTCCCTTAGTAGCTCTCCCAAGATATTGACGCTTGAGAACTAAGTTCTCCATTAACCTTGCTTTGCTGCTCAGCTAGGTAGAAGGGATAAGAGGACATTAGGAACTTCAATGGATGATGTGATATAATCTATTGACCTAATGCATCCTTCCATCTAGCTAAACTGCGTGTGAAGCACATGACGCATGGAAAATGGAATATTGCTTGTGAGATTATTTAAATTAAAAGATGTTCTTGGTACTTAGACGTAGGAAGTCAAAATCAAACTAATGAAACTAGATCTCGTATGAGTTTATGTACTCAAAAGAACCCAAAAGGAGATCTCTTTGTGCACTAAACTTGAACCCAATATAATTGAAGGATACTTCAACTCCAATGGTATTCACTTGATTTAATTAAGAAATTATATTGAACGTATACATTCCAACAATGAAGTCATATAAACAGCCCTTGCATATATTATAATGAAATCTCAACTCTCTCCTTTTTAATCAAATCGTATCTTTACTCAAGTCTTGTGTATTGCTAATTAGGAACCAATAAAAATCAACCAAAATTGCATCTAGACATTAGTGAAAGGCAATACAATTTGGTATCAAAACAGCTATTCCCTAAGGTTTGATAAATCCCGTAAACTAAACTTTCCACTTATTACTTCAGACGACGTACACTTACGTGCAAACACGGACGTGTATTTCCGTCTATCAAATTTTTGGCGCCGTTGCTGGGGAACAGTTTTCATTTTGTATCAAGTATTATTCTCTAGTAACAAGTGATTTAGAAGTAACTAACTCGTGGATATTTTTACATAGTTGTAATTGATTTCTTTATTTGCTTGCTTGAGAAAAATTAGAAATTTTTTTTAAAAGAACTTGTGCTGAATTTTATTGCATATTATCTTATTTAAAATTCTGCTGTCATTTGTGGTGAATATTTATTGCTAAATATTGATTACTGAAACTCATTCTAGCTAGTGACACCTTAACTGCATGAGTAAGAGAAATCTTTATGGAATTCTTTTACGATCCCGAAATAGATAGAACTTATTTGAGAGCTTGGAGAGAGCAAATCATTTTAAACCAATAAAATGCACAAATGGAAGACTTAAATATGAACCCAATAGAACCTATGGTAAATGCTAGGAGAAGATTGCTTAGAAAATACGCACTTCCCACAGTAGAAGGGGTTCAAAATGCTATTATTAGACCTCCTATACAAGCAAATAATTTTGAGATAAAACCATCCACTTTGAACATGATCCAAAACAATCATATTAGTCGACGACATCGAATGACCCGAATGCCCATATTTCAACTTTTCTGGAAATATGTGACACATTCCGATTCAACGGGGTATCCATTGACGCCTTAAGATTGAGATTATTCCCATTCTTGCCGAGGGATCGAGCTAAAGTTTGGCTCAGTTCTCTACCCGGTGAGTCTATAAGGACGTGGGATGACTTAGCAAGGAAATTTCTAGCCAAGTATTTTCCACCTACCAAGACTGCTAGGCTGAGAAATAAAATTTTAAACTTCTCTCAGTAGCATGGTGAGAACTTGTATGATGACTGGGAACATTTTAAGGACTGCTTAAGGCATTGCCAGCATCATGGGTTTCCTTTATGAATGCAAGTGCATACTTTTTACAATGGATTAAATGCACCCACAAAGATCCTCATAGATGCAGCCACAGAAGGATCACTAAGTAGTAAAACCCTCGAGGAGGACTTTGATCTCCTTGAGGAAATGGCTAACAATGCATACCAATAGCCGACTGAGCAGCTAAACTCTGCCCAAAATGAGGTGAACAATCTAAACGAATCTAACCAATTGGCCTCCTTGAAAAGGGAAGTAGAAATCCTAACTAATAAAATTGAGACAATGAATGTTAGTGTTGTTCATGATACTAGTTGCGAGTTATGCGGGGGAAGCGGGAAGCCACAACAGTGAATACTATAATTTAAATAATCCATTTGCCCCCTCACAAATGGAACAAGTAAATTTTATGAGAAATAACAACATGAACAACAACCCCACAACAACCCCTACTATAACTCTTACAATCCGAGATGGAGAAATCATCCCAACTTTTCTTGGAATGAAGAGAATTCTCAAGGAAACCTCAATGCCCCACAACAAAATCGGCCAATGCACAATGAAAACATTTTGTATAAACAAAATCAGAATAATAAACAAGATGGCGATTTAGAAGAATAATTTTGGGCATTTAAAAATGAGATGATGCAGTTTATGAAAAGGACTGAATTGACAATGAATCACCATGAAACCTACATTCAAGGAATTGAGGTATCATTAAGAAATATTAAAGTTCAATTAGGACAAATTTTTAAATAGCTGTCTACTAAACAACAAGGTATGCTCTCTAGCTCAACTGAATTAAATTTTAGAGAAACGGTGAGCGTTATAAATGTAGACACTAAAAAGATAAACTGCATCGATCATAATAATAAGGAAAAGAAGGTGCCAATAAGGATTCCTAAGCTGAATGATAGAAGGAAGATTATAGCAACAAAAAAGGGTGACCCAGGTAAATTGAATATTCCATGCATAATAGAAGGCGAAGTCCTTTTAGATCCTCTTGTGTGATCTAGGGGCTTCGGTGAATGTTATTCCATGGGCACATTTACACCAAACATTGGAATAAGGGGGGTGGTGGAGACACCCAATAATTATGGAAATCGCTAATCTTGCATTGCAAACCCCTTTGGGAATTGTTAAGGATATCTCTGGTCGGAATAGGAAGTTTTGTGATCACCACAGATTTTGTAGTTTACGAGTGTGGGATAGCTAAAGTGAAAACTCCACTGTAATATTTGGGAGGCCATTCTTAGCTAGCTCCTGGGGCTATCATAGATATTGAAAGGGGACTCATGATAGTCAGGGTCAAGGATCTAGAGGAAGTGATTGATCTAAAGCCTTCATTATTTAAGGAAAGAAGTATAAAGGAAAAATGAGAGACAGTAATAAGGAGCCGAAATGAGAGAATGAGCTAGAAAAGTGTTGTAGATTCTGCTGATCACCAGGATATCTTATTTGGAGGAAATGACATAAAGGGGGAAAAGAAGAAGAGAAAAAACTATGAGGGGTAAAAAGAAGCAAAAAGGAACCCCCATTGTGAACAAGGAAGGTGAGGTAGAAAACGAGTCCAGCAGCGAGACGAATGAGTTTGAGCCCAACCTCGGTTGGTGCTCACTCATCTCATTTAAAAATTTGGCGAGAAGAAAACCTCCTAGGGAACAGAATTCCAGGTTGACCATGACGTGTCGGGCTAACGACATTAAACAAAGCGCTTGTTGGGAGGCAACCCAACCTTTAGTTTCATGTTTTACCTTAATTTTATTTTAGGAGTAGAAATTAAAATTTAATACACAATCCAAAAAATTATTTTGCCTGCAGTCGATCTTAAATTTTTAAAAAATTTTCTGCTTGAAAACCATCGCAGCACGCCACAGCGGAATTATCCGCCTACAGTGCACCGCAGCGGATTTCGTGTGCTACAGCGTGCCGCGGCAGATTTTGTTGCCACGGAGCGGCCTACAGCGGACTAGCTAGCACGATTGTTTCAAAGCACCATAGCGCACTACAGCAAAAAAAGCTTGGCTTAAGAAAAAGTGACTGCCTTGGATTCCCCAAGCAGTCAAGGATGCTTACAGCATGGCCTTGGAACTCCCAAACTGCCAAATGTGTTGGAAAAGCTGAAATGTTCATCTTCTTTATAGCCAGAAATCAAGTCACACTTATGGCATGCTTTGAATCCATCTTTGACCAAGTCGTAGTGTGTCATAAGTGTGCTTAACTAACCTTCTAGATTGTTCTATCAACCCTCTATAAAAGGGCCCTAAAGGGGTGGGTTTGAAAGTGCACTCCATTAGAAACTTGAATTCTTTAGCTCTAGAACCCTTCAATTGACTTTAAAATCAAATTATCTCACCTACCCTTAGTATCATCTAAAGAATCATGTTGTCAGGAAAGAAAACCATTGTTAGCAAGGGAGCTTCTACTCCATAGCTGGTGGAATGTTCAACAAAAAAAATGGTTTTCTTCGATTTGAAGCAGAACAACACTTTAATCAAGTAGTTTTCAAAAGGAAGCTAATTCCAGAGCGTGGATTCGGGCTCCCTTACCCCATAAACTCGAACCAAATTCTGAACCGAGGATGACCCATTTTGTGAGTCCCATAAACTCCACATACCTCTCGATAGTGCAAGAAGTGTACGCTAATGCAATCAATGCGGTGGGGGGACAAAATCTTTGTGAGGGGAAGGCTGTGGAGTTTGGGCTCAAGGCCATTGAAGGTTTGTATATATTGGGTGAGGTGGAGAGCTGTATATATTTTGATCTGCTGAGCTCACAATACGACCTAGCAGAAATAGCAAGCGGAGATTACCTGCTCCGATTCTAGTCAGAGAGGGAACATAGCCAACATTCCTCGATCACTCTTCATGGAATTGAGCAATACTTAGCACGTGTTTGTCTCCAGTTTTGTGATGCCATTTGGGCATCTTAGCGAGGTAACCCGGTCATGGGCGGCTGCTCCTTTGTGCACTACAAAGGGAAGGAGAGATCATCATCTCCAGCATTATAAAGGAGCAGCTCTAGAACGCCTTGACTGGGCCATGTGCTGCTATTGCTTTTGGGTCGTTAATTTCAGGAATCTGTGAAGCCCAAGGTGTGAAACTCCTCCTGACCGATGTGGCGATACCCACCTTGCACCCCCTCTAGAATTGACAAACTTGAGCACTTGCACCCAAGAGGAGCGTGACCTAAGAAGAGAAGGGGAAGAAGAAGGCGAGGCTTCCACATATGCTGGCCAAACATCAACCGATAGGATGCTGACACGCATGTATGTGCATCAGTGAGATCTGGGCGTCTCCTTGGCACGGGACATGCGCTTCATCAAGGGAGAAGTGGGCCCAGCAGCGTGAATTCTAAACGGAATTCCATGAAGTTCTCGGAACAATGTTCCAAGAGTGGAGCTTGTGTTGGAGGACCGGATGGGTCAAGCTTGCCACAACCCTCCTATAGGAGCACCATTTCCAGAAGATGATTGGTCGGCAAATTATTTATATCGCTACGAGGGAGAGGAAGATGAAGACTGAGGATTAATAAGGTTGTGTTGTTTCCTTGTTTTTTGTGTTTTAATTTTCAGTTTTCTATTGTAGTTTGATTTCAATTAATAAAATAAATTCTATATTTTGCACACCTTACATTTTTGCTAAAATTGAACTTGAAGGAGAATTTTCTGAATGTGATCAAGTTTTGGATTCAATGTCAAAAAATTATGGTATATAATAAGATGTAAGCATGTAAAATATAAAGATGAAAATGAATTCAAGTGACACACCCCTTATTGAGTTTATGAGTCTACTAAGCTTGGTTATAGGACCTAAAATAAAATGTGCTTAAGTTTACGTGTGGGAGGGGGAAATCTAAAAATTAAACTAAAATGGCAAGAAGTGAGTAATAATTTGAAGTGCTAGGCCTCCTGTAGGACTTCATGATCATAAGGACTACATCAAGGGATGAAGAAAATAGCTCTCCCTTTAAAAAAGAATTTAAAACAGAAAAGAAAAAATCAATATATAAAGGGATGATAAAAAAATATCTCTCCCAAACTAAATAAGTGAACATTTAAGATGAAGAAAAATATCTCTCTTAAAATGTTAAATTATCCTTGTGAATCATAAGAAGGGGTACACATGGCACAAACACTCAAAAGACTCACCAATTGCATCATTAAGGTGAGAATTTTAGGATCAACTCCCCATATTAAAATAATAAGCATGACATTTTAAATTGAAACTAAAGTGTAGAAACATAACTCAATTTAAGGGGTAGTAGAAACTTGGAGATATGAAGTAATCTTGACTAGAGTATGCTTGACAACTAAATTCATGATACATTAGCTTAACGCGTTGAATCCCTTAGACAAAGACAATTCAAAAAATCACATTTAATGAGCTTACTCGAGGACGAGCAAGGATTTAAGTGTAGGAGTGTGATATAGCCGGAATTTATAGCAAAAATATAGTGTTTAAACATTCATATCACCATATATTTCCCTATACTTTGAGTAAAAATTAATGTTCTTTTAGGAAAATGAAGAAAATAGTTTGCAAGGGCTGATTTACTAAATTCTGGACAAAAAGCGTCGCAGCGTGCCGCCGTGCGCCATAGAGTGCCGCAGTGCGCTATGGTGTCCCCTTAAGAACACCTTACCAGGAAAGTAGAGCTGCAGACCTGGAGCAAGACCGTTGTAGTGCGCCATGACCCGCCACAGTGCGCCACAATGCGTCGCAATGTCATATTTATAAGGATAAGTTAAAACTATATAAACGAGTAATTGAACAGTAATACGCAAGCTTGCACGCCGCAGCATACCACGGCGCGCTGTAGCGCACCACAGCATTATTTCTTGTGGATTTATTAAGACCTTATAAACAAGTAATTGAACAGTGTTACGTAACTTTTTTCATCGCAGCGCACTGCGGCAGGCGAATTGTTATTTTATCAAACTATATTTGATTTAATTGAACAGTGATCCTGCAAAATTTATCCACTGTAGTGCATCACAGCGCGCCACAGTGGTGAGTTTTTATTTTATCATACTATTGTTAAACTAATTGAACAATAATCCTGCAAAATTTTTCCGCTGTAGCGCGCCACAACGCTCCACAATGGGTAAATTTTCAATTTATAAAACTGTAATTAAATTAATTGAACAGTGATCCTAAAACTTTTCTGTTGTAGCGTGCCGTAGCGCACCACAACATATGCTGTAGCGGTCGAATGAAAAAGGACTAACCTATTTGTAGGAAAGCATTTGGAGCAGTGCTGCTACAGCGCACCACAGTGGAACATTATTTGAAATGCGGTTGCCGCAGCGCACCACAGCGGAACAGTATATAAATTGCTGCTGCCATAGTGCACCGCAGTGGATGGCGCAGAATTTCCATAAATAGCAATTAAGAAGCATGGGGAAGGCTACAAAAATGTGACCTTTGGCCTCCTCCAGCCTCTTAAAAATTGATAAATTAATTCCCTGCAGAATCCCAACAGGTTTAAATAGATAAAAACATTAAAAGGGATTGGAATTAAGCCAAGGAAGAGGAAAGGTCACACATTAAAGGCTTTGAGGTAGAGTGCATCCCTTTTTAAGGGGAAATCTCAGATCTTAAAAGGGTTCCAACCTTTGCTACTCAAAAGACCAAGAGAAAGGCTGTAGGAAGAGAAAGAAGGAGAACTCTCCAAGGGGAAGAGAGGACCAAGAACAGGAAGGAATAAAAGATAGCAAAGAACAAAAGGTGGAGCTTCAAGAGGATAACACAAGAAAAGTAAAGAGAACCCCAGAAAACTTCTAGGTGATTCATCGTAACTTCTTGCCATGAACTGATGGCGATGTTCACTTTCTTTGCTTGTATGTTCTTTCTTGCTTAGTAGTGCAAGGCTAAAAACCTCTTGGAGAAGGTTGAGATGTAGTTGTAGAATTATGTAAGGGAAATATTGGTGTATGATGATATTGTTTAATTGTAATGAAAAATTGTTTGTTGTATTGTTAATTTTAATATTGAATGAATGCTTGGATGAATTGAATTCTTATTTATTGTAATTAAAAAAGCTTGTGTTCCAGTGCTCATCAATTGGGTAAGAGCAAGAAAGATAGTGCGAGTAGAGCTGAGAATTACGTGACAAAATTCTTAAGCTCACTTGCACCCTCCCTTAGTATCTCTACCAAAAGATTGACATTTGAGAACCAAGTTCTCCATTAACCTTGCTCTGCTGCTCAGTAAGGTAGAAGGGATGAGAGAACATTAGGAACTTTAATGAATGATGTGACATAATCCATTGACCCAATGCATCCTTCCATCTAGCTAAACTGTGTGTGAATCACATGACGCACGGTAAATGGAATCTTGCTTGTGAGATTATTTAAATTAAAAGATATTTTTGGTAATCTAGACGTAAGAAGTCAAAATCAAATTAATGAAACTAGATCTCATAAGAGTTTATGTGCTAAAATGGAACCCAAAAGGAGTTCTTTTATGCACTAAACTTGAATCCAATATAATTAAAGGATACTTCAATTCCAATGGTGTTCACTTGATTTAATTAAGCAATTATATTAAACGTATACATTCAAACAATAAAGTCATATAAATAACCCTTGTATATATTATAATGAAATCTCAATTCTCTCATTTTTAATCAAATTATATCTTTACTCAAGCCTTGAGTATTGCTAATTAGGAACCAACAAAAATCAACCAAAATTGCATATAGACATTAGTGAAAGAAAATACAACTTGGTATCAAAATAACTGTTCCCTGAGGTTTGATAAATCCCGAAAACTAAACTTTCCATGTATTATTTCAGTCCACGTACACTTGCGTGCAAATATAGACGTGTATTTCCGTCTGTAAGTACTCATATTCATTCAATTTTTAATGAAACTTATTTTCATGCTAATTTAATCAAGTGAATATAGTATTCCTTAGATTGGTCATCTAATTGCAACTATTTCATATTTAGTGCATAAGATAAACACAGAAGGGTTCGATCTTGGCACATAGACTCTCATGTGATTGAATTAAGTTAATTAAGATTCCTTACGTCTAAGTTATCAAAATAATCATTTTAAATCAGCGATTACATAAGCTTGATTTCTACACAATTAGCGTCACATGCTACATACGCAGTTTAGCTAAGGAAGTGAATTATTGGGCTACATGGACTATGTCACGATCATCCATAAGTGCTTAATAATTTCTCTTCCTCCTTTAACATATACTGAGATACAGAGCTTCATTGGTGGCTCTTGGCTCACATGCATAGACCTCTTGACTGAGCTCAAAGAATAATGCTGTTATGCTCAAGAGCTTGTCACTAGGCTCTAAGCACTAACACACTTATTCCTAGCTTTATGCTAATTGGTGAGATATGGAGCTCAAAGAGATTAAAGTTATCAAATCAATCTTTCATTTCAATCTCAGGGTGCTTACATAGAGAATCCTCACGCAGCAAACATGTGTTCACAACGAAGAATTTTATGTGCATTCCCTTGAGCTTGAAATGTAGAATTGGTTCGATATTATTTTCATTATAAACCTTAAAAAAATAGATAAGCATTCATTCCACAGGCATGCAAACACAAGTAACATATCTGAATCAAAATGAAATAGATTTTTATTCATTGAAGAGAATTCATACAAACACCATAAGTCCCTTTTACTCATTACATGTTGTCGGCCCAACCCTCCCCAAGGAGGGTTTAGCCTGCCACTACAAAAGGAATACAAGAAATAACATACAAGAACATGAACCTTTGCATGGTTCTACTGAAAGAAAGTGGAAGGAAGAGTTTGAGAATAATACTTGGAACAACCCTTTGGAATTCTTCGGATCTTTCCTTGCTCTCCAACTTCTTTCCTTCCAGCTCCTTGAGATGTTTTTCTTTTCTTTCCTTGAATAGTTCTCTTTTCCTTTCTTGGCGAGGGTCTCCTTTCCTTTCTCACAGTAGGCTCTGATTTTAGATCTTCAAATGTCAAAGAGGGTAACCCCCTCTTAGTCTTGCAAGCCAGCTTAAATAGAACAGCTCTCAGCCTTCTTTGCAATCAAAGCTGTCACCTTTCCAACTCCCTTGCTTTAATGGCATGCACAAAATAATAATCTGATATTCTCTTGAAAAAAATATAAGGAATTAATGGAATTGGGGTTTCAAACAGCTGGGGAAAGCAAAATATTTGAGTTTGTGGCATTCCCTATGCTGACTTTAATGCTTGATCCTGGCTGTAAATACGGCGGGTGCTGCAGCACGCTGTAGCAGGCCGCGGCACGCTGTAGTTCCTAGCTTTCGGTTAGATACCGCCGTGGCATGCTATAGAGGATGCATTAAATTTCATTTCATTTTTATAATTTTCATCTCATTTTATTCTGCTGCAGCGCACAGTAGCAGATAAATTTAGAATTCTTCTAAGTAAAATTCTGCCGCGGAGCGCGGTAGCTGTGAGCTTACGAATCGGGCTTGCTGCAATGCATGGTAGAGAATCAATTTAATTTTCATTTGCTGAGTCTGGATTTTAATAGATGTAAAATACACGTTTGCTCTTATACGCAAGTGTACGTGGTTAGAAGTAATAATGAAACTGTGAGTTCCAGATTTTAGCGTCCTTAGGGAACGGTGGTTTTGTTACTAAGTTTATTTACGTTCAGTAATGTCTAGATAATTCGTATTTTGGTTTTTGGTGGTTCCTAATTAAACAATGCAAAGAATTTAAATGAAGATATTATTTGATTAAAAAGGGAGAGTTGGGATCTCATCATGTTTATTGTTAAGGACAGGTGTTGTAATTGATTCATGCAATTTTAGGCACTTGTTATAATGCTAATTAATCAGGTGAACATTGTGTTTCATAGATTGGTCCTCTAAATCTGACAAATTCAAATCTAATGCATAAGGTGAACTATCTCATGTTCAACCTGAGCACATAGATTCTTACAAGATCGCAACCTGAGCACATAGATTCTTAAGAGATCGCCTAAGTTTATTTTAGAATTCCCATATCTAGATTGTCAAAAATAGTAATTCAATTATGTGATCTCGCAAGCATTGATTTACAGTAACTAGCTTTCTTGTGCATCACACACAATTTAGCTAAGGAAGCGGACTCATCGGATCTCATGGACTATGTCACATCATCCATGAGTTCTCGATGCCCTCTTCCTCCTACAACGTCTGCTGTGCCGCAAAGCTTGATTGGTGGTTCTTGGCTCGCAAGCGTCAACCTCTTGGCTGAGCTCAAGGAGTTGTGCAGTTTGGCTCAAGAGCTTGTCACATAGCTCTAAGCTATGACTACACTCACACCCATGCTCTAGACCAATTGGTGAGCTTTGGAGCTCAAGATGATTGCTTGCTAAGCCATCTTTTCCATTTAAAACCTGAGGTGTTTTACACCGAGAATCATTGTTCAGCAATAGTATGTCATGGCGAGGAACTTTGTGTGCATTCCCTCTAGATCTAAACTATTTAGATGACTTAGCAATTTGCATACATTCTAAGCATTCATTCTCAAGCACAGAATATATAGAAAACTAAGCACATTTTATTCATTGCAAATAATCACATCAATACCATTTATATTCCCTTCTCATTACATGGTTTCATCCCAACTCTTCCCAAGGAGGGTTTAGCTCTCCATTACAATATACATACATGAAATTACATGCAAGGACTTGAATTCTTTTATGGTTAAAACTAAAGAAAAAATTTAGAAGATAAGTTAAGAGGAGTAATAGGAATTGCCCTTTGCATTCTCTGGATATTCTCCTTTCCCTTATCCCTTCTTTTTTTTTAGCTCCATGGCATAATTTCCTTCCCTTCCCTTGAATGGATCACCACTTTCTTCCTGGTGAGGTCTCCTTCTTCTTCTCATAGTTGCTTCTCCTTTCATGCCAATAAGTGTCAAAATTGGGAACCATGCCTCAATTTCAAAAGACACTATATAATGATCTTCCTCAACCCCTTGGCATAAATTTAGGCACCTCTTCCCTTCCTTGTATTCATGGCAAGCAATTAATCTATATTCATTTATTCCCTTGGGAGGCAGCAGAACTTATGTGAGTTCAGTTTCCAAATAGCTAGGGAAGACCAATGGTTTGATTCTCTTGCCTTCCCTAGGCTACCATAAATGCATTGGCTAGGAATTTCTGCTTATGGCGCTGCGGCGCGCTACAACGATTTTGCTACAGGATGGGTTTTGTATGGATGACCAGTGCGGTGCGTGGTAGCACTGAGCTCTCGAGCTTGATTCGCTTGAGCGCGCTGCGACGCGCTAGGGTGCGCGGCGGCGCACGACGTAGCGGATAGATTTGTTTTCTTCATGCTAAGTCTTTTCTCCTTGTTAATTTGTTGCGGCGCACGATAGCACCGAGCTCTTGATTTGGTTCTGCTACAGTGTGCAGTAGCACCAGTGTCTTGGGTTGAGACCAGTATAGCGCACTATAGCGAGGGCTTCTAAATGTGGGCTCATTCTGGATTTGGACGGTCCTATTGCGGCTCGCGGCAGCACCAAGCTCTCGGGTTTGAGTTGCTTGTGCCTGCTCTGGCGCACTATAGCAGTTCTTCTCCCAGGCTTGCTGATAGCACCGAGGTTCCTTAGTCTTTTCTTCATTCGCTATGGTACACATCAGCGTGTTTTGTCCAAAAATCACCTTTTGCTCCAGAATTTTCCTTATCTCCCTTTTTTCTTGAAATTGTTTTGAATTCTCATCAAAGCATGCTGTTCTAAAGAAAAATTAGATATTTTTCTACTTTATCATGCAATAAATCTTGGACTCATCACACCCCCACATTTAATTTTTTACTCATCCTTGCGTAAGCTCAAAATGAATTTTTTATTTTTAAGAGTTTAGATTCAGCTGTTAATGTCAATGTGAAGGTTTGGTCAATTCAACCTTTTGCTTAATCAAAATGATCTTTATTAATTCACCTTCAAACAGTTCTAAAATTTAGTTTACTCTTTGATTGCATCCCTAGTCTCCAATTTTAAGAATTTAGATGCCATGTCTTGAATTAGGGGTGGAAGTTTTTTTCAGGATTTTATAAATGAATCAAGGCATGAGTCAGTGACTTAGAGTTTGTGCCATGTGTGCTCCTTCTTATAAATCACAATGAATATATCAAACTTCAGGAGAGATATTTTTTATCATCCTATTTTACTAACGTTGCTTTTGGGAGATATATATTTCATCATCCCTAATTTATTTTGTTTTTCTTATTTAGCTTAAAGGTAGAGACATTTTTCTTCATCTTTTTCAGTTTATTATTATGATGAAGTCTTACAGGAGCCTAGCACACTCATAAGTTCACTCCATTCTTGCTATTCAATAATCTAATCCCTTAATTTTTCTCCACCCCACACTTAGATTTTTAGCATCATCTTTTTAAATTATTGGACATAAAGTGTAATTTAGGATTATCACCTTTGTTTAGTAATTGTTAGGGATGTTACTTAGTTTAATCATTTTTATTAAGCATGGTTGATGACTTATTCTTCATATTTGAATCAGTTCATTGAATCCATACAGTAAAAATTTTAGAAAATTAAACTCATGCACACCAAAACAGCAAATAGGGATGGAACACAGTCCAAGATCCATTTATTAAAAAGGGAAAAGCAACAAAAGAAAGCAAGAAATGAAAACATTAAAATGAAAAAAAAAATGACCTTCGCATTCATTATCATCATCATATTCTTCTTATTATTATTATTCTTCTTCTTCTAGTTCGACGTTCTTATAAGAGTAGTCTACCAACCAAGGAGTATCAGGGATGGGTTCACCAATAGGGGGCCGCGGTGTTGGTCGGTGGTGGTGTGGGGTAGGGTAGTTCGGTGGTAGCATCGATCCATCTGGTCCTCCATGCAAGCTCCACTCTTGGAACATCGTTCCTAGAGCTTCCTGGAATTGAGAAGGGAACCGGCACATCTGAGCGATTTCTGACTTGCAGAATTGCATGTCCTTTGCCATGGCCTCACCCAAGTCCCTTTATTGAGCGTACATCCTTATCGACATTTTGTCTGGGAAAGACGGTCGGTGGATGTCGAAGCTTCTCCTTCCTCTCCCCAACGGTTCTTGTTCTTCTTCCCCTCTTGAAATCGCACATTCAGATTGTGGTGAGTGAGAGGGGTTCGGGGAGCGATGGCCACATTGGGGGATGCCTTGACCCCCTGTACGAGGCATATCTTGGTGATTAGAGATCCAAAGGTGAGTGCGGTGTAGGATTTGGTCAGGGTGTTCTAGAGCTACTTAAAAATAATCCTGGAGACATGGATGTCTCCAGGTCTTTCGATGGTGCAAATGAGCAGTGCCCGTGACCTAGTCACCTCACTCAAATGCCCAGTTGGCATGTTGATGCTGGAGATGAGGACATGCCATGCATTGCACGAGTCTGTGAGTAGAGCTCATGGAATGTTGGCCAAGGATCCTCTCTAGCTTGCATCATCTCAAGTGAGTGCACACATAATGCTCGCATAATCAAATTCAGAGTTCAGGAAGGCTTGGTAGGAGCAATCTTCCACTGCCTACAGCTCATAAAAGCGCTCGATCTCCTCGAGCCCGAATTTCACTGTCTTTCCTTGTACAAAAACTATATTCCTTTTTGCATTGATAGCATTGGCATATACTTCCTGGATGAGGGAAGGTAACGAGTCAATCTGTAAAGAGACTAAGTTGTTCCAGCCTCGTTTGTGGACACAAGGGTAGTAGACTGGATAGGGGAGTTCGAATCCTCTTTCTGGGATAAGCTTATGGCAGGAAGTGATTTGATTGTAGCGCTGCTCGGCCTCTACCGAGGAGAATTATTTTATTATAGAGGCCTCCAGAAGTTGAGGCCCCTGCTTCCTTATTTTCTACATTCTTTTTTTGTGAGGCCATTTCAGAAGAGAGTGTTTGAGAGGTTTTGGAATTTTGTGCAAAAGTTTTTAGAATTAGAGCAAGTGTAGAAATCTCTTATCTTCTCATGGTATTTATAGATAGAAAAATTCCAAGAAGGTTTTAATTTAGTTAATCACATTCAAAGCAAGAGTAGGACACTCAAAGATTGTTTTAATATCATGCAATGAATGTGACTGAAATCAGTTTTAATTATGTGGACAAAATCATCTTTTTACAGCACTTTCTTTAGGTTTTATGTTCTAAGGCGCGCTGTAGCACTTTTGACTGCTCGGGGAATCCCAAGCAGTTAAAGCTCTTCCAGCTAGGTGTTAGCCACTGCGGTGCGCTGTAGCATGCGCAGCGTGCTTTAGCGCCTCGAGACTTGGTAAAATTTATGCGGCCTATTTTCTGCTATAGTGCGTTGTAGCAACAAAAACCCCTGGCGCACTCTAGCGGCTGAATCCACCGTGGCGAATAATTCTTCAACAGCGAGCTCTACAGCGCATTCAAAGGTAGATTTTGCCTGATACATCTTAGGATTATTTGTCTAAGGGATCTTTTTAATTGGGTTTTTTTATTCCAAACTTTAGAAGTGCAAGAATGACACTAGCACACACGCTATGCTCAAACTCACTAAATTCACTAGCTCTGCCTTTCACCTTACGACCATTTTAAGAATTGCTTACTGAGACTCCCTTGTTCTTTCTCTTGCTTCTTCTAATTTTCTTTTTCTTTGCAACATTTACTTAAGCCTCCCCTCCATACGGGGGCCTAATGTCACTCTCAGAATCTTTCCCACTTAGAACCAATTCTTTTAGATTCCAAACCTTACAGATTTCCTCCTCCCTCATTTTCTTTCTCCAAGTATTTCCAATCATTTTCTTTGTGAACGAGGTGGGTTTCAAGTTAATAATAGCAACAACACCCTGAACCATAATTCTCATTATTCCTTTAACAACGTCAATAATGGAATTGGTGCTGGCAAGGAATGGTCATCTAGAAATGATAGTGGAATTTTCATTCCATGTATTCCATTCGCAAATAATAAAATCTATAGGAACAACAAAACCTCCTAAACCAACAGGTATGTTTTTCACTACTCATAGAGGACTTCTTAAGTTGAGATTGGCAAATTCTAAGATTGTGGAGGTGGTCTCCATTCCTCCTAACTCAAGCTATTTGTACACATGATAAGGCATGATGTTGACCGAAGCTCTAAGATCACATAAAGGATCAAAGAGAATCTCATCCCCTATCACACACCGAATGTTTAACCTACCGGGGTCCTCACATTTTAGAGAATAAGCCTCTCATCTCCAGCTTTCCTACCCCCTTCTTCAACCACTAAACCTCTTTCAGTTGTATCACTATTTTTATTATGGTCATCACTCTCAATCCCTTCAGAATAGATAACACACACCATTTCCCTAGGATTTACTTCCGTAGAGCTGGGCAAAGCTCCTTGCTGACATGTGGTTAACTGTTTTGAGATCTGCCCATGTTAAGCTTTTAAGTTCCTAAGAGATGCCTCTATCCCTTGGATTGAAGCATCATGGCGGGTGATCATTGTTTCAGTTCTACGCACAAATTGGATGGTTTCCACTTTTAAAGCATTAAAGCCTCCTTCCAAGTTTGAAGATTAAGGTTGATAATTATTCCCATTTTTATACCCTTGTTTATTTGATGAACTCCCCCCATTGAAATTTTCGTGATTATTATTGTTTCTCTAAGAGAAGTTTGGGCAATTTTTCTATCCAAGATTATAAGTATTGGAGCAGAGGTTGTTCATGGAATTGTTGTTTCTCAAAAAGGTTACTTGTTCATTTTGAGAGGTGCAAAAGGATTATTCAGGTTGCAGTTTTTGCTTGGATGATTCCCTCTACACAATTCACAATGAAATTCTTGAATACTACTCACATTTATGGTTTCTATCTTACTATTTAAGGCTTTGATTTCATTTTGCAGGGCTAATATTTGATTTTGTTCAATGATTTGATTAGCCTCTACTTTTTTTGTATTGAGCATTTTAGTAGGCCATTGATAAGAGTTTGTAGTCATTTCTTCAAGAAGATCAAAGGCTTTCTCTTGGGTCTTACTACTCAAGGATCCACCCATGGCTGCATCTATGAGAGTTTGTGTGGGTGCATTCATTCCATTATAAAACATATGTACTTGCATTGATAGCGAAAACCCATGATGGGGGCAACGCCTTAAGCAGTCCTTAAAGTGTTCCCAGCTGTCATACAAATTTTCCTCGTTTTGCTGAGAGAAATTAGCTATCTCATTTGTCAGCCTAGGAGTTTTAGCAGGTGGGAAATACTTAGCTAAAAATTTTTTAGCTAAGTCATTCCAAGTCCTAATAGACTCTCCAAGTAGAGAGCTGAGCCAAACCTTTGCTCTATCTTTTAAAGAAAATGGAAATAATCTTAGTCTAATGTTGTTATCAAAAACACCATTAAATCAAAACGTATCACATATTTTCAGAAAACTTGAAATGTGTGAGTTTGAATCATCAGTAGTTAGACCACTGAATTGATTATTTTGTGCCATGTTCAGAGTTGAATGTCTAATTTCGAAGTTGTTTACTTGAATTGAAGGTCTAATTATGGCATTGGGCACCCCTCATACAGTTGGTAAGGCATAGTCTCTAAGAGGTCTACCCCTATTGTTTTCTAATAGCTCACCAGGGATTGCTTCTAAATTTTTCATTTGGGCTTGTTGTTGATTTAAAAGTGTTTATTCTCTCCTTGCTCTAAGATAGGTTCTTTCTATTTCAGGGTCAAAAAAGATTTTAGAAAGGTATCTCCTACTCATGCAAGTCAAAATTACAGCTAGCAAGAATAATTACAACAATCAGGTTCAATTCAGCAGTTCAAAAAAAATCTAATTTAATAATGCAATTCACTAATGTAATTTCAGTACTAGCAGGTTTCAGCAAATTAAACTTCAGCACACATAATGTTCAGCAGTTCAAAATTCAGCAATCAATAATCAGTAATATAATTCAGCACAATTTTAGAAGTTCTTAGCAAAATAAAGTTCAGCAAACACAGTTCAATAAGGACAGTGTTCAGCAACTTAAAGTTCAACAATTTAAGGACTCAGCAAATAAGTATCTAAATTAAAATCTAAGTTAACACTACAGTTAGCACAAATATAAATACAGAAATTATAAATTATATGCAAAGTAAGAAAGATCTAAATCACAATTTACTAGCAGATTGTACTTAATACAAAACTAAAAATTGCTCCCCGGTAATGGCGCCAAAAACTTGACAGACATAAAATACATGTCTGCGCTTGCACGCAAGTGTACGTGGTCTGAAATAATAATGGAACAACGAGTTCTAGATTTTATCATCCTCAGGGAATGGTGGCTTTGTTACTAAGTTCTATCAATGTTCAGTAATGTCTTGATAATTGGTATTTCGGTTTTTGGTGGTTCCTAATTAAATAATGCAAAGAACTTAAATGAAGATACTATTTGATTAAAAGGGGCAGTTCCGATCTCGTCATGTGAATTGTTAAGGATAGGTGTTGTAATTGATTCAAGCAATTTTAGGCACTTGTTTTAATGCAAATTAATCAGGTGAACATTGTGTTTTTTAGATTGGTCCTCTAATTCTGACAAGTTCAAATCTAGTGAACAAGGTGAACTCTATCGAGTTCAACCTAAGCACATAGATTCTTACAAGATCACCTTAAGTTTATTTCAGAATTCCTACGTCTAGGTTGTGGCGCCCCGCACCCTTAATCCGCCAAACGATTAGTTTAAGGGTGGGGTGTCACTCTGGCTAATCCCTCACTTACCATTGGATTAGGATATACTCCACAATCCACCTGATTAGGGAAGGATTAACACAGAATCAATCTAACAGTCATTATATAAATAAACATACAGAGTGCGGAAACGATTTAAGGAAATGTAAATCATCCAAGCATCACAATATAAATAGCAAAAGTAGAACTCAAAATGTAAGCATACAATCCAAATATGCAGTCAATGTACCTGTATTATTACAACATTTAACAGTTTAAATAAAGAAAGTGCAAATACTCTCATTCTCACATATAAAATAAATACTAAACAACGGCTTCTTCTACGAGCTCCTCCTCTAGGTATGGCTCCATTCCTAACTCCTGCTCATCTAACTGAAGAGGATTTTGCCATTGTCGGTTTCACAATATAGGGCCCCAGCCAAAGAAAAGGAAAATCTGGTTAGACAATTGTCTAAGTACATTTTAAGCTGATGAATTATAATATGTGTTAAGTAATATCACTATTCTACAATAGCTAAGCAACATATATATATATATATATATATATATATATATATATATATATATATATATATATATATATATATATATATATATATATATAAAGGAGCAGCAAGCAGTACCAAAGAAAAGGAAAAGCTATAAACAATCATTTATAACTTAAGCAAAGAAAAGAAAAGAGGTTGAGACATGCCTCGTATACAAATTAAACAAGGAAGGGCATATAAATATACATAACTAAATAAGTGCTGTAAGAAAAGTTCTACATCCTAAACATGCTAGTGATCAACAGAAAATATGCCAATTAAAATAAACAACACTTAGCAGTGGTACATATAAATAGCAGCAAGGTTCTAACATCCTAAATATATATAAAAAAAAAGCAGTACAAGGAAATAGCTGACTGAATAAGAATACTGAAAAGTAAACAATAACAACTACATATAAAACTATATGTTTACAATCTGCTATCCAGAAAAGAGCTACTTAGCTCACCAAAAAGGGTTGAAGATCTTAGCACTAGTACGGCTAGGGCAGTTCCTAGCACGATACGACTAAGGCAACAACAATTAACGTAAAAGGTAAAAACCACAGTACGGCTAGGGCGGTTCCTAGCATGATACGGTTAGGTCACCAACAGTCATACCCGAAAGATCCTAGCACCAGTACAGCTAGGGCGGTTCCTAGCATGATACGGCTAGGGCAACAATTGGTATGAACAAAAGAACACTGAGAGGCAGCCTTAAACACATTAAACCATTATCTTCTCATTAATTACTTTAATATTTTCATGAGAAAATCTAAGGAGTCTCAATATTTTCCTAACATTTTATTTATGCATCAAAAATCTTGTATGATATGCTCAAAGAAATATGGCACAAAATCAAGGAATGCATAAGCGACAATCATCAAAGTAAGCAAGGGACTCTACTAAATATGGTGATATCATTTGTTTTCTACTTAACCATTCTAACTATTCTAAGTTACACAAGTTCAGGATCACTATTTTCCTACTATCGAGTGTAACTCAGAAACTCGTCCTTATAAGTTAAAAAGGATTAGAACTAATCAGGTTCTAATCTAGCTCAATCAGATAGATGACTACGAGTTAAATCAATAAATCATACATCCTAATTTTGTGCATTTAGACGTTCTAAATAAGATCTGATCAAGATCTTCTAAACCTATGGATTATGGATTAAACACTATGAGATTTAGGTTTAATCACATAATCCAAAGAGGATAAGATCTAAGTTCTAGATTTTATTCTATAAATGATCTACTAGTTAAGGTAAATCCTATTAAGTAATCAAACTTAATAGGATGAATCTCATATCCTAAATCTAAAGTTAAAATACAAAATAATCAGAACAAGTTGTAAAATAAAAGAAAGTCTAGAAACTAATAAACTAAGGTTTCATCCATTGGGTAACCCAATTTACCTAATGAATGAACTCTAACATATGATTTAGTCATAGTCTCAGGAAATGTCCTTAAAGTGTAGTGCTTAAACTTAACAGAAATCATTGGAATCTAACTTAAGGGTCAGTTTCACTCACTGATTGATACTAAGAAGATTATAACATTAGTTTGAGGGTTCTGGAATGTTATTAAAGGTTAAGGGCACTTAACCCAATTTTAGGGAAAAATGACCATTTTGCCCCTACTTTAAGGGTCAAAAAGTCAACTTTTTATTGGGGGTCAAAAACTGGGGTTTCTCTTTTTCAACTAATTTCTTACTGTCTAACTTGAAGATAGACAGTAAGTACACCTAAATTGGGAGAGAAACGGTCAAGTTTAGACTAAAATAAGGCTAGGGGTAATTTGGTCATTTATCTAAATTTTTAGGGTTCAGATCCTAAATATTATTTTAGTATGTTGATGGAATTGGAATTCTAGGTTAGATAGCTTCTTGAATTTTTGAATTTAGAGTTGATTTGACCAAGTTATGGCCATTTGAATTCCAAGGGCATTATGGTCATTTTCACTAAAGTCAATTCTAAGTTCCAGGGTTGACTTTTTATCCTGATATTCAAATGAGAAAACTAATACTACTACGGTGATGGGGCCGCTCTCCTGAGCATTTTAAGACCCATATTTGACTATGTTTCGATAACGGGTGGTTAAAAAGTTATGAGGCTCTAAAGAGGTCATTAAATGCTTACCTCGTTATATGTACCCCGAAATAATATTTTATATTATGTATTTGATTCCTTATATTTTTTTGAATATTTTAAGACCTATATTGGCTATCTTTGGATCATTCTACAAAAAGTTATTAAACTTTTAAGATTTACTATTTAAAAATATAATTTGAATAAATTTACTATTCATTTATTCAATTTAAATGATTTTACTGTTCATTCCTAAAGTTTTTATATAAAATTCCTGAAATTATTCATCCTTAATTAATTTGTGATTAATTAGGCTTAATTATTAATTATCATTAATTAATCTATTATTTAATTAATATTTTATTGTAGCAAGTAATTAGTGCTAATCAATATATAATTAGACTTAAATTATTTATTAATATCTAATTATGAATAATTAATTATACTTTACTGCTTAATAATAATTAATTATCTTAATTACTATTTAAGGTTTAATTAACCTTTAATTAACCCTAATTAATCTCTAATTATACTTTAATTAGTTAAGTTTACTGTTCTAAAGTAATTAACACTTAATCCTAGTTTAATTAAACCCACTAACTGTAATTAATTAATCATTAACAATAATTAATTAACACTAACAGTAATTTAATTAATACTTAATTAACAGACTGTGGGCCCCACTAGACACGTGACATTGCCAGAGGCTGCCACGTGGCACTGTGGCCCCACAGGGGCTGAGTCAGCTCTGTGACTGTGGCAGTGGGCCCCACCTGACCACGTGGCACTGTGGGCCCCACGGGAAGCCGAACCGCCTCGGTTGACCGGGCAGTGGGTTCCCACTTGCCACGTGGCGGGCCCAGAGGTTGCCATGTGGCGCTGTGGGCCCCACTGGGGAAGTCGAACCGCCGCGCGGGCTCATGCAGTGGGTCCCACTTGCCACGTGGCGGGCCTAGAGGCGGCCACATGGCACTATGGGCCCCCACGAGGGAGCCGAACCGTCGCGCAGGCTCGGGCTGTGGGCCCCCACGTGACACATGGCCGTACCGGCTGGCTACCACGTGGCACTGTGGGCCCCATGGCCGAAGCCGAAGGGTCGCGGCTTCGGCTGGTGGGTCCCACTAGACACGTGGCAGGCCCAGAAGGCGCCACGTGGCCTGGTGGCCCATTCGGCTGACGCGGACCCGGCTCGGGCGGGTCGGGCTCGGGTCGACCCGGACTTCGTCTTCTTCGCGAAGACGGGCTGAGGGCGCCGGCTAGGGCAGGGGCATTTGCCGGCCCTTCCAGCGCCGGACCACCTCGGCCGCACGACCGACGGTGGCCCTCGACGAGGGCTACACGCCGGTGGGCGGACCTTCGCTGGATGGTGGCCGGGATCGCCGGCAATTCTAACCCTAATATCTACGGTTTCGGCGGCTGCGGAAAATCAGCCCGAGGCTTCAAGCATCGATCTGAGTCAGCCGGAACCCTGGTCGAGGTTGATCAGGTCCGGTTGATTGTCGATCTAAGTCATAACCTACAATTCTAAGGTTATGCGACGGCGAAAGGAGAAAGGAGGAGGGAGGACCGGGGGTACCTGAGGTCGATGACGGACGGGTGGCTGGGCTTCGGGGCTTGATCTGGCTCGATCTGGGCTCAGATTTTCACAAAATCCAAAGCCCAGAGGTCGGCCGAGGTCTTATTAGACCCGTCGGCGACCTCGCTGAGGCCGGGGGAGGGGCCGGATTGGCGGAAATCGCGGCGGCCCGCCGCCTGGCGCGCGAGGGCGACGGGGCCGAGGGAGACGGCCCCGTAGCCGTTGGATCTGGATCAGATCCTACGACTGCGATGGCGCCGTCCGATCTGACGGCGCCGTCAGCTACAGTTGCCGGGTAACAGTAATTACTTAATGGCGACCGTTTTAAGTAATTAATTAAATATTCTTATTATTATTATTTTTTTTCAGAATTTTTGAACCTGTTTTTGCTAGCTAATTGGGGTCAAGGAATTGAATGGCGAAGTCGGATTTTCGATCCGACGAGTATTTTGATACCTCGATTCCAGGGTATTTTTATTATTTAAAATATTCGTCGAAATTTCAACGACTTCAGATTGACACGAAAACTTCACCCCAAGCTAATTTGGGGTCAAGGAATGCAATGGTAGTGTCAGTTTTTCGATCGAAGGTCAATTAAATAGGTCAATTTCTAGGGTTTTTGGATTTCTAGAAATCAGAATTCGATCCGTTTGACTCCTGATTTGGATAGGTCTTAGAGGTTGACTCCACTTGACCTAATTAGCACTTATAATTGTATTTAAGACTTAGGATTAGTCCTAATCAACTATGATAACAACTCGGGTTGTTACATAGGTTGTTAAAATAATAATTCGGTTTCTGTGATCTCACAAGCATTAATTTCCACCAACTAGCTTTCTTGCGCATCATATGCAGTTTTAGCTAAGGAAGCAGACTCATCAGATCTCATGGATTATGTCATGTTATCCATGAGTTCTCGATGCCCTCTTCCTCTTTTAATGTTCACTGAGCCACAAGCTTGATTGGTGGTTGTTGGCTCGCAAGCGTCAACCTCTCGGCTGAGCTCGAGGAGTTGTGTAGTTTGGATCAAGAGCTTGTTACATAACTCTAAGCTCTGAATACACTCACACCCATGCTCTAGACCAATTGGTGAGCTTTGGAGCTCAAGATGATTATTTTCTAAGCCAACTTTTCCATTCAAAACCTGAGGTGTTTTACACCGAGAATCATCTCTCAGTGACAGTATGGCACGGAGAGGAACTTTATGTGCATTCCCTCTAGATCTTGACTATTTAGATGAGTTAGAGCAATTTGCATACATTCCAAACATTCATTCTCAAGCACAGAATATATAAAAAATTAAGCACATTTTATTCATTACAGAAAATCACATCCCACACCTTTTATATCCCCATCTCATCACATGATTTCATCCAAACTCTCCCCAAGGAGGGTTTAGCTCTCCATTACAATGAACATACAGAAAATTACATTCAAGGACTTGAACCCTATTATAGTTCAAACTAAAGAAAAAATTTAGAAGATAAGTTAAGAGGAGTACTAGGAACTGCCCTTGGCATTCACTGGATCTTCTCCTTTCCCTTTTTCTCATCTTTTCTTCAGCTCCTTGGTGTAATCTCCTTCCTTTCCCTTGAATGGATTACCACTTTCTCCCTAGCGAGGTCTCCTTCTTCTTCTCACAACTACTTCTCCTTTCAGGTCAATGAGTTGTCAAAATTGGGAACCTTGTCTCAGTTTCAAATGGCAATATATATAATGATCTTCCTCAACCCCTTGGCGTAAATTCTGGCTCCTCTTCCCCTTCCTTATATTCATATCAAGCAATTAATCTATATTTCTTTTATTCCCTTGGGAGGCAGCTGAACTTAATGTGAGTTTAGTTTCCAAATGGCTGGGGAAGACCAATGGTTTGATTTTCTAGCCTTCCATAGGCTGTCATAAATCCACTGGCTGAGAATTTTTGCGTCAGGCGCTATGACACGCTGCAGCAATTTTGCTATAGGATGGGTTTTGTATGGATTCCCACTGCGACGCAGCAGCACCGAGCTCTTGGGTTTAATCTGCTTGAGCGCGCTGCAGTGCGCTAGGGCTCGTTATAGTGGGTAGCTTTATTTTCTTCATGCTAAGTCTTTTCTCCTTGTTAATTTGCTGTGACACGTGAAAATGTCAAGCTCTCGGTTTAGTTCCGCTATAGCGCACTGTAGCGAGGGCTTCCGAATGTGGGCTCAATTTGTATTTGGATGGTCCTGCTACGGTGCACAGCAACGCCGAGCTCTCGGGTTTTGACTTGCTGCTGCATGCGGCAGCGCCGAGCTCTTGGGTTTGATCCGCTTGAGCGCGCTGTGATGTGCTAAGGAGTGCTATAGCGGTTCTTATCCTAGGCTTGTGGATAGCTCCCAGGTTCCTCAGTCTTTTCTCATCCGATATGGTGCGCTGCAGCGGGTTTTGTCCAGAAATCACATTCTGCTCCAGAATTTCCTTATCTCCCTTTTTTTTTGAAATTATTTTGACATTCACATCAAAAGCATGCGTGTCTAAAGAAAAAATTAGTATGTTTTTTGCTTTATTATGCAATAAATCTCGGACTCATCAGGTTCCATAAATGCTGCTGCGGTGTGCGGTAGCAATGAGCTTTCGAACTCTGACCGCTTTAGCGTGCTTGCTGTGGAGTTATTTCCCCAAGACTTCAGTTTTCTTCAGATTTTGCTCAACTTGTCCTTTTGCCTAAAAACATTGGAAAACTATCAAAGCTAGACCATTTTCAACATGAAATTGTTTATATTTCTTCTTTTATTTTATTATAAATCTTAGACTTATCAGTCCGCACTGTGGGTTACCATATGGCACAATTTGAACATTTTTAAAGGATTGAACGTAGCCATAAGGACTCTCATTGATGTTGCATCAGTAAGCTCATTGAACAGTAAAAGCAAAGAAGAGGACTACATGTTCTTGAGGAAATGGCCCCCAACTAATACCATTGGCCCATTGAAATAATATATTAAGCTAGGAGAGAACTATAAACACCTTAGAAGACAACAAAGTGGATGTTGTCCAGAGAGAAATTGCTTCCTTAACCCAAATGTTGAATTCTATGAATGTTAATGCAGTGCAAGAGGTAGCCTATGAGATGTGCGGAGGTGCTTATTTGAGTGCAATTTGTAATACCAATAACCCTTTGCATCCTCTAGCATTGTGCAGGTAAGTATTGTGAGAATAATATTATATTCCAATCAAATCAGAATAACCCTCATTATAGCACATACTACCTTGTATGGAGGAACCATCTAGACTTTTCCTAGGACAATAATAATATGTAGGATCCATCTCTATAGCAATAAGGTCATGTGAAATTTAATAACCAACCCTGCCAATTTGGCACCCTAGGACAACAACAATATTAGTCTTCTCTTGAGATAGGCATTAATGAGTTCCATCATGAGACGCTTCAATTCATGCAATGAACTGAGGCAACCGTGAGTCTTCATGAGGCTTGAATTCTATGCATCGAGGTGGCATTGAAGAATATAAATCACAAATTGGCCAACTCTCTCAACTTTTGCGAGTAGGCGTTAAGGAACACTTCCAAGTTCAACTGAAATCAATCCATGGAAAATGGTGAGAGTAATCCAATCTGAAAGGTAAAATAGAGAGAGGGATGAGTTAGAGGATAGAGGTTGTAATATTTTAGAGACTAATAATAGTCGCTCGAGTCTAGTTCAACCCACACTGAAGGATGAGAAAATTATAGAAGAAGAAAATCAAGAGGAACCAAATCATCTAATACATAAAATTCAGCTTACATGCAAGCTCAATGATTTTGGGAGGTTCAGTATTCTTTGCCCATTGGAGGTGTGGGATACCTTGATCCCTATGTGATATCAGAGCATCAACGAATATCATGCCATACAACATTTACGAATAGACCGGGTTAGAAGGGTGAAGAAAACTCCATATATTATTTAGTTTGTTGTTCTTTCTTCAATGACTCCTGTAGGAGTAATGTAAGTCATAATTCTTAAAGTTGGAAGCCATAAAATACTAATGAACTTTATCGTATTTGAGCTAGATCCTAGAATAGAAACAAAATAATTATATTTGGGAGATCTTTGAAGCAACAATTAAAGCTTTAATAGATGTAGAAATAGGAACCATGATTATGAGGGTGCATGGTAAGGAGGAAAAAATATATCTATTTGATATGATATTACATAAACAATATATGCAACCACAGAAGTTTGTAGAAAAGTAGAAAGAAAAGGGTAAGGAAATAGAAATTGGTGAAGATTTTAGTGACTAATTTAATCTAAGGAAGAAAGCTAAAATGGAATAATGTGATTGTGATAATAGCAAGAAAGGCGAGGACCAACTATTGAGATAAAAAGGAAAAAATAAGGAGAGCAAAAAGGAAGAAGAAATCATCCAACCCACCTGAAGATTCACCATTTTAGGAAAAAAAAAAAGAGAAACTATAGAACCATGATGGGTTAGGAAAGATAGAACAATCACAACCTATACAATACAAAAAGTGACATTAGTGAATGTAATGCTCACTCATGTACAAAACACAAGATACGAAAAGGAGTAGTAAGCAAATACATATTCTAAAATGCAAAAATTGATCGGACTGATGACATTAAACCAACTGCTACTGGTTGGAAATTCACCTTAGATTTTCTCTTGCAATTAGTATTGTAGTTGAAATGTTAGAATTTGAAAAAAAAAATATAAAATAAAATATAATGGAAAACTCTATTACAACAACTACAAGCCTTTTTTTTCCTTGGGAAAAAAGAACACTAGGCACCCATGCGCGATCTAGCACTCAAAAACAGATCACTAGGTGTCCAGGCATGCTCTATCACTTAATAATCGAACACTAGGTTCTTTGTGACGCTTCAACACCCATTGCCAGAACGCTAGGCGCCCATGCGCCACTGGGCACCTATTTTTAAAATTGGGGGGATGGATCTAATGCATCTAGCATGCCAAGTGGCTCGCCTAAGCACGCTAAAAGAGTTGGCTTGTGTTTTAAAATCCCCCTTCAACAAGAAGATATCCCAATTAATTTTTCCAAGTATTCTTGACCATTTGAAATTGGTTAAAGGCAGCAAATGAGCACTTGTTGATCACCCGATAGAATCTTGACAAGTGATAAAAAAAAGTTAATTGGGTGGGTAGATGTTAGCGTCAGAACGACCTATAAAATCTAAAAAGGTCTAGTTCATCAAGACCTCTAGAGTCTTCAAATTCTTGAGTTTAATCTTTTTATTTAGTCTACTGAATCTTTATTTACCAAAATCTATAATTAGATTTATCTACTTCTTATTCTAATCTTGAACATGCTTAAGGTATGCTCTGAGTGTCTTAACTTAACTTACTACATTAACTGAATTATTTACATAATTTACTTTCTGAAAAAAATACCATAATATATAAAATATTTATCAAGTTAAGTCTTAACTTTTCTTAATTTAATTCCCATTAAGACCCAAGCCAAGTCTCTAAGATGATTGACTATCAATCTCATTCTAGTAGTTATTTTGAGTTCACAATTATGATATTTTTAATTCAATATTTAACAAATATTCTCTATGTCGAATCTAACTTTATTTAATCTAAGATGCCGAGTTTCAAAAGGGAATCAAAATTCAAACTTTGTGTTAGACTTTGATCTTATTTTCTAAATAATGTAGTTTAATTTTACTCTCATCATTTTGAAAATATTCTGAAGTTTCCACTGAAATCTAAGTTAACTGAATCTAAGATACACTTGTGTTCTATAACTAATTTGAATATTCCATAATTTGGCTGAAATATCAATATTCTTCTACAAAATTACAGAGTTTGCAAATTTTTTTCCTTAGAGATTTATTTATCGAATTACTAATGTATACAACTAATTTCCAACTTAAATTTCATAACTAAAGTTCTGACTATTTTCAAAACTTGGACTAAGCTTTTGGATCTGATTCTGTTTGATCTTATGTTCTGGCGTAATACTTAAATTCTCATTTGGCATCTTTATGCCTTAAAATTGATATTAATAACTTAAATCACTCCTCTAATTTTATTAGGGAATATAGGTTTGTATTTAAAGTTATTTTCATCGTTTTTATTAAAATATAATTTTGATACCCAAAATTTGCCTTTGAAATAATAGTTTCACATTAGGTAACGTGTCATTGACACCTTAAGCATGATTCTTTGACTTTTTATATGCCTTAACTTTTATTTATCACTTTTAATCTCACTTAAGATGTGATTAGTAAAATTGATCATGAAAATTATGCATTTATTTTATATTATTGTTCACTGTATTTTTTTATTAAAATGATATATAATGTCATTATTTTTTGTTTAATGATATTTTATATCCTGAAAAATATAATAAGTAAATTGATCTCAAAATCAAAATTCGACTTCTCTGTTACGTTCCTCACCCTCAAATTAGTTAGGGATAAATTTTTGAGATTTTTTGTAAGTCATTTGATAATTTAATTATAATTAAGTAAATTGAAATTATTTTAATAATATTTATTTATTAAAGATTAGCGGTTGCCATCCAAAATTTCCACGCACTGTTCCCCGTGCCAACGGTTGCTGTCTGATCGGACGGTGCTTCTGAGACATCTCATCTGATCTCTGCGTGAGATTGGATGGCTCGCGGTTCGTCTCCTTCGATGCTCAGTGCGTGTCGCACCGAGCGTGCTAACAAGCGTCAACTGCGAACACGTGGCACTGCTCGCTGCTTTGAGGCCTCTATAGAGCCCATTTTATCTTGAAATCACTTCTTAGCCTTGGTTTCACTATTTGGATCTAACCTAAAGCCGGGTGTCCCTCTACAGCTCCATCCTGATCAACCAAAAGATCTCAGTCGTCGATCAAAGGTACACTGTTTCCCTATGTTTTATTCATGCAATCTCTCTGATTCCAATGCACAAGCTTATTTTTTTGCATGAATGATTGGTCTATCATGTCTGATCAAGCTCGATGTGACGAATTTGGTGAGTCATCTACAGGCATCCCGGTCTCACCGTCTCTCGCCTATACCTAATCGCTTGGGGTTGACATCTACCGGCGACTCAGACCACCTCCGATGATGGTTCGACCACTGTTAGAAAGGTCTCTCTGAGTTCTTTCCAACGGTGAGCAGTTCGACCTCCGGTAGCATCAGAAAGGCCTCTGATTTTGATGCCCTATGTGTAGTCTTCTTGGTCTCACTGTGTCTGCCCTCGGGCTATTTGGGTCGGGTCAGGTCAGAGCCAACCCGTGCAATCGCATACGGGCCCGTCGAGCTATCTTATGCCAAGCTAAAGGAAATGGGTCCCATTGGCGCTGTTTTGAGCGGAAGGATTAGGGATTAGAAATTAATTTAATGAATTAATATAGCTTAATTAATTTAATTAATTAGTAAAAATTCAAACCACTACAACTTTGCAACCACAAATCTAATCATAATAAAATTATATATTATTTTGCTCAAAAAAATGCAAGGAATATTTTGGTGATATTAATTTTCTTGTTTGATGCTTAATTTAGCTAATGACCTGTTTAAGCAAATAAATCCCCCTTAAATCCTAAAAATTGATCATGGGAAGATCATCTCGCCTTAGTTGAATTCACCTACAATAATTGCTATCAGTCCAGTATTGGTATGGCTTCATATGAAGTGCTTTATGGAAGGAGATGTAATACTCCTGTTGCCTGGACTGAAGTTGGAGATACTCAGCTCTATAATTTTGAATTGATCGAGGAGACTAGCATAAAGGTTTTGCAGTTCAAGCATAATATGTTGGCAAATCATGATAGACAGATGAAATATCACGATGCTCGCCACCGACCAGTAGAATTTCCAATTGGAGAATGAGCCTATATGAAAGTTAGTTGACGCGAGGTATTCATAGAATTAGTATAACGATTTCAGTATTAATTAAGGAACCCAATCCAACATTAGTTGTTACTGTAATACTTAATATTGGGTTAGTGAGTTTTATCCCATTATTAGGCACTACAGAGAGCTAAGGGCCTCTAAATGTAACAACCCTAAGTTGTTACCTTACTAATCTATAGCCCAAGTAATCATTAATTTCAATGCTATTATTTTTAGAACATCAAGTTAAGCTTATCTTGAAAATTTGAAGTCCATTGGACTTCTTTAAGCTTAGATGACATTTTGATCAGTCTGGAAGCCCTAATTTAGACATAAAATATTTTGATCTTAGAATTAAAATTTGATTTCATTTTTGAATTTCTCAACCCCAAATTAGCTAGGGGTGAAAGTTTGGTAAAATTTGAAGATTATTTAGACAATAATTCAAATTTATTTTAATTGGTCTTACTGCATTTAAGGGTTTCCCACAAACTGAAATTGCAAATATATTCTTTACCCGCTAAAATGGTCGGGATCCACTGTGCGGACCGCGGGTGATCTGCTGCGGAGCCCGGGTCACGCAACAGCGGAGTCCCGCAAATCTAACCCTCGCGCTTAAGGAACCAATGGCTAGGATTAGATCCTGCGGAACCGTGGATCTGCCGTCAGATGCGTCCCGTGAATCCTACAGCATGGATCCAATCGGATCCGGTCGTTAGGATCCAAAAGATCTGAGCCGTAGCACTTTTTCCTTCATCAATCGAACGACATTCGAAGGCCCTGCCACTATGGACCTTTGTCCCAAACGCGCCCGTCCCCGACAGGGAAATCCCCCGTACTGCCAACTGCCCTTCCCTATCCCCCACTCGCGCCTCCAGCTCAGCAAACTATTGGGGATCCTCCCATTATGGCTAGGTGCCCCAATCAGGCCTCGTGGCCCAACCGAACTCAAATTAGCAATTCAAGAGCTCGGCCATGGCCCGCTCATTCGGGTCACCCCAGTCGAGCCAAACCCTATGGAAACTTCCCCCACTCCCTACTGAGGCTATAAATAGCCCCAGCATTGCTCCATTTGATCCTTGCTGATCAATTGAGCTCGGCTGCCCCATCGCCAATGTCGTTTGTTTGAACTCCTTTAGGCGATCCCAGGAGCTCTTGAACCACTGATAGTAGGCTCTCCTAGTGTTTAGGATCCTTTGCAGTGTCCAGAAACCCAGCTAGAGCCAGCCTTGCCTTTTGCCAGTAGCCTCGAGCTCAACTGTGAAACCAGGTACCCCCACTTGCTCAGTCTGATCCAATTGGGCTCAGACTCCCTTCCATTTGATTCATAATTGCGTGTATTATCGAGACAAACCTAATTCTATCATAATTATGCCCTGAGCTAGCCTCGGTCCATCGATTCGATCGATCAGGCTAAGTCTGTAAAGAAGCATCGGGACAGAGTAAGGTCCCGGCATTCCAGCCAACCTCAGGCCCTCAGACCAGGGGGCTTCGATCCGTCTCACCTCACTGATGGTGTAGGGATCAAGACTTGGGTCTGGCATGGCCTCTGTAGGAAGAATTGTCTCCCCACAGTAGCCCCATTGAGAGAGCTCTCGGGTGAGTAAGGTCTGGCCGATCCAGACCACCTCACAGAGGGCTTCTGGTCTCCATTGACATCCTGGCTACGGTGAACATGTAGCGACCATTAGTTGGTCATTTCGTGGCTTAGGGGCGAGGGAATTAGTCGATTAGGGTTCCCCTAATTGGGTAATTCCATCGGGACAAGGGATCTGGGACGAAGCTCCTGTGCGGGTCGGGCCGACCCCTGACCCACGTGGTGCGACCGTCCCGGGTCCTCGGGCCCCGGTCGACCCGCGCCTTTTGATATTGGGCCGAGCCCATTTTAAATATAAACCAGATTAATTGAATTATTTTCCTTAAGGAAAAAAATTCAATTAATCAAATCATAGGGGATTATTAAAAGTAAAAATATAGAATGTATTAATTGTATAACTCTTAATCTACTGGTCCAAACCCTATAAAATATATATTAATTTGATCAAAAGTTTTCAAGAATAAGAATATAAAATAATATTGAACATCTAATAGCTAGATTTTCCATTTTTGCCTAATTATGTCAGAGTATGTATACTTATCCAAATTATATGTTTAGGGTGTTATTAGTTTCCTTATAATTAGTAGAATGGATGTGCTAAGTAGTTAATTTTTTTGATCTCTGTATTTCAATTTATGCCATAATCTTGTAAAATCATAATTGGTGAAAATTAAGGTTTCTAGACATTAGATCTTAGCAAACTTAGTTTATGATTATTTATATTTTTGAATAGAACTCATGTGCCAAGTTGTATGAAATCCTAATAGTTAGATTTGTAATTAGGTGCTAATTCTTTTGAATTGATTTAGGGTTTGATTAGTGCTAATTACTTTCTATTTTTCTGAATTTTTCTGTTATTTTGCTCCATAACAGTAGGGTAGATGTATTTAAACCATGCTTATCAATTTATGATGTATGAATTTAACAAACCTAAATTGGAGAACTTAAATATCTTAGTTACACTTAAAAAGTCTTAAGACTTTGATCAAATTATTAAGGCTTGATCTAAGTCTGAGATTGCCACCAGTAATACATCTTAAATCCACTGATTTGACATTTGATCTATTAATAAGCACTTGATCTTAATTAGATAAGAGTAGCGGTTAAACCCTAATATAATTGATTAAGATCCAAACTCTTAAACCCTAATTAAATGACTTGATTATAAGATAATGCAATTGACATTATTCCAATAGTGCACCTGATTTGGTATTGATCTTAAGCTATTAAATTAGACATGTCAAGGTTAATACTATATATTTGTGATTGATTAATCTAAATCCAAGCTTTGGATCTTTGATTTCCTCTTATATAGGATCATTAGCATGTGAACAATAATGAAATCATATTAATTAAGCAATTGATCTATCTCTAATAGTAACCTTGATTTGTTTCCATGATTGTAGAAATTTCAGGATGCATCGGTATCACAGTTAGCTGCATTCCCAACTGGATATATATATACATTGGACCGTACGATTCATAACTTTCAGTGATAGTTCTATTACATATCTGTGGCGTACCGTATTGTGGCATATTTGGATGCATTATCCTAGTGACATATAGTACAGCATTGAACATATTTACATTCGTTTCCAAGTACTTGATATTTTCACTTACTTTCAGTATTCAGCATGCAGCTTTCAGCATGCATCATTCAACTTTTAGTTCATTTTCACCTTATTTAGTTCTTTTTACAATTTCGAATGATTCAGTGACTTTACTGCTTTTCTACAGTCTTGTTTACTTTACTGTCTACTTACATTTACTTTAGTACTGCTTAGTTTAGTTGCAATGTGTTAGACTTCTTGTCTAACACGGGGTACTTTTGGGATCCAGCAATTTGCTAGATCCTTAGCAGCTCGTTGAGACAGGGCAGGAGGACTTACCGGAGATCTAGAAGGTGTACGTGGAGCCTTAGTGAATCCGTCTTCCACCTTTTACTTACTATTCGTGCTTTCAGTACTTTAGATGAACGTTGCTCTTCAGTATTTTGAAACTATGGATGTATTTTACTTTACTTTTCTAAGATGAATGTTACTTGTGATCAATGTATTCTAGATGTTTTGCTTTAGCTTCTGTACACTGTTATTTTACTATTATACTTAGTATTGTGATGTGATCAGCATACTAGAAATACTGATATATTGATAATGTATATTGGATTCCTGTTTACCTTTTTAAATCCAATGTATGTATTAGTCTAGTACTTAAGATAAATGTTCTACTCCTATCTTAAGTATTGGCTCTCGACCCTACTCTTGGGTTTCAGTCAGCAGCCTTCAGTGTGGCTCAGTTTTAGCCTATTCAAGAAGATGGGGTGTGTCTTCCCGAGTGGCGCACCGCTTTATCATCGATCTGATTATACTTGTTTATTACGCGCGGTGACGGGGCGAGGCACTGCAGTTAGTATTAGAGAAGTTTCATAAAGTGTCAGATAAGGAGGTTGTTCTTATCTACTTTATGATCTGTTCTCTGTATTAGGTTAAGATCACAAGTTACTAAGTGTAATGAAAAGCAAACATCCAAAAGTTCATTAGGTTATCCCAGAAATGAAAGGTTTGACTATGTCTAGAATGAGGACATCCTAAGAATTTAATGTACATAATAAATTCATTGAAACTATGAACAGTAAAATATGAAATGAACATCTTAGGATTTGAATGAACTTTGAAGGTAATAATAAATATGAATGAAATACTTATAAGTTGAGTTATTTTAAGAATGGAATACTCGCAGTCAACTTTTTGGTTCTACCTTAGAAGATTTAATGACTACTGGATAGATGACCTTCGCGATGGCCAGATCTACGGAAGGGTCATCGAGGGAGTGTAACCTCATGGAGTTGAGGTACCAGATAAGATCCTTATCAACTCATCCTTTGGAGGCACTAGTATTTCAGCACTCGCCAGAGAATGGTTGGACCGCATCACTACTGCACTTCGAGAGATAGCCTGTCCAAAGAAGTATTGTCTAGAGATCGTAGAGGTCCTATTGAGGGGATCAACGAGTCATTGGTGGTTTTAGGTTTAAAGGAGATTAGCTCAGAGGATCCACATAGTCATATATGATGACTTCTGCACTGTCTTTTGGGTAAAATATTGTAACTAGGTTTTAGAGATCTTTTTATGTCATTTTCTCAGTCATATATTTTGTGGATCCATGTATCTTCTCTTTTGAGAAAGTAATGAATGAAAATATAGTAAAATTTTATTTTTCTAAATTCTTGCTTACATTTATAGTCATGAATCTTGGCTCTCCATCTGCTCCTACTCTGACCAAGAATGCGGTCTCGTCATCATGCAGACTCGAAGAATCAAGCATAATGGCTAGTCTGATGAAAGCCTTCATAAAAAGTAATGCACAATAGGCACAATAAACTCATGCTCTGATTCTCTCTGTTAGACTACAATCGGCACCCTTATCAGGGTTCTCATCATCTTTACACTATACAGGTGATGGAATCCTGCACAATTTTCTTCACCTTAGAACTCCCACGTTTAATGGAGCACTGAATTCTATGGACACAGTGAACTGGCTCAAGATGGCTGAGAAGAACCTGGCCAGTATCAAGTGCCTTAACTCTAAAGCCATCCATTTAGTGACTCATCTATTTCAGGAAGAAGCTGAGTATTGGTGGGAGAACAAGCAAAACAACAAATTTGCTAATTTTGAAATCGAAGATATTCCCTGAAACATGTTTTTAGAAGCGTTCCGAGAAGCAACCAGTATCAGCTTAAGCAATTCTGGAGGATGAGCTCCTCCATCTTACTTAAGGCAATAACTCAGTGTTTGATTATGAACAAGAATTTCGGATATTATCATGCTTCGTTCTAAGCCTAGTGAGAACAGAAGCGTCTAGATGCCATCGTTTCTTGAAGGAGTTAAGAGATTCTATTAAAGCCCACTTAGTCTCCCGTCAGATCAAAACTCTGACTGAATTGATCAAAGCTGCTCATCTACAAGAGGGATTCCAAGGTCAACTAGATTGGAAGAGAAAGGCAATAGTTATGCCAAGGAAGGAGCACTTTGGTTATCATAAGATGGCAAAAGTTTATAACATGGAAATTGAACAATTCAAACCTCAGAACTTTGAGTGCAAATGATTTCATCAGTATGGGAAATGCTACCACTTCGGTGGTATATGCTTTACATGTGGTCAAAGTGGCCTTCGTTATTTTGAGTGTGATGCTAAGAACACAATCGATGGAGTGCTCATCAATCACTCCCATCATAAGCAAGCATTCTACGCAGCTAAGGAACAGCTGAGAGCCTGCTCTGCTATGATGCCGGCTCCAACGTTAACTCAAAAGCAATCGTACCAGCACAAAAGTCAAACCATGATCATCAGGGTCAAAGGCCTCAGAATAAATGACCCTCAACACTTGCATGGGCATATATGTTAACTCCTGCCTCCACTCCTGAAGACAACGATGTGGTTTCAAGTGCACCTTAAATTAATTCTTGTTCAATCATGTCTATTTCTATATTTGATCTTTTCTATTTCAGTAGTATAACCCTTATCATAAATATTATAATAGACACCTTAATGATAGAAAACAAATCTTGTAACATCCTTTTCGATACTGGAGCAAGTCATTCCTTCGTATCGGAAAATTGGGCTAAAACTCTTAAACTACCGTCCTACTGCCTGGCAAACTCACTAAGCATCGGGTTACCTTCCGGAGCCTGTATGCAGTCCCAACAGTTTTGCAATTTAGATATACCTATTGTTAAATAAAAATATGAAGCCAAGCTGATCATTTTGCCAATCGCGAATTTTGATATAATCCTGGGCATGAACTGGCTAAGCCAGCATGGTGCTTCAATTAATTACCAAAAGAAGAAGATCACTTTGGGCAGTGGAAATCTATCACAATCTTTCATTGGCAAATTTAGTACTCAGGTGTCATTAATTTATGCAACGAAGGCAGAAAAGTTAGTTAAGAAAGGTTGCGACGCATACCTCGTAACTATGTTGGGGGAGTAGAAAGAAGCTGTGCCCCTTTTAGAGGATCGAATCGTTCGCAAATATCTTGATGTTTTTCTCGAAGACCTACTCAGTCTTCCTCCTATTAGAGAAGTAGAGTTTACAATTGAAATAATTCCTGGAACACAACTGTTGTCAAAAGTCCCGTATCGTATGGCGCCTAAGGAGCTTCAGGAATTGAACAAACAGCTTCTAGAGTTGATTGAGAAAGGTCTCATTCGACCAAGTTTATCTCCTTGGAGAGCGCCAGTACTGTTCGTGAAGAAGAAAGATGGATCGATGAGAGTGTGCATCGATTATAGGGAACTAAATAAGGTAATTATCAAGAACAAATACCCTCTATCTCGTATCAATGATCTATTCGATCAACTATCTAGAGCTAAAATTTTCTCAAAGATAGATTTGCTATCAGGCTATCACCAGCTGCGAGTCAAGGATTTAAATATTGAGAAAATAGCATTTATGGACATTATGAATTTCTAGTAATGTCCTTTGGCTTGACAAATGCACCATCTATCTTTTCAGATTTAATGCAGCGCATATTGAAAGCATATTTAGATAAATTCATCATCATTTTCATCGATGATATCTTGATTTATTCGAGAAGTAAAGTTGAGCATGAAAACCATCTGCGATTTGTATTAGAAGAACTTCAGAGTCATGAGCTATACACTAAGTGTTCCAAATGCAAATTTTGGCTTGACTCAGTTGCTTTCTTGGGTCATGTCATTGACTCTCAAGGGATCAAGCCGATCAAAATAAAGTAAGTGCAGTTCAGGATTGGTCACAACCAAAATTTGTGATCGATATCAGAAGTTTCCTGGGATTAGCAAGTTACTATAGAAAATTTGTCAAGGGCTTCTCACAAACTGTATCTCCTCTCACGAAGTTGATGCAAAAAGCAATACCTTTTATCTGGAGTCCAGAGTATGAGAAGGTGTTTCAATCGTTAAAAGATGCTCTCTCCTCTGCACTAGTTCTAGCCTTACCTAAAGAAGGTCTTAACTACCAAATCTATATCGATGCATCTGACATAGGTTTAGGATGTGTGCTGATGCAGGAAGGGAGAGTTATAGCCTATGCATCTTGTCAGCTAAAACCACATGAAAGGAACAATCCTTTTTATGTTCTTGAGGTAGCAGCTGTAGTTTTTGCTCTTAAAATCTGGCGACATTATCTTTATGGCATCCAATGTTCCATATTCACCGATCATCAAAGCTTAAAGTATATCTTCACCCAGTGTGAACTAAACTGTGCCAGCGAAGATGGCTCGAGTTAATAAGCGATTATGATTTGAGCATTCAGTATCATCCTTGAAAGGTGAACATCGTAGCTGATGCACTCAGTCGTCATGCTACCCTGTCTTCCATGATAAGATCAAGCTCGCTAGAGGAAGAATTCAGAAAGCTTGAATTCATGCCAGTGCGTGGTGCTATGCTAAGTGCACAAATATCTATGTGTTCTGTTGAACTAATATTTCATCACAATGTCTCCATCTCCCAAACTAAGGATGAAGACTGTTTGAAGTTTAAACTAGAGATTGAAAGTGGTTGTCACTTTGATCTTCAGCTTTGAGGTAATGTAATCTACCAAGAAGATCGTCTATGGATTCCCAGATCCATGCAGCAAGAGATTTTGATAGAAGGTCACAATTCTAGTTACCAAGTGCATCATGGCAGCACCAAGATGTATCAAGATCTTAAGAAATCATTCTGGTGGCCTGGAATGAATAAGAGCGTGGCTAAATTCGTAGCAAAGTGTTATGCCTGTAATCTGCTTAAGGCCGAACATCAGAAGCTCGGAGGACTTCTCCATCCTCTAGCAATTCTTGAATGGAAGTGG
Source organism: Gastrodia elata (assembly GCA_016760335.1). NCBI lineage: Eukaryota > Viridiplantae > Streptophyta > Magnoliopsida > Asparagales > Orchidaceae > Gastrodia > Gastrodia elata. The sequence goes on along the minus strand of CM028685.1, from coordinate 7,205,103 downwards.
TTCGATATATCTATGGATTTTGTTATGGGCTTACCTAAAGCAAGATTTGGTGCCAATTCGATTTGTGTCATTGTCGATCGGCTGACCAAATCAGCACATTTTATCCCTATACATTAAATTAATTCTGTTGAAAAATTGGCAAAGCCTTACATCATGGAAATTGTCAGGCTCCATGGAATTCAAAGATCTATCATATATGATCTAGATAGTCGTTTCACTTCTAAATTTTGGCAAACAGTGCATCAAGACTTGGGACCACACTAGCCATGAGTACACTTTTCACCCTCAGACCGATGTTTAGATAGAAAGAGTCAATCAAGTCTTGGAAGATCTTTTTCATCTCTGTATTCTAGATTTCGGAGGTTTCTGGGAAGATCATATTCCTCTAGTGGAGTTTGCATACAACAACAATTTTTAGGTGAGTATTGGCATGGTTCCATATGAAGGTCTGTATGGTAGAAAGTGTAGTACTCCTTTAGCTTGGTTTGAAACTGGCAGCGTTTAATTATATGGTTCAGAACTAGTTGAAGAAACTAATTGCAAGATTCAACTGATCCACCAAAGGATCAAAGCATTTCAAGATCACCAGAGTAAGTATCATGATGCTGATCACCGTACTCTGGAATTTGATGTTGGAAATTTTGCGTATCCTAAGATCAGTCCGATGAAAGGCATGTATCGTTTTGGTATAACTGGGAAGCTAAGTCCCCGCCTAGAGATGATTGGTTCTACAGCTTATCGATTGAAGCTTCCAGAAGATTTCTCTAAAGTCCATAATGTGTTCCACATATCCTCTCTACGAAGATGTCTTCATAACCCATCGCATCTAATTCAACTTCCAGCGGTATCTCTCCAGCCAGATCTTTCATATGTGGAAGAGCCAATCAAGATCTTAGCTCATGATCAGAAGCAGCTGAGAAATCGCTCAATTCCAATGGTAAAGGTTCAGTGGAGGAATCTACTTGGGAGAAAGAGGCTGATATGCGAAAAAAGTATCCCAGTCTTTTCGAGAATCCAGGTATTCGTTCATTTCCTAAATTGTAACTCTATTCTTAAAAATCCTGCATATGTGTCTTCTCTCTTGAGATAATGTCGAGGACGACATCATTCTTATGTGGGGGAGTCTATAACAACCCTAGGTTGTTATCTTGCTAATATATAACCCAAGTAATCATTAATTTCAATGCCATTTCTTTTAGAACATCAAGTTAAACCTATCCTAAAAATTTGAAGTCTATTGGACTTCTCTAAGCCCAGATGACATTTTGATTAGTCTAGATGCCCTAATTTAGACCTAAAATATTTTGATCTCAAAATTAAAATCTGATTTCATTTTTGAATTCTTCACCCCAAATTAGCTAGTAGTGAAACTTTGGTAAAATTTGGAGATCATTTAGACAATAATTCAAATTTATTTTAATTGGTCTAATTGCATTTTAGGGTTTCCCACAAATTAAAATTGCAAATATATCCTTTACCCGTTAAAACGGCCAGGATCGGCTGTGCGAACCGCAGGTTATTCGCTGCAGAGCTCGAGTCGTGCGACAACGGAGTCCCGCAAATATAACCGTCACGCTTAAAGAGCCAACGACTAGTATTAGATCCCGTAGAACTATGGATTTGCCGTCAGATACTTCCCGTGAATCCTACGCCTCCTCATCTGATGATTTATAACTAAAACTCCAACTGTAACCAATTAACGTTCTAGAAGCTAGAAGTCAGAACCCTTTTAGTAGGATTTTGCACAATGGAGACTTTGGATTCATTATCGGTATTCAAGCATTTATGAATTTATGGATTTAACTCATGTAGTATAGAAGCATGAACATGGGCATGATAAATGATTTCAGTGGTGATGTATGAGTATCAGTGATGATTTATGGGTTACAGAATATTGCATACATTGACTGGGGAATTTTAGGATGCATCGGCATCACAGTAAACTGCATTCTGAGCTAGATATATGTATACATTGGATTGTATGACTCATAGCCTTTTAGTGATAGTTTTGTTATATATCTGTGGCATACCGTATTGTGGCATATTTGGATGCATTATCCTAGTAACATATAGTACAGCATTGGACATTCTTACATTGGTTTCCAAGTACTTGATGTTTTGACTTACTTTCAGCATTCAGCATGCAGCTTTCAGCATGCAGCATTCAGCTTTCAGTTCATTTTCACCTTATTTATTTATTTTTACATTTTTGAATGATTTAGTGACTTTACTGCTTTTCTACAGTCTTATTTACTTTACTGTCTACTTGCATTTACTTTAGTACTGCTTAGTTTAGTTGCGATGTGTTAGACTTCTTGTCTAACATGGGATACTTTTGGGATCCAACAATTTGCTAGATTTTAAGCAGCTCATTGAGATAGGGAAGGAGGACTTACAGGAGATTCAGGAGGTGTATGTGGAGCCTTAGTCGATTCGTCTTCCACCTTTTACTTATTATTCTTGCTTTCAGTACTTTAGATGAACGTTACTCTTCAGTATTTTGAAAAGAGTTTATAATAATTATGGATGTATTTTACTTTTCTTTTCTAAGATGAATGTTACTATTGTTCTGTGATGAATGTATTCTGGATGTTTTGCTTTAGCTTCCGTACACTGTTAACTATTATATTTAGTATTGTGATGTGATAAGCATACTGGAAATGCTGATTTATTGATAATGTATATTGGATTCCTATTTACCTTCATAAATCCAATGTACGTTTTAGTCTAATACTTAAGATAAATGTTCTACTCCTATCTTAAGTATTGACTCTCGACCCTACTCTTGGGTTCGAGTCAGCAGCCTTCAGTGTGGCTCAGTTTTAGCCTATTCGGGAAGATGGGGTGTGTCTTCCCAAGTGGCGCACTGCTCCGCCGTCGATCTGATTATACTTATTTATTGCACGCGGCGACGGGGCACGGCGCTACACTAATTAGGAAAACTGGATGTATAATACTAAATAATAGAAGATATTCCATCCATCTAGAAAAGAAAGTAAGAATACAACACAAAATAATAAAGAAGACATCTAGAGTTAATTAAACTCTTACAAACTTTTAGGCGTAATAACACTCGTCTTCACAGGATGCATAAAGTAAAAGAAATAAAACAATGAAAATTAAAAGTCTTCAAAGCTACAACTATTGAATCTGATTTACCTTCGGTACAAGATCCACTCCAAGCTTTTGATCTACCATATTTGGTATTTAATACGGTAGGGCGCAACCAATAAAATAAAAACAAATGATTAGACTTAAAAAGTCTAAGTGCATTTTATGGTAACTAATTTATTTATAAGTTAAGTGGGTATCACATTTAGACATTTATAATTATTATTTAAGTAGAGCTTAATGAATTAAAAAAGAAAGTAAATTGAGTAAAATAAAGTAAAGTAAATGGCTATAAGCAATAACTAAAAAGGCCATAAAGTAGTAAAAAGAGGAATGCTAATACAGCCTACCTCATCTATATAAGTAAGGAAAATGGGTACAACTACACTAACAAATGTGCAATAAAAATAGTAAGAAGATATGTACAAATGAACATATGCTAAGTACTATAAGTGGAAGTAATATGAGCATAAATGTAAATGACAACAATGTACATTGCAAGTAAGTAAGAAAAGAAGCTGTAAATATAAGTGAACCTATAATATATGTAAGTAAGCAAAGTCTCAGTCTTAAAGACTGACTGCATAGTGAAAATAGTCATAAGGAACTGAGTGTAAAGTAAAGATAGTCATAAAGGACTGAATATACATAGTCAAAATGTTATGATAAAACATCCACAATCATAAAGAATGTGGGAAAAGTAAGAACAGTTATGAAGGACTATAATATTTAAGTTATTTATCTTGTAATCTGTTCTGTGGGTGCAGAACAAGAGAGGAGTTAAGCACGTTTGCTTAACTAAATTAGGGGAGTTTTCCACAGCATACACAGTCCCTCTCTAGAATATGTGAGGTTTCTTTAATACACCATTGCCTGCCTTGGCATAGCCCACCATATAAAACCCCAATTAAATGTTATAAATTTATTTTATGTATAATGTTTTTATGAATGTATTCAAGGATTTAGTCTCAATGTATTGCAGCATTCAAGTATGCTCCAAAGCTAATTGTAAACCATGTGATATCCAATATTATTTACTTTAGTTATCTACCCTATTATTGGAGCTAATCAAGCTCCTCAATTGACTTAAACATAGATCGAATATCTTCATCAATTGATACATAGTAATATATAACTAAATGAGTTCTTAAATAATGATTTAATTAAGGTCTTACTGATGTGATAAAATAATTTATAGATATAATTGAGTTGCTACAAAATTTGTCATATCATATTTTTAACACTAAAATCATCTAAAGTGTCAAATAACCACTTCTACTCTAATGGAGCATTCTAAGCACATACTAAAGGTTACTCTAGTACACTACTTAAGTTACTAGATTCCTTTGACTTTGATCACTTATACATTCAACTATAAGACTCTATAGCTACTAAGCTTATGTCGCACTACACTTAAGATATATGGTATTATTAACTTATATAAAACAAACACTTAAGTTAACACTATCCTTTAAGCATCTTATTTGATTAGCATCTTAAAGATTCTATGCTTTAGAAGGTTGCTCTATCTACTCACTTAAGTTATCTTACTCTTAAGTATACTCACTAAAGCTCTGAGCATGATATGACTACACAAACAATCCTAAGTAGGTTACACTTAGCTACTTAGATCACTCTTTAAGTTTTAGTAGAGGGCACTAACTTCCTAAGAAGTCTCCATTTTAGTTATCTCCTAAGTTCTCTTTTAGTCACAAAGGATAAACTAAGACTTAATAATATTCAAAATTCTCAAGATATAAGATGATCTATAATTCACTACCCTAAAAGTTAAGATTCATTTAAGGTTATCTAAATGAAAATAATGGTGTAATTACTAATCTAAACTCAGTTGGAAGCTTAACTTATTACTAACTTCATAGTCTCATCAAATTTATAGGACTTAGACTAGTGGATAACATCCATAGCTAGGAGGTTATCATGAAGGATTTCTAACCTTAAGTTTATTAAGGAATCTTAGGGTTGGAAGATCCAATCAACAATTATACTTATCCAGTTATTTCATAATAATGTGCTCTTAGTCATTGAAGTTTTGAGTGGTAGTATTCTAAATGCTACTTCTAGGCTCACTTCATAGCACTTAAGAATTCTAGAGCTAACTAAGAGGTTAAACTCATTATAATGGAACTAAAATACTTAATAAGGTGGCTAGGTCAAGCCTATACTTAAAAAGAAGGTAAGGCACTAGGTTAAGCTTAATCTACCATTTAGGAGGTTCACTATTGATTCTTACTAACATAAGGAGCTAACTAGTTCATCCACCCTAGGGTTTAGGACTACAACAATCCTTAAGTACTAAATCAAACATTAGGATCAAGAAGATCAGTCCAATCTTATGTTGAGGCTCTAGCTTAGTTTACGAGCACTAAACTGAAAGCAAGTTATTCAAAGTATTTTCTTACTCAAAATGACATATAATGATCAATCATGTCATAAGGCATGTTTTCTAAGGTGTCTTAGCTTTTAGGAGGCCTAAACATGCAAAAACCCCAAATTTGAGAATTTAATATCGTTTTATTCAAAGGTCAAAAACTCACATTTTCCATTTGATGTTCAAATTATGTAAACATAATGATTATAACTTCCTTATAGTATAACGAGTAAAATGGTACTAAGTAGGTCAAATTAGACATCAAATGGCTAATCAGAATTTAATGACTATTAATGACACTTAAATGGTCATTAGCAAAATTAGTTATTAAATTGGAAATTTGACATCATATTATTGTCCTACACATTTTTTGTGATTGAAATGGACTATTGGATCATCTGATTTGGATGAGAATTCGTAAAGTTACGTTGCAAGTTTAGGTTAATTAATTATTTAATTAACTAATTGAAATAGTGATTAGCAAAATTAATCGATGAATTGAAAATCTAATGTCATATTATTAATCCTTGCAATTTTGCAATCAAAATGACAAATAATTTTAATATACTTGGATGCATATTTTTATAATTATGAGGCATTGAATAATTGTATTTAAAATAATTATTTAATTAATTGCAGAAAATACTATTCATAATGCTGGTTACTATTTCAGACAAAGGCACCTGCTTACAGCCCAGCAAGTGTGCTCATGGGTTTTGCCACACACATATAGGCTGGGCCATGCCAGCGGGTCGAGCCCGTGGACTGGTTCGTTTGGGTCAGTCTGACCCGAGTTGTAGCCCATCACGGCGAGTTCTGCATAGCCGGAGCTAGGGCATCAAAATTGCCCTAGATCTAGTGGTTGTTGGTGGCCTGCCTGCATGTCATTCGAAAGGTCTTGGAGAGACCATTCAATTGACACCTTGAACATCACCGGAGGCCACCCATATCACCTAAAAATGGAAACCCTAGGTCAAGGGGTTCGGTATGTCGACGGTCTTACTATCGGCTACTGTAGCATCTTGCTGAGTCGAGCTCCTAATGAGCTCAATTAAAATTTGTTGGGGCTCAATAATTGCTCCTAAGTGATTGCAATAACTAACGAAGCAATGGTATAGAACAATTGCTAAGGATTAGATAGAGAGGATACTACCATAGGATTTTGATTTTAGGGTTAGGTTAACCCACGAGAAGGAGCTCATTCCATCTACTAGCCTCACTTGAGAGCACACTTCACTGACTGGAGCAAAATGAGCTAAGCAGAGGGCTACCAGAGCTTAATTACTTAAGTAGAGTGGTCGTACCTGTGGCTTCTGCGCGCAATGGTGGAATAGGTATAGTAGCACCTTCCATGAAGCCGCAGCCGTTCCATCAAAATAACTCAATCAAATAGATTAAATGAGGCATTGATCGGGTGGATTAAGTTGTTAGGGTTAGGAATAAGAATTTTTATTAAATATTAATTTATTAGTACATATCTTTTATTTGATCAAACTTAAGGTATTAAGCAAGCTCTTAAAAATCCCAAAAATTCATCTTTAGCTAAATCGATGGTGAAGAATTCAAAAATGAAGTCAGATTTTTGATTGAAAATCAATTTAATTATCTTAATTTTTTGAGCACATAAATAAAATAAAGTATTCCGGGAAAATTCGATAACTTCTAAAAATTCCCTAAATATCACCCCAGGTTAATTTGGAGGAGACGAGTTCAATGGTGAACTCTGATTTTGATTTGTAGGTCAAAATAAAATAGGTAATTTCCATGATATTCAAATTGCCTCAAAATGCACATCAAAAAAGAACATTCTCCAAATCAAACCTAATTTCAAGTGCAAGCTCCTAATGCTATTAAGAGTCTTCTGGCGATGGTTTTAACATAATCTAGAGATCTAAAACTAAGTAAGAACTCTCAGATTGTTACATTGGGCATGTCAAGAATGCTGAGTCCTAGATATATAAGACCCTTAAAAATGATTGGTTGAGTGGGAACTTCTTTGTACATGTTGGAATTGCCTGAAGATTTTTCAGTAGTGCACAATATTTTTCGTGTCTCACCATTGAGAAGGTGTTTGCTTGATCCAAGTCAGCAAGTTCAAATTCCCACACTTGAACTGTAGTTCGACCTAACTTTTATTGTTAAGCTTTTCACAATTCTAGGACAAGACCTCAAGCAGTTGATGAACTGTAATATCCCTATGGTCAAAGTTCACTAACATAAATCACTCAGTTTAAGAAGTTATGTGAGAAAAAGAAGAGGATATATGGATGTAGTTTTCAGAATTATTTCCTTAATCAAGTATTTTGCGATCTTTTGTTTTCATTTCCATTCATTTTAGTTTTGAACTTGTTAGGGCGTCGAGGACGATACCTCTTCTAAGAGGGGGAGTCTGTAACAACCCTAGTGTTGTTACCCATTATTGGGTAGTCTAATTAGCTCATTTTCAATACTAATGCACTTACAATAGCATTAGAATCCACATGAAGTTTGGTATAATTTGGAGATCATTTGAAAATGATGAATATTTTTTAATATTTTAATTAACTTAATAAATAGCTAATTTATTTTGACCTTATAAGTAAAATTGGAGTTCTCCATTGAACTCATCACCACGAATTAGCTAGGGGTGATATTTTGAGAATTTTTGGAACTCGTTGAATTTCTCCAAATATTTTAATATATTTAAGTGTTCAAAAAATTAAAATAATTTAATTGACCTATTAAATAATTATTTTGAGAAGGTGGGGATCCTTTGTGTGGAGTCGAGCACGGGACAACAATTTTGTGCAATCCAAGTCATTACGTGCTTTTTCAATTCGATCTAATGGCCTTAGCTCCATCCGCTCCATCCTACTGTTAGATCGAGATCTTGATCCGACAACCATGATCTATCAACTGTACATCTCTACCATTCTTTGATCGTGCGCCTGCATCACTGGCAAGCCATGTTATGGCCGCAACTGTCTGACCTCCTAGATGGCTTCCCAGTCTCATTTTAATTTCTCTAGTTTCCTTTCATTCATTCATTTTTTAACTTCGAGCTCGGGAAGTGCTGAAGAACCATCGAGAGATTTTGATCCTTGCGTGCCCTAACCCTAGTTTCCAACTGAGAAGAAGACTCAGGTACGCCATAAATTTATGCAATTATTCTACAATTCTTCCCAATCTTGTTTCATTCATCAATTTTGTGTGTTGGTGAATCCATCTGTAGGGGTTAATCGACCTCAATAGAGCTTGATTCAACCACTATTTTAACCAAACATATACAATGCTCCACAGTGCATGTCCTAACCTGAAGCTCACATGGATATGGCATCACACTATTGACAGCTCTGTCATCAATTGACCCCAATTTTGGGCTTGTCACGTGGTCATGAAGAGAGATTCATGCTGACGTGCGGGCAGCGCTATGGGACCCCTGGTTCGTTCATGAGGGTGAACCCTAGTGTGGCCCTTGCGGTTCCCGTTAGGGACAAAGGCACTATGCGATCGAACTGTGCCGAACCGACTGATCCAGCCCCTTCTTGAACCGTGCGGCGGAATCCATTAAGGAATATTGTAGATGCCATTTTTAATAATGCAATCATAAGTTTAACTAATGCAAATTTAATTAAATAAATAACTTTAAAAATACTTATCCAAATTAGGAGTCGAGAAAACTCTAATTTCTCAATATTTCCCAAATTTGTCCTACTCAGTGTCATTCTTCTGCTTGTAATGTGATAATTTCATATTTACTTTTGTTGTGATTGGACATCAATTAGAGAAATTGGATTCTTAGCTCCTCAAATCATCATTAAATGTAATTTTCATGAATTTTAGCTTGCATATTTTAGGACTTTTGCCATAGGACATCAAGCTTGGTTTCTTAGTTGAACTTTTATGTCACATTAAAAAGAAAGCTTGGTCCTAGAAGTATTAGTTAGATGCTTGGAGTAGCTTAGTAAACATGAATTCATATCTTCAACATTAGGAGAGATAGTGATTAATGGATAACCCTAGACTTGATTAATTATCTATTTATGTGTAGTAACCCCATACTTTTTGTGTGATTAGCTAAGATCTTGCCTTAGCTAGTAGGGCAGAACCTTATTAAGACTATTAACTATAACTTGGATTTAGACTTAATAAGCCTTTCCTTTCAATTAAAAACCTCACCTTAACCTCTATAGTTCCTAACTTAGTATTTGTTAGCTCTCTAAGTGTGATCTTATTTCCTATTAAGCCTTAGCATCTTAATTGATAACTAACCTAACATTTATAGATTGGAACCTTTCTGTTAACCTTACATTTAGTACCTTCTAAGTGAGTATTTAGCTAACTTCATGAACTATTGAGTTGGAACCAATTCAATCTAAGTTGCTTGGAACATTAGCCTTAAGACTAGTATCTAATGTATATTATTTGGCTTAAGATTCACATAGGATTAATAGTCAAGTTACATGTATATACTTATAAACTATTTTGCCACATAAGTAATTCTTAATCAATCTACTACTTTTCAAACCTCAATTACTTATAATATTACCTTTCATTTGACTTAGAGATTGTTATGTCGATGTCAACTGGGAGCTTTATCATCTCTAATCATTAAGTTAGATAACTAAACTTAGATAACAATGGATATTACATAATTTACAATTAACTTGAATCCCTTGAATGCTGCTTTTCTTTGAGACTATAACCTTGAATATTCATAAATATATTTTGCATCAATAAATCATTAATAAATTAAACATAAAGGATTCATATGGTGAACTGCAAGCCAGGGTAGGCTACAGAGTAATAAAGAGACCTCACACATCATAGAGGAGGAGTGTATGTGTTTTGAGAGGCCCCACTTTTTTTACTTTGTTAGGCAGACGTGCTTAACTCCTCATTTGTTATGTAATTTATACCCGTAGCTTATATAACTTAAATAACTTAACATTCCTTTTATCACAATCATAAATATTGTGAGTTACTTTTCATAGCCCTTTGGCTATGCTTACTTGTCATAGTCTATAACTTTATTTATTTTATCCTTGTGATAAAGTCTCACTTTACTTTACTTTACTTTACTTATCGTACATTCAACTATTTATTATTGTTTACCTTACAATACAGTCATTACTTTACTTGCAATGTATGTTGCTTTACTTATATTTTATGTGTCACTGCTTTCTTTTATTTAATACTTAACATAATTTCATTAGACATATTCATGTATCCTTACATGCTTTCATATGCACTCTAGTAGTTTTAGCCTTTGTAGGATGTATATTTTCCCTTACTTATTATTGTAGGCAAGAGTAAGCCTACTAGTGAGTTCTTACTCTTATTCCTTACTATTTTTGCACATTTACATACTATACTTTGATGCTTAGTGCTCCGCTTACTCATTTAAAATTGTAAATGACTAATGTGATATTCGTTTAAAATTAAATAGAACTTTTAGTAACCATAAAATATACTTAAGACTTCTTAAGTATAATCACTTATTTTTATTTTGTTGGTTGTGCCCTACAGTATTAAAAATTAAATACGGTAGATCAGGAGCGTCATCTGAACTAAGGTGCTAGGACTCGTACTGACCACATGTAGCTTGAAGATTTTGCTTCCATTTTACTGCATTTTAGTGAGGACGAGTGAATTATTTTAATTACTTTAAATTCGGCCTGTAATAACATAATTTCTGTGATGTTCTTACTTTATTTCTATGATGGATGTTCTTTCATTTATGCGTACTTGCTTGATTTAGATGATGGATATAGATGCATCTACACATTGCTTACTTGTTCATTTTACTTTTTAATTCCTTGACTCAAAAAGATTATTGGCCACGTTGCACCTAATAGTGAGTTAGCTTCATACTAATTCAGTGTTAAGTGCTTTGGTAGCGCTCTAGTGTTGGATTGGGTTCCTAATTCATTACTAGGGTCATTACACTTAGTACTACGATAAGAAAAATGTAGGATGACGAAGGATAGCAGGCCTGCATTCCAATTGTATGTGCGTGATCGTGCGCACGGCTGGAAGACGCATAATAGCCTTGCACGCAAACATTTGATCAGCGTGATCGAGGGATCAATGGTTGGGATGAGACTCTACGTTTGATCTGACAACGGGTCTGATGCTGTTAGTCAAATAAAAACAAATAATTAATTTTTTTTATTATAAGATAATTAATAACTATTTAATTAATCAAAATTGGATAATCAAACAAGCTCCAAAAAATTTCAAAAATTCCCCCTTACTAAATTGTGGGTGAGGAACTCAAAAATGAAGTTGGATTTTTGATTAGAGGTCATTTTTATTTTTTTAATTTTTTGATAAATAAAAGATATATTAAAATATTCACCAAAAATAAATGATCTCCATATCACACCAAAATTTTCAAGGATTGCTCCAAACATTATTTGGAGACTAATGATGATGGTCTTAACTTAATTTAAATGTTTAAAACCAAGTAACAAAAATAGGGTTGTTACATCCGGGCCAACCGTCGATGGCTACCGCAGGACATTAACTTGAGGTTACCTGCCATAATTTGGAAAAAACTTAACACTTATGTTAAGTTTAACACAATAAGTGATTACCTCTAAATTTGTATTTGTAAGCTAACACTTTTGATAATTATAATCATTACCTCAATTGTAATTGTAATAACCCTAGTGTTGTTTCCTAATTTGGGTAGTTCAAATTGCTTAAAATTTTTGCCATTAGACTCCTAGTGACATTAGGAGCCAACATCTAAATTTAGTGTAATTTGGAGATCATTTAATTTTGACATTTATTTTGAGCAATTTAATTAACCCAAAAATTATGAATATTAATTTGACCTTCAATTAAAAATTTGACTTTATTTTTGAGTTCTTCACACCTAAATTGGCTAAAAGGAATGTTTAGGATTTCTTAAAGCTCATTTGATAGCTTAATTTTAATTATTTAGATGTTTATAATTAAATTAATTAATTAATTAATTAGAAACTTAAACAACCGTTAACTTTAATTCTTGATACATCGAAAATCTGCTATCGGGCTTGAAATACAGGACAACTAGATCCATTAATATGGGCCATCCTGTGGTTTCTCAAATTTTGATCCAATGAACTTGGTCAAATCCTTGATGGATCTGATCTCAACCCCTGGATAAAGGCCAGATCTAATAGTTGAGACAGCGCCCATGAATCTGATCGTCTCGATGGATTGATCTGGAATGTCTGATGCAGATCCTGATTGACAGGAGCCCTGTCTCCCTATTGTATGCCGTATCGACCACGACTGCTGTACAAGCTCAGAGCTATAACACAACACACATTTCCTGCCCACTCAACCCTCAATAAACCTCCATTAAACTCCTAACATTCCATTCGATCATTTGAGACCCTTAGCTAAAGCTAAGAGCTAGCCTACCTTCCTCAGGAGCTCACCAAAGTTGTCTCATCACGGGCGCCATGTACTCCTTATTTCTCAATCTATATTGCTCAATTCCTTCTTTAAGCGTTTTGTAATTGCATGCCTTCACCCAATATATCGTCCCCTGAACTCAATTGAGTTCGGGTGTGGATGACCAAGATGTATTGGTTTAGGCCTGTATAATACTATATAGTGCCTGAGCCCCCCTTTGAAACAATCTTCTACCTCTTGACGGTTCCATCCTTCATTAAGGGTATCCTTGGGATGGTCACGAGAAAAGGAACTCAATGGGACCGTTGGCTAGCCAATTGGCTCATTGTGGAGGAAGAATTGTCCCTCCACAGTAAACCCTTGAGGGGTCAAAATTTGAATTTGAGCTATAGATAAGGCCGAGCCATTTAGATCTTTTAGGTATGATGAAGAGGTCTCATCGTCAGCAATCTTTAGATGGTCACACATCCGTTTGGAACCGCTGGAGTGAGGAGGCACGAAACTGCGACATTGTGCGGTTGAGGCCCACTAAACTGAGAACCCACCGTTTGGAAAACCTAATTAAAATTAAAACTTAGACTAATTTAATTCCAATTTAATAATTTAAATAACTTCTTAATTACATATCCAATTATATCAAAATTATATACCAAAATGATCAAAAAAATGAGTAGACAGTAATATGCAATCTATTTTCTATTTGACAGCCATATTTCATAAGCACCTCCTAATTTTCATTATGTGTAATTAAGGCTTAGATTAATCATTTGAAGTTCAAATTGACCCTACTTACTGTCATTGTTTTCCTTATGCTATAGGGAATCTATAACCATTGATCTCATGTCAATTGAATACCAAATGGTAAATATGTGCTTTTGGACACTTCATTTAAGTAATATTAAATTCATATATTTATAACTTTTCCCATTTTTAGCCTCCTAAATCCAAGAACAACAAACCTTAACCTAGGATGTCAATTGATTGTACCCTATGGCATGCCTTTAGTAAGGAAATATTTAGGTTGGTCTAGCTCTAATAAACTTAGGAAAGGGCCTCAACTTTAAGAATAAGAGTATAGTGTGAGATTTTAAAATTGATTTAGTGTAATTTCTCTAAGCCCTTGGATGAAAATAGAATATTTAGTTTCTTACGAGTATAAAACCCTTTGGTAGAAACTTTCAAAGTATTGATTGATCTTTGTATAACACCTTTCATTCCTTAGATATAGAAGTAACCTAAACCATCCTAGCATTGTAGATGCTTAAATTAATAACCATATAAGATTACAGAAACCAAACCACATAACTAATTCTAAGACTCCTAGTGGAATGATTTGGACTAAAAAGCTAAATGTTAAAACATTACTCACTTTAGAACCCCTTATATTATAATTGTTAATGAGTAGCTAGCAAGTTAGAATATTTAAAAAGCTAGGAATGTCTAAACCTTAAATACTTTAGTAAACTTAAGTCTTAAACCTTCAGGCTAACCTTGCAGTTGAGATCCCTTGCACTAGTCTAAGTTTTGTAGCTTAGGGAAATAGAACGTGTAGTAATATATATTTTTAATTCACAACCTATAATTGTAAACTATTTTTTCATCTAAATAACTCTTATTTAAATTACTATTTTCAAAAACCATATTCATATATACATATTATACTTCAATTGACTTAGAGATTAATAATGTCTAAGTCAATTGGGGGTTGATTAGTCTCAATTATTAAGGTAGATAACTAAATTAGACAACATTCTTGTGAATTGGGGGTTTGATTAGCCTCAATTATTAAGGTATTATACTTCATCCCTCTTTTTGCTTTCTTTTTCATCCTTTAGGGAGAGACATTTTTCTTCATCTCATTTCCAAATCTTTGTGAATATGAAGTCCTACAGGAACCTAGCACACTATTTTGATCACTCAATACTGTCAGTAGTTTTTGAATTTTAAGCCTTCCCCTACACTTAGTCCCCAGCGCACTACAACGATCAAAGTTTGTGGAGGTATACGCTGCAGCGCGCTGTCGTGGACAGATTCCGCAAGTTCTCCCGCTGTGGCGTGCTATAGTACCTGAGTCCCGCAAGTTCTCCCGCTGTGACGCACTATAGCGCTTGAGTCCCGCAAGTTCTCCCATTGTGGCGCGTTATAGCACCTGAGTCCCACAAGTTCTCCCACTGTGGCGCGCTGCCGCGCGGTGTAGCGAATTTCTTCCAGAAATTTGAGAAACCTTCCAGAATTGTCCAGAAATTGATGGGCTTGCATTTTTCTTGAAAAATAGGCAGAACTTGATCAATGAAGCTGTTTCAATATGAAAAATGAATGAAAATTTTCTTTTATTTAGGTTATAAATTATGGATTTATCAATAAACTTTCAAGCAAACCTTTTAATTGAAAGGAATAGAATTAGTATAAGTTTAGTAACTTAGCAAAATAAAAGGTATAGTAGCAAGATAGGATTTGTACTTACAACTTATATTTATAACCTATTTTTTCATCAATATAACTCTTAATTAAATAACTATTTTCTAAAACCACATTAATATATATATATATATATATATATATATATATATATAGATTCCGAAACATCTCTTTTCTAATAAAAAAATGACTTACAACTGATTACACTAAATGTATCATGATTAGAAAATCAACCAAATCAGATTGAAATTCAAGGGATAACAAAAAATCCAAAAAAAAGATCATTTGAGAGGGCGCAAAAGCACTCGGCCCAATAAAACAAAAAAAACAAAAAATCGAGATTTAAGTTCATCCGGTTCAAACGCACAAGATATAGACAGACACAAACAAAATTAAGGTCAAGAGAACAAACCATAACACATGCAAACTGAACTCAAATGCTTTCATCAGCAGCAGGAGGAACTCAGCAACCGCAGGATCCAAAAACTGAAGAAGGGTCTGATTCCATTTGGAATAAAACAAACTAGTTGAATTCACAAGCGACGACCAAACCAAGCAGCCAAGAGCTCCACCAGTCAAGAACCGAACATTGCGTAACCAATTCAAGAACCAACCTGATAACTTACAAAAGAAAACTAGAGTCTTGAAAATCCAGAAAATTGAAAACAAAAGAAGCCAAAGAGAAATAAGCCAGAACACAAGGATAATAAGCCCTGATTTCCACACTAGAAGGGAATAAATTCTAGAAGATACTGTCAAAACCACCGCCCAATTATCCAATACACTGAAGATCAGATCTGTACCCATCCTGGAAAAAGAGAAAGAAAAGCTGCACTTGAATAACAGAGGAGAAACAAAATTGAGACCCGAAGGCAGCCACAGATAGAATGAACAGCTTAAAGCACTCCAACATTATAAATAATCCTTACTAAAGGAGATTATCAAACGCCAGACAGACTTGAGAATACCACAGTTACCCCTCAAAAAATATCAAAAAAGCCATAGATAGCCCATAAATACATCCTAGAGATTCCACAGACAGTTAAAAAATCTAGAACATCAATCAAACAGTCAGCACACAATATACTGTAGGAGATCCATCATTATCTTACCTTGAAAGAAACTAATATTAATTAAACAGGTCCCATCCAATCATGAGAAAAAGACCATGCCACAAACAATAATCTGTAATCACCAGTCTACTAACACTCCTCAACAAAAAAGGTAATGGCTTAGAGCGGTTGTAATCTGAACCCGTAGGTACAATGCCATCCAGCTCTATAAAACAAAACCAAAAACCTCAAAATAGATAAGACTATACATTAATATATATATATATATATATATATGTATATATATATATATATATGTATATATATATATATATACACACACACTTCAATTGACTTAGAGATTTGATTATGTCTAAGTCAATTGGGGGCTTAATTAGCCCAAATCGTAGATAACTAAATTAGACAATAATGAATATCATATGGTTTACAAATAATTTTAAACTCCTTGAATGTTGCAATGCTTTGAGATTACAACCTTGAACATTCATTAAGATATTGTGCATAAATAAAATATTAAAACATTAAATATAGGGGTTTAATATGGTGGACTATTAAGTTAGAGTAGGTTATAGAGTGATCTGGAGACCACACATAACCTAGAGGGAGAGTGTGTGTTATGGGAAAATTCTCTTTACTTGGTTAAGCATACATGCTTAACTCCTCATTTCTTCTGTAATTTGCTCGTAGAACAAAATCTTAAATAAGATATTTAATTTAATATTGAATTTCTCATATTCTTTTTGATTGTGAATGACTTATCATAGTCTTATAGCTATATTTGCCTAGTCTTTGAGACTGAAGTTTTACTTTACTTTACTATATTATACTTATTGTTTATGTATTACATTCCTTATAGATTTTACTTTAGTTTATTTATAGTGTATGTTGCTTACTTATATTTATTCTTATACTGCTTATTTTTACTATTACTTAAATTAGTTTCCAATGGACATATTCATGATTTCCTACATGTTTCATATGCACTTTAGTAGTTCTAGTTATTAGATATTTTTTTCTTCTTACATATTTTTGTGCAAGCTAAAGCAAACCACTTGTGAGTACCTTTACATTTCTATACTTTCTTTACAGTCTTTACATACTCTTATACCTAATTATTTTGTTGCTGAGTGCATTGCTTACTCAAATAATTGTAAATAACTAATGTGATATCTGCTTATAAATCAATAAAACTTAGTGTAACCCTAAAATGTACTTAGAATTTAAAGCCTACTCACTTGTATTTCTATTATTGGTTGTGCTTTACCATATTAAATACCAAATACCATGGATCAATAGTACCTTTTGGAGCTTGAAGTTGGAGCTAGTTCTAGCTAGCTATAAAACCTTAAAGATTTGTATTTTCATATTTGTGGGGATGAGTAAATTTCATAACATTCTATATATTATTTGTAATAACTTATACTCTGGATATTTTTACTTTTTTTTTTCTATGATGGAGGTATTTTCCATCTTTCACTCTGCTTGGTTTGGATGACGAATATATATATGTATGTATATATATATATATATATATATATATATATATATACTTTTATACTTTGCTCTTTTAATAAATAAATTTTCTTGACTCAAAAAAATTCTTGTCTGTATAATTTTTAATAGTGAGTTAGTTTTTTACTAGTTTAGTGCGAACTACTATGGTAACACTTAGTGTTGGGTTAGAATTCGCTAACCAATTATGATGACCCCAATATTAAAAATCACTAAACTCAACATTGATACGTCACCAGAATATCTAATATTAGATTAGAAGAAAACTAATCTAAATCATTAGATACTGTGTTTGGCCAAGAATTTAGAAGAGGGTCTTAAGTTAAGATGGAAGGGATTTTTATGAAAATATGACATATGAAATACATATGAGAATGTGAATTTAAAAGCATGTGATATGATTACTTGCAAATTTAGATGTAAAAATTCTAAATATTTAACATGTGCTATATGAGCGTACAACATGCAATACTAGTATAAGTCATTAAATTCTTAAAAATTTTGGCATGACTTCTACTATATTTGGTTAAGGGCACACCTGCAAATTTAAGTATACAAGTCTTCCATTCCAATAAAAGATTAAATTGGAAAGATAACAAACTAAAACTAATATGAATTCAATCCATTACACAGGATTATTTAGTTCCAGTTCTAATATAAAACTAATCCATTATATAGGATTTTCTCATTTACAATTCTAATATAAAGTCAATCCGTTACATGAGATTTCTCATTTCTAATTTTAAGGTAAAGTCAATCCGTTACATGGGATTGCTTGTTAATAATTCTAATAGTTTGAAGTGAGAAAACACATATGTAACAATTATCTATCCTAGAGTATGCACATTTGAAATCACTTACTACATACAAGAAAATGAAGAATAATTCTCAATTTAAATATGTAGCTACTTTTCAATTCTATATACAATTGATTTTCAATTCAACATACAAGTAGATATATACAACTAAACTCTATTTTATATACAAGGTAAATATGCAAGATAATTATGCAACTAATGATTTATTTTAATATGCAATTACATACATTTATCCATTCATCACATCCCAAGCATTTAAGTGTAAAAACTAAGCTCCAACACAAGTATAGTAAATGTAAAGTAAATGAATTTAATTATTACAAACTATTAGTAACTAAAGGAAATTATAGAAATAAATAGCTCACTTGTAATAATTTAATGAGCTATATTTTTATAATTTTAAGCGGAAGTAGCTAGCTTATGCACTTTGTCTAGCTCCACTAGCCTCAAAGTGCACCTGATCTATCATATTTTAGCATTTAAATGTGATAGGGCAAAGCCAAGAAAATAGAAAATATGGTTAGATTGAATAGTTTAAGTACAATTTAAGTTTGGGCTAAGTATATTATTTTTTAATTGGAATTACAACATAAGCACAAGCAAGGGTGCAAGAAGGTAAGCATAAAAGTGTGGAAAATGGAAGTAAATAAAAGGCAAAGTGAGTAAGACTACTCACATAAATATACATTATAGCCTACAAGTAAAACAATAGAAAAAGCATCCAAACTAGGCTAGAAAGAAACTAAAGTACATATGAAAGTAAAAGAAGTAAAGCATGTATATGTTCAAATGAACTTATGCTAAGTAAGGAAAATACACAGTCAAGCATTTAAATGTAATTTTAATAATATTCATTGTAATCTAGGTAAACTGTAAACAAGTAAAGTACAGTACTAAAATATGGAAAATGCATAATATAGAAATTGAAGGAAGATCTTAGATTAGTAGTCTAAGATTCACATAGTCTAGAACTATGGAAGGTAACATAGCTAAAAGTTATGATGAGTCTTAATAATCTATAAGATTGAAGAAG
The DNA here is from genome assembly GCA_016760335.1 of Gastrodia elata. Lineage (NCBI taxonomy): Eukaryota > Viridiplantae > Streptophyta > Magnoliopsida > Asparagales > Orchidaceae > Gastrodia > Gastrodia elata. The sequence goes on along the minus strand of CM028685.1, from coordinate 7,185,360 downwards.
ATCTCATATTTTAATTAATTAAAGTTGTTTTAAGAAATTACTCATTCTACGGGTAAATATAGAATGAAGTGAGGTGTTAAACATGCATGTTTAACAAGTAAAGGAATGTGAGAATGTAAGGTCTCCTTGATACTCCTTATTAGACTGCCCTTAGCTTATCCAAGAATATAAGCCCTTACAGTTTTTAATGTGAAAATTTTATTCATGCACAATGTCTTATATGAATGATTCAAATGAATAAGGCTCAAAGCTAAGCGAGCATTCAAGGAAAATTCAATTATTGCAACTAAGTGATATCCAAAGTTATCTAATTTTAATGATCTACTTAATGATTAGAATTAATTGAGCTCCTAATTAACCTTGAGATATTGATCTCAAGTTAATTGTAAATAATAATAGTAATTGGGGTTTTGAAAATAATAGTTTCAATTAATTTATTATGATATGACAAAATAGTTTATAAGTATAATTGATACAAATAGAAACTAGTTATGTTCTAGTTGTAATCTATAAGATTCAATTATGATAATTAAATCAAGGTTTAGGTGACTAGTAGGAAAGATTGAAATTAAGAAATTAATAATTTAAGGAATTTGAAGTTAAGGTTTAAATCACGTAAGCTCACTAGTTAGGTGAAGTTTGAAGGATTTATCCAATCAAGTACTAACCTAACTAGGTTATAATAAATTAAAAGGTTTAAAGTAAATAAAAGATGGGATTTAAGAACTACAAGTTCTAAGTACCCTAATAGCTAAAGTTTAAGGAATTGAGTAGGATTTCTAAACTACTATAAGTAAATTAGGAATTCCTATTACTAGCTCTTAAAATATTTAAGAGAAGATTTTAAGGATTAGGATGAATAAACTAAGCTCTAATCTAGTCATTAAAGGCTAGTCCTAATTGATTCAATAATCTATAATCACAAAGTCATTAAGATTAATTACTCTTAATGGATGTAACAACTAGATATAGGAATCAACAACAATTCAAGTTGTAAATTAATCACAGGGTTTCTACCTTTGGGTTAAAAGGTGAATCAAGCACTTTGTAATTGATTCAAGATCTAGGATAATAAGAACTAAGCTCAAACATAAGTAATATAATTTGATATGGGGAAAAATAAATGTGACTTGTTAGCTATCCTAGGGTTTTATAATACATAAAATATGCTATCTAGGAAATTAGAATTTATCATAATAATACTAATTAAGAGTTAACAACCTAAAATCACTAATTATTGTCCAATGGAAATGATTTATATATACTTGAAATCCCTATATCATAAGGAGAAAAGTGACACTAAGTAGCTCAAATTGGACAATATTGGAAAATTAGGGTTTTCATGACTCCTAATTAGGGATAAAAAGTGATTATGAAAATCAGGTTTCAAATATTAAATTTGATTTCAAACTAATGTTCCTCACATTTTTGTGAGTGAAATGGACTATTTGATCATTTAATTTGGACATTAAATGATCAAATTAGGTCACATGGAATGATCATATTAATTTATAATTAATTAATTAATCTTAAATATTGACTAAACACAATATTTATCAAAATAAAAATTAACTTATATATTATTAATCTACTCATTTTTGTGATCAAAATGGTATATAAGTTTGTAACATTTGGATTAATATTTTTAAAGTTATTAATAAATAAAGAAATTGCATTTAATTTAACTAAATTAATTAAATTAACTCACCCAACATTAAATCAACTGACGGCTTAAATTAGAATACGGCACAGAAATTTAGGCACACAGAAAAATGAGTGGTGACTGACGGCACTGAGTGCAAGGAAATAAATAAAAATATACAATCACAGCTATGACACGCGTCAGTTCTTCACAGACGACATATGTCGAAGCGGGGCCGCATAGCTGACTACGCAGACCGCGCATGAACCAGGCCGGCTCAGGTGGGTAGGCCAAACCGCGGCATAGGCGATCTGAACCACATCATCCCGAGGCATAAAGGAGACAGGCAAAAAGAAATATTAGGGTTTGGATTTGAAATCACTTATTCCGATGGGTCCAAGGCGCGGCCCGCATATCGGTGAGAGCGTCTCGCCGAAGGTGATCTTCCTGGACAAAAATCAGAGCTAGTAATCCCATACATAGAAAATAGGGTGATGCCTTAGAGTTCATGTTTTCATAATCTTAATTTTAACTAAGCATGAATAGGTCAGTTTGAATTTGATTTACCCTAAACAAATCTGATTAGCATTCAAATAATTAATCAGCAATGCATGGCAAACTCAGATGTAGTAAATTAGGAGAAAAATGGAAGAATATGCACATGGAATTATGAGATTCATAAGAAGCCATACCAATACTGGACTGATAACTGTTATTGTAGGCGAACTCAACTAACGCTAGGTGATCTTTCCATGATCCATCGAAGTCTAGAATACAAAGACGCAAGAGATCTTCCAAAATCTGATTAACACGCTCAATTTGACCATCTGCCTGGGGATGAAATGTAGTACTCAATGCTAAACTTGTCCCCAAGTTTTGCTGAACAGCTGACCAAAATCTGGAAGTGAATCTACTACCTCTATTAGAAACTATATAGTTCGGTGTACCATGGAAACAAATGATCTCCTTAAGAAAAGGCTTAGCTAACTTCTCAATAGGATTAGTCAAACAAATAGCTAGGAAATGAGCTGACTTAGTGAGTCTATCAACTATCACCCAAATAGAGTAAGAACCAGATCTACTCTTAGGTAAGCTTACAATGAAGTCCATGGAAATATCAGACCACTTCCATTCAGGAATGTCTAAGGGTTTAAGAAGTCCACCAAGCTTCTAGTGTTTGGCCTTGACTAAGAAACAAGGATGGCACTTGAAAATAAAAATGGCTATATCCCGCTTTATGCCGGACCACCAAAACTATTGCTTGAGATCTTGATACATCTTATAACTACCAAGGTGCACTACATATCCAGAGTTATGAGCTTCAGACAATATTTATAATTGCAAGCTTTTTGGAATCCATAACTTGGACTTCTGATTTACTATACATTCATCATCAAGATGTAATTCAGATCTCTTGCCACAAACGATTTTAAGAACTAATGCAGGATAACTCAAATCTTCCTTTTGAGTTTTGACAATCTTAGATCTTAGGGAATCATCTGACTGAATAGCAAATAATGGAGTGCCTAAATCAGCTGAACTGATCTGCTCAAGATTCAATCTAACAAAATCTTCGATCAAAGATTCGTTACAACAAAGGGAAGATAAAGTCGCTTTACGACTCAGGGCATCAACTAAACATTAGCTTTGCTCGGATGATATTGGATTTCCAAATCATAGTCGCAAATTAACTCTAGCAACCTACGTTGACGACAGTTAAGTTCCTTTTGAGTGAAGATGCACTTTAAACTTTGATGATCAGTAAACATCTCACACTTAACTCCATACAGGTAGTGTATCCAGATCTTAAGAGCAAAAACTACCCCTGTAAGTTCAAGATCATGCACAAGATAATTCTGCTCATTATGCTTAAGCTATCTAAAGGCATAGGCTATTACACAACAATCTTTCATCAAAACACAACCAAGCCTTACCTTAGAGGCATCAGTATAAACCTGAAAATCTTTACCCTCACGAGGTAGTACTAGAACATGAGCAGAAGTTAATAATTGTTTTAACTACTGAAAAGATCCTTCACAGGCTATGCTCTATATAAACAGAACTTCTTTTCTAGTTAACTGAGCTAACTATGAAGCAATTAGAGAGAATCTATGAATGAATCTTCTGTAATAGCCAGCAAGTCCTAAGAAACTGTGGATCTCAGTTATAGATTTAGGTTGGACCCACTATTGAACAGCTTGGATTTTCTTTTGATCTACTCTAATGCCTTTAGCATCAATCATGTGACCTAGAAATACTACAGACTTGAGCCTAAACTCACACTTAGAAAACTTAGCAAAAAGCTTATTCTCTCTTAACAACTCTAGAATGGCTCGTAGATGCTCTTCAGGCTCAGCAACTGACTTCGAGTAGATTAGGATGTCGTCGATGAAAATGATGACAAACTCATCGAGGTATTGCTTAAGAATGCGCTGCATCAGGTCCATTAAGATGGAAGGAGCATTTTTCAGTCCAAAAGACATGACTAGAAACTCAAAATGCCCATATAGGGTCTTGAATGCAGTTTTGAAAATGTCTTCGTCCTTGACTCAAATTTGGTAGTGGCCTGATCTTAAGTCAATTTTGGAAAAGATCTTTGCTCTGGCGAGTTGATCAAATAAATCATTGATCCTAGGGAGAGGATACTTATTCTTCACAGTCACTTTATTAAGCTCATGGTAGTCTATACACATCTGCATCGAACCATCCTTCTTCTTGATGAATAGGACAGGAGCTCCCCAAGGTGACATATTAGGGCGAACAAATCCTTTCTCTAATAACTCTTGCAACAGCTCTCTAAGCTCATGTAGGTCATTCAAAGCCATTTTATACAGAGCCTTAGATTTACGTTGAGTTCTAGGGATAAGTTCAATAGAAAATCCTACCTCACGCAGAGGAGGTAGTCCAGGTAAGTCTTCAGGGAACACATCCAGAAACTCTCTAATAATGATAGTCTCTTCTGGACTACTAACTTGCTTCCCTTTGCTGATTAAAGTTACTAAGAATGCATAACAACCTTTACTAACGAGGTGCTTAGCTTCAATTACATTGATTAAGGATGCAGCCAAGCCAAGTTTTCCTATAAATACTTCAGGTTTCTTTCCAACCTTAAGTGAAACTCACTTACAAAAGCAATCTATTACAGTATTAAACTTACTTAGCCAATCCATTCCTAAAATTATGTCGAAATTCATAATGGACATAACAATAAGTTTGGATTGGAAGAATTTGTTACTGATTGGGATGTCTACCAAATAGAATTCATTAGTACACATCTCAGCACCAGATGACATTTGAACTACTAAGGGACTACCTAGGCTAAAATGTTGAAGATTTAAGGAAGAGGTACAACTCACTGACTTAAAAGAGTGACTAGCACCAGTGTCAAAGAGAGTGTTATAGAACTGATTCTTAATAACTAGAGTTCTTATAGTAAGGAAAATAAACTCTAATTATAACTAATGAAAATTAAAGTAGGAAAATGCTGAACATAAAATGCGGAAGAAAATGAAAGATAGAAAATAGGAAATTAAACTTATAACGTATCGTTAACAATATTATTGTCATCTAGGGTAGCTGAAGAAGACAAAGTGTAGACTATTGGTACTGCAGGAGGTTGAGCAGCTGACTTGCCCTTATCCTTTCTACAAAAGTGGCCTTACTTGCTGGAAGATGGAGGTGCACTCTTTTGGTGTTGAGCACTTCCACTAGCAGGAGAATGCATCAAGACAAGTGCTGGCGCTTGAGAGTTGATAGGAACTGGGTTCTGCTTAGAAGCTTGGTAATTGATCTTCATCTTGTCCACACTCTAGTTAGCATGATAGTTCCAATAGTGATGATTAGTTCTGCTGCAAATGTAACACCTACCACTAGTGTGGTAGCACTTCCCATAAGGATGGGGTCTATTACATCTTGCTTCAGGTCTTCCTTATTGATTTTGCCTGAGATTTTGGTTAGGATTTTGATTAGGATTTTTGCTAGAAGTAAGCTGGAAGACTTTAGGACCATGGGAATGGTTCTTTTTAAAAGCTTCAGCTCTGGAAGGTTAGGGATGGGAGCGCTTCTTCAAATCCATTTGGGCTTGATGGTACTCAACCATGAGAGCACCTTCTAGAAGCTTGGGAAAATTGTCATGATGCCGAGACATCAAATGACTTTTAATGGAATCTTTAAGACAGAAAATAAATGTAGTGAACCTAGCCACTTCAGTATGGACTAGGTTAGGAGCAAAGCGAGAAAGTTTGTGGAACTCCATTTCATAGTGATGAATAGAATAGCTTCCTTGCTTGAGTTGCATGAAGTCATTTTCAATTATGGTTTGGGTAGAAGGAGGAATGAACTCCTCACAGAACACTTGCTCGAATTCATACCAAGGGATGTCTTCCAACTGAACATTTGAGAAGTGGGTCTTCAACTCACTATCCCACCAATATTCCGCTTCTCCATAAAATAAATAAGTTGCAAGACAGAGGCATTCACTGTCTGGACACTTTATACTGGCTAAGGTCTTTTTGATGGCCTTTAGCCAGTCAATGGCTTCAAAATGGGAAATAGAACTATTGAAAGTTGGAGGGTTCAGATGAAGAAAAGTTAGAAGATAGGCATCCACCATAGGACCAGAAGATGGTTGTGGAGCCATAGGGACTTCAGGAATAATTAGAGAAGAAGCTTGAGGAGGAGTTGGACAAATTTGGGATGGAGTAGGAGAAGGTTGAGAAGGGTTACAGGATGAAGCCATCCTTTTAGCTGCACGAGTCTGTGCTTCTATCATAACCTTTATTAACTCAAGCAAATTCTGCATCTAGTTAATGTGAGAAGTTGTAGTGGAAGCAGACTCCTCCACTATGGGATCAACAAGAATATTGGAATTGAGATCCATTCTAAAGAAAGGGAAAGAAAACATACTTTTAAACTAAAGAAGATTGGGAAAGAAATTTCTCATTAAAATTGAAACATTTAAGAGATTATATGTGGGCCCCCGTACTTTCCCACGACGATGCTAATACTGATATTAGCATAATCGTGGGGAGTACGGTGCTCCAACTGTGGAAAATCCCCAACTTAAGTAAAGTCAGGTAGGACCCAACATACCTTAAGCCAAGGACTTATCACCTGGAACTGTGAACATATATCAATATGAATCAAAGTAACGAAAGTAAGAAATAGTATAATATAACATCCCAGCATAACATAGTATAAGAGAGTAAAAGAAATAGTAACTTAGATCAAATGCAAAAAAGTAAATACATCTAGCATTTAATTATTACAAACTAAATTAAATGAAAGAAAAGATCTCTCAAACTCACTGCAAGAAAAATAAAAATCTATCTAAGCAGCAGTAGGAGGATCCTCCTCCTGCATTGGCTCCTCTCCTGTAGCACTGCTAACAAACAACTCTGAATCTGACATTTATCAGTATCACAAATGCTAGGGCCCCAGCCAATAAAAGAAAAATGTTACATTTAAACAATTGTCTAAGTACATTTTAGGATATTTAAGTGAATTGAATATTTAAGATATCACATTTAAGGGTTTTAGACATGCAAGCATTACAAGGTGCTACAAGATATAAAGAATGGGATAACTATAAACTAACCATTTATAGCCAATCAACAAGTATGTAAAAATAACATACAAAGAAGCAATTTAAACAAGGTGAGGCTAGAAGCAAAATAACTACAATTACTGAAATAAATTTGATCCTAACGTGCTTATAATCACATGGATACATGCTGAGTATATAAAGAACACAAGTGCTGAAATAAACATACAATTCTAGCATCCTAAATATGCCAATATTTAATATTAAATAATAAGAGTATTTATACAAGCATGCAGATTAATATGAAAAAGGCCACTGAGGTATGTGCCAAAAGTAAACCAAGTACATGCATGAGCAAAAGTAAAGCCACTGAGACATGTGGCAAGCAGTCAAGCACTAAAAGAAAGGCCACTATAGCATATGACAAAGCAACACAAATACTAAAAACTAAACTGAAGTAGAAGTAAGCCAAAGACATAGTACTGCCATAACTCAAACAGGAAATATAGGACCTCTAAACTGAAAGTTCAACATGCATCCATCCTAGGCATCCTTAGAGCTAGGTCTGAGTTAAACTTATATAATAAGACATGTATCCATCTTAGACATCTGCAAAGCTAGGTCCGAGTCTATCTATAACATAATTAGAATTGAAGAGGCAGACTAAGCTAGGACATACTCTACTAATTGAAAGCACTAAAAGAACTAAATGAATGCTATGCTTTTCAAATACTAACTAATGATTTGTATCATCCATATCATAAGTTTACCTATTATGCTCAAGTGCCAAGGCTCAATATTCAAGGTGTGCAAAATAATCTAAGTCAAAGTAAGAAAGAGACTCAATCTAGACTTATGTGATATTTGTTATTGTCTAATTTATTCAACTAGCTATTCTGATAAGATACAAGTTTAGGTTCTCCAATATCCATCTATCAAGTATAATCCCAGATTCACGACCTTAATGCTAACATTAGAACTTAACAAGTTCTAATTCATAATCATATGACGACTATAAGGATTAAAGTAAATAAATCAATGACTTAATTATTATTATTTTCCTCTCTTTACCTAAATCTTGTTTAAGTAAATCAAGATTAAGGATTCTAGATCCAAACTCCACTTTGGTGTTCAAATCCTGAACCCAAGGTAATATTCTAATAAGGAACTAGGGCTCACACTTAAAAACCTAAATCAAAGATAAGGGATCTTATAAGCTGAAGGATTTAGGAACTAAGATCTTAATTGAAAGGTCACTTTACTGGCTATAAGATAAAATAATTCATTAAGAACTAAGAATTTAAGATCTATATTCAATCTTTAGAATTATTATATTATTCTATAGATTGAATCAATCCTACACCCACAAGTAAGGTTTCAAAAGGATTAAACAGTTAATCAAGTAAGGAATTACAAATGAGGGTTACACAATCCAATTAGAAGATATAAAGTCTAAAGTCTAAAGTCTAAGATCTGAGTTCTAAGATCTGGAGTTCTGATCACTTAGATCTAAGCTAATAAGGCTAAGTTTAGGGTTCTTTAAAGCTTTTGCTTATACTTTCATTGAAACTATAATTCATGAATAAGCTTTGGTAGAATAGCTAGGATTAGAAACTTTAACAGTAATATTCATTTAAGCTAAGTCTTTTATGAAGAGGGTCTTAAGATTACTTAAGATCTTAAGAGCTTACTTAAGGATTTTTAAGATTTAAACACTAAAATTCATTCAAGAGATGATACCATTTAGCAATTGAGATTAATACATTACATTACTGATTATTATTACTTTAATTGAGAATTCCAAGGTTTAAGGGTACTTAAACACATTTTGGTCAAAATTACCAAACTACCCTTCTTAAGGCTAAAAATGGGATTTTAAGATTTAATCATCTAAATTGATACAATTCTATTTTAATGAGTTCCATGACGGTTAATGATGTAGGATATACACTTATCTTAGGTTTTGGTAACCAAATTAGCATAATTAGCACTAATCACATTTTTAAGCCAATTAAGGTGATTAAGGAAATTTGGGCATATTAGAATGATCCAAATATATTTAAAGGCTCTACTATACTTAATGAAGCATTAGGAACTAGATTTACCAAAATCAGAGGTTAATCTAAGGCTTAATTCACTAATTTCCAATTAGGGTAATTAAGGGGTGATTAGCAAAATTAAAGATGCTAATTTACTTTTAATGGTCTACATAGGTTCTATATGATCTCATGAGCAATCAGAGATTAGGTAATTATTTTAAATTTATCTATTAGATCATTGATTTTATATTATATTATTATTCCTTATATTTTTTTAATTAAAATGGTATATTGGATAGCTAAAGTTATTTAAATAATTTATTCTAAATATTTATTTAAATTGGAATCATAAAATATCTATTTATCAATTATTTATCCTAAGAAATATAATTCCATAATTCTATTATTTAATTGCGGCCCGAAATCAAACCGCGCGGGTCGGGGACCGACCCAGCCCAAAGCGTCAGTCATCGTCTTCCCTGCGACTGAGTCCCGATACCTGAACCCTAGGGATTGCTTCGTCTTTGAAATTCTCCACGCTCAGACAACGCTACGCCCGGATCTCGATGGCTACACCTTTAGGGAACTAAGGCGCATCAATTGAGGTAAGAACCCCCATTTGGGTCGCGCTGGATCGTCGAGGTGCTACTCGACCGAGAGGTGCTAAGGCAGGAGAATTAGGGTTCACTGTGAGCTAGCAACTTTTCCCACAAAAGCCACTAAACTGATGGGGCTCGATCCCTGCATGATCAAGTTGATTCAATAATCTACAATTACAAAGGCATTAAGACTAACTACTCTTAATGGATGTAACAACTAAATCTAAAAATCAATTACAATTCATATTGTAAATCAATCCTAGGGTTTCTACCTTAGGGTTGAAAGGTGAATCAAGCACTTTGCAATATAAGGTAAATCTCATTATGATTCAAGATCTAGGATAATAAGAACTAAGCTCAAACATAAGTAATATAATATGACATGAGGAATAATAAATGTGACATGTTAGATATCCTAGGGTTTTATAATACCCAAAACATGTTATCTAGGAAATTAGAATTTATCATAATAACACTAATTTAGAGTTAATAACCTAAAATCACTAATTGTTGTCGAATGGAAATAATTTACATATAATCAAAATCCTTATATCATAAGGAGAAAAATAATACTAAGTAGGTCAACTTTGGATAATATTAGAAAATTAAGGTTATCATGACTCTTAATTAGGGTTAAAAAGTGATTATAAAAATCTGGTTTCAAATATTAAATTTGATTTCATACTAATGTTCCTCATATTTTTGTGAGTGAAATGGACTATTTGATCATTTAATTTGGACATTAAATGATCAAATTAGGTCACATGGAATGATGAAATTAATTTATAATTAATTAATTAATCTTAAATATTGTCTAATTAAAATATTTATCAAAACAGAAATTAAATTACATATTATTAATCTACTCATTTTTATGATTAAAATGATATATAAGTTTGTAACATTCTGATTAATATTTTTAAAGTTATTAATAAATATAGAAATTGCATTTAATTTAACTACATTAAATAAATTAACTTATCCATCATTAAATCAACTGACGGCTTAAATTTGAATAAGGCACAGAAATTTAGGAGAACAGAAAAATGAGTGGTGATTGATGGTGTTGAGTGCCAGGAAACAAATAAAAAAATACATTCATTGCTATGGAACACGATAATCCTTCACAAACGATACGTGTCAAAGCGGGGCCATGTAGCTGACTACGCAGACCGCACATAAATCGAGCAGGCTCAGCTGGGTAGGCCGAACCGCGACATAGGCGGTCTGAAACTCATCGTCCCAAGGTGTTAAGGAGATGGGAAAAAAGAAATATTAGGGTTTGGATTTGAAATCACCGATTTCGATGGGTCCAAGGTGCGGCCCACACACCGGCGAGAGCGTCTTATCGAAGCCGATGTTCCCAGATAAAAATTGGAGCCAGTAATCCCATACATAGAAAATAGGGTGATGCCCAAGAGTTCATGTTTTCACAATCCTAATTTTAACTAAGCATAAATAGGTCAGTTTGAATTTGATTTACCCTAAAGCAATCTGATTAGCATTCAAATAATTAATCGGCAATGCATGGCAAACTCAGATGCAGTAAATTCAGAGTAAATAGAAGAATAGGCACCTGGAATTACAAGATTCCTGATCACTGATCGGCCTATGGCTTTGACGCATTAAAACCTTTGAAGCAAGTCTCACACCTTCCATTAGCTCTCTGAAGAAGCAAAAATTGAAAATAAGAGGAAGGATGGAGAGATATAGGGGGTTAATCCCTCGGTAGGGATAGCTGGAGGGTCGCCAGCTGCAGGAGACGCACAGGGCAATCATGGGAGACATATAGAAGAGCAATCATAGCTGTTGGATTCAACACGTGAACCAATGGTTTGATATAGTCCTCTCAAGGCAACCATTCGATTCTAGCTCGACATCGAGTGGTCAGGATTCGGCAACGCTAGATGGAACCTCAGCCGATGGATTGATCAAGTAGATCACGGGACGGCTGGGATTTAAGAGTTCAGCGGTCCCATGTTCATCCAAATACGACTGATCTCTTCTTTAATAAAAAGCCGACGGGATTAATTAATTAAATTTTTATATTTAATTGCATTATTTAATTAAATTAATTAAAACCATTTTATTGATCAAAATTAAATAACCAAACACACTACCAAAAATCCCAAAAATCTAGCCTTACCTATTGAGGTGCGGGGAACTCAAAAATGCTATCAAATTTTTGATCGGAGATCAATTTAATTATCTTAATTTTCTAGGTATTTAAATATTAGGGGAAAATTCGACAATTTCTAAACACTTCCAAAATATCACCCCTAGCTAATTTGGGTGTGGTGAGTCCAATGGTGGACTCCATTTTTGATTCCAAGGTCTAAATAATTTAGGCATTCTCAGAATAAACAGAAAACTAGAAAATATTGGAAATTGTTAAACGATCTCTAAATTGCACGAAAATTAAAATGGAGGCTCCTAATACTATTATAAGACGAATGGAAAAAGATTAGAGTTAATTAGATACTAATTGATGGGGTTGTTACACTTGTTATCATGACATTACATCACATCAGTCTTATCCTTGCACATTATTGGTCTGTTTAACTTATGATTTCTGCCAAAGAATATGAGAAGCTTATCACAATTCAAAGTATAAGTATATATAGTAAGAGTCTAGATGCTAGACATTAATCCATAACATTCATCATAATAGCTAAATATAAGCATTCGTCTCAGGAAAAGAAATGAAAATACATCAATAATTATCAAATTATTAGAAGTCGATATATAAAATTTTTAAATAAAAGTAATCTATCATATCACTAATGGAAAAGTAATGCAAAAAAAAAAACTAGCTCAACAATCCTACAATTGCGACTCCTTTGCCTCCTCCTGCTACTCTTGGATCTCCTCAAACTACTCCGATAATGACATGCCATTTTCATATGCCAGGGTCCTTTAAAAAAAAAGAGAAATCTTATTAGACAATGAGTCTAAGTACATTTTAGACTAATTACATTTCACTATTTGCTTAAGGGATATTATTTAGTAGAAAGAAAGTAGAAATTAAGACTATGTAAAATTTGTAATGAATTGAAATAAAATTGCATAAAATTGAGAGTATCTAAAATTGCTAGAAGTAAAATAAAATTGAATAACTGTTGAAAATATACTGAAATAAGTGAACTATTGAAAAATCAAATGCTAAATTGAATATGCCATTGAATATGTGCTATGTATGCATATCCTAGATTTCAAAACTGTATCTCTACAAATCCTAAAGTGTGCACACGAATCGCATCGCTAATATGTCCAAGGTGTGCACTGAATCGTACTGCTAAAATCCTAAGTGTTCTCTGAAGCACACTGCTGATGAAATGTCATGCTTATGCAATTTATGTTATGCCAAATTTAACTAAAATTAATGAAATAAAACTAATTTATCTCTGAAACAACAAAAAAGATATATCCTTATTATCTTACTATTTGTCCTGATTTACCTATAATATACCTTGCACATTTAAATTGATATTACATTAATCAGAGAGTTTCACATGAAATTCTTAATTCATATATTTTCCCTAATATGTATTATACTTAACACCTAACATTTAAAAATCATAAGGATTCCAAACTAAATAAGCTCTTATATTACATACCAACCCATTTTATTTCTAGATCTTACAATTTGCCAACCTTTTCTATTTCTAGATCTTAAATCATTCTCTAATTTATCATAGGTTAAGAGTGCATACATACGATCTAGTACATCCCAAGAGAGGTCAGTTGGACACTTAGGTTGCTTTACTGCACATATTCCTGCATAAGGATAAGAGACATACATACTTTCACAGTTTATTCTTCAAAACTAAGGCATCCAAATCCTAACTTATGACATACAATGGGCATGGGATGTTTATCCTAAATGAACTGTAGTTAATGATAGACCTAAATTACATAGTTTGCGCTCGCACGTAAGTGCATATGGTCTAAGGTAATATTGAATGGTGAGATCCCTAGATTTATTAACCTCTATGAACCATGTGTGTATTGTTATTAAAGTAGATCTCCTTAAATAATGTTTAAGTAATTAATAATTGAAGATTTTTGCTCTAATAATTGAATAAATATAAATTAAAGTGGTTTTGTAATAAACTGATGAATATTAGGAAGAGTTAGGATTCAAACATGCAGTTCATAATTTATGTGTGCACAAATAATCCATTCTTAATATCATGTTATATTTTTGTTGTCTTAATTTAATTCTATAATCCAGAGGTATAACTTTGCCATTTGGACATTGAAATTTTTATGACCTATCTACTACTTTAGATGAACACTCTTGGGTTCAATCCCAGCACATAGATATCTTTGTGATCCTTTTATGAATAGAAGTCGTCCTTATGTATAAGTGATAAAATCCATATTTTAATTTATGATCACTTGGTCTTAATTTCATCTATGGCTCACATGCTTCCACTCTCAATTCAACTAAGGTATAAGTTGCGAAACTAAATGAGGTTATGTCACTTCGCTCATAGATTAATGCACCTTATTATCTCACATAAAATAGAAGTGAGCAATGGAGCTCTATAGATTGGTCTCAGCTCACATGCATCCAATCCATACATTAACATGGATTCAACAATGGCCTACGTGAACTATGTCACCTCATTCACTACTAAACATGTATTCTCCAAGTGTTATAGATTAAGCTATGAAGCTCAAGGACTTTCCCATAGTTTTATGATGGCTCAGATGATCAAGCCTTTGCTTAGAAGTTGTGCATGAGCTATTTCATTCAATAATTGATGTTACATTCATTAGCAGCATGAATGCTCTATAATGCACAAAATCTAGATAGGGAGATCATCAAGCTCAATGAGGTTTTCTAAGAAAAATATATTTAATAGATATTCATATTAACTTATTTTTCAACAAGTTTAATTCATTTATTTTAATATGAGAAATTTTTAACTCAACATGATATTTCATTTCAATTAAAGAAGTATTACATGCATAGCATTTAAGATTCACTACATGTTCTTCATCATACCCTTCCCAAGAAGTGGGGTTAGGTTTCCATTACAATAAAATTAACAAGAGAGCTACAAAGTTAACGAGTACATATGTTTCCCTTACAGAAATAAGAATATAAAGTTAAGTCAAGAATATGACACGTAGGAACAGTTGTTTGCGTTCTCTTCATCTTCATTTTGTTTTCAGCCTTGCTCTTCTCTGTTATTCTTTGTGTTTCTCTTCCTTAGGATACAACCTCCTTTATATACCTCCTTCTCAGATTTGAGTTCTCCCTTTTTGTGGTATTTTCCAATTGAGTTTTAGAACCATTATTAAGTCTTTTTTCTTCCCTTTTAAAATTTCTCTTACAACCATTCTCCTTCAGTCCAACCATTAATTCTTCCTTGAAAATTGGAGTTAATTTATTCTTTATTCCTTTATTCTTCATTTATCCTTAAAAATTGGAGTTAATTTATTCTTTATTCCTTTATTCTACATTTGAACTAAATATTTGGTGTATGCATTTATTTATAATATAGGCAATTAAAGGAATTTTGAGTTTTTGGTTTTCCTAGTACAATCAAGTTAACCTACCTCAAGGCTTATTTTAATCTTTAATTAATTATGGATTTGAGATATAATTCTAAGATCAACTCCCTTCATAGGATCTAGGATTAGATTTCATTTAATGTTATGACTTATTAAGGATTTCAGCTATACATTCTTAAACTCTTAATACTTGGGCTAAGGGTTTCTATTTTACTTATTTAAATAACTCATGACTAGTGAATATTATTTCTATCTAAATTTAAAGGTCCATTCTTAATTTAGTCAAGATTAACCTTCTAACTATTTTCTTTAAGCAATTACATTACACTAAGTTATATCAACATTAATAAACTTTATTAACACTAAAATTTACTAGTTTTAATCATTATTAGGCTCTAACTTAATTAATAAATGCTAAAAAATTGAAGTCCCATGATTAAAATAATAATATTTTAAGATCCAATGATTAACTTTCCAAATTAGGGTTTTAAGTCTATATTTATCTATGCTAATATGATCCTTACTGACTAGTGAGCATAGACTAAGCACACTAAATTTGGAGGAGAAATGAATCTAATAGTTATGAATTATGGCTTATCCTATTTGGCAAGTGATTAGCAACTCTGATTATTAAAATTAAAACCTAGGTTCAAAATTAAATTTCCTACCATCTAAAGGTTTTGTTAACACCTTAAACACTTAAAATTGGTTTATTAATATTCTTAATTTTTTCTAATCTAGGCTTATGTTGATTAGCAAAATTTATCATAGACAAGTATAATTGGCTTCATAGTTAGATTTTCCTTTGTCTGATGAGGAAATCAAAATCTCATTCTTCAAATTTGTCAAAGTAGTTAACCTAATATTCACTAATAAATTTTTGTGTTAATTAGAAAAAAATTAAGAAACCTAATTTTAGAAACCTGAATTTTATTTCATTTTTGAATTCCTTAAGATTTTCTGGTCAAAATGGTATGAGATTTTCTATCTTTGAAGTTACATTGATTAAAATTTTAACTAATTTAATTGAAATTTTTTAAATTAATAAACTATAGGTATATTAATTTATTCCACAATTTACAGAAATAAAATAATTCCTAAAATTAAATTACTTAGATAACCCATAATCGATACACCACTGATCGGGGTCTGATCCGGCCTATTACTGTTCTTATCCTTCGCTTCACCATCTCTCGACAAAAACAATTAGTGCTCGACTTAGATCGATGATTCCTAGCTTTTACAAGCATGATTGCGGCCTGATTTTGATACCTAGACATTCACCAGACTACATTGCATAAATAGAACCTAGAAGCCCCTTGGGGGAGCCACTGTATTGTGGATCCTTACTAGCCCTAAATTGTAATGCCTCGCCCGTCGCTGTAGGATTACAATGAACCTTAATTGGATTACAGTGAGTTGATCTTTACTAAAAAGATGTTGGTAACCTATATGTGCATTAAGGCATCTCGGATACCAACTGTAATACCTTAAATTATTATCTACAATTAATGATAGTAACTTGGAGTACCAATTAAAGAAAAAGAGTAAATAATAAGTGTAACATCATTGAGCGTGAAAGTAAAAAGACATCATCCATACAATGCATCCAAGTTTAAATAAGAGAAAAAAAATGCATTCATCTTAGAATAAAAGTACTTTAAAGAAAATATACATGTTCTGAATTAATATTACAAACCAATACTTTACTAAAATAAATATAATAAAATGCCAATATTCATTCTCTTTCAAGCAAAAAGCTAACTAAAACTAAACATTTACAGTAGGATCATCCTCACGCTCCTGGTCCTGACTTGTAGTAGGCTCCACGAACAACTCTAGATCTGACATAATAGTTATTACATGCCAGAGCCTCAGCCAATAAAATAAAAATCTTATGTTAGAGAATTATCCAAGTACATTTTTGGCTAAATATTTTATTACTAAAATTAAAGATACTATACGATTATCCTAAATAATTTAGGTAAAACAAGAAACAAAGAAAATAGGAAAAGTAATAAATAAAGCATTTACAACTTAAGCAAATTTGAGGAAAATAAAGAAACATACCTTATTCTAAAAGCTGCAAACAAGATTTGGCATATAATGTAAATATAACTACAATTACAAACAAAATCATAAATAGGAAAATGACCTGGTGAATGATATGTTGAGTATACTAAATTTAAATTAAATAGTGATTTAATGAATGAAATTTAACATACTAACATACAAATATAAAGACACTAAAAAGTTCGCAGAAAAATAGAAAATGATTGAACTATAAAGTGTGAATAAATAGAAAAGACATATAAATGTAACGGAAATGAATAGCTTAGACTGAATATATATAAAATCTGAGAATACGCCTAAGTAAATCTAACATGATAGTAACTGGCAAAAATTGAATTGAGCCACTGAAAAGAAAGTCCCACATGTATCATCCTGCTATCTAAGATCTAGATTCAAGATGGAGTACAGAATCATGCATGTACCGCTTAGGTATTTAAGAGCTAGATTTGAGCTGATCTAAACATCAAGAACTGAAGAGGAAAATATATTAGGTCATATTTTATTGAGTATTTTACTTATCATGAATACTTATTGATATAATATGATTTTACCAGATGCATAAAAATACCAGTGTGACTATCAAATACACAATAATTATCTAAGTATATTATGCTCAAGGATAATAGTTCAAATATAAGGGAGCAATGCAACAAATCAAGGATTAAGCAGTAATTCTACAATAAGATCTATAATATATGTTATTTCTAATTTATTTGTTCAAACTATTTTGAGAGTATACAAGTTCAATATCTTCACTATCCTACTATCCAGTATAATCCCAAATTCATGGTCCTATAAGATTAAACATTTGAACTTAACTATTTCCAATTCAAAATTATGCAATATCGCCTATAGAAATTAAATGATTAAATGAATTGTCCTATCTGATATTTTTATTAACTCCAACCCAATTCGGATATATCTTATCAAGATTTATAAGTTAAGATAATAAACTTCAAAACATAAGGTTTAAATCTCTTAACTTGGATTCTAAGCCTTTAGGGTCTATATTACTCAAAATTAGATTTAACTTATAATTTAAGAGGATTTCATTTAGTTTAATAAGTCTTGATAAGATCAAATAGCACTAATATTTACTAATTTTAAGGGTTAGGGAACATAATATGGATCATACACTCCTATTATTATCTTCCAAGGCTTACTCTAAATTTGAATGAAATTGGACTAAAGATTAACATAGAGACAATTTTATTGAGGCGAACTAATCTCAATAGAAAATAATACTAACACAATACTAATATAAGACTTTAGAAAGAATGCCAATGTTAGATCCACATTTTAATGAATTAAGGGTGAACTACCTTTATTAGGTTAAGACTAGGGTTTAGTCTAAATGGGTGATTTATAGATCCAAATGAATACATACTGATTTTAAATTCACTATAACAATGTTCTAAATGTTTTAGAAGAAAAATGTGAATCTTCAATTCACATCTAGGTCACTTAATTAGTTAAACTTAATTACTTAGAAAAAATTAGGGTTTAGGCCAATAAGTCTCTTAATGCACCAAATAGAGCCAAACTAAGGTTCTAAGCATTTAATCACTGATTTAAAGGGAAATGGATTGATTAGAAGTACTATATTCTCAATTTAGTCCACTTTAACAATTTTTATTAAAATAATATTATATAAGGGTTTCAATGTTGAACTTAAGATTTAAGATCCCAAAATAATTTTTTTTTTTTAAATGATTCCTTACTGCTAAAAGAAGATTAACATCTTACACACTAAATTCAGTTAAGAATTAACTCTAATAATCACTTATCATGATTTAAGCTCATTAAGAGATGATTATCAAATCTACTTACAAAAATAGGATATTATTTCATAGATAAGATGTTTAGTGTCTAAGGAGTCTTTTGATATCTTAAACACTTAATTTGGATTGCCAATATTTTTAATATCACAAATCAATATTTATGACATTTAATGGGTTATTAGCAAAATTGGTCACGAAAAAATATAATTAATTACATAATTAGGTTATCCTCTATCTAAGGAAAAAATCAAAACTTTAATCATAATATTTAGCAAATGATTAAGCTTAAAATTCACTAATCTATTCATAAAAAAATTAGGGAATAATTAATTTTCTTAATTACAGAAAGATAAATATTATTGCAGAATTAGATTCTTTATGATTTATTGAATAAAACGGTATGTAGGATGACTTAAATTGGATTTTAATTGATCACATAATTTCATTAATTGAACCATAGGATTATTATTTGCAAAAAGATTAACAAAAGAAAAATAAATACTGAAAAATTGATTTATTTACTTAATCCAAGGCAAAAAGATGCGAGTCAGGGTTGGGCCTTGCCCAACATTGTATGCCTTCTCCTCTGCCTTCTTCATGACACACATAAGTTAAGGTTAAGGTTCTCGTAAATTTCTCAATCCCAAAGGCCATGCCTCGGCTTGATCTTGAAAGTTGCATAATCACTAGACTAAGACACATAGATTGCGCCACGAAGCCCTCTACGAGTGCGTCTGGATCACCATGACCTTATTCTACCTAAATCTAATTTTAGGTTTTACTATGGGAAGCTAATTCTCTCCACCGCTTCGTCTTGATCCCAACACTATCAGGAACCTCAGATGGAGTGGATGAGCATGATAACTCAAGGAATGACTGGTTGGATCGTTAGGACCTTACTCGCATCTTTGCACTATTGTGCACTGTCGTAGGTTTGACGATCTGTGGTTGCTCGAGCTAGCCTGAATGACAATGATTGTATTGATCGTCAGTTCGACAAATGAAATAGCACTCTCTAGCAATTAAACACCCCGAATGGGTGCTAATTTATCAGAAATGTAGTGAAGGTCAGTGTAACGGCCTCATGCTAAGTTAGTGTAACAACCCTATTTGATACCCTAGCTAAACCAAATTAATTTAAGCTAAACCAAGCTTTGATATTTATTCCATTAGACTCAATGGGTCATTTGAACAAAACCATAGAAGTTTGAAATCCATCGGAGCTTATTTGAGCATTTTGGCTATTTTGCCTATTTTTGGATCTTGAAAATTAGCAAAATTAATTTGATCTCCAAATTAAAATTTGATTTTATTTTTGAATTTCTCATGCCCTAATTAAGTAAGGGTAAAATTTTGGGAATTTTTGGAGCTCATTAAGTCCTAAATTGAATTTAAATTTTATTAGGATTTTTATTTAAATAATTAAATAAATTATATTATTTAAATTAAATAAATTATATTATTCAAATTAAATAAATATTAATTTATATATATATGGGATTTGCTGTCAGGGCCATGGCAGATCCCCTGCGGGGTCCCGACATCGGCGCATCGACCCTTTCCATTGGATGCTTTAGCACATATCTTAGCACAATCCATCTGACGGTGCACACTCTCAGTGCCGAGATCTAATCCTAACCGACATATAAACCCCTTGCATCCAATGTCTATTTTCTTGCTTGTGGTTTAGTTAATCAGACAGATCATCAGATTGTCCAATCCTAATGGTCTCGTAATCAGACAGCCTGCGAATGGACCAGCCCTAGTCATCATTATCTCCACACGATCATTAGCCTGATAGAGTAAATCCGCTCATACCAACAATACCAATGCTTATCTGCCACTCTTTTTGCCACATAGGATGGTTGTTGCTAGTCTTCCCCTTTCGGTTGAGCATCCTTCCTCGTTTCCCAAGCCCAGCTAGTTCCCATTTGGGAAGGACCAAGCGTAGAGCACTTGGGCCTGGTTTGACACATGGGTTTAGCTCCCATGCATCCTCGAGACTATAAATAATCATGAAATCCTTCACAGTGAACTCTTTGTTCACTATGTTGTTGCTATTGAAGAGATAGGAGCCCCTGCCTTCCCCACTTCTCCCAACTGCTGATAGAAGCTTCCCAGTGACTCCTGCTACTTCGTACCACTGATAGAGGTGCAGTCTGACATTTAGACCCCATGTTAAGCTGCGGTGACCACTTGAAGAGCTCCAGTGCCATCCAATTTCCCCTAGTCGCCATCGTACTCCATTTCCAGGTGCAGCCTCTTACCCTTTATTTGTTGAGTTGATTTCAGATCAACTCATGGTTTCTCTATTCTAGATGCAGTGCTAGGACCTTACTCTAGTTCCCCATTAGGCAGCTAAGGCAATGGTAGGGACTGGCAGTGGACTAGACGGTGTAGTCACTGTCTGAGTGTGCACTGACAGACAACCACTGAGTTGCTAAATTACTACAAATCTTTGAGATTTCAAGTTCCCAATTGATGCTTGATTCCCTCATTGAGTGATTGCTGATTTGTAGCAATCATTAGGTTCAATTTGATCAATCAAATTGACACAAATCAATCGACTCAGATTTAACTCCTGCTAGTGCTATGCCATGAGTAGCACCTTAGGATTCATTCATCCTTAGGACTTGTCGAATCATCCAATTGATTCTCTTTCAACCCCTAAGCATGTAGGATTAAGCCCTGGGCCATAGTATTGCCTCTGTGAGAAGAATTTATTCCTCATAGACTCTCCCTTGGGGTTGATCAGGTTGACTAAGGACCCATCAACTCAGTGCATCCTAGAGAGTGCTTCGTAGCTTAATCACTGTGTATGGGGTTGAGAACAAGGCATGGCCTTGCCTGTGGGAGGTGAATTCTTTAATGGGAGCTAACCCTAGGTCACATTTTATTGGTTTATTCCTAAGGCACAAAAGACAAACAGTAACTGGTCGGGCTTCTTCTGACATGCGTGTTTTGTTTTTTGGGCCGAAGTAATTCAGTTGATTTATTATAATTAATTTCCTTATAAAAATTAATTGAATATATAAGAACCTATGATTTAATTTATGAATACATCAAAACCTATAATGTAGTTTAAGTAAGCTATTCAGATTAAATTAATGAAATAACTAAATCAATACTCTTCTAAATGGTATGATTCAATAAACTATTTTGATCAGAAAATCA
Organism: Gastrodia elata; assembly: GCA_016760335.1. NCBI lineage: Eukaryota > Viridiplantae > Streptophyta > Magnoliopsida > Asparagales > Orchidaceae > Gastrodia > Gastrodia elata. Next base: position 7,162,984 of record CM028685.1, on the reverse strand, counting down.
TAAGGAACAATAATATGAAATAAAATTCTTGATGCAATGGTTAGATTTTCTAATTTAGCCTAATCTTTCTCTACTTTTAATTAGTGAATAAATAACTCATCAAATATCCAAAATCCATGATTAAGGTCCCTGATTGTTCATAAAACAAAGGAGAACTTAATTATGCTATTAAAAATAATTCAAGAGTTTTAAATTTGTTAGTCACCTCTTAATCACTGTAAGACTTAATTAGTATCTAATGACTTAATTAATCCTTTGATTGGGTAAGCCAAGTTTCTATTATCTTCTTAAGTTTATTAGAATTTGCTTATGTGTTTAGATTCCCATATTAAACCCTAATTTCTTTAGTCACTTTTCTTAGCCTAAAAAAGTGATTAGTGCTAACTAATCTAATCTTAAGTTCAAACTTAAGTTTGTCTCATCCCTCTTATTAGTCTATATTAAGCCTATTAGAATTGATTAGAGTCAATTTGGATATTTTAATCTTAAAATCTCAAATTTTAGCTTTAGGAAGGGCATTTTGGTCATTTTGACCAAAAGTTTGTTTAAGAACCTTTAAAGCATAGAAATGTCATTAATATGCTTTTAATCAGTAATATAATGTCTCAGGATCATTTATTTAGCTTGTAGACCTAGTTGAATAATCTAAAGTATTTAAAGCTTAATTCTTTTTAAAATTCTCTTAAGTAAATCATAATGATCTTAAAGTGATCTTAGACCCTTCATATATTCTTGAATAATGAAATATAATCTCACGAAACCAGTCTTAAGTGCCTTATCAAAATTAATCATGATACTATTCTGAAGGAAATGTCTTAATGAAAACCCTAACTCTAAATCAAAACTGAAGTCTTAAGTGTTTAAGCCTGGACTTAAATCTTAGATCCTTAATAATCCATTTGAATTGTACTATCTAATTCTTATATTTCTTAACTGATTGAATCCTTTTAAATCATTCTTATGAGCTTAATTTGATTCAACCTATATATAACAACCCTAATTATTTCTCTAGTTAAATTTAGATTAATTAAGCTAAGCCAAGCTTTGATTTTAATTCCATTAGACTCAATGGGTCATTCAAACCTAATCCTAGAAGTTTGAAGTCAATCAGAGCTCAATTAAATATTTTAGTATTTTTACCTATTTTTGGATCCTGAAAATTAGCTAAATTAAATTGGTCTCCAATTTAAAATTTTATTTCATTTTTAGGTTCATCATGCCCTAATTAGCTTAGGGTGAATTTTTGGATCTCATTTGGTCCTAAATTGGATTTAAAATATATTAAAACTACTATATAACTAATTAATTAAATTTTAATATATTTAAATTAAATATATAAATTATTTTTTTATATATGGAATTTGCTATCGGGACCATGGCAGATCCGCTGCGGGGTCCCGACAGCGGCGCTTCAATCCGCGCCAATGGATGCGTTAGCACGCATCCTAGCTCACTTCATCTAATGGCATGATCTATCATGCACTGTGATCAAATCCTAGGTGTCAGATCGATCGAGCGTATTCGATGGTTGTCATATAATCTGCAGTTTATCTTTTAAGTAGTGCATCAGAACCATCCAAGACCAACGACTCTGCGATCAGATGGCCTGGAGCACCCCATGCATTGTAGACCTTCGTGTAATAACCCTAGTTGTTATCCTAGCTAAATCTAGATTAATTATGCTAAACCAAGCTCTAATTTTGATTCCATTAGACTCACTGGGTCCTTTAAATCTATCCCTAGAAGTTTGAAATCAATCGGAGCTAAATTGAGAATTTTGATATTTTTGCCTATTTTTGAACCCTGAATAAATACCTAAATTAAATTGATCTCTAAATCAAAATCTAATTTCATTTATGAATTCCTCATACCTTAATTAGCTAAGGGTGAATTCTTGGGAATTTTTGGAGCTCATATAAGCCTAAATTGGATTATGGAATTAATTAGAATTAAATTAATTATTAAATGAACTAATATTAATTAAATTAATTATATTTATATTTTTTAATTCATGGGATTTGCTGTCAAGATTGCAACAGATCTGCTGTGGGGTCCGGACAGTGGCGCATAGGTTTGAACCACCCGATGCGATAGCACGCATCTCCGCGCCTCCATCTAATGGTCTGTATCCCATGCGTTGTGATCAAATCCTATCTGCCCGATCGGCATCTATCATCCGACGCATGAGTTCTTCTCCGTGGTTCTGTTAATCGGGAGCTGCATCAGACCGTCGATCCTCAATGGTCTCGCAAACAGACGATGAAGACGGACCTCGCCATTGTGGATCGTCGTCTTTGCCCGATCGCAAGCCAGACAAAAAAATTCGCTCATACGATGCCACGCCAGTGCTGTCCCCCACTCCCTCCTGCCTTTTCCCCTAGGCCATTAGGGCCCTTCCGGTTTTGGTCGAGCCTAGTAGGGTGACCCGAAGGCTCGAACCCTCCCAATTGTGGAAGAAGGAGAGAGCCCTCCCGGCCCAAGCCTAAGACCATGGCCACTGACCTGAACATCTCTAGAGCCTATAAAAACCTCCTAAGAATCACAGTGAGACACTTTGCTCACTGTGGTCCCATTAATTTCTTGTTGTTTGCCCTAAATCTCTCGGCGACCCCGGCGTCTGGACCTGCTGCATACAGCTGATAGAGGGAGAGGTCTGGTGTTCAGACCCCCATTGCTGAAGCAACTACAATCATCTAGAGTACTCGGAGCTGCCTGCATTGCCTTAGTCGCCTCGGCCATCCTCAGGTACAGCCTTTGATCCCATTCCTCTGTCGAGCTGATTTCAGCTCGACTCGCACTCAATTGACCTTAGATACTGTGACAGGACTTCATCTTAGCTCCTTAATAAGTGTCTAAGCCCTCTGGTGGGAACTGGCAATGGACGGGATGGCATAATCTTGTCTGAATGTGCACTGCCAGCTGAACCTTATGGCGCTGAATGTCGGCATCTACCCGAGGTTTTGAGCCCTACTTTCAATCCATAAAAGCCTCCTGAGGTGATTGCAAACCAATTACAGTCATTAGGCTTGATCTGATCGATCGATACGACTAGGATGGATCGACTCAGAGCGAGCCTACGTCCGTGAAATGCCATGAGTAGCACTTTAGTGATCCACCCATCCCCAAGGCTTGCGGAGTGGACCAATCAAATCCCCTTTGGCCTTAAATCATGCAGGTATAGAGCCCAGCTCGTATGGTCAGCTATGTTTGGAGAATTTGATCCTCACATAGGTGCCATATGTAAGAATCCTAAGTCTAAATCTTAGTTTAAGCCTAAAGTAATCAAATATCAGATCTTTGATCTTAAATTTTAGATCTTCTAGTTGAATTGAACTACCTCCATTTAGAATTCCTTAAATGATTTATTATTTAATCCTTTTGAAGCCTTCCATATGGGTATAGGAATGATTTAATCTATAGGATAATGTAATTATCCAAAAGATTGAATATAGAATCTTAGATTCTTAGTTCTTATTGATTATTTTATCTTATGACCAGTATAATAACCTTTCATTAAGATTATTGTTTCTAAATTCTTCAGCTTATAAGATTTTTTATCTTTAATTTTTGTTTTAAAGTGTGAACTCTAGATCCTTACTAAGGATACTATCTTGGATTCACGATTTGAACTCCAAAGTGGAGTTTGGATCCAGAATCCTTAATCTTAATTCACTTAATCAAGATTTGGGTTAAGAGAGAAAAATAATAATAATAAAGTCATTGATTCATTTACTTTAAATCTTTATAGTCATCATATGATTATGAACTAGAACTTATTAAGTTCTAATATTAACATTATGGTCATATATTCAAGATCTTACTCGATAGCTGGATATTGGAGATCCTAAACTTGTATCTTCTCAGAATAACTAGATTTGGATAAAGTAGACAACAATAGATGTCACATAAGTCTAGATTGAGTTTCTTGCTTACTTGACTTGATTGTTCTGCACACCTTAAATATTGAGCCTTGTACCTTGAGCATAGTAGGTAAACCTAGGATATGGATGATACATCCTAAGTTAGTATTTGAAAATTATAGCATTCATTCAGTTCTTTCAGTGCTTTCAGTTAGTAGAGTATGTCTTAGCATGATCCGCCTCTTCAATTTTAGTTTTGTTATAGAATAGACTCGGACCTAGCTCGACGGATGTCTAGGATGGATACATGTCTTATTATATAAATTCAACTTGGACCTAGCTCTGCAGATGCCTAGGATGGATACATGTTGAACTTTCAATTCAGAGGCCCTGTATGGCCTGTTCTATTATGGAAACACTATGTCTTAAGCTTACTGCTACTTTAGTTTAGTTGTTAGTAGTTGTTTTTACTTTGCCACATGCTTCAGTGGCCTTTCTTTTAGTGCTTGACTTGCTTTGCCACATGTCTCAATGGCTTTACTTTTGTTCATATATGTGCTTAGTTTACTCTTGCCACATGTCTCAGTGGCCTTTTTATGTCAATTTGCATGCTTATATATACGCTCTCATTGATTACTACTAAGATATTGGCATGTTTAGGATGCTAGAATTGTATGTCAATTTTTAGTACTTGTGTTCTTATTGTGCTCAAGATGTCTCCAAGTGATCATAAGCTTATTAGGATCAGATTTATTTTACTAGTTGCAATTACTTTTGCTTTTGGCCTTGAAACAACCCAAGGCTGTTACCCAGTTGATTTTAGCATAATCATATCGTAATTATCATCATCAAGTCATTAAATCCAAACCCTGAAGGTTTGGAGCAATTCGGAGTTCAATCCAATATTTTGGATTATTTTAATATTTAATTAATTAGAAAATTGAGGTTTTTTTTTTACCTCAAAATCGAAATCTGACTTCGCCGTTGCGATCATCACACCCAAATTAGCTAGGGGTGATGTTTTGAACGCATTTGGCAGTCGTTGAATTTTCATCAATATTTTAATGTAATTAAATGCGTCAAGAAAATAGGATAATTAAATAATCATCAGAATTGAAATCTGACTTCGCCGTGGGATTTCTCACCCCCAAATTAGCTAGGGGTAAATTTTTGGGATTTTTCGGAGCACGCTTCAAAAACCAGAATTTTTAAATAATTAGGGAAAATAAATGCGTAATTAAGCAATCTTTGAGTCCCATATCTACAATTTCCCAATTCTTTTAATCTCCATTTGCGGCTGGCCATCAACTCAGTCGGCACCTATGCCTCTTTAGCATATTTTTAATGGCATCACCTTCTCCCTCCTCCTCCCTCTCCCTAGACCTCATAATGACCTATCCCCTAGGCTCATCATGAGGTTTCCTCTTTAAAAGAGGAGCTTACCCTTCCACTTTTGATTTGCTGAAAACCCTCATCACTTCCCTTCTCCATTGATGATCTAGTATTGATGAAGAAGGAGTTCAGCTCACCCTCCAAGGCTTTGAAGAAAACAAAGGTTCCCACTTCTTCCTCCACCCTCTTGTAAGGACTAAGGTCCCCCTTTACCCATCTCTTTTGCCTTCTTCATATGGCTACAATACTGGAATACATCTTTAGATATCCATGTTTAAGTATGAAAGCCATTAAGGCTCTTGAAAGCATCATAGAAAAATGCTCTATTTTTCTTCTATTCTGTATACCCTGTCATTTATTTATATTTTTAGTATAGCTAGAATGCTTCATTTGTGCCAATTTTGGCGTCGATGGAAAGGTATCGAAAATACGTTTCCATTGATATATGACACCACTCATGGAACTCTCTGAATTGAGAGTAATTAAGCTCGAAAAATGGCCTACATGGGTTTTGCACTTGGCAAAATCACCGTCTCCGGCTACAGCGCGCTGCAGCGGGTCACAGCGGTTGGTCACGGGCGTAAAAAGTTAGGGAAAATGTTAATAGAACTAATTAAATAGTAAGTTGTGAAGTGAACCACTACAGTGCGCCGTCGTGCGCTGCAGCGATCTGCAGCGGCATTTCAGAACTTAGGAAAACAGCCTTAAATTTAATTGAACAGTAAATTGTAAAATGGGCCGCTACAGCGCACTGTACAGCGCTGCAGCGGACTATAGCGGAAATTCAGAACTTTAAAAAATGTGAAAATAAATTAATTAAAAGTAGATTTGCAAGATGGACCGCTACAGCGCGCGATCATGCGCTGCAGCGGTAATTTTGCGAAATTTATAAACTCATTTAATGAAAGTAATTAAACAGTGGTTTTGCAAAATGAACTGCTACAGCGCACCATAGCATGCTGCAGTGGGTCACAGCGGGTTACAGCGGATCGCAGCGGACCACAGCAAGCCGTAGCGCAAAGGCGCTACCGTGCGCTGTCTCGTAGAAAGCGCTCCAGCGCGCTGCCGCGCCCTGAATTTGCAAAATTTCCAAAAAATTTCAGAAACTGCCCAGATTTTTGTAAAACTACCTAGTTTTGGCTGAAATGGCCAAAACTTCATTGTTTTGGTAATTTAGGACCCTTAGGACCCTAGTGGGGCTAAGTTATACTAAATTTAAATATATTTTAGCTAAAATTGAATATTGCATAAAATTCTATGTTGAAATCAAATTTGAAATTTTGACATTCCTAATGTGCTCAATAATCTACTATGTACTTTAAATATATGTCATGCAAATGCTAAGTAATAGGATCCTTAAAAGTATGTATCAAATAGGTAAACCTTAATAACCTAAATGACATGAAACTTAGATCTTTTAGACCCTTAAGTAGGGATAAAATGGTTATTTTGCCCAAAATTTAGGTTAAGTGCCCTTAATCTCTAATATGTGTTTCAAATCACTCAAACTAGTATTAGAACTATAATAGAATCATTTAAGTAAAAAAAATCAGCCATTAGGTCAACTTAGTAAAATTCTCCAAAATTCTCTAGCCTTTTCCTTAGGATCTTTGACCTCACATTAGGACTACTCCTAAGACTAGGACTAGCTCATATGTCATATTTCATTCATTAGATAAGTGGATTATTCAATAAATGAATCCTTGATTTTATTAGTTTCTAGAAATTTTATAACTTATTTTGATTATTTTGTCTCTTAACCCTAGGCTTAGGATAAGGAGATTCATCCTATTAAGTTTGATTGCTTAATAGGATCTATCTTAATCAATAGATCACTTTTAGATTGAAACCTAGATCTTATGTCTTAACCTTTTAGATTATGTGATTAAGCCCAATCTCGTGGTGTTTAATCCATAATCTATAGTCTAGTAGATCTTGATCAGATCTTAAATAGAACGTCTGAATTCATCAAATTAGGACGTATGATCCATTGATTGAACTTGTAGTCATGTTTGATTGAATTAGATTAGAACCTGATCAGTTTTAATCCTTTTAACTTATAAGGTCGTTCTTCAAAGTTACACTCGATAGTAGGAATTGGAGATCCTAAACTTGTGTAACTTAGAATAGTTAGAATGGTTTAATTAGATAACAACAGTGTCACCATGTATAGAAGAGTCCCTTGCTTGCTTGATTAATTTTGTTGCTATGTATTCCGTGTATTTTGTGCTTAAATTCCTTATTCATATCATATAAGACAACTTTGTACATGAAATAAAAACTTAGAATAATTAGGATAATAGTTGCCTTTGAGTTCAGTATATTTAGTAGATTCGGGTGCACATTTATCCTAATGAACAGGGGTAAGGAGTAATAAGGATGCTTAACATTATTCATTGAGGAGTGTGTGTTAAGCTTGGAACCCATATAATCTTGCAGACGTGCTTGACTCCTCAGCTATTTCTGGACGTGTCCACAGAAACAAAGTCAAATAACTAAAAAATTCTGCATTTGTATTTACTACCTCCTCAGTTTTGCTGCTAGATATATCTGCCCTAACCCAGAAAGGCTATGGGATTTTCTGTCTACCCAAGCCATGAAAGGCTTTGGGGATTTCACCGGCCCGATGACCATCTTTCTGATATGGCAGTTTTTACATACCTATTTCAGTTTTCAGCTTACTGTGTACTGTGTTCTGATGTATATTCCAGTCAGCTGTTTTCCCTTACTTACTTGCTCAGTTGTACGTATTTATAGGATGCTAGACTTTACTGCTTACTATATATACCATGTTCAGATTTTCTGCCTTTAATCAGCATATGTCATATGATCATCAACATGTTTAGGATTAGACTTTACTTTTAGTACTTTTACTTACTGTAGTATATATGTGTATATGCCATTTTCTTGCTTAGTTATTGAGGTGTGCCTTTGCCTCATTTGTTGTTTAGTTATAATTGTTATAATTATAACATATCCAGTTCTTTGTATGCTTACTGCTCCTACTGCTTTAGTTACCTTTTTGTTTGCTTAAGTTAAAGTGGTGACATTAATAACTCATGAAAAGTATTTAGCCTAAAATGTACTTAGACAATTGCTAACAAGATTTTTCTTTTATTGGCTAGGGCCCTGGCATTATGAAACCGATAATATCAGATTCAGATAGGTTTGAGGAGCTAGGTGCTGAAGCAGAGGTCCCTTACTTAGAGGAGGAGCTTTAGCCAGGAGAGCCGGATACCGTTTAGTTTCTTAGCTTCTTGCGAGGACGACTGCTTTATTTGCACTCTTTAAAACTACTTATTTAATATTGTAATAATACAGGAATTGTGACTGTGATTTATCTTATGCACTTTATTATTTTTTGAGCTATCTTATTATTGTTTCTTATGTGATGCATGTTGAATGGATGTATTATTTACTTCATTTAGCTTCTGCACTCTGTATGTATGTCTTAATTAGTGACTGATCCTCTTATTTATTCTGTGTACATCCTCCCCTTATTAGTGGATTGTGAATCTTACCTAATCCAATGATTAGAGAAGGATTTGCACAAGTGACCTCCGCTCCTTAGTCTAATGATTGTGGGCTTAGGGAGCGGGGCGCTACAAGCCTCACCATGTTTAGTTGATGTTTTTGTATATTATCTTACATACCTGTTGATTAGCTATAAATGATTAGTTTATAGCTACCCCGTTCTTATAGCTTGTTGCACCTTTATAATGCTTATATGTTTTAAGAACCTTTAAATGTGGTATCTTAAATACTCAGTTCACTTAAATAGCCTAAAATATACTTAGACAATTGTCTAACTGTAACCTTTTTCTTTTGTTGGCTGGGGCCCTAGCATTTGTGATACCGACAAATGTCAGATTCAGAGTTGTTCGTCGGCAGTGTTGCAGAATCGGAGCTGGTGCAGGAAGAGGATCTTCCTACTGTTGCTTAGATAGATTTCCTCTTTTTGTAGTGAGATTGAGAGATCTTTACTTCTATTAAATTCAGTTTGTAATAATTAAATTCTAGATGTATTTACTTTTCTACATTTGATCTGAGTTATTATTTCTTTTACTCTCTTCTTTTGTACTATATTGTGCCTGTGGATGTTACATTCTATTTTCTGCTTTCGCCACTTTGATTTGTATTGATGTATGTTCACAGTTCTCCTACAGGGTAACAAGTCCTTGGCTTAAGGCGAGTTGGGTCCTACCTGACTCCACTTGAGTTGGGGATTTGTAACCATAGAGTGGAGCACCATACTCTTTACAATTATGCTAATATCAGTATTAGCATAGCTGCGGGAAAGTACGGGGCCCCACAGTTGGTATCAGAGAACACCATAAGGTGTCAGAATGGGATCTGTGATTCCTTTCTACCTAATGGACTATTCTTCTGAGGTGTAAACATCAACATGTAACATCCATAATATAGTATTATCGGTAACTCTTTGAACAGTTGTATAATGAAAATACTCATATCTTGAAAATCTCATTATCTCTAGTTTAACAAAACTTAGTAACTTCTCCTCTTAGAGTCAAATGGATTCTGGAGAGTCTGACGTGTACTATTGTCTACACACCTTCAAGTTGGCTTAGAGCTATAGTTTCAAATGGAGATAAGAGAGTAACTAGCAGATTGAAGGAGTCTCAACAAGAGGAACCTTAGTCTTGGACAAACTTCTACATCAAGCAGTGTACCGAGGGCTTGACTTTCTTATATAAGCAATGGAATGGTTAAGCCGAGTGGAGTCAATCTTGATACATATAGAGTGTCCCGAGTCACTCTACGTGGACACTATGATGGATCTGATGCTAGATTGTGCAGGAGTCTAGTGGTACGACACCATTGCAAAGCTCGAAAGGAGGCGTAAGAGGAAGCGTCAGGAAGCGACATTCGAGGACTTATGTGTAGCCTTTAGGGCTGAGTATAATAAGGATGTCTGAGCATTAGTTAGAGAAATTGTCATCTTTTGACTTACATGATTCTAATAGAGTTATGCTTTTTGGAATTTTCTAAATTTTATGTAATCCTTTATTTCAGCAATTAATGAAAAATTTTGATTGACTGTCTTCATTTAAGAAAATTCTAAGACATGGTTTGTATTGTTTAAATAGAATGAATCCTGGATCACCACCTGCTGTCACTCCTATCAAGACTACTGTTGCATCCAGTAGTTCTACCGATGAAGTGCCTCATCTGCGGGCAATGGTAGCAACCTTGCTGGAAAACCAAGCCCAACAAGCGATCGTCATGCAGAAGATGCTCAGTGATCATTCCGTTCTAACTGCTGTTGCCATTCTTGCTGTCCCTGCTCCACAACATACATTCACTTCCCATCACTCAATGGATAGTCTTCTCCACAATTTCTTAAGACTGAGGCCTCCCACCTTCGGTGGAAACCTATCACCAATGGACACAGCCGACTAGCTGAAAGCACTGGAAAAGGATCTGATTAGTTTAAAGATCCCAAATTCTGAAGCCGTCCATCTCACCACACACCTATTTCATGCGGAAGCAGAGTATTGGTGGGAGGAGGTCAGGAATACCAAGTTCATTGACTATGAATTGAGGGCATCCCTTGGGATGAGTTCGTTGAAGCATTCAAGACTGAATTCATTCCCCCGTCTGCACAGAACATCATTGCGGACATAATTATAAGATTGACTCAAGGGAGTCGTTCCGTTGCTGACTACGAAAGGGAATTTTGTAGGTTGATTTGCTTTGCCCCATAAGTGACTCATTCTGAACTGGCTAAGTGCCACCGCTCTCTCTGTAGACTCTGAGATTCATTGAAGGATTAGATCGTTCCACTCTGCCTAACTAGCTTCTTTGAGCTAGTGGAGATAGCCAAAGTGATTGAACATCATCAATCAAAAAATGATCTCAAGCAGAAGATGCAACCAACTTCTAACTCGCATGAAACCTTCAAGAGGCACATGCCTAATTCTGTGAAAGTCTATCAACTAGAAGCTGCGCCAACTACTGAACCCATTCAAGGATGTGATAAGCCTCATCCTTATGGCAAGTGTTATCACTTTGGCCATAAGTGCTACAATTATGGATGAACAGGCCATAGGTTCTACCACTGTGCTCATATAGAAATAGTGGATGGAGTTCCAATGAAACCATATCAGAAGAATCAGGTGTTCAGAGCTACTCCACTAAACCGGAGATAGCCAAATCTGGCTATAATGCCAGCACCCGCACCTGAAGCTGCTTCAGCACAACCATCTGTTCCCAAGTCCCAAAATACCTCAGGAGGCAGGCAAATAACCATCCTATCGGTCTTGTGCGAGTCTATGCTTTAACACCTCTCGAAGCTGCGGAGGACAACAATGTGGTTGCAGGTGCACATTTTTGATCTTCTCTTTTGTTAATTGCATTCCTATATTTTAATTATTGTAATTTGTTAATGCGATATGTATGAATAAATTAGGCACACTTTACTTTAATGACCAGCCTTGTAACATGTTATTTGACATTGGTGCTAGTCATTCATTTATTTTTGAACCATTTACCAACACCCTTAAACCACAACTGTATAACATAAAAAAATCCTTAAGCGTTGGACTTCCATCTGGAGCCCAACTAAGTGTCAATAAGTTTTGTAACATCAAAATTCCATTAAATGGTCAAGCGTTTAACTCCGAATTGATCATCCTGCCATTAGCAAATTTTGATATCATCCTTGGAATGAACTGGCTCAGTGATAATAACGCCGTGATAAATTGCTTGAAAAAGAAAGTCACTCTTCATTCCCAGGGCAAGTCTGAGACTTTTATAGGAAAGACTAGTACATAATTATCATTAATAAATGCTATCAAAGCTGAGAAATTCATCAGTAAGGGTTGTGATGCTTATCTAGTCACTATGATGGGTAAAGCAAAGGAAAGTATCTCTCTCTCTGATTGTAAAGTAGTTAAGGAATTTGCCGACATATTCCCAAAAGATCTGCCTAGTGTACCTTCTTCCAGAGAAGTTGAGTTCTCTATTCAACTAGTTCTAAGTACCCAGCCTATATTTAAAGCACCATACAGAATGGCACCTAAAGAATTGTAAGAACTTAACAAACAACTGCAGGAGCTCTTGAATAAATGCTTCATTAGGCCAAGTATGTCTCCTTGGGGAGCACCTGTTCTATTTATAAAGAAGAAGGATGGATCTATGCGAATGTGCATAGATTATCGTGAGCTAAATAAAGTCACCATAAAGAATAAGTACCAATTACCTAGAATTGATGATTTATTCGACCAGTTATCTGGAGTTGTCATATTCTCTAAGATTGACTTAAGGTCTGGATATCATCAATTGCGAGTAAGAGAAGATGATATAGGAAGGACGGCTTTCCGCACTCGTTATGGCCATTTTGAATTCCTAGTGATGTCTTTTGGACTCACTAATGCACCATAAATCTTCATGGATTTGATGCAGCGAGTTTTGAAACCATACTTAGATAAGTTCGTGATCATCTTTATCGACGATATCCTCATTTATTCTAAAACCCTAAAAGATCTTGAAGAACACTTAAGACAAGTGTTAGAAACTCTGTGTAAATATTAGTTGTATGCCAAGTTCTCCAAGTGTGAGTTTGGGCTTAATTCCATTGCGCTCTTGGAACATATAGTCGATGCCCAGGGTGTTCGTGTAGATCAGAGTAAAGTGAGCGCTATTCAGGACTAGGTTCAGCCTAAGTCAGTTACCGATATTAGAAGTTTCTTGGGATTAGCTGGATATTACAGAAAGTTTGTCAAGGGCTTTTCTCAGATTACTTTGCCTTTGACTATGTTAACCCAGAAAGCCATTTTGTTCATTTGGAGTACGGAATGTGAGAAAGTATTACAAACTCTGAAGGATGCTCTATCTACCGCTCCAGTTCTCGTCCTGCCCAAAGAAGGCTTGGACTATCAGGTATATACCGATGCCTTTAGAATTAGTCTAGGTTATGTATTAATGCAAGAGGGTAAGGTAATCGCTTATGCCTCTCATCAGTTAAAACCACACGAAAGAAATTACCCAGTCCATGATCTCAAACTTGCTGCTGTAATCTTTGCCTTGAAGATATGACATCACAATTTATATGGAGTGCAGTGTTCGATTTTCACTGATTATCAAAGCTTAAAGTATATCTTCACTCAAAGAGAACTGAATTACCATCAAAGAAGATGATTAGAACTCATTAGTGATTATGAACTTAGTATCCAGCATCATCCCGGAAAGGTGAATGTAGTGGCCGATGCTCTTAGTCGTCGTGCTGCCTTATCATCCATGATCACCTCCAGTTCTTTAGAACAAGAATTTCGTAAGCTTGATTCTCCAGTTAGTGGCGATATTCTAAGTTCGCTTCTGGTAAATATCAATGTAGAACCTACCTTTGACAGAGATGTCTCTATCTCGCAGACCAAAGACGATGATTGTCTGAAGCTCAAGGTAGATATTGAAGGTGATCTTCGTCATGATCTGCAGTTGCAGAACAGCCTAATTTATCAAGGTAATCATTTGTGGATTCCTAAGTCCATGCATCGAGAAGTGTTAATTGAAGGTCATAATTCTGGGTATCATATTCACCTAGGCAGCAGTAAGATGTACCAGGATCTAAAGCAGTCATTTTGGTGGCCCGGAATGAAAAAGGATGTGGCCAATTTTGTAGCCAAGTATCATGCCTATAATTTGGTAAAAGCCAAGCACCAAAGACCTGGTGGTCCTCTGCACCCATTGAAAATTACAGAACGGAAATGGTTCGATATATCTATGGATTTTGTTATGGGATTGCCTCATGCTAAATTTGGTGCTGATGTAATCTGGGTTATAGTAGACCGCTTAACCAAATCAGTGCACTTCCTTCCTATTCGTTAGACTGACTTAGTAGAGAAGCTAACAAAGCTCTATATCAAGGAAATTATCAGACTGCATGGAATTCCGAAATCAATAGTATCCGATAGAGATAGTAGATTTACTTCTAAGTTTTGGTAAGCTATGCATCAAGATATGGGTACTACTCTAGCCATAAGTACAGCTTTTCATCCTCAAACAGATGGTCAGACTGAAAGGGTGAATCAAGTTCTGGAAGATCTGCTTAGACTTTGTGTTCTTGATTTTGCCGGTTTCTGGGAAGATCATATTTCGTTAGTGGAGTTTGCCTACAATAATAGTTTCTAAGACAGTATTAAAATGGCTCTTTATGAGGCATTGTATGGTAGAAAATGCAGTACTCTGCTACCTGGTCAGAGACAGGAAGCGTTCAACTTTTTGGTTCAGAGTTAGTCGAGGAAACTAATAAGAAGATTTAGTTAATTCAGCAGAGAATTTGTTCGGCTCAAGATCGTCAGAGCAAGTATCATGATACTCATCGTCGTCTCCTAAAATTCAATGTGGGAGATTCTGCTTATTTGAAAGTCAGTCCAATAAAGGGTGTCTACAGATTTGGTGTAGTAGGGAAACTTAGTCCCCACTATGTTGAATCTTTTAGGATTCTGGCCAAAGTAGGATCATCTGCCTACCAGTTAAATTTTCCTGATGACTTTACAGCTGTCCATAATGTGTTTCATGTATCGTCATTAAGAAGATATCTTAGAGACCCTTCTCATCTCGTTTCCATCAGTAGAAATCCAACCTGATCTTTCTTATGCCGAAGAACCAATCAGAATCTTGGCTCATGATCAGAAATAGCTAAGGAATCGCTCAATTCCCATGGTCAAAATCCAGTGGAGGAATCGATCCTTAGCAAAATCTACTTGGGAGAAAGAGGTGGATATGCGCAATAAATATCCACAGCTCTTTGTAAATCCAGGTACTGTTATTTTCTTTTCTGTCTATTTCATTTAAATTTTCAGTTCTAGTAGTACTTTCTTCAATAAATGATGTCAAGGATGACATCATTTTTAAGTGGGGGAGTCTATAACAACCATAGCTAAATCCAGATTAATTATACTAAACTAAGCTCTAATTTTGATTCTATTAGACTCAATGGGTCATTTAAACATATCCTTAGAATTTTGAAATCAATCGGAGCTAGATTGAGAATTTTGGTATTTTTGCCTATTTTTGAACCCTGAAAAAATACCTAAATTAAATTGATCTCCAAATCAAAATCAAATTTCATTTTTGAATTCCTCATACCCAAATTAGCAAAGGGTGAATTTTTGAGAATTTTTGGAGCTCATATAAGCCTAAATTATATTATGGAATTAATTAGAATTTAATTCATTATTAAATGAATTAATATTAATTAAATTAATTATATTTATATTTTTCAATTCACGGTATTTGCTGTCGGGACCACGGCAGATCTGCTACGGGGTCCTGACAGCGGTGCATAGGTTTGAACCACCCGATGCGATAGCACGCATCTCCGCGCCTCCATATAACTGTCCGTATCCCACGCACCGTGATCAACTCCTATATGCTCGATCGACATCTATCATCCGACGCATGAGATCTTCTCTGCGGTTCTGTTAATCGGGAGCCGCATCAGACCGCTGATCCTCAACGGTCTCGCAATCAGACGACGGAGACGGACCCCGCCACTGTGGATCATCGTCTTCGCCCGATCGCAAGCCCGACAGAAAAATTCACTTGTATGATGCCATGCCAGCACTGTCCCCACTCCCTCCTGCCTTGTCCCCTAGGCCATTTGGGCCCTTTCGGTTTTGGCCGAGCCTAGTAGGGTGACCCGGAGACTTGGACCCTCCCAATTGTGGAAGAAGGAGAGAGCCCTCTCGGCCCAAGCCTAAGATCATGGATCCTGACCTAAACCTCTATAGAGCCTGTAAATACCTCCCATAAATCACAATGAGATCCTTTGCTCACTGTGATCCCCTCAATTCCTTATTGTTTGCCCTGAAGCCCTTGGCGATCCCGGTGTCTGGCCTGATGCGTATAACTGATAGATGGCGAGGTCTGGCATTCAGACCCCCTTGCTGAAGCTTCTGTGATTGTCTAGAGTACTCAGAGCTGCCTGCATTGCCTCAGTCGCCTCAGCCATCCTCAGGTATAGCCTTTGATCCCATTCCTCTGTCGAGCTGATTTCAGCTCGACTCGCACTCAATTGACATTAGATGCAATGATAAGACCTCATCTTAGCTCCCTAGTAAGCGTCTAAGCCCTCTGGTGGGAACTGGGAATGGACTAGACGGCATAATCTTGTCTAAATGTGCGCTGCCAGCTGAACGTTATGGAGCTGAATGACGGCATCTACCTGAGGTTTCGAGCCCTACCTTCAATCCCTAAAAGCCTCCTGAGGT
This sequence comes from Gastrodia elata, assembly GCA_016760335.1. Taxonomy (NCBI): domain Eukaryota; kingdom Viridiplantae; phylum Streptophyta; class Magnoliopsida; order Asparagales; family Orchidaceae; genus Gastrodia; species Gastrodia elata. The sequence goes on along the minus strand of CM028685.1, from coordinate 7,146,498 downwards.
GATTACAAACCAATTGCAATCATTGGGCTTGATCTGATCAATCGATATGACTGGGATCGATTGACTCAAAGTGAGCCTACATCTGTGAAATGCCATGAGTTGCACTTAAGTGATCCACCCATCACCAAGGCTTGATGAGTGGACTAATTGAATCCCCTTCAGCCTCTGATTGTGTAGGTATAGAGCCCGACTCGTATGGTCAGCTCTGTGAGGAGAATTTGATCCTCACAGATGCGCCATAGGTGACTCCTCGATCGAGTAGCACCCCGGCGATCCGGTGCATCCCTGATGGGGGTTCGTAGTCCAATTGATGCATCTCGACTTCAGGAATGTGTAGGGATTGATTTGAGTCATCGTCGTCATCGAGGTGCCGAGAATTTTAGTGCTGAAAGTTCATTAGGGCGGAGCCCGTCGTGAGGAAGAAGACGAAGTCATGGATCGGGCCGACCTACGACCTGCGCCTTTTGTAATTGGGCCGGCTATTAATAAAACGAATTTCTGAATAAATTTCTTTAAGGAAATTAGTTTAGAAAATCAAACCTATGATTTTAATTTAAATAAAAATACAAATTAAATTATTTAAATAACTTTAGCCATACTCATCCAAATGGTATGATCCAATATACTATTTTAATCAAAAAAATGCAAGGAATCTGAATATAAAATAAAATCACAGATGTAATAGTTAGATTTTAAATAATTGACCAATCCTTTTCTATTCTTATTTAAATCATATTAAATTCAATAAATACCCAAATATGTTGATTAAGGGCTCTGATTGTTTAGGAGAACCCAAAGGACCTACGTAGACCATTAAAAGTAAATTTGGAGCTTTTATTTCGGTAATTATCTCTTAATTATCCAAATTAGGGATTAGTGAATTAAACCATGATTAATCCTCTGATTTTGGTGAACTAAGTTCCTAATGCCTTATTAAAGATAATAGAGTTTGCAAATGCAATTGGATCACCCTAGGATGCCCTAATCTCACTAACCACCTTAATTGGCCTCTTAATGTGCTTAAGGCTAATTAAGCTAATTAGGTCACTAAAACCTAAGATAAGTATATTTCCTACTTCATTATCCATCATGGAACTCACTAATATAGATTTAAATCAATTTGGATAATTAAATCCTAAAATCCCATTCTTAGCCTTAAGAGGGGTATTTTGGTCATTTTGACCAAATTGTGTTTAAGCACCCCCTTAAACCTTGAAAATTTAGTAAAATATATCTAGTTAGATTATTAGCACCTAAGTGAAGGTTTATGTTAATAATATCAATATTAAGTGAAGAAATTCTTAAGATAGTCTTATTAAAACCTTAAGACTTTAAGTGTTTCTGAGAAAAATCACCTTGCTTTAAGATCTAAGTTTAACTACGCCAAAGTACTAGATCTTTAGCTAATAGCTTAATTAAGTTGATTCTTGAGCTTGAATCTTAAAAGAAACACTCTTGTAAGAATCCTTAGTCTAAATCTTAGTTTAAGTCTAAACTGATGAAATATCAGATCTTAGATCTTAAACTTTAGATCTTCTAATTGAATTGAACTACCTCCATTTGGAATTCCTTAAATGATTTATTGTTTAATCCTTTTGAAGCCTTCCATGTGGGTATATGAATGATTAAATCTATAGGATAATGTAATTATCCAAAAGATTGAATATAGAATCTTAGATTCTTAGTTCTTATTGATTATTTTATCTTATAACCAGTATAGTAACCTTTCATTAAGATCATAGTTTCTAAATTCTTTAACTTATAAGATTTCTTATCTTTAATTTGGGTTTTAAAGTGTGAACTTTAGATCCTTACTAAGGATACTACCTTGGATTCAGGATTTGAACTCCAAAGTGGAGTCTAGATCCAGAATCCTTAATCTTGATTCACCTAATTAAGATTTGGGTTATGAGAGGAAAATAATAATAATTAAGTCATTGATTCATTTACTTTAAGTCTTTATAATCATCATATGAATATGAATTAGAACTTTTTAAGTTCTAATATTAACATTAAGGTCATAAATCTGAGATCTTACTCGATAGCTGGATATTGGAGATCCTAAACTTGTATCTTCTCATAATAGTTAGATTTGGTTAAAGTATACAACAATATATATCACATAAGTCTAGATTGATTCTCTTGCTTACTTGACTTGATTGCTCTGCACACGTTGAATATTGAGCCTTGTTCCTTGAGCATAGTAGGTAAACTTAGGATATGGATGATACATCCTAAGTTAGTATTTGAAAAGCACAGCATTCATTCAGGTCTTTCAGTGCTTTCAGTTAGTAGAGTATGTCCTAGCATAGTCTGCCTCTTCAGTTTTAGTTTTGTTATAGAATATACTCAGACCTAGCTCGACAGATGTCTAGGATGGATACATGTCTTATTCCATTAGTTCAACTCGGACCTAGCTCTGTGGATGCCTAAGATGGATAGATGTTGAACTTTCAGTTTAGAGGCCCTATATGGCCTGTTCTATTATGGCAGCACTATGTCTTAGGCTTACTGCTACTTTAGTTCAATTGTCAGTAGTTGTTCTTACTTTGCCACATACTTCAGTGGCCTTTCTTTTAGTGCTTAACTTGTTTTCCACATGTCTCAGTGGCTTTACTTTTATTCATATATGTGCTTAGTTAACTTTTGCCACATGTCTCTGTGGCCTTTTTATGTCAATTTGCATGCTTGTATATACACTCTCATTGATTACCACTAAGATATTGGCATGTTTAGGATGCTAGAATTGTACGTCAATTTTTACTACTTGTGTTCTTATTGTTCTTAGCATGTCTTCATGTGATCATAAGCATGTTAGGATCAGATTTATTTTAGTAGTTATAGTTACTTTTGCTTTTAGCCTCACCATGTTTAGTTGATGTTTTTGTATATTATTTTACATACCTGTTGATTATCTATAAATGATTAGTTTATAGCTACCTCGTTCTTGTAGCTTGTTGCACCTTTATAATGCTTGTATATTTTAAAAACCTCTAAATGTGATATCTTAAATACTCAGTTCACTTAAATAGCCTAAAATATACTTAGACAATTATCTAACTATAACCTTTTTCTTTTGTTGGCTGGGGCCCTAGCATTTGTGATACCGACAAATGTCCGATTCAGAGTTGTTCGTCAACAGTGCTGCAGGATTAGAGCCGGAGCAGGAGGAGGATCTTCCTACTATTGATTAGATAGATTTTCTCTTTTTGTAGTGAGATTGATAGATCTTTATTTCTATTAAATTCAATTTATAATAATTAAATTTTGGATATATTTACTTTTCTGCATTTGATTTGAGTTACTGTTTCTCTTACTCTCTTCTTCTGTACTATGTTATGCCTGTGGATGTTACATTCTATTTTCTGCTTCCGCCACTTTGATTTGCATTGATGTATGTTCACAGTTCTCATACAGGGTGACAAGTCCTTAGCATAAGGCGAGTTGGGTCCTACCTGACTCCACTTGAGTTAGGGATTTGTAACCACAGAGTGGAGCACTGTACTCTCTACGATTATGCTAATATCAGTATTAGCATAGTCGCAGGAAAGTACGAGGCCCCACACTTTGTCTACCTCTTGTTCGTCACGCATGTGGTCCCCCCCAACAGCTCGACCTCCGCAGCTCTCATGGCAGTACGGGAAGTATCCCAATCTTCCTCTTCTACCTCGTGTGCGATCGCTTGCCGGTAGTAGTCTCCCTGAATTACCCTTGGCTATTGGCAATATCTCCCCCCTCAGCCATAGCCTAATCCCTGGCCCTCAGCCCTGGTATCCACCCCCAGAGCTTTATAGCACCTATAAATACCTCTGAGGCATCACACTGAGTCCCTTTGCTCACTGTGATCCCTCAATTGTCTAGTCAAATTCCATGGAGCTTTTGTTACTCTTGGTTGCTACTGCTATGGCGAAGCACTGATAGAGGGTGCGTGTATGGTGTTTAGACCCCTTGCTTAGTTGCTGCAATCCTCTAGAACCTCTAGCTCCCCTCAGATCTTCTCTATCGTTCATACAACTTTCTTCCAGGTACACCATCTTCCCACTGAGATATGTAAGCTCAGCCTATCGATTTAAGCTCGTAGACATTGCCTCTAAATTTTGTTTAGCTTCCTTAACCTCCTAGAAGTCTAACTTGATTGCTCCCAAGGTTTGAGATAGCTCTGATCGATCGTATCGATCGATCAAGCGAGTGGCCGAGCCATGGCTGAGTACGAGTAAGGAACCAACGATTGACTGCACCCTAGGCTGCATACCTTAAGGCTTCGATCCACCTCACTGCCAGGATGCTGTGGGGATTGAGCCATGGGCAAATGGTTGCCTCTATGAGGAGAATTGACTCCTCACAGTAAGCCCTAGATGCTGTGTTAGGGTTGAACCTCTTGAGTAGCCATCAGACGATCTAGGACCTCACAGTGAGGGCTTTTTGGTTCAGTCGGTACGCCTCGACTCATTAATGGTGTACCGAATGAGTTATGGCCTTGAGGTGGCGTAGTGGCCAAGAATTTTGCAATTCAAGTCCTCCCAAATTGGTCTGTCGCGAATGGAGGAGCGGGGATGATGACACTGACGCATCGGGCCGGGCCTGCCCAGGCCCGTGCTGTGTGACCGTGCAGACCTAGTCGGGCCCGATCTGACCCATGTATTTTTGTATTTGGGCTGGGCTAATTAAATAATCTAGGAATTAAATTCATTCTGACAAATAACTGATAAATGGATTTAATTAAATACCCTAAGATTTAAATTAAATAAACATTCATATTAAATTAATGAAATAACTTAATCTTTTATCCAAATGATATGATCCAATATACCAATTTAATCAAAAAAATGTAAGGAATAATAATATAAAATAAACTCTAAGATTCAATAGTTAGATTTTATTTAATTGCATAATATTTCTCTATTCTTTTCATAATTAATTCAATTAATGTTCAAAAATTGTAATTAAGGTCTCTAATTGCTCATGAGATTATGGGGTACCTATTTAAGCCATTAAAAATCATTTAGGAGTCCTAGATTTGCTAACCATATATTAATTACCCTAAACCTTGATTACTTAATTAAGACTTACTTAACCTTCTGATTTTGATAATTTAGGTTTCAATCATCTGCCAAATGCAGTAGAGTCTATAAATATGTTTGGATCATCTTAATGTGCCTTAATTTTCTTAATCACCTTAATTAGTCTTAAAATGTGATTAGTGCTAATTAGGCTAATTATGATGTCAAATCTTGAGCTTAGTGTTTTATTTACTTTATTAGTCAATATCAAGTTCATTAGAACTGATTTGAATCAAACTGAATGTTTAAATCTTAAATTTCCAATTTAGTCCAAAGAAGGATATTTTGGTCATTTTGACCAAAATATTATTTTTAACCACCCCTAAACTCTAGAATTTCAGTGATATGCTTCTAATTAATTCATTAACACATTTTTTATAACTTAAAGTTTAATGAATTTGTTCTAAGTGATTAAGTCATAAATTTCCTGAATAAGATCTTAAGATCATAAGAGTGATCTAAAACTCCTCATTAAGGAACAACTTAATTAGTACTAGCATTCAAATTCAAGTTTAATTACCTTATTAAAATCATTTATGAACAATAGCTTTAATAAAAATGGTATGCAAAACCTAACTCTAAACTTTAGTTTAAATCTTAAGTGATCAAAAATTAGATCTTAGATCTTAGATCTTTTGATCATCTGATTAATTTATATCATCTCATTTGGAATTCCCTACTTGATTAATTATCTAACCCTTTTGAAACCCCCTTGTGGGTGTAAGATTGATTCAATTTTTAAGATAATGTGAACATTTTAAAGATTGGATGTAGATCTTTGATACATAGGTTCTTGATTGATTATTTTGTCTTATGATAATAGGATGACCTTTCATTAAGATCTTAATTTCCTAATCTTTCAACTTATAAGATTTTGTACCTATAAATTATGGTTGTGTGTGAATCTTGGACCCTTAGTAGATTTGAACATTGGATTCAGGATTTGAATCCCAATTTTGGAGTTTAAGTCTAGAATCCTTAATCTTAATTTGTATAATCGAGATTTGGGTTGACTGAGTAAAATATATTAATTAAGTGGTTGATTTATTTACTTTAATCTTTTATAGTCATCACTTGATTTTGAATTAAAATTGGTTAAGTTCTAATGTTAACATTAACGTCGTGAGTCTGGAATTATACTCGATAGCTGGATATTGGAGATCCTAAGCTTGTATTTTTCTCATAATAGTCAGACTAAATTAAATTAGACAGCAACGGATATTAAATAAAAATAGTTGAGTCTCTTGCTTACTTTGAGTATTATTGCTCCGCACACCTTATATTTTGAGACATTTTCCTAGGACATAATTGGTGAACTCAGGATATTGATAATGTATCATAAGTTAGTATTTAAAGAGGATAAACACTCCTTCAGTTCTTTTAGTGCATTCAGTTTAGTAGGGTGTGTTCTAGCTTAGTCTGCCTCCTTACTTCCAATTTTGTTATAGAATAGACTCAGACCTAGCTCCATTCTTGGCTAGGAAGGATACATGTCTTATTCTATAAGTTTAACTCAAACCTAGCTCTGATGATGTGTAGGATGGATACATGTTGAACTTTTTGTTCAGAGGTCCTGTATGTCCTATTTCTGTTATGGTAGTACTATGTTTAAGCATGCTTTTACTTCAGTTCAGTTCTAGTATTTTTGGTTTGTTTTTCCACATGCTTCTGTGGCTTTACTTTTATTTTATTTCAGTGCTTTGGCTTGCTTTGCCACATGCTTCAGTGGCTTTTTACTTATTAGTTCTACATACTTGCCTATTTATTCCAGCTCAGTTATTATTATGTATTAGCATATTTAGGATGCTAGTTTTATATACTTAGTTTAGCACATTTCAGTACAGTTTTTTTTATGAAATTAGCATGTATTAATGTGATCATAAGCATATTAAGATGAGTTTTACTTTAAGTATTTTGCAATTATTTATGCATTTTAGCCTTACCTTGTTCATCTTCATGTTTAGTATATATTTTACATACTTTGTTGTTTAGTTTTAAATATGTTATTTATAACTATCTTGTTCCTTGTAGCTTGTTGCACCTTAAACTACTTGCATGTTTAAAATAATAATGTGATATCTTTAAATTTTTAGTTCACTTAATCAACATAAAATGTACTTAAATAATTTGTTTAATTGTAACCTTTTTCTTTTGTTGGTTGGGGCCCTAAAATTTGTGATACTGACAAATATTAGATTTGGAGCTGTTCTTTTGTGGTTCTGCTGGAGAGCAGCTTGGATAGGAGGAGGATCTTCCTGTAGCTGCTTAGTTAGATTTCATTTTTCTGCTTTGAGGATGAGAGCTCTTTTCCTTTTATTTAAATATTTAGTTTGTAATAATTCTTAATCTAGATGTATTTACTTTTTGCACTTTTAGCTGGGTTACTATTGCATTTACCTTTTCCATACTATGCTGTGATATGGACATTATATTCTATTTGTTTTCTGCTTCCGCTACTTTGATATGTTGATGTATGTTATCAGTTTCAGGTGACAAGTCTTCTGCTTAAGGTGGGTTGGGTTATACCTGACTCTACTTAGGTTGGGGATTTGCCACAGTTGGAGCACTGTACTCCTTGTGATTATGTTAATATCAGTATCAGCATGGCCGCGGGAGGGTACGGGGTTCCACAGTTAGTATTAGAGAACACCTTAAGGTGTCAAAATGGGATCTGTGATTCCTTTCTACCTAATGGACTATTCTTCTAGGGTACAAATATCAAGATATAAGATCAATAACATAGTACCATCGGTAACTCCATGAAAAATGTAGAATAAAAATACTTATACTAAATGATTAAGTCACCTTTAGCTTAACTAAAATAAATAAATTCTTCTCACAGAGTAAAACGGATCCTGAGGAGTCCGACTTGGGCTATTATCTCCATATTTTCGAGTTGGGTTGGAACTATAGTTAGAAGTGAAGGAAAGAGGGTAAACGACAGATTAAAGGAGTTTCGGCACAAGGGGTCCTAGTTCTGGACAAACTTCTTCACCAATCAGCATATCGAGGGCTCGAATTCCCAATCTATGCAAAGGAGAGGCACATCAAGTGTCCAGAGTCCATCTGCGTTGACATTATGACGTATCATATGCTGTATTATGCGGGAAAATGGTGGTTCGCTACTATTAAGAAGCTCGAGAGGATATTCAAGAGAAAGCATCAGGAAGTGACATTTAAGAACTTTCATTTTGCGTTAAGTGCTAAGTATATTAAGAGTATTTGAGTATTAGTTAGCAAGATTATCATTCCCGGTTACTTAATGATTCCAGTAGTACTATGATTTTTGACATTTTCTTAATCTTATGTAAACCTTCATTTCAAAGTAATGAGAATTTTTGGCATCTTTTGAAGCTCAAATTATTGTCTTTCTTAAGAGAATTCTAAAATTTAGATTTATATTGCTTGATTAGAATGAATTCCGGATCTCCTCCTACGGCTACGCCATTAAAATTATCATGGCTTTGAGTAGTTATTTCGATGAACTAACCCACCTTCGAGGAATGGTGGCGGTCATGTTGGAGAACCAAGCTCAACAAGCTCTGGTTATACAGAAATTGATTGCCGATTGCTCTGTACCAACTACTAATACCGCTCCAGCAGTTCCTATTCAACAAAACCCTTTTCCTCCTCATCACTTTGTAGATGGTCTCCTTCACAACTTTTTGAGATTAAGGCCTTCCACTTTCAATGGGAACCAATCTCTAAGGGACACAGTCTATTGGTTGAAAATAGTCGAGAAAGACTTGATCAATCTGAAAATCCCTAACTCTGAAGTCGTTCGCCTAACAGTGCATCTATTCCATGCTGAAGCAGAGAGCTGGTGGGATGACATTCGAAACACCAGATTCATTGATTACAAACTCGAAGACATCCCTTGGGATAAATTTGTAGAAGCGTTCAAGGCCGAGTTTATTCCTCCATCCACACAGAACAATATAGCAGACACGATCTTAAGGCTCACGCAAGGAAGCTGCTCTGGTTCTAATTATGAAAGAGAATTTCATAGGTTAATTCATTTCACTCTAGAATTGATCTAATTTGAATCAGCAAAGTGCCATCGATTCCTTAGCGGATTACGAGATTCGTTAAAAGATCCCATCATCCCTCTCTGTTTAACTAGTTCCTTTGAACTGGTGGAAATAACTAAGGTGCTTGAGTACCATCATTCTGAGAGAGATCATAAGCGCAAGATGCAATCGGTTCCCCACCGCCATGAAGCTTTCAAAAGGCGTAGAACTCAATCTATGATGGTCTATCAGTTTGAAACTGAACCATCTACTAAACAAATTTAAGGCAGACTTAACCCATGAGGAGGGTCGAGAGTCAACACTTAAGATAAAAGTAAGACACTTATCTTATGTTTTAGACTAATACATATATTGGATTATAAAGGCAAGTAATGAATCCAATATATGTTCTCAAATATTAGTATTTCCAGTATGTTGATCACATCATAATACTAAGTATAGTAATGGAATAATAGAGTGCAGAAGTTAAAGCAAAATATCCAGAATACATTCATCACAGAACTGAAGTAAGCATTTATCTTAGAAAATAAAAGTAAAAGTGCATCTAGAATTATTACAAACTATTTATTGAAATAATACAAAAGTAAAGTCTAACTAATGAACTGAAATAAAAGAAGAAAAATGATAAGACTGAAAGAGAGTTCATTAAGGCTCCACGTACTCCTCCTGGATCTCCTGAGAGTCCTTCAGTCCTTGCTCAACAAACTGCTCAGGATCTAGCAAATTGCTGGATTCCAAAAGTACCCCGTCTTAGACAAGAAATCTAACACAGCAAAACTAAACTAAATAGTTCTAAAATATTTACAATGTAATAGGTAAAGGTAACTGAATAATTGAAACTCTGTAAAATTGAGTAAGATAAAAATGAACTGTAACTGATTGTTCAAAATAATGAAAAATAATGGATGATCTGAAATTGATGTAAAAATATCTAATTTGTGCTGTATGTCACTAAATTAATGCATCTGAATATGCTACAATACTATATGCTACTGATAGGCAACTGAACTATCACTGAATTGCTATGAGTCATACAGTCTAATGTCTGCATACATCCTATTGGGAAATTTTACCGTAATATCTCAACATCTTGAATTTCTCCTTTTGAGGTATGCAACATTCTGTAACTCATAAATCAGTAATGATACTCATACATCATGCTCATGATCATGCCATTATACTACATGACTTAAATCTAGAAATCTAGAAATGCTTAAAACTAGATTTTGACTCAACTGTCTCCATTGTGTAGAATCCTGCTAAAAGGATTATGACTCATGGATTCTAATTTCAATAATTAATTTTACTTAGGATTTTACTAAAAATCATCAGTTGAAATGATCGTATATAAATATTGGGTATGCTTCTAAGAAAGGTGGATTTAACACTTAGTTTATTTAAAACTACACTTATTGAAGTGCACTAGGATAGGAGGTAGAACCCGATCACAATTTATATCTCAAACTAAGCTGTAAAATACTCTAATTACAAGCATACCGAGTGTCCTAAAGAGGGTAACTTAAATTCCTTAGTTTGTTTAAAACTGCACTTATCGAAGCGCACTAGGATAGGAGGCAGAACCCGGTCACAATTTATATCTCAAACTAAAGATTTAAGTCCCTAATTATAATACTCTTAAGATTTATTGATTTACTCTAAGAGAAATTGTATCCACCAAAACTCGTAGGATAACATAAAGATAAATCTTATTTAGAGTGACTTAACAATTCCTGAATACTGCAAGAGTGATCCAACACTATGGATATACACTACTATACTCAACTAATAATTTGGGTTCAGTCAATTTTATTTAATCAACAAGAATTTATCCAACACTATCAATCCTTACTCTAATTGGGCAATCCTACATAAGACTCCAAAGATATGACCAAGAGGTCCCTTAATATGGGTTACTACCATATATGGAAGAATCTCAATCTAATATCTTAGGTGTACTCAATCACAAGCTTTAAAATCAGCTTCTAAGGTTAGGGAGGAACATCTACATTCCTACGTCAATATGTCACAATATATCTTTCTTACCTTAAGGTGTAACATTCTTTCAGGCTTCTAGACATTTTATAGCACTCCTAAAGTAAGACCTTATGATCTCACTCTTCTGCCACTTAAGTTAAAGATTCAGGATTTACTTATTAACTTGGATAAAAGTGATCAAATCAAATGATTAGATTGATTCGATCACATCCTATTCTACAATCATGGGATGAAACAAAGATATTTTTAAAGTTAGGACTTTTCATAAATCATTGTACTTTTATTAATCATCTTATGCTAATAGTCTTATATAAGAGAAAATCAAAGATCTAAAGCTTAGATTCAGATGACTCAATCACATAGCTTCATTATCAATCTTAGAACTTCTAATTCAATGATTAAAGATCAATGCCAAATTAGATATTTTATTGGAATAATGTCAATTAAATTACCTTACAATCAAGTCGTTTGATTAAGTGATTAAGGATTCAGATCTTAATCAAACATGTTAGGGTTTAACCACTATTTTTATCCAATTAAGAACATTTATTAATTTATAGATCAAATGTCAAATCAGTATATTATTGATATATTATTGGTGGCAATCTCAAATTTTAACCAAGGATTAATTACTTGATCAAGATCTTGCTATTCATTTCTTAAGGTTAATTAAGGAATTATGCCACTTTAATCAATAAGTTAAATGACATGTTTAAGATTCACATGATAGGTTCTTTACATTCATACTACTATTATGAAAACATAAAAGTTGAAATTTGTAGAAAATAGAAGGTAATTAGTGCTAATCAAACCTTAATTCAAAACAAATAGATTAGCACCTAATTACAAATCCAACCATTAAAATCTCATGAAACTTGGTATTTACATTTTATTTATTTATATGAATAATTAGAGACTGAGTTTTCCAAATTTAGATAATCAAAAATCCTAATTTTCACTAATCATGCATTTATAAAATTTGGGCATAACTAAGGGTACAAAAATTAGAAAATTAAACCACCTAGCACATGCATTCTACAAGACATAAGAAATATAATGGCACCTAAATTATGCAATTTAGCTAAGTATACATACTAATCCACAGTAATTATATTCCACTCCCACTAGTATGTAGTTACTTGTATTAGAGATGGGGAATGCGCCCATAAAGTCAATACTCCACACATCAAAGAGTTCAACTTCAAGGATTTCATTGAGAGGTAACTCATCCATTTTTCCAAAATTTCCCATCCTCTGACATTGATCACAGCTCTTTACAAAATTAGCAGCATCCTTGAATAATTTGGGCCAATAAAATTCAGATTGCAGCACCTTTGCTACTGTTCGATCAATACCATGCTGCCCTCCATATGGAGATGTGTGGAAATGAGATAAGATATTATTTGTTTCATTTTCAGGCACACATCTTCTTAGGATTTGATCGGGATAGCATTTGTATAGGAAGGGATCATACAAAAGGTAATTCTTAACATCAGCAAAAACTTGTTTCCTTTGCTGATAGTTAAATTCTTTTGGGATCACCCTTCCTGCAATATAGTTGGCAAAATCAGCAAACCAACGAAGATTGCTTGCTGCAATTAAGTAGAGCTGTTCATCAGGAAAAGTTTCACAAATTTCTTCTACCTCCTTATGTCTTACATGAGTCAATCTAGAGAGGTGATTAGCCACCATATTATCGCAGCCCTTTTGATCACAGATTTCCAAGTCAAATTCTTGAAGCAACAAAACCTAAAGTATGTGTTGTGGCTTTGCTTCTTTCTTTTGAAGAAGATAATTGATTGCAGCATGATCCGTGTAAGTGATTGTTTTTATTCCAATAAGATATGCCCTAAATTTGTTGAATGCAAAAACAATCGCTAAAAGTTCTTTCTCGGTGGTGGTGTAATTTCTTTGGGACTCATCCATTAACTTACCGGCGTAATAAATGGAATAGAAAATTTTTTCCTTTCACTGTCCTAAAACTGCTCCCACCACAAGATCACTAGCCATCAAAATTCTAACCATTCAAAGTTCAATTTTGTTTTATATTCTGATTCCTTATGATTTTCTGATTAATTTGGTATATAAGATCATAGGGTTGGACTAGTAGATCAATATTTATCATATTAATTTAATATACATTTATCCAATTAAATATTCCTATGATTGGATTAATTAAATTATTTTCGTTAAGGAAAATAAATCCAATTAATTAGATTTATTAAAATGGGACCGGCCCGATAACCAAATCGCGCGGGTCGGTCGGGACCTGAGAGACCGGGACTGTCGCACAGCGCAGGTCACGGGTCGGCCCGACCTGCATAGTGGCTTTGTCCCCGACCCTTCGTCCTGATGTATGCACGATTAGAAAAACTCTAATCGACTAATTCCCATGCATCCAGACCATGGCTTGACCGGCTGAGGGTCGTTACACCTTCACCATGGCCAGACGCACTGGCAAAGACCCAAGGCCCCAAGTGAGGAGGTCTGGATCAGTCGGACCTTACTCACCCGAGAGCTCCCGCTACGAAGCTACTGTGGGAAGATAATTTTCCCCACCTAGGCCATGACTGGCCCAGTGATCGATTCCTACACCTTCAGAGAGGAGAGACATATCGAAGCCCCCTAGTTTGAGGGTTTGAGGTGGGCTGGATCGCCAGGTGCTTACTTGGACCCAGCCCTTTTTATGGGACTTATCCCGATCGATCGAGGCTAGCTCAAAATACAGTTACGATCACATTAAGTTTGAAATGACAAAATGCAGCTATACGAATCAAAATGAGAGGAGTCTAAGCCACATTGGCTCAGACCGAGCAAATTAGGGTACCTAGTTTGACGGGAGAGCTTGCAGACAACACAGAGGGTAGATAGGGGCACCAGCTAGCTTCCTGAGATGAGATAAGGGTTCTTAAATGCCAGGAGACACCTTTTATTAGCAGTACACACACCTGGAATGCCTGGGAAGCTCAGATGGATAATAACGATGGAAAAAAGGGGGTAAACAATTTCAATTGATCAGCAAGGATCAGAGGGAGCAAACCTGAGGCTATTTATAGCCTTTGAGGGAAATTGGGAAGGTTCCAGGGGCATTAACTTGGGCTAGAGAGGCCCGAGAGATCGGGCCATGGCTGAGCTCTCAATTTTCTAAATTGAGCTCGGCTGGGTCACAAGGCTCGATCGGGGATCCTTGCTAAGACAGAGGAGGTCCTAATGACATGCTGAGGTGGATGCGAGAATGGGAGACAAACCTAGCAGCTTGCAGTATAAGAGAGATCCTTTGTTGGGCATGAGCAAAAGGAAGATGAAGGTCCACAATAGCGGGACTTTTGGATGTTGTTTGATTGATCGATCAAATGGCGGAATGGCTCGGATCTCTCGGATCCTAACGCCCGCTCGCGCAAGTTATCTGGGCCGTAGGATTGGTCGAGCAGATCCAATGGCAGATCCGCGGCTCCATGGATCTTATATCCCAGCCATAGGATCCACGGAAGGAACGGTGGGATGGAACTGGATTCCGCTATCGCATGACCCGGGCTCCATAGTGGATCGCCCGCAGTCCGCATAGCAAATCTCAATGGGTAAATTAGTTGAGGGTAGATTTGAAAAATTAAATTGTTGAAAATACTAGAGTACAATTAGACCATTTTAATTTAAATTGAATTATAGTTTAAATGATCTTGAAATTTTACCAAACTTTCACCTCTAACTAATTTGGGGGTGAGGAATTCAAAAATGCAATCAGATTTTAATTCTAAGATTAAATATTTCTTAGTGTTATTTAGGGCTTCTAGACTTGTCAAAATGCTAACTCAACATAGAGAAGTCCAATTGACTTTAGGATAAGCTTAACTTGATATTATAAATATAATGGGATCAAAATTAATGTTTGACTAAATTGAGAATTAACAGGTTATCTATGGCGCCCCGCCCCCTAATCCACAAGATTAGACCTAAGGGGTGGTGTTCCACTCTAGCAAATCCCCCACTTATCATTGGATTATATGAGATTCACAATCTACTAATAAAGAAAGGATGTGCACAGAATGAATACATGGGATCAATCATTAAGTTAACACAAATACAGAGTGCGCAAGCATTCAAAGTAAATATTACATCCATTTTACCAAACATCAACTGAGAAAATAAAATGAAACATAGTTCAAAAAATAATAGTGTAGAAAAGTAGGCACAGTCACAAGTACCTGTATTATTACAATATTTAATTTAATTTTAAAAATGAAATAAAGCATATCACTCATCCTCACAAAAATATAAAAACAACTAAGGATCTTCAGCTCTAATTTGCTGCGCCTCCTTGAAATAAGGCTCCTTATTAGATAATTGTCTAAGTATATTTTAGGCTGAAAATTTGTTATGCATTCATTAATATCACCATTTAAACTTAAACTCAAACAAAGTGAACTATCTAGCATAGGAGTAGTAAGCATGCAAGGAATAGGATAAGCTATAAATACAACATTTATAGCTAAGCAAGGATTGAGGCAAAAGCACACCTCAATCAAACTAAACAAAGAATAGGCATACATATATAATACAGTAAGTAAGAGTATTGAAAGAAATGTCTAATCCTAAATATGCTGATGATTACATGACATATGTTGATTTAAAATAGTAATCTGAAAGTGGTACATATAGTAATAAGTAAAATCTAACATTTTATAAATATATACAAATGAGCAGGTAAGAAAAGAAATACAACTGACTAAAATAACATGCATAAATAATATAGTAAACAGTAAATTGAAACTAAAATAAACACTTATAACTGCCATATCAGAAAGAATTAGCCAATCCAGCCCAATATAATTCCCAAAGCCTTCCTGGGCTAGGGCAGACAAAGATTCCCCTAACCTTTCAAGTTTAGGGCAGATAGAATAGAACATAACAGTAAAACTAAAGAGGCAGTAAATACAAATGCAAAGTTTTTTAGTTATTTTACTTTTGTTTCTGTGGACACATCCAGAAATAGCTGAGGAGTCAAGCATATCTACAAGACTATATAGGTTCCAAACTTAGCTCAACACTCCTCAATGATTAATGCCAAGTATCCCTTATTTCTCTTTACCCCTGTCCAGTGGAGTAAAATGACTAGATCACCAAGAAACTGAACCCAATGCAAATATTATCCTAATATTCTATGTTTTCATTTTCATGTAATAATATTTTCTTATGTGACATGTCTAAGGAAATAGCACAAAGTTCAAGGATTACATAGCACAAAATCAAATAGTAAGCAAATGACTCTACTAAAATATGGTGATATCATTTATTGTCAAATTAAACCATTTTAACTATTCTAAGTTACACAAGTTCAGAATCTCCAATTCCTACTATTGAGTGTAACTCAGAAGCATGACCTTATAAGTTAAAAGAGATTAGAACTGATCAGGTTCTAATCTAATTCAATCAAGATCGACTATAAGTTAACTAAAGAAATCACAACATCCTAATTTGATGAATTCAGATGTTCTACACAAAGATTTGATCAAGATCTACTAAACTAGGAATTATAGATTAAACACCACGAGCTTGGACTTAATCACATAATCTAAAAGGTAAGACTTAAGATCTAGGTTTTAATCTAAATGTGATCCATTGATTAAGTCAAATCCTATTATGCAAAGTCAAACTTAATAGGATGATTCTCCTATCCTGAATCTAAGGTTGAAAGATAAAAATAATCAAAATAAGTAGAAAATTCTAGAAACTAATAAAACTAAGGATTCATTCATTGAATAACCCAATTATTTAATGGATGAAATCTATCCTATGATCTAGCACTAGTCTTAGGAATAGTCCTAATGTGAAGTGTTGAATTTCTAAAGAAAAGACTTGGAGAAATTTATGGATTTTTTAACCAAATTAAATATAAGGCTAATTTGGTCTAAGTGATTCTAATACAGTTCTAATATTGATTTTATTGATTTAAAAGATAATTGAGGGGTTAAGAGCGCTTAACCTAAAGTTTGGGCAAAATAACCCTTTTGCCCCTACTTCAGGGTCTAAAAAGATACTTGATGAATCCATAAATTATATCTAAAATAAAGGCGAAAATTCATTTATTTAAGATATTTTTTACTGCTCCTAAATCAAATTTTTCTATCTCTTTCAGGAAATGGAATCCAAAGGAGCTCTAGGGCATATCTGCAATTTTTCTAAGAATATAACAAAGCATTCCGCTACAGCGCGCCACAGCGGGCTGCAGCGGAAACATTTAAACTATATTAAACAGGCTCCCAACTAATTAAACAGTGATTTTCACAGAATTACCTGCTACAGTGCGCGGTCGCGTGCTGCAGCGGTCTGCAACGGAAATATTTATAAGGGGACCCAACTAATTGAATAGTGAATTTCGTGGAATGACCCGCTACACCGCGCGGTCGTGCGTTGCAGCGGTCTACTGCAGAAATATTTCACCTTAATAAAACAAGGGGTCAACTAATTGAACAGTGATTTTCGCGGAATGCCCCGCTATAGCGCGCGGTCGCGCGCGGCAGCGGTCTACCGCAGAAAGATTTCTAACTCTATAAAATGCAGGAAAAAGAACTAATTGAATAGTGTTTAGGGAATCGACCGCTCCAGCGCGCGGTCGCGCGCTGCAGCGGAGGACTTAGCTAAATTGCTAGGGATCAGGGTATGCTAAAGCACGCCGCAGCACGCTACAGTGCGCTGCAGTGGCCCACCAAAATTTTTCCCAGACAATGCATTTAATGCGGCTGGAGACATGACCTTTATCCTGAATATTATCCCCAGCCATCATTTCCCGTAGCAACTATTTTTGTAAAAAAGGGAAGCTTTGAGGTGATGTTGTGGCTAAAGAAATGAGATTATTGTCACCTCATCCTAAATTAAAAATTAGTGTAATAATGAATTCAGTATTTTGTATGGAAATTCTAGTTGCTTATGGAGGAGAGGAGCATGCAGCTCCCCCCTCCTATAAATACCCCTCCTCTTAACTAGAGGAGGGTTCACAATTTTAACAAAATAATTCCCTAAGTAAGGAGGAGAGCCAAAGGAATAGAGAACTCCCCAAGGGTGGCAAGGCAAGCATTTGCAAAGGGAGAAGAGGAAGAAGGAATCACTAGCAACCTAAGGAGAGGATAATTAGAAGGAGAAGAAGAATTCCAGAGAACTTCTATGGAGCGTTCCTAGTATCTTCTAAACTCAATCTTGTATTTTCTTTTTAGTGACCATGAAAGGATCTTTATCTATGTATGTATCTTCCTTATTTTCTTGTGTAATGAGTAGCTAAACTTCCCTCGGGGAGGGTTGGGATGAAGTCCCATGATGCATGATGTAATATTGATGTATGAGTGTTTTCTCTCAAGCATAATGTATTTGTGATTTTAATGCCTTACTAAACAATTTTCATCTAAATTAGTCTTGATGTGTTTATGAGAAAAGAACTAAAAAAATCCAAGATCTAATTGTCTTGTGCTCCTTAACTCACCTTAGGTTGGATGCTAGATTTTGAGTGCATGGAAGCTTAGAACCATGTGAGAAGGTTCTTGAGCTCAATGCACCTTAACCTAAGCTCAATCTAAAAGTTGATGCAAGTGATGTTAAGACCCACTAAATGAGCTCCTTAGCTCCACATAATTGAGATTGAGTAATGAAGTGTTGAGTGCTCATGAACTAAGTGATATAGTCATTGAGCCCAACATGTGATTCTCTCATCTCAGCTATGTGAGATGCGAAGTGATGCTCGTAGTGGAAAATCAATGCTTGTGAGATCCTATGATTTAAAAAAATTTAAACTCCCCTTAAATAAGGAGAAAATGAATTAACTTTAAATCTCAAGAATCTTACAAGAATCTTTGTGCTAAAGTAGAACCAAATATGAGTTCATTTTGTGCACAAGAATTGAACTTGTAAGCCTTTGAGCTAGACTAAAGGACAACAATGTGCACCTGATTTCAATTAAACTAAATGATAAAGCTTGAGAAACAAATCTACACAAGTATTATATCATTGCATGTGGGATGGGCCCAACTCTCCTCTTTCTTTAAATATTGTTATTTACTTAGTGAATATTCGTGCTAATTTTAGACCAACCAACCAATGCATACTATAGCTTAAACATTAGTGAGAATAGATATACTTTAGTGCCAAATCAACCAATTCTCTGTGGTTCGATAAATTCCCGAAAAGTCACACTTTCCACTTATTACTGCATACCACGTACACATGCGTGCAAGCGCAGACGTGTATTTATAGTCTGTCAAGTTTTTGGCACCGTTGCCGGGGAACTGGTTTTTAATTTGAACTAAAGATAATCTATAGGTAGCTAGCGATTTAAGCATTTGATTTTATTTTTTTTGCTTTACATTGTCTATTGTAATTATCAAGCTAACATTTTATATTTATTTTTATTTATTTTCATTTCCATAATATATCTGTTTGATCTTTATTGCTAAATTGTTCTTGATAAGCTTTATTGAAACTTGTATGAGTAAAAGAGTATGTACTGAATATCTGTTTGATCCTGAAGTAGAACGAACATACTAACAAGCTTGGTGAGAACGAAACTTAACGAACTAATAAGCTGTGATGGATACTTTCACTGAAAACTTAGAAGAGCCTAGGGGTAAAGCACTAAGAGATTATGCACTGCCCACGGTTAAGGGCATTCCCCATGCGATTGTAAGGCCGAATATAGAAGCCCATAATTTTGAAATCAAACCCTCTACGCTGAGTATGGTACAATACAATCAGTTTGGAGGATTAGCCACTGAAGATCCAAACTCACATATTTCAACCTTCCTCAAAATATATGATACCTTCAAGTTTAATGACGTCTCCGAAGCCGCAGTTAAATTGAGGCTATTTCCTTTCTCACTGAGAGACAGAGCCAAGAGTTGGCTCAGCTCTTTACCAAGCGATTCTATCCGTACTTGGGATGATTTGGCTAAGAAATTATTAGCCAAATACTTCCCTCCGGCTAAAACTGCACTGTTGATAATTGAGATCACCAACTTTACTCAGATAAAAGGTGAGACTCTCTATGATGGGTGGGAATGCTTTAAGGAGTACCTCAGATGTTGTCCGCATCATGGGTTCCCTCTCTGGATGCAAGTGCAAATATTTTATAATGGTTTGAACGCTCCGACAAGGACACTCATTGATGCAGCCGCCAGGGGATCCATTAGTGGAAAAACCCAAGATGAAGCCTATGACCTCTTGGAAGAAATGGCAAACAACGCTTACCAATGGCCACTTCTAAGGAATGATTCCAAGGATAAAAAAGAGTGTAATTCACTAGGAAATTCACATAAAATCCTAGAACTGTAAAATCAAATTTCCAAACTTAATAAGAAGCTAGAATGCGATTATATAAGCCCTTTACAGGAGAATGATGGGGAATTGCGAGATGTTAATATAATCATGAATCATGGAAGGAATGGAGAAAGATTCAAAAACTTTCTAAAAGAATTTAGAAACTCCACTATTGAATTCATGAATAAAACTGACGCCACACTAAACAGGCATGAGCACACTCTCCTCAGACAAGAGGAGACGGTTAAAATAATTGAACAAAAATTGAAAGATATATTAAAACAACTAGAACAACCTTCACTAGTCGGGGTGATCAGGGAATATGAAAATGAATCAGGTAACGCAATCACCTTAAGAAGTGGAAGGGTTGCTCATGAGATCGTGAGAAAAGAGAATAACGAAGATATCGCTAAATCTAGAGAGAGAAAGGAGGAAGAAGAAACAATAAGGACAAAAGAGATTGTGGCAAGGAATGTCGCAAGGGATGAACATAGAGACGCACCTATGGAAATCCCTCATATACCTTATCCTCAGCGTATGGTTAAGGAGAAACTCGATGTCCAATATCAAAAATTTCTTGAGACTTTTAAAACTCTTCACATCAATATCCCATTCGCTGAAGCTCTCGAACAAATGCTTAGTTATGCCAAGTTTATGAAAGACATCTTATCCAAGAGAAGGAAGATTGATGAAAAGGAGACTGTGGCATTGACTGAGGAATGCAGTGCAATCCTTCAAAAAAAAATTCCCACTAAAAAGAAGAATCCTGGGAGTTTCACTATCCCATGCACGATTGGATGCTAATCTTTTCAAAAAGCCCTTTGTGATCTTGGCGCTTCTATTAATTTGATTCCTTTCTACATATTCAAAAAACTAGAAATTGATCAGTTAAAACCTACCTCTGTTCTACTCCAATTTGTCGATAGATCTGTAAAATCTCCTTTAGGAATTGTGGAAAATATAATTGTAAAGGTTGACAAGTTCATCTTCCCGGCAGACTTCATAATCTTGGACATGGAAGATGAAAATCAAGATATTCTTATTATTTTAGGTAGACCTTTCTTGGCCACGGGATGAACTTTAATTGATGTAGACAAAGGGGAGTTGATGTTGCCTTATGGAAAGGAAGAGATTAAATTCCATGTAAATGATTCTATGAAACACCCTTCTAAGTTAAACGAGGATTGTTGGGAGATTAATTTATTAGAAGAAGCTGGGTCAATAGAAGATGTGGGAGAAGAGGGAATGATGGGAAGTGAGGAATACGAAGTTCCCACTGAAATAGAAGTTATTGAAGAGTTAATTGAGGAAAGAAAGATGATTCAACCTTCAATAATTTTCCCTCCTAAAATTGAATTAAAACCTCTTCCCTCACATTTAAAATACATATACCTAGGAGAAGATAAATCACTTTCTGTAATAATCTCTTCTTTGTTAACTAAACATCAAGAGAATCTATTATGTATCATTTTAAAAGATCATAAGAGTGCAATGGGGTGGAGTATTGCGGATTTGAAAGGGGTTATCCCAACTATGTGTATGCATCGTATCCTATTGGAGAACAACTCCAAGCCTTCATCATGGCGATTAAACCCTAACATCAAAGAAGTAGTTCACATGGAAATCATCAAGCTCTTAGATGCTGGAATCATTTTTCTCATTTCTGACAGCCCTTGGGTGAACCCAATACATGTGGTTCCCAAAAAGAGTGGGATGACCGTTATTCTCAACAGCAACAATGAGCTAATCCCCACTAGGACTGTGACTGGTTGGCGAGTTTGCATCGATTATAGGAGATTAAATAAAGCAACTCGAAAAGACCATTATCCCCTTCCCTTCATTGACCAAATGCTTAATGGATTAGTAGGAAATCCTTATTTCTGTTTTCTTGATGGTTATTCTGGATACAATCTAATCCTGATTACGCCCGAAGACCAAGAGAAAATAACATTTACCTGCCCCTTTGGAACCTTCACCCTTAGGAGAATGCCTTTCAATTTGTGTAATGCTCCAGCTACTTTTCAATGCTGCATGATGGCTATTTTCTCTGACATCATAGGAGAGTTCTTAGAAATTTTTATGGATGATTTTTCTGTGGTTGGGACCTCTTTTCATTGCCTAATTAATCTGGGAAAGGTGTTAAAAAGATGTGAAGAGTCAAACTTGATCTTGAATTGGGAAAAGTGTCATTTTATGGTTGAAGAGGGTATCGTTCTTGGTCATTTAATTTCTAGGAGGTCGATAAAGGTAAGATTGAAGTAATTGAAAAATTTCCTCCTCCCATCAATGTTAAAGGAATTAGAAGCTTCCTAGGGCATGCTGGTTTTTATCGCAGATTTATTAAGGATTTTTCAAACGTAAGTATGCCACTTTGTAGATTGCTTGGAAAGGATGTTGAGTTCAATTTTGATAACAGTTGTCTGAAAGGATTCAATACATTAAGAACTGCCTTGATCTCTGCTCTAATAATTTTTGCTCCAATCTGGGATTCACCTTTTGAAATTATGTGTGATGCGAGTGACCTTGCTGTAGGCGATGTTCTAGGGCAACGAAGAGAGAGGACCTTCTATTCGATTTACTATGCTAGTAAACTCCTTGACAATGCTCAAAGAAATTACTCCACCACAGAAAAGGAGCTTTTAGCCGTCATTTTCGCTTTTAATAAATTTAGGTCATATCTCATCGAGTGTAAGACTATCATTTACACGGATCATGCCGCCATTAAGTATCTCCTCCAAAAGAAAAAGGCAAAACCACGTTTGATACGATGGGTGTTGCTCTTACAAGAATTTGATCTCAAAATCCTTGATAAGAAGGGGAGTGAAAATGTGCTTGCTCACCATCTATCCAGATTAACCCACATTGATCATGAAAAGGTAACAGATATTAGTGAATCCTTTCCCGATGAGAAGCTCTATGGGGTAGCTACAAATGATCCTCCCTGGTTCACTGATATTGCAAACTACCTTGCAGGAGGAATCATACTAAAACATATGAGTTACCAACAAAAAAAAAAATTTTTTGCGGATATAAAAAATTATTTTTGGTGTGATCACTTTCTGTATAAATGTTGCAATGATCAACTCCTAAGGAGATGTGTTCCTGACTCTGACACCAGGAATATTCTCTTCCACTGCCACACATTTCCTTATGGAGAACACCATGGAATTGAGCAAACGGCTGCGAAGGTGCTTCAATCTGGATTCGTTTGGCCCCATCTATTCAAGGATGCCGCTAATTTTGTCAAAAGTTGTGACAAGTGCCAAGGAACTGAGAATTTAACAAAAAGGGACGAGCTTCCTTTAAATGGGATTTTTGAAGTCGAACTATTTGATGTTTGGGGAATTGACTTCATGGGACCCTTCCCCTCATCCCAGGACAATCTGTATATCCTTGTGGCAGTTGAATATGTTTCCAAATGGGTTGAAGCTGTGGTATGTGTCAATAATGATGCTAAAATTGTGATCAAAATTCTCAAGGAACGCGTGCTAGCTAGATTTGGAACACCCAGATTCTTGATCAGTGATGGGGGAAAACACTTCTACAATAGGTAGTTAGAGAATATATTAAAAAGCTATGGGGTAAGACACAAAGTGGGTACCCCCTACCACCCTCAAACTAGCAGGCAAGTTAAGGTCTCCAATAGAGAACTTAAAGAAATTTTGGAAAAAATTGTAAACCAAAATAGAAAGGACTGGACTTCAAAACTCCAAGATGCCCTTTGGGCTTATAGAACTGCCTTCAAGACCCCTCTAGGAATGTCCCCGTATAAGCTCTTTTATGGAAAAGCATGTCACCTTCTGTTGGAACATGAACACCATGCCTTTTGGGCAATAAAGAAATTAAATTTTGACCACCAAAAGGTAGGGGCGCAGAGACTGCTGCAACTAAATGAACTTGATGAATTTAGGTTAAATGCCTATGAGAATGCCAAGTTGTATAAAGAAAAAACAAAAAAATAGCATGATAAGCTAATTAAACCTAAGCACCTCCAACCAGGAATGAAGGTAATGCTTTTTAACTCTAGATTAAGACTTTTTCCTGGAAAACTAAAATCACGTTGGACAGGACCATTCACCATCACTAAAGTTTTTCCTCATGGAGCTGTTGAAGTTGCCTCAAATAATAGCGCTTTCAAGGTGAATGGAAATCATCTAAAGTTATACTTGGAGGAAGGAGTCTCTCAAGAGAAGGGAGGGTGGACCCTTCAAGACCTTCCTGATGAAGGAATCACATAAGCTCTTTCCTGTGTCAAGCTGAGACACTAAAACCAGCACTTATTGGGAGGCAACCCAACAACTAACTAGGTTGTATTTATTCTTTTTTCACTTTTTCTTTTTATCTTTATTGTAGTTTGTTTTTATTTTGAGATTGCAATTTATGAATTCTCATATTCCCGCATTTATTGAGTTATTCTTAAGTGACATATTTTTTCTGAATTTTTCAAAAGAAATGAAAATCACAAAAATGCAAATGAGATATAAGTAACAGAATGCTTAGCAAAAAAAATGATTAAATGAATTATAAGCAATCAAATGTGAGATTGAGGAATGAATAGAGGAAAATCTAAATCTCCAAAAATTTAAATAAATGCTTGAGCTAAGTGTAGGGGAAGGCATAGGATTTAAACTAAAAAAATATGGCATGGATTCTAATGGAGTGTGCTAGGCTCCCGTAGGACTTCATGATCACAAAGATGTTAGGGATGAAGAAAATATCTCTCCCTAAGGATGAAAAGAACAAAATATTTTTGGAAAAAGGGATGATGAAAAATATCTCTCATAAGTGAACAAAATAAGAAAGGATGAAGAAAAACATCTCTCCTTTAAAAACTTTTTATCTTTGTGATTTATAAAAAGGAGCACATATGGCACAACTCTAAGAATCTCTAAACCATGTCTTTAGTCTAAAAATCCAAAATGTATGGAACCCATCACTTATTATCAAGCATTAAAAAATTCAAACATTTGGAGATTTAGTGACTTAACCACCTTAGTGACTCAATTAAAAACATTAAGATTGCTACGATGTTTATTTCATTTTTTGTTGCCATGCACATATTTTCACTTATACTTATTTCAATTACATCATTGTGACTTTCATCCATTCAAATACAGAAAAAATTATCATTTTGAGCTTACTCGAGAACGAGCAAGAATTTAAGTGTGGGGGTGTGATGAATCTATAAATTATATCTAAAATAAAGGAGAAAATTCATTTATTTAAGATATTTTTTGCTGCTCCTAAATCAAAATTTTCTATCTTTTTTAAGAAATGGAATCCAAATGAGCTCTAGGGCATATCTGCAATTTTTCTAAAAATATAACACAGCATTCCGCTACAGCGCACTACAGAAACAGGCTCCCAACTAATTAAACAGTGATTTTTACGGAATTACCCGCTATAGCGTGCGGTCGCACACTGCAGTGGTCTGTAGCAGAAATATTTATAAGGGGACCCAACTAATTGAATAGTGAATTTCATGGAATGACCCGCTACAGTGCGCGGTCGCGTGCTGCAGCGGTCTGCCGCGGAAATATTTCACCTTAACAAAACAAGGGGTCAACTAATTGAACAGTGATTTTTGCAGAATGCCCCGCTACAGCGCGCGGTCGCGCGCTACAGTGGTCTGCCGCGGAAACATTTCTAACTCTATATAATGCAGGAAAAAGAACTAATTGAATAGTGTTTGCGGAATCGACCGCTACAGTGCGCGGTCGCGCGCTATAGCGGTTTACTGCGGAGGACTTAGCTAAATTGCTAGGGACCAGGGTATGCTAAAGCACACCGTAGCACACTATAGCACGCTGCAGCGGCCCGCCAAAATTTTTTCCAGACAATGCATTGAATGCGGCTGGAGACATGACCTTTATCCTGAATGTTGTCCCCAGCCATCATTTCCTGCAGCAGCCATTTTTGTAAAAAAGGAAAGCTTTGAAGTGATGTTATGGCTAAAGAAATGAGATTATTGTCACCTCACCCTAAATTAAAAATTAGTGTAATAATGAATTCAACATTTTGTATTAAAATTCTAGTTGCTTATGGAGGAGAGGAGCATGCAGCCCCCCTCCTATAAATACCCCTCCTCTTGACTAGAGGAGGGTTCACAATTTTAGCAAAATAATTCCCTAAGTAATGAGGAGAGCCAAAGGAAGAGAGAACTCCCCAAGGGTGGCAAGGCAAGCTTTTGCAAAGGGAGAAGAGGAAGAAGGCAGCACTAGCAACCTAAGGAGCGGATAATTAGAAGGAGAAGAAGACTTCCGAAGAACTTCTACGGAGCATTCCTAGTATCTTCTAAACTCAATCTTGTATTTTCTTTTTAGTGACCATGAAAGGGTCTTTATCTATATATGCGTCTTCCTTATTTTCTTATATAATGAGTAGCTAAACTCCCCTTGGGGAGGGTTGAGATGAAGTCCCATGATGCATGAAATATTAATGTATGAGTATTTTCTCTCAAGCATAATGTATTTATGATTTTAATGCCCTACTAAGAAATTTTTATCTAAATTAGTCTTGATGTGTTTATGAGAAAAGAACTAAAAAAATCCAAGATCTAATTGTCTTGTGCTCCATAGCTCACTTTAGGTTGGATGCTAGATTTTGAGTGCATGGAAGCTTAGAACCATGTGAGAAGGTTCTTGAGCTCAATGCACCTCAACCTAGGTTCAATCTAAGAGTTGATGCAAGTGATGCTAAGACCCACTAAATGAGCTCCTTAGCTCCACATAATTGAGATTGAGTAATGAAGTGTTGAGTGCTTAGGAACTAAGTGACATAGTTGTTGAGCCCAACATGTGATTCTCTCATCTCAGCTATATGAGATGCAAAGTGATGCTCATAGTGGAAAATCAATGCTTGTGAGATTCTAAGACTTAAGAAAATTTAAACTCTTCTTAAATAAGGAGAAAATGAATTAACTTTAAATCTTAACAATCTTATAAGAATCTTTGTGCTAAAGTAGAACCGAATGTAAGTTCATTTTATGTAGGAGATTTGAACTTGTAAGCCTTTGAGCTAGACTAAAGAACAATAATGTGCACCTGATTTTAATTAAACTAAATGATAAAATTTGAGAAACGAATCTACACAAGTATTATATCATTGCATGTGGGATGGGCCCAACTCTCCTCTTTATTTAAATCTTGTTATTTACTTAGTGAATATTCGTGCTAATTTTAGACCAACCAACCAATACATACTATAGCTTAAACATTAGTGAGAATATATATACTTTAGTGCCAAATCAACCAATTCTCTGTGGTTCGATAAATTCCCGGAAAGTCACACTTTCCACTTATTACTTCAAACCATGTACACTTGCGTACAAGCGCAGATGTGTATTTACAGTATGTCAATACTTTTTGATTTTGGTTTCCAAATTAGAATTTCTTATTGCCAAATGATTCTTTACTATTTAATATGAGGATAAATAGTAAATACACTCAATTTGGATAGGAAACGGGTCCTATAGGTCCAAATTAAGGATTTTGACCTAAGGAGTAGTTTAGTAATTTACACTTAATGGAATCTAAATGCTTATGCAGTTTACTGTTAATTGCTGTTCAAGGATTTAAATTTTCATGTAGTTTACTTAATGGAATCTAAATATATATTATTTTCTTTAAATTTCTTCAGGTTAAATAATAGCGGCGGACCCACGGGATGCCACGTGGCATCCCAGGATTGGCGCTTGGCATGAAAGCGGGATCCACTAATGCCAGCCGAGCCAACCACAGGTCCCACAGGCTAACATGCGACCTTCTGTGATGGGCCAAGGCAGGGCCCATGGGTTCGAGCGGACCAGGTTCGACCCGGTCCAGGTCAGCAGCACCTCTTCGACTCCTTCGTCCCGATCTGAGCCATCGGGGCTAAGGCTGGCGACTGCGAAGCTGATCTTTCACCTCAACTTGCACCTTAGCAGGAAGGGCTCGGCGAGATCTTTCCATCCAGGGGTGAGGTGAGAGCTAGGGTGACCTACATTTTGAGCAACTTCAAGCCCTATATTCTACTATACGGCGATGGTTGAGCCTACCGAGCGGGTATCGAAGCCTCGGGTCTTATTCGATTTGATCAAATCAACAATACATACAATAATGCATGTGAATAGAGGAGATTGAAGGTGAGGGAAGTACCTGAAGAGGCTGGATGTAATGAGGGTTGGTGGAGGACTTCGGCTAGGTCAGAGTTCTAAGGCATTACCCTTGTGAAGGTCAAGAGGTGCGCGACCCCGAGAGGTTAAGCAGGGTGTCCGGCGGAGCTTGCGAGGCCGCTGCATTGTCGACAGTGGCCAGTTAGGGCGTGGAAGCAGCGTATAACACTCGTAGGGCTTCCGCGAGACCGAGGGAGAGACGGTCTTTCGACCGTCCATTCTCTCGATCGGACGGTTCGAGAGAACAGTTCGATCTGAAGATATGGGCTAGACGACGCCAACAAACTTGACGGCGGCCATTAAGATAAATAAAAAATTTAAATAATTTAAGTAATTTATTTATTTAATTCATAATATTAATAATAAATTCTATTTAAATATTTAGCTTCCAAAATTCCCAAATACTCACCCCTAGCCAATTGAGGGGTGAGGAACACAACGATGAGGTTGGATTTTCGATTTGATGAGTATTTTATTTTCCTAATTTTTGGGGTATTTAAATATTATTAAAATATTCGATGAAATTTTGATGACTTCTGATTGACACGAAAAAATCACGCCTAGCTAATTTGGGGCCAATGAGCGCAATGGCGAAGTTCGATTATCAATTTGAGGAAAATATCCTGTGTTAGATAAAAAGTCTAACGCATCGCAACTAACTAAGCAGTTTTAAAGTAAATGCAATAGTCAGTAAAGTAAACACAACTGTAAGAAATAATAGTAAAAGCACTATGTAATTGAAACTATAGAGACTAAACAAGTAAAACTGCATCAAAATTGAATACTGAAAGTAAACAAAAATATAAACTATTCAGAAATCAATGTGAAAAGTCAAATGCTGTACTATATGTCATTGGAATGATAAACTCAAATAAGCCACAACACAGTATGCCATGGTATGCCACCGTATGTCACAGAACTATCACTGAAAGGCTATGAGTCATACGGTCCAATGTATACATACACTCAGTTGGGAAGATAGTATGATGAAGTCGATGCATCCTGAGATTCCCCAGTCTATATATGCAACATTCCGTAAACCATAATTTATCACTGAAACTCATGCATCACTGCTGAAATGGTTCATCAAACTCATGCTCATGTATATGCCCATGCTTATGTTCTATATGAGTAAAATTTAGAAATCCATAAAACTTTGAATACTGAAAATGAATTCTAGGTCTCCACTGTGCAGAATCCTGCTAAGCAAATTCTGACTCCTAGCTTCTAAAATGATAATTGGTTAAAGTTGAAGATTTACTTAAAGATCATTAGATGGGATGATTGTATACACATATTTAACACATTTGCAAGAAAGGTGGTTCTTATCACTTAGTTTGATTAAGCCACCCTAACGAAGCCATCTTCGATAGGAGGCATCACCTGTTGGAGATTTGTATCTCAAGCTAAGTTATTAAGATGCCTAACTCACAATCACACTCAGTGTTTTAAAGAAGGTGATTCTAATTACTTAGTTTGTTTGAACTATACCTATTGAAGCGGTCTTCACTAGGAGGCATCGCCCATTGGCGATTTGTATTTCAATCAAACTAAGGACTGAGTACCTGTTTAATATGCTCTTAGTATTGGGAGATTTACTCTAACAGGAATGTATTCATCTAATCCCTCGGGATAGCACCTGCTCATAAGTCCACATTCGAGTGAATCAACCAATCCTGAATATTACTGATGAAAATCAGCACTATGGGTTTGCCATACTACACCAACCAATAATCTGGGTTCACACAACTCTATTTACTTAATAAGGATTTATCAAGACTATAAATTCTTATGCTAAATAGGTAAGTCCTATACAAGGCTCCAAGAAAATATGATCAAGTATCACTCAATATAGATTCTACAATAAGGAAAAGTTTCATTCTAATGTCTTAAATGATTCCTACCACAAGGGGTTAAGATCAACTTCAAAGTTAAGGGATCATCTAAGCTTCTACCTCAATGAGTTATGCAAAGTCCTCCTACCTCAATGTATAATCAGATTTAGGTCTTTAAAAAATTTTAGAAACGATCTTGTATTAAGATACTTAAGATCTCACACTCTTATGCTAGCACTATAGGTTTTACTTATCATTTAGATTTAGGATGATCAGATCAGATGATTAAGTCATCTGATCGTTCCTTATTCTAGGATTATGGGATTTAAATCAAGGATGTTTTTAGAGTTAGATCACTTATTCAATCAATAAGATTCTATGAATGTTATTATGCTAATAGTCTTATTTATGAGAAAATCAATGATCCAAAGTTTAGATTCAGATTAAGCAATCACACAGCTTTATTATTAAGCTTAGTATGTCTAATTCAAATGTTTAAGATCCATACTAAATCAAATGCATTATTGGAATAATATCAATCTCTTTATCTTATAATCAATTAATTAAATTAAGTATTTAAGAGTTTGGATCTTAATTAAGCAGGTTAGGGTTTGGCCCCTACTCATGCTTTAATTGAGATCAAGTGTTCATTTATAGATCAATGACAAATTAGTGAATTAAGTATGTGTTATTGGTGACAATCTTAGACCTAGATCAAGTCTTAAAAGCTTGATGAAAGTCTTAAGACTTCTTAAGTTAATTAAGGTGATTAAGTTTTCTAATTTTAGATTTATTCAATTTATACATCAAAAATTAGCATACATTGTTTTCATATATTTACCTTACTGTTATGAAGCATATTAATAGAAAATTTTATAAAAGTAGAAAGTATTTAGTGCTAATGAAGCTCTAAATTAATCTAAAAGGATTAGCACATAGTTAAAAATCTAGCCATCAGAATTTCATACAAATTGGCACATAAGTTCTATTTAATCATACAATTAATCAAAAACTAAGTTTGCTAAAATCCAATATATATAAACCCTAATTTTCACTAGTCATGGTTTAACAAGATTAGGGCATAAGTTAAAGTACAGAGATCAGATAAATAATTCACTTAGCATATTCATTCTACTCTTCATAAGGAGACTAATGGGACCCTAAACATGCAATTTAGTTAAGTATAATTGCTAATTAACTCTAATTAAGATCTGCAATAATTAGGTAAAAATGGAGAATTTAATAATTAGATGTCCAATATTGTTTTATATTTAGGTCCCTGAGGATTTTCTGATCAATATCATATATAATGTCATAGGGTTTTGGACCAGTGGATTAAATGTTATTCAATTATTACATTTTGTATTTTTCTAATTTAATTTTCCTATGATTGGATTAATTGAATTATTTTCCTTAAGGAAAATAATTCCAATTATTTGATTATAATTAAAACGTGTTCGCCCGTTAACAAAAGGCGCAGGTCGGTCGGGGCCCGAAGACCCGGGACTGTCGCACCGCACGGGTCACGGGTCGGCCCGAATTGTATAGGGGCTTCATCCCCGAGCCTCCGTCTCGACAGAAGGGACCCAATTAGGGGAACCCTAATCGGCAAATTCTAGCGCATCCCAACCACGGCATGACCCACCATTGGTCGCTACTCATTCCCCGTGGTCAGACGCGTCAAATGGAACCCGAAGTCCTCTGTGAGGTGGTCTGGATTGGCCAGACCCTACTCACCTGAGAGCTCTTGTAAAGGAGCTATTGTGGGGAGACAATTCTCTCCATAGAGGCCATGCCAGACCCAGAGCTCGATCCCTACACCTTCAGGGAGGTGAGACAAATCGAAGTCCCCTGGTCTGAGGGCCTGAGATGGTCTGAAATGCCGGGACCTTACTCACCCGAGGCATTCCTTAGGTGACTTAGCCTGATCGATCAATTCGATTGATCGGGTCTAGCTTAGGGCTTAAGTTCGATAGCCTTGGGTTTGTTTCGATAATACGCATGATTACGAATCTGAAGGATAAGGGTCTGAGCCCAATTAGCTCAAGCCAAACAAACGGGGGTACCTGGTTTGATGGGGGAGCTCCAGGCGATCGACTGAGGGCTCAGCTATCTTAACTTGAGGTTCCAGATGCTGCAAAAGATCCAGAACACCAGGAGAGCCTACTATCAGTGATTCAGGAGCTCCTGGGATTCCATACGCAAGCTCGGATAGAAGGCAATGGCAGAAGTTGCAGAGATCTCAATTGATCAGCAAAGAATCATAGGGTGGAACACTGAGGCTATTTATAGCCTCAACAAGGAATGGGGAAGCTTCTAGAGGTTGGGCCATGGCCGAGCTCTCAACTTTTCTATTTGAGCTTGGCCGGGTCACGAGGCCCGATCGGGGTCCTTGCCAAGATGGAGGAGGTCCTAACGAACTTGCTGAGGTGGACGCAGGAGTGGGGGACAAGCGGGGCAGCTGGCAGTATGGGGAAGATCTCCTTGTCGGGCGTGGCGAGAGGAAGACGAAGGTCCACAGTAGCGGGACCTTCGGATTTTGTCTGATATATGGATCAGATGGTGCTACGGCTGGGATCCCTCGGATCCTAACGGCCGATCGAGGGGCTGATCCGGGCCGTAGGATCGATCGGGCAAATTTGATGGCTGACCCACGATCCCACGGGATCTGATCTTGGTCGTTGGTTCCTTAAGCGCAACAGCTAGATTTGATGGATGCTAATGTCGCGTGACCCAGGCTCCGCAGCGGATCACCAGCGGTCCGCACAGCGAATCCTGACAGTTTTATTAGTTTAAAGGGTATAAATGCAAATTTAAAATGTTAGAAACTGTTTTATGCAATTAGACCATTTTAATTAAATGTGAATTATGGCCTAAATGATTTCCAATTTGAACCAAACTTTCATCCCTAGCTAATATGGGGGTGAGAAATTCAAAAATGAAATTAAATTTTAATTTTGAGATCAAAATATTTTGAGTCTAAACTAGGGCATCTAGATTGATCAAATATCATTTTGGACTTAGAGAAGTCCAATAGACTTCAAATTTTAAGGATATCTTTCATTTGATGTTCTAAAAGTAATGAAATCAAAATTAATGATTACTTAGACCATAGATTAGTAGGGTAACAACCTAGTGTTCTTACAGACTCTCCCACTTAAGAATGATGTCGTCCTCGACATCATCTCAAGTGAGAAGACAAACATGAATAAATTTAAAGAATAGATAAAATTCAGAAAGTTAATGGGTACCTGAATTTTCAAAGAGACTGAAATACTTTCATTTCATATCCGTCTCTTTCTCCCAAGTAGATTTTTCTAAAGAGCGATTCCACCACTGAGCCCTTACCATTGGGATTGAGCGATTCCTCAATTGCTTTTGATCATGCGCTAAGATATTAGTTGGATCTTTCGCATAAGAAAGATATGGCTGTAGAGTTACGCTGGGAGTTGAATCAAGTGAGATGGGTTGCGAAGACATTTCTGTGGAGAGGAGATGTAAAATACATTATGGACTACAAAGAGATCTTCAGGAAGCTGCAACCGATAAGCTGCAGAACCAATATTTTATAGGATTTCAAATGGTCCAACGTAGCGGGGACTTAGCTTCCCGGCTACACCAAAATGATACATGCTTTTCATCGGACTAACCTTAAGATACCCAAAATTTCTGACATCAAATTCCAGAGTATGATGATGAGCATCATGGCACTTACTATGGCGATCTTGAGCTGCTTTGCTTCTTTGCTGGATCAACTGAATCTTATGATTTATTTCTTCAACTAAATTAGAACCATATAGTTGCACACTGCCTATTTTAGACCATGCTAATGGAGTACTACATTTCCTGCCATAAAGAGCTTCATATGGAGCCATGCCAATACTCGCCTGAAAACTGTTATTGCATGCGAACTCCACGAGAGGAATATGGTCTTCCCAGAAACCTCCAAAATCCAGAATGCAGAGACGAAGAAGACCTTCCAAGACTTGATTGACTCTTTTTGTTTGTCCATCTGTTTAGGGATAAAAAATGGTGCTCATGGCTAGAGTAGTTTCCAAGTCTTGATGCACTGCTTGCCAAAATTTAGAAGTGAAACGGCTATCTCGATCAGATACGATAGATCTGGAAATTTCATGGAGTCTGATAATTTTCTTGATATTGAACTTTGCTAATTTTTCCACGGAATCAGATTGACACATAGGAATGACATGTGCTGATTTGGTCAGTTGATCAACAATGACCCAGATTGAATCGACACTGGATCTTGATTTGGGTAAACCCATAACAAAATCCATAGAAATGTCGAACCACTTCCATTCAAGAATTGCCAAAGGATGAAGAAGTCCTCCAGGCTTTTGGTGTTTGGCTTTAGCTAAGTTACAAGCATGACACTTTACTACGAATTCAGCCACACTTTTCTTCATTCCAAGCCACCAGAATGATTTCTTCAGGTCTTGATACATCTTGGTATTGCGAGGATGTACTTGGTACCCATAATTGTGACCTTCCACCAAAATCTCTTGGTGCATGGATTTGGGAATCCATAGGCGATCCCCTTGATAGATTCCACTACCTCAAATCTGAAGATCAAAATGACGACCACTTTCGATGTGCGCTTTAAACTTCAAATAGTATTCATCCTTGGTTTGGGAGATGGAGACATCATGATGAAATGTGGGTTCAACTGAACTCATGGATATCAGTGTGCTTAGCATAGCACCACGTACTGGACTGATTTCAAGCTTTCAAAATTCTTCTTCTATGGAACTTGATATGGTTATAGAAGATATAGTAGCATGACAATTGAGTGCATCTGCTACACTGGGTGAAGATGTACTTTAAACTCCGATGATCGGTGAATATGGAACATTAGATGCTATAAAGATAATGACGCTAGATTTTCAGAGCAAACATTATGGCTGCTAATTCGAGATCATGAATGGGATAATTCTTTTCATGTGGTTTTAACTAACGAGATGCATAGGCTATAAATTTTCTTTCCTACATCAGCACACATCCCAAACCTATGCTGGATGCGTCAGTATAGACTTGGTAGTTAATACCTTCTTTAGGTAAGGCTAGAACTGGTGCAGAAGAAAGAGCATCTTTTAATGATTGAAATGCTTTCTCACATTCTGGACTCCAGATAAATGGTGCTACTTTCTGCATCAACTTTGTGAGAGGAGACGCAATTTGTGAGAAGCCCTTAACAAATTTTCTATAGTACCCTGCTAGTCCTAAGAAACTCCTGATATCGGTTACGAATTTCGGTTGTGACCAATCTTGAGTTGCGCTTACTTTATTTTAATTGACTCTGATTCCTTGAGAGTCGATGACATGACCCAGAAAAGCGACTGAGTCAAGCCAAAATTCGCATTTGGAATACTTAGCATATAGCTCATGACTCGGAGCTCTTCTAGTACTAATCGTAGATGGTTCTCATGATCTGTTTTACTTTTTAAATAAATCAGAATATCGTCGATAAAGACAATGATGAATTTATCTAAATATTCTTTCAACATGCGCTGCATTAAATCCATAAAAATGGATGGCACATTTGTTAAGCCATTAGACATTACTAAAAATTCATAATGTCCGTAGCAGGTTCTAAACGTTGTTTTCTCCACATCTAGATCTTTAACTCGCAATTGATGATATCCTGATCGCAAGTCTATCTTTGAGAAAATATTAGCTTTAGATAATTGAATGAATAAGTCATCGATACGAGGTAGAGGATACTTATTCTTGATTGTTACTTTATTTAATTCCATATAATTGATTCACATTCTCATTGATCCATCTTTCTTCTTTACGAACAAAACTAGCGCTCTCCAAGGAGATGAACTTGGATGAATAAGACCTTTCTCCAATAGTTCTTGAAGTAACTTGTTTAACTCTTGGAGTTCTTTTGGCGCCAAACGATACGAAACCTTTGATAGCGGTTGGGTTCCAGGAATTGATTCAATTGCGAATTCTACTTCTCTAACTGGAGGAAGACCGGGTAGGTCTTCATGGAAAACGTTAAGAAATTCACAAACTATATGGTTCTCAGAGATAGGCACAACTTCTTTGTTCTCTCCCAACATTGTTATGAGATATGCATCACATCCCTTCCTGACAAGTCTTTCTGCTATCATTGCATTGATCAGCGATGCTTGGGTGCCAAATCTTCCCACAAATGATTTTGATTTACTTCCACTTCCCAAAGTTATTTTCTTTTTTTGGCAATTTATGGAATCACCATGCTGGCTTCGCCAATTCATGCCTAGGATTATATTAAAGTTTGTGATTGGTAATACAATTAACTTAGCCCCATAGTTTTGTTCCCCAATAGGAATATCTATGTTGAAAAATTGTTTGGACTTCATAAGGGCTTTGGAAGGTAACCCGATGCTTAGCTTAAGAGCCTTGGCCTAAATTTCCGATACGAAGGAATGACTCGCTCCCGTATTGGAAAGGATGTTACAAGATTTGTCATTTATCGATAAGGTGCCTATAATTATAGTAACTTAATAAGAATAGCTACTCAACCATTTAAAATACTGAAATGGTAAAGATTGATTACTGAAACAGAGAGAATTGAATAAAAATTTAATTTAAGGCGTACCTAAAACTACATCGTTGTCATCAGGAGCAGAGGCGGGAGTTAACGTGTATACCCTTGCCGGTGCTGAGGGTTGTTTGTTATGGGGCCTTTGACCTTGACGATCATCGTTCGGCGTTGGAGCCGGTACAATTGTTTTAGAGTTCGTAGTGGTAGTTGGAATTATAGCAGGAGCAGGCTCACGATTGTTCCTTGGCTGTGAATGGAATACTTATTTATGGCGAGAGTGATTGATAATGACTTCATTGATTGTATTCTTCTCATTGCATTCAAAGTAACGGTGGCTTTTACGACTACAAGTAAACATACACCACTGAAGTGGTAGCATTTCCCGTACAGGTGCATTCATTTGCATTCAAAATTCTAAGGTTGGGGTTATGTGGTTTTCATGTTACAGACCTTTGCCACCTTATGATGGCCTAAATGTTCCTTCCTCAGCTGCATTGCTATTGCCTTCCTTTTTCGGTGCAGTTGACCTTGGAATCCTTCTTGTAGATGGGCAGCCTCGATTAGTTCTATCAGAGTATTGATCTGATGAGATACTAAGTGGGATTTAATAGAGTCTCTCAGACCCTTCAAGAAACGGTGGCATCTAGATGCTTCCGTTTTAACTAGATCCGGAATGAAATGCGACAATCTCCGGAACTCTTGTCTGTATTCAAATACTGAATTATTGCCTTGTGTGAGATAAAGAATTCATCCTCCAAAATTGCTTGAGCTGTCGCCGGTATGAACGCTTCACGAAACGCTTCCAAGAACATGTCCCAAGGAATGTCCTCTACTTCATAATCAGCAAATCTATTATTCCGCTCATTCTCCCACCAATACTCAGCTTCTTCTTGAAATGGATGAGTTACTAGGCGGATGGCTTCAGAGTTAGGGCACTTGATACTGGCCAAGTTCTTCTTGGCCATCTTAAGCCAGTTTACGGTGTCCATAGGGCTCAATACTTCGTTGAATGTAGGCGTTCGGAGACAGAGGAAACTGTGCAGAATTCCATTGCCTGTATAGTGGGAAGATGATGAGAATCCTAACTGGGGTGCATGTTGTTGCCTAACAGAAAGGATAAGAGCACATGTCTCTTGCGCCTATTGTGCATTGCTTTCAATTAAGGCCTTTACTAAACTGGCCATAGGGTTGGACTCCTCAGGTCCGCCTGACGAGGCGACAGTATTCTTAATTGGAGTAGGAGCAGATGGGGAACCAAGATTCATGACTGTAATTATAAGTACAAACTTGGAAACATAAGATTTTACTATAATTTCATTCATTCATTTCTTTCTCAAAAGAGAAGGTACATGGATTCACAAAACATATAACTAAGATGAAAGAAAATGACATAACAAGATATCCAAACATCTTAGTGGCAATACTCTACCCAAAAGGCAGTGCAGAAGTCATCATATGTGACTATATGGCTCTTTCAAGCTAATCTCCTATAAACCCAATACCACCAACGGCTCATTGATCCCCTTAGTAGGATCTCTACAATCTCTAGTCGGTAGTTCTTGGGACAGGTTGTCTCTCGAAGTGCAGTAATAACACGATCCAGCCATTCCTTGGCGAGTGCTGAAAGGCTGGTGCCTCCAAAGGATGAACGGACAAGTACCTTATCTGGCACCTCAACTCCACGAGGCGACACTCCATCGACGACCCTTCTGTATATCAGGCCATCTCGAAGGTCATTTATCCAGTAGTTGTCAAATCTCCTAAGGTAGAACAAAAATGCTGACTACAAGTATTCCATTCCTAAGCTAATTCAACCCATAAGTATTTTATTCGTATTTCATTATTACTTTCAAAAGTTCATTCAAGTCCTAAGATGCCCATGTTAAAAAATGCATAGTTTCAATTAATTACTATGTGCATTAAATTCCTAGGGTGTCAACATTCTAGATATAGTCCACCCTTTTCATACCTAAGACAACTTAATGAACTTTTGGATGATTGCTTTGCACTACACTTAGTAACTTATGATCTTGGTCTGATATAGAGAACAAATCATAAAGTAGATAGGAACAAACTCCTTATCTAACACTTTATGATACTTCTCTGATACCAACTGTAGCGCCCCGCCCTCTCACCGCGTGCAAAATACGAGTATAATCATAATCAACGTCTTACAAAACCCATATTCCCGAATAGGTTAAAAGACTAAGCCACACTGAAGGCTACTGACTCGAACCTAAGAGTAGGATCGAGAGTCAATACTTAAGATAAGAGTAGATTACTTATCTTAAGTACTAGACTAATACATATATTAGATTTAGAAAGGTAAATATGAATCCAATATACGTTATCGTAATATCAGCATTTTCAGTGTGATGATCACATCATAATACTAAGTATAGTAATATAACAAAGTGTGGAAGCTGAAGCAAAACATCCAGAATACATTCATCATAGTGCAGTAGTAAACACTAGTCTCAGAAAAGAAAACTAAAATACATCCAGAGTTATTACAACTGATTTAAAAGATAAAATTCAGAGTCTATCTAAAGTACTGAAAGAAAGGCAGTAAGAAAAAGTGGAAGGCTGCTCCATTAAGGCTCCACGTACTCCTCCGAGATCTCTTGTAGGTTCTCCTGCCCTGTCTCCATAAGCTCCTTGAGATCTAGCAAATTATCGGATACCAAAAGTACCCCGTGTTAGACAAAAAGTCTAACACATCGCAACTAACTAAGCAGTTTTAAAGTAAATGCAATAGACAATAAATTAAACACTACTATAGGAAATAATAGTAAAAGCACTATGTAACTGAAACTATAAAGACTAAACAAGTAAAACTGCATCAAACCTGAATACTGAAAGTAAACAAAAATATAGACTATTCTAAAATAAATGTGAAAAGTCAAATGCTATACTATATGTCATTGGAATGATGTACTCAACTAAGCCACAGCACGATATGCCACGGTATATCACAGAACTATTATTGAAAGGCTATGAGTCGTACGGTCCAATGTATACGTACACTCAATTGGGAAGACAGTATGATGATGCTGATGCATCCTGAGATTCCCCAGTCTATGTATGCAACATTTCGTAACCCATAATTTATCA
Organism: Gastrodia elata; assembly: GCA_016760335.1. NCBI lineage: Eukaryota > Viridiplantae > Streptophyta > Magnoliopsida > Asparagales > Orchidaceae > Gastrodia > Gastrodia elata. The sequence continues at coordinate 7,106,461 of CM028685.1, read as the reverse complement.
CTAATACTCATGCATCACTGCTGAAATGGTTCATCAAACTCATGCTCATGTATATGCCCATGCTTTTATTCTATATGAGTAAAATTCAGAAATCCATTAAACTTTGAATATCGAAAATGAATTCTAGGTCTCCACTGTGCAAAATCCTGCTAAACTAATTCTGACTCCTAGCTTCTAGAATGATAATTGGTTAAAGTTGAAGAGTTACTTAAAGATCATTATATGGGATGATTGTATACACATATTTAGCATATTTGCAAGAAAGGTGATTCTTATCACTTAGTTTGATTAAGCCACCATAACGAAGCGATCTTCGATAGGAGGCATCGCCTGTTGGCGATTTGTATCTTAAGCTAAGTTATTAAGATGCCTAACTCACAGTCACACTCAATATTTTAAAGAAGGTGATTCTAATTATTTAGTTTGTTTGAACTATACATATTGAAGTGGTCTTCGCTAGGAGGCATCACCCGTTAGCAATTTGAATTTCAATCAAACTAAGGAATGAGTACTTGTTTAATACACTCTTAGTATTGGGAGATTTACTCTAACGAGTCTGTATTCGTTTAATCCATCGGGATAGCACCTGCTCATAAGTCCACATTGAAGTGAATCAACTAATCCTAAATACTACTGAAGAAAATCAACACTATGGGTAAGCCATACTACACCAACCAATAATTTGGGTTTGCACAACTCTATTTACTTAATAAGGATTTATGAAGACTATAAATTCTTATGCTAAATAGGTAAGTCCTATACCAGGCTCCAAGAAAATGTGATCAAGTATCACTCAATATAGATTCTACCATAAGGAAAAGTGTCATTCTAATGTCATAAATGATTCTACCATGAGAGGTTAAGATCAACTTCTAAGTTAAGGGATCATCTAAGCTTCTACCTCAATAAGTTATACAAAGTCCTCCTACCTCATTGTATAATCAAATTCAGGTCTTTAAAATATTTCAGAAACGATCTTATATTGAGATACTTAAGATCTCACACTCTTATGCTAGCACTCTAGGTTTTACTTATCATTTAGATTTAGGATGATTAAATCAAATGATTAAGTCATCTAATCATTCCTTATTCTAGGATTATGGGATTTAAATCAAGGATGTTTTTAGAGTTAGATCACTTATTCAATCAATAAGATTCTATGAATATTATTATGCTAATAGTCTTATTTATGAGAAAATCAATGATCCAAAGTTTAGATTCAGATTAAGCAATCACACAGCTTTATTATTAAGCTTAGCATGTCTAATTCAAATGTTTAAGATCCATACTAAATCAAATGCATTATTGGAATAATGTCAATCTCTTTATCTTATAATCAATTAATTAAATTAAGTATTTAAGAGTTTGGATCTTAATTAAGCAGGTTAGGGTTTGGCCCTTACTCATGCTTTAATTGAGATCAAGTGTTCATTTATAGATCAATGACAAATTAGTGAATTAAGTATGTGTTATTGGTGACAATCTTAGACCTAGATCAAGTCTTAAAAGCTTGATGAAAGTTTTAAGACTTCTTAAGTTAATTAAGGTGATTAAGTTTTCTAATTTCAGATTTATTCAATTTATACATCAAAAATTAGCATACATTGTTTTCATATATTTACCTTACTGTTATGAAGCATATTAATAGAAAAATTTATAAAAGTAGAAAGTATTTAGTGCTAATCAAGCCCTAAATTAATCTAAAAGGATTAGCACATAATTATAAATCTAGCCATCAAAATTTCATACAAATTGGCACATAAGTTCTATTTAATCATACAATTAATCAAAAACTAAGTTTGCTAAGATCCAATATATATAAACCCTAATTTTCACTAGTCATGGTTTAACAAGATTAGGGCATAAGTTAAAGTACAAAGACCAGAAAAATAATTCACTTAGCACATTCATTCTACTCTTCATAAGGAGACTAATGGCACCTAAACATGCAATTTCGTTAAGTATAATTGTTAATCAGTCCTAATTAAAATCTGCAATAATTAGGTAAAAATGGAAAATCTAACAATTAGATATCCAATATTATTTTATATTTAGGTCCGTGAGGATTTTCTGATCAATTTAATATATAATGTCATAGGGTTTGGACCAGTGGATTAAATGTTATTCAATTAATACATTTTGTATTTTTCTAATTTAATTTTCCTATGATTGGATTAATTGGATTATTTTCCTTAAGGAAAATAATTCCAATTATTCGATTATAATTAAAACGGGTTTGGCCAGTTAAGAAAAGGCGCAAGTCGACCGGGGCCTGAAGACCTGGGACTGTCGCACCGCACGGGACACGGGTCGGCCCGACCCGCACAGGGGCTTCGTCCCCGAGCCTCCGTCTCGACAGAATGGACCCGATTAGGGGAACCCTAATCGGCAAATTCCGGAACATCCCGACCACGGCATGACCCACCATTGGTCGCTACTCATTCCCCGTGGTCAGACACGTCGAATGGAACCCGAGGTTTTCTGTGAGTTGGTCCGTATCGGCCAGAGCCTACTCACCCGAGAGCTCCCGTAATGGAGCTATTATGGGGAGACAATTCTCCCCATAGTGGCCATACTAGACCTTGGGCTTGATCCCTACACCTTCAGGGAGGTGAGATGGTCTGGAACGCCGGGACCTTACTCACCCGAGGCATTCCTTAGGTGACTTAGCCCGATCGATCGATTTGATCGATCAGGTCTAGCTTAGGACTTAAGTTTAATAGCCTTGGGTTCATTTCGATAATACGCATGATTACGAATCAAAAGGAAGAGGGTCTGAGCCCAATTGGCTCTGGCCAAGCAAATGGGGGTACTTGGTTTCACAGGGGAGCTCAGGACGATCGACTGAGGGCTCGACTTTTTTAAGCTGAGGTTCCAGATGCTGCAAAGGATCCTGAACACCAGGAGAGCCTACTATCAACAGTTCGGGAGCTCCTGGGATTGCCTACATAAGCTTGGGTAGACGGTAATGGCAGAAGTTGCAAAGAGCTCAATTGATCATCAAAGGATGATAGGGTGGAACACTGAGGCTATTTATAGCCTCAGCAGGGAATGGGGAAGTTACCAGAGCCATTGGCTCGGGCTGGAGAGACCCGAGAGGTCAGGCCATGGTCGAGCTCTCAATTTTCCTAATTGAGCTTGGACGGGTCACGAGGCCCGATCGGGGGTCCTTGCCAAGACGGGGGAGGTCCTAACAACCTTACTGAGCTGGACGCAAGAGTGGGTGACAAGCGGGGCAGCTGGCAGTATGGGGAGGATCTCCTTGTCGGGCATGGTGAGAGGAATATGAAGGTCCACAGTAGTGGGACCTTCGGTTGCCGTCTAATATATGGATCAGATGGCGCTATGGCTAGGATCGCTCGGATCATAACGGCCGATCGTGGGGGCAATCCCGTAGGCTCGGTCGGGTAGATCCGATGGTAGACCCGCGATCCCACGGGATCTGATCTTGGTCATTGGTTCCTTAAGCGCAACGGCTAGATTTGCTGGATGCCGCTGTCACGTGACCCGGGCTCCGCAGCAGATCACCCGCGGTCCACATAGTGGATCCCGACCGTTTTATTAGTTTAAAGGGTATAAATGCAAATTTGAAATGTTAGGAACCCTTTTATGCAATTAGACTATTTTAATTAAATGTGAATTATGGCCTAAATGATTTTCAAATTGAACCTAACTTTCACCCCTAACTAATTTGGGGTTGAGGAATTCAAAAATAAAATTAAATTTTAATTATGAGATCAAAATATTTTGAGTTTAAACTAGGGCATCTAGACTGATCAAATATCATTTTGGACTTAGAGAAGTCTAATGGACTTCAAATTTTTAGGATATGTTTCATTTGATGTTTTAAAAGCAATGGAATCAAAATTAATGATTACTTAGACCATAGATTAGCAGGGTAACAACCTAGGGTTGTTACATTAACCCCAGCCTCAGGGTTGCCTGGGAAGGCTCGGCCATTAGTGGGATAATTCTAACGACCTAAGGTGTGAGGCTGAGGAGTGGCGGACAGGTTTGATGTGGCAAATATTTGCGAATCTTTGCGGTCGGGCTAGGAGTCGAGTGGGGACGAACAGCTGGAATTTGCCCTCAATCGTCTGATTATGCGACCGTCGAAGATGAATGGATGGATGCGGGTTTCTATTAACCGAATTGCAGAAGAGATCTCGATCATTCGATGCGGGTGCTGATCGAGCAGACAGGATCAGATCATGGCGCGAGGTAGTGCAACCCATAGGATCGAGTGCTTTAGGATGCCTGCTGAGGTATCCATACGATGGGTATGCTGCCCCGCTATCGGGACCTCGCAGCGGATCTGCCACGGTCCTGACAGCAAATCCCACGACGTAAAATAAAAAAAAACAAATTAATTTAATTAATTATAATTCATTTATTTAATTACTTGATTTCTATTAAATTATTAAATCTAATTTTGGACTAGATGAGCTCCAAAAATTCCTAAAAATTCACCCTTAGCTAATTGAGTGTGAGGAATTCAAAAATGAAATCTAACTTTTATTTGGAGATCAAATTAATTTAAGTATTTTTAGGGCTCAAAAATAAGCAAAAATACCAAAACTCTCAATTTAGCTTCGATTGATTCCAAACTTCTATGGTTAGGTTTGATTGACCCATTGAGTCTAATGAAATCAAAATTAGGACTTAGTTTAGCTTAATTAAACTAAACTTAGCTATGGTAACAACTAGGATTGTTACATTTTAAGAGGTCAATTAGGTCTAATTTAGATTTAATTTAAATTGATGAAATTGCATAAAAAAGTGTTCCTCATTTAATAATTACATTTTTACCCCTGATAAATCTATGATTTATAGTAATTTAAGACAATAAAAAGAAATGCTTTTCATTAGAACTTGTATGCTTTGAAGTGTATTTGCTATTTTTAGGGCAAGGAAAAGCTAAATAAAATTTTGGGCCAAGAAATTGAAAAATTGGAAGAAACGTGCTACGGCGCGCCGCAACACGCTATAGCGCGATGTGACAGAAATTAAACCAAGAGTTCAACGCTACCGCGCAACATAACGGAACTGAAACCTAGGCTGCCAGTCTGTCGTGCGCCATAGTAGACCTTCAACCAATACTCAGACGCTACCATGCGCTACAGCAGATGTATAATATATCCCAAGATATCATTATTCAAAATACTCACGCAATCGTGCGCTGCAGCGGTTCAAAGACCGAAATCCTGGTGCTACTACGCACTACACCGGTCTCAAGGCTGAGACTTTAGTGCTACCGTGCACCACAGCAAACTTAAAATATTGTCTGGCTCCTTACATTGTAGCTAAACTTCAAAAGTATCACACCACCGTGCACTGCAGCGACCTCAGAACAGAGACTCTAGTGCTACCGTGCGTCGTTGCCCCCATCATGAATTTTGCCAAGCAACACATTCAAATTAGCATAGGAAAAACCAAAAGCCAGGATTCCACCTCTTCCCATAGCAGGGATAAAATGCAAACACATTAAAACTCCTCTATCTAAGAGCATAACAGAATAATCATTTAATAGATTTAAAATCTCAAATAATTGGGAAAGATGGCATAATTAAATGCTGAAGATTAAATTTACGATGTTTATAAAAGCACTGCTTTAAAACTGAAAAGGTATTCCAAATTTTGATATTCAAGGAGTCAGAACATTGGAGACTGCTGAGTCCCCCCCCCCCCCCCGGCGCTACTATGCACTGCAGCGGTCTCAAGGCTGAAACTTTAGTGCTACCGTGCACCACAGCAAAATTAAAATATTGTCTGGTGCTTTACATTGTAGCTAAACTTCAAAAGTCTCGCACCACCGTGCACTGCAGCGCCCTCAGAACAGAGACTCTAGTGCTACCGTGCGTCGTTGCCCCCACCGTGAATTTTGCCAAGCAACACAATCAAATCAGCATAGGAAAAACAAAAAGCCAGGATTCTGCCTCTTCCCATAGCAGGGATTAAATGCAAACACATTAACACTCCTCTATCCAAGAGCATAATAGAATAATCATTTAATAGATTTGAAATCTCAAATAATTGGGAAAGATGGCATAATTAAATGATGAAGATTAAATTTATGATGTTTATAAAAGCACTGCTTTAAGACTGAAAGGGTATTCCAGATTTTGATATTCAAGGAGTCAACACATTGGAGACTGCTGAGTCCCCCCCCACCCAGTGATACTACACACTGTAGCGGTCTCAAGGCTGAGACTTTAGTGCTACCGTGTACCACAACAAAATTAAAATATTGTCTGGCGCTTACATTGTAGCTAAACTTCAAAAGTCTCGCACCACAGGGCACTGCAGTGCCCTCAGAACAGAGACTCTAGTGCTACCGTGCGTCGTTGCCCCCACTGTGAATTTTTCCAAGCAACACATTCAAATCAGTATAGGAAAAACCAAAAGCCAGGATTCCGCCTCTTCCCATAGCAGGGATTAAATGCGAACACATTAAAACTCCTCTATCCAAGAGCATAATAGAATAATCATTTAATAGATTTAAAATCTCAAATAATTGGGAAAGATGGCATAATTAAATGCTGAAGATTAAATTTACGATGTTTATAAAAGCATTGCTTTAAGAATAAAAGGGTATTCCAGATGTTGATATTCAAGGAGTTAGAACATTGTGAGCTATTTATGGAATCAAGCTGATATGATGCGCAACTAAAATAATAGATTTGATAACTTAGACATAAGCATCAGATCTAAATAACATCGATCATGTGAGGTTCTATGTGCCAAAATTGAAATTTCTTGTGTTCATCTCTGAGCATTAGGTAGAATTTAGTCTAATTTGGGGGACACCCTAGAGAAGATTATATTTCTTAGTTATAATTAAATTATCTAAGTAATTTTATACATAAAGTTTATCAGTGCAAAGAAGGGCACTAGAGTCAAAGACTAATATCTTACGGAAAAGCTCTTTTTTAGGATTTCTTTTAATAATCAGAGTCATATTTCAGTATTTGCTATCATTTTCAATAAGAAGAGTAATAAGGGGCCCCATAACCAGAACCGATCATGACCAGAACCAGGTCATGGAAGGAAAGGAGGAGAACCAAGAAGAAAGAAAAGAGATAGTTGTCTAGCTGTTGAAAAAGAAAAAAAAAAGAATTAGGGAAAGGCAGGAGTTCAGTTAAGAGAGGTAGGAAATTTGGTATTCTAACTACTTTGTGGTGATATATATGCTGTCAAGTGGAGGATGCATGAAACCCTTAATAAATTGTATGATAAACCCAACTCTTCCTACTTTCTCAACAAGTAGTTTCTCATCAAAGAAACCCTGATTATTGAATTTAGAACCAACATCGTAAACTAAATCATTGTTTAAACATCAGTGAATCAAATATAATTTAGTAATAAAACACGCCATTCTCAGTAGATGATAAATCTTGGGACATCACAATTCCTTATTACTTCAGAACACATGCACCCGCAAACATGTATTTACAGCCTGTCAAGTTTTTGGCACCGTTGTCGGGGAACGATGATTTGTTTTGTATTAAAGATAATTTGTTAGTAATTGGTGATTTGAAATTTTTCTTTTTGCTGCATATATTTTCTTGTTTTCTGTAGTTACCTTACAAATACATTTGTGTATTTTGATTTTACTTCTTTTCTCTTTAAAATTTTGTTATTATTTATGTTGATTGCTATGAACTGCACTCTATTAAAAAGAAATCTAGGATGTATGAGAAGATGAGATTGTTCAAACATTCTCTTCAATCCTAAAATAGAGAGAACCTACTTAAGAGCTAGGAGAGAATAATTAATCATAAATCAAACACAGCTAGCGAAGGATAATTTTGATGGAAATACAGTGGAATGGTTAAGAGAACCAAGGGGTAGAGCTTTAAGAGATTATGCATTACCCGCTGTAAGGGGAATCTCACATGCAATAATTAGACCAAATGTAGAGATAAACAACTTTGAAATAAAACCATCAACTCTACATATGGTACAGAATAGTCAATTTAGCAGGTTAGCAACAGAACTTCCCAACTCACACATCTCCAACATTTTGGTGATTTGTGATATGCTTAGGTACAATTGTGTCAGTGATGATGCCATTAGACTAAGATTATTCCCCTTTTTACTAAGAGATAGAGCCAAGAGATGGCTCAGTTCCCTACCTGGCGATTCTATTTGCACATGGGATGATTTGGCTAGAAAATTCCTAGCTAAGTATTTCCCACATGTAAAGACTGCCAAATTGAGAATTGAGATAACTGATTATTGCCAATAAGAAGGAGAGACATTATATGATAGCTTGGAGTGCTTCAAGGAGTGCCTCAAGCACAACCCTCATTATGGGTTCCCTTAGTGAATGCAAGTGTAGATGTTCTATAACAGACTGAATGCACCTACAATGACCCTTATTGATGTAGATGCAGGGATTATCTGAGCAGCAAAACTTAGGAAGAGGCATATGAACTCCTTGAGGAAATGGAAAATAATGTATACCAATGGCCTAATGAATGGATTAATCCTATTAAAAAAAATTTAATAATATAGATTAGACCAATCAAATTTAATCCCGACAACACAATATAAATGCTTTAAATCAAAAAATTAGGAGCATGAATATGAACAGCACTCAGGAAATATACTGTGATTTACGTGGGGGGAACATAGTAGCAATAATTATAACATGAATAATCCCTTCACACCTTCTAGCATGGATCAAGTAAATTACCTCAGAAATAATAATACAAATCAAAACCATGAGCAAAACCACCCCTACTCCATTACCGACAATCCTGGATGGAGAAATAATCTAAATTTCTCCTAGAGTAACAATAACACAAATGGAAATTTTAATGGGAACACTTCACAACCTAGGTAGGGGTAAAATTACAATAATAATCATTAGTCCAACAACCAGCAAACCTAAGATTCAGGCCTAGAAGGAGCCTCCAATGCTTTCAAGGCAGAAACCATTCAATTTATGAGGAGAAGTGAATTTACAATAAATCAGCATGATGCCTCAATCCAAGGGATTGAGGTGTCCCTTTGAAACACTAAAGTCCAACTAGGACAAATTTCTTAACAGCTGTCCACTCGTCAGCAGAGAAGGCTTCCTAGCTCTACAGAAGTGAACCCTATGGAAAAGGTAATTGTAATCAATTCTGATAAAATAAATATGTATTGACTAGGAGATAGCTTACCAAAAGTAACTTTAAAAAGGGAAACAAAAATGACAAAAGCTGGGAATACAGAAGACAACATAATAGTAATTAAAAAATCAGACCCCGAAAGAATGAATACTTTGTGTGTCATTAGAGGTGAAGTCCTTTTGGATCCCTTGTGTGATCTAGGGGCTTCCATTAATGTCATGCCATTTCATATATATTCCAGACTTGGGGTTTGGGGAATGGAGGAAATCCTAATTATTCTAGATTTTGCAAATTTAAACTCCAAGAACCCTTTAAGAGTGGTAAGGAATGTCCTAGTAGGGTTAGAAAGTTTCATGATCCCCATTGATTTTATTATTTGTGAATGGGACAGATGAAATGAAAATTCCACTATCATCTTTGGGAGACTATTCTTTGCCAGCACGAGAGCTAATATTGATGTCGAGAGGGGGATGATGATAGTGAGAGTAAATGGTATGGCTGAAGAAATAGATTTGAAACCCACCATATTCAAACAAAAATTTATAAAGGCTAAATGGCATAAAAAGTATGCAATTAAATTTTTTGATCCAAAACCTAAAATTTATTGTTATAATTCAAGTGACGCAAATTCTGAAAAGGCTGACTGCACCTCGGCTGGATGTGGTAGTGTTAAGGAGCAAGAATTGAAAAAGAAAACGCATCGAGGGAAAAGAAAGAATAAGATAATTCCAAGTGCTTGAGTTTGAGCACAACAGCTGAAAATGCTGTTAGTACTCCACCGAGACCTCTAAAAAGCTAGAGAAAAATTCCTCCATGAGATTCAATTTAAGGAATGCTTAAATTTGTTGGGATGATGACATTAAACCAAGCGCTTTTAGGAGGCAACCTAATCTCTTTTTAGTATTAATTTTTCTATGTTTAGTGTTGTAATATGTTTAGTTAAAAATAAAAATTGCAACCTGGTTGGTAGAAATAGAACAATTGAAAAATGTTTCTAGGAAATTCTTTTGTAGCATGCGCTATAGCGCACCATAGTGCATCTCAGTTTTGTAGTGCACCTGATGCTGTAGGGCACTGCAGCTGAATTCATCGCTGTAGCATGCTGTAGCAGAATTCGAAGCTGTAGCGCGCTGTAGTATCCCCTGATCCCGAAACATTGGCGCTATCGTGCGCTGCAATGCGTGATAATAAATTACTGCAGCTGGAGTTATATTATACTTGGAGGGAATTCCCAAGCAGTCAAAATCACTACAGCGTGCCTTTAAATGATGGAACCTAAAAAGGTTCTGAAAAGAATCTCAATTTTATTTATTCAAGGATTGATTTTTTCTCACACTTATGGCATGCCTTAATGACCATTTGACCAGTAATTAGAGTGAGTTGAATTTAATTTAAATGAGAATTGCTGTTAATTTCTGGGATGTATAAATAGAGAGGGGGGAAGGGGTTTTACTCACTCAACCTTAAGAAATTTTCTGCCACTGTATCTCTTAAGCACAAAAACCTTCTTTTTTTAATGGCTTTCCAAAAGAAGAACATTGCCAGCAAAGGTGTAGTTGCCTCTGCATTGAAAATCAATTTCAATAACAAAAGATTCTCCTCAGTCAAAGCAGAACAAAGATTCATTCAGATCACTTCAAAGAGAAAGCTCATCTTGGAGAGGGAGTTCACCCTCCCTTATCCTATGAGCCACAATGATGTGGTACACTATGGGTGAGAAAGCTTGGTCAGCTTGCATACTGATTCTTACTCAACAATCATACAGGAAGTTTTCGCCAATACAATCAATGCAAAAGGGTAAAAAACTTTTGTACGAGGGATGGCAGTGAGTTTCGAGCTCAAGTAGATTGAGAAATTTTATGGACTAAAGGTGGTAGAAGAATGTACATATCAAGCTTACCTGACTGCTGAATTCAAACCATCAGCTATCACAAGTGCCCTCACCTCTTATGATGCTAAATAGAGAGGGAACCTCGCCAACATTCAACGAGCCTACCTTAAGGACTCGTGCAATGTTCTTATTTCTATCAAAATTATGCCATCTAGCCAATTTAAGTGAGATGACCTAGTCAAGAGCAATGTTGATTTATGCAATCGAATGCCCCGGAGATATCTATATCTCTGGGGTCATTCTTGAACACCTATGATGGCACGCCTTGACTGGGCCTTGTGCAGCCTTTGCTTTTGGGTTATTAATATTTGGGATTTTCCATGGTGAAGGGATCAAGGTATTATCCAGTGACATAGTGATTCCTCCCCATATTTTTCTTGCCCGCTATAACTTCCATTCATAGTACCAAGAAAGGAAGAAGAGCAAGAGAAGAAGACAAGCAGAGGAAGGAGAAGCATCTTCATCTTCATCAGGAATAATGTCAAGACAAAAAAAAAATCTATAAAAAGGAATGTCTAAAATGTGGGCGTATCAAACACAAATATGGAAGTTCCTGGAGCAAGATAAGCGGCACTACAAAGCCTCCATGTCTCAGCAGCACTAGTTCCAGCATGACTTCCACTGGGATCTTGGAATAATGCTGTTGAACTGGAGCTTGCATGGAGGACCGAGAGATAATGATGATGATGATGTTGAATGAACAAGTCGCCAATTTTTCCTTTTGGTTATTTTATTAGTTGTTCTTTATACTTTTGTTTTATTTCCTTTCAATAAATCTTTGTAAAAATCATTTCCCCAATGGCTTGTGCTGCTACGATTTTGATTTTATTACTCAATTGTTTTAGAAAATTCTTACGGCACAAATATTTAGCTGCTATGGTATGTTGAAAATTTCTAATATTTGAATTATTTAACAAAATGTGAATTCTAAAAATTATTGATTCTTAAGTGATTTTGCTGATATAAAGTACCCTTTAATTATTATAGTCCCCTCAACTCAAAAATCTATGTTGCTAAAACATAAGTGTGGGGATGGGAAATTGAGGAGATTTATTAAGATAAGCAAGAAGTGGTTAAATCGTGATTGTGCTAGGATTCTGTGGGACCTGCTAAATGCAAAAAATAAAGGGATCAAGAAAAATATCTTTCCCTTGGAATAAAAGTTAAAAAGAAAATGAAGGGATCTAAAAAAGTATCTCTCCTAAAATATAATTGAAAAATGCAGAATTAAAAAATATATCTCTCCTGAAAAATAACATTTCATTGCAATTCATAAGCAGAGACATATATCACCAACAAAATTTTAAAATCACTGAATCTTGTTTCTTCTCGATCAAAGAAGACTTCGAAATTCCCCCATGTACATTTGAGTCTAGCACCATTCATCAAGAAGGAGGGATAACTGAATAATGAAAAGAGGGGAAAATACTGTGGCTAAGAATAATTTGGAAAGTATATGTAACTGATCACATTATTAAGTAACATTCTAAAAGAAGAAAATTACATGACCAGGCTTAAAATTGTGCAAAATAACAATTTTTTATAAAAGTCATTTCTTATGCTTACTCGACGACGTACAAGAATCTAAGTGAAGGAGTGTGATAAATCTAAGATTTATAGTAATTTAAGACAATACAAATAAACACTTTTCATCAGAACTTGTATGCTTTGAAGTGTTTTTGCTATTTTCAAGGCAAGGAAAAGCTAGATTCAATTCTGGGCTAAAGACTAAAAAAATGGAAGAAACACGCTACGGCGCGCCACAACGTGCTATGGCAGAAAATCAAACTGCGATTTCAATGATGCTGCATGCCGTAGCGGAATTATGACCGAGACAACAACACTGCCATGTGCCATAGCAGAACTTTAACCAAAAGTCTGATGCTACTGCACGCTATAGTGGATGTATAATATTTCATAGGATTTAATGATTCAAAACACTCGCGCCACTGTGCACTACAGCGATCCAAAGACCAAAACCCCGGCACAACCACGTGTTGCATCGGTCTCATGGCTGAAACTCTTTCGCTGTCGTGTGCCACTGTGAAATTAAAATATCACTTAACACTTTACATTATAGCCAAAATTTGAAAGTCTCGTGCTATCGCGCGCTGCAGTGGTCCAAGGTCTGAAACGCTTGCACTACCGTGCGCTGAAGCGGTTCAAAGATTGAAATGCTCGTGCTCCCACGCACTGCAGCGGTCCAAGGACTGAAACATCGGTGCTACCATGCGCTACAGCGCCCTGAAAATAGAGACTCTGGCGTTATCGCGCTCCATAATGCCCGCCGTGTATTTTGCCAAGCAACAACATTCAAAGCAACATAGGGGCAAATAAAATGGTTCAAGGAGTTTTGTGCCTTGAGAGGCATTAAGAGTGAGTTTACAGTTTCAAGAACACCATAGCAAAATAGTGTTGCAGAACAGATGAACAAGCAATCACAAAAAAGTGCCAGGAGCATAAGATTGCATACGGGTCTCTCAAAGTAGTTATAGGCCGACATTATTAATTCAGCCATTTACTTGATAAATCGGGGACCTTCCATACCCTTGAATGAAAGGATTTTCGAGTAAGCTTGGTGCAAAAAGGAGGTGAAACTAAACCACCTCAAGGTATTTGGTTGCTCATCATATGTGCACATTGATGTAGGATCCAAGAGTAACAGATTTGTTGGATATGGTGCAGGCGAGTTTGATTATAGATTCGGGGATAAATAGAACCAAAAGGTCATCAGAAGAATAGATGTCACTTTAAATGAATGTGAAATGTACAAGAATTGTATTGGAGTCAAGACTGATTCCAAAGATTCTTCAGATGGAGAACCCCGACACAAAAGAATTGATGACAGTGTTGATCTAGATGTTGGAGTACATGAAGAAGCTCATAAGGGTGTTAATATTGAACCACAAATACCCATGTTAAGAAGATTCACAAGAGTCACAAGGCTATTATAGAGGTACACTCTTTCTTTTATTTACCTGTTACTAACGAATGGTGGTAGACAATAAATCTTGAAAGAGGCAATTTAAGTTAAAGATTCAATAAAGTGGGAAGCTGCCATGAATGATAAAATGGCATCACTCATGTTAAATGGGACATGGGAGTTGGCACCTCTATAACCTAGGAAGAAGGCCTTTCAGAATAAGTGGGTTTATCGGGTGAAAGAAGAACCAAATGAGAGCAAGCACTAAAGGGCTAAGCTTGTAGTAAATGGCTTCCAGCAAAGGCATGGAGTCGACTACAGTGAGATCTTTTCCTTAGTTATAAAGAAGATAATCATTAGGGCTGTGTTAAAAATTGTTGTAGTTGAGGATTTTCATCTGGAGCAAATGGATGTCATAACTACATTCCTTTATGGAGAGCTAGAGGAGGAGCTGTACATGCAGCAGCATAAAGGGTACAAGTCTCAAGAGAAAGGGAAAAGTTGAGCAAGTGTTGAAGCTCAAGAAGAACCTTTATGGCTTGATGCAAGCACCAAAATAATGGTACAAGAGATTCAACAGGTTCATGTCAGAATCAGGGTACAAGAGATGTTAGGCGGATCATTATTGTTACATAAAATAGTGTGAGTCCTTCTATATCATTCTGTTGCCATATGTGGATGATAAGTTGATCGCAGAATCAAATATGGAGGAGATAAGGATGACGAAAGAACTAATGTTAAAGGAGTTTGATATGAAAGACTTGGGGCCAGCCAAGCCAATTTTTGGAGTGAGAATCAATAGGGAAATAAGTGCAAGAATTTTGAAGCTATCGCAAAAAGAATCTGTTGAAAAGGTGCTAAAAAGATTCAACATGAGTGAAGCGAAGCTAGTGGGCACATCCTTAGAAATTCACTTCAGCTTATCAAAGGAATAGATGCCAAAGTTAGAAGAAGAGAAGGAGTATTAACTGAAGCTTCCTTATGCTTCTGACAAACTGCAAATACGTGTCTACGCTTGCACACAAGAGTATGTGATCCGCATTAATAATGGAATGGTGAGTTCTGAATTTTATCTTCCTCAGGGAATGGTGGTTTTGTTACTAAGTTATATTTACTTTCAATTATGTCTAGATAATATGTATTTTGGTTTTTGTTAGTTCCTAAATAAATAATACAAAGAACTAAAATTAAGATACTATTTGATTAAGAATATAGAGTTGGGTTCTTATCATGTGATTTGTTAGGGATAGGTATTGTATTCGACTCATGCAATTTTGGTACTTATTATTATGCCAATTAATCAAGTGAACATTGTGTTCCTTAGATTGGTCCTCTAATTCTGACAAGTTCAAATCTGGTGCACAAGGTAAACACACTAGGGTTCTGCCTCAGCACATAGATTCTTATGAGATCACATTTAATTTATTTCAAACTCTTGCGTCTAGGTTATCAAATATTTTGGGTGATCTCATAAACATTGATTACCACTAATAACCTTCATGCGCATCATATGCAATTTATCTAAGGAAGCAGATTCATCAGACCACATGGATTATTTCACATCATCCATGAGTACTCGATGCTCTCTTCCTCCTTCAACGTTTGCTGAGCTGCAGAGTTTGGTTGGTGGCTCTTGGCTCACAAGCATCAACCTTTAGGCTGAGCTCAAGGAGAAGTGCAGTTAGGCTCAGAGCTTGTCACATAGCTCTAATCTCTAATTACACACACACTTATGCTCTAGACCAATTGGTGAGCTTGGAGCTCAAGATGTTCATTATACTAAGTCATTCCTTCCAATTTAAATCTGCGGTGTTTTACACCGAGAATACTCACTCAGCGATATTATGTCACGGTGAGGGCCTTTATGTGCATTCCCTCTAGATTTGAACTATTTAGATTGACTGAATATTTATTTATTTAAAATTTTTTTTATTCCATTACAGATCTACAATCATTCCAAGCATTCATTCACAAGCACAAACTATAGATGGACAATTAAACATAATTTCATTCATTGCAAAATCTACATACAACACCTTTTATATCTCAAATTCATCATATGATTATAGCCCAACCCTCCCCAAAGAGGGTTTAGCTCTCCATTACAATAGAAATACAGGAAAATACATGCAAGTAACTGAACCTTTCATGGTTCAAACTAAAAGACAATCAAAAAATAAGTTTAAGAGGAATACTAGGAACTGCCATTGGCGTTTGCTAGATTTTCCTCTTTGCCTTCTCTCTTCTTCTCCTCTAGTTCCTTGGTGTGGTCTCCTTTATTTCCCTTGAATGGATCTCTTCTTCTTCCTTGGCAAGGCCCCCTTCTTCTCTCATAGTAGCTCAACCTTTTAGATCTATAAATGTCAAATTTGGGAACCCTTCCTTTGTCTCAAATGGCAGTTTATATAGTGAATTCCTCAGCCCCTCGGCATCAATTCTGCCATCTCTTCCCCTTCCTTGAATTAATGGCAAGCCATTAAATTATATTCCTTTATTCCCTTGGGATACAATAGAAATAAATGTAATTTCAATTTCCAAATGGCTGGGGAAGGCCACAGGTTTGATTTTCTGGCCTTATGCTGTCATAAATGCTCTGGAAATGGAGAATAATGCATCTGCCACTGCGGTGCGCAGCAGCGTGCCTGGGCATGCTTCAGTGGTTTTTCCACATAATAAATTTTACATGGACACCCACTGCGACGTGCGGCAACGCCAAGCTCTCAGTATCGTTCTGTTACAATGCGCGGTAGTGCCAATGTCTCGGGTTGGAGACCACTGCGACGCGCTGTAGCATGGGATTCTGGGTGAGTGCTGAGTCTGAATTTTTGGATGGTTTCACTGCAGCGTGCTACGGTGCCGGGATCTCAGGTTTGACCTGTTGCGGCACGCGACAGCACCGCGCTCTCGGGTTTTGACTCACTTGAGCGCGCTATGGCACGCTTGGGTGCACTGTAGCAGTTTTTCTCCTAGGCTTTGTAGAATTGATCCTGGGTTCCTCAGTTCTCCTTCTTCCATTATGGCACACTACAGCTATTTTCATCCAGAATTTATCTTTTGCTCCAGATTTGCATTTTTGTCTTATTTTGCCTGAAACTATTGGAAATTATATCAAAGCATGTTGTTCTAATGAAATATTTGTATGCTTTTCTAATTTATTATGTAATAAATCTTGGACTCATCACACCCCCACACTTAAATTCTTGCTCATCCTCGAGTAAGCTCAAAATGAATTTTTTGATTTTTAAGAGTATGGATTCAGTTCTTCATGACAATGTGAAGTGTTTTTAATTGAAATGATCTTTAGTAATTTCCTTCAAATAATTCTAAACTTAAGTTCAACTCCTTGATCGCTTACTGAGTCTCCAATTTTAAATTTTGAGATGCTATGTCTTGAATTAGGGGTGAAAGTTCTTTTCAGGATTTCATAAATGAATCAAGGCATAAATAAGTTACTTAAAGTTTGTGCCATGTGTGTTCCTTCTTATAAATCACAATGAACATATCAAATTTTAGGAGAGATATTTTTCATCATCCTATTTTACTATCTTTGCATTCTTTTGGAAGAGACATTTTACATCATCTCTAATTTGTTTTGTTTTTCTTGCTTAGCTCAAAGGGAGAGACATTTTTCTTCATCCCTTCTTAGTTCATTGTGATCAAGAAGTCCTACAAGAGCCTAGCACACCCATGAGTTCACTCCATTCTTGCCATCATTAATTTAATCCCTTAATTTTTCTCCACCCCGACACTAAGATTTTTAGCATCCTCCTTTTAAATTGTTGGAGACTAAATGCGACTTAATATTATTACCCTTGTTTAGAAATCATTAGGGACGTCACTTAGTTTAATCATTAATTTGTTAAGCAAGTGTGATGACTTATTCTTCACATTTGAATTTGTTCATTGAATCCATGCAGTGAAAATTTTAAAGAATTTCTCTTGCAAACAATAGCAGCTATTATGGGTTTAAGCAAGTTCAAGATTCATTTATTGAAAAGGAAAAAAAATGACATGTGTATATTCTCCTATGTGATTCCTTCCATAGGAAGGTCTTGAAAAGTCCATCCTTCTTTTTCCTGAAAGTTGCCCTCTTCTAAGTATGGCTTCAATCGCTGCCCATCCACCTTGAATATCCCATCCTTTGAAGTGATATCTACTGCACCATGGGGATAAACCCTTTCTATTGTGAATGGACCTGTCCACCTTGACTTTAGCTTCCCTGGAAATAATCTCAACCTCAAATTAAATAAGAGTACCTTCATCCCTGGTTGAAAATGTTTAGGTTTGATCAATTTGTCATGCCATTTTTTTGTTTTCTCTTTATAAATCTGGGCACTTTCATAAGCATTCAGTCAGAACTCATCCAATTCACTCAATTGCAGAACTCACAGCTCTCCTACCTATTTGAAATCAAAATTTAGTTTCTTAGTGGACCAAAAAGCCCAATGTTCCAGTTCCACTAGTAAGTGGCAGGATTTTCCATACATGAGCTTGTATGGGGACATTCCTATAGGAGTCTTGAAACAAGTCTATATGTCCTCAGGGCATCTTGCAATTGGTTGTCCAATCCTTTCTATTTTGGCACACAATTTTTTCAAGAATTTGTTTTAACTCTCGATTAGAAACCTCAACTTGTCTGCTCATTTGAGGGTGGTAAGCTTTACCCACCTTGTGTTTTACCCCATAAATTTTCAGTAAATGCTCAAGCAGTTTGTTACAGAAATATTTTCCCCCATCACTTATCAAAATTCTAGGTGTGCCGAACCTTGCTAACACATGCTCCTTGAGAAATTTAATCATAGTTTTTGCATCATTATACATGCAAGCAATGGCCTCAACCCAATTTGAGTCATACTCAACACCCACCATAATATAAGTGTTTGGTTGGGAAATAGGAAAAGGGCCCATGTAGTCAATTGTTCAAATATTAAGCAGCTCTACCTTAAGGATCCCATTTAATGGTAGCTCATCTCTCTTACCCACGTTTCCAGTTCATTGGCACTTATCACAGCTTTTGACATAATCAGCTGCATTCTTAAATAGTTTTGACCAAAATAACCCTGATTGAACTGCCTTAGCAGCAGTGCGATCAATCCCATGATGACCTCCATAAGGAGAAGTGTGGCAATGATAAAGAATATTGTTCACTTCAGATTCAGGAACACGTTTCCTCAAGAATTGATCAGCACAACATTTATAAAGGAAAGGGTCATACCAAAAGTAATTTTTTATGTTGATGAAGAATTGTTTTCTTTGTTGAAAATTTAAATCATTTGGGATGACCCCTCCTGCAATGTAATTTGCAAAATTGGCAAACCAAGGGGGGTTTGTATAAGCGATGGTGTAAAGTTTTTCATCGGGAAGCACCTCACTAATATCATTCCATTCATCATGAGCAAGATGGGTCAATCTTGAGAGATAGTTTGCCACCACATTTTTCCTCCCCTTTTTATCCCGGATTTCAAGATCAAATTCTTGGAGAAGCAAAACCCAACGTATGAGGCGTGGTTTTTCTTCTTTCTTTGGAAGGAGATATTTAATTGCAGCATAATCTGTGTAAACAAAAGTTTTAGAACCAATGAGATAAGACCGGAATTTATTGAAACCAAAAACAACAGCTAGCAACTTTTTTTCAGTGGTGACATAATTTCTTTGGGCATCATCCATGAGTTTGCTAGCATAGTAAACTGAATAAAAAGTTCTTTCCCTCCGCTGTCCAAGGACTGCCCCTATAGCAAGGTCACTCGCATCACACATAATTTCAAAGGGAAAATCCCAGCTAGGAGCAGATATTATGGGAGCTGAGATCAAAGAAGTTTTTATTGCAATGAATCCTTTTACACAATTTTCAGCAAAATCAAACTCAACGTCCTTTCTTAGAAGACAGTACAATGGTAAACTTATTTTTGAAAAGTCTTTAATGAATCTTCTATAAGAACCAGCATGCCCAATGAAACTTCTTGTTCCATTCACATTAGTGGGAGGAGAGAGTTTTTCAATTACTTTAAACTTTTCCTTGTCAACCTCAATGCCCTTTTTTGAAATTAAATGACCAAGGACTATTCCTTCTTCAACCATGAAGTGACATTTTTCCCAATTTAAGATTAAATTAGTGTCTTCACATTTTTTAATAACCTTACTTAAATTGACAAGACAATGGCCAAAAGATTTGCCTACCACAGAAAAATCATCCATAAAAATTTCTAAGAATTCTCCTATCATGTCCGAGAAGATAGCCACCAACATCGTTGGAAGGTAGCCGGAGCATTACACAAGCTTAAAGGCATTCTTCTAAATGCGAAGGTCCCATAGTAGCAGGTGAAAGTTCTTTTTTCTTGATCTTCTGGAGCTATCAAAATTTGATTATAGCTAGAATAACCATCGAGAGAACATAAATAATGATTTCCAGCCAACTTATCAAACATTTGGTCAATGAAGGGGAGAGGGTAATGGTCCTTCCTAGTTGCTTTATTCAGCCTCCTATAATCGGTGCAAACTTTCCAACTGGTCACCTTCCAAGTAGTGATTAATTCATTATTATTATTTAGTATAATTGTCATCCCACTCTTTTTAGGCACCACATGAATTGGGCTCACCCACGGGCTATTTGATATAGGAAAGATAATTCCAGCATCCAAAAACTTGATTATTTCTTTGTGAACCACCTCCTTTATGTTTGGATTTAAGCACCTTTGAGGATCAATTGAGGGCTTAGAGCTACCTTCCAAGAGAATACGGTGCCTGCATAAAGTTGAACTAATCCCCCTTAAGTAAGCTATACTCCTCCCAATTTCGCTCTAATGATCTCTCAAAAAATTACATAATTGATTTTCTTGATTTGGGCTCAGCAAGGCAGAGATTATTACGGGTAGTGAAGTTCCCTCCCCTAGATAAACATATTTTAAGTGATTTGGTAGTTGTTTTAGCTTTAATTCAAGAGGTTCATCAATGGACAGCTAAATTTTCTTTCTTTTTTGGACTAGTTCCTCTACCGTACCTTCTCCCTCAAGATCTACAACTTCCTCATTTATCTCCAAATTAAGTTCTCCCTCATCTCCCGACATCAGCAACTCTTCAATCAGATTAATTCTCCAACACTCTTCATTAGGCTTACTTGGGTGCTTCATTGCATCATTTATATTAAATCTTACCTCTCCTCCCTCGTAGCGTAGGCTCAACTCCCCTTTATCAACATTTAACATTGTCTTACCGGTAGCTAATAAGAGTCTACCCAGAATTATAGGAATCTCTTGGTTTTTATCTTCCATATCTAAGATGATGAAATAAGCAGGGAAGATAAATTTATCAACCTTAACAAGAATGTTTTCCAAAATTCCCATAGAAGTTTTCACAGATCTATCGGTAAATTGAAGGTGAACGAAGATAAGTTTTAAATGATCAATTCCCAATTTCTTAAATATGTAGAATGGCTTTAAGTTTATGAATGCTCCAAGGTCACATAGAGCCTTCTGGAAGGAGTGGTTTCCAATAGTGCAAGGGATTGTGAAACTCCTTGGATCTTTCTTCTTGAGGGGGATTTTTTGTTGAAGAATTGCACCACATTCTTCAGTTAACGCTATCGTTTCTTTCTCATTTATCTTTTTTTTCTTAGATTGAATGTCTTTCATGAACTTAGCATAGTTGGGCATTTGCTCTAATGCTTCAGTAATAGAAATATTTATATGAAGAGTTTTAAATGTTTCTATAAATTTGTTAAATTGGACATCCAATTTCTCTCTTGTTATTCTTTGAGGATAAGGAATGTGTGGGGTATATTCAAGGTGGTTATTTAAATTAGTTTGATCCACCTCCCTTGGTTCCTTCTCCTCTCCCTTGTTCATATTCTCTTCCTCCTTGGTTCATGTCCTATTGCCTTAGACATTCTCTCAATTTTCTTAAACATAGCCAGTTCAGTTCTTTTACCATTTCTCAAAGTTATTGAATTTTATAATTCATTCTCGCATTCTCTTATTGTTTCTACTAAGACAGGTTTGCTTAATTGGCTCATGATTTCTTTTAATTTTTGCTCAATTCTTTTCACCGTCTCTTCTTGTTTTAAGAGAGTTTGCTCATGTCGGCTTAGTGTCGCATCAGTTTTATTCATAAATTCGATGGTAGAAGTTTTGAATTCTCTCAAGGAATGCTCTATCCCCCTTCTATTATCACTCTAATTATTCCTATAGTTGAATATCGCATGGACATTTCCTATTTCGCAATCATCCCCTTGAATGGAATTTAGTTGCATATCTTCAATTCTTTTGTATAGTTGGGCAATTTGATTTTGAAGTTCAAAAATCTGTTAGTTTCATTCAATTGATTTACTTCCTGTCTACATAAATTAAGCCCTTCAGCTGGCCATTGGTAAGCATTTGTCGCCATTTCCTCAAGAAGATCAAAGGCCTCCTCTTGGGTCTTGTTACTCAAGTATCCACTTGTGGCTGCATCTATGAGTGTTCTTGTGGGTGCATTCAATCCATTGTAGAAAGTTTGCACTTACATCCACAACTTAAACCCATGACGGGGGCAATGTCTTAAGCAGTCTTTAAAGCGTTCCCAGCCATCATACAGATTTTCCCTATTCTACTAAGAGAAATTAGATATCTCATCTCTCAACCTGGCGGTCTTAGCTGGTGAGAAATACTTAGCTAAGAATTTCTTAGCTAAGTCTTCCCAAGTTCTAATTGACTCGCTAGGTAGAGTGCTAAGCCAAACTTTTGCTCTATCTCTCAACAAAAATAGAAATAATCTCAGTCTAATTACGTCATCAGAAACGCCATTAAATTTAAATGTATCGCATATTTCTAGAAAACTGGAAATGTGTGAACTGGGATCATCCGTATCTAGACCACTAAATTGGTTATTTTGTACCATGTTTAATGTTGACAATTTTATTTCAATGTTGTTGGGTTGTATAGCAGGTCTAACTATGGCATTAGGCACTCCTTTTACAGTGGGTATGGCATAATCTCTAAGGGTTCTAACCCTAAAGTTTTCTAACATCTCTCCGAGATTTGCTTCTAAGTGTTCTATTTCAGCTTGTTGTTGATTTAAAATTGTTCGTTCTCTCCTAGCACGCAAATAAGTTCTTTCTATTTCAGGATCCAAAAGAATTTCAAAAGCTTCACTTATTCATGCAATTTAAAAATTTCGGCAAGCTAGAACAATCACAGAAACCAAGTTTAACAGCTTAGTTATTTAAATCAGCAAAACAGGTTTTAGCAATTTAAATTTTTAGCAATTTCAAATATAGCAATTCTAGATTTTAGTTATTTCAATGTCGACAATTCAGTTTAAACAGTGTTCAGCACAGCAGTTTCCAGCAATATAGTTTTTAGGATTTTGAGTTTTCAGCAAACTAAGTAACTAAATCAAAATCTAAATTAACACTACAGTTAGCACAAATATAATTACACAAACAAAAAATTATATACAAAGTAAAGAAAGATCTAAATCACTATTTACTAGCAGATTATACTTAATACAAAACTAAAAATCATTCCTCGATAACGATGTCAAGAACTTGACAGACCACAAATATGTGTCTGTGCTTGCACATTAGTGTACGTGGTCCTAAGTAATAATGGAATGGTTAGTTTTGGATTTTATCATCCTCAGGGAACGGTGATTTTGTTACTAAGTTATATCTACTTTCAATAATGTCTAGAAAATTAGTATTTTGGTTTTGGTTGGTTCTTAATTAAACAATGAAAAGAACTCAAATTAAGATACTATTTGATTAAGAAGGGAGAGTTGTGTTTTCATCATATGATTTATTAGGGATAGGTGTTGTATTCAACTCATGCAATTTTGGTACTAGTTATCATGCTAATTAATCAAGTGAATATTGTGTTCCTTAGATTGATCCTCTAATTCTCATAAGTTCAAATCTAGTACACAAGGGGAACACACTAGGGTTCTGCCTCAGCATATACATTCTCATGAAATCACATTTAATTTATTTAGAACACCTACGTTTAGGTTATCAAAAATTATCTTTTAGTTGGGTGATCTCACAAGCGTTGATTTCCACAAATAAGCTTCATGCGCATCTTACGTAGCTTGCCTAAGGAAGCAGATTCACCGAACCACATCGATTATGTAATATCATCCATGAGTACTCGATGCCAACTTTCTCCTTCAACGTCTGCTGAGCCGCAGAGCTTGGTTGGTGTCTCTTGGCACACAACCATCAACCTCTAGGCCGAGGCTCAAGGAGAGGTGCAATTAGGCTCAGAGCATGTCACATAGCTCTAAGCTCTAATTGCATACACACATATGTTCTAGACCAATTGGTGAGCTTGGAGCTCAAGATGTTCATTGTACTAAGCCATTCCTTCCAATTAGAACCTGAGGTGTCTTACACCAAAAATCCTCGCTCGGCAAACTTAAGACGCGGTGAGGACCTTTATGTGCATGCCCTTTATATTTGGACAATTTAGATTGACTCAACATTTATTCATTTAATACATTTTTTAATTTAATTTCAGATCTACAATCATTCCAAGAATTCATTCACAAGCACAAACTATAGATGGACAATTAAACATAATTTCATTCATTGCAAAAATCTACATACAAAATCTTTTATATCCCAAATTCATCACATGATTACAACCCAACCCTCCCCAAGGAGGGTTTCACTCTCCATTACAATAGAAAGACATGTAAATACATGCATGTAACTGAACTTATGCATGGTTCAAACTAAAAGAAAATCAGAAGATAAGTTCAAGAGGAATACAAGGAACTGCCCTTGGCGTTCGCTAGATTTTCCTCTTTGCCTTCTCTCTTGTTCTCCTCTAGATCCTTGGTGTGGTCTCCTTTCTTTCCATTGAATGGATCTCTTCTCCTTCCTTGGCGAGGCCCCCTTTTTCTCTCATAGTAGCTCAACTTTTTAGATTTATAAATGTCAAATTTGGGAACCCTTCCTTAGTCTCAAATGGCAGTTTATATAGTAAATTCCTCAGCCCCTTGGCATAAATTCTGCCATCTCTATCCCTTCCATGAATTAATGATGAGCCATTAAATTATATTCCTTTATTCCCGTGGGATACAGCAAAAATAAATGTGATTTCAGTTTCCAAACATTAGGGAAGGCCACATGTTTGATTTTCTGGCCTTCCCTATGATATCATAAATGCTCTGGAAATGGGAAATTTTGTGTCTACTGTTGCGGTGCGCGGTAGCGCGCCTGGGCGTGCTGCAATGGCTTTTCTACATAATAGATTTTACATGAACACCTGTTACGGCACGCGGCAGCACCAAGCTCTCGATTTAGTTCCGCTACACTGCGCGGTAGTGCCAGTGTCTCGGGTTGAAGACCGCTGCAGTGTGTTGTAGTGAGGGCTTCTGGGTGAGTGATGAGTCTGGATTTTTGGATGGTTCCACTGCGGCACGCTGCAGTGCCGGGCTCTCGGGATTGACCCACTATGGCACGCAGCAGCACCGCGCTCTCGGGTTTGGACCTGCTGCAGCACACGGCAGCACTGAGCACTCAGGTTTATGCCCACTTGAGCGCGCTATGGTGCGCTTGGGCATGTTGTAGCAATTTTTCTCCCAGGCCTTGCATAGTTGATCTTAAGTTCCTCAATTCTCCTTCTTTTGCTATGGCATGCTGCAGCAATTTTCATCTATAATTTATCTTTTTCACTAGATTTGTATTTTTGTCTTGTTTTCCCCAAAATTGTTGGAAATTATATCAAAGCATGCTGTTCTAATGAAAGATTTGTATGTTTTTCTTCTTTATTATGTAATAAATCTAGGACTCATCACACTCCCACGGAGATCACATTATGCACAAGAACAGATATTAGACTTATAGTGGAAGTGGTTAGCAGATTCATGGGAAACCCAGTGAAGCACCATTGAGATGCATTCAAGTGGATCCAAAGGTATATGAAAGGTACAACGAGCAAAGCCTTATGCTTTGGAAGATCTAACATTATTTTACAAGGCTATGTAGACTCGGATCTTATAGGAGATGTTGATAGCAGAAGAAGTACTACAGTTATGCGTATACATTGGGAAGTGTAGTGGTGAACTAGATCTCCAGGCTATGAAATATCGAAATCACAGAGGCAGAATATGTTGCCATCATAGAGGCAAGCAAGGAGATGATCTGGTTAAAGACTTTTTTGGAAGAATTGGGCAAGGGAAAGAGGGTGTAAGGCTCTATAGTGACAGTATAAGCTCTATTCACCTAGCAAATAATGCAGCATTTCATACCAGGATAAAGCACATTCAACTCTATTACCATTTCATCCGAACATTGTTGAAAGAAGGACAGCTCGGATTAGAGAAGATCCACACATCTATGAATCCAGCTGATATGCTTACAAAAGTAGTATCAGTAGAGAAACTAAAGCTATGTGCAGCTTCACTTAGCCTCGGTACGTAATGTGAGAGTGGGGGTGAGCCACACCATGTTCTTAACACATAGAAGAATACAATGAAGAATTAAAGATGGAAGAGGGGGAGTGATTTTCTAAGAGTTTCAAAGTGAGAGATTATTGTGTTTTGGAGACCATTTAGTTTATCTTGGGGATGCTAATGGTGCTCTGGTGATCTTTCAGGACATTCTGAGGTGATTCGGAACAAGGAGTGAAGTTTAACAACAATACAGGTGCTACAGCACACCGCAGTAGAAATCGGCACTGCAGCACACCGCAACAAGTCCATCCCAAGACATAGGCAATTCGAAAAGTGAGAGCTACCGAATGCTACAATGGCATGCAATTAAAGACGCAGACGCTACCTGCGCCGCGGTGGGTTCCATCCCAAAGTACGAATACTACCGCGCATCGCAATGGCAGGATATTTAACACGGGAGCCACATATCATTGCAGCGAGTTCCATTGTGAGACACAGTGCATCGTAGTGCTTGTCAGACTTCTGCTCCGGTTCAGGTTACACCTAAAGTAAATTGGGGGGCATTTTGGACCATTCAGGGTCTGAAATTGAGTTGGGTACTTAAGCAAATAAGTTGGGAGGAGTTTACAGTATTGGCATTTCAGATTGAAGGCTGATTGCTATTATGAGGAGGAGATCCCAAGGTGAAACCTTAAGGAAGTTGTAGTGCAAGAAACCTCTTACATGTTGGAGAAGACATTCCAAGTGGTGGTTGCTTCTTCTCCTCTTCATATTAGAGTAAGAGATTGTGTATTTCCAAGCAAGGATAAGCTCTTTGTAACTCTATAATATTTAAGTACTCATAGTGATAAATTTTTTGGTGTGGCTCTGTGGTTTTCCCATTCTTGGTTTTCATGAATTTTTTTTTGTTTGGATGTTTTGTGTGCTTATGTTTATCTCACATGCATGTGTTGTATGATTTTCTATATGTTGTTTCTGTGATTTTTTATTTTCTAGGTAACCGACAATGCAACCTCGGTCTTCCATCGACTGCTCTTGTCAAAGCTCTTCTGTTGCAGAGAGTGTGCTTGGTGGTGTATGAAGGTTCAGATTTTATGCCAACAACTTTTGCTAATCACCTCTTAATGAGCTCAAACCCTAACTAGAGCTCATTGAACTTGATCATTAACTAAATTAAGTGATTAAAGTATCAATCTTTTTCTTAAATAATAAGAAACCATTTGGCATTGAGTGAAGTTAATTTGGAACCATAGAATCCAAAGTCACCATTTAGATCCTTAGTGAAGGGCATTTTGGTAATTTTTGCCAATTGTTTATTTAAGTGCATTTAGAACTTCTTAATTTGTCCCTAGCCATTAAAATCAGTAAACTAAATGTTGGAATTAAGTAGAGGTCATTTGAACTTGAAATTTAGCATTAATAACCTAACCCTAATTTTTGCCTTAAGTTTATTAGCATAACTTTAGAATGCTTATGTGTGGATTTAAAAATTCATCATTCCTTCCTTAATGTTTAATGAGTCTCATCATATTAGCTATAATCAGATTAGATTCAAATCTAGATCTTTAAATGTCTTCTTAAGTTGAATTTATTTAATGTTATTTAATCATTTTGTAACCTCATCAGTGTTTTGACGATTGAACCTCCTAAATCTTAACCTTAGACACTCACTCACTACTTCCTTAAATTAAATTATATAGAGCTATAAAATTACTTAATAGATTATACCTTAATTATAAGATAGAACTTTTAGTTAAGCTTAGCCCTTATGAAGCAATTTTGATTATTCTGTCTTTTGATGTTAGCTTTATGTTTCCTTCTTGTAAGATTAGTAAATTCCTATCTTATTGAGTTTGATTCCACATAATAAGATCTCTTTAACTATAGTGCTGGAAAGTTCTATTGAGAAACTTAGAACAAAGATGTTAGTACCTTATATTATGATGTCTAAACACCATATTTTGGGTTCATAGCCTTTAATCTTTGAATCTTTATTTATTTAATCAAGATTAATTTTAGGATGTTAAATATATCAATAAAGATAAATGATTTATTTATTTAATCCTTATATGATATAATGTTTGATTTTTAATTAGAACTTGGTTAGTTATAATATTTGAATTTATATGACCATGACTTTGGATTATACTGGATAGTAGGATATTGGAGATTCTAACATTATATTATTTGAATAAAGGATTATACTGTATATTCTTAGAATAGCTAGAAAAAATTAATTAGAAAATAAAAGATATCACAATTCTTGTATAGTTTACTACTTAAATTCTTGATCGGAATGCTTCGCTTTACTTTGTTGATTGAGCCTTGTTGCCTTGTGCATAAATAAATGAGATATGGAATATTCATTGAATATTCCATATTAGTTTTTGAAAGGCATATCATTTTCATATTAGTTTACGATAAAATTTAGTAAATCAGATAATAGTTCAATGGAAACTGTTCTGTTAGTCTGTCTCCTCAGTTCTTATTGTGATAGAATCAACTATGATCTAGCCATGAGTGGTCTGGATGATACATGTATGATTCTATAGTATGGCTCAGATCTAGCCATGAGTGGTTTAGATGATACATGTGGTACTTTTTGTTCAGTAGTTATGTTTAGCCAATTACTGTTATGACAGGCTAATCTATGCATATGTCCAATTAATTAATAATGTTTTTAGTTCAAATTTTTTATAGATCAGTATAATTAAATTTATATTTATTATTAAACATTTTCTATATTTATGTGTTTTTAGTAAATTTTCTAATCTCATTTATATGAATGTTAGTATGATAATTTCGACTCTATTTTAAGTGATTCAATATTTTTATTGATATTTATTTCGCAAGTACAATTTGATTATATTTACGTAGGTTTTTTCCATTGTACTATATTAGCTTTATATACAAATGCTTAACCTTTTTTGCAGCTATTGGACGTGAAGGTATGTTGCTTTACTTTCCTCATTTTTGTTGAAGTTATATATGTATTATTTATAGCTTTTATATTCATTTGTAAGCTTGTGGCTCCCATACTACTTAGGTTAATTTTGTGATATATAAATATCAATAATAATTTATCAGCCTAAAATATACTTAAACAATTTTATCTAACATAAGATTTTTCTTTTATTAGCTAGGTCCATGGCATGTAAGAACTAATATGTCATATCTAGAGCTATTTGAGGCTTCAGTACAAAGTGAGGAGTAAGTGCAAGAGGATGAACCTACTATAACTTCTTAATTGTAGCTTTTATTTTTTTTAAAAGAGTGATTTTTAGTTTTTCATTCTCTTTATTTTCATTAAATTTTGTTCTATAATAATTAAATTTTATACTTTATGTTTCTTGTTTCAATACTTTACTATATGAGATGAATTCTTTATACTGTTACCTTTTTATAATACTTGAACGTGATGGATGGATATTTATTCTTTCTCATAGCTTTCACACTCTGTATTATATATTGCACTTATTAGCTTGTGCTCCAAATTATTATTATTATTATTACTTGATAATTTGGGGCATAAATATATGTTTAAATTATCAGTTACTTAAACATTTCAGTAGGATTAGTGTGGGCAATATAAGTGGTCTCTCAATAGTCATTTACCTTGTTAACACTAATATGAGGTTATCATTTAGTGGATCACCCATCTCATTACTAATTATACTTTGTTTGGGTAAGCAGCAGAGTGGAGCACCACAGATATAAAAGAATGACTCGTGCCAGTATTGAACAATACCTTACAGGGTTTATCATTTATACACATTTATACGCAGGGTTTCTATGTTGGAGGTTTAATTAAGCTAACTACTTGTTTAATTGAATGCATGTAGAAAGAAGAACATATTATAAAAAAAATATGCCTAGGAATACGTACCTGAAGCAACGTCATTCTTGTCAACTGCTTTGACTGGAGTCAGGGTGTGCGTGCACATGAGCAGAACCAGCAAATTTGTTATTATAAATCTGCTTCCTTGGATGATTTTGAATTTGCACGTGAGGTGCAACATACTGCTCTTTATTTTGAACAAGTGTTTCAGAGGAGTAGATCGGAAGACTTGCTTATGGTGGGAGTGATCAAAATGCACACCATCAACTATTTCAGGATATTCACGATGATAAAAAGATGTCCTTGATTGCCACAGGTGTAGCAACACCTACCAAAGTGATAACACTTGCCATAAGAGTGAGGTTTGGTGCAACCTCAAATCTGCTCTTAAGAAGTTGCTGCTGCCTCCATTTGATAGACCTTACCAATTTGCAGCCTCCTCTTACTGAAAGCATCATGATGGTACGGAGTATCATGGAACTTTCACTTAATATCCTTCTGAAATTTGTGCTGCTCAACCATCCTTATAGTTTTTACAAATTGTGTGAAATCAGTAAGGCGAAGAGGCACCACATGATATTTGATGGAATCTCGTAAACCACCTTGAAATCTATGACATCATGTTGCCTTTGTCCTTACTAAATCAGGAGCAAATCGAGGTAACCGCCTAAACTCCATTTCATACTCAGGTACTTGTCAACCATTTTGCTTCTTCCTCAGCAAAGTATCCACGGGAATATTCTGCACAGACGAGGATATAAACTCTACCTTGAAAGCTTCCACGAAAGAATCCTAAGGGATATTTTTGATGTTATAGTCATCAAAGTAAGAATTTCTTTCATTATCCCATCAAAATTCTACTTCTTCCTAAAACAGATGCATCATAAAACAGATCACTTCTAAATTTGGGCACTTAATGAATATGATGTTCTTTTCTACTAATTTCTACCAACTAGCCATATCCATGGTAAATAGGTTGCTACTAAATGAAATAGTTCTTAACCTCAGGAAACTAACTTATATACTATATATTTTAATACTTATGTTGTAGGTTTTCTGTAACTACACTATTCAAACTTCTAGTTTATCAACATTCTCTTTAATCTTCTTATTTTGACTAATCATATTAATGTCCTATACTTAAAATGTTTTTTAATCTAACAACTTTGGTTGTCTTATCCTTAAATATGGCACTGGTAGGTCAATTTTAGTCTATCCTTAGACTTAATGGTTTTACATGGCTATTATTGTATTGTGGTAAGTCTTGAGGGATGGCATTAAAAAGTTTTAAGTTAAACTATAATTTAAGTTAAAATTATTTAGATCTATCTCATATTAATTTACTAATCTAAACATCAAGTCTTCTTTTATAATCCAAAAGTTCTAAGACTTAGTATTACTATCATTAAATTCCTAAGTTTAACATCATTAGCTACTCCTTAAAGGTTCTAAGTCTTACTAATCTTTCATCCAAAATGATTACAAGTATTATAGTTAGCTTGTTTATTTTCTTATTTAGATTAGTAAGTAGAAACCCTAGCCTCTAAGTAATTATAATCTTAAGTTAAGAGACTTGAACATCATATTTGGAGTCCAACCTCTTGACTCCTATTCTTGATAGAATATATCAAGATTGGTTAGTAGTGTAAAATAGGACAATTGATTTAAACCATTTAACCTCATTTGGCGACACTGATTAATTTAAGTTAGAACTTAATCAGTTATAATGCTTTAATCTTTATAGGACTGTAAATCTGGATAGTAGGATCTTTTAGATTCTGAGATTGTGTATTCTCAATATAGTTAGGATGAATAAATTAGTGTGATTTTGTCGATAATAATAGGAAAGTGAACAATGAATATAGAATCTGTAAATTTGACTGCATACAAGCTTACAAAAATTGCATTTGTAAATGTTTGTTTGATATTATTAGGTAGCCTAACCCACTCAATTTTTGAGATCAGAGACAATTCTCTCTGATCTAACCTTTATAATTAATTGATTCGGTAACCTTTTTTCGATAATATTAGGTAGCCTAACCCACTTGATTCTGACGATACCTTTTTTAAGAGAGAAAGTATGTAATAACTCCATTGTTGTTACTTAATTTTAGACATCCAAATTAAAGTAAAACCATCGCCATTAGTCTCTAAATGATGTTTGGAGCAATCCTTGAAAATTTAGTGAAATTTGGAAATCATTTGAATTTATCAAATATTTTAATACAATTAATTAATTAGAAAATAAAAAAAATTAAATTGACCTCCTATCAAAAAACTGACTTTATTTTTTTGTTCCTCACCCCAAAATTAGCTAAGGGTGAATTTTTGAAATTTTTCAGAATTTGTTTGATATCTAATTTTTATTAAACATAATTGAAATAATTAAATAATTAATTAACCTAACAACTGTCTCGAACGATGTTTGCCTGTCATTTGATCAAACGGTGGGTCAAATTAGCACAGTCCATTTCCACACCCTGGTTGATCGAACGACTGAGGCTAGAAGCAGAATGTACTACTGCACGTCTCCTTCCCCATGATTGGGCCTTGGCAGGACATACCTTCAGCCACTCCACCACACCAATTAAGGCCCCAAGATAGCCAATTTTGCATCATTCATCAAGGGCTACCTACAGAGAAGGTGAAAGAGGAGTTTGAGCACCTGCAAGCAATAAAATCGCAAACCATAACAGGACCTACGTCGTAGCTAAGGTACATTCTTCCTACTCCATTCACTATCTTAATTTAACATTTAAGGATTCTTAATTGCATTATCTAGTTCTAAGTATCATTCCCCAAGATTTATTGAGCTCAGATGAGCTTAAATATCTTGCATTGACATGGGTTTATAAAGTAATGTATAGTGCCCGGTCCCCCAAATTTGGAGTTTTGGTTCATGGCCATTCCAGATGATGGAATTAGGCTCCATGGGTTGGCCTTGCCCATGGAGACTAATTATAACAACCCTAATGTTGTTACTCATTTATTTAGAAGCTTAATTAACTTTGTTTCATTTCTAGTACTCTGATAATAGTATTAGGAGCCTCACCTCAAATTTGGTGTAATTTGAAGATTGTTTGCGATTTACAAGCATTTCTAATTTTTTTTGATAATTCTAAAAATGTCTATTTTATTTTGCCTTATAAATAAAATTGGAGTTTGGCATTGGACTCCTCATTCCCAAATTAGCTATGGGTGATATTTTGGGAATGTTTGGAAGTCGTCTAAATTTTCCCGAATATTTTAATAATATTTAAATACTCAAAAAATTATGATAATTAAATTAACCTCCGATCAAATTTGATTGTATTTTTGAGTTCCTCACCCATTAAAAAGGTAAGGGCAAATTTTTTGGATTTTTCAGAGTTCGTATAATTATTTAATTTTGAGTAATTAAAATATATTTTTTTAATAATTTATATAATATATATATATATAATAAATGTTAATCATAACCACTCAGAGCTGAAGGCGCATATCAGTTGTGAACCCCGTTGCACAAAGCAATCGTTCGGCATGATTAGGACCATTGCCTGCTAATTAAGGATGATCAGATGGTGGCAAATCATTCGACCTGACTGGACTGTCAAATCCAGATCCAGATCCGACAGCCTTGATCAGGGCACTATACGCCTTCTCTGCTGGTCGTGATCGTGTGCAGGGAGCCGTACCATGCAGCTTCCTTCCGTAGCTTTAGGTCTCATTTGACCTTCTCAACATCAGCATTTCACTCCACTACACCTTGGTAACCATCTGGAATCCCGGAGCGAAGTGGAGGACATGTTAGTGATGATCCAGCTAATCCAATTGCTTAGTCCTAATTCTCGACAAACCCAATATCTTCAAGCTTCTCTAAGCACTTGCCTTCCTCTCCTCCCTTCCAATTAAGGCACCCTAAACATAATTCACAACCCTCATGATTGAAACATAACTCAATCGGGCCCGATTTACCTTGATCAAGCTCCATTTCACTGATGGATCCATAGTGGTATACATTACCACTAGCCATCCGCCCTATTCCTGCTAGGGTTGGACCTCAGCGGTGATTGAGATGGCCTCTGGCCTCAGTTAAAGTACCATTTAATATATCTCCCCGAGATCTATCAAACAATGGGCGGGTTGAGTTGTGAGGTGATCGAGCATGTGTGGAAGGTGGAACCCTAGGTAGCTTCGTTCAGCTTTGCATCGGGACAAAACTCTGAACCGCATATCCTGTCAAATTGGGCACGATTGATCCCTTCTGAACTATGAACTGGCATGAGCAATCCAAGTTGCAGCATTCTGCACCAGAGATCCTGTAAAAATGGGCACATTTGAGCCCTTACCATGAACAGTTGGTGAACTTCCGCACTGTCCTGATTTTTGTGCTGTCCCAATCCTCGTGCGGACAGTTACCGTAGGTTATTGTGCCATTTGGTTATTAGTGCAGACAATTAATTTGTCTTAATTAATGTTAAATAATTATTTTAAAATGCAGATTATAGTTTAGCAATAAATTTAATAATGTGCATCCAAATTATATGAAATTATATGTAATTTTATTTAGAAAAATGAGACGAACACATTGGTATAATTCAATTTAGGATTTGAACCATAATTTACATAACCAATTTTTAACCCAAATTTTATGACAGCCCAAAGTCTTTACCAAGGTCTGCTTTGGCCTTTTTAGGCATCATAGTTTTTCCCCTTAAAAGATAATTTTTCAGTAGGTCACACATCCTGGGAGTGCTCCCACCTGAGCATGCTTAATTTTGGAGTTCTTATCAGAAACTCCACCATTACCTTGAAAGGTGCCTCGATATTGAAGAGTTTCATTTATTACTACTTAAGTGGGTCTTTATAATCTCCCTACCTTAAGTAACTAACATCCTCATCAATATCCACACACAGATCTAAGAACCATCCATTAGGTAGATAAGACTAGAGGTGGCCCCTATAAGTTTAAGTGGTACCCAAAACCATGTAACACCTTAACCATCATGGGTTCAAGAGGTTGCTCACATGAAGTGGTTCAGGCACGATCAAGCCCTTATAAATCTTGAACTGGTACGTGCGGTTCGAGTTACTGCATTTCGTGTAGCAGATCCTATCGAAATGAGCACGGTCGAGCCCTTACCATGGATGGTGCGTGAACTTCCGCATTGTCTTGATTTCTATGCTATCTCAATCCGCATGATTACTATCGCCATTAGTTTCTGTGCCATCTGGTTATCAGTGCTGATGGTTAATTCATTTTAATTAATGTTAAATTATAATTTTAAAATGTCGATTTTATTTTAGCAATAAATTTAATAATATGCATCCAAATTATATGAAATAATGTCATTTTATTTAGAAAAATGAGACAAACATATTGGTATAATTCAATATAGGATTTGAACCCTAATTTTGTGATAGCTCAAACTCTTAAGCACCAAGATATTATCTACTTTGGCCTTTCAGGCATCATGGTTTTGCCCCTCAGAAATTAATTTCCCAGCATGTCACCCATTCTGGGAGGGCTCCCACTTGAGCACACTTAATTTTGGAGTTCTTATCAGGAAGTCCACTATTATCTTAAAAGGTGCCTCAATGTTGAATAGTTTCACTTATTAAGTGGGTCCTTACAATCTCCCTAACTTATGTAACTGACATCCTCATCAGTATCCACACATAAATCCAAGAACCATCCATTGGGTAGATAGAACTAGAGGTGGCCTCTATAGGTTCAATAGGTGCCCACAACCATGTACCATCTTAACTATCATGGGTTCAAAAAGCTGCTCACATGAAGTGGTACTTTTCCCTATATGATACTTAGCTCTTATCTGACACCCTATGGCCTACTCTAATACCATTTGTAACAGCCCAAACTCTTAAGCACCAAGGTATTGTCCGCTTTGGCCTAAAGGCATCACGATTTTACCCTCAGAAGATAATTTCCTTGTAGGTCACCCATTCTGGGAGTGCTCTCACCTGAGCATGCTTAACTTTGAAGTCCTTATCAAAAACTACATTGTTATTTAAAAAGGTGCCTCGATATTTAAAAGTTTCACTTATTACTACTTAAGAGGGTCTTTACACTAATGGGCCCCAAACCCAGTGGTTTAGGGTACTGTGTAAGACGCAATTAGCCTCCATAGTAAACAATAACCTTAAAACCCTCCCCACTAAAATTATGCTACTAGCAGCTATTAGGGTTAGGGGTTTGCAGGTCTACGTATGAGTCTCTTCATGAGCTTTATTTTGTTATACAATAGGCTAGTTGACATCAATCGAGTTGGGGGGATTTTGAAACCCCAGCTCCCTCCTTCTTAATTCTTATCGAGACCATGAACAGTTCTAGGCAGGTCGGCCCTGACCCACACGACACTGTCTATCAGGCCTACGCATGAAGTCAGCAGCGTGGTTGTATCGGTCACGTACTCATGCATAGGTGTGTCATGCATGTGGGTAAATCTTTAGGAATAGTAGGAAACCTATTTAATTTAATTCAAATTAAATCAATTTGATAACTTTTAAAATATAAATCCAAATAAAATGGCTAACCCTGGCTGGCAGGCCGCACCTCTCCAGGCAGTGGTCTTCACTGCTTAGCCCACTAATAAGCCAAGCCAAAGACATAATTCTATTGTGTAGTCAATCCTAAGCATCCAAGAAACTAAATGTAATTGAAATTGAAGTTATTTGGATGATAAAAAAGCTTAACTAGCTCAAATAACAGAGGTACCTAGACGATGAGTTGGAATGAGGAAATGCAGGCAGTTGGGTGGATTTAAGGGGCAAGATTACGTTTTTGAAGCTTCCTCAAGCTACCAAAAACTTCTGGGAACTTGAACACCAAGTAACACCCACATACATGTCTTAGAATGGAGCTAGAATTGTCGGTTGTTGATTGGTTGGCAGGGAGAAGGATCTTGGACATGGGAGCTTCTCAAACAAACTTGGGCTTAAGAGGATTTTCATAGTGAGGAAAGGGCTCATTATGGCAATTTCAAGGCAATTTATATCCCTTAAGTGATCCACAGGAGCTCTAGCTGGCCTCCCATGTCTAGCCCAAGAAATTATAATTGGGTCTAGTTCGAGGAGGGCAGACCCAGAAGAATCTACCTCTCCAACCATTAAGGCTCATAGGGGAGTGGGGCGCAGCAAAGATCCTCTGTATTGCCATGATGGAGATTCTTGTGGATCTGTCAGGACCGATTCAAAAGGTTGGAATGATGGTGAGCAGTGCACGCATTTATATTGGTCGTACGATCCTACTTAGGATCTTATGGTAGGCATCATATCGTTGGTAGATCTGATCATGACCGTCTGATCAGATCAGAGAAAATATCAAAATAATGATGATTTAAAAGATTCAGCTATCGTGCTGCCGACCGTTAGTATTTTTTTTTTTTTAAAATAACTTATATAATCTAATAAATTGTAATTTAATTAATTAACCCTAATTAAATTAAATTCAAATTAGAATTAAATGGTCTCCAAAAATTCCCAAAAGTTCACGCTTAGATAATTAGGGCATGACGAATTTAAAAATGAAATCATATTTTAGTTTGGAGGCCAAATTAATCTAGCTAATTTTTTTTAAATTGATTAATATAATCAATTAATTCAAATTTGATCCAATGGATCCCAAATTTTTAGGGTTAGATGCTAATGACATTTAGAATCTATTGGCAACTTGATTAACTTAATTTAGCCTAAAATTAGCAAAGTAGCAACTTAGCGTTGTTACAGTATCAATATTTAGGACTGAATTATATAGTAAATCACAATCTAAAAGACTATATAATGTAGTAGATCTTACATAAACAATGAGAATATGTATATAATATATGACTATATACGTCTGTGCTTGCACGCAAGTGTACATAGTCTTAAGTAACAATGGAAGGTAAGTTCAGAGATTTTATCATCCTCAGGAAACAAATTATTTTGATACTAAGGTGTATCTACTTTTAATAATGTTTAAACTAAAATATTTTGGGTTTTTAGTGGCTCCAAATTAACAAAGCAAGGATCTTCAATTAAGATACTATTTGATTAAGAAGGGAGAGTTGGGTTTTCATCATGCAAGTTTCTAGGGACTGGTGTCGTATTCAATTCATACAACTTATAATGTACTTGATTTCATGCTAGATAATCAAGTGAATCTAGAGTTCCTTAGATTGGTCCTCTAATTCTGACTAGTTCAAGTCTAGTGCACAACTCTCATGTGATCTCATTTAAATAATTAATAATTCCTGCGTCTAGGTTATCAAAATAGTCTTTTAATTTGGCAATCGCACGAGCTTGATTTCCACCAACTACCACCATGCGCTACATACACGATTTAGCTAAGGAAGTGAATTCACCAGGACACATGGATTATGTCACATCATCCATGAGCACTCGATGAGCCCTCTTCCTCCTTTAACATCTACTGAGCTGTAGAGCTTGACTGTGGCTCTTATCTCACATGTGTTGACCTCTTGACTGAGCTCAAGAAATGGTGCAGTTATGCTCAAGAGCTTGTCACATAGCTATAAGAGCTAATGCACAAATACCTAGCTTTATGCCAATTAGTGCGCTATGGAGTGTAAGATAATTAATGTTACTTAATCAACTTTCCATTCTAATCCTAAGGTGTTTTACACTGAGAATCCTTACACAGCAAACAGTTGTTCACAGCGAGGTCTTTTATGTGCATTCCCTCTAGGCTTGAAGTGTTTAGTTGACTTAGCATTATTTTTATTATAACCCTTTCATTATACACAGGATATTCAATCATTCCACAGCATGCAGATAATAAGACAAATCTAGATTCAAATTTTAAGCAAATTTTATTTCATTGCGAAGAAAATACATACAACACCATTGCCCCATACACATTTTACATGATTACGGCCCTACCCTCTCCAAGGAGGGTTTAGGCTTCCATTATAGCAAAAATATAAAGAGAAACATACAAGGATAAGAACCTATTCATGGTTCTACTAAAAAGAAATTTAATAAAAGGTAGAGGAGAATACTATAAACAACTCTTGTTTGCATTCTCTGGATCTTCCTTTCCCTTCTTTCTTCTTCCCTTATAGCTCCTTGGCAATGTACTCCTTTCTTTCTCCAACAATGGTACTTTTCTTCCTTCCTTGGAGAGGTCTCATTTCTCTTCTCTTACAGCAAGCTTTTTATTTATGATCAATGAATATTTATGTGGGAACCCTTTCTTAGTCATGAATGGCTATTTAAATAGGCAAGGCTTTAGCCCATTTGCAATGAATTCTGCCATCCCTTCAATTCCTAAGTTTTAATTGCTTGCAATGATAAATATGTTGAGATTCCCTTGAGAAAATGCAAGAAGTTAATTGATTGGGAGTTTCCAACAGTTGAGGAAGGCAAAACCTTTTATTTTTGGGCCATCCATATGCTGTTTTTAATGTTTTATTCCTGGCAAAAATTTTGGTGCGCGCTGGAGCTCCTAGACCTTCGTATAAATACCACTCAGGCATGCTGTGGCAGATGCATTAAATTTCCTTGGATTTATATGTTAATTTTTTTGTACCACTGCAGCACATGATAGCGACTTCATTTGCATATAGGACCAGCTGCAGCGCATGGTAGTAGAGATATTTACGAATTTTCACTAAGTACAATTGTGTTGTAGCGCGGTAGAGATCGATCTTTTGTGTTGCCTCCGCTGAGGCGCATTGTGGCGAATCAATAAATATTTATTTCCTTTTTATTCCATTGTGGCACGTGGTAGCGATTGAACCTTCGTATCTGATCCACTGCGGTGTGCAATAGCAGTTGAACTTTTGTATCTGATCCACTGCGGTGCGCGGTAGCGGTTGAACCTTCGTATCTGATTTGTTGCGGCGCGCTGTGGCGGCTCTGTTAAGTTTTCTCCAACTGAGCTTGGTTTCATAAGTGTCGTTATGGCGTGTGGTAGCAACTTTACTTTCGTATTGAATTTGCTATGGGGTGTTATAGCAGTTCTGTTAAGTTTTCACCTGCTGAGCTTGGTTTTCTAAGTGTCACTGTGGTGCACTGTAGCGGCTTTACTTTCGTATTGATTCCGCTATGGCGCGCTGTAGCGTGCAGGGGCGCATTGTAGCGCACTGGTGCGCACTACAATAATTTTCTTCCAAGAGTTTAGATTTCTTCCAGAATTTGCTCTACTTGATCTTTTACCTGAAAATGCAAAAAAACTCTTCAAAGTAGACCTTTCCATTCATGAAACTGTTTGTATTTATTTGTTATTTTCTTACAAATCTTTATTTTAAGATTTAGTCTGGTTCTAAGGTATTTTTGTTGAATGAATATGTTGTTATTTTGTTATCTAAACCTTTGTTTTCATTAACTACAGAAAGGTTAAGGATTTTATATATATGAAACTACTATAATACAACAAAATTCCTAAACATATATGATCAATTGTACATGCTGATTTTATTGATAAAAACACATAATATATAATACAATATTGAAACTGGCATCTTATCATACTTATATAAGAAATCATGTATAAAACTAGAAATATGTTGGAAAATACATAAAAATAGAAAGTGCTAGAAGTAAATGAAAGTTGAACTAAACTGAATTGTAAATAACTAAATTGAAAATCATTTCTTTTTAATTGGACATGTGCCTAGACTAGTTCTGCCATAATATTAATTGGCTAAACATAGCTATTGAATAGTAAATCGCACATGCATCATCTAGACTAGTTATGGCTAGATCCAAACTGAACTATAGAATCAGACATGTATCATCCAAACCCCTCATGGTTGGATCCGAGTTGATTCTATCTCAACAATAAGAAGTGAAGAGGCATACTAACTATGACACACTCCACTAAACTGTTATCTAGTTTATTTAATGTAATTTATTGATCATTAATGCTAATATATTATGCATTTCAAAACTAATAAAAAATCTTCATTAAATATTTCATATCACAACTAAATATGCCAAAATAATAAGGCTCAACTGATAAGGTAAGCAATGCGTACATTTCAAAAAAATAAGTAGTACTAATCAAAAATTTATGAGATCTTTTATTTTTTAATTTAGATCTTCTAACTATTCAGAGATTATATAAGCTCAGGATCTCCAATATCCTACTATTCAGTATAAACTCAAAGTCACAACCCTATAAAGTCTCCAATTAGAACTATCAAGTTCTAATTTAAATTAAATAGTATCACCTACAAAAGTTAACAAATTAATTATTATCTTAATTGTTGTATTTATTAACCCAAAACCAATCTTGATAAAGTAAATCCAAATTAAGGAATTAAGAGTTAAACTCTAAAATATGGGGTTTATACCTCTTAACCCAAGGCACTAAAATCTAAAGATCTAAACTTTACCTAAAAGTTCTCAAATGCAAAAAGTTACAGAAATCTTATTAAGTATAATCAGACAGATTAAGATGGATCTTTTAATTTTAAATTAAAGTTAATCGACAAAATAATCAAGACGTAGGATCAAAAATCTAACTCTAATTGAAAGCTTTATCAAAACAAGAC
This sequence comes from Gastrodia elata, assembly GCA_016760335.1. NCBI lineage: Eukaryota > Viridiplantae > Streptophyta > Magnoliopsida > Asparagales > Orchidaceae > Gastrodia > Gastrodia elata. The sequence goes on along the minus strand of CM028685.1, from coordinate 7,064,823 downwards.
TTAACCTATTGAGTAATTTTATTACCCAATAGGATTGAACTTAGGAAGGGGATTTATGAAAATCTAAAACTAAGTATTAAAGGGATTTTAGTCATTAAGGAAGCTTCTTAAGGTATTAAAGGTTTGCTTAAGGAATACATTTAAGCATAAAAGGAATTCTACTTAAGGGAAAGAAAAATTAAAGTTTAAGGTGGAATCTATACTGATTAAGACTGATTTAGTGCATGCTTAACAAGAAGATGGGGATCCTAAATCCACATTAAGCCTAACTTAAAGCTACTTAGCTAATTTAGGGCAAAACTTAGGTTAGGCTCCTAAAGAAAAATTGAGAGCCCAATTAACTTTAAGCTGATTCTAATTACTAAGTTGACTAATTTAAAAGGTAAATGATAGATTGGGATGCTTTAATTTTACTTAAATCAACACTTGGCCTAAATGACCAAAGTGCCCCTCATTAAGTGTCTAAAATTAAACTTAAGGTTTTTGAGTTCCAAATTAAATTCTTCCAATGTCAAATGGTTTCATACTATTTAATATGAGGATTAACACTAAGAACATCCAATTTAATTAAGGCTTTGGAACATTGAGCTCTAATTAGGGTTTAAGCTCATTAATGAGTGATTAGCAAAATCAATAAGGGAAACCTAAATTTTATGATATAATTAAGTTCTAATCTATCTAATGAATCAATAGATACAAAGATTACTAAAATTAGAGATCAAATGGCTTAATTATGAGCTAATTAAAGAAAATCCTTAAAATGGTAACTTAATTAAGAGGTCAAAACTCATTTTCACCAATTGATGTCTAAATCATGTAAAATCACTAGCTATAAGTTCTTTATAGCACATTGAGTATAATGATAATAAGTATGCTAAATTTGGACTTAAATTGGTTAATACAAGCCTTAATTATGGTTTAGGATAATTAATGAGTGATTGGTGAGATTAATCACAGAAAAATAACTTTAACTTTACAAATTTATTATTCTCTATCTGATGAATGTTTAGGGACATAAAACATGGAATTTGGCTAAGTGATCAGCTTAATATTCACTAATCCTCTTTTTAAGATAAATAAGTAAGATTAAAAAAATAATTATAGAAACTTAAATATTCATATTGATTACTTTTCATTACATTTTTCTGATTGAAATAGTACATTGGAACATCAAATTTGGATGTAAATTTATCAAGTTATGACATTAATTAAAATGTGGTTAATTGCTTAATTAATTACTAATGTGATTAGCTAAACTAATTACCAAAATGAAAATATAATGGCATACTAATATTCTTTTTTTTATCACTTTGAGATATAACATTAATATGTTTGGGTGTGTAATTAAGGATACTTGAGGCTTTGAAGTTTTAAATTTAAATAATTAATTCCATTTTTCTGATTTTATTGTTCATAAGGGCTGCTCGCACGCACGGCTGGTTCGCAAGCAAGCCCGTTGTCGGTTTGCATGCATGCGGGTCAAGCTAGGTGCGTGGCCCGATGGGAAGTGTCGTGCGGGTCTAGTTGACCCGCCCGGCATCCTAATGACGAAAACGAAGAGGGCAAACTAGGGCATCAAAATTCTCCTCACTCAAAGCTCCCTAGGTGGGGTGCCATATACCGATCGAAATGTTCTTCGAAACATTTCGATGGATATCAAAATCTCTAATTGATTCTTTCTAAATTGTTCTAAATTGTGATGCCCTAATTTCAGGCCACGGGAACAATTGGGGACTGTTCATATCATCGCTATCGAGCGTCAATCGGGCTTGTTTGAGCCAGATTGAGGCTCGATTATTAATCCTAAGATCACTAAATATGTAAACAAAATGGATCAAAGAGGAATTTGAATGAAAACAATAATGAAGAATGGGTACCCTTGTGGTTCAATCGGCAAACATTCAGAGCTCGGAAAGAAGAAGTACCAGGATGCTTTGGCTTTAGGCTAGGTTCGATTGATGCACAAGAAGATTTGGAATTCAATGGGAGTCAAATTGAGCTTGGATGATGTGCTCCAACTATCCAATCTGGATGGATGGATTGATCGAACGTCACAGGATGGCGCAATTCGATCAAACAGAGGAAGGTTGACAGCGTCGGCCCAAAAATAACAAAATAATTATTCAATTTAAATTATAGAAAATTTTTTAATTAAGATTAAGATATCAAACAAGTCCAAAAAATCTCAAAAATTCACCCTTAGCTAATTTATGAGTGAGGAACTAAAAAATGAAGTCAAATTCTTAATTAGAGGTAAATTTATTTATCTTAATTTTTTGATTAATTAAATGCATTAAAATATTTAAAAAAATCAAATGACTTTCAAAAGTTCTAATAAATTCACCCCTATCTAATTTGAGGGCGGGGAATTCAAAAATGAAGTTAGATTTTAATTTGGAGGTCAAATTAATTTTGGCAATTTTTTAGATTAAATAATCAGCAAAATAACCAATTGACCCAATTGAGGTCCAATGGATCCCAAACTTTTTGGGTTAGGTCTTAATGACTATTTGAGTCTAATGGAACAAAAATTAGGACTAGGTTTAGTTCATATTAAACATGGTAATAACCTAGGGTTGTTATAACAAGGGATTACTCAATTAGAGTCCAATGATTGAGCATCTCCTGCTAAGTAGGGGAATTATTAATTTTATGAGAAATTTGGGATGGATGGGTTATAGCACAGTATTTAACAGTGATAAGCTTAACCCAAATGGAATTTGAGGACCAAAATTTTCACCAAAGTTTATAAGTGAATTCTTTGTGAAGAGAATCTAAGCAATGTAAGCCTAGCCAACCTTCTTTATCCCAAGAACACTAAATAGTTTTTCGAACCTCTACTATGGTGCCAAAGGAATTTATTAAAGGTGGTTCTAATCTTCTTAATAATGCTCTTAGTGGGGGAGGTGACTTCCAACCAATATAGAGAGATATTATTTAAAACATAATTGAGAAGAATCAACCTACCCCCTTGAGACAAAAATATGTATTCCCAACCACAAAGCTTTTTGAAAATAACTTATATGAGATCTTTATAGATATTGCTTTGGTTATGACCCGAAAAGATAGAGATTCCAAGGTAAGTTAAGTGAAGGTTTCCCTACTTAAAATTGAGAATAATATGGATGGAATTTTATTTGATCATTATACACATTGCCACTAGTAAAAAAGAAGGATTTGCATGGATTAATTTTTAACCCATAATCAAGTTGTAGCTCGAAAAGTATTGCCTAGAGATTTTTAACATTCCGAACACTATCATTCGAGAAAATGATAAGGTCATCAATATAAGCAAGATGAGAGACCACCAATTTCCTGCCAATGTTGTAATGCAAAATAGGGTCCTTAAAAAAGAAATTATTGATATTATAAGACTAGTATTTCAAGACTAGGATAAATAAGATAGGAGAGACATGAACGTCTTGTCTCAGGTCTCTTTCAGATTTGAAGAAGACATGTGGTTTGCTACTCTGAAGAATAGAGAACTATTTGTTGTGAACAGAGTGCTAATTTTAGAAATAAAACTTTCATTAAAACCATAAGCTTTTAGCATAGTAAGAAGAATTCTAGTTGATCTCTAAAGCTCTTTCAAGGTCAAATTTGATGATAGGTCTATGACATAATCATCAAAATGGAGACAATGTTTGCAAAAATAATTAACAAAACCTTAAGATCACTGAAGGTGGAGACAACGTTTGATACGTCACCATATAGATCTTATGCATGAAATTTGTCAAGCAGACCCTATAAATTCGATTCTTATGCCAAAAAAATGGCTCTTTGAAGAGTTTTGGCACAACATGTTCACACGAAGCTACTTATATGGAAGTATTACTAAATTTTCATATAAAAGCTTCATCCTCTGCATTTTCTGCTCCCACATCCTTCTTTGATGTGTTGGTTAACTCTTCACATCATGTTGGGCATAAAATATTTGTCAATTTTAAGAGGCAAAACGATAAACATTTTATCCAAGGTAGAGGTGGAAAAGCTTGCTAAGTCTTTTGAATTCCAGCCAGTAAGAAAGTTGTTTAATGATAAGACCCTAATGCTACGTATTTGAAACCTTTTCAATGATAGGAACTGTCAACTTCCATCAATGTTGGTCTGATAGATCATAAACATATTCTTATTAAACTTTTGAGTTAACAAGATTACACAATGATTTTTTCAAGGAGGTCCTATTTCATACTCAATTTCCAAATAAAAGTCTTAGTATGGGTCACTGATAACCACAAAATTTATAGTAAAATAGGTTAATAAAAGTAAGCACTTTTTAATTTAAATTATATATTTTGATGTGCTTTCACTGCTTTTCAGGATGAAAGATGAGCAAACTAAAATTTGGCTTAAATATGTAATTCTGGGAGAAAACTGACATGGCGCACCCTAGCGCGCCATGGCGCGCCCTAGCGGCATGACAGCAACTTGCAAATCCTAGAGCAATTCAACAATTCTAGAAAGAACTGCTGTAGCGTGCCTCAGCGCGCCATCACATGCCCCAGAGCGCCACCGCATGCCCCAACGTGCTGCCGCTCACCTCAATGAGCCGTCGTGCACCCCAGTGCATCATGGCGCACCAAGGCGACATTTGTGGAACTTAGGCAAAGAAAATATAAAATTTAATTGAGCCGCCACTGCGCGCAATAGCAGACCAAATTCAAAACTCGATCGCTATATCACGTTGCGGCAGAATAAATATCAAATTAATATTTATTTGATCCTCCATAGTGCGCCACAGCGGGGGTTGATTCGGAACTACGATGCTACAGCGTGTCGTAGCGGCCGACACAAGTTTTGCCAAAAATAATCATTCAAGGCAGCATAGAAAAGGCCAAAGAATTAAATTATTCCCCTTCCCACAGCTGAAATTAATATTAAATTAATTTGAATTTCTCATTCTCAAGGAATAATTCATAAAGAAATAAATTTAAAATATAAGAAAGATGGAAGTGGTGGATACAATAAAAACTAAGGAATCTTTATTATAAAAATTATTATAAAAACACATGTTTAAACCATCATAGAGAAGAGCAAGATGTTGATTTAATTATTTTACACAACAAAGCATAAATGCAACAGCCTAAATCCCTTCATTACCAAGAAAATAAATGAATAATTATTTTAAAAAAGTACAAATTTCTAAATGGGATTTAATTGCTGAATCAAATTGTAAACAGATGAAAGGAAGTCTATAAAAGAGAGACTTAAAGATTGAGAAAAGGTTTTAATTTCTGACATTCAAGTGGCCATAATGAAAAACTACAGGAGAAGGAGAAAGGAGAACTCTCCAAAGGGAAGAAAGTTTACCAAGAACAATAAGGAGAAGGAGACAATAAAGGGAAAAGGGTGGAGTAATCAAGAGGAAGTGTGGGAGGAATCCAAGAGAACCCAAAAAACCTCCTGGTTATTTCTAGTATTTCTTTCTAACCTTCTCTGATTTCTTTCTGCTGTGAACTGATGCCAATGTTCACTTTCCTTTGTATGTGTGCTTGTGCTTATTTAGTAATGTAAGGCTAAAATCCCTTTGGCATAAGTTAAGATGTAACTGTATGAAATTGTAAGGGGTATGGTGGTGTTATAATGAATTTGTTTGAATAAATGAAAAGATATTCTTATTGTTTATTATTAAAGCTGGCATGAATGCTTGGATGGAATAAAGTTTAAATTATTATTTTTTAAAAGAAACCTAAATGGATCATTAATTTATTTAAAGAACTTGTGTTCCAAGCTCATCAAATGAGTAAGAGCAAGGAAGGCAGTGCAAGTAGAGCTGAGAATCATATGATAAGTTCTCAAGCTCACTTGCACCTTTCTTTAAAGGCTCTACCAAGAGATTTGATGCTTGTGAACCAAGTTCTCCATTAACTCTGCTCTACAGCTCAGCAAAGTAGAAGGGATGAGAGGACGTTGGACAACTCAATGGATGATGTGACATAGTCCATTGACCCGATGCATCCTCCCATCTAGCTAAGCCATGTGTGAAGCACATGATGCATGGTTAATGGAAATCTTCTTTGTGAGATCAATAGGAATAAAAGATATCATTTGGTAACCTAGATATTGGGAATTGAGTCTAATTAACAAATCTTGATCTCATGAAAGTTTATGTGCTAAGGAAGAACCCCAATGGGAGTTTTCTTTGTGCACTAAACTTGAACTTATTATAATTAGAGGGTAACTCCATTTCCAATAGTGTTCACTTGATTTAATTATGCATGGAGATTTAAAGTATACATTCAATAATGAAGTTATATCACTAAGCCCTAGCAACTATTATAATGAAAACTCAACTCTCTCCTTTTAATCAAATCATATCTTAACTTAAGGTAATATATATTACTATTTTAGGAATCAAAAATAAATCCAAAAATCAATATGTAAATATTATTGAAAGAAAATATAACTTGGTATCAAAACCATAGTTCCCAGAGGACAATAAATTCCGAAATTAAAACTTCCACTTATTACTTCAGACCACATACACTTACGTGCAAACGCAGACGTGTATGTTCTGTCTATCAAGTTTTTGGCGCCGTTGCCGGGGAACGATTTTGTTTTGTATTAAGTGCAATTTTCTAGTAATCAGTGATTTAGAACTTTATTTTTTGTGTATACATTTTATGTTAGCTGTAATATTATTTCACTTGATTTGTAAGACTAACTATGGTGGAATTTAGTAGTTGTAATTTCTGAAACTATATCACAAATCCTGTGAATGTTGAAAAGTATGATCTGAATTGTTGAACTATCTTTGTTGTTGGTGAATTTACCTTGCTGAATTCTTTGAGATCATGTCTGCTATACTGCTATAATTGCTTATATCTTATAATAATTTTGATTGGCTAAATGGGATACTGGAATATTGTGGACATATGCTACAATAATCAAAATTGTTATATGTGGTGTGGGGGAACACATTTAAGTTCTAATTGTAATACAAACAACCTGTTTGCACCTTCAAAAACAAAATCGATCAATGATATTAAGTATGATAATAATTTGCAACACTATGACACTCACTCTGACATGAACGTTAATAACATAAATTAGATGTGTGAGCAATCTTACTTAGAAGAATTGATGGACAATTATAGTAGTAATGAGATTAATAATTTGCATGAAACTGAACCAGCCTTGGTTAGCAATATCGACAGTATTTGTGTGCAATTTGAATTTGTATAGAATCACCTTAAGAGTAGTCCTGAAAGAACTGAGCTTTATAGATTCTTACAAAATGAAATGGAGGATGATAACAAGGAAAAGTATGAAGAGTTTGATAATAAGTATAAAGTAAGAAATGAAAAGAATGAAAGGATGTAACGCCTCACTATTAATATAAATATAATAATCTAACAATAAGTGTTATGGTAGTATTTAATATTGAGTTAGGAGATTCTAACTCAACATTTAATACTACCTTATACTATACGGATCTATGGGGAGAAGAAGGACATTCAATTATTCGAACTTAAACATTCATTATTTATAATATGAAAATTCAAACAACATAAAAGAATAGCTTACACACATCATAAAATATTTATAATTTACAAAGTGTTAATAAGTAAACTCGTTCTTACATAAATAAACAAAAGCAAATTCTCCTTTTTCAACTATTGCTCCGCTTTCTCTTTAACTTCAGGTCCTGCTCCTTGCTCCTAATCTACCGTATTTTGGTTTTTAAATACGATAGGGCACAGCCAAAAAAAGAAAAAAGTGGTTAGACTTTAAAAGTCTAAGTACATTTTAAAAGTAGGCTAAACATTAATTAAGTGGATATCACATTACAATTTAAAGAAATAGCGGTGCAATAAGCATGAAAATGGTAATAAAGGTTTGTAAGAAAGTTCGCTCACAATGCTAGAATATTTTTGCCAATCCTGCAATAATTATGTTAGTAGCATTTTAGTTATTTGCAATTTTGAAGAAAAATATGAATATGTTCAAATGAATTTGTATGCTAAGTAAGAAGAAAAGGAACTGTATGAAATTTTGCACTGTATAAATTTATGAAAGATTTAATCATTGAAAATCATTTCAGTCTAAAGACTGAATATATCATTCACAATTAATGAAATTGTGAGACATGCAATTTATAATTTATTTATCTTGTAAATTTTATTCTATGGGCGCAGAACAAGCGAGGAGTTGCGTACGTCTACTCAACTTATCTGTAAGTGGGATCAAAATTGATACACATTCCCCCTCAAAGGAATTATGTGGTCTCCAGATACACCAATAACCTTGCCCAGGCAAATCGCAGCTATACTAAATCCTCCATTAGACCCCTCTAAAATATTTATAAAATATTTATTTATGCACAAAAATTCTTTTTATATGAATCAAGGTTTTAAGCTCAATGCGTTGCAGCACAAGAATTTTATCAAAGTATTGTAAATCACGTGATATCTATTATTTTCTATTTTTAATTATCTATTTTGATGATTTCATATTCACAATGGTTGCCCATACATAGGCCATCCAAATTTTGATATGACAATAAGAGAGAAAATAAATTAAATTTCTAAATTTCCATTTCTAAATCAAGAGATATTCAAGCCATTGCAACAATAAAATTGAAATTTGGCATTACTGAACTAATGTTAAACCAATAAGTTTATTCATTACCATCTTTGTTCAGATCCACTCATACTTAATGAAAATGTGTTTTAACTTATCATTCACTCTTGCATTACACATATGTATTATTACTAATGCATATTACATTGTGTATATGTATATTTTTATACAATACCATTTGTAATTTTGTTGTATAAAATTAACCAAAAGTTTCAATGTGAATGATAAGATAAGAAAGCTAAAATCGAGAGTAGTATAGTTAATGTGATCTCAACAACTTGGACAAAGTGGAGTAGAATAATTGTAGACTAATGAATTATATGAACATCATTTTGGGTAAAAATGTAGGATTTGTGAATAACGCCAAGGTATTTGTGATAATGAATATAAAATTTAGAGCAGCCCAGCAATGGATAAAAAGAATAAGCACTTAATATGGTTGAACTATTAAATTAAACCCCTACTTTCCCACTTTATTTGCTACTAATCTAAAAATAAAAGGACTTAATAGTTCGCCAACATTCAACTGGAATTAATTCCTTCAATGCATGGTTAATCTAATCGACATGCTGAATAGATTACTTGTCAAAGCTAAATTATGCTCAAGTAATTCTTTCTCTTAAAATAGTTTCTATTTAAGAGAAACTATTTTGATATGCATAGCTAAAACCTTTGATCTATGTTTATTTCTAGACAGTATGGATATTTTGATATTGCTGAAAACACTTCTCAATAATTTTAGAAGGTAAGATCAAGGTATGTAAAAATCTAGCAAGGCATGGGTATTCTACGTATACCCGAATTTTTTTCTAATTAAGAACATTGAACGCTCTTATCATTCTTTAAGTTATATAAAAAAAATGTATATATATTGATGTCTGTATTAAATCATCCCCTAAAAAGCATAAACTAAGTTGTTGTGTGACAACAGATTTGAGTAAATCCTTGGTTACAAAAGGCAGTGATCCTGGGAGCTAATAATCACATAAACTCTAAGATAATATAATGTAATATATATATATATATATATATATATATATATATATATATATAATATCAGCATTTTTTTCTACATTCATCTCAAAATTAAATGGAAGCCTGTTTGGAGCATTATTTACAAATACATATTTATATATATAGTGACATTGGTTTCTTTGGGGATATTAAGCCTTCCTTGATGCCACTAAGATCTTGGAGTAAAACCAACAAAAGAAAACTCTACTTCATGAGATTTTGGCTGATGTAAATATACCATAGCATCTAGTAGTAGAGCATCCGTAATAGAAACTTGATAACTTGTTTGGAGCATTATTTACAATGAATAGCTCCCTTGAAAAAACTCAAATGAAGGTGAAGTCGCCAGAAGATCATGTTTTTGTTACAATTGAAAGATATCTCAAGCACAATTCAAATTACATAGTTAGATATATATATATAGTTTAATAAGCCATGTGTCAATTAAACAGAAGAATCACCTCATCCCCATTTCTGGACATCTCTATCTACTTTTAGCATAACATTCTTAAACATCTTTTCTTGAAACAAATTTCAAAATAACTCATATTCACATTGATCTTTCTGTAATTTACTAAAATATGAATTGAATTAACTACAAGATAATCAAATCAGGTCAAACATATACTTAAGAGAAACTAAATATTTCAGAGTACTAGAATAATTGAATGCATAAAATAATCATTATAAATGCATATGAATCAGAATTTCTCAAATAAACAGGCAGGCAGCGTATCAATAATAGCATAGATTGTGCAGTTACTTTGTGAATAATATCCAATAAAAGATGAAATGAAAATGTTCAGATCCAGTTCAGTCAAAATGCCACTCAGATAGTTAGAATTTAATTCATGTTGATAAGTGCAATTATAATTTTGCTTACTCAATAATAGACACATACCTATGATTGACATAAGAACTTTCAATTTGATGTGCCAAACTAGTTACAAAAGCCAAACAAGCCTATAATCCAAAAGTGCTTGCATTCCATTTTTCCTGTAATTCTAAAAGTATTTCATGATGGGGCAGGAAACAGAGGCACCGGCAGAGAGGAAATAAAGCATAGTTGAAAATGAGCAAAGCAGATTTTGTTTTGATGGAAAGGTACTAGCAGGGAGACAGTTAAACAAAAAATACTAAAATTATGGTTGGGAGATTTTTGAAAGCACAATATTTCTCTTATTGAAAACAACACCAAACGAATAACCCATAAAAATTTATTTAAATTGAATTATAACAAAACTGTAGCACAAATGTATAGTATTTGTTTTTAGTAAATTATAATATCATGCTATTTATTGAATTCAGATAACTAAGAGAAGTTAGTAAAGGAAAACAGACATGTACTAATAAGAAAGTATAGGAGAAAACAGTAAATGTTCTTAGAATATATGCAAATCCATAGCATTCAACAATGGAAAACAATAATAAAACTACATTCAATATAAAAATACAGTGCATTTATACTAGATAATTTGAATATCCTGCTCTTAAAGATCAGTTTGGACTATAACAGAACTTTAAGATAATAAAGCATTGCAGAATTGTAGATTAGTAATTATCAGTAGGATGACAACAATCAGATAATAACTAAATTGGCAACATTAACATAATGCCAAACTCAGCACCAATCATTAATTTCATTAACAACTAAGCAGTCATCAAAGGAGTTATCAAAAATTAAACATAATTTAGAACCTACAGTAACACTTGATTACTAAAGAGCTATTCGCTTTAAGACGTCCCAACAACAATTTAGAGAATAAAAATAATTCCTCATATTTAATGAAAATCTCATATGGTCATAATAATAACAATGCATATTTTTCAATCATACGTCTTTCGCACCATTGAAATTATTATATCATCAACACATAAAGTTTCCTTAACACCTGATATTGCATATTGAATTACTATCAACTAATAAATACTTAACCATTATACTGAATGACAACTATGAGTTATCCAACAATATCTAATTGACAATTACTAAGTATCACTATAGAGCGATTGATAAAGAACATAATTTTATACAATGCATATATATCCAAGACAAAGACGTGCAACCCAGCAGCATTTTCTAAGCACATTATTATTATTGCAAATTACAAAATTTTTAGCATGTATGATTCAATAACAGCATAAAATAAGTAAAGGCTGAGGATAAACATTGATGAAAAGGCTTCATTATGTATAACTATAATTAATGTGATCAATAGTATTTTGACTATCTCCAAAACTCATCAAAACTTCACCCCAAGCTAATTTGGGTATGAGGAATTCAATGGTGAAGTCTGATTTTTTTTAATCCCAGGTCAAATTAATTTCCTCATTTTCTCGAATTTTGGAATTACCCAAAATTAGGGTTTTGTTCGTTTGGATTCTAAGTTTGATCAAGACTTCTTAACTTGATCTTATAGACTAATTAAGATTTAATAAAAGAGATTTAAAGTTAATTGGATGATTAAATAGTGATTAACAACCTTGGGTTGTTACAAAGGACAAATAGAAATAAAACATATTATAAGAGTGAGGACACTAATTGGGCTTATAAGAAGAAAAATAGTAGAGCTAGTATTCATGATGATCCAATTATTAAACTAACTCGTACTCATCCTAAGGAGTTAATGAAAATCTGGAAAGAAAATTTGAAGGGATATAAACTCTTTTTAGTCAGGCTGAGGACCTTAAACTAAGCGATGGTTAGGAGGCAACCCAACAAATAATTTTATGTTTTTTGTCTTTTTCATATTCTAAGTAATACCTGTGGGTGTCAATAAAGGAGCAAGAGGAATCTCGGACATGATTGCAGCAATGACAATTTGTCAATGTGTATATCAGGTTGTTTCATTTTTACTACTCCTAGTAGCGTATGTTCATTTTGCTTTAAAAATTTTGTGCTTTTCATTTTTGTTTAAATAAATCTTAGTGAATTACTATCCCCTTCATTTTGTGCTAATAGAATGTCATTAACTAGGCAATTTTTATGAAAAGTTCAATGGACTGAATTCAATTGTAATGAGCATGTAAAGATTTTTTTTATTCTAATTTCCATAACAAGAGGTGATCAAACAAAACGTACAGTTCTAAGATTTTTCATGCTAAATTATTTTACACTAATTTTACTATAAGTCTCCAATATCAGAAATGTATGATGCTCTAAATCTAAGCATGGGGGTGGCATCAAGGAACTTAATGTAGAGAAATGAGAAACGGTGAAACAAGAATGTGCTAGGCTTATAGGACTTACTGAACGTAATAAAAATAGATAGGAAGAAGAAAAATGTCTCTCCCTTGAACTGAATGCAAGAGAAAATTCAGGGATAAAGAGAAATATCTCACCCAAAATAATTAATTGAGAAAAATATGATGAAGAAAAATATCTCTACTGAAAAAAAATATTCATTGTGATTAAGAAGAAGAAGCACAAATAGCATGATATTCTAACACACTGAATCTAACTTTTCTGAGTTAAATAGTCCTAGAAACATCTTAGGAATTATGAGTTGAGTATCATACATTTAGAAATTGGAAACTCAAATAGTTAAAAGAAAAGAAAACACTAGTGTAAGACTTATTTGAATTTGAATCCTTTTAATCACTTTTGTCAAGTAATGCATGAAATGGTAAAAATACTTCACACCTATTCAATTGAATTTTACAAATAGAGAAAATCAAAAAAATTTATATTTGAGCTTACTCGATGACGAGCAAGAATTTAAGTGTGGCGGTGTGATAACCGCAAAAATTATAGTAAAACAGGTTAATAAAAGTAAGCACTATTTAATTAAAATTATATATTTTGATGTGCTTTCGTTGCTTTTCTATATGAAAGATGAGCAAATTAAAATTTGGCTTAAATATGCAATTCTGAGAGAAAACCACCCGCTGTAGCGCGCCCCAGTGCGTCGCGGCGCGCCAAGGCGACATTTGTGGAACTTAGGCAAATAAAATATAAATTTTAATTGAGCCGCCACAGCGCACTATAGCGGACCAAATTCAAAAATCGATCGCTATAGCGCACCGTGGCAGAATAAATATCAAATTAAGATTTATTTGATCCTCCATAGTGCGCCACAGCAGGGGCCAATTCGAAATTGAGATACTACAGCATGCAGTAGTGCGCCGTAGCTCCTGACACAATTTTTTCCAAAAATAAGCATTCAAGGTAGCATAGGGAAGGCCAAGGAATTGAATCTTTCCCTTCCCACAATTGAAATTAATATCAAATTAATTTAAACTTCACATTATCAAGGAATAATTCATAAAGAAATAAATTAAAAATATGAGAGATAGAAGTGGTGGATGTAATAAAAACTAAGAAAACTTTATTATAAAAATTATTATAAAAAACACATGTTTAAGTTATCATAGGGAAGAGTGAGAGATTGATTTAATTATTTTACATAACAAAGCATAAATGCAACAACCTAAATCCCTTCATTACCAAGGAAATAAATGAATAATCATTTAATAAAATCACAAATTTCTAAATAGGATTTAAATGCTGAATTAAATTGTAAACAGGTGAAAGGAAGTCTACAAAATGGAGACTTAAAGATTGAGAAAAGGTTCCAATTTTTGATATTCAAGTGCTCATAAGGAAAAGCTACAGGAGGAGGAGAAAGGAGAACTCTCCAAGGGGAAGAATGTTTACCAAGAATAGTAAGGAGAAGGAGACAACAAAGGAAAAAAGGTGGAGTAATCAATAGGAAGTGCAGGAGAAATCCAAGAGAACCCCAAAAAACCTCCGCGTGATTCATAGTATTTTTTCTAACCTTCTCTGATTTTTTTCTGCCGTGAACTGATGTCAATATTCACTTTCCTTTGTATGTGTGCTTGTGCTTATTTAATAATGGAAGGCTAAAATCCCTTTAGAGAGGGTTGAGATGTAATTGTATGAAATTATAAGGGGTATGGTGGTGTTGTAATAAATTAGTTTGAATGAATGAAAAGATATTCTTATTGTTTATTATTAATGCTGGAATGAAGGCTTGGATGGAATAAAGTCTAAATTATTTTTTCTAAATATAAATTTAAATGAATCATTAATTTATTTAAAGAATTTGTGTTCCAAGCTTATCAGCTAGGTAAGAGCAACGAAGGCAGTGCAAGTAGAGCTGAGAATTATGTGACAAATTCTCAAGCTTACTTGCCCCTTTCCTTAAAGGCTCTACTAAGAGATTTGATGATTGTGAATCAAGTTTTCTATTAACTTTGCTCTACTGCTCAATAAAGTAGAAAGGATGAGAGGACATTGGAAAACTCGATGGATGATGTGACATAGTCCATTGACCCAATGCATCCTCCCATCTAGCTAAACTGCGTGTGAAGCGCATGATGCATGGTTAATGGAAATCTTGTTTGTGAGATCAATAGGAACAAAAGATATTATTTGGTAACATAGACATCGGGAATCGAGTCTAATTAACCAATCTTGATCTCACGAAAGTTTATGTGCTAAGGAAGAATACCAATGGGAGTTCTCTTTGTGCAATAAACTTGAACCTATTATAATTGGAGGGTAACTCCAATTCCAATGGTGTTCACATAATTTAATTAAGCATGGAGATTTAAAGTATACATTCAACAATGAAATTATATCATCATTCCCTCGCAATTATTACAATGAAAACTCAACTCTCTCTTTTGAATCAAATCGTATCTGAACTTAAGGTAATTTATATTGCTAATCTAGGAATCAAAAATCAATCTAAAAATCAACATCTAATCATTATTAAAAGAAAATATAACTTAGTATCAGAACCATCGTTCCTAGAGGACGATAAATCCTAAAATTAAAACTTCCACTTATTGCTTCCAACCATATACACTTGTGTGCAAACGCAGATGTATATTTTTTGTCTATCAGCCACCACCTTTGATACGAGGTGTGAAACCTCTACCATCCAGGTATGGATAAAATTTCTTTCACTCAAGGTTCATTTGATTAATCATCCTATTCTTTATTCCCTTGGATTATTTCAGCAAAGTGCTCAAGGTTGACTTTGCTATGACAAAGCTTCTTGGATCGTTGGTGGCTCAAGTTATTGTGGAGTAGGGTTGTCTTCAAATCATGTTCAAGTCAATTCCACATAGAGTTTGAGTTTGAGTTTGAGTTGAGTTATAATCAAACTCAAGTCATTTAGAGTTCTTTTAAATAGGGATCAAGTTAAGAAGTATGACTCGAACTCGGCTCGAGTCAAAATGTCTCGAGTTCGAGTCAAGTAGAGTTCTAATTTTGAGTTTTTGGTCAAATTTATAGCCCTATTGTGGAGATAGATTTAACTGAAACATTTTGTGTATGTAATTTGGAGCAGAGATTAATCAATTAATTATCATCAAGCATCAAGCTTTGATTATTTACCTTCTTTTTGTACACATTGCAATGTAATTGGACATGATTCGACTGGATGTTTCAAACATTACCTGCATCTAAAATAAAAGAAAAATGTTAGTTCAAATAATGTGGTTCAAAATCACAGTAAACACATTGTGTATGTTTCAAAATGAAATTTGGAGCCACGTTCAAGTATTAAGAATGGCTAAGTTCAAATAGACTCATTTGAGTATGTCTAAGATGTTTGGACCATTGTGCCTGCTCCAATTCCATCGTGGATTGCAACTCCTTTGGAGGTCGTGATGAGACTTGTGCATGTGCACCTAATTTTCCGCCATGACTATCATGGAACTAAAGGTCGTAGGCCCTTTATAGAAATAAATGAAGGTCGTTTTGTCTTGATAAATGAGTCGAATGAGCTGGAGTTAGATGCCTCCCACGAGTACACCTTGTCGGTTGCTCCCAACATGTAGCAATGCACCTCAATACCGAGGGTCATTCATGTGGACCCCGTTATTGCCCATTAGAGGTGTATGAACACTTCTCCACGGATCGTCTTCAAGCTAAGCTTATTTCAATTCAAGGACTTCTATAGAAGTGAACGGATACCAAAGGGGTCCTTTACTTACTTAGTGTTCCTTATGTGCAATCTTCAGCCTTCAATGGAAATATGTCTTATCAAATGAGGATGTTGGATCTCACTCTGGGTTCTTAATGAGGTAGAATTGGATTTAATCCTGAATTAGCCTCTATTAATGATTGAACAAACTGTTTGGAGGTGCGCCACAGTGTGATATAGCGTGCTGCAGTGGCCTGGTACCCGGGAGGCGGGAGCTATAGTGCGCCGCAGCGGCTGGCGTCCAAGAGGCAGACGCTACAACGCTCCTTAGGGGCTAGCGCCCGAGAGACGCTGTAGCACCAGCGGCCTAGTCAGCCCAGTTTTGAGCAAGCTATATATATTTTCTTAACTCAATTTTAGGGTTAAGAGGCAAAAAATTGAAATCCTATTAGCTTCCATTGGTTTTTGTGTGGTGGCTACTTCATTGCAAGGAAGACGATAGCTCCAAAAGGCTGTGTAAAGGTTTGTAAACCCAAAAATCTGTGTAATCCCTTCTTTATAGTGAAATCTTTTGCTCTCCTCCCCGTAGGTGTAGGTGTTAGCACCGAACCACATAAATATCTTTGTCTTGTACTTGTGATTGTTTGCATGTGTTATTTTCTTGCATTAATTTGTAACCCTTAGACCCCAACATCTATGGCTATGCTCCAAAGTATGGCCAAAGAAATCCTATTGGTCCTGCGAGAGCGTTCATCCTTTAAGAAGGTTGCATCAGCCTCAATCATTTTGCGAAGATTTTATCCCAGTGAGGGCTGGAGAGATTAATGACTCTGAGGGAGAGGAGCTAATATTATCAAAAAAATAAATGGTTTTGTTGTAGATAGCTTTGAAGCAAAATGAAAAAAAGAAGAAAAAAAGATCTAAATCTTGCTATAATTCAAGAAGAAGAAGCAATCCCTTAAGATCTGAATGTGGTCCAAAGCTCAAATGAAATTGACATGGTAGTATAATTATTTTTGTTTAATCCTATATTGAAATCTTCTTGGCAAGATTTCATGGGAGGTTAGTGACCCGGCTTTCTAATTCTTTGTTTATTTTTTTTTTGGATATATAAATAAAGTAAGCAGATGTTATTATATATATATATATATATATATATATATATATATATATATATATATTTATATATGCTGTTGGATTTTGTATATCTTTGATAAATAAATGATAACATAAATGATTGGAGATTTCTTATAATAAAAGAAAAAGAAAAACAGAATAAATTAAAAATAGTGCTCAACCTCCTCCAATGGATGCTGTACCAATGAAGACCCAAAACAAAACAATAATACATAAAGTTATCCTGGCTAGTGGGAAAGAGGCTTCATCCATAGCTCTTCTGCTAAGTCATCGCCAATTGATGTAAATCATCCGAGACAGCCTCCATATGTCTAACCATATACAAAATCTCTTTGCTCTTCAGAATATACATAAACTTTTGTTAATTTTAATTTTTTTATGACTTTAGAAGCAACCGACTCCTCAAGAACAAGTTTTTTAGTTGAGAATGGAGCTTGAAACAACTCATCAATTCATAACAATTTGTGAAGTTGTGAGTGCAATAAACAAGTAGGTTTTCAAAGATGCATTCTTGATAGTACTCATGCTCTTCGTCTCCAATCTAAATTTTAGTTTCAAACTCTTTGGTAAGGCTTGTTTCAACCAATACCCGGGCCAAGGAACAAAGAAGATTGACGATTCCATGATCGACTATGTATATATATATATATATATATATATATATATATATATATATATATATATATATATATATATAGTCTATAAAGATAAAAAAAAAATCTCTAAAGATAAAAAAAAAATACCCCCCCCCCCCCCCCCCCCACACACACACACATATATATATATATATATATATATATATATATATATGACAATACATAAATTAAAAAACAAAATGATAAATGTAGTTATATATAAGTACATAATGTACATAGATATAAACATTAGAGAATACTAGTATGACTAAGAACATACATACATATAAATATATATCATCAATTATGCTATTTAGATGAAGCTTTTATCAGTTGTGAAATGAAGGAGCTCCCAAAGACAGGATATGGTCGATGATATATAACCGATGATATCTTTCTTAGCTAAAGCTTCTTTTTGCTTTTTCAAAGACAATTTAGAGTTGTTTTTTCTTTTCTTTTTTCTGAAGTTGGTTTGTGGTTGGTTACTAATGGTCGATTCCCCTCCATTGTGGTCCTTAGAGAAGTAGCAGAAGGATCTCCTTCTTTAACTCTATCTAAAGACATCTCTCGGTTATATGGAATTTCAGCCTTATTCCTTAGTGATGGCTAGGTTTCTCGTTTGACTTCATCCCATGATTATACCTTGATTATTGAGAAGTTCAACAGAACGAAACGTAGTTTCAATTTAATTGTTGGTTGATAGGCTCAAATTAGCTAGAATGGTTCCCCTTTGATCATTTAATTTTGTGCATGTTTATTTCAAATGTAGCACTGATATGGACTATGTTAGGTTGTTTGCTAAGGGTTCTTACGATCTTAGTGGACACACTCTATAATTTTGTAAATATGACCCATTTCTCGATGTTATGCTGGAAGCCCTATTGGCCGCAGTGTGGATCAACTTCCATTCCCTTCATTTTCAATTTCTTACAAAAGACTTTCTGTTTAATATGTTAAAACAATGGGAAAACCACTAAAACTAGATAAAATTACTACTATGCTTGCAAGTTTTGGTTGAGCTTGATGTCTCCTCTTTTTTACTTGAAAAAATTTGGTTAGGCTCAGAGGAACAGAGGTATTTTCAAAGGGTCATTTTTGAAAAGCTTCCTTCTTTTGTATGGTGTGCTACTATGGGTAATGAGTCTAGCAATTGGAATTTTAAGGATCATCAAAGATCAATTATTTTTGAACTCATCGGGACTCTGATATAATACTATCAATTACTGGGCCGTCTATTGATATAAATGTTCAACTATATATTAATTTGAATATGAATTTAGTTAATGTCAAAAATGATTCCCAAAATGTTAGAAATATTCACCCTACTAATAAAATTGATGATATTTGTTGTCCTTATGACACATTGTCCATAGAGGTCTTACAAGTTAGTGTATTAGAAAAATTTTCTCAAAATTCTACTTCTCTTATAAATTTTATAAATTAGACAATAATTTCTCTTAGATTTGTGAAGATGCAATCACTACTAATGGCATCCTCTCTAATCCAAATATGTGACAACCACTAACTGTCATTGAGTTAATACACTTACTAATCTGACTACGATTAGGTAGGTTATGATCAAGTATGATCTCTAATTAGATACTAAGTATAAGAGTAAGAAAAATAGTACAAAAGCAAAAGAAAATCATCCATACATATTGTGGCGACTCATCACTGGGTAAGAAGCCCAACTAATCCAGCATTAGGCTCTCACATCTAAGGATCATATCGGAGCTCGGTATAATAGTCTAGTAGGAATGTATAAAAATATAAATTTTCACATTCTTTTCAACATTTAAAAATAACTGTATAAAAAAAAGGTATTCGAAACATAAACATTAATTGTTTTATAAAATTCCTTTACACACTATGTAGAAATTTAAAACTATAAAACATAAGTATTTTGCTTACATTAAATTGTTTCATCCTGCATTAACTCCTCCTTAAATACTTGATCCAGAGACGGTGCCTATCTATCATATATATATATATATATATATATAACAAGGCGAACCAAAAGAAAGAAAGAAAATATAAGAAAATATTTAATTAGACACAATGGTGGAAGTAAGGTTTGTTGGATATAACAATATACAAATAATATTAAGCGGAATGATTCTGTAGAAGAAATATGAAAGCATAGACAAAAAAAAACTATGCAATATTGAAGTAAAATATGCCAGTTAAAAACTTTTTATAACTACAACAAATGTGAACATATTTTCATATGTATTTGTCAAGATATGTGATCATCTTGAAAGAAAATATTTTAAATTTCATAATTGTTCTGTTGGATAAGGTTATTGTACAATTGAGGAGTTAGATATGCCTATCTAACTATCTAAGATTTGAGTTTCTGAATTAATTATATATTCATCCTCAATAGCTATGTGTAGTCTTCTAATTGCTCTAAATGTCAGTCTATCATGGCTTAGCATAGTTTGTATAGACCAAAGAGCAACTTATATGAACTCATAATACTAATTTCTTTTTATTTTCTTTTAAGTTTGAGCACAATATCTCAAATGAATATCAAAGTGGATTAAAGCAGAATAGCGATGCAAAAAAGTAGCAAATGAAGTAATTAAGCGAAAAAAGTGATAATCTTTATAATAATAAATAACTTAAATGAGAATGACTTGAAAAGAAATAACTGAAAGGAAATTTTAATAACAGTAACAATAATAATAACAATAATAATTATTATTATTATAAATGATAGAAATGAAATGTCTTGAACAAAAAAGACTAAAAGAAAATGTAATAATAGTAATAATAATAACTTTAAGATTATTATTAATTTTAATATAACGATAATAATAATAATAATAATAAGTAAATAAATAATGAAAATAAAAATTTCTTGAAATAAAATGATAGAAAATAAATTGTAATAATAATAATAATAATAATAATAATAGTAATAAAAATAATAATAATAACAACAATAACAACAACAATAATAATAATAATAATAATAATAGTAATAATAATAATAATTGATAGAATTAAAATGACTTAATTAAAATGACAAATGAAATTATAATAATAGTAATAATAATAATAATAATAATAATAATAATAATAATAATAATAGTAATAATGATAATAATAATAATAATTAATAAAATTGAATTGATTGAATTGAAATGACAAAAATATAAATAGTAAATAATAATAATAATAATAATTGACATAATTAATATGAGTGAATTAAAATGATATAAAAGATAATGACAGAAAAAAAATTACAAGAAAAAAATAATAAAAATATATATAATTATTATAATAATATTATTATTATTATCAAAAAAAAGAAAAAAACAAGAAAAAAATGAGAACAAAAAAAAAATCATCTCTTTCACATTACTTAATTAAGTTTATTTTTCATGATGCTTTACAGGAGGCTCGTGAGAGAAATAATAATAATAATAATAATAATAATAATAAGAATAATAATAATAATAATAATAATTATTATTATTATTATTATTATTATTATTATTATTATTGACAGAATTAAAATGACTTAATTAAAATGATAGAACTGAAATTACAATAATAGCACTAATAGTAAAAATAATAATAGTAATAATAATAATAATAATTGATTGAATTTAAATGACTAAATTAAAATGATAGAAATGAAATTGTAATATTAGTAATTATAATAATAATAATAATAATAATAATAATAATAACAATAATAAAAATAGCAATAATAGTAATAATAGTAATAATGATAATTATAATAATAATTAATAGAATTGAAATAACTAAATTAAAATGACAAAATATAAATAGTAGAAAATAATAATAATAATAATTGAAAGAAATAAAATGAGTGAATTAAAATGATATAAAGACAATGAGTTTGAAAAATTGCAAGAAAAATAAATAATAATAATATATAATATTAATATAATAATATTATTACTATTATTAAGAAAGAAAAAGAGAAGAAAAAAATGAAAATTATAGAGAAAAAAAAATCATCTCTTTCACATTACTTACTCAAGCTTACTGTTGATGAGGCTTTAGTGGAGGTTGGCAGGAGGAGGAGCCAGTTGTGGTTGGGGAAGAAAGAGCGAAGGGAGAGGAGAAATTTTTTGTGGGGAGAACGAGGGGGGGGGGGGTTTATAAAAAAAAATTCTCTCTTCTATCTCTCTCCTCTTACTTCACTCTTAAGTTATTTTAATGTTAAGTAACTTTCATGCCAATTTGGATGAATAGTGCATTAATTGATGAATATTAAAATATTTGATGAGTAGTAAAATAATTCATTTTGAATAAATGAACAACAATTTTAGTAAAAACTTTATTCTCTTAAATTTTGTGCATTTAAATGAATAATAGTTTTAATAAAACTTTATAATTTTAAATTTTGTGCATTTTTTTATTATTTTTTTCCTAATATTAACGAAACTTGACAATGAGGTGTATATCAACGAGATGAACATACATGTACCAAAATTTCTCAATTTGGAACGATATTTTATTTTATGTTAATTTTTGATGATTAAAACTTTAAGAAATTAATTACAGTCCCTCTAGAGCTTCAAAGATGACGAACATTTTTGTATAGCCTTATCCTAATATCCTTAACTTAACTTAACAGAACCCAAAATATTAAATTTGGACTCGTATTTAATTTTTCCAATTTTTTAAACTCTAAATATTAAGAAATTAATTCAGGAGCGTCCATTATCCAGATTGTTCACAAACATGTGCATTATGATCACAAAAATAAATTTTTATCCAATGGTATTTTTGGTTTGACCTAATTTTGAAGTCTCCCAAGATCTTTTTTGTCGGATTTAGCTCTAATTAGCCTAGTAAGGACTTGGGTCAGTATACATACATTCATCCAGAAATGAAAGGAAGACATTCACCTCATAAAAGAAACAAAAAATGCAACTTTAAGGTATTACAAACTATATTTAAATGTACTACTAATAAATTTTCTCTCTCTTAAAAATAAAAAAGACAAAACTAAGCAATAGGGTCACCCATAAACACAAGCTCCTCTTCGATATTTAGCTCCTTAAATAGCTCCAATTCTAACATGTTGTTTTATATGTTAGGGACCCAACCATAAAAAGAAAAATTTTATGTTAAATAATTATCTGTACATTTTAGGTTGATTAATGAATTCTTTATAATTAAGGATATCACACTTATTAATAATTAATAAATAGGTGCACAATGCTAAACAAAAGGAAAAAAGAAAGTTATAACTCAATCACAAATAACTTAAACAACTAAGATAAGTTAAGCACATACCTCGAGTACAAAAGCTATAAACAAGGTTTGGCATAAATGCATATATAATAAGTTGAGAAGAAACAGACATGGATATGACCAAAAATATGTATGCTTAATTAATTATACTGTAAGTAAGTACTAATACAAATATGTTGATAGGTTATAATAGAAATCATAGCTAAAAACAATAATACTGATAGTAAATTCTAAAAGAAATTGTAGAAGTAAAAGTAAAAGCTAAGAGTATAACAACACTATTTGACTGGCTAATGAAACTAAAATCGAACTGTAAGTGCAAGATCTCTAGCTATTTATAACTAGACCTGAACTGTACTAAAATCAACTAAACTGAACTAAACTAAATTGAAGTGAATAGACAATAATATAAATGCAATGTTTATTTTAGTTATTTTACTTTCTTATTGTGGGCATATGCAGAAACGGCTTAGGAATCAAGAATGCCTACAAAACTTAGTATGGGTTCCTGAACACCACTCTTTCTAATGACTACATGTAAGTAAATCTTATATAAAGCCTGCCTGTTGGCATGTTACTTAACATTATGGCCAATGGGTGATTGTGCATTTAAAATAAAAATTGTATTTATATTACTTAACACCACACTTCCCAAACTTAGTAATCATTACAACCTTCCCGTTGGCCTTAATGTAAAAGCACAGTCACCCATCTTGAACTAATCCCAATACCAAATGTTCTCCTAACTAAAAAATTATTTATTTATGCACAAAATCTTATATGACATCTTCCAAGGAATTAGCCAAAATGCAAATCAGCAATCAAGGTTATTTCAAAGTAATTCAATTGAAATTATGTGATATCCATTGTTGTCTAATTTTATGTTCTAACAATTTTGAAGATCTATAAGATTAGGATTGCCAATATCATATTATCTAGTATATTCTCAGATTTTATGGCTTTAAGATTAAAATGTTAAAACTAAATATAGTCTTAACTCAAATCAGATAAATTCACTTATTTAAGTTTAATTTATTGAATCAAAATCATATGTCCTAGCATTTTGGACTAACAAAACTTTTTAATATCTTCTTCCTTCTATAACATAACTAGACAAATCACTAAGTGTGGCGCCCCGCTCCCCAAGCCTGCAATGATTAGGCTAAGGAGCAGAGTGTCACTCATGTAGATCCCTCCCTCAAGATTGGATTGGGTAAGATCCACAATCCACTGCTGAGGTAAGGATGTGCACATAATAACAAAGAGGATCAATCATTAATCTATACATACGTATAGAGTGCGGAAGCAAATAAAAA
Organism: Gastrodia elata; assembly: GCA_016760335.1. NCBI lineage: Eukaryota > Viridiplantae > Streptophyta > Magnoliopsida > Asparagales > Orchidaceae > Gastrodia > Gastrodia elata. The sequence continues at coordinate 7,039,998 of CM028685.1, read as the reverse complement.
GTAAAGGCTACATCCATTCATCACACATCATACATGAAATAAAATAGGATAGCTAAGAAAATAATAAAGTGCAGAAAGTAAACACGGTCACAGGACCTATATTATTATAACATTTAAAGTAAAGTTTATAAAATGAAGTAAATAACTCTCATCCTCATTATGAAATAAAAAGACAGCTAAATATCCTCTAATCCAAGCTGCTGCACCTCCTCTAAATAAGGCTCCTCCTCATGCACAGGATCTTCAAACTGCTCAAGTTCTGATATTGTCGGTTTCACAAAGCAAGGGCCCCATCCAATAAGGAAAAATCTTGTTAGACAAAATGTCTAAGTACAGTTTAGGCAAGCAAATTTTATTAAGCATTTTACTCTAAGTAAATCAACATCTATCTAGCATAGGAGCAAATAAGTATACAAGGGAAATATGATAAGTTATAAACATAGTATTTATAACTAAACAATAAGTGAGGCAAAAGTACACCTCAAGTGAACTAAACATGGTAGGGCATACATATGTAATACAATAAGTAAAAATACTGAAAAGAAAAGTCTAATCTAGACATGCTAATGATCATATGACATATGTTAATTTAAAACATTAATCTAAAAATAGTATATATAATATGAGCAGTAAAGTCTAGAACCCTATATATAAGCATCTACTCAAGTAAGCATATAAAATATAGCAAATACTGCTAACTGAAATAAATACATCATCAACATAATAAACAGTAAGCTAAAACTGAAGAAAATATACAACTGTCATAACAGAAAGAATTGGCCAATCTGGCCCCATATATATATATATATATATATATATATATATATATATATATATATATCCATCCCCATAGCCTTTATGGGCTAGGGAAAACATATCATAATAATATATCACTATATGATTGAATAGGTAGGTAATACTATGCAAATATTTTTTAGTTATTTTACTTTCATTTATGTGGACAATTTTAGAAGCAATTGAGGAGTCAAGCACGTCTGCAAGACTGAACAGTTCCCAAGCTTAACACACTCTCCTCAATAAGTAGTGTTAAGCATCTTGATCTCACCTTACCCATGTCCATTGGAGTAAATGTGCACCATAATCCACCATAAACTGAACCCAAATACAAATATTTTCCTAATATTCTAAGTTTTTATTTTCATGCAACAACGTTTATCTTATATGATATGTCCAAGGAAAATAAGCACAAAACTCAAGGAATGCGTAGCACAAAAATCAAATAGTAAGCAAGGGACTCTACTAAATATGGTGATATCATTTATTAGCTAATTTAAATATTCTAACTATTCCAACTTACGCAAGTTCAGGATCTCCAATTCCTACCATCGAGTGTAACTTAGAAGTACGTCTTTATAGGTTACAAAATATTAGGACTAGCTAGGTCCTAATATACTTAATCAATGTCGACTATAAAAAATATTCACAACCTAGTTTATGAGTTCAATCGTTCTAAACTATTAACTAACAAAATCTACAACTAGAGATTTTGGATTTAACACCATGAGTTTTGGGCTACATCACATAATCCCAAAGGTGAGACTTAAGATCTAGGTTTCAGTCTAAAAGTGATCTATTAATTAAGGTAAATCCTATAAAGTAAATTAAACTTAATAGGATGAATTTCCTATCCTGAATCTAGGATTAAAAGACAAAATAATCAAAATAAGTTGTAAAAGTCTATAAATTAATAAAATCAAGTATTCATTTATTGAAAAACCTCATTTTTTTCAATGAATAAAATCTAACATATGATCTAGCCCTAGTCTTACGAATAGTCCTAATATGATGTGTAAGATCCTAAGGAAAAGACTTATAGGAGATTAGGGAATTCTACTAAGGTGATTGAATTACTGATGTTGATCACTTAAATGATTCTATTAGATCTCTAATATTAGTTATGGTGATTTGAAAGACAGTTTAGAGGTTAAGGACACTTAACCTAAATTTTAGGCAAAATAATCATTTTGCCCCTACTTAAGGGTCCAAAATCTACTTTTTTTTTTTTATTTATAGCTTTAAATTGGAATTTCTTACTGCCAAATGTTTCCTTACTGTCTAACATGAAGATAGACAGTAAGTACTCTCAATTTGGACAAGAAACGGATCATATAGGTCCAAACTAAAGTTTTTGACCTAAGAGGCAAACTTATACTATACACCTAATGGACTCTAAATTTTATGCATTTTATCGTTGTTTACTATTCAAAGATTCCAAAGAGTCTAAGAATACTACATTCTGAGGTCAAATGGCTAAGTTATGACTATTTCTATTTCTAAGGCAATTTAGTAATTTTGTCGGTCAACGGGTGATAAAAACTGAACTTTTCCATTCTAAGTTCAATTTTAGCAAACTCAGTTTCTATAGCTTCCCTATAATATACTGAGTGTGTTGATAGAAAGTAAACCCAATTTGGACTTCATATGATCAAGTTATAGCCTAACTAATGATATGGGTATTTTGGTCATTTTCTAATTTTTTAGGTTTTAAATCCTAAAAATTATTTTTGTTTATTGATGGCACCATAATTCTAAGCTAGTTAGCACTTTAAATTTCTGAATTTGGAGTTGAATTGACCAAGTTATGATTAATTGAAGTCTAGGGGCATTTTAGTCATTTTTAGGGTAGGGTCATAAATGTTACATTTCAAATTAAGCTCCAAATGGGGAAAACAAATACTTTTATAGTATTGGGGCTATACTATTGAGTATTTTAAGACCCACATTGCCTATATTTGAATAACTAGGTTAAAAGTTATGATGGTTTAATTAGGTCCTATAATGTTACTACATTATACGTATCCCAAAACTAATATTTGAATTACATCATTTGATTCCTTTAATTTTTCCGAGTAAAATGAGACCTATATTGACTATGTTTGGATCATCCTACAAAAAGTTATTAAGCTCTTAAGAAATTTGAATTAAATAATTTAAATAAATAAAGTTACTATTCATTTATTCAAATTATATTAATTTATTGTTCATTCCTAAAGTTAAAAATGAATTTTTTATATTATAAATTAATTTTTTAATTACCTCTAATCTATATTTAAGTAATATTAATTATTGATCAATTAATGATTAATATATTATTTAATTAACTTAAATATTTTAATTATATAAATATTCTAATTACTGTTGAATTAGGGTTAGTATTAATTAATCCTTAATTAATTACTATTAATGTTAATGTACTATACTTATTAAATTAAACTAATCCTAATTAATTTAATTATTTATATTTACTATTTATTAATTAAATTGAATTAATCCTAATTAATCATCAGTTACTCTTTATTTTATGATTAATATTAGGCAATTTATTAATCCTACTTTTAAGAAGTAATTAAATGTTTATACTTTATTATTTATTGTTTAATTATCATTAAAATGATCTTAATCACATTCTTAATTAAATAATTATTACTAATATAAGGTTAAATAAATAACAGTTAGCTAATATTAATAATTAATTAAATATTGTTTTACTATTTAATATTAATTAATATACTAATCTAACTGTTAAACTTAATTAATTACTAATTAATTACAATTAACATAATTAATTATAATTATATTAATACTAATATTATTAATTATCTTCTACAGGATTTGACCTGCAGTGGGACCCACTGCCACGTGGCATGCCACGGTTGGCTACGGTAGAGGAGGTAGGGTCCACCGAACACGTGGCGTCATCTGGATGGCTAGATTTTGATGGCGGGTCCCAATGCAGACGGTTGAGGCGACCAGTGGAGCCCGTATGGACACGTGGCCTTACGGGATTGGCCGCTGCAACGCGTGGCAGGCCACACCCACGTCAGCCGAAAGACGCGCAGGGCCCACGGTCTTGGCTCCCACGGCACACGCGACCCGCATGCACGGACGCGGGTCGGGCGACGGACCCGGCCCGACCTGAAAGGCTCGCCTTCGTCCCGACCTACCGAGACTAGGGCATGCCGACACTCAGTCGTTCCGACGCCGCGGGGACAAGGCCCGCACGGCCGACGGTAGGCCTCAACGAGGCCTACCCATTAGCACCTGGACCGGGACCGAAGGGCTACGGAGTCACCGGGGAGGGTAAACCCTAATCCCTAACCTACGGACGTCTACGGGCCTAACGAATTCGACTATATATCAATTGTCGAATTCGATCGATCGGGTTCGATCCAACCCGATCGATCCATTGGATCGACAATCGCAAGCACAGAATAGGCATGCGAAGTTAAAATGCGAGAATTGGAATAAGATCGAGGGAGGATGGAGTACCTTGCTTCGATGGCTGGAGTCGTTTGGCTCGGACTGACGGGGACGAAGGCTTCGATACTTGGATTCGCTCAACCGGAGCTGAGATGGGGGAGGATGTGTCCTTAAAAGCCTAGGAACGGACCAGCCGAGGTTGTGGTGCACCGGATTGGCAGGACGAGCAGCGGACCTCCGCGTGGCAGTTCGGTGGAGTGCGCGAGAACGATACGCGGGGGCCGTTCATCGTCCCGATCGAACGACTCCGAGCGTTCGATCGAGGAGACGGAGATGGAGACGACGTTAAGCGTGGGCAAACGGCGCGAAGGGTTAAGTGGACAGCGCAGTTGTGAATATTAAATAATATAATTAATTTAAATAATGTATTTAAATTATTAATTTTTAATTAAATATGATTAATTATTTAGTCCCGAAAAATTTTCTAAATATTCGCCCCTAGCTAATTGAGTGGTGAGGAATGCAACGGTGATATCAGATTTTTGATTTGACGGGTATTTTAATTTCCCAATTTTTTGGGTATTTAAATATTATTAAAATATTCGTCAAAATTTTGACGACTTCCGATTGACATAAAAACATCACCCCTAGCTAATTTGGTGGAAATTAGCGCAATGGCGAAGTCCATTTTTTGATTCAAGATCTATTTAAATAGGTTAAATTTAAGGATTTCTGGATTCTCTAGAAATTAGGATTCGATCTAATTGACTCCTGATTTGGAGTGGGTCTTAGAATTTGACTCCTAATGACTTGATTAACACTTAAGATCAAGATTAAGACTAAGATTAGTCCTAATTGACTAAGGTAACAACTTGGGTTATTACACTAAGATAGGTTTAGAATTCTTACTAAGAATCACATCTTCTGATTCTTAGACTAGATCTACTCAAACTCATACTCTAAATAGGATTACACTTTAATGGGTGCCTTCAATTTAATTAAGCTCTTAAGCTTATCCAACTTATTTAGGCATGATTAAATGGTACTAAGAGAATTTAGGAGTCCATATTAGGAGTTTTAACATGTAACAGCCCTAGTTGTTTCCATAGTTAGTTAATTTAAGCTAAACTAAGCTTTAATTTTTACTCCATTATACTCAATGGGTTATTTAAACATAACCTAAAAGTTTGGAATCAATCGGAGCTAATTAGAGCATTTGAATTATATTTGCCTATTTTTGAATCCAAAAAATTAACTAAATTAAATTGATCTCTAAATTAAAATCTAATTATATTTTTGAATTCCTTAAACCCTAATTAGGTAAGGGTGAATTCTTGGGAATATTTAGAGCTCATCTAGTCCTAAATTGGATTTAAATTTATTGGAAATTATTTATATTAATTAAATGAATATTAATTAAAATTAAATAGAATTAAATTAAAAAATTTAATTTCAATTTTTGGCTGTGAGATTTGCTGTCGGGACCATGGCTAATCTACTGCGGAGTCCCAATAGCAACGCAGCAAGCCTGACCAATTGATACCTCTACACGAATCGTGGCTTGGGATTAGATGACACTGATAAGGAAAACAAGGATCCCTAGCACTCATTGGATTGAAAGGCCAATCTAATGGTTGACAACAAGCCCATGGCTTCATCAATCAGGTGGATCATTAGACCCTCCATTTCCAATGGCTCCATGATCAGACGGTGGATGCAACCCCTAGCGCTGTAAACCTTCATCCCCAGCTCGCTCGCCTGATAGCCAAGGATCCTTTATACAATGTGCTGCCATAATTATTCGCCACTCCCCTCTGCCATTTTCCCTAGCAATTAGGATCTTCCCCATTAGTGACAGAGCCCCCGTGGTAGTTTGTAATGGCCAAATGCCTCCAATTGAGGAAAGGTATGCATGCCCATCATCCCGAGTTTAAGCCTCAAGCCCCAGCCATGGCATCTTGTCATTATCCCCCTTGGTCCAATAAATAACTCCTTGGATTCTCATTGAGCTTTTTTTTACTCACTGAGAACCCTCAATTTCTCCTTCCCCATTCCCTTAGCGATCCCAGCTCTCCCGGCATGCCAGCTACTGCAAATCACTAATAGTGAGTGTGGTGACATACAAACCTCCAGGTGCCAGTTACCAGTATCCCTGCTAAGCTTGGCATGTTCCCCTCCTACAATTTTAGGTACTCACCTCTGCTCAATGAGCTGATTCAGCTCACTATCCTTTCCCTACTGCTCAATTCACCTTAGGTGCTGCGCTAGGACCTCACCTCAGTTCCTCTTTGAGTAGCTAAAGCATTGGAAGGGACTGGCAGTGGACTAGATAGTGGGATCACTGTCTAAGTGTGCAATACCAGCCAATGATAGAGTCACTGCGAGTCATAGCAAATCCTCAAGAATTCAAGTCCCCAATTGATGCTTGACATCCTCAGTGGGTGATTACTGATTTGTAGCAATCATCAGGTTTGATCTGATCGATCAATTCTACTCAAATCGATTGGCTCAAACTAAGCTCGCATCTGTGACCTGCCATGAATAGCACCCCAGTGATCCAAACATCCTCAGGGATTCTTGTAACACCCAATCGTCTCACCTTTAACTCCTAAGCATGTGGGATTAAGGCTTGGGCCATGGCACTGCCTTTGTGAGTATAATTCACTCCTCACAGAGTGCTTGAGAGGCTGTCTTGGTCAAATAAGGACCCATCGATCTAGCACATCCCAAAAGGGGATTACCATCTCAATCGATGCGTCTAGTGTTGCTGAAGGTGTAGAAGTCAAAATGGTGGCATGGCGTGGCTTGGTGGTGGAGAATTCGATGCTAGAAGCTAACCTTAAAGGCGCTGCATCAGGGGAAAGTGCATGAAGACGCAGCACAGTGGCAGACCAAGTTAGACCACGGCCCGCACACTTTTTATTTCGGGACAAATTAATTATATCGATTTCTTATAATTAATTTCCTTATGGAAATTAATTAAATAAATTAGAACCTATGATTTAAATTAAGTAAAACATTTCAAAGGAATTTATGATATAATTCACTTAATTTAAGTCCAAATGGTATGATCCAACATATTATTTTGATCAGAAAAAGGTAAGGAACAATAATCTAAGATAATATTTCACTTTTTTTAATTAGAATATCCAATTTTACCAAATCTCTCTCTAATCATAATTAGTGAATAATTAAGTTAATTAATGGCCAATTTCTAGATTTAAAGTCTCTGATTTCTCATAAGTCTAAGAAGAATCCATGCATGCCTTTAAAAAGATTTTAAGAGTTCAAAAAATTGCTAATCGCCTCTTAATTTCCCTAGTTTTTGATTAGTATCTAATGACCTAATTTAACCTCTAATTTTGGTGAACCAAGTTTCTATTATTTTCTTAAGTCTACTAGAACCCATCTATAGACTTAGAACCTTGTATTAAGCTTTAATTTCATTAATCACTTTTCTTAGCCTTAAAAGTGATTAGTGCTAATTAAGTTAATCTTGAATCCAAAACTAAAATTTTATAGTCTTATTCTTTTTATTAGACAATATTAAGCTTATTAAAACTATTTATAATTAATTTGGATGCTTAATTGTTAAAATCCCAACGTTAGCCTTAAGAAGGGTATTTTGGTCATTTTGACCAAAAGTTGGTTTAAGAGCCCTTAAGCCCTAGAATTATCAATAAAATGCTTTTAATCAATATTATAATATATTAGGATCATTCGTTGTGCCTTTGGACCTACTTGAATAATCCTAATTGTTAAAGTTTAAATCCTCTTAATATTCACATAATTAAATTATTAAGATCCTATAGTGTTAATCCTAAGACTCTTCTTTTAATCTTGTTTATTAAATTATAACCTTATGAAACTTAGTGTTAATTAGCTTATCTAAGCTAATGATAATGATCCTTCTTATGTAAATATCTTAATAATAATTCTAAACCTTAATTAAGATCTTAAGTGATTAGATCTAAATCTTAGATCCTAAATCCTTAGTAATTATTCATTTAAATAGTATCATTTCATTCTTGAAATTCTTATTTTCTTATTCCTTAATGAAATCCTTAAGTATCCTTTCTTTTAAGAATCTTCTCCTTAAAAATATTCTATAAGGATTAGAAGTAGACTTAGGTTAGAATTCATTCATAGGGTAAATAAGTTACTTAATGGATGAAACATTAGTTTTATTAGTTTCAAGATTTCATCCTTTATTATGATTATTTTGTATTTAAAGTTTAGTCTAAGTTTAGTGATCTATCTTATTAAGCTTGATTTTACTTAATAAGATAGCCTTAACTTATAGTTTGTGGCAGTTGGGCTTAACCTTATAACTTTAGTATTTAAGATATAGTGGATTAAGTTATTAAACCCTAATGTATGGAGTTTAACTCTTAGTCCCTCAATCTTAATTTACATTAATCAAGGCTAGCTTGGGTTTAATTAAAACCATCAATTAGGATGAATGATTATTTATTCAACTTATGTAAGCGTCATTGATTGTATTCTATTATAACCTGATTAGTTTTGATTACTTTAAACCTTATAGGACCATAGTTCTGAGTTTATATTAGATAGTAGGATATTAGAGATCTTGATCTTATATATTCCCAGATTAGTTAGAGTGAATTAAATTAGATAGTAAAAGATATCACATGTGTTTAGTAGAGTTTTCTTGCTTGCTTTGAAATTATTATTATGCATACCTTGTGTGTGAGCCTTTTTCCTTGGACATATTAGTTGGACATAAGAAATTTGATGAGCATCCTTTATTAGGTTTGAAATTTACATAAACATAATTTTCTTTAATCAGTTCTCAGTTCAATAGAGTGTGTACTAAATTAGTTTGTCTCTTCAGCTCAGTTATCTTGATATAGAATTGACTCAAACCTAGATCTGTGGTTAGCTAGGGGAATACATGTCTAATTCTATAAGTTCAACTCGGACCTAGCTCTGTGGTTGCCTAGGGGGATACATGCTGAACTTTCTGTGTAGTGGACCTATTTTGGCTCATTTCTATTATGATAGTACTAATTTAGGCACACTTCAACTCTTCAGTTCAGTAGCTTGTTTAGCCATATATTTTAGCTGCATTCTCACTATTTTATGCACATTCTTTCAGTTCATTTAAGTTCAGTATTTTCAGTTCTAGTTTTCTTAATTCTTGCTTATTTTAGGATGCTAGTTTTTATTAAGTTCTTTTATGCTTCAATACAAATTTCTTTATGTAAATCAGTATGTATTCATATGATCCTAAGTATGTTAGGATGAGTTATTACTTTCAGTACCCTTCAGTTATTTAATTATTGCCTAACCTTGTTGCAGCTTCTAGTTGATGTATGTTAGTTTACATAATTTGCTTTGTTTAGTAATAAATGCTTAATTTATAACTATAATGTTTCTTGTGACTTGTTGCACCTTAATTAATTGCATGCTTAGTAAAAAAAAGTGATATCTTAAATATTTAGCTCATTTAAATCAGTCTAAAATATGCTTAGATAATTGTCTAACAATATCTTTTTTTTTCTTAATTGGGGCCCTGACATTGTAATATTGACAATGCTAGATTCGGAGCTGTTTATTGAAGTTGCTTCTGGAGAGGAGCTTGGCCAAGAGGGGGACCTTCCTGCTGCTAAGGAATAGATAGTTTCTCTTTCTGTCAGTTTGTGAGGGCGAGTGCTCCTTCCTTTATTTTAAACTATTTTTAATAATTAGATATTATGGATATTTTACTTTTTGCATTTTCATATCGAGCTGAGTTACTATTTCTACCATCAATTTCAACTTGTAGGCTGAAAATCCTATCTTAGGCAACATTTCGAAAGGTTCTACGTATCTAGAACTGAGTTTACCAACAATACCAAATCTCTATACAACTTTTATTGAGCTAACTTTAAAAATCATTGACTTGAAATTCCAATGAACAATACTTAGCATCATGATATTTATTTTGCATATGCTAGGCTGCTTGAATTCGTTGTTGAATGAGTTTCACCTTCTTATGCGACGACCGCTTATCCACCATCAGGTTAATAAAATTACAAATCCACCGATAGATAAGTGATTGATCACTAAGCATATTGATATAAATTCATTAGAGTGTGAAAGCAAAATAAATCCATCCATACATTACATACATCCAAAACATAAAAGAACACATGCATCTTAGAATAGAAAAATAAGACACTCAAAATTATTACAAACAGGGTTCTAAATACTTAAATAAATGACCCTCTCTCATAAAAGGTAGTAAAATGAAATTAAGCGGTAGAAGGATCATCCTTATGCACCTGCCCTTCTCCTGCAGCTAGCTCCATAAATTGCTCCAAATCTGACATGTCAGTTTCACATGACAGGGCCTCAGCCAAGAAAATAAAAAATTTTGTGTTAGATAATTTGTCCAAGTCCATTTAGGCTACTTTAAGAATTTTCAATTATTTTAGGACATCAAATTTAACTTAACACATACAATAGTAGCAACAAAGCTAAAAAATAAAAAATAATGAAGCTATAAATCTATCAATTTGTTGCTTAAGCAAGAAGAGGTAAGCAAAGATACATACCTCAGATTCAGTAACTACAAACAAAGTTAGGCGTAAATAAACATATGTTATGGTAAGCAAAGATACATACCTCAGATTCAGTAACTACAAACAAGATTAGGCGTAAATAAACAGATGTACCGCTAACATCTAAGAATTAAAGAAGCCAGTATTGCCATGGGAGATATGGAAGAAGATGATAATGATGTGATAATAGAAATACAACTTGTACACATATGTATATTATTCTTTACCAATATGATCTTAGCATCATAAAAACTTTTCAATGAGGTGATCAATATTGTTTATGACAATTTGTCTCATAATGTAATGATGATTTTGTAGTCAAGGAAAAATTAATATAGGAAAAGGCTAGCTAGATGTATTGAATATATAAATGAATATAATGTAGTTAAGCTAACAATTATAAATATCATCTTACATTTAGAAGCTACTTTTTTGTATGATTCTATGAATATATCATCTTACATTCATTTAAGAATAAATTTAGTAATAGTAGAACTGAAGAGTAGCCTCATCCTTGAATTACTTTAAACATCAAATTCTATAAGTTATATCATTTAATTTTTAAACTTTTATTCCTTGTAAAACTATTTTAGGCTATTAAATAATTACATACTAATTTGATTATACTGTAATCATATTATAAACATATTTCAAGTACTTAGGATGTAAACATGTATAGTGATGTTAACTAACACTAGTTTGAGTATTATCCTGATTTTTAACTAACACTAACACTATTTTAGGCTATTAAATAATTACATACTAATAAAAGAAATGATTTTTTGTCTCAAGCTTTATAATAAGAGAAATGTTGTTTGGAGCCGCTGAAGTGGCACCCAAAAAAACTCATCTAATAGTATTTGAATATTATTTCAATATAAATTTTAAAAATAATATTTATATTATTTTAATGTAAATAAATAAACATTTATGAAATTATATCCAAATCTAATTAGGTAAATATTTTTGAGTGCCACATCAATGAATATTCATTTCTCTTATAATAATCGATATATTTGATTATTATCCTGATTATGAAGACTTATTATTCGGTGAAAATAAAAGAAGTATTTTTGTCAAAATTTAAAATGTAGTTTTCCCCGTGGTTTGCATTTTTTTAATGAATGGATGCGAATTCCAGCTATGTTGAATAGCAATATAAGAAATAAAATTAAAAGAAAATATTTTAATCTTTGAAAAGTATTAATTTTTTTGTATCGTTAACTTTAACTCATCGTTAGCCAAATGCTTTTATGAATATAATTATTATTATATAATTTAATTTCTTCGCATTAAGATTTTGTTTCTTTTTACTACTCGTAAGAGTTGGAGGCAGAGTTGGAAGGCAAGGGGATCCTCTTCTCAATCCAATTTTCCTAAATATCTTTGGGGGAATGCCAAGTAGTTGTAGGAGTGCTTTTCCTTCTACCCCTCCCATTGGGGGATCTTTTCTCAAAAGAGATGAACAATAAGCAAGTACGAATTGCTTAGGAAAAGTACCTTTAAAACGATATATTAATGAGATTTGTGAATCATAGAAACTTTTTGCAACGGACGAGTGATCGAGGGTGTACGTTAGTGCGTGTGGTGCTGAGCAGCAGTGCCAGTAGGCACACGAATAAATCACTATAGTACTCTGCTTCTTAAATAAATATATCTTATGCGCAAGCACACATAATCAAGTAGTATAGATACGGTGAGTATCTATTTTTAAGGGTTTTTCTTAGATTAATCAATCTACTTAGATTTTTTAGTGTTTTGAGGATATGTTGTAGTTATAAAACGTGCTAAAATCAAAACTATTAACTAGTACGCTAATTTGAATAAGTAAAAAGGGCAAGCAATAAAAAGAACTAATTTACTTGAACTCAAGATAAATAAACTAAAATTACTTGAAATAAGCTAGATGTTGGGGAAATTATAAAAGGTCAAATAAGAGTGCAAGCTCATGCATTTAAATTCATTACTTGTAAAACAATTGTAAAGAAATAAATAAGCACAATAGCTTAACCATGAGATTTTCTAAATCTATCAATGCTAGCATTTCTCTCCAAAATTGTATTAGCTATATTATCTCTAATTATAGTAAACATAAAGTTGAATATGATTAAAGGATAATTTTCATGTTATTGTGATAGAAACATGAATGGATAACTATCTATAGTGAACTTTAGCATGCTTGAAAGTTAAAGAACACAAAAAGAATCTATATCTCTAATATACCCTAAACTTGCATACACACTTTGATATATTTCTATCAATGAGATATGTTCCATAACACAAACAAAAAATTTATGAAACAAAAAGATTATTTCTGAGTTTTAAGAATATATTATGAAATAATCTCTATCTATAAAATCAAACATGCATAAGAGTTAAAGAATATATAAAGAGTATCTATCTGTAGTAATTCCTAAGTATGCTTGCACACATTGTTATATTGGTATCAATGAAGTATGTTTCATAAATTAAGCATAAATAAAAACTAGTGTACATAAGCTTTTCTTCCACATACATTATACTCATAACTTTGTCGATTCACATGGGCCCAAATATATAATCACTCACACAGTACAAAAAACACCACATAGTAAAATAGACAAGAACGTAGAATATGATTTTATATATTTTAAGATACATGGTAGAAGAAGATGCTAGCTTTAATTTTATAAAAAGAAAGAAAGATATAATAAAAGTACATTGTTTCCTTTTCCTCTTCTTACAAGACTTTCTCTTGGATCTCCAATAATGGTTGGCCTCCAAGATGGGAAAGTCTACCTATAGTCCTCCTTTTTCCTCTCCTTACATTCTTAAGAACTTCTCTCGTACTCTCCTTTCTTGATTTGGATGTATGAAGAGTTCCCCTTAGAATGGTTAGTTTTCACTCTTCCTTTTCCTCCACTTCTTATTTTATTTGGCCCCTTCAAATCACATAGAATCCCTAAAAATCGCACATAATCATGTTTGAACTTCTCTAAAATTGCTTTTGTGGCTTGGGCACGCCCAAGAACTGGGCCTTTTGGTATGAGCAATTAGGTCTATCACTTTGGTGCGTTGAGGCGCCAAACCTTTTGCCTTATGTTAGATGGTTAAACTGAACTTCTCATCATAGAATAATGTGCGGACATTAAGGCTTTCTCTAGCACTGGAGGTTTGATCCTTGATGGTTGACATACCTAATTTTCGTGTCTGCGTTTGCACGCAAGTGTACGTGGTCTGAATTAATAAGTGGAAGGTAACTTCTGGGAATTTATCATCCTCAGGGAACAGAGTCTTGTTACTAAGTTATATTTTCTTTTACTAATGTATAGAATAGTGATTTTTTTGTTTTAGATGGTTCATAAATTAATAATACAACTCACCGTAGGGTAAGATACGATTTATTTAAAATGAGAGAGTTGGGTTTTATTGTGGGACTTGTAAGGACTTTGTGTTGTTATTTCATCATTGAAATGTATAAATTGACTTTTTCTTGCCTAATTAAATCAAGTGAACACTATTAGAATTGGAGTTAACCTCTAATTATAACAGGTTCAGATTTAGTGTAACAAGGAGAACACCCCTTGGGGTTCTACCTTGGCACTTAGCCTTTATGAGATCGTGATTTAAATTTATTTTTAATTTTCTACGTCTATGTTACAAAATATTATCTTTTAATTATTAGATCTCATAAACATGATTTCCATCAATCTGCGTCATGCGCTGAGTTTAGCTAAATGAGAGGATGCATTGGGTCCAATGGACTATATCACATCATCCATTGGGTTTCCAATGTCCTCTCATCCCTTCTACTTTGCTGAGCCATAGAGCATAAATTGATGATAACTTGGTTCATAAACATCAATCTCTTGGAAGAGTCCTTAAGGAATTGTGCAAGTGAGCTTGCGAACTTATCACATAATTCTCTGCTCTACTTGCAATAATTTTCTTGCTCTAGTTCAATTGATGAGCTTGATCTCAAATTCTTTTTTTATTGATATTTCATTTTAGTTTTTATTTTAATAGAGTTTCATCTAGGCATTCATTCTATAATAATAAATAGTAAATCATGAATCAATTTTATTCATTCAAACAAATTCATTACAACACTAATTCTACCTTATATTTTCCTACAATTACATCCCAACCCTCTCTAAGGAGATTTAGCTTTCTATTACGGAGTAACTAAAAGCATACATGCAAAAGGAAGTAAATCTTGACATTGATTTACAGTAAAAAAAACTAAATATAGTTTAGGAAGAGTACTACAAAACACCTAGAGATTTTCTAAGGTTCTCTTGATCATTCTCCTTTGCTTTTACTTAACTTCTCCTCCTTTTTTGTACTATCTTCTTCTCTTTACTCTTCACAGTCCACTACTTGCCCCTTGAAGAGTTCTCCTCTTTTACCTCCTGCAGTTACCCCTTTTTAGTCTTAAGAATGTCAAATTTTTGAACCCTTTCTCAATCTTCAAGTCTTCCTTTTATAGACTTCCTTTCACTGGTTTAAAATTTAATTCAGCAAATAAATCTCATTTAGAAATTTGTGCTTTTATTAAATAATTATTCATTTATTCTCTTGGTAATGAAGGGATTTAGGCTGTTGCATTTATGTTTTATTATGTAAAATAATTAAATCAGCCTCTTGCTCTTCCTCATGATGGCTTAAACATGTACTTTTTATAATAATATTTATAATAAAAATTCCTCAGTTTTTATTGCAATCACTTCTTCCATCTTCCTCATATTTTTAATTTATTTCTTTATGAATTATTCCTTGAGAATGAGAAGTTTAAATTAATTTGATATTACTTTTAGCTGTGAAAAGGGGAATAATTAAATTCTTTGGCCTTCCTTATGCTGCCTTGAATGCTTATTGTTGGCAAAAATTGTGTCGGGGACTACGGTGCGCTGCAGCGATTTTGCTACAATATATATTTTATAATGACACCCGCTGCAGCGCGCTGCGGCGCGCGGCAGCACCGAGCTCTCGTGTTGGACCCGCTATGGCGCGCAGCAACGATTCAAGTTTGGCTTTTGTCCGCCACGGCACGCAACAGTGGTTAATTATATTTCATCTTAAATGATTTTAATTTCCATGAATGACGTTGTGGCGCGCTGTGGCGGATAAATAGTATTTCATTTAATTTATAAATTTTCATTTCGCTGCGGCGCGCGGTAGCGCCGAGCGCTCTGTTTGAACTCGTCATGGCGCGCTGGGGCGCGCCACAACGATTTTCTTTCAAAATTTTGTACCTAAGCCAGATTTTAATTTGCTCATATTTTGTTTTTTGAAAAGCAACAAAAGCACATCAAAATATATAATTTTAATTAAAAAGTGCTTACTTTTATTAACTTATTTTATTATAAATTTAATAGTTATCACACCCTCACACTTAAAGTCTTGCTCGCCCTCGAGTGAGCTCAAAAATAATTTTTTTATTTTCTCTATTTGCAAAATTCAATTGAATATGTGTGAAGTGTTTTTGTCATTTCATGCATTATTTGACAAAGGTGATTAAAATGATTCAAATTCTAACAAGTCTTGTACTAGTGTTTTCTTTTCTTTTTTTTTTACTATTTGAGTTTCCAATTTTTAAATGTATGATACTCAACTCCTAATTCCTAGGGGGTTCTAGGATTGCTTAACTTAGAAAAATTAGATTTAGTGTGTAAGAATCTCAAGCTATTTATACTTCTTCTTATAAATCGTAATGAATATTTCTTTTTAGGAGATATATTTTTTTTTATCATATTTTTCTCAATTATTTACTTTGAGAGAGATATTTCTCTTTATCCTTAGATTATTTTTTTGCATTTAGTTCAAGAGAAAGATATTTTTTTTCATCCCCATCTATTTTTATTACGTTCAGTAAGCCTTACAGAAGCCTAGCACATTCTTATTTCTTCGTGCCCCACACTTAGATTTAGAGCATCATACATTTCTGATGTTGGAGACTTATAGTAAAATGAGTGTAAAATGATTTAACATGAAAAATATTAGAACTATATATTATCACCTCTTGTTAAGGAAATTAGAATAAAGAAAATCTTCAAATGCTCATTACAATTGAATTTAGCCCATTAAACTTCTCAGAAAAATTTCCTAGTTAATATCATTCTATTAGAACAATAATTGGGGGATAATAATTCACTAAAGTTTAATTAAACAAAAATGAAAAGTACAAAATTGAAAGCAAAATGAATATACGTTACTAGGAGTAGTAAGGAATGAAACAATCTGATATAAATATTGGCAAATTATCATTGCTGCATCATGCCCAAGATTCATCTTGCTCCTTTATTAACACCACGAGTACTACTTAGAATATGAAAAAAAAAATATAAAATTATTTATTAGGTTGCCTCCCAACCAGCGCTTAGTTTAAGGTCCTCAGCCTGACCCAAAAGAGTTTATATCTCTTCAAATTTTTTTTCCAGATTTTCATTAACTCCTTAGGATGAGTATGAGCTAGTTTAATAATTGGGTCATCATGAATATCAGCTATACTATTTTTCTTCTTATAACCTCAATCAGTGTCCTCACTCTTATAATATATTTTATTTCTATTTATCTTTTCATTCTTTTCATTTCTTACTTTATACTTATTATCAAACTCTTCATACTTTTCCTTATTATTATCCTCTATTTCATTTTGAAAGAATTTGTAAAGCTCAGTTATTTCAGGACTACTCTTAAGGTGATTCTCTACAAATTCAAATTGCACACAAATACTGTCGATATTGCTAAAGGGTTTATTGATGGTCGAGATGTCAGAAATAATAATTTTTTTTATTTTCATAATCCCAAGATTCACTTAGTTTATTGGTCCTCCTATTACTTTCAATCAGTTCATCTTAATTATTTTTACATGATGGGTCACCTATTGCTGAGCATTAAGTTGAAAGCACTTGAGGTGTGTATGGAACATAAATTTTGGATTGTGCTTAGTCAAATTTTTCAGTTTGAAACTCTTGTTGCACTTTCAAATTGTTCAATTCAAGTTGATACTCCACCTCTCTCTCATTTTTACTATTTATTTGAGTTAAAGTTTTTTCACTACATGTTGCACTTCTTGTTGTATTTCAGAATGATCTAAATTGAATAGATACTCTAACTCTTTTGCATTTTCATTGTTTGTTTGAGTTAAAGTTTCTTTCATTACAAATTAACACTTCTTCATCTTGTTCCTTTAATTGCTCAATTATAACAACTTCTTGGACGGGGTTAGCTAATTTTTGCAATATAAATTCTAACTTAGCCTCAATTGATTCACATAGATGCTTTTGATCGCTTAGATTAAATTCATTCCTAACCAAGGTTAGTTCAGTTTCATACAGATTATTGATCTCATTGCTACTATAATCATCCATTGATTCTTCTAAGTAAGATTGCTCAAACATCCAATTTATGTTATTAGCGTTCCTATCAGTGTGAGTGTCATAGTGTTGCAAATTATTATCATACTTAATGTTATTGATTAGCTTTGTTTTTGAAGGTGCATATGGGTTATTTGTATTACAATTAGAACTTAAATGTGTTCCCCCGCACCACATACAACAATTTTGTTTATTGTAATACATGCCCACGATATTCCAGTACCCCATTTAAGCCAATCAAAACTATCCTAAGATATAAGCAATTACAGCAGTATAACAGATAATATCTCATAGCATTTAGCAAGGTAAATTCACAAACAATAAAGACGGTTCAGCAATTAAGATCACACAATTTTCAGCATTCACGAGATTTTGTGATACAGTTTCAGAAATTACAACAGCTAAATTCCACCCTAGTTAGTCCTATAAATCAATTGAAATATAATTATAGCTAACAGAAAATGTATACATAGAAAATAAAGTTTTAAATCACTAATTACTAAGAAATTGTACTTAATACAAAATAGAGCCATTATCCGGCAACGGTGCCAAAAACTTGATAGACCTAAATTTTGTGTCTATGCTTACACGCAAGTGTACGTGGTCTGAAATAATAAGTGGAAGGTGACTTCTGGGAATTTATCATCCTCAAGTTATATTTCCTTTTACTAATGTTTAAAATAGTGATTTTTGGTTTGAGATGGTTCATAAATTAACAATACAACTCACCTTAGGGTAAGATACGATTTATTTAAAATGAGAGAGTTGGGTTTTGTTGTAGGACTTGTAAGGACTTGGTGTTGTTACTTCATCATTGAAATGTATAAATTAATTTTTCCATGCTTAATTAAATCAAGTGAATACTGTTAGAATTGGAGTTAACCTCTAATTACAATAGTTCAGATTTAGTGCAACAAGGAGAACACCCCTTGGGGTTCTACCTTGGCACCTAAACCTTTATGAGATTATTATTTAAATTAATTTTTGATTTCCTATGTTTAGGTTACAAAATATTATCTTTTAATTATTAGATCTCAAAAATATGATTTCCATCAATCTGCGTCATGCGCTGACACATGCAGTTTAACTAGATTAGAGGATGCGTTGGGTCCAATGGAATATGTCACATCATCCGTTGGGTTTCCAAGATCCTTTCATCCCTTCTACTTTGCTGAGCCGCAGAGCATAAATTGATGGTAACTTGATTCACAAGCATCAATCTCTTGAAAGAGTCCTTAAGGAATTGTGCAAGTGAGCTTGCGTACTTATCACATGATTCTCTATTCTACTTGTACTAATTTCCTTTCTCTAGTCCAATTGATGAGCTTGGAACTCAAATTTTTTTCTTATTGATATTTCATTTTAATTTTTTTTTAACAAGTGATTTTTTAACAGAATTTCATCCAGGCATTCATTCTATAATAATAAATAGTAAATCAACAATTAATTTTATTCATTCAAATAATTCTGCTACAACACCAATTCTACCTTACATTTTCCTACAATTACATCACAATCCTCTTCAAGGAGATTTAACTTTCCATTACGGAGTAAATAAAAGAATACATGCAAAAGGAAGTAAATCTTAATATTGATTTACAGTAGAAAAAATTAAATAGAGTTTAGGAAGAGTACTAAAAAATACCCAGAGGTTTTTTAAGGTTCTCTTGATCTTCATCCTTTGCTTCTACTTGACTTCTCCTCATTTACTTTGTTGTCTTCTTCTCTTTACTCTTCATGGTCCACTGCTTGCTCCTTGGAGAGTTCTCCTCTTTTTTCTCCCGTAGCCTCCCCTTTTTAGTCTTAAGAATGTCAAATTTGGGAACTCTTTTTCAATCTTCAAGTCTGCTTTTTATAGACTTCCTTTCACCTATTTAAAAATTAATTCAGCAGATAAACCTATTTAGAAATTTGTGCTT
Organism: Gastrodia elata; assembly: GCA_016760335.1. Taxonomy (NCBI): domain Eukaryota; kingdom Viridiplantae; phylum Streptophyta; class Magnoliopsida; order Asparagales; family Orchidaceae; genus Gastrodia; species Gastrodia elata. The sequence goes on along the minus strand of CM028685.1, from coordinate 7,019,934 downwards.
TTATTAAATGATTGTTCATTTATTTCTTTGGTAATGAAGAGATTTAGGCTATTGCATTTATATTTTTTTGTATAAAATAATTAAATCAGCCTCTTGTTATTCCTCATGATGGCTTAAGTATGTGTTTTTTATAATAAATTTTATAAAAAAGATTTTTTTTTTTTATAGCATCCACCCCATTCATCTTCCTCATATATTTATATTATTTTCTTATGAGTTATTCCTTGAGAATGAGAAGTTTAAATTGATTTGATATTAATTTTAGCAGTGGAAAGGGGAATAATTAAATTTTTTGGCCTTCCCTATACTGCCTTGAATGCTTATTTTTGGCAAAAACTGCGTCGAGCGCTATGGCGCGCTACAGTGGTTTTGCTATATAATAGATTATATAATCCAGCTGCAGCGCGTGGCAGTGCCGAGCTCTCGAGTTGGACCCGCTACGGTGCGCTGCAGTGATTCAAGTTTGGCTTGTCCGCCACGGCGCGCGGTAGCAGTTAATTATATTTCATCTTAAATGATTTTAATTCTCATGAATGACGCTATGGCGCAGCAATAATATTTCATTTAATTTATAAAATTTCATTTTGCTGCAACGCGCAGTAGCGCTGAGCGGTCTGTTTGAACTTGCCATGACGAGCTGTGGAGCGCTGGGGCACGCTACAATGATTTTCTTTCAAAATTTTGTACTTAAGCATGATTTTAATTTTCTCATATTTTTTTTCTTGAAAAGCAATGAAAGCACATCAAAATATATAATTTTAATTAAAAAGTGCATACTTTTATTAACTTATTTTACTATAAATTTTGCGGCTATCAATTGTTGTAACTATTCTTCGGGCTCTTTGGCATGCTCAAGTATTGAAGGTTAGGTTATACCTATGCAGTAACACTTTCTTGTATAATGTTGAGATTTAGTTTGTGATAATCTTGTTATTATAAAATCATTGAAGGTTGTGTTTCACAAATTCATTATCTTTTCTTGACACCATTTATGTCGCACTTTAACCTTTGAATGAATCAAAAATTCTAGACAAGGGATTATGCACATATGAATATTTATCCCTCATGTTGCACTAAATTCAAGATCAAGGCAAAAGTTATGATCAAGGGTTTTGACAGACCTAAAATACGTCTGCACTTTCACGCAAGTGTACGTGGTTTGAATTAATAACTGGAAAGTTTGAATTTTGGGGATTTATCGAACCACAGAGAATTAGATGTTTTGTTACTAAGGTATATCTATGATCACTAATGTTTAAGCTACACATGTATTGATTGGTGTTGGTCCCTGAACAAGCACGACAAATCTTAGCAGAAAATACTTCTGATAAAAGGAAGATGATAGTTGGGTTTCTCCCATATAATATGATTGATAACTTATGTATGACGATTCCTCAAGCGTTCATTAGTTCTTTAGTCAAGTGCACATTATTCTTCTTAGAGTTTTAATTCTAGGAATTACAAGTTCAAGTCTCGTGCATGAAACGAACATACAGTCAATTCTATTTCAGCACATAAACCCTTATAAGATTTTAAATTTGTAGTTTTTATCTCATCTCTTGATCATAGAGATGAGGGTTATAAAGTTTAAGATCTTATAAGCATTGATTTCACTAAGAGCTTCACGCACTTCAAGCATAGTTTAGATGAGAGAGTGATTTCATCGGGCTCAATGACTATGTCACCTCGTTTATGAGCACTTAATGAATCCATTCCCTCTCTCAAGTATGTTGAGCAATAGAGCATCAATTAGTGGGTCTTAGCATCACACGCTTCAACTCATTAGTTGAGCATAGATTAAGGTACACTAAGCTCAATAACTTTCTCACATAGTTCTAAGCTCTCATGCACTCATAAATCTAGCATCAAAACTAAGGTGAGCTATAGCGCACAAGACAAAATAGTCCATGAGTTCAATTAGTCCTTTGTTCTTTGGTCCACATTCAAGTACACAATAGTCCTTTTATTTCTTTAACAAGGTATTGAGTTCATAATTTTTATTAAAACTTGAGGAAAACTTCATACAATTATAATAGCTATCAATACATGTGAGATTGCCCCAACCCTCCCCAAGGGAGGTTTAGCTCTCCATTACAAAAGAGATGAAAAAGAATACATACATGGATAAATACCCTTTCATGATCAACTAAGAAAAACACAAAGCAAGAGCTTAGAAAATACTAGGAACGTTCTTTTGGGAAGTTCTCCGGACTCCTCTTCTTCTTGCTTGAAGTTGCTTCTCTTAGGTCCCTAGTGCTGCCTTTCTTCTCCTTCTCCTTAGCAAGATGAGCTCTTCCACCCTTGGAGAGTTCTCCTTCTCCTCTATGCAGCCCTCTCTTTACTTATTGTAGTGAGCCAAGTTTGGAACCTCTCTTAAGCCAAGAGAAGTAGTATTTATAGCGGTGGGCTGTTTCTTCATCTTTTCCTTCCATAATCTGCTTTTGCCCTTTTAAAAATTCTGGTGCAATGATGGCTAAATCCACTTTAGGGCTGAAAAGACTATTACTTTTTCATTGATAATTCTCCACATCACCTCAAGAAGACCATTTTTTGCTTAAAAAACATAGTTGCTGTAGTAGGAATGATGGTTAGAGACAAGGTGCTGGTTGGGGGTCTTGTCCCAGCCGCATTTAATGCTCTGCTCAGAAGAATCTTTGGAGGGCCGCTGCAGTGTGCTGGAGCGCGCTGGAGCGTGTTGTGGCAGAAATTTTTTCAAAGTGGGCCACTGTGGCGCGCTGGGGCATTTTAGTTCATATAATGAAGGGCTGCTGCTGCGCGCTACAGTGCTAGCGATTTTGCAAAAGGCCCTACTGCAGCGCGCTGTGGCGCTAGTGATTCACAAGTTAGACTGCTGCAGCACACTGTGGCACCAACGCTTCGCAATGTGCTCCACTGCAGTGAGCTATGGTGCCCAATTTTGCAAATTGGCTCACTGTGGTGCCAGCGCTTTGCAAAGTGCTCTGCTCCAGCACGCTATGCGCCTGATTTCGCAAATTGACTCACTGCAGCGGTTTTCCCTTAGGAATTTTGGAGAATTATCCATATTGCTCAGAATTTATTGGATAGGCATTTTACCTAAAAAGATAAGCAAAATTGGATTTAGAAAGCAATTTTAATATGAGAAATGAATGAAATTTTCCTTTAACTAGGATATAAATTAGGGATTCATCACACCCCCACACTTAAATTTTTGCTCGTCCTTGAGTAAGTTTAAATAGTATTTTTCTATTTCTTAGGTGTGAAAGTCAACAAAAGTTAGCAATTAGATTATGATGTGTAATTTCAAGGCATGTGCTTAATTGAAATGACCAAAATCATTTGACATTAATTTTCTAACCTTGGATATGAATTAAGGCTAATAAATTAATCTCCAAGTATTTGTATTTATGCTTGTTACTAGGTAATGGGGGAGGTTCCTTGGAATACAAGACTAAAGAGGTAGTAAAATAATTAAGAGTTTTGTGCTATATATGCTCCTTCTTATGAATCACAAAGATAATAAGATTAATGGAGAGATATTTTTCATCACCCTTTTTCATTTCTTTCATTTGGGAGAGATATTTTTTATTATCCTTATGTTTATATTTTTCTCTTTCCATCCTTAGGGAGAAATATTTTTCTTCATCCCCAATTCAAATCTTTATGATCATGAAGTCCTACAGGAGCCTAGTGATAGACTGTAAATACACGTCTGCACTCACACGCAAGTGTACGTGGTCTGAAGTAATAAGTGGAAAGTGTTAATTTCCGGGATTTATCGAACCATAGAGAATTGGTTATTTTGTTACTAAGGTCTATCTATTCTCACTAATGTTTAAGCTACGATTGATTGGTTGAGTTGGTCCTAGATTTAGCACAATAATTACTAAGTGAAGATAAGTTAGATAAAAGAGAGAGGACAGTTGGAGTTATCCCGCATGTGATATATCATTAATGTATGTTGATTTCTCAAGCTTTATCTTTTATTTATTTTTAAATCAAGTGCACTGTGTTCACCTTGAGTTTTATCTCAAAGTCTCACAAGTTCAAATCTTGTGCACAAAATGAACACACATTCAGTTCTATTTCGGCACAAAGATTCCTATAAGATTTTAGGTTTTAAGTTTTCATCTTATCTCTTGATCAAGGAGATTATGATTATTAAATTTTTAAGATCTTATAAGCATTGATTCTACTACGAGCATCACTCACATCACATATAGTTGAGATGAGGGATTAATATATTGGGCTCAATGACTATGTCACTTAGTTCATGAGCACTCAACTATTTCTTCCTCTCCCTCAATTATGGTGAGCTAAGGAGCTCATTTAGTGGGTCTTAGCATCACATGATCAACACTTTGGTTGAGCTTAGATTAAGGTGCACTAAGCTCAAGAACTTTGTCATATAGTTCTAAGCTTTCATGCACTCATAAAGCTAGCATCCATATTAAGGTGAGCTATGGAGCACAAGACAAGTTAGTTCTTGAGTTTATGAGTTCATTTTCCTTTAATCCATATTCAAGACTAAACAATAAAAAGCATTTCCTTAACAAGGCATTGAGTTCTTATAATTTAATTGTGCTTGAGGAAAACTTCATATGATAAAAATAACTCATACACATGGGATTTCCCCAACCCTCCCCAAGGGAGATTTAGCTACTCATTGCAAAGGAAATAAAAAAAAATACATACATGGATAAAAACCCTTACATGATCAACTAAGAAAAGAAACTACAAAAGTAAAGCTTAGAAGATACTAGGAACGTTCCTTAGAAGTTCTCTGAATTTCTTCTTCTCCTTCTTCAAGCTCCTCTCTTAGGTCGCTAGTGTTGCCTTCCTTCTTCTCTTCCTTAGCAAGAAATCACTTTGCCACCCTTGGGGACTTCCTCACTTCCACTTATGCACCCCTCCTCCTAACTTAGTATTTTGAGAAAAATGGGAACCCTCCTCTAGTCAAGAGGAGTGATATATATAGGGGAGGGGCTTCCTTCATCCCTCTTAGGATCCAAACCAGCATTTTCAATGGAAAATTCTGAGCAATGATGGCAAAAATCCCAATTGATGGTGAAGTGACCAATATCTCCATTTGTTTAGCCAAAATATTACCTCAAGATCTTCTTTTCTATATAAAAAATATAGCAGCTATAGAGAATGATGGCTGGGGACAAGATACAGGTTGGGGGTCTTGTCCCAGCCACAATAAATGCTCCTGCCTGGCAAAATTGCGGCGGGCCGCTACAGTGCGCTGCAGTGCGCTACGGCACTGTAGCGCGCTGCGGCGCACAATGGTGCTAGCAAATTTTGCTAAGTGTCCCGCTGTCGCATGCTACAGCATCCAAATTTTGCAAAGTGACCCGCTGCAGCGCACTATAGCGCAAGCATTTTGCAAATCGTACCGCAGCAGCGCGCTGTAGTGGGAGCATTTCACAAAATGCTCCGCTGCAGCGCGCGGTAGCGGCTCAATTTGCAAATTGCCCCACTGTAGTGCGCTGGAGCGGGAGCATTTCACAAAATGCTCCGCTGCAACGCGTGATAGCAATTCAATTTATGAAAAGCCCCACTGCAGCACGCTACCACGCCCGCGGTTCACAACTGGATCCGCTGCACCACGCTACCCGCCTATGTTTTGCAAATGGACCTGCTGCAGCGCGCTACCGCACCCACGGTTCGCAAATGCACCCGCTGCAGTGCGCTATAGCGCCCTAATTCGCAAATTGACCCGTTGCAACGCGCGGCAGCGGTTTCCTTTGAAAAAAATTGGAATTTTGCATAAATATCTCAGGACTCCTTTGGATAGCCATTTTCCTGAAAATATAGACAAAATTTGATTTAGGAGCAATTTAAGGATCATAAATATATGAGATTCCCCTTTATTTTAGATATAATTTATGGATTCATCACCTAGCACACTCTTTTAGATTACTTACCATAATCACTAGTTTTTTAGTCCAGTGCTTTCTCCCACACTTAGTCTTTAGCATTGATTTAAATTTTTGGAGATTAGACTAACTCTAATTCATTCCTTAGTTCAAAGGCTTAGTGTTATCAATACATTTGATCACTTTTTGTTAAGCACCCCTTTTATTTCATATCATTTTCCTTATTGATATTTTTGTGACTTTCATTCTTGAAAAACTCAGAAAAATTTTTCATTTTCAAATTTTAGAGAGATTTGGGAATATAATAATCCATAATTTAAATTCCTCAAAAAAAAATACATAAAAGACAAAAGTACAAAAATAAATGATGCAAAATAAAATAGAAAAAATACAACCTATTTATTCTTGGGTTGCCTCCCAATAAGAGCTTATTTTAATGTCTCAGCCTGACATAAGTAGGCTCAATTATGTGATACCTTCATCTCAGAGGTCCTGAAGGGTCCATCCTCCCTTTTCTTGTAAGATACCTTCCTCCAAGTACATCTTAAAATGATTCCCATTAACCTTAAAAGTGCCATCAATCGAAGCTACTTCCACTGCTCCATCAGGGAAAACCTTAGTGACAGTAAATGGTCCTATCCATCTTAACTTTAATTTTCCTGGAAATAATTTTAATCTTGAGTTAAAAAGTAGTACTTTAATTCCAGGTTGAAAATGTTTTGGCTTGATCAGCTTATCATGCCATTTTTTAGTTTTCTCTTTATATAATTTTGCATTCTTATAGGTGTTTAGTCTGAATTCATCAAGCTTATTTAATTATATCATTCTTTATGCGCCTGCTTTTTGGGAGTCAAAGTTCAATTTTGTTACTGCCCAAAAGTCACGGTGCTCCAATTCTACCGGAAGATGACATGATTTACTGTAAATGAGCTTAAAAGGAGATATTCCTAAAGGGGTTTTAAAAGCAGTTCTATATGCCCATAGAGCATCTTGAAGCTTTGAAGTTCAATCCTTTCTATTTTGATTCACAGTTTTCTATAAAATTTGCTTGAGCTCCCTGTTTGAGACTTCAACCTGCCCGCTAGTTTGAGGGTGGTAGGGAGTACCCACCTTATGTCTCACCCCATAGCTTTTTAATACATTCTCCAACTGCCTATTGTAGAAATGTTTTCCCCCATCACTGATTAGGAATCTAAGTATCCCAAATCTAGCTAGCACGTGTTCTTTGAGAAATTTAATAATAGTTTTAGCATCGTTATTCGCACATGCTAATGCCTCAACCCATTTGGACACATATTCCACCGCCACAAGAATATACATATTAGTTTGGGATAAGGGAAATGGTCCCATGAAGTCAATCCCCCACACATCGAATAACTCCACTTCAAAAATTCCATTCAAAGGGAGCTCATCCCTTTTGTTTAAATTCTTAGTTCTTTGGCACTTATCACAACTTTTGACAAAGTCAGCAGTATTTTTGAACAAATGGGGCCAAAAGAATCCGGATTGAAGCAGCTTTGCAGCTATTCGCTCAATCCCATGGTGCCCTCTATATGGAGATTATGACAATGATAGAGAATATTTCTAATGTCAGAGTCAGGAACACATCTCCTTAGGAGTTGATTATTGTAGCATTTGTTCAAAAAGGGATCATACTGAAAGTAGTTTTTAATGTCAGCAAAGAATTTTTTTCTTTGTTGGTAGCTCATGTCTTTTGGTATGACTCCTCCTGCAAGATAATTCGTAAAGTCAGCAAACCAAGGGGAATGATTTGAAGTAATAGCATAAAGTTTCTCATCAGGGAATGATTCACTAATTTCGGTCAACTTATCATTATCAAGGTGGGTCAATCTAGATTAATGATCTGCAAGCACATTTTCACTCCCTTTCTCATCCCGGATTTCTAGATCAAACTCTTGCAAGAGCAACACCCAACATATCCAGCAAGGTTTTGCTTCTTTCTTTTGAAGGAGATACTTAATAGCTGCATGATCAATGTAAGCAATAGTCTTAGACCCAATGAGATACAACCTAAATTTAGTGAAGGCAAAGATGACAGCTAGGAGTTCCTTTTCCGTGGTAGTGTAATTTCTTTGAGCATCGTCAAGGAGCTTACTAGCATAATAGATTGAATAGAAGGTTCACTCCTTTCGCTGCTCAAGGATACCAACTGCAAGGTCACTTGCATCACACATGATTTCAAAAGGTGAAACCCTATTTGGAGTAAAAATTATTGGAGCAGAGATTAAAGCAGTTTTTATGGCATTGAAACCTTTTAAACAATTTTCATCAAAATTGAACTCGACATCCTTCCCAAGTAATCTGCAAAGCGGCAAACTTATGTTGGAGAAGTCCTTGATAAATCTTCTATAAAATCCTGCATGCCCAAGGAAGCTTCTGATTCCTGTTACATTAATGAGAGGGGGAAGTTTTTCAATTACCTCAACCTTAGCCTTATTGACTTCTATCCCTCTCCTAAAAATTAAATAACCAAGGGCAATACCTTCTTCCACAATGAAATGACATTTCCCCAATTTAAGATTAAATTTGATTTTTCACATCTTTTTAAGACCTTTCCTAGATTGATTAAGCAATGATTGAAAGAGCTCCTGATAATAGAAAAGTCAACCATAAAGATTTCTAAAAACTCCCCTATCATGTCAGAAAAGATAGCCATCATACAACGTTGAAAAGTGGCTGGAAAATTGTATAATCCGAAGGTCATTCTTCTAAAGGCAAATGTCCCAAAGGGGCAAGTAAAAGTTGTTTTCTCTTGGTCCTCATGTGAAATAAGGATTTGATTATATCCTGAATACCCATCAAGAAAGCATAAATAGGGATTCCCTGCCAATCTATGAAGCATTTTGTCAATAAAAGGAAGGGGATAATGATCCTTACGAGTGGCTTTATTTAATCTCCTATAATCAATGCACACTCTCCATCCGGTCACCATTCTAGTGGGAATCAGTTCATTATTGTCATTGAGAACAACTGCTATCCCACTCTTTTTGGGAACCACATGTATAGGGCTTACCCAAGGACTATCAAAAATTAGAAAAATGATTCCAGCATCCAAGAGCTTAATGATTTTCTTATGAACTATCTCTTTTATGTTGGGGTTTAAACGCCATTGGGGCTCAATTGATGGGTTGGAGTTATCCTCCAAAAGGATTCGGTGCATACAAAGAGTTGGACTAACCCTTTTCAGGTCAGCTATACTCCAACCAATTAGACTAACCCCTTTCAGGTCAGCTATACTCCAACCAATTGTTCTCTTGTGCCCTTTTTAAACCTTGCATAAAATAGTTTTTTGATGCTAAGTTAACAAGGAGGAGATTATCACTAGAAGAGATTTATTTTCCCTTAGATAAGTGTATTTTAAGTGAGAGGGCAGAGGTTTCAATTCTAGTTCTGGAGGGCAAATTATAGAGGGCTGAATTATTTTCTGCTCCTTAATCAATTCCTCAATCACTTCCTTGTTGGTGGGGTCCTCATCTTCCTCCTTTACTAACATTCCCTCTTCTCCCATTTCTCCCATTAACCAAGCTTCTTCTAGTAAATTGATTTTCTAGCAATTCTCATTGGGCTTAGATGGGTGCCTCATAGAATCATTCACATGAAATTTAATCTCCTCATCCCCATAATGCAACCTTAATTCCCCTTTATCTACATTAATCAAAGTTCTTCTGGTGGCCAAGAAGGGTCTTCCTAGGATAATGGGAATTTCTTGATTTTCATATTCCATATCCAAGATTATGAAATCGGCAGGGAAGATGAACTTGTCTACCTTCACAAGCACATTCTCCACAATTCCTAAGGGGGATTTTACGGATCTATCGGCGAATTGGAGAAGAACAGAGGCGAGTATTAAGTGATCAATTTCTAACTTCTTGAATATGTAAAATGGCATCAAATTTATGGATGCACCTAGATCACAAAGGGCTTTTTGGAAAGATTGGCTTCCAATGGTGCAAGGGATAGTGAAACTCCTCAGATCCTTCTTTTTATGGGAATCTTCCTCTGGAGGATTGCACTACATCTTCAATTAATGCCACAGTCTCCTTTTCATCAATCTTCCTTTTCTTTGAGAGAATATCTTTTATAATTTTAGCATAACTAAGCATTTGTTCTAGAGCTTCTGCAAAAGGGATATTTATATGAAGAGTTTTAAAAGTTTCTAGGAATTTGTGGTATTGGACATCAAGTTTCTCTCTAACCATTTGTTGAGGATATGATATATGAGGGATTTCCTTAAGTTGATCTACAGTTCTTCCTTTTCTAAATCCCTAACATCATTCCTCTCTTTTATGATCGTTTCTTCTTCCTCCCTCTTTTCCTCTCTAGATGTCGCTGTGTTTTTGTGATTCTCCTCTCTCACGACCGGCCTTGTAATTTTTCTACTTCTTAGGATTATTGCATTTCCCGACTCCTTTTCATACTCACCAAAGACTCCTACTAATGAAGGTTGCTCTAATTGTTTCATGATTTCTTTTAGCTTTTGTTATATTCTTTTTACTGATTCCTCTTACCTTAAAAGAGTATGTTCGTGCCTGTTTAAGGTGGCATTAGTTTTATTCATGAATTCAGTTGTGGAGGTTCTAAATTTGATAAGCGAGCTTTCCAATCTCTATCTATTCCTTCCATGATTCATAATTATATTGACATTTCTTAACTCACCATCTTCCTCCTGACACGAATTAACATACTCATATTCCAACTTTTTATTGAGTTGAGAGGTTTGATTTTGGAGCTCAAGGATTTGGTGTGAACTTCCAAGAGAGTTACATTCATTTTTATTATGGTGATCATTCCTCTAGAGAGGCCATTGGTAAGCATTGTTTGCCATTTCATCTAAGAGGTCGTAAGCCTCTTCTTAGGTTTTGCTAATGATAGAGCCTCCAGCGGCCGCATCGATGAGAGTCTTCGTAGGAGCATTCAAACCATTGTTAAAGGTTTGAACTTGCATCCACAAGGGAAACCCATGATGTGGGCATCGGCTTAAGTACTCCTTAAATCTATCCCACCTGTCATATAGTGTCTCACCTTCCAACTGAGTGAAATTGGTTATCTCAATTCTCAGCCGAGCAGTTTTTGCTGGAGGGAAATACTTGGCTAAGAATTTCTTAGCCAAATCATCCCAAGTCTGGATTGAATTGCTTGGGAGAGTGCTGAGCCAACTTTTGGTTCTATCTCTTAAAGAGAATGGGAAAAGCCTTAATTTAACAGCATCTTCAGAGATGCCGTTAAATCTGAAGGTGTCACAAATTTTAAGGAAAGTTGAAATGTGTGAATTAGGGTCTTCAGTGGCCAATCCTCCTAACTGGTTATTTTGAACCATACTTATAGTGGAAGGTTTAATCTCAAAGTTATTAGCTTCTATGTTAGGCCTTACAATTTCATGGGGAATTCCCCTAACCGTGGGTAGTGCGTAGTCTCTCAGTGTTATTCCCCTAGGTTCTCCTAATGGCTCTTCACGATTTTTATTATGATTTTCCATAACGGCTTGTTGGCTTAGCACAATATTTTGTTCTCTTCAACCCTACAAGTAGGTTCTCTCAATTTCAAGGTCAAAAAGATAATTTGAGCAAACTCTTATATTTATACACAACACCAATTAGGCTATCAAGAATAAATTTAGCAATAGTTTTCGAAGATTCAACAATAATAAAAGAAAACAAAAAAGTAAATGGTTAGTACTTATAATTACAAAAATCAAAAATTAAGCGTATATGCAAGAAATTGCTTAAATCACTAATTACTGATAGATTCTCCATAATATGAAACAATTTCCAATTCCCCATCAATGACGCCAAAAACTTGACAGACCTAGAATACATTTGTGCTTTCACGCAAGTGTGTGCGATCTGAAGTAATACGTGGAAAGTTTGAATTTCCAGGATTTATCGAACCACAGAGAATTGGATGTTTTGTTATTAAGGTATATCTATGATCACTAATGTTTAAGCTATACATGTATTGATTGGTGTTGTTCCCTGAACAAGTACGATAACTCTTAGTAGAAAATACTTCTGATAAAAGGAAGAGGAGAGTTGGGTTTCTCCCACATGATATGATAGATAACTTATATATGATGATTCCTCAAGCATTCATTAGTTCTTTAGTCAAGTGAACAATGTTCTTCTTAGAGTTTTAATTTAAAGAATTATAAGTTTAAGTATCGTGCATGAAACGAACACACAAATGGTTCTATTTTAGCACATAGACCCTTATAAGATTTTAGAATTGTAGTTTTTATCTCATCTCTTGATCATGGAGATGAGGGTCATAAAGTTTAAGATCTTATAAGCATTGATTCCACTAAGAGCTTCACGTGCCTCAAGCATAGTTTAGATGATAAAGTGATTTCATTGGGATCAATGACTATGTCACCTTATTCATGAGCACTCAATGAATTCATTCCCTCTCTCAAGTATGCTGAGCAATGGAGCATCAATTAGTGGGTCTTAGCATCTCACACTTCAACTCATTAGTTGAGAATAGATTAAGGTGCACTAAGCTCAAGAATTTTTTCACATAGTTCTAAGCTCTCATGCACTCATAAATTGAGCATCAAAACTAAGGTGAGCTATGGAGCATAAGTCAAAATAGTCCTTGAGTTCAATTAGTCCTTTGTCCTTTGGTCCACATTCAAGTCCATAATAGTCCTTGTATTTCTTTAACAAGGCATTTAGTTCATGATTTTTATTAAAACTTGAGGAAAACTTCATACAATTATAATATCTATCAATACATGTGGGATTGCCCTAACCCTCCCCAAGGGAGATTTAGCTCTCCATTACAAAAGAGATGAAATAGAATACATATATGGATAAAGACCCTTTCATGATCAACTAAGAAAAACACAAAATAAGAGTTTAGAAAATACTAGGAATGTTCTTATGGGAAGTTTTTCAGACTCTTCTTCTTTTTGCTTGAAGTTACTTCTCTTAGGTCCCTAGTGCTGCCTTTCTTCTCCTTCTCCTTAGCAAGATAAGCTCTTCCACCCTTGGAGAGTTCTCCTTCTCCTCTATGTAACCCTCTCTTTACTTAGGTTGTAGTGAGCTAAGTTTGGAACCTCTCTTAAGTCAAGAGAAGTGGTATTTATAGAGGTGGGCTGCTTCTTCATCTTCTCCTTCCATAATCTGCTTTTTCCCTTTTAAAAATTCTAGTGCAATAATGGCTAAATCCACTTGAGGGATGAAAAGACTATTACTTTTTCATTGATAATTCTCCACATCACCTCAAGAAGACCATTTTCCCCTTAAAAAATGTAACTGCTGTAGAAAAAATGATGGCTGGAGATAAAGTGCTGGTTGGGGGTCTTGTCCCATCCGCATTTAATGCTCTGCTCAGAAGAATTTTCGATGGGCCGCTACAGCGCACTGGAGCGCGCTGTGGCGGAAATTTTTGCAAAGTGGGCCACTGTGGAGCACTGGGGCGTTTTAGTTCATATAATGAAGGGCTGCTGCAGAGCGCTACAGCGCTAGTGGTTTCGTAAAAGGCCCTGCTGCAGCGCGCTGTGGCGCCAGTGATTCGTAAGTTAGACCGCTGCAGCGCGCTATGGTGCCAGCGCTTTGGAATGTGCTCCGCTGCAACGCGCTATGGCGCCCGATTTCGCAAATTGGCTTACTGCAGCGCGCTGTGGCGCCAGTGCTTCGCAAAGTGCTCCACTGCAGCGCGCTATAGAGCCTGATTTTGCAAATTGCGCTATAGCGCACGGCAGCAATTTTCTCTTAGGAATTTTGGAGAATTGTCCATATTGCTCAAAAGTCGTTGGATATGCATTTTTCCTGAAAAGATAAGTAAAATTGGATTAAGGAAGCAGTTTTAATATGAGAAATGAATGAAATTTTCCTTTAATTAGGATATAAATTAGGGATTCATCAGGTTTATATACATATGAATATTTGTTATTCTATCATGTTTCTATTAAAAACAATATATTACTTAGACATAAGACTAGATTGAGTAAATAAATGTTAGAGTAGAGATATCTGCATACTTTCTGTTGAACTCAATTCTATCTATGTACATATGCGAATAGAGATGGAAATTTTGTTCCATTTGTACTATATAAGGAATGCCAATAGCTCATTAAGAAATCATCATTAGGATGTTAAGGCCTGAAGTAAAGGCAACTATTATGATGTGATAGCCCCTACTCATTGCCAAATTGGATCTTTCACTAATCCAACAATGAATTTTAAGGTTAGTCATTGAGTATGATTCAACATAATACTAAATATAATGATTAAATAAATAGATTGTGGAAGTTAAGAGTCTCATTCATGCATTTCATCTATCTAGAATCAAAGTAAAATATTTATCTCAGAATGAAATGAAAAATATATTCAGAACAGTTTAAGTTATTACAAATAAGAATTTATTATAAGGTAAGGTTGTACTACATCTTCTAGCTCATTTATCACCCTCTGAAATAGGTTAGATCCTACTCTTGATTAATATAGGTAGTTCTTACCCAAATCATAAAATTAGGTTTCTCACTTTCTATAACCCATTCAAATGTCCTAATAATAGCAAAATATAGATCAAACTAGATCTTATGATATTTAATGGTTATGGGAGCTAATTAAATTAAATCCCAAATTTTGAATAAATAATATTTTATTTAAGTCTAGAAAATGATATTTTTATTTTGATGTCAAGAAATTGTAAGAATAGTGTATTATTGATCCTTACGAAATAAGGATTCCAATGACAAGTAGTATGATGAATTTGAAGCATTATAGGCTCTAATATGCACTAATCCATAGTGATTCTAAATTCATTGATTTTATAATAATTGGATATGTAAATCAAAATATCATTTTTAAGACTTAAAATACTATTATTTTAATCAAAATTTAGGGATTTGCCTTATTGAATTGCTATAAATCCTTATTCAATTTCAAAATGAACTTTATCATGTTATGATTGAACATTAGGATAGCAACTAGTTAGGGAAATATCAAGGTCTTGGATTTGAGGAGAACCACCTTAAATGAGTTAAGTGTAGGACCAAACCTACGATAGCTAATGATAGATCAATATAATTTGTGGATAATCTAGTGGATAGAGGTAGAATAACCATTGTAGTGAAGATTGACAGTAAATTGCAAGTAATAGATTTATAGCCTATTATAGTATAAATTAATGGAACTAAGGCTAAATCTATGTGTAAGTGGAATTAGGACATGGAACTTTAATATAAAGATAAGTATATAGATATCTAAACTAGCTACCTAGCAAGGAAGATCTAGATGAACTTAATATAAATACTATCATTCCTTAAGTTATAGAGAGTTAATTTACTAGAAATTTAGAGTCATTAAGCTAAGAGAATATATTAAGTTTGATAGAGTGAAAACCTTTTAAGAAAAAATAGGGAGTGAGATGTAGTGGTGTTGTTAGATAGAAATCAAGAGTAGAAGACAGTAAGACAATTAGTAAATCATGATGATTAGAGGGCAACAAGAATTAGGACCTTTTGTTAAACCATAAAAACTCCTTAAGTTTGGTAAGAGAGGTAGAAGGTCCCTTAGACTATTTACATTAAAATCCTAACTTTGAGATTTAGAGGAATTTAGTTTCTAGATTTATGATAGGATTTTTCGAAAAATTCACACACAAACACACACACACACACACACACATACACTCACACACACACACACACACACACACACACACACACACACACACACATATATATATATATATATATGTGTGTGTGTGTGTGTGTGTGTGTGTGTGTGTGTGTGTGCGCGCGCGCGCGCGCGTGCGTGCACGCGTGAGTGCGTGAGTGAGTGCGTGCGTGCGTGCGTGTATGTGTGTGTGTGTGTGTGTGTATTTTTATACTTTAAGTAGCTAAGACATTCAGTTAATGTCTAAGTTAATTGGGGGCTTGATTAGCCCCAATTATTAAGGTAGATAACTAAATTAAAAAATAAAAGATATCACATAATTTATAATTGACTTTGAAATTCCTTGAATATTACATCACATTGAGACTATATCATTGAACATTTATTCAGATATTATGCTTAAATAAAATATTAAACATATTACATAGGAGTTTCATGTGAAGGATAATTATGTACAAATATTATTGAGCCAAGGCAGGTGACTACATATATCCTAGAGAAGGAGTGTGTGTGTTTACAGGAAACCTCGCTGACATGTAATTGGGTAGATGTGCCTAACTCCTTTGTTGTTCTGTAATTTTCCTGCATAACACATTTAAACAAGATAAATTAATAACATTTACAGTTTATAGTCTTTAAGACTATACTTATAATTTATTTAGCCATTGAGACTGAAATCACTTTTATTTTATACTTTACAGTTTATATATGTACTTATATTTCAGTTACTTATTTTTTTACTAGTATACTCTTTTTACATAATACCATACATTTCCTTACACTACTTTTATACTCAGCATATATCATACTAGACAAATACATTCTTGTACTCACTTGTGCACATTTGTATGTATACTTATACCTTCTCTCTTTTTCTTAGCATATTGATGTAGGTTTTGAATAACTATATTAGTACATGCATTTACCTATTTAACTTGTTATATAGTAGTTATTTCCTTACTTTCTCTTTTTACTATATTGTGCACTCTTTTAAAATTGTAAATTTCTAAATGTGTTATCCTCTAACTAAATTAGATTATAAACTCTAAAATTTTCTTAGACTTTATAAGTATAATCATGTACTTTTCTTTTATTGGCTATGTTCTACTATATTAAATACCAAATATGGTAGATCAAAACCTTGGTTATGATCTAGACTGCATGCGGGAGGCTGGATTGGAGGAGCAGCCTTGAAGACTTTACCTTCAGTATTTTAATTTTATTTAGTTGTGAGGACAAGTGATATTGCGTCAATAAAAATAGTTTGTATAACTTATTAATCTATGGATGTTTTTACTTTCTTTTCTATGGTGAATATTTTTCCTTTCTTTGTTTGAATGGCAAGAATGTTATATTTTATATTATGTATTACGCATCTATTTTACCCTCATATAGATTCTTAGAGGGTTAAGACTCACTAACCTAGTATGATGTACTACAGTAACACTTAGTGTTGGATTAGATTATTTAAACTAACACCAAGGCATTACATAAAAAAAATTGGCGAAAGAATTAAGAAGATCAAGTCTGACAATGACGGATAATACACTTCTGATTCTTTTGTGTAGAAGTGCCAAAATTCTGAGATTGAACATCACTTTACAATAAGAGAGATATCGCAGTAAAATAGGGTAACATAGCATATGATTATGATGTATGTTGTCCCATATTGGGTTGGAGATAGTCAATTAGGTGGAGCCTTAGACTACACCTATTACTTGGTAAATCATTTGCCATATACTGTAATCAACATAAAGACTCCAACAAAGTTGTGGTCTAGATCTCTTGTTGTAGAGTACTGTCAATTAAAGATTTTTGGGAGCCTGTCTTACTATCGCATAAAGATTAATAAGCTGGAATCGTGAGCTAGGAAATCAATTTTTTTGGTCTTCGGTGATGAGTAAAGGGATACAAATTTTATGATCAGGTAGAAAGAAATATAGTGATTAATTGAGATGTCACTTTTGATGATTTTTTTTTAATACAAAGGAGTTCACATGAGGCTGAGGAGATTGCAGTGACTTTTATAGGAAGGCAAGGAGTGTGGTTTGATGCAGCCCCATTTCTTTCATAGAAATCTTCCCATCATGATATAATTATTGAAGACACTTCTATAGTTGATGACAAAATTAGTGATGAGAAAGAAGATTTTGACACTATTTGTGAGGCTCTTGTTCAAGAGTTAATTGCAAGAAACAAAACTCAAAGACAAGTAGTAAAAGATTCATTTGGCTAAAGGACTATGTCACATATGCTTTGTCAGTGTTAGAGGATGAAGTTATATCTCATTAAAAGGAAGTAGCGATGGGTTTAGAGAAAATTTTACAGAAGAAATCCATGGATGAAGGGATGGAATCTCCTTAAAAGAATAGTGTGTGGAAATGCAATTGGGTGCAAGTGGGTGTATACAAAAAAGGAGGGACTTTCTGGAGTTTATGTTAGATACAAGGCTAGATTGGTGGCAGAAGGCTTTGCACAAAAATAAGGAATTGATTATGATGAGGTATTTTACCTAGTTGTCAAGCACTAATAAGTTCATATGATTCTATCTTTGGTGGCTCAATTTGATTTACTATTTTAACTGCTCAATGTCAAAATGGTGTTCTTACATGGAGAATTAGAAGAGGAGATATATATGGTGCAGCACCCATGGCACATTGATGCAAGAAAAGAAGACTTAATTTGCAAACTAGACAAGTATCTTTATGGCTTAAACCAATCACATAGGCAGTGGTACATAAAGTTTGATCAATTCATACTTGAAGAAAAATAGAATAAAAGTTAGTTTGACTACTATGTGTATTACAAATAATTATCCCAAGGCAACTTTATGTACCTACTCCTGTATGTTAACAACATGTTGGTAGCTACTTTAGATTAGTCTAAGGTGAATCACATGAAGGAATAGTTGTCAAAAAAACTTTGAAATAAAGGAGTTAGGGGAAGCAAGGAAAATTCTTGGGATGGAGATCTGTAGGGACAAGAAGGTAGAAAAGCTTTGGCTTACCCAAAAGGGTTATTTGAAGAAAGTGTTGAAAAGATTTCAGGTGAATGACTTTATAAAGTTGGTGAGTATTCCTTTGGCACCACACTTTCACTTTTCTGCTAATTTGTGCACCAATACAGATTTTGAAAAAAATGAAATGCTTTTAGTGCCATATACTAGTGTTGTAGGTAGCTTGGTATATGTCATGGTTTTCATTAGACCAGATATGGCATAAGAAGTTGGATTTGTGAGCATGTATAAACATAGTACAGGGAAGGATTATTGGTAAGAAATAATGGGATATTTTGATATTTGAAGAGTGCGGTGGGTGTCGATTTATTTTTCCAGAAGCAATCATCGATAACAGACCTTTATGTCGGATATGTGAATTCGACTATGCAAAAGATTTGGATCGAAGGCGATTAACTGCAGGTTATGTGTTCACTTTTTCAAGAGGTCCAGTTGGGAAGAGATCTACATTACAACCTATGGTTGTTTTGTCTATAATGGAAGCAGAAGACATAGTAGCCACAGAAGAACTAAAGGAAGCTATATGGATGAAAGTCTTGCTGGAAAATTGGGAGTGAATCAAGAAAAGATAGTAATTTATTGTGATAGCCAACATATTATATTCTTGTATGCCAATCCTATTTTTCAGCACAAATCACATACATGTGAGACACGACTTCATTTGAGATATCATAGAAGATAAAGAGATCTTATTGAAGAAGGTTGACACAAAAGACAACCCAACAAATATTCTTACCAAGGTGTTGACTATTCAAAAATTCACCCACTACAAGAGTTTAGTGAATATGGAGAAGCTTCACTAAAACTTCTCATTTGTTAGAACTACATGCCACATGATTCCATTAGGAGGAGGAAATGTAAGCAACCAAGTAAGTGCAGCTGTAGAGAGCGGACTTGGTTTCATATCTCATATGATCCATATGAGTTATGAGGTAGAGATTTGTTGAAATGAAGGTAGTGATTTGTTGATTTGGAAGAAGAGGTCTTTCATTGATGTTTTGTACCACTAAAAGAGGCTTCGAAGGAGTTCCTGAAGGTTCAGAGGCAAGGGAATACCCCACGACAGTGAACTGGGCGTCCATATGGAGTTGTTGCCCGAGGATGGGGCACCCAGGTGCGTCTTGGGCGCCCAACATCACTTACAAGCCAAGAGAAGGGCACCTGGGCACGCCCAAGCACCCAACCTCACTTATAAGCCAAGAGAAGGGCACCCGGGTGCACATGGAATTCAAGGCTCGATTTTTGGACCCTATAAATTTGTTTGAAACCCTTATTAGGGCATCCCGCTATTATTGAGTGAATCCCTATTATTGCAAGAGTGTGAGACTCTCAGAGGCTAAGAAAAACTCTATTATTGAGGGCTTGGTGAAGGATTTGTGAAACCCTAATTATATTATTTTTTCAGTATTTTCTTGAGTTTGTGCAACATTTATATCAGAGCATTTATTTGAGCCATTATGTGTGAAAAAGATATATCTCAAACAGTTTCATCTCATTACACCTCTTAGTTCTAATATTTTGGTCGTCAATGATGTTAAGAAAATTTGTGTGTGCCCGTTTTTCCTCTACAAATTCTTTGTAAATAGCAATCACGAATGCTGCCCCTCCAGTTGGATGGTTCCCCTCTACTTTTGTTCTCATGGCATTAGTTCTTAAATCAGAAACCAAGGAAGCCGAACTGCCATTTGCAAGCTTGGAAAGCTGCCATTTACAAGCTTGGTAAGCTACTTTTGAGTATCGAAAGGCGACACCCGGAGTTGAGAACATTGAGCGATATGTTGAAGCTTCGGTTGGACAATCTATATTTGAAGTGGTTTGGCGTTCACGTGATGCGTTAAGCCGACTACTAAGCATTTGCTTCTCAGTTTATGATTTATTTTCATATTTCTTATGCTTTTCCTCTCTTTCTTAGTGTTCCATTTTCTGACATAATCTCTTTTTTTACTACTTCTAAGTCTTGTCTAAGCTGTCACATAAATGCTATATTTATATTTTATTTAAAAATAATATGAATGAGTAGGATGCAGGGTTTAATAATAATTTTTTATTTTACTTAATTTTCTAAATTTTAATTATTTATATTTTTTGAGAGATATATAAGAACAAAATTCATATGTAAATAATGATGACATCTGATTCCTATACATTATATTATAAGTAGTTTACTTATCATATTTACATATTATATTAGATGCTTATTTTCTTAATGAACCTTCATTCCCATAGGTATTTTTTTGGTGGGAGGAGTGGTTGAGCAACGCAGCAGGATTGAACACATGCCATCCTACCGAATTCGATTTCTTTAAATCACATCAAAGATCAATGAGAAATCTTATCGATACATGCCAAAAGTCGTCTGGAGTTTGTCCATCTGCCTTTACTCGTACTGTATATATACATACATATATGTTGGGGAACAGAATAATATTAGACGAGCAGCATCAATGTCGCCGTCATCATTGTATGACACATCGCTTTCGTCCAAAAGGTTCGTTCCACTGTCTATTGTTCTATTATTATTTAAGTATGCCATACATTATCATCGCACTGTTCATCTCATGAATTGGTGGGGCCATTTTCCTGATCAGCTCGCATCCGCCGCTCACGTGACACCCAAAAAATCCCGTCTAATGAGATGCGAGCAGCACTGACTGCCGTGGAGATAAATATCTAATAAAAATATAATACAGTACGAGTATAAGCTGCATTACTCTGTATCACAACTTCCAATTGATGGTGATTTCCTCCTCAATAGATTTAGGGTTTTATCCATAAATGAAGCAAGCAGCCAAACTGAAAAACTACAGATATAAAGAAGCTGCTTCCCAGCATTCAATAAGCATAAAATATCTTTAAGCCCAGCAGGCGCCACGTGGATCCATTCAAAAGCTCTATTGTACCATTCCCAATCTTGACATTTATTTTTAATTAAGAAAATACAAGTTTAAGAAAAAAAATGATTTTTTTTAATATTAAGAAATTTCTTAAATTTCATAAATAATATTTTTAATTAAGTATGAATTTGGAGAATTTCTATCAGTATTTGCAAATTTTTAAATATTTTATTATTTTTATTTAAATAACTAATTCAGAATTTTTAAAATTAATATTAAATTAAATGATGATTCAAAATGGAATATTTTTTATTAGTCAATTCCTCATACTTTTTTAATTTCAGTTAAACTTTATTTAGTTGAATTAGGATTTTTTTAAAATTTATTTAATTGTTTGGGTGAATATTTATTTATTTATTTTTTTCAAAATTCTTCTTAGCAAGATTTTATTCAATAAGCAAAAAGATATAAAAGAGGGCCGGAAGGTTACAAAATCCTAGACAAAACTAAAGATCCTGACACCAATCCCAAAAGTGGGGACCCAGGATTCCCCCTAAGATACAACCTAGAAAGTCCCCAATAAAGAAAAAAAAATCATAGAGATAAAGCAATAGAGTTCAGACAATATAAAAGACTGCAATGCATGACAAAAAAATTAGCACAAAGATACGTAGCAGGTGAATCTTTACTTCCTAAAAGTCACAAAACAATAGAACATAAAGAGTTCAGATAGAACCTGAGCTCAATAGTAAGCAAAGATAAACCGCAAGTGGAGCGAGTTCGAACGATCAACATTGGACCAGAAGGATACAGTCGAGCAATGGAGTGGCAGAAAGATACCCAAACCAAGTAGCCATCTAAGCCCCAGAAAGAAAGCAACAGGGACAGAAGGACCCGATCCATCAGAAATTCTCCCAGAAACACCAATCAGATTCTCATAGCATATTTCCATAACACCAACAGAAACATAATACATAATTATATTACCGAAAACCAAGCAAGATCTCAAACAAAACTCCATTAGTAAATAGATTTTCGAAAATATGGCTGAACAGAAGCAGCCCTTCAGCCCAGAGGTGTTAAACAAAATAAAAGGACAGATAGTCCCCCCAATGGCAGGAAAAGGAAGTAAGCCAGAAGTTATTATCATGCCAAAAACAAACAGCACCAACATATTCAAATCATAGAACAACACCTCCCTTTTCCATAAGCAGTTAAAATACAAAATGAAAGTATACCATAACTCTTTCATCTTAAATTCATAGATCCAAACTAAAAAACTAAAATTGCAATCTAGCCCCAGTCGAGAGGAAATACGATCCTCTTTAGGACAGTATGAAAGATTCAGAGGGCAGAGATAAAAAAGACAGTAAAAATATTTAAAGCAATATAATCCATAACCTTGCAACAGGACATAACTCAACTTGATTCTCAACAAAGAAAAATCAAGATCCAAGATTCTCTAAGTTTGTTATCCATAAGACCAAACCAATCAGGTAGGCAACCACATGAGGCCCACAGAATAACACCACAAAAAAACATCTAAACAGGCGATAAACAAATTGAACCCATAATAAATGCCAAAAAATTAAAACAACAAAAAAGCACCAAGCAAGATCAAAGAAGGGAGAATTAATGAATATAGCATTGATCTTATCTTTGAGATTTTCCCAATCAATAGTTTCATTGGAATACGATTTAATAGTACTATGAGTGTTAGCAATAATAGTATAAATGATCATATGAGCACTAAAGGGGTATTATACTATTTAATTGTGTTTATAGTTCTTATAAGAACAATTTGCGTACTCCTACCTGATTGGTAATCTGAAATTTTTTTCAGGTTTTTAATAATTAAAGAACTTAGAAGATCTGCCAAATTAAAAGAAGAAGAATAAAGGAAGCAGAAGAATGTAGATATTTCATATTTTGTATAATTCAAACTGTTGTAACTTTTCATATATGTTTTGGCTCTATGTATAAAAGGACTTTGGATTTTATTTATTTTATTATATCCTTTTTGAATTATAAAAATGTCTATATTTTCATTTGAGATGAATTGTTCTTTAAAGACTCTCGAACTTCGATCCCCGGTCGCCACAATAGTATTCCAAATATTCCAAAGAGCAAAAGCATCAAGGAGATGACCAATATGTCGCCTTTTCAGTCGTGAATCCTCTATCTGTTTAAGAATGATTGGATATTATCATGGGCAAAGGGGGAAGAGAGTAATTGCAAGAAAATCCAGACCTCCTGATCTAGACTGCAATTCTAGAAAATATGGAATAACTAGAATTAGTGGAAATATATATTAAAACACAGAAGATAGGATGACTAATGTTTTCTCATTTGATTTGATGACCGTTATTTAAAACCACAAATTAACGATCTAGATTTGACCACAGATGGTTAAATCATTATTTAACGCCATTCATTAATTACAAAAAATAAACAACTAATATTAACTTTTTAGATCTAATGATACTGATTAAATCCATGTAAATGATTTTGTTAAAATATATGGGATTTAATCAAATGATAGAGAAATAACCATGCAAATCTATTAAGCTAAGAACCTCAATTACCCACCACCTTATGACAGGAGAAATAATTATTAAGCGATGATTTGAACTCTTGTAATTTATGATTAATTAAGTCAATTACCACTAATTTGACACTCCCAAATGTAATAATTAGTACCAAATTTAACTATTAAAATGATCATTGACTATGTATTATTTAAAAGCAGTATATTTTAGATTATAATACTAAAAGGTGTTGGCCATAGCTAGATTTGAGTGATCAAAGATTTTGGGTACGAAGTAAGAGCCCTATCAAGTACTATTATATGTGAATACAAGACGATAAAGTTATAAGTAGGAATTAAATCAAGTTAAGAATCTACATTATAGAATACCTTGAAACCAAGAGGGACAAATCCAAAGATTATACCTACCCAAGCTAATTTCACTTTGAACTTATACATTAAGAAAGTAGACTTTACCTAGAAATTGAAGGCTAGTAAGAATTCAAAAAAGGTGCCAATATTTACCCTAATAGACTTTTGAGACCATCATGTGACCTAAGTGTCAATAGTGGCCCTAATAGACCTATGTGCCTAGGTTTAGATAAATTATTAAATATACCACCCTAGTGGGATCCATGATCTAAATACAAGATGAGCAAAGTAATGAAATTAAGAAATTGACCTATAAAATCACTAAATAAAAATAAAATAAATTCTCATATTCAACCTTAGGCTTCGACCAAAAGATTATGCCCAAACACAACCTTAGAAAGGCCATCCTTCCATAATATGAACTAGTTGTTTGAAAGAGCTAACTTATTATCATGAAATAAGTATACAAAGCATAATTGTCATCTTAAAGATAAATCAGACTACTAAAGTCTTAAAAAGTAAGAAGTTCTAAATATAAACATCTAAAGTTCTAACTTTAAAAACCTAAGCATGAGAGGTTATAACCCTTGGAAAAAGGTTAATATCAACCTAAATCTCCACACAAAATAAGAAATTATTGTAAATAACTACATTTTAAACCTCCTAAGAGTAAAAGCAAAAACTAGCAGCTTAATAATAATAATCTTAGGTTATTATAGAGCATATTATCATTTCATTAGATTCACTTAGTTATTAGAACCACTCACCAAAGATTTGGAGCGATTTGAAGCTCAATCAAATATTTGGATTATTTTAATAATATTTAATTAGTTAGAAAATTTATATACTTTAATTGACCTTGAAATTGAAATATGACTTCGTCATTATGCTCATCATCCCAAAATTAGCTAAGGGTGATGTTTTGGATATGTTTGGAAGTTGTCGGATTTTTGCAAATATTTTAATGAATTTAAATACCCTGAAAAATAAAATAATTAAATAATCATCGAAATTAAAATTCGACTTCGTCGTTAAATTCCTCACCCTCGAATTTGATAAGGGAATTTTCGGGATTTTTTCAAAGCCAGTTTATTCATCCAATTTTTAATTTGGGAAATGAATTAATTAAAAGTTATAAATTAATTTAATTAGTTCCTTAATTCTTTCCCTCCCTTTTCCTCCTGCCTCCTCCTCCTTTCCCTACACTTTCCTCCCCACTCCTTGTACAAGGAAGTTTCCTCCCCATGCTGTTGATGGGAGAGGGCCTGCTGCACCATGAATCCAACCCTGTCATCTCCTCTCCTAGCCCATACATTCTCCTCCTCCATAAAGGCACCTTCCTCTCCTCTCCTCCCTCTCCATTTGCTTAGTTGAAGCTTCCACCTCCCAAGAATCCACAACTTTCTTCCTCTGTTGCTGGTAGCAGAAGAAGGAGAAGCTCCTTCCTCCCAAGCTCCTACAGAAACCAGAGTTCTCTTCCTCCGTTCATCCAAATGCTAAGGTACCCATTTGCTAATATCTTCCTTGTGCTACTCTCTCCACCTGGTTATTCAAAGTACTTGTGAATGGTGTTTCTAGTAGCTAGTGTATGGAGTCTAAAATTAATCGTCAAGCTTCAATTAGACTCAAATGAGTCCGATTGAAGCTCATTTCTCCATTAAAGTTGCTGTCAAAAGCTGTAAAAATTTTGTACACCCATAGCTAGGACAATATCACCTGCTTGATAAAATGATCCTTTCATGCCAATTTTAGTATCAATAGAAAGGTCTTGGAAAGCCTTTTCCATCGGTATGTGGCACCACACATGAGGTTCCCTAAATTTAGAATATTTGAGTGTGAAAGGTGACCTGCTACAGTTTTCACACAGGCAAAATCACCGTCGAGCACTACAGCGCGCCGTAGCGCCTGGCTCTCAGCCAAGGACCGCTGCAGCGTGCCATAGCAAACAATTCCTCGAATTAAATCAGCCGTAACGTGCCCCAATTCCTGAAAATGTTGTAGCACGTCGTAGCACTCAACTCTTAGAAAACTTGGCTCCATAATGTGCCGCAGTGCCTGAAAGCGCTGTTGCGCGTCACTGCGTTGAAATTTCCCGTGGTGCGCTGCATGATTTGAAAGCACTGAAGCTCGCCATAGTGCCCACACCTCATAAAAATAGGCGACACAGCGTGTAACAACCCTAAGTTGTTACCCTGATTAATTCTCAGCTTAATCAGGCATTAAGCTCTAATTTTATTGCTTTAGAATATCAAGTTAAGCTAATCTTGAAAGTTTGAAGTCAATTGGACTTCTCTAAGTCCAGTTAGCATTTTGATCAATTTAGATGCCCTAAATAAGACTTAAAATATTTTTATCTCAAAATTAAAATTTAAGTTCATTTTTGAATTCCTCACTCCCAAATTAGTATGGGGTGAAGGTTTGGTAAAATTTGGAAATTATTTTGACTATAATTCATTTTAAATTTAAATGATCTAATTGCATTCTAGGGTTTCTAACAATTTAAAATTGCAAATATACATTGTACCCAATTAAACGATCAAGATCCGCTATGCAGACCGCGAGCGGTCCGCTGTGGAACCTAGGTCGCGTGACAGCAGAGTCCCGGAGATCTCATCGTCGCGCTTAAGAAATTAACATCTAGGATTAGATCCCGCGGAACTTCGAATCTGCTGTCAGATGTGCCCCATGGATACTATGACGCAGATTCAATCGGATCTGGCCATTAGGATTCGGAGGATCAGGACCATAGCGTGATTTGGATCGATCCATCAAATGATCCACAGTCCTCCCGGCTGACAAAAATAATTCGGAAGATTCTTGACAGCCAGGCCTGTCTCCCAATACCCGCTCCACCTCAGCATACCGCTGGGGATCTTCCCTCATATTGTATTTATGCATTTGATGATAGATTATCCCCTAATCTAGCACCAGGTTTTGATATGTCATGTTGAATGAATCCAACATATTTGGAGTGCGGGAACACCATCAGAATGTCAACATGGTTTTTCCAAATAGTGAGATTACCTAAGCGTATTGTATGTTGAACCGACATAATAAATCTTGGTCAAGTTATGAACCAATGATAAGGCTCAAGGTGATTCTTTATGTATCAAAATTTTTATGGGAGGTACATCGAGTCATTATGAACTTCACATTACTCTCACTTACTGTCATAGGTTGAGTTAGCTCATCGAAGTCTCCATATGAATCAAATTGAATATTAATTGATGTAACAACCTGATGTTTAGTTAGTATAATCCTACATTTGGCATTAACAACCTATGATCATATCAAAATTACTATAATGATGCATATAAAGAAACATTTGACATTCATCTACAATCAATACATTCAGAAAAATATCAGGAAAATAGAAAATATCCATTTAGAATGTTTATTTATTCATTTCATTAATTAAAATAAAGGCACTCATCCTTAGAAAAAAAAAAGATCCTTTAATTCATTTTTCTTCTTGACCTAGTGTAACGCCCCGTCCCATCACTGCACGCAACTGTGGTGTTAAAGACTAAATGATTAGCGATGAAATGGTGTGTTACTCAGGAAGGACTGCAGAACCTCCTAGAATACAACTGCTGAGACTCTGCCCAAGGTAGAATTGAGGATTAATCCTTAAGATAAGTTTAGTATTCTTATCATAAGTATTTGAAAAGGTACTGACATACATTGGATTATGAGAGATGGCTTTAATAAGAATCCAATATATATGAGTATTAACATCACTTACATGATGATCATACCACATTACTAAGTATAAGTAGTAATAGTAATAGAGTGCAGAAGATATAGCATTCATCCATATCATTCATCACTAAAGAAAAGTAAGAAAACAATCATCTCAGAAAAGAAATAGAAAATACATCAAGAGTTAAGTTATTACAAATCATTTACTTAAGATAAAAAGGCAGTAAATGTCTCTCAACTCACAATAAAAAATAAACTAAATAGTAAGTATAAGCTGAGCCAAATAGTGCTCCATAAACTCCTCCTGGATCTCCCAGGAAGCATCTAGAGCCTACTCCTCAAACTGCACTGGATCTGACAAATTGTCAGATCCCAAAATGTCAGTTTCTCAGACAAAAGAAAAGAAGAAAAGAACCTCGTGTTAGACAATAAGTCTAACACATCGAAAGCTATAATATACTTTATTATAGTTAAAGAAGATTAACATTTAAGAAAACAAAAAAATACTGCAAAAAAGCACTGAAATAACTGAAAGATATAAAACTGTAAACAATACAGAACTAAGAGAAGCTTAAAACAACAACTAAGAGATAGGATGTTAAAAATAGGAATCTATAACAAATTTGAAATTGAATATTATATTAAAACCAAATCATGCTGTATGCCACTGAATATGCATATGTAAATAAATATGCCACAAAATATTATGCCTCAAATATGCATAACCTTGATATCACATGACATCCCACAGATCCTAAGTGAGTAGAACTGCTTTGCTAATAGATCCTAGGTGAGCATAATACTCTGCTAACAGATCCTAAATGAGCATAATGTTTCGCCAATAGATCCTAGGCGAGTACAATGCTCCGCTAATGCAGTGATATTCTTATGCGATTCATGATATGCCATTGTTTTAATAACTGAATGATTTTAAATTGATTAAAAACCATAAAATGATCAAAACTAAAGTAAATATTCATTTTCCTCCACAAATTAGAAGTTAACTATATGAGCTGTATCGATCTACTCTAGTCCCACTGAATCCAGCAATCATTCCATATCAAGATTTTATAATATCATAATTCATCACATGTTAAGAGTACATATGCATGATCAATATGTTCTAAGAAGGGTGACATTAAGCCCTTATTTAGTTTAACTGCACTTACCAATATGCACAAAGGTGAGTGATAGAATCCTTTTATAGTTTATTCTCTCAAATTAAGATATTAAATTCTCAACTTATAACAAACCTTTGATTTGGGATATTTATCCTGAATTGAACTATACTTATCTAATTACCTAAGATAAGATAGAAACTTTACAGTTCTATTCAGGATTAGTCAACCAATTCTATATTATACTAGATTACCTAGTTTTATGGCTATGCACTACAATCTTCATATGATAATACTAAAGTTCTCATTCTAAAAATCTATTTAATAAATAAGGATTTACAAGTTAATTAATCCTTTTCCTATTATGGTGAGTCCTACACAAAAGGCTCCAAGGAGGTGATACATAAGCCACTCAACTTAGGATGCTACAACAAGGGATAATCTCATTCTAAGTCTCTTTAGATTATTCTACCACAAGGTTTAGAGATAATCATATATGGTTGTTAAGGTTTATCTAAGGTCCTACCTCAAAATTAGACAAATAAGGTATTTTCCTACCTCAAAGTAACTGTATTAAAAGTCTAACATTTACTAAAGTTAAGACTATCTTCATACCTTTAGGATTTGTAGTTGCTAATTATCGCATTTCACAAATAAATTCTAAGAAACTAAGATGTTGAAACCACATGCATTTTTACAAGTTCAATTTATGATCTAAATGCAAAAGTTAAGCATGCAATTTCTCAAACTATTGGGAGATGACGGCTTTGCAAATCAATCCTATTTTAGAGATCACTTTATGCTAATTATCTTAATTAAGAGCAAATCAAAGATCTTAGGATTTAATCAAGATAATTAATCACATGAGCTATTATCAGATTTAATTCTTCTAGTTTACTATCCTAGAGTCAATGTCAAATTAGCAAATGATAAGTTAAAAGAAGTTTTGTAAAATAAATAAATGCAAAGTTTTAACTTATATTATTTGAGAATTTAATTAAAATTACAAGAAATTAAAGCTAATTAGACATGATTAAATATTTCACATGCTAATTTAGAAATTCACAACTATTATTAATCTACTTATTCATTATTAAAGCTAAAGACAATAATAGTTCTTCCTTTATGCAATTCAAGTACTTAATTTAGCTAAATAGGTTTCACCCTAATTAAGAGAGATTTAAGAATTAAAGGTGTTCAAATCAAATTATGATGTTTATCAATGTATTTCCTACTGATCAATAAACATAAGAATGTTAAATTTTTCAAAGAATAGAAAGGGATTAAGATTAATTGGCACTAATTTATTTCTAAAGTGATTAACACTTAGTTAACAAAATAACATTCAGAAAGTCAATCCAATTTAACCAATTGATTCTAAATATCTAAGAGAATATTTAAAGACTAAAACATTCCATTTAACTTAAGTAAAAACCTTAATTATCACTAATCATGTACATTGAGGATTAAGGAATAATTAATTAAAATTGATTTTAGAAAATTAAGCTAGCATTGGGAATACATTTTACAAGCCATAATTAACATTTAAAAACTTAAATCAATGCATTTGGACAAATACAAGTGCTAATATTTACTAATAAAGTCATTGGAGTGTTTAAGAAAAATTAAGAAAATAATTCATAGAAACTAAAATAATTTTGTATATCATTGTTTCTTGCATTTTTCTGAACAAAATGTTATGTAATTTCATATGGTATGAAGCTAAGATGACAAAGTTATTCACTTAATTCATTCTGAACGTTTTTAACTATAATTTGAATTTCTAATTTATTTTCCTGAAGAACAATAAATCAAGAAATTCTTTTATTATTAACAGAGCGGCGGCCCATTTAAAAGGCGCAGGTCAAGCGGGCCCGACACCCTATTACTATCACACCGCATGAGTTATGGGTCATCTCGACCCACACTGTGGCTTTGTCTTCCTCCCGCTTTCCCCGATGCTAGAGGATTTTAGGTTAGGGTCCAAGCCAAATTGTTGGGTGCTCTGACCACGCCACAGCCCAAACTCCATTGCTACACAAAAAAGTAGGCCATGATGTGTTGAAGACACCAAGAAGCCCTCTGTGTGGAGGTTGGAGACTTCCGAACCTAACTCACCTGAGGTCTTCTTTTAGTATTTACTATGGGGATTGAATACTCCCCACAGAGCCCATTAAATCACATGGGCCTGATCCCTACAACTTCAAGGAAGTGATACAGATTAAACTCTTATGACCACATGGCAAGGGATGTGCCCAGACCTGGGTCCTTACTCGAACCCATCTTTCTAAAGGAGTCCCCGCCCGAGCAATTGTATCGATTGATCGAGGCTTACCTAGACCCCAGGAGTGCTAGCATTGAATTCTTCTAGTCTAAGCATGCATTTATGAGTTGTATTAGAATAATGTTGAGCCTACTTAACTCAACACAAAGAAGGAAGGTACTTGGTCAAGCAAGAGGATCAGTGTTCGAGCGATTTAAGAGGGATTGGAGCTTGGCAACACAACTAGAGCTTAATAGGGGACCTAAACACTAGGCCACACCCTAGAATTACACAAATTGAATCTAGGGGTCACTAAGAGAGCTTACAAATAATTGAGAATAAAAAATGAAGGGAAGGCTAATTGGGATCTCATAGTGAGCCAACAGGTCATTGGGTGATTATTGAGGCTATTTATAGCCTCAAGGGAGCATTAGACTATGACTGATGGGTCGGCTCGACCCGAGAGCTCGGGTCGAGGTCAGGCTCTAAAATTTCCAAGTTGGGGAAAGTTAGACTTCGGGGCCCATTTATGGCATCCAATTGATTTGGTAAGGATCCTAACAACATTGCTGAGGTGGAGGAGCAATGGGGGTCAGGCTCTGCGATTAGGAGTACATAAGATTTTACCTGTCGGGCATGGGGCTCATCCGAGACAAAGATCCATAAATGCAGGAGGAGAGCTGGCTGTCTAATGATTGATAAGAACTAAAAAATGGTTCTGATCCATCGAATCCTAAGAACCCGATTTGGGAGGATCTGAATCACAGGATCCAGGAGCACGATCCGACGCCCATGAGTATCCGTAGCTCGGATCTGATCTGGGACATTGGATTAAGATGTCCTGACAGTCGGATGACTCGGGCTCTACAGTGAATCGCCCATGGTCTGCACTGCAGTTCCCTGACCTTTGGCGATCGTTGACAGTTTCTTCAGCAAATATGAATTATTTTAAGCACTTTTGTGCAATTTCCCTATTAAAATTAAATAATATTATAGCCTAAATGACCTCCAAAAATTCCTAAACTTGCACACTTAGCTAATTTGGGGGTGAGGAATTCAAAAATGCAATCAAAATTTAATTTGAAGATCAAAATAATTTAACTATTACTTAGGGTTTCTAATTTGGTGGAATTGCTAATTTTGCCTAATGAGGTCCAATTGACCTCAATATTTTAGGATTAGATCCTAATGACCATATAAATACAATGGAATAAGCTTTTGTGTGTGAATAAGCTAGATAATAACCTAGGGTTGTTATAGATTTCCCCACTTAAGAATGATGTCGTCCTCGACATCATCCAAAGAAGGAAAAAGAATACACAAAAATTTAAGAACAAAACTTAGGAATTAACAGTACCTAGATTTTTACAGAGACTTGGATATCAGCCTATTTTTCCTAAGTGAATTCTTTGAGAGAGAGATTCCTCCATTAAACTTTCACCATGTGATAAAGTGATTCCTTCGCTGCTTCTGATCACAAGCAAAGATTTTGATGGGCTCTTCCACATATAAAACATCCGATTGAAGGGATACTGCTAGAAGTTAAACTACTTCTTAAGGAGCACAAAAACATCTCTACAATGATGAAATATGAAAGGTGTTGTGTATTGTAGATAAATCATCAGGAAGCTTTAACTGTAGGCTACAGAGCCTACCTTTGCTGCCACTTTGAAAGGTCAGACATAGCTTGGACTAAGCTTCCCAGGCACACTAAAATTGAAAACACCCTTCTTTGGGCTAACCTTAAGGTATACAAAATTTACAACACTAAAATCTAAGGGACGATGATGAGCATCATGATATTTACATTGAAGATCATGCATGACTCAAATTCTTTGCTGAATTAACTGCACCTTTCTATTTGTTTCATCCACCAGATTAGATCGAAGAAGTTGAACACTATCAGTTTCAAACCATGCAAGTGGAGTGCTGTACTTTTTGCCATATAAGACTTTATATGGTGCCATGCTAATGCTTTCTTGATAATTGTTATTATAAGCGAACTCTATGACAGACTGTAATTATATGTCTACGCTTGCACGCAAGTGTACGCAGCCTAAAGTAATAATTTGGAAGGTAAGTTCTGAGATTTATCATCCTCAAGGAGTGGTGTGTTTTGTTACTAAGGTATATCTATTTTCAATAATATTTAAACGGTGTGATTTCAGTTTTTTATTTGGTTTCGTTAACAAAGCAAAATTTAGATTTAAGAAACTATTTGATTTAGAGAGGAGAGTTGGGTCTACTCCATGAGAATCGATAGGGAATCATGTTGAATTACTTCTCAAGCACCTTTCATTCTTTAATAGTCATGCCAAATAATCAAGTGCACATTGTATTACTTAGAGTTGTCCTCTCACTCCTACAAGTTCAAATCTTGTGCATGAATTGAACACTCTAGGGTTCTCTTTCAGCACAAAGATTCTCATGAGATCATAATTAGAGCATCTTAGTTTTCCTACATTTAGGTGTTCAAGATAGTAATTATAATTAGGCGATCTCATGAGCATTGATTCCACTAACGAGCATCTCGCACATCATGCGCAGTTCAGATAAGGAAGTGATTTAATTGGGCTCCATGGACTATGTCACTTCATCCATGAGCTTTCAATGAATCCTCTTTCTCCTTTCATGTTTGCTAAGTAACGGAGCTCCATTAATGGGTCTTAGCTCACATGCTTTGACCTCTTGATTGAGCTCAAAGCTTGGTGCAGTTAGGCTCAAGAACTTATCACATAGTTCTAAGCACTAACACACACGTGTCCAGCTCTTAAACTAAGTTGTGAGCTATGGAGCACAAGACTTTTATTTTAATGTTCATATTTATAATTATATTTTCTTAACATATTTTTCCTTTAGTCCATAGCATGATTTTTGAGTGATTTCTTTAAGTCATTTAAACATAGATGTTTTTATTAACTGCTTGAGGAAGTTCTCCAACATTTATTAAGTCCCTTACATTTCACAATGGACTTAGCCCAACCCTCTTCAAGAGGGTCTAACCTTTCATTACAGCTGAGATAAGAAGAAAAATATCAAGGATGAAGACCCTTTCATGATCCACTAAAAAGAAATTGAAAGTAAGATTAGGAGGGTATTATGAATAGCCCTTAATGGGGTTCTCTAAATCTTCCCTCTTCTTCCTCTCTTCCTTTCCTTTAGCTCCCTAGTGCAGCTTTTACTTCTTTCTCCTGTAGCAATGGCCTCTTCAACTTCCCTTGGAGAGGTCTCCTTCTTCTTCTTTGCAGCCCCTAAAAATCTAGAATTTTGGAGTGAAAATTGGGAACCCTTCTTATGTTATGAGAGGTTGCATTTATAGAAGAGTCATTCTTCTTTGCCTTGTATTCAAATTCTGCTCTTTTCCCTCCACCATTTATGCTGTAATGAGTGGCTATCTTAGGGCATCTTGAAGTTTTGATGTCCAATTATTCCTGTTCTAATACATTATCTTCTCTAGGATCTGATTCAATTCCCTATTTGAAACTTTGTCCTGGCCACTAGTCTGAGGGTGGTAAGTAGTTCCCACCTTATGTTTTACTCTATAGCTTCCCAGCAAACTCTCAAGCTGCCTATTACAGAAATGTTTTCCCCCATTGCTTATGATAAATCTAGGAGTACCAAATCTAGCAAGTGCATGCTCCTTGAGAAATTTGATAACAGTCTTAGCATCATTGTTCACACAAGCAAGCACTTCTACCCACTTAGAAACATACTCAATAGCAACAAGAATATACATGTTCATTTGGGATAAAGGAAAAGGCCCCATGAAATCAGTTCCCCAAACGTCGAATAACTCCACCTCAAAGATCCCATTTAAGGGAAGCTCATCCCTTTTGCTCATAT